>BSBM01000440.1:12854166-14330833 GCA_027924585.1 Larix kaempferi
TTGAATTATTAATATAAATAAAAAATTTATTTGTACATAAAAGCGCGACCCAAAAAAATATCATTTTAAGAATTCTAAATCAATATTTTTTTATTTAATACGGAAATAATATGCAAGTGATTGTTAAAATTATTTTTAATATTTTTTTAAAATACATTTTTTATTTTTTATAATAGCTATTCTGAATAAATTTATAATAACAACATAAATTATATTGCCGCATAGTGAGACACATTACCATGCTTTTACCCTACAAAACGTTGAAAGAAGTAATTAGTCAAGAAACATTGATCTAACTTTTCTTGTTTCCGATGAGCTAAGAAAGGTTGATCTCACTTTTCTTGGTTGTTGTGGAGCAAGGTTTAAATGAATTTCAATACCCACCTAAACCTCAACCTAAAAAATGAAGAGTTTGATATTTTACTTGAATGCCTACAAACAATACAATACAATTGTTCAAGTCCAGAACTCCTGATTAGCTACATCTCTTAACTCAAAGATGAAAAACAATATAAAATCAATTCAAACCAAGCCCAGATAAGCTATTAAATGAGGAAAAACAATATAAAATCAATTCAAACCAAGCCCAGATAAGCTATTAAATGAGGATTTCTGAAGGCCAATAATCCAACGGGACTTTCATTGATATTATCATTGGTACGCTATTATCATATTTATGCAAAACTTACGATCATAAGCAATATCAAATAAAAATGGAGGATCCTTAAGTTTTAGGTGGGTATGAATTGAGCCCATGATTTGGAGGTATGAATCCATCCCATGATTTGGAGGTTATTCCTCAACACACCCAAATAAAATAGCCCCCAATATTTATATTACTATGTCAAATTAAAAAACCCCTTTGACCCCTTAATACAGGGCAATATATTTTTGAGGTTTTTAAGAGTATTCAAACCCCCAATATGAATGGACGTGATATGATATTGCCTTACTAGTGAATCCCCCGTGTGAGTAGTCACATAGTAGTACAAAATAGATAGCCACTATACCGGAAGTAACAAATATAGGTAACTTTGGACCAATCGAACAGCAGGTCCAGTCGTGTAAAACGAACCAAAATAACAGAAAATATGGACTGCGCAAAATGTTCAGAGCATCAAAAGTAGCTCAAAATATACTATCTTAAATAGTACATCAAGGAAATATAAAAGTATAAGCATCCTGATAGAGATGGATCAGTTCTGAGAAGACGAACTATATAAAGAATATTCAACCAAAGTGTTGAATGCACCCCCTGTATGTCTCCATCATGGAAAACCTGAAAGGTACCCCACAAATATCAATGGTAAAAATACATGTAAATCCCAATATCCAATAGATAGAAATATAAAGATATTATGCCCATGATAAACTAGATAGCATAAATCACCACCCAAATAACTGTCAAAAAAATAAGGAGTTGTTGCTACATTCCGAAAGAGAAGAAAAATGTTGCAAAACTGGTATTCTGCTACAAAAGAGCCCTCAGTAAAAAACTCCAGTCATCTCTAGAAGATTTGTATGTACTCATGTTCAACTAATACACCATTCTGGAATTTTTTATATGAAATGCATCCCTCTACCTCTTGAAAGGTTGCTTTGGATAAATTGTCTACCTCAAGGTTGAATTCCCTATATATGTGATGAAAGCTTATCTCCCCAAAAGTCCCAATAAGATATCTGATCTTCTTCATCCATGTTCTTAGATGAATAGCCTGCATCCCATTTTCATGATTGACCCAATCAATGATTACCTTAGAGTCGCCAACTACTCTCATGGAAAATATACCTCTTGTATGGGAAAAAAATAGTAACATCCATAGTGCTAATAGTTCACAATGGGTATTCGTGCCCATCCCACAATTCAACCATAATTTGTAGCAGCTCGAGTCATTTTCCAATAGTATAGCACCAGCTCCTCCAAAAGCGACATCCAATTGTGAATCGTGATGCCCCATCGAAAAGTACTCTATAGTAATTATGGGGAAAATAAGAGGATTTTTTATTGAGAGAGGAGTATCCTTAACCCGTGTCCCAGAATTATGTATCTCTCGGCATGATGTCAGGATTTTTAAACTAACCAAGTGAACATCCATGCAACACCCTTCAAATAAGAGTTGATTGCGAGACTTCCATATTTCCCAACATGTGATAACCGGAAGTTCGTCACTTATTGTGTTGTTGGATCTCCAGTTGTCCAAACATTGCTCCAAAGTATCACCATACCAATGCCCAACATAGTTCATGCTACTCTTCAATACTTTCCATACCTCTCATGCAAATGTGCAAGAAATGAATAGGTGTGCAACAGTTTCAGTTTCTTGCCTGCATAAAATACAAATACACAGGCCAGAGCCACCTCTCTTTACTAATTTATCCCAAGTTAATATGCGGTTTCTAAGGGCCAACTAGAAGAAAATTCTGCACTTTAATGGGGCATGACATCTCCACACCACTTTATGCTACCATCTGTATCCAAATTGTGACCCTATCAATTGTGAAGAATAAGCTTCTTTCACTAAAATTTGTTCGGTATTCTTATCCCAGCTCCATGAAAGTTGATCCCCCTGTGTAGATAAGCATATGACCCCTCTCTGCAAACCCAAAATACAATGGGACCATTCAAGACTAAAGTATCCAATCAATCCAAGTTGAATTGGACTCAACCATACAGAAACTGACTAAGTTGTATTATTTCCACCTGAGATTTGATCCAAGGTATATCTGCCTTGCGAATGAACTACTTGTAAGAGTTCATCGGATATTATGTAAGAAGTAGGCCCACCCACAATCAGATCCATTCCCACCCGAATGTGATCTCCTCTTCCAGGAACCCATGCTAGCCACCCTCCCATGTTGGACCAGGAAAAGTTTTGGTACATTTTGGAAGCGGTTGTGTTGTGAAAAGGGTCAAAGTGAAGTGGCCCACCAACAAAGAAACTACTCTGATGAACCTGCTAGAAGTCAAGGACAAGTGACATTTGAATATGTCAACGGTGGAGTTGGTTACGTTAGTTAGTATTTTGTGTCCACTTACATTAATGAGTTGAGTAGTTGAGTAATGGGAGCGGGGCAGGCTGTGTGCACCCTATAAATATGTAATAGGTTGGGAATTTTGGGGTTAGCCAGTTAATTAGTGGAAAAATAGTTGTAAGAAGAGATTCACATAAGGTCGAAGTGATCTGTCAAATGTGTGCACAGATCCATTGTAAAGAGAAGATGCGAAATATGTTTGTAGGCTATGTGCACAGATGAAAAGTGCTATATTACTACGACTCATGAATGAATAGTGCTTTTGTGGTTTTTTCACGGTTGTGTGTCCACATTAAAATCATGGTGTCAAATGTGTGTGATTGATGATTTTGTGGCCAATGTTCCTTTACTTATTCTGCATTGTAGATTAAATGTCATGAATCGGTGATTTAATATGAATGGTTATGAATACTATGAATTTGTGAAGGAATGTCATATTTATTTTCTGCCTTGTATGGAATATGAATGATTTGGTGAAGCTCTGTTATGTATGATTGTTATGGTTTTGATTCATCCTCCTTCGCAATTGCAGAAGCTTGGTTCCTGCAACTCCCATAGATACCTCGGTTGAGACTTCACTCGCTTGCGGGTGATGCCGAAAGGGCCAGTGTCTTGGGATTTGTTGGTGATTAGTTAATTGAAGCTGGGTTGAAGTAGAGTTGTGCCAACATCCCATGATATTGAAGGAGGGTAATAGACAAATCCATATGTTTGAAATTCCTTTTGATGGTTTATCTATCAACCTAATCCATTGTTCCACAGAGAAGTTATTGAAGTATTTCCCTAGAATCACCTAGTGCCATAGACTATCCACGAAGAGATCTCTCCATAAACTCTTTGCAACCAAAAAATTTACGAATAGGTAGAGGTTTTTTTATCCCCATCCCCCCATTTCTTAAGGTTTGGCCACCCTATCCCAACAAACAAAGTGATACTTTGATTTTTCCCTTGACCCAGACCACAATAAATTGAAGATTATGCAATTAATCACATAAAGAATATTTTTTGGGATCTTACATAATGATATCCAGTATACCAAAAGATTCACCAAAACAAAATTAATTAGAGTGATCCTACCTCCCAAATATAGCCAATGAAGGCACCAATGATTAATCCTCAAATCAAATCTCTTCAGGATCCAATATTAGTCCTTGACCATGTAATTATTTGGATTCAAAAAGTACCCCAACAATTTAGTTCCTTCATCCAGTGAATGAACCCCATATGGGATAAATTGTCTGAACTATGATATCTCCTACTACGATATCCCATAATGTAGTTGTGTAGACTTTGTATTGCTAATGATCATCCTTGATGCCCTACAAAAAGAATCCAATAATTCCTTACATATCCTCCATTCTTCCAAAGATCCCTCACCAAAAATCATAACATCATCCACGAATAGTAGGTGAGTGATTCTGACCAGTGTAGACATTTTTAAACCCATGATCTCTCCAGTCCCCCGGCCATCCTCAGTAAGTATACTTAATCCTTCTATAATAAATAGGAAAATAAGGGGGGGTAGATGGAATCCCTGTCTTACCCCTCTAGAACCTCTGAAGAAACGTGTCGGGTATCCATTTATCAACACTGCATAATATCTTGATTCCATGCAAGCCATAACCTAATTTGTAGCAGAATGAGTTAGTCCAATCTGTAAGAGGATCAATATGATAAAACACCAATCCACTCAATCATAGGATTTGACAAGATCAAGCTTTAGAACTAAAGCCTTTTTGTTTTTTGTCTTAATGCTATGAAAATCCTCTTGTGCCACTCCAATGGCATCAAGAATTTTTCTGTTCTCCAAGAATCCAAATTGTTCTCTAGAAATGAACCTTGATAGGACCGGCTTAATACGCTGCACTATAATCTTAGATATCACCTTATAGATCAAGTTTCATAATGATATAGGCTTGAAGCCATTGAAAGAGACTGGGCGAGGACATTTTGGAATCAATGTTATATAGGTCGAGTTGAGAGAATCGTACACTTTACTAGAAGTTCTTGATTCTTCCATAGCTTCCAGAATGTCAAGTCCCATAATATCAAAAAATTCTAGGAATAAATCCATCGACCATCCATCCAACCCAAGGATTTTAGACTATGAAACACATTTTAAAATTGTTTAAATCTCCCTAAGCCTGACCGAAATATATGCCAGAGCTCCTTCCTGGTCTGAAAAGAATCTAGGGAATTTTTGGGCAATGTTCATATAATCCACAATAGATGATGTTCCAAAATCATAGAACAAATGATGAAAATGTCTAACAACTTCAATATCAATCTGTTATGGTTCAGTCACCATTGTACTATCCACTGCATGAATATCCCATATAGTATTTTGTGTCCTTCTGTCATTTTCAAATTGGTGGAAGAATTTTGTATGTCGATCCCCCTAGGAGATCCAAATGGCACGACTTTTTAAACGCCACATTTTTTTCCATCTAGATACAATGCATGCGAGAAGATTCTATGGATGTCAATCTATCCAGGATATGGGGAGGAAAGGACCACTCTTATAAGTAGCATGTATATTTTCCACCTCATTTTCACATGCAATCAGATCTTGATGCATGGTCTCCTTTCGATCTCATTCCCATTTTGTCACAGCAACCTTTAATAGACATAGCTTCATAACCAAATTTTTCATTGTCGATGGATAATATATAGAGGTCATTTGATGCCATTCCTTCTTGACCAATTCTCTAAATTCATGTTCTTTAATCCAAAATCAATTAAATTTGAAAGGATAATGAAACTTTTGTCTGGTTGGATCAAGTTATAATAAGATTGGAGAATGATCAAATAATGGCATTTTTTCAACTCAATATCTATATTTGTACATGGACTCAACCAGAGATTCTGAAAGTAAAAATATGTCCAGCCTCTTCGCAATTGTATCCTCCCTTAATCTCTTGTTCCTCCAGGTCAACATCAGAGGATGCTGACCAATATCAACCATACCCATTGACTGAAAAAAGTCATTGAAAAATTCCCCCAAGGGATCAAGACGGGATCAGTCGCTCCAAACATACACTACTCCAAAAGTGAGGTTCAAGTCTCCTTTATGACCAGTGATGGAAGCCGGAATATACCATCATTCTTAACCTTTCCCCAAAAACTTTCCTGATCCATATAGGGGTCGTAATAGTTAAAAAGATTTAGATCAGAATCAAAGCTAATAAAGTTCCATGATAAGAGGATGCCCACATAAGTGTGATATGAGTTGAATCTTCCTTTCTTGGGGTTCCATGCAAATAGAAGTCCACCAGATAAACTTGAAGCATCAACAGAGGCTAGTTCCCAACTAAGTATTTATTGTGCAAAAAAATCTCGAGCCTTCTCACCCGAGACCATGGTCTCTTGTATGAAAATTACATCGGGAGAATAAGTAGAAAAGAGTCTCTTGAAGGATAATTTTTTGAAGTTCCCTCCCTCTCCACGAATGTTTTGAGATAGAATCATCATTTCTTATCCCTAGCAAGGGATTTTTTTCTCTAAGAGCCCTGAGACCAGTACAAGAAGTAATTTTAAGTAGCATCGCCGACTCTACTGACCGATGATCAATATTAGAGGAATTATTTATGGCACTTCTAGTCTTGAGAGGGGATAGCTCCGTGGAAAGACCACCTTTGATGGATCCCTTCTGGGAAATCTTGTCCTCCATCGATGGATTTTTGGAACATATCAAGTTACCACTAAAATACCCAAGTCCTTCCTTGGAATGGTTCCCACATAGATCGGGATCCGGTCCTTTTTTACTATGTCACAAAAGGATAGGGTTAATGAATGACTTGTTGGTACTGAACCCCCTGATCCTACCATACCAGGATTGATTCATCCCATACCATTCCCATCCTCGACCGACATAGCCACAAATGAGTGTTCACCCTCCTTCCCAGAGCATAGCTCAATACTGACTTGCAACCCCCTCACCAGATAATTATTTATAGGTGCATCGTAGGTTGGTAATGATACATTCCCCATCGAGAGGTTATCCATCCTATCTCCATCCAAATGAGAAGGGTTACCATATATTTTCCCCCATAAAACCCTCGAATCTATCAAAATATCAGATGAAACCTCAACTGACTCTAAACCCCCTAATAATTTATCAGTGAACGAGCTATTAGTAATATGATTGAGATATTCTCCATTTAATATATGAAAGAGAGCTTGATCCAAATATTGTCGCTTACCTATAATAAGAGAAACATCATGGTCTTATGCTCCACCATTTGAAGATGAACCTGGAGGCTGTGTCGGGCCCGAGCCCTTTGATCCCCAACATCACTGAGAGTGTATGAGGACCATTCTCCAAAGTTGTCTATCGAATCCTCACTACCTGAAGTAGAATTGGGTGACTTGCACTATTTCCACAAATGTCCCACCTCATGGAATTTTGAGCAGCTGAAAGGAAGGGCCCAATAGTCCAATGGTTGATAATAAGACCTTCCATGCCATTCAATCTCTACCCCTTCCATAAATCTTTTGGTGCTGTCAACTTCCACCAACATCCTTCCAACCCTCTTTTCCATCCCCTTAAGGACCTCTTCACTATCATGGAGAAAACGACTTAGGTGATTCCCAACTTCCTCAAAAGCCTCCCTATGCCATATTGCCAAAGGAAAATCTGGCAGGAGAACCCAGATGTGACAAAACCAAATATTTTCAGTGCATGGAACGAAATCCAAATGCCACCGCTTCAACATGAGACTGCCATGGTCTTTCAGCCAAGTCTTGCTTAAGATGGTAGAATCATGTTTCACCTATTGGAAGGTAAAACTGTACAAACCCTTAGATATCATCAAGATCTCAGGACAGTCCCCAAAAAGAGGCTTCTAAACTTCTTATACCCAACACCCTATGTCCTTATGATGCATAACTTTATAGATGAACTTTCCCAATAGTGCCATGAGGGAAATACCAACTACATGCTCCAGTCCAATGTCTCTACCCAAAACCTTTTTGCGACCATCATCCCTCAAGTTCCTTTTTTAGACCATTTTATGGGACCTCGACCAACACTCGAGCTCATAACCTTCATCTTTCTCCTCGATCCAGCAAGTATCCTAGGGTATATATCACCCCCACCTTCGAATCCAGGTGTATATTTTCATTCTGAAACCCTATGCCACCACCCAAATTGTAACGTCCCTGATCCCCTCGGTGCCCTTTAGGGGTGATGGGGGAGCTCCTTAGAAACAACCTACTAATTGTTTTTAAGGTATCCGCAAGTTTGCACTTTTACACAGCTGCAACAACTTCAGTCCACAATTCGCAAGCCGCAAGTCAAAATTCAGAAGTCGGAACACCAAATATATAGTGTCGAAGAAATACACCTCAGACTTCTGCAATCTTCCTTGCGGGAGTCGAAAAAGTCGGAACTCCAAATATACATCGTCGAAGGAATACGCCTCTGACTTCCGCAATCCACAATCCTCCTTGCGGGAGTCGGAAAGTTGGAACTCCAAATATATAGCGTCGAAGGAATACACCTATGAATTCTGCAATCCGCAATCCTCCTTGCGGGAGTTGGAAAGTCAGTACTCCAATGCGCAACTCCAAAGAAATCACCTCTCCGACTTCTGCGATCCGCAATCCGCCTTGCGGGAGTTGGAAAGTTGGAACCACTACATGCAACTCCGAAGAAATCACCTCTCCGACTTCCGCAATCTGCCTTGCGGGAGTAGGAAATTCAAAACCACAACATGCAACTCCGAATATTTATGCCTTTGACTTCTGCAATCCGCAATCCATGATGTGGGAGTCAGAAGTTGGAACCCCCAAATTCTCAACTTTGCAAAATCATGCCACCAACTTCTGCAATGCGAGAGTCAGAAGTCACAACCCCAAATGCACAACTCGGGAGAAATCACCCCTCCAACTTCCACAATCCGCAATTTGCCATGCGGGAGTCAGAAAGTCAGGACTCCAATGCACCACGCGGATAAATCATGCCTCTGACTTCCGCAATCCGCACTGTGGGTTCGGAAAGTCGGAATTTGTCCAAATACCCCTGTTACTGCCAACTCCTCAAGCCGATATCTTTCTCATCCTAAGTCCATTTTTGGAAAACTTGGTATCGTTGGAAATCTCTCGGCGAGCTCTATGCAATGGTGTGATCCTATACCACACCTGAGGACTCTGATTTTTCCATTCTTCCAATGAAAGTGTTTTACAAACTTCATTCATGCCTCTTTATCACTCTGTAAAGAGATCTGATCCACTATGTCATGGCCGCTCCCTTCATCTGACCCATGGAGGGAACATGAACACAACAGGGGGTGTCTATTTCTCCCCCAAAGCCCTGACTGAATATTCTAAGCATTTTGGGCCTTTACAACACTTAGTCCTATTCATGAATGAACAGATTCATATAAGTACAATCACATGTGTGCATATGCATACCCAAATAAGCATAGTGGAAGGAAACATTATCCACACACATATCTATCATGCATTCAACATATCAATAAAATTCATCAATAATTAAATCATTGCAGAAGTAAAACACATAGAATACTTATCTTTAGGGTGAAATCACCAAGCAACTAGCTATGGACTGCAATGTTCCAACCCAACCATAGGTCTCTGCCCAGCCTGTATTCTTTCAGCACTCAGAGACCACCCCTGAGCTGGGGCTATGTATCCACTAAGGAGGAACTAACAGGCTCACTCACATCCTTAGGAACAGTAATTCAGGGTCATCCAATACATAGTTGGCTCTGTCAATCAAGTGGGGAGACAGGGAAGAAGTTTCCTAAGCCAATGAGCTCAACCACAGAGCTACAAGCATATCCAATTGGCTTCAGACAGTCCAGTAAACTCCATCACCTCCACTCTCAACCTAAGTAAGGTCCCCTTATCTGCTACACAGTCCCTCGGGCACCCCTTCCCTTAGCGCTGACCTGGGCAGGTATGGTTGGTCTCGACTTCTAAACCAAGGTTAAATGAGCCCTCACTGGCTTTACCATGAAGTCTAACCCCCTCGGTCTCTCTCCCACTGCGATCCGCTCTTAGATCTTCCTCAAGGTTGTGGCCGAAAGGTTCTGTCTCACAACTGGGTTTTCAGCGATCAAATCCATGTCTCCCAATGGATTTATTGGAATCCAACCACCTCAATATCGCCCCAAGGTTTGGGTCTATGTATTCCCCAACGGATTCCACTTCCCACACAAATTTATGGGTGCTTTTGGCTCTGCAAATCGTGGCTTCATTCCAAGTCACGATTTTTCGGTTCTTCTCACTGTTGGGCCTGTGTCCTCCCTCCCCACTAATGCTTCCCCCTCCACCATCGAATGGGTAATAAGGAAAGAGTCCTCCCAAGAGGTGGAGTGACTTATGGGACAATCAAAACAGATCCCATACCCTACCTCATGAATTTTCAGGGCTGCCCATACTCCATCAACCTCATGAATAGATTTCTGAAGTACTTCCTTACATTAGCATTAAATGATAGCTAGGATAGTCAAAGTGGGTTCCCAAGGTGACATATGGCATACTAGGGTTCAATCCCACAACCCACTCACCTCTCCCTAGTGGATACACATATCCCCCTCATTTAGTTGCAGCCATAGCCATCCCCTTGGTATTTTATTTGAATTACAATTATTTACATCATTTTTACAAGAACCCCATGGCTTACTAGCACATGGATAACACAACATAAAATATCATCCCTTCAAGGATGAGCATTCACTAGCGAGGCCTTGGACTTGAGCTCCAAGCTAGGAATCATACATCACATATATACAATGTTTACATTAAATCCAATACATCCGGACGGTCAAAATGGGGGTATTCATGTAAACCCAATGCCAGAAAAGAGGTAACTTCCCCTTTCTCACCTAACATCCCATCGGAAATAACGGGAGAAGGTGAACCTGCCACCATATCCCAATATCCAAGCAATGTGATCCCTCATGATGCAGGGGCATCGGGCCCTAGGAGAAATGGTCGAATATGATCGACGAGAGGAGGCCGACCAGGGGGATTGCCGACGACCACTAGTGCGAGAAGGCTGGCAGTCGAGGCCAGGAAGTCGAGCAGGAAGTTGTCGAAGTATGGTCAACAGAAGTGGAAGTCGACGAAGTCAAAATTCGACAATTGGTCGAGTAGTGACATCGACGGAAAAGCGGAAAGGGCCAAGCATGGAGGATGGGGCAGACGACAACCGTGGAGAATAAGTGAAGACCGAAAAATGTAGCAAATTCAAGAGGCACAGAGGTCGAGAGGTGAAGAGGTCGAGGAAACATACCTACAACCGTTGTGGGTAGTTGAGGGAGTTAATGGAAGTTAAGAAGGTGGTTGAGATCAAGCGAGATGTCACCACAGGAGAAGGTTGTGCAGGAATTGACAGGGGCACTGAAAACTGCAGGTCTGCAGGATCAGGGTGAATCAGCGGACAAAGTAAGGACACCTTAGGGAAGCCATACAGGTTGGACCTCGGGAACAGCAGCAGATCAGAGTAGAAGAGCATTGCGAAGGCACATAAATGGGAGGCAGAGCGATGATCAAGGATCAGAGATAGCACATAAGGAGAGAGAAACATAGATAGAGTAGATATTACCACCTGTGTATTGTAATAGGATGAGGCCGACTTGTTTATTAGTTGCATGTAATTTTGTAAATGATTCAAGTAATAGAATCCAAATTCATGGCATTTCGAATTCACATCTAGTCTTTGTGAGCGCATATGTGTGAATCTGTTAAGCAAGAAGGTCTGACCAACCTGACTTGCATCAGTTGGTATTAGAGTAGAAGCATCCTAAAAGTAGGATAGATCTCGATACCAACTTGCCTAGCGTTAAGTGGTAGTAGAATAGGAAAATTCTTGTGAGCGGGAGAAGAATCCTAAGAACGGGATGAGCCTGCGTATGCGAGAACAACTCCAGTTGCGGTTGGGTAGAGTTGTGCGTGTGTGGTGAAAATCCGGTTGCAATTGGACTAGTGGATATTTTCAGATGAGGTTGAAAACAATGGCACAAAGAGGTGTAAATGTCCATGGTGTAGGACGCAGAGCGCAAGGAGGTGCAAGAGTCACGGTAGATCGTGAAATGTTTAGCGAATGGACACGAACAATGAAAAGCTTGACCAATGAGGTTGCAGCAATCAAAGAATCCTAGAGACTTGGATGTGTTCCTGATGCACTTGACCATAGTGACAAGGAAGTCGAGGAGGTGGAAGCTCGTGAAGTAGTAGAAGAAGAACTAGAAGATAGATTCATACATTTACTAAAAGAAATGAGGGGTAAGACAAAAATGGATGTACCTACCTACTCAGGAAGTCTGGATCCAGAAGACCTGATAGACTAGTTCAAATAGATGGAGAAATACTTCGACATAAAGCAGCTAGAGGATCCTAAGAGGGTTAAAATTACATGTCTGAAGTTGAAGGGTCATGCCTCATTGTGGGTGGACAGTGTATAGGCTGACAGAGTCAAGAAGGGAAAGGAAAAGATTAAGTCTTGGGACAAAATGGTTTCCAATATAAAGGGGAAGTTCTTTCCAAATGACTATGTGATTTCCTTGTCCAGGAAGTAGTAAAACTTTCAACGGAAAGAGATGACCGTGAAGGAATACATGGAAGCTTTCTACAGACTGTCAATTAGATCCAGTCAAACCGATGAATGCGAAGAAGCGATCGCCAAATATGTAAACGGTCTGAAGTATGTCCTATAGGGCGAGTTGAGCTTGTCAAAGTTAAGAACGGTTGGTGAAGCCTACTAGCTATCCCTGAAGGCAGAGAAAAATATGTCGAGAAGAACAACATTGACCAGAGGAAGGATGATCGGTCGAGGTGCGAAGACTGCTCCCACAAAAGGACAAAGTAATGGGACTGGGAGAGAAGACGTCAAATATAACCGACACGTAGAAGGGTCATCGACTAGAGAAAAGGCACAAGAAAACCAACGCGATGGTCGAGAGAGCCACAGACAGGGTGCGTTTGGTTGAAGTGGTCCAACAGAAAGGAGAGGACCTGAAAGACCAGATATAGTCTGTTATAAGTGTCGAGGAGTGGGACACAAAGCTTATGAATGCCCATAGAATCTACACATGGTAGAAGAGTTGAAATACAGACACCGATGAGATGACCGAGGCAACGAGAATTCAAGTTCAACATCTGTCAGTGGTGGAGATGACCAAGAAAAGAGTCGACACAGTACGACTAGAAGGACATTGGTTCAGAACGACCAGCGAGAAGAGACAAATCCGGCACAGCGGAAGGCTTTCAGGACCCAAGTGTTGATCGCTGACAAATACTTCAAAAGCATTGTCGATGGAGGCAGTACAGAGAACCTAGTGTCAATGGAGATCATCGAAAAGTTGGGTTGGAGATGTCAACAACACCCAAGTCCATACAAGATATCCTAGTTACAGAAAGGACATCATGTGAAGGTAACCAAACAGTGCATGATCAACTTCAAGGTTGGAAAACTTGAAGACAGTGTACTGTGCGACTTAATCCCAATGGATGCTTGTCAAGGAAGACCATGGCAATATGATCGGAAGATGATCTATGATGGTCTAGCCAACATAGTCACACTGTGGAAAAATGGCATGCGGAGATTGCTGAAGCCAAAGTAGGAGGATAGAGTCGAGTGCAAGGGGGGAGAGAGAAACTATTAGGAGAAGAGAGTGTTGATGTGCTCAGCAAAGGAAATCCTAGCAGAAGAGGAGAAACAATCGGGATGTTTCACCACCATTCCGAAGGGACCAAGTGTCGAACAGTCAAAGACAGAGAAAATTCCTCTCAAATTCGAGAAGATGTTGGATGAGTTTGAGAGCATCATGGTCAATGAGACACTGACAGGATTGCCACAGACAAGAAGCATATCCCATCAGATCAACTTGATTCCATGGTTAAGTTTTCCAAACAAGGCACCACATAGAATGACTCCGACAAAGGGTGAGGAACTCAACTAACAAGTCCAGGAGTTGTTGGACAAAGGATTGATCAGAGAAAGTCGGATCTTGTGTGTAATACCAGTTGTACTAACGCCGAATAAATGAGGAGAATGGAGGATTGTACAGACTCCAGAGCCATCAAAAAGATCACGATCAAGTACATATTTCCATTTCCAAGGAGGGACAACTTGATTGACTATTTGAGTGGATCAAGATATTTCACCAATATTGACCTGAAGAGTGGATATCACCAGATCAGGTTCAGAGAAGGAGATGAATGGAATACATCCTTCAAGATGAAAGAAGGACTATATGAGTGGTTCGCCATGCCCTTGGGATTGACTAATGCACCCAGTAAGTTCATGAGGCTGATGAAGGAGGTACTGAAGCCATTCTTGGGGAAGTTCTTCATAGTGTATCTTGATGAAATCTTGATATTCAGTCAAACCAAGGCCGAACATTTGGATCACATTCGACAAGTGTTGTGGAAGCTACAGGAAGAGAAGCTGATGGTGAACCTGCATAAATTCTTCTTCATGAAGGAAGAACTGGTGTACTTGGGATTCTCAATCTCGGGTAAACAGTTGGTCATGGACCCATAAAAGCTGAAGGCTATAATGGAGTGGCCAGAACCGACAAGCACAACGGGAGTGTGTAGTTTTCATGGACTTGTTAGTTTTTACAGGAAGTTCATAAGAGGATTCAGTCGGATATATACATCATTGACAGAGTGCATGAAGAAAGGGGAGTTAAAGTGGTCTGAAGCTGCCCAGAAATCCTTCTACAAGTTAAAGTAGAAGGTGACAGAGATCCCAACATTATCTCTCTTGGATTTTGACAAATTTTTCCAAGTTGATTGCGACGTGATCATAATGGGAATTGGCGCAGTGTTGAGCCAAGAGGAGCGACCAATTGCATTCTTCAGCGAAAATTTGGATGAAGCCAAGCATAAATATTCAGTGTATGATCAAGAGTTATATGCTATTGTGCAAGCATTGAATAAGTGGAGGAATTATTTGTTGCCTAAGGAATTTGTGTTATACACAGACCATCAAGCACTGAGGTACTTGAATACTCAGTCGGAGTTGAATCAACGACACATGAAGTGGGTAGAATTCTTGCAAGGATATACCTTTGTGTTGCAACATAAGTCGGGAAAGTCGAACAAGGTTTCTGATGCGCTAAGTCGAAGAGTTGCATTATTGAACACGACAATAGTTCAGGCGATAGGAATAGAGTCGATGAAGACAGAGTATGAAACCGATGAGGATTTTGCGAAAGCATGGAAATCTAGACGTGAACCATGGAGTGTCGACAGAACTCCATACTCGTTTATTTTATCCAAGAGAGATGCCTATTCAAGATACAATAATTATGTATTCCTAGACGATCCGTAAGAGAGAACCTAATCCGAGAACTGCACAGCGACAGATTAGCAAGCCATTTTGGCATCGATAAGACCAAGGCGTTGGTTGAGGAGAAGTACTATTGGCCTGGAATGACAACGGATGTTGGTAAGTGGGTCCGACAATGTTGATTTTTCTAGTTAGCAAATGGTCAAAGTCAGAACACGGGGTTGTATGCACCATTACCAGTGTTAATTTTCCCATGGGAGCACCTGAGCATGGATTTTGTGCTAGGATTTCCGAAGACACAGCAAGGTAACAACTCCATCTTTGTTGTAGTTGATAGATTTTTGAAGATGGCACACTTTATTCCATGTCGAAAGACAAGTGATGCCACAAGCATTGATGTACTATTCTTCAAGGAGATAGTCAGATTGCATGGGTTGCCAAAGAATATAATGTCGGACAGGGATACCAATTTTATGGGTCATTTCTTGAGAACCCTATAGAAGAAACTGGACACGAAGTTGCAGTTTAGCTCGGCATACCATCCATAAACTAATGGACAGACCGAGGTAGTAAACCGAAGTTTGGGAAACCTTCTGGGGTATTTGAAGGATGACAGACCCAAACAGTGGGAGAACGTGTTAGCGCAAGTAGAATTCGCATACAAAAATTATGTGAATTGGTCAACAGGTATGAGTCCATTCCAGATGGTTCAAGGTCGAATCCCACATGGTGTGGTGGATTTGTTAGAAGTACCGATAGAAACCAAGAAGAGTGCAGATGCATAAACATTTGCAGAGCACATGAAGGAAGTGCATGAAAAGGTACGCAAACAACTTGAAAAGAGCAGCGAGGCATACAAGTTAAGGGATGATAGGAAGCAGAGTCTACACTCGTTCAGCAAGGGAGACTTAGTATATGCACCCTTAAGAAAAGAGAGGTTCCCGACAGGAACATATAACAAGTTGAAGCTGAAGAACATTTGACCATGTAAGATTCTGAAGAAGATTTCGGACAATGCTTATGTGTTGGAGCTACTAGAAGAGTTTAACATTTCATCTATGTTCAACGTATCATATCTATACAAGTTCTAAGAAGGTTCAAGGAGCAGGAGCGTGGAAGTGTCAAACATTGACTAGACGAGGCAGATTCCAGATCGACAGAAGGAAGAAATCACTAAAGTGATGGATGAGTGTGAATTCGTACATACAAGGACTTCGCAGATGAGAGAATACTTAGTCCAATGGAGGAATGACACGTTGAAAGAAGCGACATGGATTCCGAAGGAGGAGTACAAGAGACTGACGGAGCATTCAAGTTCTCTTTCACCTGGGTAGACTGATGTAGGGGCATTGGGGCCTAGGTGAAATAGTCTAAGATGATCGACAAGAGGAGGCCAACCAGGGGGATTGCTGATGACCACTGGTGCGGGAAGACTGGAAAACAAGGCCAGGCAGTCGAGCAGGAAGCTGTCGAAGTATGGTCGAGAGAAGTAAAAGTTGACAAAGTCAAAAGTAGACAATTTGGTCGAGTAGCGACATCAACGAAAAAGCAGAAAGGGCCAAGCGTGGAGGATGGGGAGTACGACAGCCGTGGATACTAAGTGAAGACCGACAACTGTAGAAAATTCAAGAGGCACAGAGGTTGAGAGGTGAAAAGTTCGAGGAAACATACCTACATTCGTTGTGGGTAGTTGAGGGAGTTAATGTCAGTTAAGAAGGTGTTTGAGATCAAGCCAAATGTCACCACAAGAGAAGGTTCTACAGGCATGAACAGGGGCGTTGACAACTGCAGGTCTGCAGGATCAGGGATAATTTGGCGTATAGAGTAAGGACACCTCATGGAATCCATACAGGGTGGACCTAGGGAACAACAACCGAGCATAGTAGAAGAGCATTGTGAAGACACAGAAAGAGGAGGTAGAGCGATGATCAAGGATCAGAGATCGCACACATAGAGATAAAAACACAAACATAGTAGAGATTACCACCTGTGTATTGTAACAGGTTGAGGCTGACTTGTTTATTAGTTTGCATGTAATTTTGTAAATTATTCAAGTAATAGAATCCAACTTCATGGCATTTCGAGTTCACATCTAGTCTTTCTGAGCACATCTGTGTGAATATGTTAAGAAAGAGTGTCCAACCGACCTAACTTGCGTCACCTCATCTTTCAAGGTGTTTCTAGTAGTAGAGTTCCCAATAAAACTCATCAGGATACAAAATTCCTTCCCTTACCCACCTCTCATTGGATGCCACATTAGCCTCCCCATTAGCCTGCCCAAATGACCTATCCATGTTTTCCATAACTCAGATCTAGCCAAGAGGTCCTAAGACCATACAATATATGCCAAGTTCTTCCAAACCACACAAAATATACCAAAAAGAAACGATGGAAATTGTCTCTGGGAAAACCAGGGTAAATGCAACTGGTGTCTCCCTAATTAAACCAAGTCAAAGTGCCACGTATCCCCCTCAAAGATCGATTATCATTCCAAATCCAAATAGGATGGAACACAAAACGCAAGGATACATTGCGATACCACCCTAAAACCTCGACTACTTGCAGTCTCAAACCCTAAATCCAGTTGCAGGAACCCTAACCGCCTGCCCTCAAAATACTTTTAATATATCTTAAAGCTCTTCTCTAAGTGGTTTTTGCACTTTATTTCATATATTTAGAAAATTAATAGATTGTATTATTTTTTAAGGTGAGTAATTAATATTTTAATTATATTTTATATATTTTGTTTATCCAAAATGTAATGATTTTTTTTTACTTCTCATGAGAAGTCATATAAAAAATAATGAACATAAATCAAAAATAAAAAAGTTTGCATTGATGTGAACAACTATACTTGGATAATAAGATGATTAAGATGTACAACATCAACAAACAAAGCTTTCACATAAGGATGGAAATACTTGTCTAGAAGTGTAAATTGAGGAATCAAATTCTTCTTTGGAGGATAAAGAATAAGACAAGAATAATAAGACTTCCCCCTCAAGAGTGGTAGATGTAAATGAAGCCCCACCTAGAGGAATGAAGAGACTTCATGAATCCGAAAACTCTAATTCTAATAAAGAATTGGTACCTTGTATGAATCTTGGAAATCCAAATTCTGATTTACACTTAGTCGATATGGAACCTTCTCCAGGGAGTTGGCTTGAGGTTAAAAATAAGAAAGGAAAAAAGGTAGGACCCAAAATTATTTTTCAATGGGCCCGAAAGAAATTTCAATTAAATATATAAGTGCAATATGCACATGAGTAATGTAATTTCCATTCATTCTCATGAATATAAATGACAGTTTTTATTTGGAAAATAAATAAATTATTTTATCTCCTTGTAAAATGAAAAAAGAAATGCCCTTTTGAATATTAAATATCCATGAGTATCCAAATGTTTTGGAACCTTCACTACTCAAGAAAAAAAATGTGTATACTTTTTAGAACCAAATTTATTAAAAATATAATATGCAATCCAAATAGAAAAGTTATGTCATTGAATAGAGGATCCAACGATGAATCCACAAGCATCAAGTCCACCACCTTCCATGGAATAGGTGAAGGGATGTCACTACCTAGATTGATCTATAAATTGGTGTGGATATGCCACTGGAATAGTTCGTTGCAATGGATCTCACAACTTAATTCATTGTGTTAATTTATTTCCATAAAATTCTAAATAAAATGGAACTGAAAGGAAAATAACTAGAGCAAAATAACACATCCACACAAACAACACAAGATATACCCTGGGAAAACCCACTAAGGGGAAAAAACTAGCCAAAAGTGAAGACAATGCCTTTCTCTTTTCTTCTACAATATGTAGTGCAAATACAAAGAAAGTGGTACTCTCTATGGTGTTACCTATGATTCTGCGACCAGAATGGCTACTGCGGGATCTCCTACTTCTTCTATTATGCTCTAATATTCACTCTAGTGTTGTTGCTCAACTATGTAACAATACAATAACACCATAAGAATGGAACCCTTTCTTTTCCTAACAACCCAATATTTAACATAGCCCAATAGGTGTCTAGGGTTAGTTCTAGGGTTTTTGGATGCCTTAATTCCTAATTAGTGTTAGATTTTTGGACCTTCTAGAATGTTCTTGAAATTCCACATGTGACTAACACCGCATGTGTGAGAAATGGGAGATGACGTGGAATCCACTCAATACCATAGTGTGATTGATAGGTCAATTTGTAGGAGGCATAACTTCCACATATGGACGCTGACTGAGGTGATTCTTGCACTGTTGGAAAGTGTTGATGTATATGTAACTTCAGAATGTATTTCACATATATGTATATTGTATTCCTATAGAGATGGTATTATTCCTCTATAAGGAAGTTTCGTCATTTATATTGTAAGTGTCGTAACTTATACTTGATGGGTTATTAGACCACCTTGTTTGGGGTCGGCCCTGTATAAGTCATGTGGGTCAAAGGGTTATTAGACCACCCTATTGGGGGTCGGCCATGTGGGTCAAAGGGTTATTAGACCACCCTATTGGGGGTCGGCCCACTCAGCATTATGTTATGTGGTTAAGTTAGAGCCGACATGAGTTAGGTAAAAAGGCAAGTCAAGTCAAGTATAAATAGAGTGCGGGAGGCACTCTATTTGCTCACTCACTTCTCACACATGCTCTCAAGGAGGAGAGGCGCACTTATGGAGGAGGAGGATTGCTGCTAGGTTATGGCTATCTCTATTGGTTGGTTGTATCATTGCTCTATCTATCTCTAAGGAAGTTATTGGGGTTTTTCACCTTTATGGTTTTCCCCAAGTAAATCTTTGTGTCTCTTGTGTGCTTGCATTATTGTCTCCATGATTGATATGCTGTAGATATGCTGTACATGTTGTTCTCTCAGTTAAGATCCTAGATCAGATTGAAGTAAATTCAGAAAATTTAACATGGTATCAGAGCTATCCTGAAAGAAGGCATGATATGGCATGTATGACACTTGTTGCACTTACGATGCTAGGGCTTGATATAGTAAAAACCAGTCGTCGTAGAACTTTTGCTATAAATCCGTTTTGGCGAAGGTTTCGGATCTGAAATTGTTACAGGTCGAAGCTAAAATCTCCAGGTACCTTGTGTCCAAAGGAAAACCTCTAATTCGTTGTACTTTGTGATTTATGATCTGTACAATATAGGGTTTCTGTCTCTTCCAGATCTGAGTCAAAATCAGGTGACCTTGGGAAAAAGGTCATAACTTGGGCTAGGAAGCTCCAAATGAAATTTCGTGAAAAGTGACAGGTAGTACACAGGCCGAGCTATCTCAAAAAACGTTTCCAGACCCTGTGGATCAAAAATTTCGGAGTTACACCAGAAACAATCAGGTACATATTTCTGTCAAAACAGAATTATTTTTTGGTACCTTCATTCATGGCTTCCGGAATTTAGGGCTTTGAAGAAAGTTGGAATTTTTGTAATCGGAGACCACGGCTGGATGCTACTCATCAAAATAGAAATTTAGAGACCAAGATCAGAATTTTTGGCTGGGTAGAAGGCCGGGTTTGATCAGACCCTAGTTCGGGACTTTGATCAGAAAAATGGAAAATTAGGGCTTCTGTAAAAATGGGAATTTTTGAAATCTGTGACCACGGCTGGAAGCTCCTCAGAAAAATAGAAGCTTAGAGCTTTGGATCAAACATTTTGATTGGGTAGAAGAGTGGGCTTCATCAAACCCCAGTTCAGGGTCACGTCCAGTGAATCTGGAAGTTTCAAAGGCAAAATTGAGGAGTGAAACTTTGCAGTCTTCAAATTCTGAATATACCAGTTTGATCAGTTCATCAAGGCGCATATTCCTATCCTTTCGGAAGTTTGAAATTCAAAGTTTGAATTTTTGGGGTCTCTCTGACAAACCCATATCCAGCTCCAGGTCCAGTTCTTGCAAATCAAGTGGATTAGATTGATCCTAGAAGAAGATGGATTGGTCACTTGCATAAGTGAAGAAGTTCCTGTTTCAGAGGGAGATGAGGCTAAGGCCTTACATAAGAAGAGTACAAGTGATCTCGACAGGTATGACTCATCGAGGTATGTTTTGAGATTTGTTCATAATTAAGTTTATGGTATGTTTGTCTTCATGTTATCACGGTTAGTACAATCTTGATTTTAGACTTATCATATCACCTTAATAAAATTATGAATGCATGATAGAAGTCATTCATTTATTAGGAGTATGAAACTTATGTTTGTACTAACACATTGTGATGTTATATGAGTTTTATGTTGTCTATTAACATGAAAGGTACACCAAGAAGACAAATCATGTTCTGGTTCAAGAACATATGATCATGATGACATGAGGACAAAGATTCATCCATTGCCATGGATCTCATAAGAGATCCATTCTCGAGGTATGTATAACTTGGTTTTATAATGGTTAACTTATGAGACATGCAGGTTACTAGCACAAGTCACTAAAGAGAACCAGAAGACATTATGCGGGTATGTTAGACATAAATAGCTAGCATGCTAATCCAGGTATGTTTTTCCTATATCAAGATAGAATCCTACCTTGGGATAGAATCTTATACTATTGTTGATAATGATTATTCATGAAGTCATAGGTTTGAATAATCTGCATATTATGTTTCTTACCATAATTGATGATATGACTAACCAGAAGAATCATGATGGTATAGGTTTGAATAATCACAGGTTTTATGCATTTTATATCTCTTATCTTGATTGATGATTCAACTAACCTGAAGAGTCATAGGCTTGAGTAATTACAGGTTTAGACATGTTATGACTAACCATAAGGATCCTTGAATGCTAATGCTTATTATTTCTATTTGAAATGATCATGACTATACATGCTTAAGATTATTGTGTTTTAATAGTATACTAATGAATGTATGATTTTATATGAGTTCACAAGGATAACACATTCATGATACTAATAAGCATGCATAGGGACCAAGGATGAGTATGAGTTCAAGAACAGGTAATTCAGGAAGCAAAGATCAAGAGGGAGCACACTCTAGTTGTTCCTGCAAGAAAGCAAAGGAGCACCCTTCAGTAGTTTCTGCAAGGATGCAGATATTCAGAGGGAGTTGATCATCTCTCTACATTTCACAACAGAAAGGTGTAGAAGAAGCTACTTCAGATTAGGACTCCAATAGCTCCTGCAAGGAAGCAAAGACTCAGAGGGAGTCCACCCAACGAACAAAGAAAGATAAGTATTTTAATCATCATTTCTTACATATTTGTTTGTTTAAATAAAATTGTTCAATGATGTATATGCTCATGGTCTTAGACTTAGAATATGTATTGTGCATATTAGAATAATTACATTAATGAACAGTATACTACTAATATGCATGGGTAAGTAGCCTATGGCACTGTACAACATTCCATTGCTACTTATCTAGAATGAAACCTCTTTGCTGACATGTTGGGAGTTGTGCACACTCTTAACAATGTTCTGGTAGAGATTGGAAGGCATCTAGAAAGTTACGGGATATGGATAAATGTTGTATTGAAGCATTGGCTAAGATAATTGCATGACTGTATGACATATTTATTTATGTGTAAGAATTTGTTCTGAAAACTATGAGATGTTTTCTAATCATGCAATTTAACCTGTTGTGTAGGAAAGATCGTATGCCATCTCCTACAAAAGAAGAACTACAACATTTGTTCAGCAACAAATTTATTTATTGAAGATATTGAAGTTCCCAGGATCTGGGATGAAGAAATGGAATGCCATGATCCATCGATCATGAAGAATGATGTTTGGGATGTAGTCCCAATATGTGAAGGGAAGTTTGTTATGACTTCCAAATGGAACTATCAGATCAAGCATGTTGCAGATGGCAGCATTGAGAAATATAAAAGTGATGAAATAGAAGATACACCAGATGGATTCAAGACAGCATGGTGTAGTCATATATGTGTGCAGAACTTGGTATGGTAGGATAGACAGCTTTCTATCCAGTTTGGGCTTTACCAAGAGTAAAGCGGATTCCAACCTTTACTACAAGGTTGAGGAAGGCAATCCAGTGATACTACTTTTATATGCAGATAACCTGTTTGTTACAGGTAAAGATAGATTGATTGCCGACACGCAGCGGAAGCTTTCTTCCAAGTTCGAGATGAAGAACTTGGGGATGATGCACTATTTGTTTTTGGCATGGAGGTGTGGCAGAATGCAGGTGGGATCTTCCTTGGTCAAGGGAAGTACACAGTAGATATCCTGAAGAGATTTGGGATGATGGATTGCAAAGCCATGGCCACACCTATGGCATCGAATCTGAAGCTTCTTTGTGATGCTTCATCTGAGCCAGTTGATGTTTCTATGTATCGTCAGATTATTGGGTCCTTGATGTACCTGACGAACACGAGACCAGATATTTGCTTTGCTGTGAACACATTGAGCCAGTTCCTGACGGATTCGAGGAGTGTTCACCTGGTTGCTGTAAAGCATGTTCTGAGGTACCTGAAGGGTACAGTGGATTATGGGCTCAGATATGAGGCGAATCAAAAGTTTAACCTGCAGGGTTATGTTGATTCAGATTGGGCTGGCAGTGCTGCAGATAGGAAGAGCACATCTGGGTGTTGCTTCAGTATGGGATCAGGTGTGATATCTTGGTTTAGCAGGAAGCAGTCCTGCGTAGCACTGAGTACAGCTGAGGCAGAGTATGTTGCAGCCTGTTCAGCTAGTTGTGAGACAGTATGGCTACGGAAGCTACTGTCTGAGCTATTTGATCTCCCATTGGAAGCTACTGATATCTTCTGTGATAACCAGAGTTGTGTGAAGCTGTCCGAGAATCCAGTGTTTCATGATAGGTCGAAACACATAGAGATCAAATATCACTATATCAGGGATATGGTGCAGAGAGGAGTCGTGAAGCTCCTATATGTTGCGACAGACGAGCAGATTGCAGATGTGTTGACGAAGCCACTAGCCAGGGTGAAGTTCGAGTATTTCAGAGAGAGAGGCTTGGCGTTCTTCAGATCGAGGACACTTCAAGGAAGAAGTGATGGACACATTTGCTGAAGCCATTCCAAGCATGTTGGAAGGAGGATCATTCACATGGCTGTGGATGTAAGCGCTGGATGATGAGCATCAGGATGATGTTCTGGTTTCTGCTTGGATATGATCAATTGGATCATTTTTATGTATGTATGTACGCATCATGTTGGATGCTGGATATGATCAGTTGGATCATTTTGTATGTATGTACGCATCATGTTGATGCTGGATATGATCAGTTGGATCATGTGTACGTATTTTGTATATGCATCATGTTGGATGCTTGGACCATGTATCTGTATATGTATCAGGTGGATACATTGTATGATCAGGTGGATCATGTATGGTGATATGTATCATGTATTTGTATTTGTATCAGGTGGATACATTGATGATCAGGAGGATCATGTATGATGATATGTATCAGGTAGATACTTGGTATGCATCAGGTAGATGCATTGATGATCAGGAGGATCATGTATGATGATATGTATCATGTATTTGTATCAGGTGGATACATTGTATGATCAGGAGGATCATGTATGATGATATGTATCAGGTAGATACTTGGTATGCATCAGGTAGATGCATTGATGATCAGGATGATCATGGATGACGAGCTTCAGGATGTTGCTCCGGATGACATGCAGCAGGATGTTGCAGTGATGATCAGGATGATCATGGATGACGAGCTTCAGGATGTTGCTCCAGATGATATGCAGCAGGATGTTGCAGTGATGATCAGGATGATCATATATGACGAGCTTCAGGATGTTGCTCCGGATGACATGCAGCAGGATGTTGCAGTGATGATCAGGATGATCATAGATGACGAGCTTCAGGATGTTGCTCCAGATGACATGCAGCAGGACGTTGCAGTGATAATGATCAGGATGATCATGGATACATCAGGATGATGTATGGTGAGTATCAGGTTGATACTTTGTGGCCGTGGATCAGGTTGTGCAGATGAGCATGTAATCCGGTGCCCTGGGAGATTTGCAGATGGTCTTTCGAGGTTTTGCCTATGGCATGTAATTCGGTGCCCTGGGACATCTGGCAAATGCTCTTTCGAGGTTTTGCTCTGGAAGGACATGTAATTCGGTGCCCTGGGAGATCTGCAGATAGTCTTTCGAGGTTTTTCCTATGGCATGTAATTCGGTTCCCTGGGATATCTGGCAGATGCTCTTTCGAGGTTTTGTCCTATGGCATGTAATTCGGTGCCCTGGGAGATCTGCAGATAGTCTTTCGAGGTTTTGCCTATGGCATGTAATTCGGTTCCCTGGGATATCTGGCAGATGCTCTTGCGAGGTTTTTCCATGACCACATGTAATTCGTTGCCCTGGGAGATCCTATAGGTAGAGCTGTGTGCTCGTAACAGCCTGGGATGCTCTTGCGAGGTTTTGTGGTGAGGTCACATGTAATTCGGTGCCCTGGGAGATCCTATAGGTAGATCTGTGTGCTCGTAACAGCCTGGGATGCTCTTTCGAGGTTTTGTGACGCACGTAAAAGTCCTGAGGATTCCACAGTATGGCCAGTGATGATGAAGACCTGCAGGTGGTGGGCCTACATCCAGTATGAAAAAGGACTGGCTCTGTAGAACTTCCTATGACGAGTAGATTCAGAGATTGATTGAGATAGCAGCAGCAGTGACGATGATGATGACTCGATGACGATTATCTAGTGACGATGATCCAGAGAAGATGACTTGTGCTAGAAGAACTGTGCTGAGAAATACCTTCCTAGTTAAGAGGGAGTGTTGATGTATATGTAACTTCGGAATGTATTTCACATATATGTATATTGTATTCCTATAGAGATGGTATTATTCCTCTATAAGGAAGTGTCGTCATTTATATTGTAAGTGTCGTAACTTATACTTGATGGGTTATTAGACCACCTTGTTTGGGGTCGGCCCTGTATAAGTCATGTGGGTCAAAGGGTTATTAGACCACCCTATTGGGGGTCGGCCCACTCAGCATTATGTTATGTGGTTAAGTTAGAGCCGACATGAGTTAGGTAAAAAGGCAAGTCAAGTCAAGTATAAATAGAGTGCGGGAGGCACTCTATTTGCTCACTCACTTCTCACACATGCTCTCAAGGAGGAGAGGCGCACTTATGGAGGAGGAGGATTGCTGCTAGGTTATGGCTATCTCTATTGGTTGGTTGTATCATTGCTCTATCTATCTCTGAGGAAGTTATTGGGGTTTTTCACTTTTATGGTTTTCCCCAAGTAAATCTGTGTGTCTCTTGTGTGCTTGCATTATTGTCTCCATGATTGATATGCTGTAGATATGCTGTACATGTTGTTCTCTCAGTTAAGATCCTAGATCAGATTGAAGTAAATTCAGAAAATTTAACAGAAAGGTATTGGACTATACAATAGTGTCAAGGTTTATGGAACAAGTGATAAACTTTTGACCAAAAAAAACATAGTTTAATCCCTCAAATAATCCTCGGAAGGTTCTAGACACTAAATCTAGAAAGTGAGACATGCCCCTAAAATGGGCCTTGTAAGCCAAATCATCCAATATTTCTACCCAGAAAACACCAAAATAGATGAAAAATTATATATTGATCCATTTCGGATCATAGAAGTTGAAATCCATGAAAACATGTCAAAATGGAGAAATTTTGTTCACTTTTAAACTCTTGCTTGAGGGATAGACCTCAATCAATGGTTTATATTACTTCAATCTAGGGATTAAGCATAAGTTTTAAATACCCTTGATCATGGCCCTATGTTTACTTAGGTTGTTGATGAAGGTTTTAAGTTAATTAATATTTGATTCGCATTTTATACACCTTTGCATTGGCAACGACGTTTTTTCTTCTTGTTTATGTAAAATGAAAAAAAAGTACCATGTTATGGGGATTTTGTTGCATTGTTGAGCAAAACCCCTTATTCTAACTAGGTTATGAACTAGACAATAGATAGTGGCTAGTTGTGGAACCACCACAATATTATCATAACACAAAATAAACAAATAAGAAGCAAGACAACAAGTATATCACAAGATTAACTACAATATTGTCATTCAAACACGAGAAATGGAGGGAACAATAATAATGATACAGTATCCCAATTGAAAAGCATAAAATTGTGTAATATCACCCGGGAAGAGTAATTGGAAGTAAGTGGCACTATAAGGAAAATACCCTCTAGTAAAGGTTTTTATGGACGCTCCTCTAAAAAGAGACAAAATATCCATTTATAGCGGAGGTCACTAGCAGAGGCAAGTAGGCGGAGGTTTTAGCAGATATTTTTTACCGGTGCATTTGTATAGCAAAAATGCAGCGGTGCGTATAAGACGAGGACGCACTGGTGATGACATAAATCACATGGCACTACGGCTACAAACACCAATAAGTGAAAAAAATACTAAAAATTTTCAGTCCATGAATTCAAAAAACTAAAACGCACCGGTTATTGTACATAAATGCATCGGAGTGATATACATTCAAAAGCACCAGTTTAGGGTTAAAAAAAATTAAAATTAAAAACCACAAATTATATATATATATATATATATATATATATATATATATATATATTTTTTTTTTTTTTTTTTTTTTATCTATGGCGCAGTTGTGCTATAAAACAACACCGATGTGTTTTTGTATCGAGCACACCACAAAAGGGTAAATAAAAAAATTACTTAAATAAAAAACCTATCACATTAATTTATTTTTTTTAATTCTCATTGTTAGTGCAGTTGTCGTAGATAAATGCACCGATTCTTTATAGATTCAAGAGCACCACTCTCGGGTTCAAAAAAATCGAAATTAAAAACCACAGATTATATTGATTTTTTATAATTAATTTTTATTTACGATGTGATTGCTCAAAAGAACAACACTTGTGTGTTTGGAGTCAAGTGCACCACATTAGGGTTTAATAAAAATTTATCCGAAAAAAAATAAATAAATAAATAAACCTATCAGATTCATTTTTTATTTTTTAATCTTTATTTCCTTTCTAGTGTAGTTGTAGATAAACCGGTGCTGTATTGCTCTTAGAGCACCACTTTAGGGTTAAAATTTTTGAAAATTAAAAACCACGCATTATATTAATTTTTTATTTTTATTTTTTATTTACGGTGCATTTTGGCTACAAAATAGCAATGGTGCATTTGGCTATTGAGCACACCGGAGCAGCGTTAAATAAATAAATAAAGTACTGAATTGAAAGAACCATTTTTACCATCTCTATGGTGGTTTTGACCCCCTAAGCACCAGTGTCATACCTTCCTTGCTCAAACGGCCTACAATCCATGCTCCATGTGGCTGCATTGTTGGTTTCCATTGCTTGCTGAGTGGATTTTGAATTTTGCGAAACAGTGGGAAAATTTTGAAATTTGGTGTACATCGGTACCATGCCTCCTCGACACACAAGGGACTAAGTAAACTCTTTGTGACCTCCTAATTTAAATTTTTAGTGGATTAAAATTTCAAATTGAGCTTTATTTTCTCTTTAGTTTTAAAAAATTGAAAAAACTTGCACGTTGCATTTGAGTCGTTCGGATCACACCACCCATCGGCTTACCCTGTAAATTTATAGGGAGCACCTTTGATAGTGCATTTCAAATTGTAGTGTTCTGCACACATTATGCACTATAATGTGCAAAACATGTCACTAAACCAATTTTTAAAAAAAAATCTTAACCGGTGCGAATGCACCATGCAGACAGTGCACTAACATGTAATAAGTGTATCGTCATCCCAAAAAAAATTACAAAACTCACAAAGGGTTGCACCTTGTACATGTGATCTATTAATTCATGTGCGCCACTGCCAATGCGATGATGTGTCCTCAATGCACTGGTGCTTCCTATTGATGGATGCACTTCCAAACTAAACATTTTAAAAAAACACCATGTTAACTGGTGCACATTGTAAACAAGAATGCACTAGATAGATGGTGTGTTGATGTGTAATAGGTGCACTATAATCCCCAGAAATTTTAAAACTCAGAAAGAGATTCTCCTACCATGGTGATCTCTATCGATACTTGTGCACCATTTTCGGTGTGATGAGGTATTTAGAATGCATCGATGCTTCCTAATAATAGACGCACCGTGAAACTTAACTTATGAAAAACACCACATTATTCAGTGTGCATTGTAAAAAAGAATGCACTGGGTTGACGATGCACTAACGTGTAACATGAGCACCATTATTGCCAAAAACTATAAAACTCACAAAGAGTTGCTCCTACTGCAGTGCACTCTCTATTAATACTTGCGTGCCATTTCTGGTGTGATAACGTGTTTAGAATTCACCGGTGCTTCCTATTGATGGAAGGACCACCACACTTAACATAGGTTAAAAAAAACCATGCTACCCAGTGCACTTTGTTAACATTTTCGCACCAATTTTCTAGTGCGCTAATGTGTAATAGGTGCATTGTTATCCTAGGATGAAATATAAAACCCAGAAAGATCTGAACCCACTACAGTGTGCTCATTAAGATGTGTGCACCATGTACAACGCGATCATGTCTCTACAGTGCACCGGTGCTTCTTATTGATGGATGCACTGGAAAACAAAACATAATTAAAAAAATGTCATGCTCGTTAGTGCGCTTGTGTATTCAAGCGCACCGTCTGTGGTGCTTTTTGGTTCGAAAAGAACCAACCATGGTGCATGACTATAATTTAGGTGCAGCACTTGCCAAATTCATTTATTTTGAGAAAAAAATAGTATTTGGTATAAATGAATAGCATGCTCATTTAATGAAATATTTAATGGAGAGGGATTTGTATCCTAACCCCATCACCGATCATACATGATACTTCTTGATGGTTGTAAGCCTCCTGAAGTTCTATCATGAGGCTACATCCCTCAAGGGGAACTATGTTTTGTTGGCACAGTTGATCCATTGTTGGGATCATGGGAGACAAGCATTTCACATTGGTCTCAGTCAATGGTTCGAGACCACTAAGGAGGATATTTATTTCATCACTGGGATATCTAGGAGAGGGGAGGATTTTCCCCTGTGTAACACCCATCAAAGATGATGTAAGTTTTTTTTCATTTCTAGTTAATATTGTTCAGAAACTTCCATATGGTAACTCTTCTATGATAGAGGGTTGGCGATACATATATGTTAATATGCATCCTTATATGTCATATCACAATTATCATTGGGGGTAGTTTATTAGCGTGGAGTCGGGTTAGGTTGCGACACCCTTCCTTCATCATAACCACAGCATCCTTAAGTGTTGTTCCTTTCTCGTCTCTGACTATGAATGTCTAACAACTCTAAGGGTAATGTTTCTATTTGGAACCACTCGTTGATGACTAAGGGGTAACTAGATTTCATTATGCATCTTTATTGCAATAATTCTTGGTACAACACAACCCCTTACATAACTTAATTCCTTATAAAACATAGCATATGAATCCTACCCATTCCTCGCAACAAATACATGGATCGATTCCATCCATTCACAATCCTTCCATGTATATGCCATCATAATCAATTTACTACCACAACATAACACCTCAAGTCTAACAATCTAGTATTTCACGTGAACCAGATTATTATATAATATAGCATGAATATAAAACTATTTATATAATGACATGATATATCCATCATGACCTTGAATACAAATGTAATTCATATAAAAACATGATACATACTAAAAGGTAATTTCTTAAGACACTATATAATATTCAATTACATTCCCACCATAATCCTTGCAACATGTTTCTTTTCAATCTCATATGAATTACATTTATAGTCCTATTCTAATGCATTCATATAAAAATTTAGTACATTATACATAGTCTATCTTTCTACGTCTACCATATGAATTATAATTATCTCAACTTGAATGCATACATTCAAACAATAATAATGTATTCACATCAAAGTAATAACATACCCCACATAATCTATTTATAAGGTCTAACCAATTCATTAATTGGATAAGATATATTAAATCCTCTCATCATAAAACGGAGCATGATAAATTCTTTTTATATTTATAAACCATATCATATTAACATAATTCCCCTGTATGAACCCATAATTTTATCATGTAATAATCACAGAAGTCTTCCATTATGTAACAACATAACCTAACAACATCATTTATTCATCGAATGGAACACTATTTAAACTTGATTCCTACACCCCTTTTACTAAATGGAGAATTACAATGAAACGTAAATCTATTACCATGGAAAATACAGTCTTAGAATTAGTGCATCTATATGAATTCAATGCAAATCTCATCAGACATCTAACTAGTTATATAACCCCTACGCATTTAACCGGTCCATAAGTGATCATATTAACTAACAAAAGGACCTCCTTTATTACTAGCATGTCATTGCATTTATTTACATCTGGTATATACTCAAGTTATAATGTATGGTATGATAATAATAATTTAATCGACAATCTAATTACACACAGGTTCTCTCCTTCCAAGTTACTCATACAACCATTCAATTTATTTATAAGTTGATAGAGAGTTAAGGTGGGTAGGTGTATCACTTACTCCATTCTATGTTGAGTCTCAACTCTGCATGCACGGGACTGGTGCATGAGCTGCTGATAGTTCGATTCGATGCACACAATCGCAGCACTTCAACAACCACTACTTAGCCTCTTCACTGAGTTTAAGGGATAGAATTTCATAATTGTGCCAGCCTTCTACGGAGCCCATCTTCCCGTGTCGATGAGGGTAATGAAATGAATACTGGTCATGCTCCACCACACACATTCGAGGAAGCAAGTCAAACTGCTCATGCGCCTAGTGGAGAGTTAGTTTTTTTTGAGTTGTCAAGTATGGAAACATTGGTATCTGGGCTTAACCAAATGGTTATGTCCTTAACGCACAGAGAGCAGAGGTTAACCCCAGGATCGAGCTCCCCCTTAAGTCTAATATTATCCTACTATGTAGATAGTTGATTTCTCTACCACCTGGTGATCCCATCAATTCATAGACACATTGAAATTATTGTTACTAGATACCAGTAAGATTAGGGTTTGTTAGGATATTCCTATACTCCATCCTAGTCCTACCAACATTTTCATTATTTTGCATTCCAGTCATGCAATTGCATGCATCCCAGTCATCAGGTTGGTGTCCTCCAGCACCTAGTCCCTAGTTTGCTAGCCTCGGGAGCTTCTTTCCACTCATTTTTAGCCCTCCTAGTCAGTGATGCACCCACCTTTCACCTACCACTTGTGAAAGGTGCCCTTCTTCACCTACCACACAGTTACACTTCAGTTAGTTGAGTTATTTGTGGATTTCTCCTTGATTTGAGGATTGATTGACTTGTTAACTAACTGAAACACTCCGTTGGACCCACAGTGAGACTAGATTGCCTATTTTGACTCCAGTCAGCTCCTCATGCACCCTCCATTGAGCCTCCTTCACTACATTAGTGCTTCCATGTGCGAGTTACACCTACCACACTCAGTTAGACTCAATTTGACACCTAGTTGATCGTTACTTGTGCATTGATGACTCCACTAATGATGATTAAGAATCCTAGTGGTGTATTGTTGACACTCTAATGATGATGATGAATCCTAGTGCAGATAAGCCATGCCCATGCAGGCTAATTCGAATTGCCACCTTGGCATTCGAATCCTCTCCACCATTGTATTATTTATTGTTCATATTATGATTAATGAATTAGTGTGTGATGTTATTCTGCTTCTCTCCGAGTTCTACTGTATCATAATTATGTTGCTCCTTTACACTGCATTGACCATTCTTCTTCTATTTTCCTGCTTAATCTTAATCTTTCTTGTGAGGTATACATCAGCTATTAGATCTGCTGTGAGGAATTTCACATGGTATCAGATCCTGTTGAGAGTATTGTCTATCTCCACTCCTGAGAGTTTTTTGTAGGTTATTATCAAGATTTCGAGTACAGCAGTTGCAGCAGTTTTTGCACTTTTGCAGCAGTAGCAGTTGCAGATATTTTCTATTGTGTTTTGCAGGTCTTCTGAAACAACTTCCATGAATCCAGAAGGAATTCCTCCTCTTTCTCCATTTAACTATGATGAGTGGAAACCAAAGATGATAGCACATTTGAAGAGACATGGTCTCTTTGATTATTGTTTTGAAAGAGAGTTCGAATCCTCTGAAGAAGAGAATGATTGGTTAAATGAAGGTGACAGAGCCTATGCAGCAATGATGTATCCTATGTCTCGTTGCATGGCAACCCACTTCCTTTCTGTTGAATCTCCAAAAGAGCTATGGGCCCATCTAGATAAAAGATTTGGCAAACAGAATGAAGGGATTGGTCCAAACCATTTCGAGAGCAAGCAAAGTGATGCATTCACCCTCCTTGATGGTCTCTCTGATCATGAATTAGTATCAAACATATCTCATAATGAAGTTGTCCACAAAGAAGAAGAACTTGCAGATTCTACACTCATGCTCTCAATATCTTCTATTTCGAATTATGTGCTAGCTCACACTCTAGAAACTGCAAAGGTTCTTAAATCCTCTCTTGCACAAGAGTCTATTGGTTTGCATAATGATGATCTCATGAATGTTTCAGAGGTTAAATCAGCAATTGGAGGTAATGCATTCGCTCTCCTTGATCACTCACCTCTTATGTACTACTGTAAGATCATTTGTACATGCTCTCAGAAGTTTATTGAAGATGTAGGGCATTGCCATTCGCTTGGGATAATTTTTCATGCATTTCATGGTTTTGATCTCACCTCTAATGGTTCAAAGGAGATCTCAAGAAACCATTTTTCAAGTCTTGGATCTGATTTGGATTCCAAGCAATCATTAGCATGTGAAGGTTCTTTTGGGCATAATATCATCTATGATGGTTCAAAGGAGAAAACAAAAGACTATCTACACATTCATGGATTTGATCCTACCTCAGCTGATTCAAATCACAAGATCCAGGATCATCCTCATACCTCTGGATTTGTTCTCACTGCATTCGATCTGAAGAGCAAGTACAAGCACATGATTTTTGAGCATGATCCACTTCTTCCCAATAAGAAGATACCTCCAGACATATGACCAAGCATCACACCTGCTTGAGTTTGGAGCATTTATTTTTGGTGTGCCCTACAGTATTTTTTAGGGGCAGTATTTTTCCCATGAGGTTTTTCTCCATTTCCTTGTTTCATGGATTGTTCTTTATTCATTGTATTGGGTGACCTTTGGTCTCAGTTACTAGGGCCCATGATGGATTAAGGGGGGGTGTTAGGATATTCTTATACTCCATCCTAGTCCTACCAGCATTTTCATTATTTTGCATTTCAGTCATGCATGCATTTTTGCATGCATCTAAGTCATCAGGTTGGTGTCCTCCAGCACCTACTCCCCAGTTTGCTAGCCCCAAGAGCTTCTTTCCATTCATTTTTATCCCTCCTAGTCAGTGATGTGCCCACCTTTCACCTACCACTTGTGAAAGGCGCCCTTCTTCACCTACCACTCAGTTACACTTCAGTTAGTTGAGTTATTTGTGGATCTCTCCCGTATTTGAGGATTGATTGACTTGTTAACTAACTGAAACACTCTATTGGACCCCCAATGAGACTAGATTTCCTATTTTGACTCCAGTCAACTCCCCATGCGCCCTCCACTGAGCCTCCTTCACTATATTAGTGCTTCCATGTGCCAGTTACACCTACCACACTCAGTTAGAATCAGTTTGACACCTGTTTGACCATTACTTGAGCATTGATGACTCCACTGATGATGATTAGGACTCCTAGTGGTGTATTTTTGACACTCCACTGATGATGATGATGACTCCTAGTGCAGATAAGCCATGCCCATGCAGGCTAATTCGAATTGCCACCTTGGCATTTGAATCCTCTCCACCATTGTATTATTTATTGTTCATATTATGATTAATGAATTAGTGTGTGATGTTATTCTACTTCTATCCGAGTTCTACTGTATCATAATTATGTTGCTCCTTTACACTGCATTGACCACTCTTCTTCTATTTTCCTGCTTAATCTTAATATTTCTTGTGAGGTATACATCAGCTCTTAGATCTGTTCTAAGGATTTTCACAGGGTTCATGTGGTTACACCAGGTCGTATGTAGGACAAGACCTCCAGTCTTCAATATAATTTCATCCACCGGATCGGGACATGGACAACCCTTGTCAATCCCACTGGTATTATAGTCATCGATTAAGTTGAATGATGGATACTTGACTGGTATTTCGGTCCTATCGGTTTTACTCAGGTAGATTGCAATTATGTGTATAGAAGCAGAAGTAGGAATCTAGGTTTATAAATATCTCTCATCAGTATGTTCAATAGATCTATTCATTAGAGGCGGTCGCAGATCTAGTAATTATATTAGATATTATATATATCAAACCGATCTAATAACCCAAGGATTTAAGCATGCCATTTTGCAACACACTTTAATCCTTTTATATCCCCCGAATTCAACATATTAAAAACCATTTCTAATTTACAATCCAATTAACACAAGTCTCATTATCTGGTTTTTCTGATGGCAGGTTTGGCTTTGTATACAGGAAGGTCAATCCGACAAAATAAGTTTTATTTTTTATCCAACAACCTGAGGATTTATAATTACTATTATACACGCCATATCTACAAGAAAATACCCTATGTAAGAGTGGCATAAAAACTAACCCATTTAATCAGAATTTAACACATAATAATAGATACATTTGCCATTTAACAGTGGCATAAAATTAACCAAATTTCATAAATCAATACAAAATCATATTGACCTGTTATACTTGCGAAGTTGTCGAAATTTGATGTAGTCAGCATAGTCCTTCCACAAGTCTCCTTATCACTCTTCCAATCAGAAAAGATCCACTAGTTTCCTCCCTACCATACCTAAGGGTAATCTCCTTCCCTGGGGACCCTTGAGCCGCAACGAGGCAAACAATACTTGCTAGCAATTGAATTACAACGTCTGGCTGCTGTGGCGATGATCCCAACCTCTCTTTGTCGTAATCAACCACACCCAAACATAGACGCCAATACATGAACCACAACCACAAAATTGTGCTCCAATTACCACCGGTCTGAAAAATGTCCCTCTCATGCTCTTTTTCCTCCTTTTTAATAACCTTGGTACATTCATGCAATTTGCATCCCTCTCCAAATTAAATTATTATTTTTTTATTCACCCACCCACTTTAGTTAACTTGTTTTTATAATTCTTTTGCTTTAATTAAGGTTTGGTTTTAGCTCAATTTCCTAATTTTTCTCTTTTTTTTTATTATTATCATTTATATTTTTAATATTCAGTCATCTATGCTTTGTTACGTGTATAGTTGTTCCAATTTCCAATTTAATATTTTCTTAATCAATTTGATTACTAAATAATTAGTCTCTTCTAGTTTAGCTTACTAAATATTTTCTAAAACTCTTTCTAATTATTTTATTAATCCCTCCCATTGAGAATTAATGTTGATTACCATCGCCTTTCCGTCGCGACTAGGAATATCAAGGCGCTATGCTTCTCGCATGCCCTTCAAATAATTCCTACAAGCGGGGATTTGGTACAACGATTGAGACAATGTTACATCAATTTTCCTACCCTGCTGAGGGCCCAGTGGTTGTTGGGGAATAAGGTCGAGTCCTTATTGTGCACCCCCCAGTATATTTCCTCATGAGTGACCGTCAAAGGCCTACCCTCACGGAACGTGCATCTGATGATCTGGAGATTTTCTTTCTCTTTTTCAAATCTCATTGCACTGACAATTGCTATACTTACAATGTATCTTTGTTCATCCCCATTAACTGATGTGGACCGATTGGAAATCATAATCCAATCACCTACACATAAAACATCACGTGCATCAAATATTATACACAAGATTTAAAACATAATAATATGAACATCAAATCAACATCACATGTCGATTTTTCCTGACTCATCCATAGTCCATGCATGTCATACCTTATGTGCATCAAATCTTATAAACAAGATTTCGACCTGTGCATAATGACTAGGTTCACATCACTTGTGATATTGACGTCTCTCTACATCCCATGTACCTATCTTCCATATCACACTCACCAATACATCAAAGCACATGATAAATATATTGGCAAGCATTCCCCGACAATTTTTCACTATTGATATTACTTTCATATTACGTATTCATTCAATTTATGTCAAATCATAATAACATCATATGCACATATCATTCACACATGAAACCATGACAGAATTAAGTAAGTAGTTTTGATTGATATTGACATCTCTTATAACCACATGCACTTATCATTAACAACATATTAGACAATATTTTCACTAATTATCTTTCATAATACAAATATTTGTTCCACACATGTCCAAGTCATCCATAATCAGATGCCCTCAAAGAATAATGGTATCCCATAATCTATGTCTAAAAAGAAAACACACATAATTAGGTCATTCGCAATCGAATGCCCTCAAAGAATAATTCATAGTCATAGTCGTGATAAAAACATGCCACTACACCCAGTTCCCTCATGTCCTAGTAGGTGTTGTGGAAAATATTCAACTCGCTTACTCTCAGAGATATATCGCTTCCCACGTCCTCAATCCTATTGATTTTTAGGTGTGCGGTGGACAACTTCGGATTGGTGCTTTCAGTGTAGAGGAGGTTAGGTGCCTCTCACTGTTGGTTTCAAGCATCGCTCACCTCACTAGTGATGGGAAACACATTAGTTTCTCTCTTTTATATTATTATATTCTTTAGTACATATACCTAGATACATTAGTTGGTCTACTATTTTTTACGACAGTTTTTTTTTTGCTCTAGATCAATGTCATGTCGTGTTTGATGGGAGGGCCAACTTCACTTTTGGTTCAAATATTTTTTGTTTATTTTTTTAGAGGATTCCAGCCAGGAGGCCATCATTTTACCAATTCTCTCCTAAGCCGATGACCGAGGTTCATCTGCGCATGTGGGGACAAATGATGCCCAAGAGGGGCCTATCCAATTTCCCAGCTAGGATCACACCAGAGGTGTTGGAGATGCTATCCAGCGAGGAGTACCATGCATTGGACTTATTCCATATACGTACATAGGATTGGACTGGAGAGCATGTCCCAACATATTTTTCACCCATGCTGAGCCACCGGATGAGAGAGGTAATATTAGAGTTATGTTTAAATTAATCTAGTTTCATTTTATTATCTTATTTAATGCAAATGAAAAATCTTCTAAAATTTTATTTAAATTGTTTTATTAAATAGTTTAAGGATTTTTTTTCTAATTTTATTTGTTGTGTACTATATATTTTGCAGATATTGGAACATTCAATGGGGAGTTTCCTCCTCCCATTCAGCCTAATGAGGATATGTAGGACACTAAGGTTCTTACATTACCTAGACTTGTCCTATGACATAGGAGAAATGATAAGTTTTGAAAGAATGCAGTAAACAGGTTCTCCACATTGTTGCATCGACGAGGAGTCCATCCCATACGAGCCTCAAATATCACACGAGACCCTGAGCTCATAGATTTATGGAGTATGCTTCCTTGTGATATGAGATTTTCGATGCACTATGTAGTTGGTGCATTGTTGGAGCAGCCTAAGTTGACCTGCTGACTAGGTCCTCCATCTGACCAATTGTAATATATGTCGATGGCTTGTGTTGACCAATAACCTGTCGGGTCAGTCAGTTGAACCGACAAGTAGTTATGTAACTGTTTATCAATTGTATAAATAGGTTAGTGAGCCGATCTACACAATAATCAGAGACTGTTCAAATATCTGTAACTCTTCTACATATCTTGTTGAATAATAAAGAGCTTGTTGCTTCATCTCCCATTATTTGTCTATTATGTTTGTATCTTTGTGATTGCTTGTGTATAATATTATATTATGTATCACGAGTAACCATGCGACCCTTGCAACGACAAAATTGATTCCATTGCCAGTGGTGCATGCATAAGATGACAGTGAGCATGATCAAATGATATCAGAGCAAGAAATTAAGGATTGGTGGGAGAGGAAGATAACAAATTACCTGCAAAACTATGCCAGAAGAAACAAGCTGACTATTGTTCAAGTAAGAGAAAAGTTATTTTCCGAGACACGTGAAAAATTCGTAGAATCCGTACCGTCCACGTTGAAGAAGCTCCTGGATGAAAATACCAACAGATGAAAAAGAGCGACAATTAATTCAAACGCTGATCAACGGAGGCCATACAAATCTATCATAATGGTGCAAAAAAATTGTCGACGAGTTCTATGAAGAATGTTCTATTGAAGAGCGAATGTCTATCGACAACGTGAGGAAAAAGGTTTTACAACAACCTTACCGACCAGTTTTTTTGTTCTTTACTGACACTTTTGTTCAAGTTCCTCATTGACAAAGACACAACGCATATTGTCGAGACTCGGCCCTTGTTGTCTCCACCACTCCCAAACTCAAATTGGGAAGAAAAGGAAAGAAAGTGGGAGAAATTTGTACAAGAAAAAGAGTGGGAATATTTACTGAACAAATGAAGTACCTTACTTCCCCGATCTCCTAAAGAACTTCGTTCTGACATTGGGGGGTAGCCAAACACGTTCCTGATGGAGTAGATGCATGACAAAATTCAACAGATGAAAAGATGACATGACTAGCAGTGAAAAATCTGAAAAATTCGACAAAAATAGAACAATGAGTCACAAAAGAACTCCATATATCGAAAAGATTGAACGAGAAGAGAGGAGAAAGCGGCGTGAAGAGCTAAGGGAGCAGGCTAGTGCGCTCCAGAAAAAAAAAAAATTAAAGTCGTGTATAACGACAAATGAAGAAGGAAATCCACCAGAGTCGAGTCGAGCTCAACAAGAAAGGGGCGTTGATGAAGATCTGTCTCCGATGGATGAAGACTTGTGGATCGAGCGTGATGGAGCTCTCCAAGTAAACATACCCGAGGTAATAACACCTCATTCTCCTCTACATCTAACTCAGAGTGTTCGAGTGCAGGATATTGTCGAAGAAGATTTAGGACTTCATGCTGGTCAGTCGAGCATATGGAGTCGAAGAAGCAATGAAAGTGATGAAGTCGACAGATTGTTGATTCATCGACTAGAAGAAGGGAATTGGGTCACTTTTCAACCCGAATTTTCAAACATAAGTTTTCATCTACTCTATTTAGATCGTGCAGAAGTGCCCCCCCTGTCACTTCCATCATTAAGTGATTCGTTCAGTTCATTGGAAAATCCGAGAACAAGTGAAATCCAGATTGAGCCAAATTTTACCTGGATTCGACAGAAGTGATTGAAGAAATCCAACCCCTGATAACCAACAAAGAACTGTTCGAAGCTCCAGAAGCTATCATTGAAAGTGAAGAACAAGCTCCAAATACACATTTAGCAATAGTACTTGTCGAAGTTATTCAAGTAAGTAATTTTGTCACTGGAATCAATCCACCGTCACCACGAGTAATATTAGAGGTCGAAGTGGTAGCAGACATGGCCCACACAACAACACACCTCCCTTTTTATGAGGGCGATGAAGATCCTAAAAGGCATTGGTTTGTATGTGAATCGATATGGGAAGCAAACACCCTTACCAATGAAGACCGACAGATATCGCAATTTGCTGGCTCATTACGAAAAAGAGAACTAAACTGTATATGGGATATATTGACAAAACGCTCAATACAACAAAGGCTCAAATCAAACAGCAGTTCTTATATTTATTTAAAACATTGGATGCAAAGTACTTGGCCACTGAAAAATTCAAGACTACAGCGCAGAAGCCGACAAAAACTATGAGGGAGTATGACATGAGATTTAAAGATCTACTGAGCCATATTGACTATGACATTGAGGAAAAGCTATTGATCCAATGGTTCATAGCTAGCCTATTACAGAATATCAAAGTGCATGTCCGTTGGCATAACATTTCCACATATGAAGATGCCCTTACGAAGGATTTACAAATAGAAATGGATGACGACTACCCCATAGCCCCTATTGATAGACATATTGAAGAACAACTAGAAAGCATGCAGAAATCCATCCAAGAAATCAAACTGCGCAGAACATAACTTGGGGTACAAAATGCTCCACAGATGGGCATACAATAGACTACTATCGTCATGATGACCGATGACAAGACGTTCGGCTTGTACAGACAAATAGATTCTGCGACATTTGTCAAGAGTACGACTCTCATGCTACAAAGACTTCCCATATAACATGAAGAAAAATCAAGCTAAGTGGTACGCTATATGCGAAGTTAGTACTCATTTCATAACAGAATGTCATTTGAACTTAAAAAATAAACAAAACTATCACGCAGTATACCAGACTAATACTGTCGACCAAAGAAATGAAAGAAATGAAAGGAATGATAGAAATGACCGGAGCGACATAAATGAGAGATATCAAAGGAATGACGAAATAAGATATGATCGGAGTTATGACAATTTAAACCGACGAGGAGGATTCCCAGGTCGAGGTCATGGAAGTTGATATTTCCGATCTCGTCGACCCGTAACATGTTTCACATGTTGTAACGAAGGACATCGTTATGCAAATTGTCCTTACAAATATCGAACAGATCTGAATTTTTTTACAAAATGTGTAGTAGCGGATCACTATTGGGAGGTTTTCCCTACCATACTTGAAAATATCAACAATAAAAAGAATGTTAATGTCTTATCATGTGTTCCTGAATCTGATGTAATTAGAACGAAGAATCTTCAAATTGTAACAAGGCAAGGTACTGGAACTGGTCATGATAATACACAAATTAGCAAAGTAATTAATAAAGAGGATTATCCGAATCCCAATAAGCAAAAACACCTATTTAAGAATGCATGTGATATATTCCATGAACTGGCATCTCAAGAAGATAATGTTGAAGCTCGACAAGAAGCTACTAATGAATTGGTCAATTTAATAACTAAAGAGGAAGTTGTTGCAAAATTAATAGACTTGATGTTCATTAATATTAACAAATCTGTCGAAGAAAATAAATCTAAAAACATATGTCGGCTAAATAAAAAAGACAAGAATGACGCAGATCCTCTGGTCGAACTAGAAATTAAAGGATATTGTGTCCGACAGGTAGTCCTCAACTTTGGTTCACAACTAAATATAATGACTCGTGATACTTGGGAGCACTTAGGTCGACCTCAACTACAAGAATCGAGCATCTACTTGAAACTAGCCGACCAAGGTTTGATCGAACCAATCGAAGTATGGAGAGATGTTGAAACATCCATCAAGGGTATAATGACAAAAGTGGACTTTGAAATCATAAATCCCAAATACGGATCTAGCTCGTTCCCAACATTAGTTGGCCAACCTTGGGGACGAAAAATGAAGGAATCAATATCCCTTGACAAAGAACGAATCAAACTCAAACCCAATGGTCAGAAAGTCATAGTACCAATTCACCCATCGCAAGGAGAGCCTTGGAAAGAACCAATTGATGATGATAACGACATTCATTTGCTGTACCAGATAAAGAACAATGAAGATTATACTGAACTAAATTCACAAGGAGAACTCCATCTTGGAAATCCTGCATCGGTCTGATATAATTCAGATGCCGAATTATATGACTGGCATATCAAGAACTATGAACTACAAGCCAGATAATGCTGGACAGTCGAATATGTTCCCAAAAAGAAAACAAATCAATGCTTCTCCATCTCTACAATACCAAACATATTCGAAAGAAAAATCCGAGAATATCCAACATTGGCACCGACGAAGAATGAATTGAGATTCACTCCTCCACTGAGATACAAAGAACGTGAATCTCCATCTTTACACGTCGAAGAAGTATCAAAGAATGTCATAGAACAAGGACGACTGCAGAACTTGGTCAATACATTCACGGGTCAAGAAAGAATATGGTGGGATACGCACCAGTCTAAACTCCAGACTTCAACCACTGCATTGACATATTTTGTTGAAAGGTTTGGAGGAAAGAAATTAACAGCTCAAGCGATAATTCTACTATTCACACAAGGACAAGATCTTGAAGTACATATCAATAACTGTGAAAGGGAATGGAAGAGATTAGGATACAAAGATGAAATAACATGGCCACATCTTTTCCAAAAAACACTAGACGACTTGCCGAACAAATGGTACAAAATGGAAGAGGCAAGAGGAGAAACATTTAATTGGAAAGAGCTAAAATAAAAATTCATCAAAGATTTCAAATTTTATCCAAAGGAGGAGAAATTAATTGAAGCAAGCCATCAAGTGGGAAAGTTTCTACAACCGACGAATAATAAAATGCCAGCAGATAATCAGCAACTTCCTCAACAAACCGCTGACTGCAATAACATCAAGTCAACAAAATCCAGCATTCGACAAGATTACAATTGGAAATAGAGAAAACAAAGGGGAAAAGATTCAAATGGAAACAAGATCATTAAGGCACATCCAAGCTGGTCAGAACAACCTTCAAAGTCGAAGCAGCAGAAAAAGAAGATCCAATAATAGTAACAGATTAGTAATGGGGAGATTTAAAAACAAATTTCAGATCCAATAATAGTAACAGATTAAGTCATGGGGCACTTTAAAAACATTTTAGATCCAATAACTAAAAAGTAACGGACATTTACAATTGCAGATTAAAGATCCTTCAAAGTTGTTGTTGTACTTTTTCAAAAAAAATGTCGAAGTTATTCGAAGCCCTGAGAAAGGGACATAGAGGTAGAGGAAAGGCTCAATTGGCTCCCCACAACCATGGTACAAATAGTTACAAAAAATAAATGGACACTAAATACCGTGGGATTTAGATATGTGTACATCGAGAGATTAGTTTTAATGCATTTTTCTCATCGATACAACGTTGCACAAGTTAACTTCAAACATCCTACAATATCTTGAAAAGTTTTGGTTCTAAAAATTGCAAATCGAGAAAGGAATCCAACTCTATTCTAATGGAGTTGATTGTTTGCAAATTATGGCTCTCACAAACTAGAAGATACTTGATCTAAAGCATGAATGCTACTATTAGAACTACTTGTATTTTGTTTCAATTTATTTATGTACATTGCATTAATGAACTCGGTAGGAAAATATTTGTTTATTTATGTTTACATCACAAATGTTTTCGATTTTTCATATATTTAATTCATATTCTCTGAACACTTTAAATAGTTCATGTTATGATTGTAAATAGTATGACTCTGTGGCTAATTGTAATATGACACCTTTTTTATAACATTTACAGGAAATTGTAAATGTACATGGAGGAGAGTCGTGTATTTGGGGCATCCACTTGGGTGCAATGGTGTCTTTGGGGCACCCACAGCAGATGTCACATGAATCCACATTCCATCCATCAATCTGAAGAAGGTTGACATTGTTTTCGATGTGCTTATAACTAATCCCAACCCCGTTTTGATCCCTTTAGTAGACATTGATTATCTAATGGAGAGCGATGGAAAGAAGCTTGTTTCTGGATTGATCCCCGATGCAGCCACAATTCTTTCCCATGGGTATGATGATATCAAGCCTGGAAGCATTAGTCCTTACGGACTTAAGGTTTGGATAATTACAGAGTTTAAATTTAAAAAGATTAAGAGATTTGAACATATAATCGTTCCCGGAAATATAATATTCGCAACTTAAAAGATGTTATATCTAACTCATGATTATTTGAATTAACCCTTAAATTATACTTAACGTATTATTATTTAAAACAATCTAATAATTAAATATAATATTTACACAAATAATAAACAATCTAATAATTAAATATAATATTTACACAAATAATAATAAAGTGTACTTAAATTTTTTTTTCCATAATCTGATATAAATATTATAACAATATAATTATAAAATATATCATTTACGTGCAATAATAATGGTAAATTTGTCGTGGAAACTCCTATCTCCAATTTTGTGAATCGAATAGCCCAATACATATTTTAGATCAATAAATAATCTAATAGAAGTGATATTTTGGTTAATTCTTATCTCCATCATCGAAGTGAATTTCTCTCCAATTGAGAGCATGGCTATGACTAGATACTTAATGTACAAGAACAAGATAAACAACATGGGAGATAAGACGCTTCCTAAGATTGCTTCATACTCTAGTCAAAACCACTTGTGACTCAAGCGAGGTTGACATAAATATACCAACTCTTGGCTAAGCCATTGGGGAGTCAAGAAAGAGGTCACTCTACATAATATCGATAATATTAAAAGTATTATTACATCTAAATTTAATTAAAAGATATGGTGCAATAAAGAGTTAGATGATAAGAGAAAATTAAGATATTATAAGGAGGTGATCAACCTTAATCTAGAAGAACAAAAGTACCTTTCTATTTTAACTAGCCTAAAGAAGAAAATCAACATTGCTAAAATAAGAACAAACTCTCATGAGCTACATAGTGAAACGGGACAGTGGACAATTCCTAAAACGTTGTGGGATGAAAGAATATATCATCTTTGTGACACAAAGAGGGTTGAAGACAAAAATCAATTTCTCATATAATGTCCTACATATACCCACATTAAAGCACAATTTCAAAACATTTGCTACAATACTGACCTCCCTAACCTTTTAACTCATCATAACTATGGTGATTTAGAAATGCTTCTCTTAAAGCTTTTTGAACATAGAAATAAAATTATAAAAAAACCAAGTAACTCCTTTTCTTTTTAAGTTTCGATAAACTAAAGATAATCTCAATAGACGTTAATAACCATCATCATCATTATTATCAATAATAAATATATTAAAGATAATAATATCTTTATAATAATTAAGTATAATATTTTCCATAACCTAAAAATTGTGTAAGCATGCATAATAATATTATACCAATATAATTAAATATAATATTTCATATACTCAATGACTAAATACTAATAAGGGTGACTTCTTCCATTCACATCATTGAGTGGCAATAAATAAAGGGTGTAGTTTAAATATTCTACGTTTTCAACCTTTTTCGATCATATTTTTTATCTTATTTTGTTCATATTTCAAGTGGAAATCTTTAAAAAATCTTAGAATCGCAAATATTAGCTATGGAAATTGCATAATTCGAGTGTCGAGGGGGTATTTGAGGGTGCTGAATCTATTTATGGTTTCAAAAACACAATTTAAATATGTAAAACTTTGGATTTTACAAAAAAAAAAAATACCGAATTCCGACCAAAACCCACCGTAAAGTAAAAAAGTAGAATAAATAAACTACTCCTAAATAAAGTAGTAATTAAAACACACCATTATTCATTACATTAAATTATATTTATTAATGTATATAATTTAGTAATTAGTTTATGGGACATAAAGATTGTGTGATAAAATTTAGGTGTTGTCATTTGCTTTATTCACAAGGATATAGGAGAGCTAATTTAATTTATACAAGCACATTAAATTATATTAGTAATAGATAAGTTAATTATTTTAATATAATGTAATGATGATGATTATTAGCATCCACTTATATCAACTTTGGTATATCGTATGTTAAGAAGGGTATATTTGGTTTCGTTTAAAATTTTATTCTTATGCTTCAAAAGCTTGGCGAGAAGCTCTCCTAGCTCACTATAGTTCTGGCAAGTTAGGAGGTTAGAAAATTTTGTATTGTAGAAAATACTATGAACCTCAGATTTAATGTGGGTGTAAGCATGGCACGCTAAGAGAAAATGATTTTCATCCTCAATGCTCATAGACTCACATGGATGGCAGACCCTTTCCGCCCATGGAGTTTTACGAATAGACCAATGTCTCGTTTCGCTATGAATCTCATGAGAGTTCATTCTTATCTTGGCTATATTAATTTTCTTCTTTGAAATAGTTACTTAGAGATAATTCTGATATTCTAGACTAGGGTTAATGACCTCCTTATAGTATTTTAATTTTATTTTAACCTCTAAATTTTTCTCGCGGCAGAGCTTCTCTTTAAACTTAGATTTAATAATATTTTTGATATTATTGATATTCTGCAAAGTGTCATTTTCATCAATCCCCCAGTGGTTTAACCAAGCCATGTTATATTTACACCATTCCCGCTTGAGGCGTAGTTAGTTTTGACTTGATTTTAAATCAATTTTAGGAAGTCTCTCGTCTCCCATATTATTTATCTTGTGCTTTTACATCAGGTACCTAGTCATAGCCATGCTCTCGATGGGGGAAAGACGTGGGAAAGACCCCCTTCTATGAGGAGAATAGGATAAGGCGTATTGTTTTTAATTTTAAGGTTATAAGTTATGAAATACTTCTGGATTTGCTCAATCTTTCTCCAAGACTCTCTAGAAATGTTGCAACCCCATGCTTCACAACCATATAAGATAACGTGGGTGACATGAGTTTCAAAGTGGAACTTCTTTTTATCCTACATGACTAGGTCGACTGATTTACAATTGTTTTCAAGACCAAAATAAGCTTTCCACCCTCCATTGATCATTTTCTCGATGCTATAGCTCCAGTTGATCTTATGGTGAATATCAATTCCAAGATACTTGTAAGAAATCACTTCCTCCATATTGCTATTGCCATAAATAAAATTAGCGTAGGTGTCTTTCTTGGATTTCATAATCATAACTTTTGTCTTGCCGGTGTTAACAGCCATACCCATATTAGAGCATAAATCATTGAGAATTCTTAATTGCTTATAAATATCAAAGGGACACATTGCCATAAGAACAATATCATCGGCATAAAGTAGGAGGATGATAACTATCCCAGCTAAGATCATGCCCACACAACCTGCTTCTTCTAAACAACAAATTTCTAGTTTATCGATGTAAATGTCGAAAAGGGTAGGGGAGAGGGGGAAGCCTTACTCAACTCCAATATTACAATTAATATCGGCCAACCACCCCTAAGTATTCTTAAACTTCGCAATGAATTTTTCGTATAACCTCTATCGTGGCAACTCTCAACTCAAAAGGAACCTTAAGCTCCTCTAATCTCTTTCATAGGTTATTTCTAGGCACTGTATTATTGTAGTAAGAGTAGAGGTGTTTTAAATTAAAATTAATATATATTAAAATCAATATATATATTAATGTTAAACTTGAATATATCAAGTATTGAAAAGGATTCAATTTCTTGAGGTGTAAATATTTTCTTCATGTGTAAAAAATTCAACACCTCCGAATTCTTCTTTATACTTGATATTGATAGATATGAGTTTAAAATGAATCCATATTTATTGATTTAACATTTGACTAGTTGTTAGAGAATTTTATTTTGATTTAGATCAAAATTTCATTTTAATTTATTTATAAATACAATATGTTTGTTAATATTTTATAAAATTTTGAATATATATCAATATATTAATCATATTAATTTAATATTTAGATTTTTTTCTGATTTAATTATAAATATAATGTTATTGATGATATTTTATAAAAAAATGAATGTTTTCGTTAAAAATAATTATGTTTTTATGAATTATAATGTCGTAAAGTTCATTACATACACAGGTATAGCAATTAATTCCTTTTCATTTTTCCTTTTTTTAAAGATTTAACATATCAAAGTTGGTTTAATAATCATCATCATCTCATATTCTTCTAGTAAGAAAATTTAGAAATAAATCTAAAACCATTCCGCATTAATAAGGGCAGCCATAGTCATTAAGGTTTAGCCATGCACTAACAAATTAGATGCGAAGAATATTTTGTCTAAATGTTTTTATGATCACAATGAATTTAGATCTAACAAATTATATCTAATTATGATTACAACTAATTTTGATCTAATGAGTTGTGATCTGATCACAATGAATTTAAATCTAACAAATTATATCTAATTATGATTACAACTAATTTTGATCTAATGAGTTGTGATCACAACTTTATTTTCAAGTTTCAGTTTATTGTCTCATTAACAAAAGGTAGGTGACTTCTTAAAATTACACAAGCAATGATTGAAGGAAAACTCTCGAGCAAAAGAGCAACAAAATTGAAGTTGGGGTCATCCAATTTATTTGTTGCTATCTGAGATGAAGAAGTATTAGTAGAACAAGACTCAACGACTATTTTTAACCATGAATATAATGATATTTTATAATGTGCTTTCTTCTATCTAAATGAGTAAATAAATTATTCATTATGGTTTTCAATTTTGAAATTTTGAAAATTTCAAAAACAAATTTTTTACCTGCATTTTACTTCTTTTATTTCACAAAATTTGAGCACTTTTTTAATGCACCAAATTTTTGTTTATATTAATCATTCCCAAAATATTATTTTTTTATAAAAAAAATTCAAATAAAAATGTACATGTCCTTTTTACATTTTTCATATTGGGGAATTTAGGGAAAATATCATTCCCAAAATATTTTTTATTTTATAATTTATTTTTTAAAGAAAAATGTATATGTCCTTTTTACATTTTTCATTTTGGGGGGAATTTAGGGAAAATTCTTTTAAGTCACTATCATTTTATTCACAAATTTGTCAATCTATTTGCAATAATGTTCATCTATCTTAGCTAGTTCTGATGCAATTACATGCTTACCCATTAATTGGTTTGTTATGTTCATTTGATATTCTTCATTGTTCAAGAAGTTGATTTCCTTTTCCATCTTTTACTTCTCCATTGTTGAACTAAGAGGAGATGTAGTGAAGCATTAGAGCTCTTTAGGTCTCTATTGCACCCTACATCAACTATCATTGGGAGACAGCTTAGTAATTGCTTGTGGGTCCTTCCCTACATATATTAGCTTGTTCTATAAATTTTTCATCTCTGCTTCCAAGGCTCCAACCCTCACTGTCAAATGTTGGTTCTTTGAACTTGGAGAACTTGAGTGATGTTTCAACGTTTCATTCTCCTAGAAAAATTGGTACTATTTATTAGAAGTATATATATTACTACTAATTTCCATCTTTATATTATCCAAATGAGGCAATTGATATGTTGATCTGGATCTTGAGAGAGGAGAGAAAATATGCAAACTACCTAGAAATTCATAGAAATGGAACACGAAAAAAAATAGATAAATGAAAGACACCATGAAAACACAAGAGAGAGTTGGAGAAAGATTTTATTCATATGAACCATTACATGCAATGAGGCCAAGTTTAGTACCATGCCAACAAATCATAATTTGAATATGGAGGGTTAGTGACATGTTGAAATCTACTAAAGACTTCTACAAGCACCATGGAGGTTAAAAGAGGGTTTTGAAACCCTAAACCTAACCCTAAATATATTTATCAAAAACCTCATAGGAGGAAAAATGATTCACTTTTTCATTAGCCATTTGATGTTCCATGATATGAGCAAGAGTGTGGAGGAGATACTAACACTAAGGAGGACATAAGCATATTGTAGAGGATTGGAGAAGACCATAGTGTATCATAGGTCCAAAGTGAGCTTGGACATTGTTGAAATTTGTATTGCAATCTCCATAATATACGAAGATGAAAGGTACAGTGGCTCCTTTCTTGTTGGATTTCCTATATCAAGTTTCTAGGGTAAATTTTGTGCCCAATGTGTGTGGATTTGTGTGGATTTGCTATTGTATTTTTATTTTTTAATGTGACAATGGTTAAAGAAACTAGTTAGAGTTTTATTTTTATTTTTAAAGCACTAAAAAGACAACAAGATAATTGCACAATTGAGCATCATTTTAATGTATTCGTTGCAATTTGTAGATATGTTTTGGTGATTCAACTATTGGAATATCCAATGTGATTTACATATCACTAACCTTGTAGGATTTGTGGACCCCTCTATGGAACATCGTCTTTCCAACATCGACCATTCCATAGACACTAATCACTAAAACTTGTGGAGATTCTACCTTAATCCACATGTGAATATGTGTCTAAAGGGATTCAATTCTCGATCCTATAAATCCTACATTTGTCACAAGTTGAAATAGGGCATCTATATCTTATGGTCATGCAAATGTAGAGGCTTGTTCAAGTTGATGGTCTAGAGGATTGCAACAACGCTACTGAGACACTCCATTCAACATTGAGAAATATTGAAAAATCAGTTAGATACTCTTGAAAATGCTAATAAAACATTGTGTCCAATTCTCCAACCTGTCTAGAAATTTTGGGTTTGGAAAAGAGTCAATCCATACTAGTCTGTTGTTATTGGAAGCCAACAATAAGGCTTCTTCTCTCTTCATTAGCATCATTCGTCTTCTTCAAACAATATATGATTCTCTCTACTAGTGTTTTTTTCCTAATTTCAAAGCCATTGCAAATATCTTGTGAAGGGTGCTCCATACACTCTAACTTGGATCACAAGCTATGACAAGGTCGATCCAAGTGAACAAATCATCATTTGTTGCATGACTAGTGGTACACCAATATACCCTTGTTTATAGCTCCCACTATAACTCTAGTTCCAACTTCCATTTCTACACCTTGGGTCATAGCATGCCTTCAAAAGTAGGGATTGAGAGAAGCATAATAGAAGATATTGAGCATAAAAATGGGGCAAGAGAAAAAAAACAGGAAACACTTGTTTTTGAATGTCAAAAGTACAACCGCTATGAGTCAAAATGTGTGATTAGAGGCACATAGGGATATACAATAAATATGGGTGGATGAAATAAGGGTGATTGTGTTAAAATTGCTTGAGGTTTTTTTTCAAGCTTATGTCAACAACATTGATTGAACTTAAAATTAAGCAAGAAAGGGGAAGGAGAAGGCATTTAAAATTTTAATTTGCATCTCCCTCTCACTCCCATTCATATGATCCATGACATACCACATGGGTGGTATTCATATTGAAACTATCATGGAATGGGTTATTAGTGTTGCCTTCAATCAAGCATTTGTAAAAATGGCAAAACCATTTTCAAGCACCAGTTATCGTCAAAGCAATATGTGTACACTCGTAGGCTCATGACAACATCATAAGAAAAAACTTAAAGGCTTTTCTACCAGGTGAATAATGCTCACCTAAATGAAAGGCTTTACAGATGATACTAATAGAGATGTTAATATCCTCATCTACCAATATTTATGGATGTAATAAAACCACAATCCAATGATGTTGTCCATGGCCTTAAGTACACACAATAACTGCAAATATTATCTTTTTTCAAAGGATTTGATGATTGACTAAATGGGAACATTGTGCAAAAGTATTCCTACCTAAATTATGTTTAATCTCATTGCAAGCAAGTTGTTTGATAACTCATCATTCACGCCATCTCTACTATATTGATTTGATCCATGATTTTGTTGGCTAAGAAATTAAAACCAAAAGTTGTTTAGCTAAGCATTGCCTTTTCCTTCTTTTATATTACTATGTTAAGGCCCCAAAAGTAATTGGTACTCTTGGGCCATAACTAAATAATCTAGTGTTTGAATCACTTATGACATTAAGATCTATTAGGTTGTCCCATGCCATGTCATCATCAAACATTTATTCCAGCATCAATAAGTCACAATTTCTAATTGTCAAAGCTTTGTTAGTCTCAACACTGCAAGGACCACCCAATTTGTTGAAGACATCTTGGTCACTGTGAAGCATGGACCAAACACACCACCAATTATTAGAAATCTCTCGCCAAATACTTTGCTATAGAAGTAATCATTCAATGATATGAGACTACCAAGTTAGATTTTAATGCCAAAAGCCTAGCGCTTGGAACACAACTTACGAACTCTCAAACTCAATGATCAAGTAGCAATGTTGAGTATGCAATATACCTTTATGAGTGTATCAAAATGAAGCCACATAGAAACATCTAATTTGGATTCTAAAGCTAAAAATATAAAATTTATAATCCTTGAAATCATATTGGTTTACCATTAATCTTTAAAACCTGGAACTTCCATAAGACATAACCCAACAATATAAAGTTGGATCCCAACAAGCATGGTACAACCCAAAAAGCACCATGGGATCATGATGATATCATTCCATGGTTTGTCACGTAACCCAACAATATAAAGTTGGATCCCAACAAGCATGGTACAACCCAAGAAATCTTTAGTACCATTCCACCACGGGGTCATGAAGATATCATTCCATGGTTTGTGATAAGTTTTAGTGCATAAATATTGGGTAGCTACTACTTTGTAACATCTCTAAATATTGGGTAGCTACTACTTTGTAACATCTCTATAAATATTGGGTAGTTGGCTACTTTGTAACATCTCTAGTTGACTTAAAAGATACAAACTAACAACAAAATTTCACAACCTACTAATTATGTGAAAAACTTAGGTTACCAAGTAAACTTATAGCATTTTATTTAAATCTAGCAAACATCTTGACAAATCACCTACTCTTGAACTGTTCAAGTGTTTATATGGCAATCCTATGTTTAAAAAAAGACAAAAGGTAAGAAAGTCTTTTTGAATTTCATTATACAGCTTAAGTATATTTAAATATTAAGAAGTAAAAACTTTTTTTCATCTTCAAATATTCTATATATATATGTATATATATGAGTATATATATAAACAATAAATATAACACACAAAGTCACTATTAAAGAAAATGATAGTAAAACTTGGTTCATTGTTTCATCTGTGAGGAATGACAAGTTCCCAAAATTTGTAATATTAACCATGGTCACAAAAACCAACTTTTATAAACTTTCCCTATTTTAAGAAGTAAAAACTTTTTTTCATCTTCAAATATATATATGTACGAGTATTTATATAAATAATAAATATAACACATTATACATATAATCACACGGACCACGGTCACCATTTAATGGATAGAAAATGGTTGTACTCCTTGGCTCGTTGTTTCATATGTAAGGAATATACGTAAGGAAGGACAAGTTCGGAAATCTTGTAATATTTTTAACAGTGGTCAGAAAGATGAACTCCTACGAGCGTTAGGTACTGGTTGTTTCACAATAAAAATCTAGTCTAGAAACTATATTTGCAGAGACCATATTAACATTTTAGAGGCAAAAAGAGATATTATACAACGTAACTTATATTCACATAGTTTGTCTCGAACAGACGCAAAGACTACACACTCTTTCACTTTCTTGGAATCATATTCCACAGGTTGCCTCTTGTCTCCAAGATTGGTCTACATCAGAGTGTTCAAACAGCGCTGCAAAGTCTCTTCCTTCGGCCTCATTAAATCTATTAACGTCACAACAATACCCAAAGTCCAACATATCATAACCAGAGACTTCATCCTCAAACTGCCATAACTGATCGCCATAATACTCGTTTTCATTTTCAACAGCCGTGCTATCTAAGATATCAGCACAGCTTTCATCCGAGGAACTTTGATCCTCTGGGAGTCGACTTCCTAGATCAGTAGGTGGAATACCAAGTTCATCGTCAGAAGCCTCCAGCAAATAGCCCAGCTCAAAATTGGCATCCAGTCTGTTGACAGATTCAGCCAACGGCAGATCCTCTAACTGAATATTCTCATTCAAACTACTGTGGCTACAGGTAGGCTGAACACCAATCTCCTCTTCCAGGCTTCTAATGACTCCATTAACAAGCTCTTCCGAATCCTCCAAGCTTTTTTCATCACAGGGATCCTCCATGTCCTCCAGCAGGTGGAGTAGCTCTTCCCCTTGAGCCGTTAGGCCATTGAAACGCTTGGCCTCTGATACATCACAAGCAAGCTCATCAGCGTCCTCACGCCCACGCTTTCTATCCATATTCTAAAACACTAAGGAATAGTAACTGCAAGGCCTTGAGATGGAGCGGAATGGAAGCAGCCCGAAGAATCTGATGTAATTAGAACGAAGAATCTTCAAATTGTAACAAGGCAAGGTACTGGAACTGGTCATGATAATACACAAATTAGTAAAGTAATTAATAAAGAGGATTATCCGAATCCCAATAAGCAAAAACACCTATTTAAGAATGCATGTGATATATTCCATGAACTGGCATCTCAAGAAGATAATGTTGAAGCTCGACAAGAAGCTACTAATGAATTGGTCAATTTAATAACTAAAGAGGAAGTTGTCGCGAAATTAATAGACTTGATGTGCATTAATATTAACAAATCTGTCGAAGAAAATAAATCTAAAAACATATGTCGGCTAAATAAAAATGACAAGAATGACGCAGATCCTCTGGTCGAACTAGAAATTAAAGGATATTGTGTCCGATAGGTAGTCCTCAACTTTGGTTCACAACCAAATATAATGACTCATGATACTTGGGAGCACTTAGGTCGACTTCAACTACAAGAATCAGGCATCTACTTGAAACTAGCCGACCAAGGTCTGATCGAACCAATCGGAGTATGGAGAGATGTTGAAACATCCATCAAGGGTATAATGACAAAAATGGACTTTGAAATCATAAATCCCAAATACGGATCTAGCTCGTTCCCAGCATTAGTTGGGCGACCTTGGGGACGAAAAATGAAGGAATCAATATCCCTTGACAAAGAACGAATCAAACTTTAAACCCAATGGTCAGAAAGTCATAGTACCAATTCACCCATCACAAGGAGAGCCTTGGAAAGAACCAATTGATGATGATAATGACATTCGTTAGCTGTACCAGATAAAGAACAATGAAGATTATACTGAACTGAATTCACAAGGAGAACTCCATCTTGGAAATCCTGCATCGGTCTGATACAATTCAGATGCCGAATTATATGACTGGCATATCGAGAACTATGAACTACAAGCCAGATAATGCTGGACAGTCGAATATGTTCCCAAAAAGAAAACAAATCAATGCTTCTCCATCTCTACAATACCAAACATATTCGAAAGAAAAATCCGAGAATATCCAACATTGGCAACGACGAAGAATGAATTGAGATTCACTCCTCCACTGAGATACAAAGAACGTGAATCTCCATCTTTACACGTCGAAGAAGTATCAAAGAATGTCATAGAACAAGGACGACTGCAGAACTTGGTCAATACATTCACAGGTTAAGAAAGAATATGGTGGGATACGCACCAGTCTAAGCTCCAGACTTCAACCACTGCATTGACATATTTTGTTGAAAGGTTTGGAGGAAAGAAATTAACAGCTAAAGCGATAATTCCACTATTCACACAAGGACAAGATCCTGAAGTACATATCAATAACTGTGAAAGGGAATGGAAGAGATTAGGATACAAAGATGAAATAACATGGCCACATCTTTTCCAAAAAACACTAGACGACTTGCCGAACAAATGGTACAAAATGGAAGAGGCAAGAGGAGAAACATTTAATTGGAAAGAGCTAAAATAAAAATTCATCAAAGATTTCAAATTTTATCCAAAGGAGGAGAAATTAATTGAAGTGAGCCATCAAGTGGGAAAGTTTCTACAACCGACGAATAATAAAATGCCAGCAGATAATCAGCAACTTCCTCAACAAACCGCTGACTGCAATAACATCAAGTCAACAAAATCCAGCATTCGACAAGATTACAATTGGAAATAGAGAAAACAAAGGAGAAAAGATTCAAATGGAAACAAGATCATTAAGGCACATCCTAGCTGGTCAGAACAACCTTCAAAGTCGAAGCAGCAGAAAAAGAAGATCCAATAATAGTAACAGATTAGTAATGGGGAGATTTAAAAACAAATTTCAGATCCAATAATAGTAACAGATTAAGTCATGGGGCACTTTAAAAACATTTTAGATCCAATAACTGAAAAGTAACGGACATTTACAATTGCAGATTAAAAATCCTTCAAAGTTGTTGTTGTACTTTTTCAAAAAAATGTCGAAGTTATTCGAAGCCCTGAGAAAGGGACATAGAGGTAGAGGAAAGGCTCAATTGGCTCCCCACAACCATGGTACAAATAGTTACAAAAAATAAATGGACACTAAATACCGTGGGATTTAGATATGTGTACATCGAGAGACTAGTTTTAATGGATTTTTCTCATCGATACAACGTTGCACAAGTTAACTTCAAACATCCTACAATATCTTGAAAAGTTTTGGTTTTAAAAATTGCAAATCGAGAAAGGAATCCAACTCTATTCTAATGGAGTTGATTGTTTGCAAATCATGGCTCTCACAAACTAGAAGATACTTGATCTAAAGCATGAATGCTACTATTAGAACTACTTGTATTTTGTTTCAATTTATTTATGTACATTGCATTAATGAACTCGGTAGGAAAATATTTGTTTATTTATGTTTACATCACAAATGTTTTCGATTTTTCATATATTTAATTCATATTCTCTGAACACTTTAAATAGTTCATGTTATGATTGTAAATAGTATGACTCTGTGGCTAATTGTAATATGACACCTTTTTTTTATAACATTTACAGGAAATTGTAAATGTACATGGAGGAGAGTCGTGTATTTGGGGCATCCACTTGGATGCAGTGGTGTCTTTGGGTCACCCACAGCCGATGTCACATGAATCCACATTCCATCCATCAATCTGAAGAAGGTTGACATTGTTTTCAATGTGCTTATAACTAATCCTAACTAATCCCAACCCCGTTTTGATCCCTTTAGTAGACATTGATTATCCAATGGAGAGCGATGGAAAGAAGCTTGTTTCTGGATTGATCCCCGATGCAGCCACAATTCTTTCCCATGGGTATGATGATATCAAGCCTGGAAGCATTAGTCCTTACGGACTTAAGGTTTGGATAATTGCAGAGTTTAAATTTAAAAAGATTAAGAGATTTGAACATATAATCGTTCCCGGAAATATAATATTCGCAACTTAAAAGATGTTATATCTAACTCATGATTATTTGAACTAACCCTTAAATTATACTTAACGTATTATTATTTAAAACAATCTAATAATTAAATATAATATTTACACAAATAATAATAAAGTGTACTTAAATTTTTTTTTCCATAATCTGATATAAATATTATAACAATATAATTATAAAATATATCATTTACGTGCAATGATAATGGTAAATTTGTCGTGGAAACTCCTATCTCCAATTTTGTGAATTGAATAGCCCAATACATATCTTAGACCAATAAATAATCTAATAGAAGTGATATTTTGGTTAATTCTTATCTCCATCATCGAAGTGAATTTCTCTCCAATTGAGAGCATGGCTATGACTAGATACTTAATGTACAAGAACAAGATAAACAACATGGGAGATAAGAGGCTTCCTAAGATTGCTTCATACTCTAGTCAAAACCACTTGTGACTCAAGCGAGGTTGGCATAAATATGCCAACTCTTGGCTAAGCCATTGGGGAGTCGAGGAAGAGGTCACTCTGCATAATATCAATAATATTAAAAGTATTATTACATCTAAATTTAATTAAAAGATATAGTGCGATAAAGAGTTAGATGATAAGAGAAAATTAAGATATTATAAGGAGGTGATCAACCTTAATCTAGAAGAACAAAAGTACCTTTCTATTTTAACTAGCCTAAAGAAGAAAATCAACATTGCTAAAATAAGAACAAACTCTCATGAGCTACATAGTGAAACGGGACAGCGGACAATTCCTAAAACGTTGTGGGATGAAAGAATATATCATCTTTGTGACACAAAGAGGGTTGAAGCAAAAATCAATTTCTCATATAATGTCCTACATATACCCACATTAAAGCACAATTTCAAAACATTTGCTACAATACTGACCTCCCTAACCTTTTAACTCATCATAACTATGGTGATTTAGAAATGCTTCTCTTAAAGCTTTTTTAACATAGAAATAAAATTATAAAAAAACCAAGTAACTCCTTTTCTTTTTAAGGTTCGATAAACTAAAGATAATCTCAATAGACGTTAATAACCATCATCATCATTATTATCAATAATAAAGTATAATATTTTCCATAACCTATCTTTATAATAATTAACCATAATCATCATTATTATCAATAATAAAGTATAATAATATCTTTATAATATTATCAATATACATTTTTCATCTTGGGGAATTTAGGGAAAATATCATTCCCAAAATATTTTTTATTTTATAATTTATTTTTTAAAGAAAAATGTACATGTCCTTTTTACATTTTTCATTTTTGGGGGAATTTAGGGAAAATTCTTTAAGTCATTGTCATTTTATTCACAAATTTGTCAATCTATTTGCAATAATGGTCATCTATCTTAGCTAGTTCTGATGTAATTACATGTTTACCCATTAATTGGTTTGTTATGTTCATTTGATATTCTTCATTGTTCAAGATGTTGATTTCCTTTTCCATCTTCTACTTCTCCATTGTTGAACTAAGAGGAGATGTAGTGAAGTATTAGAGCTCTTTAGGTCTCTATTTCACCCTACATCGACTCTCATTGGGAGACAGCTTAGTAATTGCTTGTGGGTCCTTCCCTACATATATTAGCTTGTTCTATAAATTTTTCATCTCTGCTTCCAAGGCTCCAACCCTCACTGTCAAATGTTGGTTCTTTGAACTTGGAGAACTTGAGTGATGTTTCAACGTTTCATTCTCCTAGAAAAATTGGTACTATTTATTAGAAGCATATATATTACTACTAATTTCCATCTTTATATTATCCAAATGAGGCAATTGATATGTTGATCTGGATCTTGAGAGAGGAGAGAAAATATGCAAACTACCTAGAAATTCATAGAAATCGAACACGAAAAAAAATAGATAAATGAAAGACACCATGAAAACACAAGAGAGAGTTGGAGAAAGATTTTATTCATATGAACCATTACATGCAGTGAGGCCAAGTTTAGTACCATGCCAACAAATCATAATTTGAATATGGAGGGTTAGTGACATGTTGAAATCGACTAAAGACTTCTACAAGCACCATGGAGGTTAAAAGAGGGTTTCGAAACCCTAAACCTAACCCTAAATATATTTATCAAAAACCTCATAGGAGGCAAAATGATTCACTTTTTCATTAGCCATTTGATGTTCCATGATATGAGCAAGAGTGTGGAGGAGATACTAACACTAAGGAGGACATAAGCATATTGTAGAGGATTGGAGAAGACCATAGTGTCTCATAGCTCCATAGTGAGCTTGGACATTGTTGAAATTTGTATTGCAATCTCTATAATATACGAAGATGAAAGGTACAGTGGCTCCTTTCTTGTTGGATTTCCTATATCAAGTTTCTAGGGTAAATTTTGTGCCCAATGTGTGGATTTGCTATTGTATTTTTATTTTTTAATGTGACAATGGTTAAAGAAACTAGTTAGAGTTTTATTTTTATTTTTAAAGCACTAAAAAGACAACAAGATAATTGCACAATTGAGCATCATTTTAATGTATTCATTGCAATTTGTAGATATGTTTTGGTGATTCAACTATTGGAATATCCAATGTGATTTACATATCACTAACCTTGTAGGATTTGTGGACCCCTCTATGGAACATCGTCTTTCCAACATCAACCATTCCATAGACACTAATCACTAAAACTTGTGGAGATTCTACCTTAATCCACATGTGAATATGTGTCTAAAGGGATTCAATTCTCGATCCTATAAATCCTACATTTGTCACAAGTTGAAATAGGGCATCTATATCTTATGGTCATGCAAATGTAGAGGCTTGTTCAAGTTGATGGTCTAGAGGATTGCAACGACGCTACTGAGACACTCCATTCAACATTGAGAAATATTGAAAAATCAGTTAGATACTCTTGAAAATGCTAATAAACTCTTGTGTCCAATTCTCCAACCTGTCTAGAAATATTGGGTTTGGAAAAGAGTCAATCCATACTAGTCTGTTGTTATTGGAAGCCAACAATGAGGCTTCTTGTCTCTTCATTAGCATCATTCGTCGTCTTCAAACAATATATGATTCTCTCTACTAGTGTTTTTTTCCTAATTTCAAAGCCATTGCAAATATCTTGTGAAGGGCGCTCCATACACTCTAACTTGGCTCACAAGCTATGACAATGTCGATCCAAGTGAACAAATCATCATTTGTTGCATGACTAGTGGTACACCAATATACCCTTGTTTATAGCTCCCACTATAACTCTAGTTCCAACTTCCATTTCTACACCTTGGGTCATAGCATGCCTTCAAAAGTAGGGATTGAGAGAAGCATAATAGAAGATATCGAGCATAAAAATGGGGCAAGAGAAAAAAAAACAGGAAACACTTGTGTTTGAATGTCAAAGTACAACCGCTATGAGTCAAAATGTGTGATTAGAGGCACATAGGGATATACAATAAATACAGGTGGATGAAATAAGGGTGATTGTGTTAAAATTGCTTGAGGTTTTTTTTCAAGCTTATGTCAACAACATTGATTGAACTTACAATTAAGCAAGAAAGGGGAAGGAGAAGGCATTTAAAATTTTAATTTGCATCTCCCTCTCACTCCCATTCATATGATCCATGACATACCACATGGGTGGTATTCATATTGAAACTATCATGGAATGGGTTATAAGTGTTGCCTTCAATCAAGCATTTGTAAAAATGGCAAAACCATTTTTCAAGCACCAATTATCGTCAAAGCAATATGTGTACACTCGTAGGCTCATGACAACATCATAAGAAAAAACTTAAAGGCTTTTCTATCAGGTGCATAATGCTCACCTAAATGAAAGGCTTTATAGATGATACTAATAGAGATGTTAATATCCTCATCTACCAATATTTATGGATGTAATAAAACCACAATCCAATGATGTTGTCCATGGCCTTAAGTACACACAATAATTGCAAATATTATCTTTTTTCAAAGGATTTGATGATTGACTAAATGGGAACATTGTGCAAAAGTATTCCTACCCAAATTATGTTTAATCTCATTGCAAGCAAGTTGTTTGATAACTCATCATTCACGCCATCTCTACTATATTGATTTGATCCATGATTTTGTTGGCTAAGAAATTAAAACCAAAAGTTGTTTAGTTAAGCATTGCCTTTTCCTTCTTTTATATTACTATGTTAAGGCCCCAAAAGTTGTTTAGTTAAGCATTGCCTTTTCCTTCCCAAAAGTAATTGGTACTCTTGGGCCATAACTAAATAATCTAGTGTTTGAATCACACTTATGACATTAAGATCTATTAGGTTGTCCCATGCCATGTCATCATCAAACATTTATTCCAGCATCAATAAGTCACAATTTTTAATTGTCAAAGCTTTGTTAGTCTCAACACTGCAAGAACCACCCAATTTGTTGAAGACATCTTGGTCACTGAGAAGCATGGACCAAACACACCACCAATTATTAGAAATCTCTCGCCATATACTTTGCTATAGAAGTAATCATTCAACGATATGAGACTACCAAGTTAGATTTTAATGTCAAATGCCTAGCCCTTGGAACACAACTTACGAACTCTCAAACTCAATGATCAAGTAGCAATGTTGACTATGCAATATACCTTTATGAGTGTCTCAAAATGAAGCCACATTGAAACATCTAATTTGGATTCTAAAGTTAAAAATATAACATTTATAATCCTTGAAATCATATTGGTTTACCATCAATCTTTAAAACCTAGAACTTCAATAAGACATAACCCAACAATATAAAGTTGGATCCCAACAAGCATGGTACAACCCAAAAAACACCATGGGATCATGACGATATCATTCCATGGTTTGTCACATAACCCAACAATATAAAGTTGGATACCAACAAGCATGGTACAACCCAAAAAACACCATGGGATCATGACGATATCATTACATGGTTTGTCACATAACCCAACAATATAAAGTTGGATCCCAACAAGCATGGTACAACCCAAAAAATCTTTAGTACCATTCCACCACGGGATCATGAAAACATCATTCCATGGTTTGTGATAAGTTTTAGTGCATAAATATTGGGTAGCTACTACTTTGTAACATCTCTAAAAATTGGGTAGCTACTACTTTGTAACATCTCTATAAATATTGGGTAGTTGGCTACTTTGTAACATCTCTAGTTGACTTAAAAGATACAAAGTAACAACAAAATTTCACAACCTACTAATTATGTGAAAAACTTACGTTACCAAATAAACTTATAGCATTTTATTTAAATCTAGCAAACATCTTGACAAATCACCTACTCTTGAACTGTTCAAGTGTTTATATAGCAATCCTATGTTTAAAAAAAGACAAAAGGTAGAAAGTCCTTTTAAATTTCATTATACAGCTTAAGTATATTTAAATATTAAGAAGTCAAAACTTTTTTTCGTCTTCAAATATTATATATATATATATAAACAATAAATATAACACACAAAATCACTATTAAAGAAAATGACAGTAAAACTTGGTTCATTGATTCATCTGTAAGGAATGACAAGTTCCCAAAATTTGTAATATTAACCCTGGTCACAAAAATCAACTTTTATAAACTTTCCCTATTTTAAGAAGTAAAAACTTATTTTCATCTTCAAATATATATATGTACGAGTATTTATATAAATAATAAATATAACACATTATATATATAATCACACGGACCACGGTCACCATTTAATGGATAGAAAATGGTTGTACTCCTTGGCTCATTGTTTCATATGCAAGGAAGGACAAGTTCGGAAAACTTGTAATATTTTTAACAGTGGTCAGAAAGATGAACTCCTACGAGCGTTAGGTACTGATTGTTTCACAATAAAAATCTAGTCTAGAAACTATATTTGCAGAGACCATATTTTTAGAAAGAAAAATTATACAACGTAACTTATATTCATATAGGTTGTCTCGAACAGACGCAAAGACTACACACTCTTTCAGTTTCTTGGAATCATATTCCACAGGTTGCCTCTTGTCTCCAAGATTGGTCTACATCAGAGTGCTCAAACAGCGCTGCAAAGTCTCTTCCTTCGGGCTCATTAAATCTATTAACGTCACAACAATACCCAAAGTCCAACATATCATAACCAGAGACTTCATCCTCAAACTGCCATAACTGATCGCCATAATACTCGTTTTCATTTTCAACAGCCGGGCTATCTAAGATATCAGCACAGCTTTCATCCGAGGAACTTTGATCCTCTGGGAGTCGACTTCCTAGATCAGTAGGTGGAATACCAAGTTCATCGTCAGAAGCCTCCAGCAAATAGCCCAGCTCAAAATTGGCATCCAGTCTGTTGACAGATTCAGCCAACGGCAGATCCTCTAACTGAATATTCTCATTCAATCTACTGTGGCTACAGGTAGGCTGAACACCAATCTCCTCTTCCAGGCTTCTAATGACTCCATTAACAAGCTCTTCCGAATCCTCCAAGCTTTTTTCATCACAGGGATCCTCCATGTCCTCCAGCAGGTGGAGTAGCTCTTCTCCTTGAGCCGTTAGGCCATTGAAACGCTTGGCCTCTGATACATCACAAGCAAGCTCATCAGCCTCCTCACGCCCACGCTTTCTATCCATATTATAAAACACTAAGGAATAGTAACTACAAGGCCTTGAGATGGAGCAGAATGGAAGCAGCCCGAAAGCTTATATACAAAATATTCCAGAACGGCTCAAGGCCGAGTCATAAATGTATACACACAGTGGATTAGGTAAAGTATATAATTGCATCTATAACTTCACAAATACCTAACGGGCAGGCAGGGATGATGAGAATGAGGAAGAGGAAGAGGAAGAGCGGTGTTTTATATGGATTGAGAGGCAGAAGAAGTAAAGAAAACGACAGGAGACCGGAGTTGCAGCAGAATCATTGAAGACAAGGGAGTTGGTTGGTCAGATAGGAAACCCCGCTGCCGACGGCGAGATGTAGAAGAAGCGTGACCAAAAATCTCTTTAAAAAGACGAAAGTGGGACACCTCTCCTGCTTTCTTATCACTTTTGGAAGGAAGTACTGAGTAGACCGTATCACTTAAATCAACCCGTCCATCTGCAACACGGGTGGCGTGATTATTACGCAGCACTTGTCATTGCAGGCAGAGGGGCCCGGTCCGCCCGGGTCCGGGTGCGGGCCCGGTCCCCGCCCCACCATTTCTTATCGTCTGTATTAACACGGTCACCGTCGTCGGCTCACCCATAATTGAAGCAACGTGTGACCCATCCAATGTTGGTGACGTGTATCAAGAATCAAGAATCAAGATTTAGTGCTAGGCCACATGCATCGACATCATTATGGATTCCCGAAAACTAATGGAGTCCATTAAAACCTAACATTTCTGGCGAGTCTATCTATTCGGATGAGTGATGAGTAGTTTTTATTTTTATTAATTAAGTAATAAAATTGGATTTTGTGTTTAGGTTTATTAGTATTTTCTAAACTCAAAACTTTATATATATATATATATATATATAAAGCTAGGGTAATATTATATTTTTAAAATATCAATAAATTATACATAGTTTGTAGTTGGCTTGTTATTTGGGAAACTATATTAGCCATAAAATTTAGGTTTATCAACTTTTTTCGAGTTTAGCATATTGTCAAAGAGTTTTTCAAAGTGTATATAATTGACAAAATTGATATCAAACTCTCTAAGAAAACTAAGTCTATAATTCAATTGTTTATTTAGCACATCTTTTTCTTCCACAATGTTAAGGAAAATTAGGTTTATAATCAAGTTGTCTATTTAGCATTACCTTTTTTTTCACAAAGTTAAAATGCTATACTTAATATTGAAAGTATATGTAAGTTACATAGTCTTCTTTATACTTTAAATTACAAAAGTCCATACCATCTCTAGCAATATCTCAAAGAAAAAAACAACATATAGGACAAACCAGTCCCAAGAGAAACCAACCAAATACCTACAGTCCAAAATAACATGGAACCAGATTTACCAAGAAAATACATAAACGAGAACCAAAGGGAAACTATTAACCGCCATGGCATCCCAAGACGCCAAAAAAAGATAATATACGCATTAAAAAAAACAATAAAGGGGAGCTATGTAGTGAATAAATTTCAGAAACCAATCGACGAGAGATCATAGCCCTCCTAGATCTCATAATAAATACGACCTCCTTGAGCATCCAGATCCCTACGTGAGAGCTCATCCGCAATTGAATTGTGTTCCATGTAGATGTGAATGAAAGAAGTCTGTGGGCACTTAACCAGGAGAAGTTTGATCTGATCCATCCAAGAGGAAAGAGGCAGTGCATTGATGGATCCGATGTCATTTGCCCAGTTAACAATGGTCAAAGCATCCCCAACAACCTGTTCCAAGACTATGTTGGCCTGAGTTGCAAAATATAGTACAAGCCAAAGTGCCAACAATTCCCCCTTTGTATTTGTTCCTGGGCCGCAGGACATCCAAAGTTTGATTTGATCACCATCAGCCAGTTCTAAAAAAGCGCCAACACCACACCTGCTCGAGGAGATCTGCGCTGCACCATCAAATCGAGCTATATTCCCAGACCTTAGTAGTTGTGGTGGCTAACCTTTCCGATCATAAGATATTGTTTTCACAATCTGAGACCCCGCATATTCTTGGAAAAGAGTTAAAACGGTGCTAGCAATCCAACTGGGTTCAAAAGAAATATGGTCAAAAATTTGGCGATTCCTGGACACCGAAATCTCCCAGGCAGCAAAACAAACTAGTTCCCCTGAATTGTTGTTTACAATGAACCAATTTTTAAAACAATCCTGAATAGAGTTCCCCAACCAAGCCTTTGTGTTTGCAAAAGAAGACCCAATATAAGACCAAACTTTAGCATAAAAGGGGCATGTAACAAAAAGATGTACAAAAGATTCTGCATCTTGACTTCATAGAGAGCAAATATTTGGGCCTATTTAGCACTACTTTATTTACTACTATGCAATTTGCTTTCATATACATCAAACAAAAACTAACATAATAACAACTAGCACTAGAACTAAGTATTAGCATAGATCTAACTTAAACCCGGATCTATCAAGCATCGATAGGGATTCAATTTTTTGAGGTGTATTTTTTTTTTTTAATTTTAAACTCAAGAAATTTGATTCATCTCCTGTTTGATAAATCCAGGTTTAAGTTTTAATTTTATATTTTGAACATGTATTTTTCATAATTTTCTTATTTTATAAATCCACTTAACGGTAACACTATTATATACCTTGGGCTCTACTAGTAAACTCTTTCAAAAACCTCTCTTTGAAGGCCATATTTTTCAATACCCAAAATAGAGCATTTATCTTAGCATCTAATTCCACTTGCCCACTAACAACTAGTTTGAGTGTTTAGTTTTAACTTTTATTATCTTTTCGAATAAGTGTTGAGTAGTTTTTAATGAAATTTCGAAATTATGAGATTGTTGACATCCTTGGGTCAGACATCCGTGCATGAAATTCCAGGCTAACTTCTTTTGAACTTAAACTTATATTTAGAAAAGGAAGTGACTCTATCACGAATTATATTGTATTTCAAAACTAATTTTTAAAATTGAGATTAGAAAACGGACAATTAATGTGGGGTAATATAGTAGGTATGTAAAAGATTTTTTTTAAAGTTGAATACGATATTGATATAAAAGATTTTTTTTTAAAGTTGAATACGATATTGATATAAAAGATTTTTTTTTAAAGTTGAATACGATATTGATAGGATATCTTTATATACATTTTTATGGATATTTTAATTTTTTTTAAAGAAAGAATAGAAAAACGTTTTGATCATGTTTTACGAAGCTGAGGTTAAGTGTATTGGCTCAAATCCTGAGGTTAGAAAATTTTTACATGAAATTTAAAAGAAAAACACAAATCAAAAAACTTTTTGATCGTGTTTTACAAAGCCTAAGCCTAGATTAAGTGTATGTGGAATTATGTGGCAATTTTTTGTTAGAAAGAATCCAAAAAAACCATTTTGATCATGTTTAAGATTTTTTAAAAAGTTGAATACGATATTGATATAAAAGATTTTTTTTTAAAGTTGAATACGATATTGATAGGATATCTTTATATACATTTTTATGGATATTTTAATTTTTTTTAAAGAAAGAATAGAAAAACGTTTTGATCATGTTTTACGAAGCTGAGGTTAAGTGTATTGCCTCAAATCCTTAGGTTAGGAAATTTTTACATGAAATTTAACAAAAAAAACACAAATCAAAAAACTTTTTGATCGTGTTTTACAAAGCCTAAGCCTAGATTAAGTGTGTGTGGAATTATGTGGCAATTTTTTTGTTAGAAAGAATCCAAAAAAACCATTTTGATCATGTTTTACAAAGCTTATATTAAATGTATGTGGTCAAATCCTTGGGTTAGACTTTTATGCATGGAATTCCACAAGACTAAAGTGAAACTATGAGGCAAAGCAAACAAATTTGCATTTCATAATCAAATTTAAAATAAAGTTTAGAAAAAGAATAATTAATGTGGAGTAATATAGTTAGTATGTCGATATATTCTTTATTTTTAAGTTAATCGTGATATTAATAGGTTCTTGGATGCTATAAATCTTTGTAAGGGAGATAAACAAAGGCATTTTGACCTTAAGATCATATGGTCAAATCTTAAAGAACATCTTTACTTGAAGCTGTATCATGTATATTTTTATTTCAACAATGGATTCACCAAAACCCCTAGGCACACTAAAGTTGAGTTGCCTACATTGTGGGACTTTTTCTAGCACAACTCAAACTCTACTCCAAACCATCGTTTTTCCTTGGGAGCATTATACCTGTGAGATTTGCTTTTTAGACCCTGACACATTGAGGAGTGCTTTGTTTTCAAACGCTCCACGTATTTTGAGATTAAAGGGCAATTTTGTTTTGTATTTCATGCTCTATCACTACTCCAATCTCTATCTTCACTTCGATGATGGATTTATCAAAACCCATGGGTACACCAGAGTTGAGTTTCCTATAATGTGAGAGCTCCTCTAGCACAACTCAAACTCTATCCATACCTCCAAACTCCTCTTGGAAGCATCGTACTTCTCAAATTGATTCTTTAGACCTTGACACACTAAGCAATGCTTTGATTCCATATGCTCCCCTTATTAGGGCAATTACATCATGTGTCTCATTAGGTAATCACATGGCTCCCTCCAAGGATTCATGTCTTACGAGGACAAGAGGTACTTAGGCATTTTTCTTCATAAGGTGTTTGACTTGCATCAACAACTTTCTAAAGACAAATCATCTAGAGTTCCCACACCACACTAATCTCCTTCTTCTAGCGTTCTTATATCCATGAAGCATCGTGGACCCAAATATACCACTAGGCTATTGTCATTACACACTTTTTTCCAGCCTTAATGCTAGAAGTGTTCCTCCAATGCAACAAGACTCTTCTCTTTCTATGGACCCTTTCTTCTTCATGAGTCTTTTTGATGTTCCTCATTTTGGTGCACCAGATCTCCCTTACTCTATGTTTCTTATCTTAGGCTAGGTTTTATTTCGTGTACATGTAACTCATGGAGTTGCATCTGCGTTCCTTATGCTATCTATTATATTGTATTCCTTTAAATGCCATGAGTCAATTTTATTCTCTAATGGAGTCATGGACATTAATATACAAGTGAAGATTCATCTTAACCCAAACTCTATCAAGTGCATGGAGAGGAACTTAGCTAATCTCGTAGTAAAGGACCTTATGTTCCGACGATACATTTCATAAGAATCCAAGAGAAGTTTTAGGCAATGATCAAATGATCCAAGTTCTATGCATGGTTGAATGTTGCCCATAATAATAGCACAAAATTTTTAATATACAAGTGAAGATTCATCTTAACCCAAAATCTATCAAGTGCATGGAGAGGAACTTAGCTAATCTCGTAGTAAAGGACCTTATGTTCCGACGACACATTTCATAAGAATCCAAGAGAAGTTTTAGGCAATGATCAAATGATCCAAGTTCTATGCATCGCTGAATGTTGCCCATAATAATAGCACAAAATTTTGAATATACAAGTGAAGGCTCATCTTAACCCAAACTCTATCAAGTACATGGAGAGGAACTTAACTAATCTTGTAGTAAAGAACCTTATGCTCCGACAACACATTTCATAAGAATCCAAGAAAAGTTTTAGGCAATGATCAAATGATCCAAGTTCTATACATGACAGAATGTTGCTCATAATAATAACACAAAATTTTGAATAAACAAAAAATCATTAAAGATTCAATCAACATTGCAAATGGATGGAACTCTAACTTTCTTCATCATCAATTTGACAAATATAAAAACAATTGCTAAAACAGAAAACAAATCTCCAAAGTTACAAACCTTTTAAAACAAACTACTATTTTTAAATCAAATTAGAACAAATTTCTAAAATTACAAACCCTTTTTAAAAAAAAAATATTTGAAAAAATTTGCATTTTTAAGAATATAATCCCTTTCTAAACTTGAGATATATATATATATATCAGTGCAATAATATCCTGTTTAATATTATATTTGTTTTTAATAATTGAATAAAAAATCGACTTTTCATTTAAAATATCATTTTATATATGTCCAAATTATGCAGTTTTACTGCAAGGTGTGCATATCCTAACAGTGCATATATATATACTTATTATTATAATATTATTTATTAATCTAGACTGGGTGCTTAATCTTATCCAACTATATACATTATTCATTAATAATAATAATAATAATTAATGTATATAAATAGGACGGTGAATATAAAACCTATACCCTATTATTTATTTTTAAATAATATCTTATGACATGTCAGCGTTACGTTAGGTTACACGTCCCTACACTGACATAATAAATAAAAATTAAATACTGCGGTCTGATCAATTGCGAAGCAAGGAATCCGTGATCGACAGGCATGAAAAGTTCGTGCAGGTGAAGCAGCGCCGAGCCCGCGCCCCTCTGCCCGCGTGACCGCGTCCCATGCACGGCACGGCGGGAAGTGAGAGAGACAGGCTTTACTGGCATCGGCGCGCTGTGTGTCCTTCCTGACGAGAAAAGGTGGCAGAGTCGCAGTCAGCCGCACCGGCTTACCTGCAGCAGACGGAGATGACACAAGAATTGAATGAAGATGCGATAAAGGCGTGTGTTTCGCTGTTTCGTCCCACTCCCGAGCCGACTCCCGAGTCCCGACATTTCTTGGCGGATGGTACCAACGCCAACTGTATGAATATCCCAAACAAAACAGGTGGGTTCCTGCCCATCTTCTCCCGCGGCCCGCCCGTCCTTGCGATTACAGGTCCGGGCCCGCCGCCCTGACCCGGACCCGGTTGCCTGATTCTTATGAATTGACTGATGTGCTCCTTCATTTGTCTACCGAAAAATAGTAACTATTCAACAACCCATTTCCAATTCCATTTTTCATCTCATAATTCTTCCTAACCAAATCCTTCTACCATTGAAACATAATTTCCTCCTTACCTTCGCTTACACGGAATACAACTTGAATTTTCGAATGATTTCAGCCAAGCCTACATGTTTGATTTCAGCTATTCTAATCTGTTCATGATAAGTACCTATTATAGGAAGTTTGTAGCTCCTTACATATTGTCTTAAAAGTAAAACAAAAGAGCATAGCATTGCTTAATCCGTAATCGAAACACAAGAGGGGACTATAAAAAGCATCCAGCCTATACATCTGAACCATCCGAGTTCTAAAACAGAGCATGATGATACCAAAAAGAAGAAGAGAATCAAAGCTGCAACGAGTTACGGGTGGTTGGACTCCACGTTTCCCATGCCTCCTCGGAGAGGCTTTTGATATCTACACGCACTCTGTCAAGCTTTGCCTCCACCACCTTGGTTGTGTCAAGAACTGCAAGGATCCTTGCATCCAGATTGTATGGACATCTTTTTTTCAAGGGATTCAGCTAGATTGACTACCTGACCAGTGATTTTCGAGCTCGTACTGCGAACTTCTACTTTTGTTGTTTGGACCAAAGAAAATAAATGAGTGAAAGCCCGTTTCAGCTCGTAATTCTCATTACTAAGTGTTCATACCTGTGCTTCCATATCCTTCAGATATGTCTGGAACTCTACTGTCAAGCTGGAAAACCCCATCACACTTGTGTGCACACTAAGACCCTGTCCAAGAAAGCCTGCTTTACTGTGGTTTAACGCAATGGGATGATCATTGCTGGTTCCTGCACTATTATGACCGACATCCTTCGAACAGGCCCGATTCAGAGTTTCATAGTGAATTCTCCTGTGTGCAGCAATGCAAAGAACACACTGAAGCATGGAGGGGTCTTCTTCCATGTTGTCGTTGATGAGAGGGGCCTCGCTAGGGCACTCACTCCTGTAAAAAATTATACTTCTAACCTTGCAAATCCTGATGTAGAGCTCGAAGACGTTGCTAAACTTAGTGCAGAGCTCAGATGATGGAGAAAGGGAGTCCTTTCCATTTTTAAAACCTGTTTCGCCTCGAAAATCGGGAGAATTTACACCCTACATGGGAGCCATGTGGGTCGAGCGTGTAAACTGATCCGAGATCCTCGAAAGGACATTGAGGATGACCTCAAAGATTTCTATGGTGGTTATATTAGAAGGCCCAATTTTGGGTGGTTTTGGGCTTGTGCTTTTGCATGAATAGCCAAGCCAATTCCAAAGGGTTACATTGGGAGCGAGACTAAGCATTAGTAACCAAAGGGAAGTTACGGGACCCAAGCAAATCCATGAGCTTGCTGATTGCAAACCAAGACCCCACAAGCGAGCCTAACTCCGATGTTTGCCATTTTATTCGTGTACTGGTTGTTGGATCTTAGGATGTGTAAAAAGTTGATTGCTTTGTATTCCTTGACAATGTTTTTCAGCAGATGGTGGGTCTTAGTAGTAGGAGTCTTTCTACTTTTAGACAGACTCCTAGCTTCTGTGTTAATCAGCATAGAGTCATCGAAGACAACGAGATCCTCAATTCCATCACTTTTGGCTAGTTCCAAACATTTGTCAAAGCAAGACATTCAACTCCGTTGTTGGACCTTTTGTTAATTCCCCATACATAATCTTTCATCTTATTTCCTTCAAAGTCATAGAGGACTCCTCCCACACCTGCAAGCCCAGATATATAAATTAAATACTTAACCACTCAAACTAATTTATTATTTTATTTAAAACTTATAATTATTATAAAAATATACATAAAGAGAGTAAATCTATAATGATTTATTTTTCAATTCAAAAATTTATAAATATTTAGAAATATATATTAATAATTTATTTTTCAATTAAACCTTTTTATTAACTCTTTATTATTGCTTATAGTTTCTCGCACCATATCCAAATTAAAAGACAATTGTGAGTTTATAATAATTGAGGATATAATCAAATTGATGTTTGTGACCCCAAACCTAGATTCCTACCGGTTAGACTTAGACGTAGACTATGGAGAACAATGATACTTGTAACGTGTTCCAATACATCCATACTCGATGACATTTGTAAGTCTATAATGGAGGATGATGACATAATGAAATTGATGTTTAGATTCCTAATTGCTAAGAAATATGCTATTATACTATGGAGGGTAATGATACTTATCAATTGTTGTAATATATCTATACTAAAAGACATTTGTGAGTCCATAATGGAGGATATAATGAAATTGTTGTATGTGACCAAAAACTTAAATTCCTACCAATCGAAACTTAAATTCCTACCAATAGAGAGTTAGACTATGGAGGGCAATGAAGTATTAGAATAACAAGAGATAATTTATTAAGGATTGATGATGTGGGGTTGGAAATTATTTTAGTTTTATTATGGTGTTTTTTAATCAAAATTTTATTTTTTAGATATAGGGGAATCAATAATTGATTAAGATTATTTAAACAAGACTTGAGTCTAAATCTAGTTAGTTACCATTATACACTCTAAGTTAGTGACAACAACTTGTAAGGTAGCGCCTAACATGAAACTTGTGATTGGGCAAGGGCCCGGATATTCGGAGACATACTCAAGAGAGGGTGCGTACCCTTCTAGCCTTATCACAATTGCCTATATATCTCATTAGGGATTTGAACTCGTGTTGGGAGAGTGTGAAACTTACCTCCTCATCATTCGAGTTATTGCCCCTTGACAAAATTTTGGCCATAGTCATAACGAATAGTGTCAAGTCTCAAGGATGACAAGAGGGTAGGATTTGATGCACTTTTGTGTGCATGTAGAGTGCAATGCAAGTTTCACATGTTCGACCACTACCTCCAGGTACCCCTATGGGGTTAGATGCCCTCATAGGAATTGAAACTTGGTCATCAGTAAAAAAAAAAAAAATTTAGTCAAATTTTTTTATGTGCCCCTTAGTAAAAACAAGATTTGATTGCCTTTAATTGGAGGTAGTTAAAAGTATAGATGAGGATAAATAACGTAATCTTGTGTGAACAATATGGAGATAGTTAAAAGTATAAAAGATGATAAATAGTGTAATGTTGTGCAAACAATAATGATGGCTTGACTTTTGCTAACTTCACATAACACCAAACTTTGTTGACAAATGATTCCATGCGACAAGAATGTTAATAGGTGGTATGATCATACCCCATTGATAATCTTGGTGTTAAGACATATGGAGCCCATGAAGTGACACCATAGTGTGTCTAAGTACAATGTACATATGAGCAATAGTTGGGACACAACTTGAGAGTTACGATGTATGATATTTATCTTCACAAACAAAGTATGATCACCTTTAATTGGAGATTAAGCTAGTTTAGGCCTTCAAGGGCTAATAAAGTTTAGAGTGATTTATGTGCATATTAAATGTGGCACAATGATTTCTTTTTTTTTCTTTCCATCAGAAAAAAATCGTACTATTGCTATTCCATTGAATCAAATAGTACAAAGATAGTGAGAATATCATTGATCAAGATATCCAAACCAAAACTTGTTCTCAAAATGCTCTTCAGCATAGCTGCTATGCATAATTATAATCGCCCATCATAAGGAATTTACAACCAAAAAACTGTTATCATCCCAAGAGAACAAAATATCTTAAAAGAAATATAAGTTACCCCTGTCAAGCAGACAGGCATCCATCCATTCTTCCCAGAAAAGAAACCCTTCAGGACCAGCAAAGGCATCTTTTGAAAGTTGATCAACTTGTGAATTGTGAGACCTGAAAATATGTTCGAAAGAAATCTGGTCCATCTTTGTAATCTCCTGACGAGTTCGAGCACACCAATTTTTTAGATCAATAACATTGAGATTCTTGAGGCCCATTTTATTGTTACTCGGGAGTCCCCAAATACTTTGAGATTCACTAGGCCAAAGGAATTTGCCACCTTTAGACCAACCCAAAGTGCCAATAACTCAGCTTTCATATTGGTACCTCTGCCACCATTAAGACGAAGAGAAAAGTAATGGTTTTCATTGATATAGATGACCCCACCAGTCGCACACATACCATCCTGAGCAGCCCCGTCAAAGAATAAAATCGGCTGCGAAACCACATAGGAAAAAGAACTCTCACTCACAACTTTCTTACCATGTTCCTCTTCAGGATAATTCTGTAACAAATTGCAAATAGACTTTACACACTGCACAGCATCAGGCTTCTTATTCTGAAAAATCACCTCATTCCTTGTATACCAGATGGCCCAAGATATAGAAATAGGAAGGAAGAGTGGCTTTTTGTTTTCCCTAACCCAGTTGAGCAGACCAGTGCCAAAGTCCAAATCATCCCAAACATACAACAAATTGAGATCTTTACAACACAGAAGCCAAATTCTTTGCATAAACGAACACTTCACAAAAAGATGATCAGCAGATTCAGAACATAAATTACATAAGCAACACCAATTAGGACCAACCCATCCACGTTTAAGTAAGTTTTCCCAGGTCTTAAGACTGCCATTGAGAGCATGCCAGAGGAAACATTTGACCTTCAAGGGGATAGTCCAATTCCAGATTTTCGAAAACCACCACTGACTAGGATAAAGACAATTAACCTAAATAATCCTATTATAAGCAGAATTTGCAGTTACAGATCCTTCTTTAGGATTACCTGCCCAAATTAACTTATCAGGGGTCCCCGATAGCGCAATACCAGCCGATCTTAGAGCCCGAATAAAACGTTCCCATTCCAGCGCTTGATCCGGGTTCTACCACTCTAAAGTACTTAACCAACCAATACCAGAACGATGAAACATATCAATATCATAAATATCATTTAAGGTTTTAAAACCCATAATATTTAACCAAGATACCAGACTATCTGACAGTCTAAAACATTCCTCCATACCAAGCACAGGATCCACCCCGATTAGGATACTGCAACCATTACCTACCTGCCAACATATATCTTTGGCAATCCATTCATAAACTTTAAGAAAACCTCGCCAGACTGGAGACAACAAACTAGAGATCCTCTTGGGCTTCCTCAACCAGCTGATAAAATCAGATTTAATATATTTGAGATGAAGAACTTTCGACCAAAGAGAATTACTGAATAAACCACGCCATAAACTCTTCAATCTGAGAGCTTTGCTGAAAACATTAATATCTTTAATACCCCACCCACCAAACTTCACCGGCCGGGCCAGAACCTTCCATTTCACCATCACCAGATTTGTGCCATCACGATTACCAGACCAGAGAAAATTGAAAATAAGCCTCCTGAGCCTATTAAGAATGTAGGCCGGAATCTCTAAAAGAGATAACCAGAAAACCGGAATACTAGAAAGTACTGCATTAACTAATACAAGTCTGCCACCCGAAGAGAGCAACCGAAAAGTCCAGTGATCAATTCTCTGTTCAAAATTACTGATAATCCACCGCCAATCATTTGCTTTATAAGAATTAGGTTTTAAAATAAAACCTAAATATTTCAAACCATCTAACAAATCAAGATAATTAAATGGCAAGATGGATTCAATTTCACCTCTTCTACCAGCTTCCACATTATGTTGATAAAAACAAGACTTAGAAATGCTGACCTTCATCCCAGAAAACTTACAAAAGAAATTAATGATCTTTGAGAAAACCTTCCACTCTGTGACAGAGTCGATGCCAGCAAGGAGGACATCATCAACAAAAAGGAGATGCGACAGGAAGCAGCCATCACCCATATTGATACCTTTTATCAGTCCCATTTATTTGGCTTGATGAACAAGTCTACTAAGACCATCAATGATCAGGAGAAATAGAAGGGGTGACAGAGGGAAACCCTGCTTGATCCCTCTAGTGCACTGAAAAAAAGAGGTGGGATTACCATTTACCAATACAACAATACTCAGCGATGAAACACAAGCCATAATCCAATTTATCACAAGAGGAGGAGTACCTATTTGGATCAGAATCAACCTGAGGAAAGACCAATTGACACGATCATAGGCTTTTTCTAAATCCATCTTTAAAATCAGAGCCTTCAACTTCTTGGACTTGATAGTGTGAAGCAGTTCCTGGGTAAGACCAATTGAATCATGAATTTGCCTATCCTTTAAGAACCCAAACTGTTCTGGAGTTATAACAAAAGATAGAACGTCCTTCAATCTCTGAGCAATAATTTTGGAAACGAGTTTATAGATGAGATTATAGAGCGCAATGGGCCGATACTCCCCAAAAGAAACAGGTTTGTTACTTTTAGGTATTAAGGTAAGGAAAGTGGAATTTAGGGCTCCAGAAATGAACCCATGAACCCTAGTAAATTCCACAAGACGTTGAATGTCTTTCCCCATAAAATCGAAGAAGTGCACATAAACTTCCATAGGCCAACCATCAGGATCAGGGCTTTTGTCCCTGGAAATTTTTTTTAAGGTGTGCTCAATCTCATCTAAAGAAACCTCCTTTCCCAATGCCTCAGCTTCGATTTCATCAATGCACCTGGGATAGAGCTTTGCCAATCTGATTTGGTCCAAAAGGTCACAGCCACCTTCCTCTTTGTAAATATTGCTAAAAAACCTCACAGCTTCAGAGCTCAAAGAGTCCAAACCCTTTAAAGAGTTTCCGTTATCATCATTGATATCCCAAATTAATTTCATATTCCTCCTAGCAGATGCAAAAGCATGAAAAATTTTTGTATTCCTGTCCCCATGACTGATCCACACCGCTCTGCTCTTTAATCTCCACTCCCTTTCTTCCATCAAAAGGATATCCTCCTTTTTTTTCTCATATAACTTCAGAACTTCAAAATCACCCTGGTTTAAAGAACCATCAAAATTTTGCATACAAGCATTTTGAATACTGTATTCCAAATTCTTCAGTTCAGCAGCATCAACCTTTTTTCTAACCTTAATCCAATTAATAACTTCTTCTTTGAGCTTCAATATTTTATGACAGAAATAATCAACAGGGTTTAAATTCTCAACAACCGAGTTTAACCAGAAAGATTTCACCATCTCACAAAAATCCTTCTCCAAAAGCCAAGAACTATTAAACTTGAACGGGTAACAAACCTTTTGACCATAATCTTCAAACTGAAAAACAATAGGCCAATGATAAGAGAATTTCACCTCATGAACCCAAGAACGAGACTTCTGAATGATACTTAAAAAAGAGGACTTCACCAAAAAACGATCTAGTCTCTTATGGACACCTGCATCCCCCTGCCTATCGTTGTCCAGGTTGGAATTAATTTCGCTGGAACCACATCCACCAGGTCAAAACGACCTAGAAAATCCATAAAGTAATCCGCCAACGGATCCAATCTGGCCCCAGAAACCCATATCTCAGAGACAGATTTAGTAAAATTCAAATCACCAGCAATCACTAAATGAGGTAAGTTAAGAACCCCAGAGGCTGCCAAAGCATCCCAGAAAATCCTACGGCCATCATAAGGAGCATAACAATTGAGGACATGAAACTGAATGTTCAACCCTAAACATATTCCTTTCATCAGCAGACCCCACGGAGTGGAAAATACTTTGAAGGAAAACAGAGAAGGGTTCCAAGCCACTGCCAGTCCACCAGAAAGACCATTAGAACAACAAGCCGCAACTTCCCATCTAGGAAGAAGGTCACCTAACCTATTGACCGCCATCGAACTTAAACACATAGTTTCCTGAAGTAACACAACACCTAGACAAATAGCTGCAAAAAGTTTGGAGAAGGCCTTTGCCCTAGCAACCTTCCCCAACCCCCGAATATTCAAGGATAAAATTGACATTAAGAACCAGGGGCACAGGGTATCTTCGCTCTAAGACCCTCATCAGATGAGTTAATAGAAACCCCAGACAACAAAATTCCAGCCTCTCGAGGAAAGCTAGAATCAACACTATCAGAAGCCCAAGACCTCTCCTTTTCTTTTTACCCCTACGAATGGTAACATTCTGAAATTTAACAGCATGAAGCGGAACAGCATCAGAACCAGAAGGAGGAACTTTGGAGAAAGAAGGTACCGGGGTAAGGGTTTTTAAAACCCCATCAACTTTAAGTTCACAATTTCCACCAAGCCCAAACTCGTCAAGAACATGCAAGAAAGAATCCAAAGCCCCATTACTCTTAGGATCAAAACCCTTTGCAGAAGGGGACAAAGGCAAAACAGAACCCCGAGTCTCTTCACATAAATCAGGATTCCTAGAAATATCCAAACCCTCATCAACCCTAACCCCAACAGAGGCTAATTCTAAGGAAAGATTGCGAACAATAGAAGGTTTCATCAGATCAACAGACAAAGGAAGACTCCCGACAGAGGGCATATGAATGCCATGTCTCATAATGACATCCCCAGAGGCAATACGAGCATCTAAATCCTTCTCCGTAACTTCCAACAATGCAATATCCTCCTTAGAAACCTCAGAATACACAGCATCAGGAATAGGAACAAACTTACCAGGTTCAACCGAGGGAGCACACAGGTCCAAGTTACCCTTCAATGCCGACCTAGTCTTCGAAAAATAAGGACATTTTGCCAAAATGTGCCCAAGTTCCTTGCACGCGAAACAACGGAAAGGAATTCTGAAAAAGTCGAGCCTTTGCTTCCAGCATCTACGTCCCCATACAACCTCAATTTCAACCGGGAGACCAACTTCCATATCAATTTCCACCATAACCTTGGCGTATCTTCTATCCATGCCAAACAGGGATTTTCTATCAATACGGATGAAACGCCCAACCGAGTTTGCCTAGCCAACAACAATCTCCTCCGTCCAAAGTTCTATCGGCAACCCTGGAATCAACATCCAAAGGTGCCGAAATCTCTGCTTCTCCGTTAAAGGATCGAAGGCCAGATGCCAACGCTTCAGAATCAAAGAACCTTCTTTGAAAAGCCAGGTACCCTCCAAAACCCTCGACAACATGGCAGCATCCTGAAAGACGAAAAGAATCCAGCGGTTCATCAGTAAATTGACCCTCGGAGCCATACCAGAGACCGGCACCCAATTAACCCTAACCCATTCCAGGATTTCTTCTTTCGAACCAGAAGTAAATTCCAGACGCCCAACAAGAACACGTTCAGCAAGCATTGCAACCCTATCGAGATTGGCGTCTTCAGCTATCACAAATCTAGAGAGTGAAGACCTAGCTTTGTGGGCTTTTAGCCTGCGTCTAACCCTCGCCTTAGCTCCATAGAGATTAGGGTTTCCAAACGCCGACGAGTGTAGCACCGACGACTCCGGCACATCACAATGACTATCCACGGGAGTGAAAGAAACTGCCATACGATGGTGAAGCGGAGGGACCATAAGGACCCGAGACCGGAACAAAAGGTTAAACCCACTCCTGTCCTTCAGAATGAAAAGAGACGGGACCCTCCAGACACCTGGATCCCACTACCTCCGCAGCAACCCAGACAACTAACCCTAGTTACAATAAAACACAAAAGAGAGAAAAATAACCCGTGAAAACAGCTACCAACAAGACCTAGGGCATAAGCCCAGAAGGGCTTACCACCAACAAGCCTAACATGGAAAGAATACCCAAAAAACATCGTTCCAGAGTTGCAAAATCCTCACCCACAAAACCCTCGCAGCCACCATCGTTCTTCCTTCCATCAGAAAGAATCCTCATACACATATAACCTAACTTCATGGCACAATGATTTCATATAAAGGGAGGATAAATATCATCGAATGGAGCATATAAATAATATTAATAGACATATGACACAATGCATCACATAGCAATGACCTTAGCAAATTATATGGTTGGACTTCATATGTAACATCGGTATTATGACATGTGGCACTTATATGCAATGTTACCTGCCAAAATATAGTTTATAGTCATTCACTAGATTTCATGAAACTTTGAACTCATGTTCCACGATATCTATGTTCACCATCATATAAGTTTGGTAAAGTCAACTATCCAAAAGATGGTACTTGAAAATATATGGGAAGTCAAGTGAAATACCAATATTCCATTTGGTCTCTCTTTTTTTAATTTAAAGATGGTAAAACCCATCATAACTTAGTTGTCAAAACTGGTAATAAGGACAACTATCATTGGTTGTTATCTGCAAATGCGAGTTGACTCGTCATCGTTATTCCGGGAAAACCACACCACTTGAAATAACCCTCTGATGATATGTAAGGCGGTAGACTTCCACTCTTGTCAAATACCTCTAGGTCTTCGACCATTATCATGTTTTCCTATATACGAAGAAGACAAATTTTTAACAAATCAAAATTAGTTTTAGGTCTTACTACATGACTAAATATTCTATTTGATTTTTGTTTAAATAAACACTAATTTTATGACACACAAAATATTAAAACTTTATTATATTACGAGAAAGTAAAAAGTAAAAATCAAATCATAATAAAATTTAGAGTGACTATTGTAAAGCTTCTTGCTTTTAATTTGGATTTACACTTCAAAAGAGAGAATTAATGTAGGAGTGCATCCTAAATGCCTTTAATATGGAGCATTTTAGGACAACACTCCCAACTTTTTCCTTTTAAAGGGTTTTTAATGCAATCCCAAGACAATAATAAAAATTGTTCAGTAACATTTTCAAGATGGTGCTCTAGTGGGTTCTAGATATGGATGACTCATTTCAAATTTAAATATGCTAAGTTGAATTTATTTGCTATGGCCAAAGTCATTTTGAGGGCATTGTTAATATTTTTAGTTATTCCATTAATATGAATTATTATTTTTTTTATATAAATAAATATAGGTTATTTTAGATAAACATGGTTTATTGATGGCCTCCCACTCATTGATGGTTTATTTTAGATATTGGATTAGTAAAGTTCACCATGAGAGACTTGGATGATTAGTCCCAAGAATAGGAGATTCCAATGAAGAATTACCACTTTCTAGAACAAAATTGGACATTGCATGATGAGTCCTAAGGACCGTAGTTTCTTTTAATTATTTTTTAAAGATTTTGTATCGGTAGTGGTGAAATTTAAATATTTGCGGTTTTATAGAGTTGGTGTTCAATTTTGATTTGTACCACCTTCAATCTAGGAGAATATTTTACAGTTGATTATTTTATATTATCTTATTATCTAATAGATACGTGTTATAATTTTTTAGTTTTTTATTATGAATTGGAGTAGGTCAAGATTTTTCAAAATTTATTTATTATGAATTGGAGTAGGTCAAGATTTTTCAAAATTTATTTATTATGAATTGGAGTAGGTCAAGATTTTTCAAAATTTAATAAAAAAATAGTTAAAATTATAAGATGATAACTTTGCTTTTACGAATTTTAATGTATTGGAAGAAGATTTCTTTTGTTTAAATAAAAAAGCGGAGTGAATCAAAATGATCTTTACTTCGTAATATTTATAAATAATAAAATACAAAATAAACTTATCGAAAATTTTGATTTTTGTCCACTTTTAATTTATTTTATTAAATTATTATCAATCTTATAAGATGTTAATATTTTTTTTTAAAAATAGTTAAAATTATAAGATGATAAATTTGCTTTTACGAATTTTAATGTATTGGAAGAAGATTTCTTTTGTTTAAATAAAAAAGCGGAGTGAATCAAAATGATCTTTACTTCGTAATATTTAGAAATGACAAAATACAAAATAAACTTATCGAAAATTTTGATTTTTGTCCACTTTTAATTTATTTTATTAAATTATTATCAATCTTATAAGATGTTAATAATTTTATTTATTTATTTAATTAATTGTTTTATAATTCATTTGATTATAAATATTATAACAATGATTAATTTTTTTTTATCGATTTTATTTAATTAATTGTTTTGAAATTAATGAAAATTTGGTTAATGGCAAATGCTAATTACTTTGCTTTCTTGCTTTCTCTGATTTTGTCGAAAAGACTATTTTTCAAGTGTGTATTGGCTATTACCTAATTACATGTTTTGATTCAGGTGTTTATTTTATAAATAGTAATAATAATAATAAATAACGATTATATACTAGTTCGTGATCATATGAGACCAAGCATTGTATTCATTTTTAATATAAATTTAAGATTTAGAAAATTTATATGATATGTATTTAGAAACTGAAAAAATATATCATAATTTATTTATAAATCATGAAGCTCGAAAGGCGTTTAATTGAGCAAGGAGCAATCAAATGGTACATGCCATTCATGTGGATTAATAAAGGCTATAGGGAGGGACGGTTGGCACATTCTCTCCCCGGTTTAAACCTGATGACTATAGGCGTATGTGCAAGTGGAGTGTACCAGATGCAAGATGTTTTGAATAGTTGGAGTGTTTGAGTGATGTATGGAGATGCATAGTCTGTTAAGGGAATGATGCAATACAGGGAGCTAGGAGGTGATGAATAGACACTTAGTCACAGGCACTGGTTGCTTTATGCATCGCAATGGTTGCATAATTTTTGCAGTCGCAAATGGGGAAACAAGGTTAATTCCTATCTCAAGCACGAATTAGAAGGGCTTGTAGGTTTAGAGTTCATCATCAGCATTTTGAATTGTCTAGGAGACGTGGTATTGGTTCAAGTTTGGAAGTTGTTCTCATCGGGCTTGATGTGGTGTCTAGGTCGACCTTCAAGGTCTTGGTAGGGGATTCAGTCGATTGTTGGTTCTTGGTTCTGCCCTTGCCTAAAGTTTTAGAGTGGGTGAGGATGTATTGACGGGGACGTGGTCGGAGAATTCATCGTGGGAACGAGGGCCAAGGGCCAATGAGGGTGTAGCATGAGGCAATTGAAGTTGAAAATGTATACTACCAAGCACTTCCCCTAAGGTTTAGGCACAAATTTTAAGGGCTGAAGATTGGGTAAAGGAGGAATAGAAGGTTATTGATCCAGAGACGATTGTAGAGGAGATGTAGCCTTGGGTGGAGGATGTCAGTTACATGAGGATGCATGATACTAAGTCCTTAAGAACTTTGTCAATCCATTGGACCACCAAATCCTTGCTAGGAAAGGTTTTCCTTGACACCAAAGACGCGAAGAACAAGCTTCTCCTGCAAATGGACGAGATGAATCACAAGCTAAACTTCTTGATCAGAGCTACAACGAGCAAAGATTATGTTCCAAAGGTCAAACCTCCAACACATGAGGTGCCACATGTTAATATATCTGATAATGAGATGGCTTATTAGTTATGATTCCTGTTATAGTTTTTATTTCAGTTATCATAATTTTGTTAATGGATTTGTAGGTCTAACTACTAGTCTGAATAACATAGTAAAGACTTTTTATGATTTTATCTGCAAACTTTTATTTGATTTATGGTCAGATTCCCTAAGGCCGACCAATTTTGCCTACTCTGTAACTTCTGATTTTGTTAATATAAATTTTATTAAAATTTATAATTCCAATTATATTGGAGAACAAACAACCTTTCCAGTAGTTTGTATATTATGCTTAACAAAACCCTATGAAAGTTTGACTAAAGTTTACCATTTGAATTTTCTTACCATTTTTTTAATACATTTTGAGTTGCATAATTAATTTTCTATTTAAAATTATTAAAAGTTATAATTTAAGAATAATGCTCATTACAATATCATAATTAATATCATTTACATTAAAAATCTAGTGATCATTTTTATTAACAAATTTATTTCATTTCAAAATAATTTCATGATTATTTAAAAATTATATATACATATATATATATTCCAAGGAAAAAAACGTAATTTAATTAAGAGAGTAATCAAATTACATATTGCAAAAAGCATTTTAAATGCTTTTCAGAGAGAGTATCCAACATGGAGTTGTATCAAATCATCCTGTATATACATGTAAGAGTGTATCGAGGATCCCCGTGGGCCTCTAAAGTGGCAAAAAATATGTATCCCGATAAAAAAAGTAGAGTTTAGATAGTATTAACTGTCCAATAGTTCCAGTCCTTCTATGAAAGGTCGATGAAAAAATTCAAAAGCTTGGCCATGTTCTGTGGCCATAATCTTTCACTGACCAAAAGGCAAAGTTAGTCCTTGTTTGGAAAGTTGGTCTGCATAATTGTTGCGCTCCCTGTAAACATGTCAAAAAGAGAAGGTTTCAAAATCCCTCAGAAGTCGCAATACATCTACCAATATATTACTTAAATAAAGATTGTGACACTCCTGTATTTTGTTGACCCAATTGATCACATTCATAGAGTCACCGAAGATTTGAATATGAGTGCAATTCTTTTCAAGAGTGAAACAAAGAAGTAACTTGAGAGCAAATAGTTCAGCAAAATTGTTTGTTCCAGGTCCAAGTCCCATATGAATGTGAAAAAGGAGGAGTGCGAAAGGTGTAGTACATCCCCCCCCATAGAGCTGGTCATTTGCCGCCCGATCGAAATAATCCCAAGGGTGTGTGGGGTCAATAGATTCTATGATGATAGTGCAGATAGGGGGGAATGTTTTAATTAGGGAAAATATTCCAAGATATCCACACTCTGTGCAACCACCGGATCAGGGACAGTTTGTTTCTCAAGAAAGAGTGCCTTGTTGCGAGCCAACCATGTGCCCCATATGACCAAAAGGGGGAGTGCCTGATAGTGTAGAGTAACAGAGGAGTCAAACCAGTTCCTCTTGGCTTGTTCCACCATGTTTCCAGTCCAAAGAGTACCCAGATTTAAACATGATATCAACAGAGTCCATATATGTAAGATGAAGGGGCAAGAGATAAAAAGATGTTGAATAGTTTCAAATGCCTGTTTGCACAATGGGCACCACCCAGGTCCTTCAATCCGCCAACATTTCATTTTTTCCCATACTGGGACTTTGTTAGACAGGGCGCACTACATAAAAAGTCTGGATTTTAGTGGGCATTTAGAGTGCCAAATTGTTTTCCACCACCATCGAGGTTCACCCCCTTCCAGTTCACTAGGCAATAATTTGTAGCCCATCTTTTCCCATCTTAGGGGTGTATAAACCAAGCAGAGATGGTGTCCTGAGAGTCTGATATTCTGACATGAGTGGATCGGAGAGCGAGGAGGTATTCATTCCAGGTGTCCCAATGAGCAGCGGGTAGGCCAATAGTTTCAAAGCTTTTCCATCCCTGGTGCATGATAGAGGTAGTCTCCAAGTCGGCAATGTGTGATAGGTGGTGAAAACCACGAGCATGCAGAGAGGTTATCAAATGCTGAGGGAGAATGTGTCTGTTTTGACACCCCAACTAAGGGTCAAGACCAATGCAGACCTGTGAGACATCCCCCACTTTCTAGGCTAGCTTCGATTCGATGATGTGGAAGGCGGAAAGGATAGATTTCCAAATGACAAAGATTCCCACTGTGTAACGGGCAGGAATTCTGACCCAATTCGATAGTGAGACCGACGCAATATATTTTTGGATCACCACCTTTGTCCAAAAATTTTCAGTCGTCAGGAGACGCCATCACGCCTTTGCATCCATAGATTTTGCAAAAAGATGATATTCTTGAGTCCCCAGCCTCCCAAAGACTTGGGCTTTGCAAGTGTCTACCACTTGACCCAAGGAGATACAGATTTCTCAGATTTACCGAACCATAAAAATCTAAAGCAGAGTTTACAAGATTTTTCTAGAATGCTCTTTGGAATCCAGGCTAGGGACATCTAGTAAACCGGAATGGCTTCCAGCACCGATTTTCTAAGTACCAGTCTCCCAGCCCTAGAGAGCCACTGATGAATCCATGAAGAGAGTCGTTTCTCCAATTTGGCCAGTAGCCAACCCCAATCAGATTTTATGTAGTTATTAGGCTTTAAAATGAAACCCAAATATTTAAGACCACTGTCTAGCTCAGTAGACTCATAAGGAAAGAGAGTGGAATAGTGCCGGAATTCCCGATCTTCCAAGTATGACAAAGAGAGTGAAGATATATCAATACATATGGAAATCAAAATCTATATATATATATATATATATCATTTTAATATTATTGTTATTATTATTTATTAATGTATTAATATATCTATTAATCATATATAGAAAGATATGTAAATATTTATCTTTTGTTAAAGTTTTATTTAATAAATATAGATTAAATTATGCTTAGTTTTATTAATTATGCATATATATGGTCTCTTCTCAAATTTTGACATAGAAGTGATCTGAAAAAGTAAATTCCCCTTCTCTATATCAATTTATTTCCCACATACCATTTTGTTGTCTATTTAGTATGAGCCATAAGTATTTCAAGATGAGTTTATTGAGGTTTATGATCTCGGGTACAAGCATGTTAAATTTGATAGTTTACAATATGCAAGTTTCATAGCAGTGCATTAGGGTCTAGTTTTTCTAAAGTATGGGAGAGAAGTCTTGCTAAAATCATTGTTCTAAAATTCTACCTCTTTCCCAAACTTGTATAGTTGTGTGAAAACAATTATGAGTATAGAGTTGGTGTGTCAAAATATGGTAGTCAAGCCATCTTTTTGTTCACTTTTCAATTTTTTGATAACATGTTTCATGCTCATAGGGGAGAATTCTTAGTAGATGTTGGCATACAAAGTAATAGGATCTATAATGTGAGCGATCTTTAAGGAAATAAGTCTTAAAATAATTTTTGGAGCAAAACCATCAATTTTCCACGAAGGGACACCTTACAAGTTGAGTACTTTCTATAATTGGGTCAAGGATTAAATTTCTATGTTGTATTTGGTTTTGGGAAGAGATGATAATGAAATATAATGGTGAACTTGTTGAAGCTCATGTGCTTTCAATGATGGATGAGATTTATCCTACCAAGACACCTTACATACTATTTAAATACTCCACTTACATTTCCAATGCTATGCAACATCAATTATGTGATTTCTCATAGGTACTTTCAATATCATTCATATATGGTGTATTTGGTGTTTTCCCAACAAATGAACTCTTTTCAAATACTAGGACTCAACAAAAGGAATGCTAGAGGATATCCTAAACTAGGCATCGAATGGACTTCATTTATAAAAATCAATGTTGAAATGTTTGGGTACAAAGACTTCATAATCCATTCCATGGATGTAAGTTTTGGCCTTATCCTAGGGATTAATGTCTCAAGAATACTTGCAAAATGTAAATATCTATTGTAGGATGATTATGAAATCAAGACAAGAGATAGGGTTTTGTTTGAAAAATATATTGTAATTAGGGTCTATATGTTAAATTTTGAGCATTAATTCACAATACTCTAGGATCTTCACTGAGAGAATAACATATATAGTATATCAATGCATAACAATCACAATAAGCATGACAAGCATCACAAGAATCAAAAGCATGAGAGACAAGAGACACAGAGTTTCCTTGGGGAAAACCCTAAGGTGAAAAACCCCACAACTTCCTCAGAGATAGAGAGAGCAATGGCTCAACCAAAGTACAACCAAAATACACTTGAGAGAGTCTCCTAGAAGCAGATGATCCTCCTCCTCACTAGTGTGCCACTTTCTGAGTGAGAGAGAGATGACTTTTTGAATGATCTAAATAGAGATCTCCTAATCTCTATTTATACTAACCTGTTTGCCCAGTGACCTTATGGGGCCGACTTGTCTAGCTAGGTACATCCACAATATAATATATATTTCAGGGTCAACCCCACACATGGTGGTCTAATAACCCATCGGCAAGTACACACACTTGCGACACTTGTCAATCCACATGACGACACTTCCTTATAGAGGAATAACACATCTCTAATAAGGGTACAATAAATATATATGAAATACAAAGATGAAATACATTCCGAAGTTACATATACATCAACACTCCCTCTTAACTAGGAAGGTATTTCTCGACACAGATCTGCTAGACAAGTCTTCTTCTCGGGATCATCGTCATTGATGCATCGTCATCATCATTGTCACTGCTGCTGCTATCTCAACCAATCTTTGACTCTACTCGTCATAGGAAGTTCTACAGAGCCAGTCCTTTTTCATACTGGATGTAGGCCCACCACCTGCAGGTCTTCATCATCACTAGCTATACTGTGGAAATCTCAGGACTTATTACGTGCGTCACAAAACCTTAAAAGAGTCTCTTGACTAGCAAGAACCCTAAAGAGCATCTGAGGCCTTTTTCATCCTGTCCAGATCTCCAGGACTTATTACATGTGACCCCACCACAAAACCTTGAAAGAGAATCCCAGGACTAATTACGAGCACAAGGCTCAACCTATCGGATCTCCCAGGGCACAAATTACATGTGGTCACCACAAAAACTTGAAAGAGCATCCCAGGACTGATTACGAGCACAAGGCTCAACCTATCGGATCTCCCAGGGCACAAATTACATGTGGTCATGGAAAAACCTTGAAAGAGCATCCCAGGACTGATTACGAGCACACGGCTCAACCTATCGGATCTCCCAGGGCACAAATTACATTCCATAGGACAAAACCTTGAAAGAGCATCTGCCAGATATCCCAGGGCACAAATTACATGCCATAGGCAAAACCTCGAAAGACTATCTGCAGATCTCCCAGGGCACAAATTATATGTCCTCCCAAGCAAAACCTCGAAAGAGCATTTGCCAAATATCCCAGGGTACAAATTACATGCCATAGGAAAAACCTCGAAAGACTATCTACAAATCTCCCAGGGCACAAATTACATGCTTATTTGCACAACCTGTTCCACGGCCACAGAGTATCAACCTGATACTCACCATACATCATCCTGATGTACACATGATCATCCTGATCATCATCACTGCAACATCCTGCTGCATGTCATCTGGAGCAACATCCTGAAGCTTGTCATCCATGATCATCCTGATCATACAATGCATCTACCTGATGCATACCAAGTATCTACGTGATACATATCATCATACATGATCCACCTGATCGCACAGTGTATCCACCTGATACAAATATAAATACATGATACATATCAACATACATGATCTACCTGATCATACAATGTATCCACCTTATACATATGCAGATACATGGTCCAAGCATCCAACATGATGCTTATACAAAATACATACACATGATCCAACCGATCATATTCAGCATCCAACATGATGCGTACATACATATAAATGATCCAACTGATCATATCCAGCATCCAACATGATGCGTACATACATATACATATAAATGATCCAACTGATCATATCCAGCATCCAACATGATGCATACATACATACATATAAAAATGATCCAACTGATCATACAAAGCAGAAACCAGAACATCATCCTGATGCTCATCATCCAGCGCTTACATCCACAGCCATGTGAAGGATCCTCCTTCCAACATGCTTGGAATGGCTTCAGCAAATGTGTCCATCACTTCTTCCTTGAAGTGTCATCAATCCGAAGAACACCAAGCCTCTCTCTGAAGTACTCGAACTTCACCCTGGCTAGTGGCTTCGTCAGCACATCTGCAATTTGCTCATCCGTCGCAATGTACAAGAGCTTCACAGCTCCTCTCTGCACCATATCCCTGATATAGTGATATTTGATCTCTATGTGTTTCAACCTGTCATGAAACACTGGGTTCTCGGACAGCTTCACACAACTCTGGTTATCACAAAAGATAACAGTAGCATCCAACGGGAGATCAAATAACTCAGACAGTAGCTTCTGTATCCATACTGCCTCACAACTAGATGAATAGGCTGCAACATACTCTGCCTCAGCTATACTCAGTGCTACACATGACTGCTTCCTGCTAAACCAAGAGATCACACCTGATCCCATATTGAAGCAGCACCCAGATGTGCTCTTCCTATTTGCAGCACTGCCAGCCCAATCTGAATCAACATAACCCTGCAGGTTAAACTTTTGATTCGCCTCATACTTGAGCCCATAATCCACTGTACCCTTCAGGTACCTCAGAACATGCTTTACAGCAACCAGATGAACACTCCTCGGATCTGTCAGGAACTGAATCAATGTGTTCACCGCAAAGAAAATATCTGGTCTAGTGTTCGTCAGGTACATCAAGGACCCAATCAGCTGACGATACATAGAGACATCAACCGACTCAGATGAAGCATCACATAGAAGCTTCAGATTCGATGCCATAGGTGTGGCCATGGCCTTGCAATCCATCATCTCGAATCTCTTTAGGATATCTACTGTTTACTTCCCTTGACCAAGGAAGATCCCACCTGCACTCTGCCATACCTCCATACCCAGGAAATAATGCATCATTCCCAAATCTTTCATATTGAACTCGGCAGCAAGCTTTCTCTTAGTATCTGCAATCAATCTATCATCTCCTGTTACAAATAAGTCATCCACATACAGGAGTAGAATCACAGGATTCCCTTCCTCAACCTTGTAATAAAGGTTGGAATCCGCTTTACTCTTGGTAAAGCCCAAACTAGATAGGAAACTGTCCATCCTACCATATCAGGTTCTGGGAGCTTGTTTCAAGCCATACAAATCTTTCTTCAATCTGCACACACATGACTCCCTGTCATGTATTTCAAAACCGAGTGGCTGCTCCACATATACTTCCTCTTCAACTACACCATTCAAGAAAGCAGTCTTGACATCCATCTGGTGTATTTTCCATTTCATCATTGCAGCCAAGGAAAGTACTGTTCTGATGGAAGTATACCTGGCTACAGGTGCAAAAGTTTCTTCATAATCTATTCCCTCTTTCTGAGAGAAGCCACGAGCTACGAATCTTGCTTTGTATTTCTCTACACTGCCATCTGCAGCATGCTTGATTTTGTAGATCCATTTGGAAGTCACAACAGACTTCTCTTTAGGTCTTGGGACAACATCCCAAACATCATTCTTCATTATTGATTGGTATTCCTCAACCATGGCATCCTTCCATTCTTTCTTTTCCTCTGCTTCTTCATAACTGGAAGATTCTTTGTTCACAATGTCACAGAGTAAAGCAACATAGCTAGTATGTGATCTGGTTCTCTCCTTTGCTCTGTGTTCTTCTTCTGGAATGCCAAATCTTTCTGCATCTTGAATGAGCTCTCTAGCCCATGTAGGTTTCCTCTTATGAGAGTTATCCTCACGAGGTAGATCTACAGGTTCTTGTGGATCTTCAAACTCACGAACAACTTTTGGAACTGCTTCAGTCATGGTAGTGTCTTGAAATCTAGTTTCCTTAGGTTCTTCATAAACTTCGATAGGTGCCTTCCTTGATTTGATGAATGTTGAGTTTTCATCAAATGTTACATCCCTGCTGACATCAATCTTCTTGAACCCTGGAAAGTATATTCTGTAAGCCTTCGAGCTTTCACTGTAACCCACAAAGATACCCTTCTTTCCTGAAGGATCTAGTTTAGCCCTCTTTTCCTTTGGGACATGAGTGTATACTGGACAACCAAATATTCTGAGATGGCTGACTTCAGGTTTCTTACCAGAAAAGACCTCTTCTGGTGTCTTGTTGTCCAATATCTTGTGGGGTGTTCTGTTCTGCACATATACAGCTGTTCTAGCTTCTTCTGCCCATAGATGCATAGGTAGATCCTAGTCATGCAGCATTTCCCTTGCTGCTTCCATGATTGTTCTGTTCTTCCTTTCTGCAACTCCATTCTATTGAGGATTATAAGGAGCAGTCAACTCCCTCTTAATCCCTGAATCACTACAAAGCTTCTTGAAGTCACCTGAGGTGAATTCTCCACCATTGTCGGATCTGAATGTTTTGATCTTCTTGTCAGTTTGATTCTCCATCAAGGTTTTGAATTCCTTGAACTTATCAAACACCTCATCTTTGTTCTTCAAGAAGTATACCTAAGTATTCCTGGAGAAGTCATCAATAAATGAGACATAGTAAACATACCCACTAAGAGAACTGGATGACATAGGACCACATACATCTGAGTGGATGATTTCCAGGATGTCTTTTGCCTTGCTTTCACTGCTTGGGAAAGCCTTCTTAATGTTCTTACCTTTTGCACATCCTTTGCAAACACCTTCATGTTTGGTCTTGATTTCAGGAAGACCCTCTACAGCCTTGCTTGCAATTGGAAGTTCCCTATAGTGCATATGAGCAAGTCTTCTATGCCAAAGTTCACTTGGCTCCATGGATTCATGTACCATGGCATGTTCATGTTGTCCCTTCAATTTATACAACCCTCCCTCTTGCTCTCCAATCACTACTGCATCATCTATGTTCTTTCTCTTTGGCCACATTAGGACTTGGCCATCCACAAATGCAACCCTCATACCTTTTGCATCCAATGCAGAGATGGAGAGTAAGTTCTTCTTGAGCCCAGGTACATAAAGGACTTCTTTTATCTTCAAAGATTTTCTAGAATCTAGGTTGTAGGAGGCTTCACCACTTCCTTTGATTGGGTATTGATAATTATCCCCAAGTTTCACCTTATGGGGTGATTCATGTTCAGATAGATTCACAAAAGATTCCTTAAACCCAGTCATGTGTTTGGAAGCCCCACTGTCAATCAACCAATCATTACAACCATGGGAGATAGTACCTGTGAGAGTAGAAATTAGAACATATTCTTCTTCACTTGATGAGTCATCATCACTATCACTTTCTGCCCTAGCCTTCTTCTTTGGGGGTTCATCATCTTCGGCAGCATGAGCATGATATCTTCTTTTGTTATTCTTCTTCTTCTTATTGAAGTTGTTGTTGTTTTCTTTCTTCTTCTTGGGACAATCTGAAGCAAAGTGTCCCTTCTCATTGCAATTGAAGCATCTGAGATCTTTCTTATCTTTATGATAACGGTGGTGTGAGAATTTGAGATCAGCAAAGCTTTACCCTTCAGATTTTCCTTTTTGTCCTCCCGGGTTCACTGGGAGAGCCCTCAATTAGGGTTTGAGTTTCCCGAAGATCTACCCAGCCAAAAATCTCAATCCAAAGCTCTAAACTTCGATTTTTGCAAGGAGCTTCCAGCTATGTCTTCAGATTTCAGAAATTCCTATTTTTGTGGAAACCCTAATTTTTAGGGCCAAATCTGAAAAATGCTCAGAATTGAATTCTGATTGGACAGATAGATTCTCCTTGATGAGTAGAGTCAATCTACTATACTGCTTTCCCAAAATCTGTGGAGAGAAACCCAATAAACAAGAAACGCATGTTTTCGTCACTGTAAAATGTCTTCTTCTTAGGTTAGCTTTGATACCATGTTAAATTTTGAGCATTAATTCACAATACTCTAGGATCTTCACTGACAGAATAACATATACAGTATATCAATGCATAACAATCACAATAAGCATGACAAGCATCACAAGAATCAAAAGCATGAGAGACAAGAGACACAGAGTTTCCGTGGGGAAAACCCTAAGGTGAAAAACCCCACAACTTCCTCAGAGATAGAGAGAGAAATGGCTCAACCAAAGTACAACCAAAATACACTTGAGATAGTCTCCTAGAAGCAGATGATCCTCCTCCTCACTAGTGTGACACTTTCTGAGTGAGAGAGAGATGACTTTTTGAATGATCTAAATAGAGATCTCTTGATCTCTATTTATACTAACCTGTTTGCCCAGTGACCTTATGGGGCCAACTTGTCTAGCTAGGTACATCCACAATATAATATATATTTCAGGGCCGACCCCACACATGGTGGTCTAATAACCCATCAGAAAGTACACACACTTGTGACACTTGTCAATCCACATGACGACACTTCCTTATAGAGGAATAACACATCTCTAATAAGGGTACAATAAATATATATGAAATACATTCCGAAGTTACATATACATCAACACTATAGTACATAACTCAAACAAATGAGTCATATTTATTACATCATTTGTAATGTTCAAGGAAAGAAAGCTTATTTTGTACACCTCTTGCCTTTGCTCAATATGTATTTTCTGATAGGAAAGCGTTTTCCGAGACTGCAAAGATATGGGCCACAAGATATAGACAGCATTTAGTTTCAAGCAAGACACTAAATGGATTTATGACCCAAAGGAGATTATCCTTGTTGGCACACTTATACTTCGACCAGGGTTCAAGACTTAACATTCCACCAACAAACACCCTAACCCTAGATACCGGCTTGAAAGGGAGTGAACCCCTTTTGGTAGCACCTGCAAAGTAGATGAAGTCTCACCCAAAGTACCTATGGGGACTGGAGGAACCAAAATTCTGCAGCGCATAAGGGAAATAGCTCGACATGCCATAAATTCTACTTTATAACATCGACAAAATCAAGGCTTCAACACATATGTTACTTCGAGAGAATCCATAACTTCACCAGATTAATGTACTTCGATTATATTTGCATACATACAACTTTAATGATCATGCATTTACTTAAATATTCAATAGAGGAAAGAAACACATATAAAATCACATAAAAACATACAAAGACACCATGTTTAACGTCGAAACCCATTTGGGAAAAACCACGGAAGCGCTTGTCTTTTATTATGAGTCACGTCCAAATAAGCACTTCAAGTAATATTTACAGATTTCTTCATGCATTGCAAAGGATCTACGCAGATAGACTGCAGATCAGCAACTTGGCTTCTCCAAAATAACTCCGAAAGTCGTATCATATGTCTTCATTACAAAACAACAAACCTGAATACAATAGCTCGTATAAGCATAATCATAATAGTAACCAACCCAAAACTTCTCTCTTATTACACATTTATAGGGTGCACTTAGCTTGCCCCGCTCCCACTAACCCACTAAATTCCTAACCGAATCATTAATACAATGTGGACCAATCCTAACTAACCGACTCAACTTCGACCATTGACTCGATCAACATGATCGTTTTTCCTATTTCCTTGGTCGCTTCGTTGGAGTTGACCACTTGAGTTGCTCCACTTCTACTTTGTCTTTGTCCACACCAAAACTGTTTCTTAAAAAATGGTACCTCTGAAAATACTAGGCCCAACAGGCCCCCAACACTCACATATGGCTCGCCCCAAGCCACGTCAAGGCTGTGAGACAAGTTCCTGTAGCTTCGACATAAACTATTCATAGACATTCCCGCTCGCCTAGACCAACTGCTTGGCTTCGTATTGCTTCTAGCCAACAACTTCGACCAATTCTGCACTAATGTGTGACTAGCTCGCCTAGACAACCTGGGTGATTGCCAACTGGATGGAAGTATGCTTACTTCCAATGATCTCCGATACGCACTCAGCCTCAGACTAGAGAGCCTGAACTCATTATGTTCGTTGTCTATGCTGCATTCTTAGCTGATTGATTTCATGTTGCAGCTCTTTACTTTCTATGGCTCTCCTCATTCTTTGGACTAGGGGCATAGTCTTCAATTGCTCGTGTAATATGTTCAATTTTCCTTCAACACCACCGAGCCTACTTTGAACCTCCTGTAACACAACATATTCAAATAGCACATCCCATGACTGCGACACCTCCTCATACATCTTCATGCACTGTGCTTTAGTTGCCTGAAGGATCTGAACAACTTTTTGAACTTCCGCTCATCGCTGCTTAATTACTTCAGATGGGGTGCTCAGTACCAGCTTGGATTATAGTCCTTGTACCTTATGCCAATAACCCGTGATAAAATATTCTAGGAGTTGTATCTTCTCTTCAGATGCCATTTTTGCTATAATTTCTACTTTTGGGATTGCATGACAAGCGACTTCGACCGCTTCCTGAACTTTGTTATTTTTCTTCCACAACAGGTCCTTGTCCTACTGAAGCTCAGCATTCAACTCCTTCAATGTAGCCTCCTGATTCTTGTATCCTTTCATCAACTCCAACATAGAACTCTCCCTCGACTTGAGTTCCTTTGCATTACCGTCTTGTAACCGATGCAACATATAAAGAGGTAATGTAGCTAGGTTAATGTTTGCATCAATTGGTACTTGCCACTCCAGCGGTGAGTCGTGAATCATCACATCGACTTCTTCATGAAATAGTTTAAACCCTGTCACTAACCATTGCTGGTGTGGGTCCCTTCTTGCTTTCACATACATGTGGTGGGGCTTGGCTTTGAACTTCGCCACAACGCGATAATTAGACACCACGACTTCGTCTATGCATGGTAATTGAACCACATAAGATCTCAATGACTCCAATTGCATATACAATGATACATTGCTTTCCTGTTGTCGGCTCCTTATATTAGAATAAGATAAATTCATATACCTCGATCCTTGGCACGGGCCAATTGGTTGTATACCTTGGTAATTTGCTGGCTCTTCCCAACCCACAAATGATATCAACAATAAAAACCATGAATATGTAAATGGTGAGCTGCTATCCTGTGCATCCGCACAATCTGCAAGAAAATCATTAAGTAGAAAAGTATCCCAATTCATTTGTACTCCTTGTGCACACTATTCTGTTGAAGCAATGACTTGGTTCGGTTGATTCTTGTGTAACAACTTGGTAGCTAATAATTTTGCAGTGAACCAAACAACCTGGTCACTCATAGAGGCTACGTCGAAGCCCATGTTGCTATTTGACAGATTGTACTTTTCCTTCATCCTGGTAGAAAGGTCACAGTCTCTTTCTTTCCCAACGAAGAATTGGGAAGGGTCCAACCTAGCCTTAGGTAGGCCTGTAATTCTGGAAATAAGGTCTATATCAATCGATACCTTATTCTCCAGCCATAAGCAGCCTCCATGCAAACATAATAATAGCTCCTTCACACATGTGTTTTCCTCCGTAGTGCGACTGAAATGAGGAAGGTGCAATACCGATAAAATACCAGCTCTGGCCACGCCAAGAGCCCACTATTGCGGTTCCAAATTGACCAGATGGCCTTCTACTATAAAAATAGGCTACATGTAATGTGTGTAGTTGAACTCAACAAACCTAGTAACATCGTGATTAGTATATGACAGCTTGTGGATGTTCTTCAAAATATCTCCTTGTACCATGACCCCCTTTGGCACCGACATCGTTTCCAACTGATACCTCACATTCTTTGGAAACTTGACTTGCTTGGCACGTGAATTTTGCAGTGGGACATATTCAGGGTAGAGATTTGCAAAGAACGACACAGATGCACCAGAATCATGGCATGCTTTTGTCATCGGCTTCGGTTTCAGTTTGTTCGTCTTGTGTGTCTTCCTAAGGACATTGACAAGAATCCTAGGAGGAAATGACTTTAGGTAGCTCCAGAATCACAGAGACAGATCCCGACATTGGAACCTCCTCGATAGACCCATGAGCCTCACTACCAACTAACAAACCAACCTGCATTTTGATAACTTACAATTTCACAATCTCTCGACACAGAAAGCTCGACTCTAGTTTATTCACTCTATTGCAATCACTCAAGTCGCAATGAAGAACGAGGGAGGGAGGAGTGGGATTTTTAAGTTTATCCCCCATTTACGATCCATCTGTCATTACCAAGATGAAATAAATGTACTCGATCTTTCAATGATGATAGTGGCAGCGACAAATCTCTTCACACACTTCAGTCATTTCAACATTCAATTAAAAAAACCCACTAGTGCCGCCACTAAACCCATCATAAAAGCAGCAATAAATGCTCAATAACTGCAACTTCAACATGAAACCAACTTCCCAAAGAAATATAACTTTGACACAACTGAGAAGTTGGGTTTCCGAACGACAGAAATAATACTTCGATAGATGACCAACAACAACATGAAAAGCTTCGACACACCGGGGATTTGGGGTTTCCATATGACAACTATAGAACTTCGACAGAAAGACCCTCGATAGAACAAATTTTACATGATAGTAACTTGTGGTTTCCACAAAGCTCCAATGGAACTGTACATTAACACGACTAACTATGACACAAACAACTATGATAGAAAATAAACTTGGGGTTTCTAAACGACAAAGTAGTTTTTTGTTTTTGTTTTTTCTATACAAACATGCAATCAAACATCTTTACTTCAACACGCCATGGATGTCCCTATAGGTATTCAGCCGAATTCGATTCACCAGACCTTGGAGGAGTTCATCATCTAATGTCTGTAGTTGTACTGTGCCTCCCTCCGTGATAAAGTTAATTATATATGGCGTTAGCCAATGCATCCATAACTTACCAGGATGTTTGAAAAATTTGCTGTCATAGAGAAGAACTAAGTCTCCTTGCTAGAAATGCTTCTTAGTAATGTGGCGATCATGCCTTGCTTTTTCTTGATCTTTATGTACCTACTGATGGAAACCTGCGACAAATCGATCTTCCTCCAATTGAAATAATTGCACTAATTGTTCTTCAATAGCACCGGTATCAGACATACTTGTGAAAGCAACGATTCTTAAACTAGGGATAATATACTCCATAGGAATTACAACCTCTTGTCCATATACTAGCTTGAAAGGTGTCTGGCCTATCAACCTTTTACATGTTGTTCGCAAGATTGCAGGGATCCTCAAGTCCCAATCGTCGCGGTTCACATTACAAACTTTTGTTAGTGCATGTTCCAGTATTTTATTGAATGCTTCAACTGTTCCATTTTCCTACGGATGATATGGAGTACTCTTCTAATGATAGACCTGAAATTCTTTAGTAAGGGCCTCTATAGTCTTGTTAACAAAATGTGCACCTTGATCACTTAATAAAACACGAGGACAACCAAACCTTGTAATGACATTCTCAAATAGAAACCTCGTATAAGTCATAGCAGTGCAATCTCATATTGGTGCAACTTCATCCCATCGTGTAAGATAATCCGTCGCAGTGATAATATACCTTGCACCAGTCCTTTTTCCAAGTGGATTGATGGGTCCCACAAAATCAATATCCCATTTGTCAAAATCTTACAATGTGACTTGAGGTACCAATGGAATTTCATCCCTCCATGATGGATTCCCAATTCTTTGACATATGTCACAGTTATGGAAATACTCTTTGGCATCTTTATGAAGGGTCCGCCACCATAATCCTTCTCTTAATATCCTTTGCGTTGTAGCTTTCCCTACATAGTGACCTCCAGCCACTCCATCATGAGACTCAAATAATATAATTTGTCGCTCATGCTCCACACCATAGCGACGCAATACTTCATTTTTTCCTAGCTTATACAACTGATTGACTATCAACTGATAGTCTACGGACTTGAATATCAACTGCTTCTTTTCAATAGTCGTATATCCTTCTGGTGGTGCTTCCGTGGATAAAAATGTCACTATATATTGAAAGTAGTCATCAACCATTCTTACTGAAAATATCTGTGCATCTAGAAGGTTATCCTCTAAACTAGTCGGTTCTTTGCATGTTTCCAACCTCGACAAATGGTCAGGGCCTGCATTCAACCTGTCGGGCTTTACAATGATCTCAAAGTCATATTTTTGAAACAACAACAATCACCGAAAGATATCCCCCAACAACACTGGCTTGTTGACTAGGTACTTCAAAGCAGAGTGGTATGTAAACATATTAAAATGTCCACCTAACATATAATGCCTAAACTTTTGTAATGCATAAACCATAGAAAGTCCTTCCCTTTCCGTCGTAGTATAATTTATTTCTGTAGTGGACAACTTCTTGCTGGAAAATGCAATAGGATGGTCGGTAGAACCCTCACCCGGATGAGCAAGTACTGCACCCAGAGCAACAGATGAAGCATCGACATGGAATTGAAATTCTTTTTTCCAATTAGGGAATACCATAATAGGTGGTGTAACCATTTTCTTCTTCAATAGTTCAAGAATCTGCTGACAATATTCGTTCCAATGAAACTTTGCATCCTTCTTGAGTAATTTTTCCATTGGCGCTGTAATCTGAGCATAGCCTTTGATAGATTTCTTGTAATATCCTGTGTGACCTAGAGTTGTGCATAGTTGTCGGACTATGGTAGGTGGAGGCAGGTAAAATATAATAAAAATATTTGCAGGATCCACTAACATACCTTGCTTACAAACTACATGTTCCAGTAAGATACCAAATGGAGCACATAATATGCATTTCTTCAGATTTTGTAATACCCCCATTTTTACCCTTATAATATTTTGGGATATCATGTAAATATTGTATGCATATTATGTATGGTTCCTAGCATGGATCTCAAGGCCAAGGCCCCGCTAGTGAACACTCGACCTTGAAGAGGAAAGTATGTTGGTATTATTTAACTCATGTGCTAGTGAGCCATGGGAATTGTAAATATGCATTTTAATATAAATACCCACAACTAGCTATGCAATGCAACAAGAGATGGGGGCATGATATTACAAGGAATTGGGAGGGAAATATCCAAACCCTTGAGCCAATGAAGTCAAGCCAAGTGTCAATGAGAGAACCCATCAACCATCAACTACCCATGTTGACTTTGGTGCCCAATCATTCATTTCTCCCAAGAGTTGGGTGAAGTAGTTAATGCCTTGGGGATTGGGGAGGTATGGCTGTCCAAATTCGAGTATGGGAAAGCCACCCTCATGGAAAATCGTGTTTTTACTTCTTGGGCAAGAAAACAACCATGATTTTCTCCCTAAGCCATTACCCATGAAGGAGTTTTGCCCCTCTCACGTTTTTGGAACTGCCTGGGCGTTTTCCAACCACGTTTTTATGGTTTCTCTGGGTCTTCTAGCTGGGAAGAGGGCGTTTTTGTGTTGCAGACCTATTGGGAGCTGCCTGGGAGTTTTTTTCCACTGATTTCCAGTGTTTTCCTCCCTTTTGGCATTGCTGGGAACTCATTTTTGTATTACATACCTGTTGGGAAGGAGAGAGCACGATTTGGGGGTTTGTAGAGACCATTGCGGCTCTTTGAATGCCCACGGACGTTTTCTGAAAACGAAATTTCCTTCCCAGGGTTTTTTTCCCCATTTCTCACTTCGTTTTTGGTTGCCCACGTTTTCCATCCATACCCAACACTTGGGATTTTGTTGTTATGAGTATCCATGCTCAGTTTTGAGTTATTGTGTGTTAAGAAATGTTGGGGTTGAGATGGGTATCCATTGCTTTGGGCTGTGATGAGCTTGAGAGTCCCCTTTTCCTTGTAGATATCATGCCCAACTTGGGGGTGGTCTCTGAGTGCTGAAATAATACAGGATGGGAAGAGACCTACGCTTGGGAGGAACGTTGTAGGAACATAGCTAGTTGTTGGGGACAACATTACGGTGAGATAAGTATATTCTCTGTTTGTATTTAATTCTGCAATGTGTTAAATTGAATGGAAATTGTGAATTGTGAGTGGATGGTGTTTATTCCGCTGTGCATGTTAAATTGATTTGCATCTGCACACCTTTGAATTTTATGACTATGAATTAAATGGATGGGCTTAGTTTATGTAAAAGCCCCACAGATTGGTATCATGTTCCCTTACCGAAATTGGACAGATGGGAGGGTATGTGACAGATTGGTATCAGAGCTTAAGGTTCAACACTACGGCTGTTGGGCCCTTCATAGAGATATAAATCATTGTGTGTATATTTAGTTCGTATTTGGAATTAAAATGCATTAAAGAAACCTGAAGATCTCATAGCTTCTATTTGATTAGGATGAGAAATAATTTCCATGACTGTTTTGGGGGATTATTTCAAAACTGCTTGCATTGATTTCATTCTATGAAAGTGAGGAAGGAGGGAGAAAATTCCTTTTCAGGTTGAATGCTTACTTTACATTGTTTCTAATGCAGTAGCAATTTGTTTTTGTATTTGTTGTTTGCCTCCATGGAGGAGATAAAGGAGGCGCAACCTCTTGTTATAAGTATATTATTCTGTTGTTTTATTCTGACATGAAGAGGTGCAATTTATTACATCCTGTTATTGTTCTGTTATATGCGAGTATGATCTCTAATTATGCTTCCTATTGAGCAATGATCATCACAGAAAGAAGAAGGAAAAATTTTCTAATTGTTTTTGAAAATTTGAAAATTTTCTAAGTGTTTGCTGCTAAGGTTGCGGCGACGAAATTAACGTTAATTTTTGCGACGCGCGGCGGCGACAATTTTAACACTAAAATCTGTGATGCGCGCGGTGAAAGTAATGTTAAAAGCAACGACACTGGCGACAGATTTTAGGCTTAAAAGTTGCGATGGAGGCTTGTGTGCGGCGACGATTTTAGCCTTAAAACCTGCGACGCAGTCACAACGACGAAGGCTTGCGGGCGCAGAAGTTAAGGTTAACTTTGTGACACGGTCGGCGGTCACAGGGTTAGTGGTCAGAGATTTTAACCTTATCTTTTATGACACAGTCGACGGAGAAGTTGTTAACTCTGCATTGAAGGGAAGCGGTCGTAGGGTTAGCGGTTGGAGATTTTAACCTTATCTCTTGCGACATGGTCAACAGAGAAGTTGGTAATTTTGCACCAAAAGGAAGAGAAAATCTAAAAAATTTCTAATATTTTCGAAATTCTGCCTAAGGGCTGTGGTGGCGAAAGTTACGTTAACTTTCTGCGCGCGCGCGATGAAGTTAAGGATCATTTGTGCGACGCGGCAACAAAATTAACGTTAAGATCCGCGCCACCCGCGACAAAATTAACGTTAAGATCCGCGCCAACCATGGCAATTTTAACCTCAATATCTGTGACGCGGTCGGAGGAGAGCTCGATAAGTCCGCCAAACGGGGAAAATGCAACAGCTTTTCACTGATATTTTCAGGTGCCGAAAATGAAAAATCGCCATGAAAGTTATGCGCCAGGTTGCGCGAAATCGAAGGATTTAGAAAAAAAAAAACGAGGTCGCTGCCCTTGACCCGCTCTACTGTGGCGCAGGGAAGCCACAAGGGGGAAAGCCCCCTTGACCCCCTTCGTCCCCTGGAGACAATTGTTGAAAGTATGAAGTGCAGAAGCAGGAATTGCATAGAAAGTTTGTGGAAATGCATTGCGGAAAAGCAATGGGAGCAGTAAGGCAACGCTGATGAAAGGGAAATCTCTCACCTTAAACCATTTATGTTTATAACATAATAATTGCATTCTTGTAAAATATCATGAATGATTGTTATACACGTGAATACATATATTGAATTTCTACTTTGTGAGAAGATCATAGCTAATAATTGCTTGTGTGCATGGTAGAGAGCCCATGAAATTGGATCAGCTATGATATGGAAGAGGGATTCCATGTTACAATGATGAATTGGAAGGGAGAATTCCTCCACTACCCTAGTGATATTGTATTTATAATTCTGAAGTGGTCGTGCATATAAATTATGGCATAGGAATGCTGAAATGCAAGAGATTAGATAGATGATATGACTATGCACTAGTAGGCATATTAAGAAACATTGCACAGTGCATGTGAAATGTTTGTGCATGAATAAAACATTGCATATTGGTGAAATAGTGAGGTTTCAAATATGCAATGAGCCAATTGAGATAATTATGGTGGTTGCTAATAATTACTTGTGTCCGCATTGGTTGTAGGACAAATACAATCAAAACATGGCTAAAGAAGTCGATGATGTTGTTGCACGTGACCAACGACCTTATGAAGAGAGGATGGTGCAACAAGTCCGTGATCATGATGTTGGCAAAAGGACTAAGTAGCCTTGGTAAGAGGCCAACTGACCAGGTAACATCAAGTGATGTTAATAACAACCATGCAGGTAATGGTTATTTGTGCTTAATTGCATGAAAGTTGAAAGAGGATTTGGTGAGATCCCTTCAACTATGTTTTGAACTATGATGATTTGGTTTGCATATGGTATTGAGTGCCCGAATGGGACTGTTAACCTACCAAGTATGGTGAGGTATGGGTAAGTGAAGGCAATGATCCTTACACCCTATAATTGCTTAGAAATCTCAATGCATTCATATGAAATTATGTCATGCCATGACAGTTGTGAGTTTAACAACCAAAGCAAGTGAGGACTTATGGCCCTGTCATGGTAGTACATGGTTAGGCCATAATATGTTTGAATGCATAGTACTCATAAATTAATGCAGGGTTGCATTGAGGAGACGTGCATTAAAATATTATGTACAATCTTGTGGTTATACATTGAGTGATTGCACACTAAAAGATTACGTGAGTGATGTAAAAGTGCATGCATATGTATAGGTGCACATGTTGAGATGCATTGTGTGAATGCATGATTATGTTTCATTACAATTAGATAATAGATGGAATGGTGAACTATTGTCAATCCTAAGAGCATTTCATGAGCTGCTGTGAATGCAAGAGAATGATTGCATAAAATGATGTAATTAAACCATGCAACTCTAGTATGGCAATGATTCACATGAAGTAGATGATTTTGGTGATATTAAAATGCTTCAGTGACTATGGCAGCGATGAGTTTGGCTGATGGAAGTTTTAGATTTCAGGTGGATTTTTTTGGGCATGGAAAATATGGGTGAGTCCATGATGAATATATGAATCTACCATGAGAAAGAGCCAAACGATATGAGAACAGACTCATGGCTAAGCGAATCAATTTCCGCAGAGGACATAATTGCAATTCATACTTGAATTTAATTATCAATGCCATTGACTGATTAGAGAAATCAGATTTGAATTATATTGTTAAATGATGCTAACTATTTGGCTATTTGATAAATGTGCCAGGAATACACATTGCAGGAAGACCGGGAGTGATGGCCTGCAAAAGCCAAACTAGATGGGAAAGACCCCATGCTTTGGAAGTGGGTTTCGAGTGAAACGCCATTGATAATGTCTCAGCCAAACCACATGTCGGTAAACCATGAGAGTGAGATGGTAAAGCTATGCCCAGAAGGCATGTGAGATACATCTGAAAAATGAATGAGATTCTGTGACCCTAGACAAGAACATGCATGTCTAAATTATTAGGGTTAATATGCAGAGCATGCTCTATCTTACTTATATCATTGCAGACTGCTTGAGTATGATTAGGGCCTACATGGTGCACATCGGAAAGGGGGTGCACACCTTTTCTGGTGCTGGGTCATGATAGGGTTTTCAATATTGACTACACCCTAAGGGAATGGATGCATTCCTGGTGTTTCAATACTTGATAGTGAATGATATGGATTATGGTTACAAAATTGAACAACAATACTGATGAGCTTGCTTATCCTTCTTGTGTTGTCAGCCTACATAGATGCAGATTGATACTGCACATTAAGAGGCAAAGTGAAGAAGGGTACGCAAAAGGATTGTATAGGAATTGGTAACCTTTCTATGCTCACACGAAATATTACCAGAAGGGATGGACAGGCCCGAAGAGCTGTGTAATAAGAAGAGGTATAATCCTTGTGTGAGTGGGGTCATGCTAACCTGCAGTCAAGAAAGTCACCTATAAAGTTCCTAAAAGGAACCCCCGATTTGCACCAAAGAAGGAGTGACGTCCTTGTATGAATGAAGAGTTGTGTGTGTGAAGGGTTGTGGTGCAAGAAGGTGTGGTGACATTGGTGAAGGCATAAAATATCTATTAGGACAACAGTAGGAGGGCGGGCACCAAGACTGACTGAAAACCCTAAGATGCCTATGGCTCCATAGTAGAGCCTTGATCTATAATGGTTAGGTGGCGCAGTTTCCTTCCATTGGTCGATGACCCAGACGAATGTGTTGGCTAGGTAATGGAGAGGGCCAACTAGGTATGGTATTGGTTGGGCACCACCAAATTCTTGGTAAATCCAGTCGGCGTGAAGGTGTACTGGTGAAGCATTAACTACATCCAAGTCCATAGGCGATCCCAAGGCTTGCAAAGTGAAGCAGGATCCTATGGACCAGAGGGGAAACACACAATATAGATAAGTATTCAGTTTCATTTATGTCTTGCTTGGAATAATTAATATTTCAGGTATAAGTCTTCTAACAACTAAGCTGATACACTAATGTTTCTTTGTTGGAAACCTTGGTCATTGCAGGAAAGCAAGACCCTAAAAGATCTATAAAATTACTGGTAAATCCAAAGATTAAATGAGTGGGCGATATGAAATTATTGATAAATTCAGAGAGTAACTGGTTGGGCATTCACTACTTAATATTGTGAAACAGCGTGTATGCTGGCCCAATTCCCCTTAAACAATTGATAAAATCAGTCAGCGTACTGGCCTGGCATTTCCTATTCGAATGATTGTGGAGTAGCCTACGTGCTAGCCCAACATTCATAATTGTGTCCACGGGAAATCCAAGGGTCGTAAAGCAAATAAGGATCCCATGGAATAAAGTGAAGACATCCAATATAGATAAGTATTTGGTTATCTTGCAGCTTCTTGCTTATGAATATATGCATGTATATGATTTGGTTATGATTTCTCAAACTCTTGTTTAGAGAAAAATCTTATGAAATAAACTAAACATGTGAATTGATTCAATGTCTGAGTGTAGGTATTGTTGGAAGCAAGGACCAGGAAGGCATCATAAGGATGCATATGGACATATGACTATCCTAAAGAGCTCAATATGAGCAGTAATAAAAGATGGTGCTAGTGAACTTGAGTGGGTCCTAGCAACCAGAGGTTCTATAAGCGGAATGGGAAGGGGTACCCAAGTTGAAAAGCATTAGACAGACCTTAGACACTAAGTGTCATAGCCAATAAAGGGAAATTCAAGCATTCACATTAAAGTGAAAGAGACTAAGGAGCATGAAACCACAGTGATGGCATAGCTCCGTAATAAAACAAGATTAAGAGGGAGAAACTCTTACTCTTCTCTTTCCTTTTTATTGATGCATATATAAAATTAAGAATTGTTGAATGCATGTCATGAATAGAATAAGAATGTGTTTATTTGCTTGAATTAAATTGTGAATGCTAAAATAGTTATTCCAATGTGAAAGGATGAACATGAAAGAGATCATGTGTATGTTGGGAAAGCATGAAAAAAAAAATAAAATTTGGAAGTCGCATGAGTGAAGCATGGACGTTCCATGTCAATTGGGAAATAATTGACTAATTTTAATGTTATATTATGCTTGTCCTAACAAAGAGTTTCCATGATAAATTTCACAGGGAGAAATTGAAACAATTGGTTGCAGCCGACACAAGCAAGTGTTGCTAGTAAGTGAAGAGTGGTCAGCTGTGCACATTGACCATGGCGGCAGGCCAAGGGCTATTAGAATTGGCTGAAAGTCTTCTTCAAACAATTGCAAAAACCCAAGAAAATCTTGGAGAGATGCTCAAGCTACAGAGGCAACATAATGAGATGAACCACGAGGTTTTGCAGGACTCTATTTACCTACAAAAAGGGGTAAAAAACATTATGGGAGCAATCAGTAAGGGAAAGGAAAGTGGATCAATGAAGAAGTATTCATCCAATTGGCCGATTAAGAAACGTTCCAGGTGGGAAGACTCAAAGGAAATGGATCAGTAAAAGGTAAAGCAACCAGTGAAATGTTGGGGATGTGGCGAAAATCATTTCCTTCGTGATTGCCCAACAGGAGAACATCAAGAGGGTAGCAGCCATAAATTTTTCAGGTTTGTGGACCAGTTGGAAGGTAAATAAAAGGAAGGAATTGTTTTGGAACAATGTCCTCATGCAGAGCGAGAAGGTCCCAGCCAGCAGGAACAGTTTGTGAAGGCCAAAGGACTTGGTCCTGAAAACCCAAGTAAATGATGAAATGCAGGACAAACTTGCCACATTTTGTGAATTTTGAACATATATAAAGCATGTATGTATTCCCAAGTTATGGAACATCAAGGACGGTGTTATTCCAAGGGGGAGGGGAATGTAATACCCCCATTTTTACCCTTATAATATTTTGGGCTATCATGTAAATATTGTATGCATATTATGTATGGTTCCTAATGTGGATCTCAAGGCCAAGGCCCCGCTAGTGAACACTCAACCTTGAAGAGGAAAGTATGTTGGTATTATTTAACTCATGTGCTAGTGAGCCATGGGAATTGTAAATATGCATTTTAATATAAATACCCACAACTAGCTATGCAGTGCAACAAGAGATGGGGGCATGATATTACAAGGAATTGGGTGGGAAATATTCAAACCCTTGAGCCAATGAAGTCAATCCAAGTGTCAATGAAAGAACCCATCAACCATCAACTACCCATGTTGACTTGGGTGCCCAATCATTCATTTCTCCCAAGAGTTGGGTGAAGTAGTTAATGCCTTGGGGATTGGGGAGGTATGGATGTCCAAATTCGAGTATGAGAAAGCCACCCTCATGGAAAATCGTGTTTTTACTTCTTGGGTAAGAAAACAACCATGATTTGCTCCCTAAGCCATTACCCATGAAGGAGTTTTGCCCCTCTCACATTTTTGGAACTGTCTGGGCATTTTCCAGCCACGTTTTTCTGGTTTCATTGGGTCTTCTAGCTGGGAAGAGGGCGTTTTTGTGTTGCAGACCTGTTGGGAGCTGCCTGGGCGTTTTTCTCCACTGATTTCCAGTGTTTTCCTCCCTTTTGGCTTTGCTGGGAACTCGTTTTTGTATTACATACATGTTGGGAAGGAGAGAGCACGATTTGGGGGTTTGTAGAGACCATTGCAGCTCTTTGAATGCCCATGGATGTTTTCTGAAAATGAAATTTCCTTCCCAGGGTTGTTTTCCCCATTTCTCACTTCGTTTTTGGTTGCCCACGTTTTCCATCCATACCCAACACTTGGGATTTTGCTGTTATGAGTATCCATGCTCAGTTTTGAGTTGCTGTGTGTTAAGAAATGTTGGGGTTGAGATGGGTATCCATTGCTTTGGGCTGTGATGAGCTTGAGAGTCCCCTTTTCCTTGTAGATATCATGCCTAGCTCGGGGGTGGTCTCTGAGTGCTGAAATAATACAGGCTGGGCAGAGACCTACAGTTGGGAGGAACATTGCAGCAACATAGCTAGTTGTTGGGGACAACATTACAGTGAGATAATTATATTCTCTGTTTGTATTTAATTTTGCAATGTGTTAAATTGAATGGATATTGTGAATTGTGAGTGGATGGTGTTTATTTCGCTGTGCATGTTAAATTGATTTGCATCTGTACACCTTTGAATTTTATGACTATGAATTAAATGAATGGGCTTAGTTTATGTAAAAGCCCCACAGATTGGTATCATGTTCCCTTACCGGAATTGGACAGATGGGAGGGTATGTGACATATTTAAAGAGATTTGATACTATCTACCACGTTCTAACATCAACCTCATATTTTCAATATGATTCTTGAAAAACCCATATACTATCCAATCATCGAAATATACTTCTAAAAACTTATGAATGAATTCCTTAAATGCAGCAACAACTATACGTTAAAAAATTCCAGGGGCATTCTTTAGGCCAAAAGGCATTACTGTGTACTGGAAGCATCCCCACATGGTCGCAAATGTCGTTTTATGACGATCCTCCTTAGCAATTTTGATTTGATGATATCCATAAAATCCATCTGTAAAAGAATAGGCTTCTTAAAATCCGACGCTTTCAAGCACTTCATCTGTAAATGGGGTTGGAAAATGATCATGTATACATGCATCATTCAATTTCCACAAGTCAACACAAATTCTAATCTCTCCAACCTTCTTGTCTTGGACCACCATAGGACTAATCCATTCTGATTCTTTGACAAGCTCAATAATTCCTGCATCAATAATTCTGTTGAGCCCTGATCTGACTTTTTCCTTGTAGCATGGATTCAATCGATACGGTCTTTTCTTAATTGGCTTAGTGCCTGGTTTCAGTGGAATATTCATTTCACCCAAGTCGCTAACGATACCTTTCATTTCTGAAAACTTAGTAGTGAACAAATCTTGAAACTCATGCAATAGGTCAATAATTTTTCTCATTGTTTCACCATCCCAATAATCGCCTATATTTGCAAACTTTGGATTTTTAGCATAGTCTATATTTACCTTTTTAATCTTCAATGGCTTCATGAATTTGTCTGATAAAATTTATGGTCCTTGCAGATCATGACTTCCTTCACTTTCTGGGATATGAATGTCTCTTGGATCATCATCCTCTAGTTCTGCGCTGATGTTGTAACACTCCATCATTTTCTCCACTGTCGCAATCCACTGTGGTAGATTAGACACTGGCCCCAGGATTTCTTAAAAAATTTTAGCGTTGATAATCTATAGAGAAACATCTATTGTAGGACTTTCATCCTCATAATTAAATTTCTATTTGAAGCTTGCAGTCAAATTGTCCCATTCTGCAGTTCCTTGTCGCAGCTCCAGCGACATATACGAATTTATTGGGATGGTGTCAAGTGTATGAATGAACATATGTACCCATTCTTACCTGGGTATATTCTTCCATATTGTAATAAAGGTATCCAAATGATCAACAGAGCTGGTAAGCCTTGCGTATTTTCCTCCAATATAAGGAATTCCTTCTCCAAATCGAATTTCTAAGTATCTTCTACACTGTGACCAACCTATTACAAAGTGGTTATGAGTATCCCACCATCTCTCCTATGTTTTCTTCAAGGAGACATCCAAGGATAATAAGCAATGTTGATCAGGTACCTTACCTTTAAATTCATCAATAAACTTACCGACATTAGGTAAATCATCATAAGTAGGAAGACTACATGCCTTTGTTCCAACCCAACGAAGTGACTTTGTCACACAAGCACATCTTCTCATTGATACTCCATGCATCCTGTTCTACTAGTTCTCCAGAGCTTCGCCATAATCATATGAACAGGAACTAACACTCCTCCAACTAAGTGTCCCATCTGTTGTAGGATTTATATAATCATTTATCCTGGAGTGTACATTATAGATGTTATCTAAATCTTGAGCATCATAATCTCCTTTGACTAGTTCGATATACCAGTGACCTTCCGGTGGAGCCATAGGTGCGATAACTCTAATCTGTTCATTTTCAAATGTTACTATTCTCTTCTTAAAATTGATAATAGTCTAATTATGAATTTTCCAATCAATGCCCAATAGTGCAGGATATGGATTAGCGTCATCGACAATCTCAATTACTTCAAAATATGCATACATTCGCAGTCCCTCCACTTCGACAGGGACCCCAACCATTCGATCGAATGGTATTACTTTCTGCTATTTGGACAACCGTAACTAAATAGGTGACCATACTAGATTTGTTTTACCCATATTTTCCCATGTTTGTTTGGTTAGGATGTTTACATCTGAACCCAAATCTAGAATAACAAAATCCATGTCATAGTCACCAATCTGCGCATTAATTTGCGGTTCTAGACCAGTCTTGAGCCTTTTCTGAACATGATTGAAAACCCTCTCGGATCTTACTTCTTCAGCAAATTCCCCAATTAACGTTTGCAGTTCCTTTATAGCATTCTCATCTTTAACTAGAGCTAGACAAATTTTTAGGAAAGAATGAAGAGCACTTACCTTTCCTAGGTTCATCTTTAGCACAGACTTGCCGAAGCGAGGTGGCATGTCATATACAAACCTTCCTTGGAAATGGTTTGCAGGGAGGGTATCGATGGACCCTTCATAAATTCATCACGAGCTTCAAAGAATATGCCTTTCTCCTTTTGAACATCAAACTGTGGTGGCTTTTGAGCTACTGGCCTTACTCTCAAATCTCTCAGAATATTAGAACCATTCTTTTCTCCACTGGTCGTAGCTCCACCTCTTGTTACTACACTGATAGAAGGTTGGTTTGGCCTCGGTTCTTTGGAGATCTTCTGTACATTTTGATTTTGATTCTGGTTCTGTTTCTGCTTTACCTGCCATTTAGCTATGAGTTGCGGATAGTCTTTAATGGTATGATCTACTGCTCTACAATACATGAAAGTCATGGAAGGATGTAGATAATCTCTAGCATAATGTCCAAGCGTACCACAATTATAAAAATATTTTTTCCTTGGTCTCTACCAAATCCTCCTCATCAACGAACTCTGAATCCACCTTGCAGTTGATTGAACTGTACATCATTTCTCTCAACTTGACCTTTTCCCTTCATAAAAAAGTCTCTACAGTTTTCTTAGTGAGAAATTGGTACGCTCGATAGTGTTTCTCGTCATGTCCGATAGAGCTACAGAACTTACACCACAAGTTCTGGGGAGTACTCACCATCTTCTGTAATAAGTAGCATTCTTCTTGTCGGTACCCTTTAGTTTGAAAAATTCTACACCATACAACATGATTCAATGGACTCGGGTTACCGGTATTGAGATAATCATGAAACACTGTACATTGATCTTTAGAATTTCCATCTTCCTTACATCTAGTGCACTAAATATCTTCTCGCTTTTCTTTACCTTTCTTAATATCTTGTATCTGAACAGACACGTTTGCTAACTACTAATATATTTGAGCCATACTAGCTCCAGTCTCTCCAACAAGCGATGCTTCTAACTTCATAGACAATTCCAAGGCTTTCGTCTGTGTCAGGATATTCTGTTGCATGAGTGGTACTCTGATATGAGGCAATAACATAGCTATAAACCACTCCTTATGTTGTATATCATTCGACGGAAAGCTTGCACAAGCCATTAAAGTTTTAAATCGTTGGTCGAAGTCCCAAACAGACTGATTCAACACTTGTTTGATCTCTTTCATCTCAGTAATACATAGATATTTAGACTTTGACTTCTTGAATTCAGTCTTCAATCCTTCCTTAACTTATGCCAAGGTATTCGTAGGTTGATTACTAGTGACTTCATAAAATTTCATAAACTAGTCTAAGGCGCGACCCCTAAAGGTCATGATCAACTGTGCCAACTTCGTGTTGTCATCTTGTACTTGTTTTACAGTCCATGCTGCATTGCATAAAAAACAATGTTTTTTCTGGATCTTCGGATCCATTCCCATTTAAAATAGGTAACTTCATGTCATCCCTAGCCAGTTTGGGCCTCTGGGGTCTTGGTTGATTTACTGCTAATGGACCACTACTTGGAGCCTTCCCACTCATCGAAGTATTATTCTGACTATTGTCGCCAATTTGACTAGAATGAAAGAAATGTAAATAATTACTAGGTCTTACCTCAGTCTCTTGGGATGTATGTGGGGTCGTGGGTATGTCACAACCTTGGGTCTGGAACAGTTTTACATATCATCCTTCATCTTCATAAATGATTTGGAATTATTCTTCCTCGTCACTATAATCCTCATCGAGCTATGGTACTGGTTCATAGTATCTTCTTCTAGTCATGCTACAACCCTTCTTTCATGTTGCAGTTCTCCTCCTGTTGTTTGACCGAAACCGTCTCCCACTCTGCAAAAATACACACTCTTCATCAAATTCAATTTCTTCTCCCCTTATAATTTCAACTCATCTCATTTATCCATCCAACCCTTCGTCCACACCATACCCATTCCCACCGTACACAATCGTTCTACTCATCAGTTTCCATTTGCATCACACCCTTTTCACAAAGTAGCCTTTGATTGACAAGTTCAACGACCTGAGGTACTTGCCACACATACCTTGAAAGAACTCACATTCTGTTCACTATAGGACTTGATAGTGTCAACAGGGAATTCATTAATACCCCTCCAGCACACTGTCCAACCAATAATCCACTACATGAGAAATTTTGTTGTTCACACCTTTCAGTTGCTTTATTATTGCAGGTGTCCAACTCCTAGGTTCATCTCCTTGGAAATTTGTCTTCTACTTAGTCAATATTTCTAACCATTCATACAATATCATGGGGAAATCACCAATAATACCTCATGAATATCAGTAAAAATATGCTTATCTAACCTACCTTCGTTGTCCAACCTAGGGTGCATATTTTGCTCCCTTGCAAATTCCTACAATTGTATATCTACCCAATATTCAATCTCTGGTTTAGTTGGATGCCACAACATTCCCCTTCACTAAAATCCTGGTCCCGGCAATGGAACCATTTGTTGGAACACTTCTACTTCGACTAGGGTTCAAGAATTAAAATTCCACCAACAAACACCCTAACCCCAGATACTGGCCTGAAAGGGAGTGAACCCCTTTCGGAAACACCTACAAAGCAGATGAAGTCTCACTCGAAGTACCTATGGGGACTGTAGGAACCATACTTTTGCAACGCATAGGGGAAATAACTCGACATTCCAGACATTCTACTTTATAACATCGATAGAATCATGGCTTCGACACATATGTTACTTTGACAGAATCCATAACTTCACCAGATTAATGTACTTCGATTATATTTGCATACATACAACTTTATTGATCATGCATTTACTTAAGTATTCAATAGAGGAAAGAAACACATATCAAATCACATCTCATCACACATAACAACATACAAAGCCACCATGTTTAATGTGTAAACCCATCTGGGAAAAACCACAGAAGCACTTGTCTTTTATTATGAGTTGCAACCAAATAAGCACTTCAAGTAAGAATTAAATATTTCTTCATGCATTGCAAAGGATCTGCGCACATAGCCTGTAGATCAGTGACTCAGTTTATCTAAAGTAACTCCAACAGTCATAGCATATGTCTTCATTACAAAACAATAAACCCGAACAGAATATCCCGCATAAGCATAAGCATAATTGTAACCAACCCAAAACTTCTCTCTTATTACATATTTATAGGGCGCACTTAGCTTTCCTCGCTCCCACTAACCCACTAACTTCCTAACCGACTCATTAATACAATGTGGATGAATCCTAACTAACTAACTCAAATCCGAGCATTGACTCGATCAACATGACCATTTTTCCCATTTCTTTGGATGCTTTGTCAGAGTTGACCACTTGAGCTTCTCCACTTCTACTTTGTCTTTGTCCACACCAAAACCGTTTCTTAAAAAATGGTGCCTCCAAAAATACTAGGCCCAACAATCCTCACAAGGAGATGTGAATATAATCTAAGTGATCACATTCATGAACCAAAACTGAATATGGAAATCATATCCTATAAAAGTAGTTGGGAGGAAGTCATGAAAGCTATTAAGAAACAAACTTGGTAAACAAAAAAAATCCCCATATGAATTAATTGACTAAACAATTTTTTTTTTCTTCAAATACTTCTTTGAATTTCTATAAAGGAGCCAATTATCCTACAATTAACTATTAGGAAAAAGGGTATAATATTCCCTCTAAATGCAAGTAAACATTTGGAGAATAAAGGATGGGGCAAGGGAAAAATCAAACCATGTTGGTAAATGAGAGTTTATCTTCATTAAAAGATATACAATTTGTAGATCTCTCAAATAAAAATTATGTGATAAAGAGGAAAATAAAGATAAAGGTGAAAAGAGTGGTGATATTAACCGCAAGATTGTGCCTCATTTTTATAGTGATGTTAAAAAGGCATGTGAAGTCCTTGCTAAAAAATTAGAAGCAAAGAAGTTGATAACTAGAGGTTTTAATATAGCTCAAGAAATGGGTTGTAAAGGAGGAATCATAGGAAAAGAATATCAGGGTGTATAAAGACATATAGACCTAGTACATCATCCTAGGGAAATGGCCTATGATTTGGTTCCTCTTATCCCAAAAGGGAATAATGTTGAGTCCAAAAGTGGTTCAACCTACAAAACAATTAAAATGTACCTATCCTGACAACATTTAAGCTTACTTATACCATTGTTAATGCAATAAACAAAAATATCAATGGAATAATTCACTCCTATTTGCACTCTTATTCTATTATTATGGCTAGAAAATATGTTCAAATAAAAAATATGCAATAGATGATATTAACATATATAAAAAACTACTTACTTATTTCAAATAATTTGATAACCATCAACCATGAACAACAAGAGTATACATGGGAAACAACCCACAAAAAAGAAGGAAAACCTATTTATTCATTTCATAGAGCAATAATCAAAACATAGGAGAATTCTTATAACAATTTATAATCCTTTTTATGTCTTATCCAACACCTTTCATAGTTGGGGTAGTTGGAATTGTCAACTTTTATCAATGCCCCTAAAATAACTAGTCACTTGATATTGTTAAAATTGATCATACGATCAATAATTATAACATTCTGTTGTAGAAATTTCTCCCTACGGATAGGTAGAAATTCTCTTAGGTTAAAGTAGACTTTAACTGACTCTAAACTAAGACAAAAAATAGCAAATGCTACCTTGAATTCCTAGATCTAAACAGACATTTCAAGATTAAACTGCTGGAAGAGACGAAAGAGATCTAACTGACCTTCAATTCAATTGCTCGTCTTAATAGTCGCTCCAACTTCCAAGTCCTCGCGAATGAACCTGTCAAAATGGAACCAAGACACAAGCATATACGATTCTCTAGCAACTTGAAATATGAGTTAAGATCTAAATCTATGGCATATACAAATAATATAATTGAAACAAAATCAACACATGTGATTTGGGAAACAAGACAAGTTATGTTCTATTACCAACTTGAAGTCACTTACAATGGTTGCTTGATATCCAAGCCAACTCTCAGCTCCAAGTGCTTCCTCCTCTAGCTATCTCCACAAAGATCCAAGATCATAAGTTTGATGTCTCCAAGAGTCCTCTCCTTTGCTCATGGAATGTCTCTCTCTTATAGTGTGTAGTAGGGTTAACCAACAAGAGAGAAGGATGGATCTTGGGAGAGTTTAGTGGATCAGGCCTACTAATCACAGAAAGTGAGTTAGGATCGAATCAGGGATAGCAATCCTCAAAAATCTCTCGAAGATCAAGATTCCACAAGCCATGGCAAAAAGGCTAAAAAGGGAGTACCGTGCCTCTCAAACAGAGCATAACGTGGTAGTACCGTGTGGCATAGAAAGAGCATAGTGCGGTAGTGTGGACTACCACGCACCTAAGATGGAGCAAGGCGCAGTAGTGTAGGTATATGAAGTCTCAGCTGGGTTGATTCTTGACAGGATAGGTTTTTCTTCAAGGATCACTCATCATTTTTCTCTTTCGGGTGTTTTAAGCAGTAGGGGAAGTGTCGTCAACTATTTTTATGGTGAAGATGCGACACTGTGAAATATGGAGGTATAATAGATGCCCCCTAAAGTGTGAGGTTAGAAGGGACTGATGGCCGAAAGACTTTATAGATACTGTGCGGAGATAGCATTGAGGAGAGCAACAAGGAGCTGAAACAGAAACAAAATGTTAGATATACCACCGAGGCGGGCATCCCCATGCTCGGAAACAAATGACTCAAAGCATGGCTGCCGACCAATACATTGAAGATCCATGAGTACTGAGATGATATAGACTGTAGACAAACCATGGCTACTATGAACAAGCGTAGATCTATGAGATAGTAATGGCACAGCCATGACCAATACAAAAGTGGGTCTGTGTGACAATACAAAGGACATCTCCATCGAAACCTGGACGCAATCAAGATACAAAGGTGCACCTAGGTTCTTCTATCCAATCGCAAATGATACAAATATAGCCATGTGATTAAAAAGTGTTGAAGTCAAACATGGTAGAAACCATTTGATTACCGGTCAATGATGTGAACTTAACAAATGCGAGGGAAGTCACCAATGATGACGATGATCCCCAAGGTATTTGTATTACATCTCAACGAAATGCGAATGAATGGGTTGATGTCGAGCATTTGAGAGATCGTTCGATCAGAGGTCAATGATGTAAACCTACTGTCGAACACAAGGAAACTTGCCATTGAGGCATGCAGGTACCAAGGTACTAATGGTTGATCCCTAAGTCCAATTCCCGGATAGTGATTTGGCGTCGACGGGAATAGACTCGTCAAAGGTGGGCCATGATGATTCCCACATCATCGACATGAAATCAAAATGAAAGATAGTATAGGATGATGAAACAATGGAGCATGTACTGACACAACGGAGGTCTGACACAATGAATGACTCTGAACAATGCAACCCTTTGAACATATAACGACATGTAACAGGACTTGGCAGCAGGGATTATTGATAGCAGAGGATAGACACCGAACGAGTAGGCTTGTGGCCAGAGAGATGAATCAGGATGATGACCATAACTAAGCGAAAATAGATACCCAAAATAGACAAGGGACAGACGCATGCCATGTTCAAAGGTGACAACTGACAAGCTGCCAAAATAAACTTGACTTGTTTCCCATATTCCCCCGACATGATAGGCGAGTACCTCTTTGTTGTTTTTCGAGCTTGAAGAGGATAACAAATGCTCGGTATAGCTCATCTCATAGATGAGTCCAATCTCACATGTTTTACGAACCTGAGAAAGGAGGGGTTCGTCCCAAAGTGGGTCCTTCGATGTTAAATTTTAACGAGTCCAAGGAAGGAAAACTCGGTAGTTTTTCACATTTAGAGAGCCTGAAAAACTTAAAGGAGACTCCAAAGTGTACTTTTTCGTAAATTTAGTCCCTCGATCCCGAAAAAGTGTAAAACAATTCCCGAGAGAACTCTCCCAGCCAAAAATTGACCGAGGTATACCTTTCTCGTAAATAGTCTAGACGGGCCAAAAAAGGGATAACCTATCATCGAATAGACGACCTTTCAAATACTTTTACAAGTGTGAAAGGGTCAAGATCACTTGGCAATCTTTTCAATTTTAGGGAGTCTGAAAAGAGCTTAACTATGGACTCCAATGGTCTTTTTCGTAATTTTTAATTATTCTGGTTCGAAAAGAGAATAAAATACAACCAGGATAATACTTTCCTCATTGTTTAACGAGCATGAGTAAAGCTGACTAAGCTCGACAACATTTACTTAAGTTTGACAAGCACGACACGGGTGTAAAAGCACTTGGAATCTTTTTCAAGTTTTAATCCAGAGAACGAAAAAGATAAAGTAGGCTCAAAATGAAGGCCAAACAATAAATGAATGCCAATGTGAATATATTTTTTAAAGGAGACCCTGTCAACAAATTCTCATGAAACCAGATATTAGTAATGTGAAATGGGTTTTAATTTAACTAGATAAAATAATGAGTAAAAAAAAAAAGGTAAAAAAGTTATATAAAGGATGGGTAAATATGGAAAGTTACCATTTTACTTGTGTATTTGCCAAAAGAGGAGATTTTACCCATTGAAGAGCAAAAACTTCAAGAGCTCATATCTAGAGATCTGGAGCACCATTTCAACAGCCGTCTGTTCTAGGTAAGAGCTTTCAAGCCCCTCTTTCATTTCCTGTATGGATAAATTGATTTCAGTAGGGAAGAACAATTTTTTGGGTGAGCCCTATTAGGCAATTTTCGCCTTCCACCGTACTGCGCGGGCTCTATATCGGGAAGCGCGGTACTGTACAATAGTACCACCCTGTAAGGTTAAACCTGGGCGCGGTACTGTGCAGTACTGCGCAATCAATTTTCCCCCAGGCGCGATAGTGGCAATTTTCAAGATGAAAAAAATATTTTTTCTCAAATTTTTAGCTGAGATCAAGTTGTTAAATGATTAATGAATGTTTCCTATGACTTTTTGCAGGTGTCTTCAACTTGTTTGGAGCAAAATGGTCCATTGGAAAGAAAGAGAGCATGAAGCGGATGATTTGTTGGCCGAAGATGACCAAGAGACCTTGACTGCGTTGCGGGAATGTGGTTTGTTGAAATTCTTCAAGACCAAAGGTATCCGTAATCAGGAAAAACTTCTCACCCACATTATTCAAATGTGGGACCCCCGACATTCAAGCTTTCCGAGTAGGAGAACACACCCTCGAGATTGAACTCGAGGACATTTAATTCCTCACGGGCCTCTCGAAAGGAGGATCCCGGGTGAGTTTTACTGGGTTCACAGCCTCGGAGGCGAGCACGGATGATATAATTCCTTGTTATTGCCGTCAAGGTTCGGGGAAGAAAAGCGGCAAGGTGGTCATTAAGGACATTGTAGAACTTCCTTTAAAAATCGTGTTGTTCACCATCACATGTGCAGCAGGGAGCATGGGTCCCCATCAGGCGTCCCGTACACAGATGAATCTTGCAGTGGATTTTCTATGGCAGGAACAGTATTCAACTGGTGTGAGGCAGTATTGACCAACCTCAAAGAGCAAGTGAACAAGTGCAGGCTTGGAGAGAATTCTCAATTTGGGTATGGGAGCATCTTAGTCACCTTCTTCTTGGCGAGGGTGCCGTTGTTGCGCCCACAGATAGCCATGCCCCCCCATCCACCCACCGAGCCATGGACGGCTCGATGGAGTGAATACACAGGACGACTTGGGGGGCCGCAGCGTTTGGATTTTGGTGAGGATTTCTTCTCGTGGCTCGAGGAACAGATTGTGATGATCGATGACTAACCCTATGCAGGGGTGGACTTCTGTGAGGACATAGACCTGGGACTGCTAGAAGATGAGGATTGGGACAATTCAGGTATGACCTTCATAAATGTTTTTTTTTTTTTGAATATATAGTTTTTATTGTTTTTTAGAATGTGTAAAAGACTTTAACATATGTACGTGTGCATGTCATAGATCGTGGACCACAGAGACCGGCAGGGTACTCGCCATTACGTCGAGGTGGTGTTGATCACCAAGCCGCTCCGGACAAGGATGAGGCGGGAGGGGTCCATGAGATAGAGAGGAACCTACAGGGTTTAACCCACGGTATCCCTGCTATGAGGGTGGACGACATCCCTTTGCATCTCCAGCGGCATAATGTAGGTGTGCCTAGGCATATTGGCCGACTCCTCCGTAGGGTGGTTCGGGCTATAGTGTGTTATCACCAGTAGCGTGAGGAATCTGATGATGAACATGATAGATCCCCCAGATCTCCTTAGATGGTAGCTTTTATCTTTTTTGGGGCATGTATACGATATGTAGGCTTTGAGAGCCAAATTTTTGTATGGGATTAGGTCCCAAATTTTGTCTTTAAAACACAAACTTTATGTATTTGAAAAAACACTTTTGAATACAGTGATATATATATGGACCTACTTTTATGACCTATTTATTTACAATGACTTGTGTGTTTATTTTTGTGATGTGTTTTTATGTATGGGCAAGATGCCAATCCAAAATGTAATTAGCTAATGAATCAGCTATACAATTGAATTCCCTTGGTACGTGTTGATATGAAATGAAATTAAAATATTTTTCCAAGAGGCGTACCCTCCGAAATAAATGAAGTAAGATGGGATCACGAACTATGTAAACATGATTCAGATGAGAAACCACGAGTTGGGAGTCTAAAAAGACTGATAGGGATTCAATTCCAAGGGAAGCAACCTCCGTCAAGAGTCCGATGACTGCATGGTACTCTGCGATATTGTTGGTTGCAGGGCCCAAACAATTGGCTCCTGAAGATAGTAACTCGCCAGTGGGAGAATAGATTACCCATGCTGCGGAAGCGAGGTTCCGGGTATGTCGGCTTGCACCGTCGGCGAATCTGAAGTAGGCACATCTGCGCACAAAATCACAAATCAAGGTAAGAATGGATACATGAGGTCCATGTGTGCACACCAAAAGATGAGTGAAAACAAGCTAGGTACATTATGTACAAAAAAGTATCTCACGTAAGATAACCTTACGCGTAGAAGCATTTGAGGTATAGCCCATTGCGGGGCCGTGCCAATGGTGTGCCATCACAATCGACGAGTTCATAGGCTCCTTTCTCCAAGACACGTTTTACAACAAAGGGGTCGTACCACATAGATTCTAGTTTTCCTTTTCCGAGTTTATCGTGCATTTGATCATATGTGAGTACGAGGTCACCTTCATTGAAAACCCGAGGTTGAATGGATTTATCATACTGTGCTTTGACGCATTTTTTATGAGCTTCGTTGGCTAAAGCAACGTCGCGGCGGGTTTCATCTAGCTTGGATAGGTATAGAAACCGTTCCTCTTCGAAAGTGGTGTGGGGAAGTAGCTCTATGGCTATCTTAAGTGATGGGATTTCACATTCAATCGGTAAAATGGCTTCCAGTCCATACACCAGTTGGAATGGTGTAAACCTAGTAGCACTTTTTACTGAGGTTCGGTATGCCCACAGTGCTGAAAATAGAGCTGAGTGCCAGTTGGATTTATGAGTACCCACAATACGCTGAATCATTTGTTTCAGAACTTTGTTAATGGATTCAACTTGGCCATTAGATTGTGGGTAGTATGGGGTTGAGTTTTCATGGCAAAAACCCAACTTGGCACTTAGTTCCTCAATCATATGGTTCCTGAAGTGGGAGCCATGATCGGTCACAATGGATTGTGGGACACCAAATCTAGCTATAATGTGATTGAATATGAATTGTGCTGCTGTTTTGCCGTCCTCAGCATAAGTAGGCATCGCTTCAGCCCATTTTGTGAAATAGTCAACAGCTACTATGACATAGCTATGCCCCCCGGCTGAAGTGGGCTTACAGTGCATGAAATATATGCCCATTTGGAAAAGGGGCCGACGGCAATAACAGGATGGAGTGGAGCAGGGTGTGAGCGTGTTTTATTATGAAAGAGTTGACATGGTGGACATTTCTTGAATGTTTCAATGTAGTCTTTGAAAATCGAGGGCCAGAAATATCCTGCTCGCAGTATTTTCTGGGCCGTAGCCATCCCAGAGAGATGACCACCACATGCTCCAGCGTGGCAGTCATTAAGAACGCGTTCCGCTTCATCTAGAGTCAAACAGCGTCGAAGAACAATGTCGACACCACGTCGATAGAGGGCATCGTTGACTATGAGGTAGTACTTGGCGTGATGTTGGATGCGTCGACGTTCATCGCGAGTGAGGTCGGGGTGGAAAAGTTGGGTTTGGAGATATAATAAAATATCCCCGTACCATGGATCAGACGTGCTAATGAGGAACAACGATTCATCAGGAAGAGAATCGATGGGCTCGGATTGCTCGGTAGCACGGGGCAAGTTACAAATCAACTCAGTAAAGACCAAAGACTTCTTGGACTTGGCTTTGACAAATTCCAAGTCAAACTCTTGTAGGATGACGATCCAATGAGAATATTTTCCCCCAAGCACTTGATGCATGAGGATATAATACATTGGATTGAAATCGGATATAACAGTGATCCGACGGAGTAGAATGTAATGACGGAACCTCTGGACAGCGAAAACTGTTGCCAGAGCCAGTTTTTCAACATGTGAATAACGAGTTTCAGAGTCGAGAAGACTCTTACTAAGATAGTATACCACATGTTCTATGCCGTTATGGTCTTCCTGGACTAGCACCAAACCGATGGTGGAAGTCAAAGCTGCGAGATAAAGAATGTAATCCCGTGTGTAATAGGGGGGTTGGATCACAGGATCTTTAGTTAAGGCCGCCTTTAGATTATCAAAGGAACGTTGGGATTCGTCATCCCAGATGAAGGGAGTGTTCTTCTTGAGAAGCCTCATATAGCCTTTTGTTATCTCGGAAAGATTACAGATGAAACGACATAGAAATTTTTCATGCCCTTGCAAACTTTGAAGTTCTGGAATGTTCGTAGGGGAAGGCAGGGCTAAGATAGCTTCTACCTTCGTAGGATATAAGCGTATCCCGCTTTTGGAGATTATGAATCCCAAAAGTTTTCTGGCTTCCACGCAAAAGACGCACTTATGTGGATTCAAACGGATATTGTAGCGACGACACCTTTCAAAAATGGCACCTAAATGATCAGGATGGTCATCCCAGGTCTGAGAATGAGCGGGAAGATCATCAAGATATGGTTCTACAATATGTTTGATATCGTGAAATGCGTATGACATCGCCCGTTGGAAAGTTGCCCCATCATTTTTAAGGCCAAAGGTAACTTTCGATATGCGAAAATCCCCCAAGGCCAGAAAAAGGCTGTTTTATGCTGGTCGGCTGGGAGGATATCAATATAATTATAGCCAGAAAATCCATTCATAAATGAAAAGATGACACTACCGGCGCAGTTATCAATGATCTGGTCGATGAACGGAGTTAGGTAGTTGTCCTTTGGACAAGCTTTGTTCAAGTTGCGGTAATCGACACAGACTCTAATCATTCCCTGTTTCTTGGCTACGGGAACGATGTTAGATACCCATTCTGTCAATGGGACAGGATAGATAAAACCAGCACGCAAAAGTTTTTCAACTTCTGCTTTAATAGTGGCTACCTTACGAGGATGGACGGGTCGAAGTTTCTGCCGAACAGGTCGGGTGCCAGGGAAGGTTGGAATTTCATGGACCACAATCGAGGGATCTATTCCTGGCATTTATTCATAACTCCAAGCAAAAACATCGTGGAAAGTTTTGAAGTAGGCAGTGTAGAACTCCATTTCGAGGGGAGTACATGTTTTGCCAATATGTATGTTTTCCACGATACCAGGCTTCACTGAAATGTCTATGGGAGTGGTTTCCATAAGGTTAGCCAAGTTTCCTTTGGAAAATACTTCGTCGAGGGAAGTGGGAAACTTGGTTTGAACCATTCCAAGTGAAGGACTAAGTTTTGTATCGGGCTCAAGCGTCTGAATGGTGGGGAATGAAGATCGATGATGAAAATCTCCCCATGGTGGCTCATCACCGCACATAACTTCCATAATTGATTCGTCAGTGGGAAAAATCAAAGTGAGAGGATTGATAAGTGGTGGGGATGAATGAGTCTTAGACGAGAGCTGTGCCACAGTGTGATGGGTAGGACAGTCGACCCAATCGGTGGCTGATTGGATCGCTTCGTACGCTGCGAGGTTTCTTTTCAAAGGCATGGAGTTGCCGTAGTTTTTAATCTCAGCGGGACTCAGAATCACCCATGAATCATTGGAAGGGGTGACATTTGATGAAATCATGTTGACTGGTTGAACATGGGGCCCCAGCTCTGGAAAAAATCCAATAAGGGAAGAATCCTTCATAAGACCAATGCCAACGTCTTGGAACTGGTACCGAGGCTGATCCAATAACGGGACGGTGTTGGCGGAGTTCAGATGAGAGTCTGGTATACAGTAATCAAGATGATCTATGGTGACAATTTTCCCTTCATGAGGAAATTGCACAATCCAGAAGACAATAGATGCTATGGCGATCATGGCGTAAAACCAGTTCCAACCAAGTAGAAGATTGTAATCTAATGGTGCATCCATGACTTCGATGTGTACGGATACTGTTTTTCCCCCCAGTTCAACACCAATTGCGGGAATGAGTCCATAAGGTTGAAAACCGTGTCCATCAAATGCCCCGAGAGTAGTGGGAGATGTCGTGACTTCGGGTGAGCCTAAGGCTCTCCAAAAATTCAAAGACATGATCGACGTGGAGGCACCTTCATCTAAAACAGTGCGATGGATGCTATTTCCACAGATTTTTGTATGAAACTGGAAGGCTAACTGGTGAGAAAGTCGAGGTTTAGCATACTCCAAGTTAAACATAATAATGTCTGAAGTATCTGGGTCCATTGCCCCTAGTGCTAAAAGTAAGGTTCTACGCTACGTAGGGCAATGTTGAAGAACCTCGAGAGTCGACATGGCGGAAGGTGCTTGAGCTAAATCCTCAACAATGTTGTAATTTTGGGCAGCTCGCACATTGGGATTAAATGTCGCCTTTCGTATGGTGCCCTTGGGTGGGCGTAGCACTATGTCCGTAAGCGGTCTCTCGATATGGAGATGGCCGGTAGGGGGAGGGGTAGGAGTTGGATCTTCAATAGGAGATTTGCCTTTGGCTATCTTCGACTATTTGTTTGAACTTGGAGGGTTCTCATATGTCTTTGAAAGAGTGGTTATATGAATCTCCTCATTACTCGTCATCAGGATTTCACGATTTGTGGATGTCTCTCCGTGAGTTGGGTTGTTTGAGTTGCCCCCTTGTGGGGTTTCTTGGGCAACCATCTGCTGTTGTTGTTGAGGGAAAGGGTTAGTTAATACTACCGGGCGAGAGGATCCTTTAACGAATTTGTTGACTTCATCCTTGTAGGGACAGTCACGCGTGTAGTGATCGTCTTGACAAATTAGGCAAGGAAACTTAGCCTTTCGATGTGGTTTCGAATCGTTGTGGGTGGGTTGTGGCTTGGGATTTTCCTGCTGGTTCTTCTTGGATCTACCATGATTGTTCTTCTTCTTTCCTCCGGATGGTTGTGACGTAAATTTAACTGCGTTCACTTCGGAGGAGATAGCAGGAGAAGTAGTAGCTTTTGGAGCAGCCTGAGGTAGAGCGGGGGAAGCAGAATCTTGTTGCCCCATCAAGTTGGCAGTAGGCTGGGCCTTGACTGAACCGATAATACCATCAATGGGGGGTTCAGTGGTGGGTTTCGTTGGATCAGTGGTAATGCGGGCGGCATGGGGAAGAAGTTCGTGTAAAGTGTTGGATTGGCTATATACCAAATCCATGTACTGAGCTGCTGAGATGGCTTGTTCTTCTGTGACCGGCCCACGCATAGCGATATCTCTAGCTATGGGAGGCAAAAATGAATTTGTGAACCAATCAGTGAGTAGCTGATCCGGAATGGGTGCCTTGAGTAGCCTACGACGTCGACACCACTCATGGATGTGATCCAACATGTGCGTAGAAGTGGTTTGATGCAACGAGGTTAACAGTTCTGTTCCAGTCTCATATCGGATGGGGAGCTGGAAATGGGTCAGAAACTGCATAGCCAAGGTGTTGAAATCATGGAAAGAGTGTTGTGGCAGCTCGATGTACCATTTTGCTGCCATTCTGGTAAGCGTACGTTGGAAGAGCCGTAATCGAATGGAATCGTCCATCAAGGAGTTGGATGAACACCAAAGATGGAAGGTCATTATGTGGTTCTTGGGGTCTTCCCCAGGCTTAGCATCGAACTTGGGAATGTCTAATGGAAGTTTGGCTGGAATGGGTGGCCAGTGAGGTTCATGCCATATGGGATCGTTAATGAGCCTCGACAAATCAGGTAAGTCTAGCGTGGACAAAAAGGGAAGTTGACGATTAGTTTCCGGGTATGAGTAATAACCGTATGGTGCAGAGAAACCTGGGGGCCCTGCATAGTATACTGTTGCATGTTATACCCATATGTGTTACCCGTGGGGTACTACTAGAAGTTCTGCGTGTAGTAGGCCATCTGGTTAACCGATTGAGTGTTGGTAACCAGTTGGTGGATGTTTTGCTGAGTGGAGATGGTAGGTATGGTACCCTGGGGTTGCTGTAACCCAGGAATGGTTGCTGCTCCTAGTTGGGGAAAAGTTCCCTGGAGTTGTTGTGTTCCAGGAATGTTACCACTATATTGAGTAAGTGGAGGGTTTCCCATAGCAGGGTTGGGGGCTGGCTGCGACAGTGGTGTCCATGGAATGTTTGTTCCTCCTTGATGAACGTGTGGAAATTGAAGGGATGGGTTCCATGGAGTTGTAGCAGCCGAAGGATAAGGGAAGCCGGAGTTCAAGTTGGGGGGAATCTGAGATTGCCCCCCAGCTGGGTTCCAACTTCTAAATAATGAGTACCCCCCACTCTGTGGGATTTGAGGTTCCCAAGAAGGAAGCGTACTTGACGAGGGATGTTGAAGATGGGGTCCGATTGGAAAACCGATATAAAGTTGTCCGCTGCCAGGTGTGTTGTACATACCATACTGAGCAAATGCTGCTGGTTGGGAGGGTTGTTGGATGGTGCCGATGGGTTTCCCTCCAGCAGATGGGTTGGATGGCCCTATAGGAGGAGGTTGTTGACTAGGAACGGGGTTCGCAACAAAGGATTGTCCTCCAGTAGGTTTGGTTGATGGCCCGATAGGAGGAGGTTGTTGACTAGGAACGGGGTTCCTAACAAAGGATTGTCCTCCAGTAGGTTGGGTTGATGGCCCTACAGGAGGATTTTGGTTGTTGGAGTTGGGGATCATGGCAGTCGTTTGTCCACCTCCTGAGATAGTGTAGATAGTGGCCGAAGGTGAACCTCCGGTCAAAATGGATGATCCAGCAGTATGACTTGGTGTTCTTCTGACACTAGCTAAATATGATAGTGTCGATTGGCCAACGACGCCAAAAGTGCCGATTTGTGGAGGGGGTCTTCCATATCTGACAGGCAAGGATGGAGAAAAAACTGGGTTATCCTTCATAGAATGTGCGCCAAACATGGGTGATGGCAGCAAATGTGGGGAATTTAACCGAGGGGTATCGGGGGTATCGTCCATAGCGTGTTCAATGATAGGAGGACCATCGAAGACTGGGTCCGGGTTCGTATCCTGAAAAGGGTTTTCGGGGTCCGGTGGGAACATAGGTATAGTAACGTCTGAAGGTCCGGAGCCATCTGCATAGGAGTGATGAAAATCCGTGCTAGACGGGATGTTGGGATCCCGATAGTCGGGAGGACGGGTAACAGGGGGATATCTCGAAGCCATCGAGAGCATTCGCTCTGTGTCACGTTTAAACTGTGCTGACGCTAACGGGGAATTTGCTATACTAACCATACTAGACTGAATGGAGGCCATGATCTCATGTCCCAGAGGGAGGTTGGGGAGAGATATGGTATGAGGTACATTGCTGGAAGAACTGGTTTCCTGTGGATGAACGCTGGATGGCACGGTGATAATAGGCGGAAGCTCCGCCTGGGAAGTGATAAAGCCATAGTCAGGTTCAAAAGGTGTATCAGGAAGTTGAGTGTCTTCAATAATTTCGACGTACCCACCCGGGACTGAAATCAAGCTAGATATATCCTGGTCGGATCCTTCGGTGGTGCCAACAGATCTATCTGTGTCATCGTAGAAAGTTTCTAGTGGAAGGGAGGTGTTGACATCAGGTAGGAGGATGGCCTCTGGTCTAGTATTTTGGGATATACTAGATTCAACCGCTGTAATGTTGTCCACTGTAGTAGATATATATGGAATAATAGTGGGTGAAGTGACAGTGGGAATCTCAGATATACTAGTGGTTGCAGAAATTGCAAGAGGTTCTGAGACTGTGCTGTGAGTAACGGTTACAGACGGAACTGAAGATGTAGTGTGTATCGGCGGTGGAATGTTCCCTCGACTGGCACCGTGGCCAGGAGGAGTGGGAATAAATGATGTAGTTGGACCGGAAGTCCGTGGCGGTGGTGGTGGTGGAGGGATTTTTCCTTGTACTCGTCGTGATCTCCGTGATGGTTCTAACATAATGGCAGGAATATGAAATCCGGGGGCAGTCTCGTAACAAAGAACTCAAAAACTCTAATGCAGCCGAGTGTGCAAAAGAGGAGCTAGAAAAAGCAAGGCTCATAGGCCAAAAAAGAAAGCTCTAAAATCTATACTGAGACCGGTGTCTCAGTAAGCGAGCTGAGAAAAATAATGGCCAGAATGCCAACAAGCAGTCACTAAAAAGAAAAAATGACCCTCTATAAAGATGAGATAACAAGCAAACTCCTAACTAAGAGCTGGAGACCTCAACAAGTTGTATCCTTCGCAAGGTGATGAAATCCAAGTCGAACAATACAACGTGAGAGACCAATATGAGAAGGATATCCCTCTACCGAAAGGGATCCTGGGTAAAAGAGCCCTAGTAGAAAAGTCACTAAGCTACCTCGTTCATGACACGTTGGAAAAGGTTTTCGGTGCTTCTGCCTTATCACCCTTGCATTACTATGAATTACAAGGAAGACAATGATCGATGTTGCCTTAGGGCTAAGTGGAGTGCAGCATTCCACAGAGTCTGTCCGGTTCTCAATCTCATGGCGGTTTAACCCCTGAAAGTTAAAAACAGTCAGGAGGCCCCTCCATAAACTGGCTGTGGTCGTGTCAATAAATACTAGAGGATTTTAGTTCCCTAGAGGACAACAACTATGTCTCAGATGAAAATGACAAGGGGGAATTATTTTGATGCCTATCCCCGGTGTCCTACCTAACTACCAAATTCTTTTGATTTCCTCAAGTGAGGTTAATGTTGGTTTAGTTAGGGAGATTAATTTTAGTGGTTGTATTACTCAATCGGGTAAATGGACGTGAAACTTGGTGGTGTTGTGACGACCCAAGCCATGCAAGTGGGAATGAATCGAAATAAGCCTTGTATTCGATGAAAACTAGCTATGGAAGAGAGAGAGTTCTTTGATCATAAATGCATGAAACTTTCATAAGCAATTAAAAACCACTTCAAAACAAAAAAAAATTGTTTTATTTTTCTAAGTAGAGCCAAACTGAAATAAGCACTTCTTTCCAATTCACTGATCTTGCAACTAGGATGCTTCAAAAAATGAGAATTTATATGGAAAATTTAAATGGTTCACTTCCTAATGCACAATAATACTGCTAGATCATTTCAAACCAAACAACACAAATGTTCTCTCAATGATAATTTTTAATATAGATTTTAATGATAATAATGTGATTATGAAAGATACACAATCTAGTAAAAAGAGGAAAGTAGTAATGGTTTGGTTGTGATGAGAATATCAAGCCAATGCAATCAGACTGAAGGGGTGATCCAATGTGCAAATAATGCCACTAACTCATAAAATAATCAAGCTCACAGGAGAAATAAACACACCACAAAGATTGTGTAATGAACAGGATAGTAATAGGAAACATAAGACACCAAACTAAAGTAGAGAAAATAAAAAATGACTTAGGAAACCAAACAGGTAAGAAGAAATTGAAAATATGCAGACACTACTGCGTGGCAGGAACAGACTAGAGCGCGGTACTGGTACACTACCGCTCTGGTAAAAGTGTTGGGTACGCGGTACTACCGCACTGTAGAAAGTGGTGGGGGCGTGGTACTATTGCAACGGATGGAAAAATGCAACTTTTGAAAAGAAGATTAAATTTTTTAGGGTTGCTGCAGACCCAGAGGACTCACTGATCACAGAGGGAGGAAAGATATAGAGAGGAGGAAAGAATAAAGGTCAAGGAGACCAAAATTCAATACTGGTTTGAAGAGAAAGAAGAATCACAATAAAAAAATGACTGAAAGTGAGATCAATCAATCAAATGGGGTTCAAACCAGCGGAGTCGCCATTCTTGTTGTAGAAATTTCTCCCTACGGATAGGTAGAAATTCTCTTAGGTTAAAGTAGACTTTAACTGACTCTAAACTAAGACAAAAAATAACAAATGCTACCTTGAATTCCTAGATCTAAATAGACATTTCAAGATTAAACTGCTGGAAGAGACGGAAGAGATCTAACTGACCTTCAATTCAATTGCTCGTCTTAATAGTCGCTCCAACTTCCAAGTACTCGCGAATGAACCTGTCAAAATGGAACCAAGACACAAGCATATACGATTCTCTAGCAACTTGAAATATGAGTTAAGATCTAAATCTATGGCAGATACAAATCATATAATTGAAACAAAATCAACACATGTGATTTGGGAAACAAGACAAGTTATGTTCTATTACCAACTTGAAGTCACTTACAATGGTTGATTGATATCCAAGCCAACTCTCAGCTCCAAGTGCTTCCTCCTCTAGCTATCTCCACAAAGATCCAAGATCATAAATTTGATGTCTCTAAGAGTCCTCTCCTTTGCTCATGGAATGTCTCTCTCTTATAGTGTGTAGTAGGGTTAACCAACAAGAGAGAAGGATGGATCTTGGGAGAGTTTAGTGGATCAGGCCTACTAATCACATAAAGTGAGTTAGGATCGAATCAGGGATACCAATCCTCAAAAATCTCTCGAAGATCAAGATCCCACAAGCCATGGAAAAAAGGATAAAAAGGGAGTACCGCGCCTCTCAAACAGAGCATAACGCGGTAGTACCGCGTGGCATAGAAAGAGCATAGCGCGGTAGTGTGGACTACCGCGCACCTAAGCTGGAGCAAGGCGCGGTAGTGTAGGTATATGAAGTATCAACTGGGTTGATTCTTGACAGGATAGGTTTGTCTTCAAGGATCACTCATCATTTTTCTCTTCTGGGTGTTTTAAGCAGTAGGGGAAGTGTCGTCAACTATTTTTATGGTGAAGATGCGACACTGTGAAATATGGAGGTATAACACATTCTGCCAAATAAACATGGCATTTATTACAAAATTGGGCCGTGTTTAAACCTAAAAATACATCCATAGGGAAATTATTATTGGATCTTAAGAACACTCTTCCAGTGAACAATATCATTAGAGAAATATAGTGCCAATACCACTCCTTCAACCTAATCTACTTTAACTACTTCTCAAGGACTATTTGTAATAGTTTGATGGAATCAAAACCCTAAAGGATATGGAAATTATGAAGGTACAACATATCCTGGTAAGGACAACAGGAAAAGGAAGAATACCCCCCAAGAAGAGCATCCTAAATTAATTAAAAATCAAAGAAATAAGAGGAATGGAGGAGGAAGGAGGATATATCAAAATCTCAAACACCTAGGTTGTCTACCAAGTTTCATCTCCTATGTCTACTACTCTTTCTATATTATACTTTAGTAACACCTCAGATCATCTCACTTATCTTAACAATGTTTCATACCTCTTCCGCTGTTAATTCTATACATGCTCAATCACTTTATTATCTTTCTTCTCTATTTACATCAACTGGGTTGCCATAATGTTTTCCTAATTTTTTCCTTTGTGTATTCCATTTGTTCCTCCATTCTCTAAACCACATGCTTCTATTCAAATTCCTCAATCTCAACTTAATACCCCTAGAGTATTAGAACAACGACAATCGCTAAACGAACTTACTAATTTATAGGAAGAAAAAGCTAATGATGAGCAATTAAGAAGAAGAAACAATTAACCTTTCCTAACAAAGAATTTTGGCATCTATGGATTATGAAAGTGAGAAATTATTCCAGTAGCAATGGAACCTAAAGTCACTAAACCTAAATATGAGAAGGCTCCACAGGGTTACAAGGCCATTATTGCAACCTTTGATTTTCCACAAATTCTACCAAAGGGTCCATTAGGTTGGAATAGAAGGAAACATCAAAAGGAGTGTACTGTTAGAAAAAACAGGAAAGAAATAATAATACACAAGACGCAAATGCAATCACAAAAACATATTACAAGAGAGACACCAATATATTGTGATTCACCAAAGATGGGCTACGTCCACACTGAAATTGCTAGTCCTTATTATTATACCATCGAGCAAATGAAGGGATACAACCTGCAGCACATCCGTTGCACTTCCTCTTCACTGTCTCGCAGTCTCTCTTCACGATATCAGAGATATTTACAATGCATAATACCTAATACATCAACCCTAGCCGTATTACAATGCCTTTCTTATAAAGGAGAATACAATGGGAAAATACCACGGGTTACCCAAAACCATGGGTCCGTAATCTGTTGGCGAAAAACCAACCCATAACAAAAAATTCTTTCGGGGGCGCTGCCCTCGAACCCCCAATGGGGGCCCGCTGGCCTCCACGCCTCCCAGCCGGGGGAGTGCACCACTCCCTCGGACCCCCTGTTGTGCGTGCCGGGATCATAACCAAACTTGGGGTACAAACATGGCTGAATCATCGTCTATGAGACTGGAAGATCAAGCTCCACAACCAACATGTACTAGGGATATGCATAAATTCTAGATAGATTACTAGGCTGAATAAGCAAATAAAAAAATCAAAAGTAATCTCAAATTTGAATGGATCGAAAATCAGTCTGAGGAGGATAAAATTAGAGATATCCTAGCCAATCCTGCTTTTAAAGATGATAATTATAAGAAAATAATTTATGCAAAGGATACTATGGTTACTGGGTATCCTTGATCGATGAGAATGATGCTTTCATAAAAAAGTAAAACTTTCTTGAGAATCACATACGGGGTAATTTTAATAATAGTTGCAGGATTTCACAGTTGTTTCCATTGAAAAGGATATTACTATCTTCTTTGTAATGAGTTGATTCACAAAATAAAAGAATTGAGATTAAATATTTAAAGGAAATAATAATAAGATTAGATGTTAAAGTAGGCAATAAAACATCCTTGCAAAAACATGTCAAAGGGTTGATGGAGAAAATAATAGTCAACATAGTCCTCATAGAAGAATTTTGATTCAATTGTCAATAGTTTGATAAACTAGACAAAAAATATCAAATTAGTCACTATAGTCCCATTCTAATAAGCATCACAAGATCCATGCACATGTCAATGTCACATTTCATTCCATTCCAACTTCTAATTATATTATGCATACCATTGGATGATTAATTTATATAAATCATAAGAAAATATTCAAGTGAACACTTAACTCATTAAACAACGGTCCACATACGAGTGAACATTGTTTCAAGGGTTTGGAGAATTACTGGAAAATCCGGCAGGATGATAGGAGTTGGTACACAACATGACTTGGAGTCAAGATGATTCTTTGGATCAGCCCAGTACCAACCAAGAGAAAAAAGTGGGAATAAAACCTTTATGCTGCTACCCCTCTTTTCATTCTTGCTTCTAGGGTTTTTTTAGTTCTTTTCCTTTGGGTTGGTGTTCTGGTTTCTTGGTCCTCGATTATCCTTAGAGATTTGTTTTTTTTGTCCTTATTGTATAATTTTTCATGGTTTCCATGTAGAATCTAGTTACTATTTGTGGTGATATTATTTTTTCGGGATCCCGTTTGTCCTTTTGTTGAAAGGAGGGATTTTTTTTGAATTGGGCATTCTAATAATTTATGGGACACATGGCGGATTTTTTTACCGGCACTAACTGGTCCCTAGGTTGAATAGGGTTACACTAGGCTACGGGATGTCGATTCATCCTACCTCACTTTCTCTGCACGAGCTCGGGTCTCGACAGTTTGGTCATTCTGAGCAGAGGCTAGATGGGTCTGGATGGGAGGCAGGTACAAAAAATGAGGACAATCACAATGTAACGATAAGGGGTCTATTTGGGGAGAAAGCTCGATATCGCTTGAAACTTAAGGCGATTAAGGATAAGGAGGGTTTGGGACCATTTCACCATTGGTATGGATACGAACTTGTATAGGGTGGAAATGCTGGCAAACAGGGCTCTGGTGGGTTGAATTGAGTTTGTTGCTGGGAACCAAGGGGAAATTCTTGACTGGGTGAACAAATATTGGGTCCCAATTGTGGGTTTTACTCGTGTTATTTTGTTGGTTAAGCATTGGATTCTGTTTATATTTCCGAATCCTGAGAGAATTGAGAAAATTATTAAGGGTACTTGGCTCTTCAAGGAGGGCTCCATTGTGCTAAAAAGATGGCATATATCTTTCGACTCTCTGAAGGAAAAACAATCTAGAAGACACCTATGGATGTTACTACCAGGTTTCCCTACAGAACTATGGACGGAAAACATCTTTATAGGGCTAGCAAATGCGGTTGGAAAATTTATGAGAATGGATACAAAATCCTTATATGGTGTGGATAGGCGTTTGGAAAGAGTTTTGGTTGAATTCGAGATGTCTAAAGGTTTATCGATAGAAGTGGAAGTGTCTTGGGGTGCTCGTGCTTTCAGGCAAAGATTGGATTATTTTAAAATCCCCTTTTGATGCTACAATTGCAGACAAACATGACATATTCAAGCAAAATGCCCTAACTTATTCCAGGAATCCTTTGAAAACTGTACTGTTTTGGTTTCTGAGACTGGGACGCTGAGGGTTTGCAGTCCAACTTTCAATAAAACAAATTCACATGGAGCGGTATCAAGTAAGTCTTCTCCAAATTCCTCCACGCCCTATAAGGATGTTTCCAAAGCTGAGCTTGATTTTTATATATCAACGGAAAAAGAACTAGATAAACGTATTACTAATAGGGATGTAGTATTAAATTTGGGGGACAATTATACTTCTGGTGCCTTTAGTGAGGGGGTTTCAACTTTTCCTTTAGATTTGGTTAAAAAACTGGATTTCAATGGTTCTCTGCCTAGGGTTTGTAATTCCCCGCAATGTCCTGTCATGGTTACAAAACCAGGTATTGACGAAACTTTTGAATCTAACATGGGGGATTTTGGGGTTCTGTCTATTTACAATGCTTATGATGTTAGGGTTTTATCTAACTCTGAACAAAACTTACTGGTTGAGAGTGGTTATAGCCCTCTTTGTCCCGATGACAGTTTTATGCCACTGAAGATCTTTTCGAAAAATCCCTCCATGAATCCCGAAGTCAATCCCATCCAAATTTCGTGGTTTCAAAATGTAACGATCCGAAAATATAAAAAGAAATCTAAATCTCTTTTTTTCAAATGTTGATGATGTAATTTATAAGCCGGTTTCTATCAGAATTGAAGAATCCACGAAGGGAAATGATAGCATGATTACTCAAGTTTATAACGGGGAACTTAGAGCACATATGCCCGTTTTGTTGGGTGATTAATGAATATTATGTCCATTAATGTCAGGGGTTTGGGGAAGGCTTTGAGGGTTAGGTCCTTAACCAAACTAATACAAACTACTAGCCTTGAGAATATAGTGCTTTATGAAACCATGTGTTTGGATTCTTGTGCTTTAGAGAAGGTTGGAGACTGTCTGACTGAGTGGGAATTGTTGGCTGTAAGTTCAGTGGGTATGTCAGGTGGCTTATTGTCTGGTTGGCATCCTCGTTATTTTAAATTTTGGTCTTTTAGAACTAGATGGGGAATTTTAATTGAAGGGTGGAGTGGGATTTTAAACAAAAAATTGTCCATACTGAACTTCTATGGACCATACAAGGATAGGGGAAACTTCTGAGATTCCTTGAAACTATCTGGTAGTCTGAATATTGAAAATATAATTATTGCAGGTGACTTAAATTTCACCATGTCAAGTTTGGATATTTGGGGACATTCTGCTAGGATGGATGATATAGTTGTTTATTTTTTGGAGTTACTGCGTAGTTTTGATTTGGTGGATGTCCTCCCAAGTGTCATTGTTCCAACATGGATGCATTCTAGGAGTGGTGTGGATGGTATTCATAAAGACTTGATAATTTCCTTGTTAAGTCCACTTTTCTTCAATCCTTTCAACATTACAAGTCTTGGGTGGGGGAAGCCAAGTTCTCTGACCATTGGCCGGTCTATTTACAATCAGATGATACTAAACTTCCTTTGAAGTTTCCTTTCAAATTTAACAGTTCTTGGTTGCTGAATGATGAGTTTTGCACTCACATTAGGAATTTTTGGATCAGTTTTGAGGTGGTAGAACCCCTGAATCCAATGGAATTTTTAGTTTACAAACTTAGAAAACTAAAAGAGGTGGTTACAAGTTGGATCAAAGTGCAGAATTTAAAGGAAATACAGGAGTATATATATCTGGAAGAACATATCCAAAATCTACATTTAAGGAATATTGACCAGACTTTGTTAGAAGAATATTTTTCAAAACTAAAATATTATGAGCAAAGGAAGGAACTTATCCTTAGACAAGGAGAGATGGATTTGAGACTCAAAAGCATAGCCCTTTGGCTTTGGTTTGGGGGACAAAAACACAAAAAAAATCATACCTTTGCTTCGTAGAGGAGAAACACCAATGCTACATGGGAACTAACAGATGAGATGGGTAATTTAATCAATGGCCATGAGGAATTGAAATCATTAGCTAAAAATTATTTTGGCATAGTTTTCTTTGATTCTAGGTCTTGTGATTTGGAAGCACAGTTGAAGATTGCTAGATTGTTCCCTAAGTTCTTTGATGATTTGGAAGCAAAGGATATAGGTGCATAGTTAAATTTGATGGAATTTGAAGAAACTTTGAAATTGTTTGCTAAGGAAAAAATCCCAGGGCCAAATGGCTGGATTGTTGAAAATTTTCTTCCCTTTATTGATATTATGGGAAATGATATTCTGAATATGGTGGAATTCTCAAGAAAAAAAGGCTTCATTTTGGGGGCTTTGAACTCTACTTTCATCAAGATGATCCCAAAAAGTAACAAGCCTGAGTCCTTTTTAGAATTTAGATCGATTGCTCTATGTAATATAGCTTACAAAATCATTACTAAGATTATTTCTGCTCGGTTGAAACCAACTCTTTCTATACACATTTCTTTAGAACAATTTGTATTTCTACAGGATCACCAAATTTCAGATGCAATTGGTATTTCTCAGGTGATCATTTATTTAGTCAAAAAGAGGAAGCTTAAGGATTTATTACTCAAAATGGATTTGGAGAAAGCTTATGACAGAGTGGACTGGGTTTATTTGAGACCAATTCTCATACAGATTGGTCTTCCACCCCTGGTTATAAATTGGATCATGGATTTTGTAACCACAACAAACTTTGCACTCTTTATAAATGGATTTCGTTCTGGCTTCTTCAAGAGTTCCAGAGGCATCATACAATGATGCCCTTTGTCGCCCCTTTTATTTCTTTTAATCATTGAAGGTTTTAGTAGATTGATTAATAATGCTAAATCTGAAGGTAAAATAAAGGGTACCAAGTTATCAACTGCTTTAATTATCTCCCACCTACTTTTTGTAATGATGTCTTACTTTTTGGGACAGACTCTACTGATGAATGGTTGAATTATAAGAAAATTATCAAGGTGTTTTGTGATGCCTCAGGTATGTTGGTGAGTACAAACAAATCTAGCTTCTATCACTACAGAACATAGGATTTGAAGTTAGTTGATATTACTTCAATTCTACCTTACAAAGCATTTCAACTGGAGGAAGGATTTAAATATTTGGGCTATTAATTGAATACTAATGGATTTAGGCCTCATGACTCGTCCTGGAAAATATACTTATCTATTTGAGAAAATGTGGCTATAGTAAACTTGCTTAGTTTAAGAAGACGACTAGTAGGAAATATAATGATACATACTGGTTTTCTGCAAAGGATCTGGGGTTAACTGGGTATGCCACTACCGAATGGAACGTTTTTATCAGTAATATAAACTTGTGGATTTGTAGAATAACACTTGACAAGGATGTTCTTATTTGGTAATCCAACCCAGCCACTGGTAACATCACATTTCAAAATTCTTACCATACCATTATAAGAAATAACTGTCATCTTGTGCAGAATTAGTGGTATAAAAGGCTTTGGAAATGGAATCTACCACTAAAAATTAAATGTTTATGTGGTTTGAGTTGCAAGAAGGTTTAAAGATCCGGGACAACCTTATCAAGAGAGGATGGCATGGGCCAAATATTTTCATACCTTGTAAAATAAACCAGAATCTACAAAACATTACTTGTTGGCTGTGAGTTTACCAGGAAGGTCTGGAATATGAATTTATCTTCACTGAACCTTGTGTTGGAATATTCACACCATCATTTTTATATTTTGCATGCCTGCATGCAAATATGCATGCTTTGCATGCCACTACATGCATCCAGTCATCATCATGGTGGTCTCCCAGCACATAGAGCTTGCTTTTAGCTCTCCAGATCCTGTCTACAGCCCCCAATTGGCCTCCTACCTACCTAATGCACCCTCCTTGACTTCTTTGCATGGAAAGTGCACCTTTCCAACCTACCACAGCCAGTTTGGCTGCCTTTGCTCACCTACCACCAGTTATCACTCAGTTATGGTGCCTTATCTAACCTACCAGTAGTTATCATTAAGTTAATGCATTGATTGAGTAGTTCTTCCACTGGTTGCGCATGCTGACTGCTTGTAGCTTCTATTTATCTAGTTCTGGAGTTACACTTGACTATTTGACAGCCTCATGCGCCCCCCTTGGAGTCTCCATTCCCTAATTTATGCCTAGATGGTTTTGTTAGACTCAGTTAGACACACTTGATTGACTATTACCATTTATGACTGATACTACTGACTGGATGATGTCTCCATTGTTATCCAAGCTAGACTTTGAGTTAGACAACCTCATGCACCCACCTTGGAGTCTCCATTCCCTGATTAATGTCTAGATGGTTCTATTAGACTCAATTGGCCACACTTGACTGACTCTTACCATTTATGACTGATACTACCGACTGGATGATGTCTCCATAGTTATTCATGCTAGAATTTGAGCTGAGATTCGAATGCCCTACTTGGATAATTTGAATCCTATGTGATGCCTCATCATTGATTATTGTAGTACACACTTTACATTCATTATTCATTGTATGATAATTGACATTGTCCATTATTTTGTGTTTATGAGTGATTATTGAGTGCATGCTTATCTTCTTCTTTTGCAAATAATCTTGAGAGTTGATTGTGAGATTATTATAGTTGCTAGATCCCTGCAGATTATCACATGGCATCAGAGCAGTCAGCAGCTATTCAAATTGCAGCCATTGTAGTAGTTGCAACATTTCTTTGAGCAACTATCTTTCACTTGGGCACCAGAAGCCTATGAGTTTCCACAACAAATCCTGGTGCTATTACTTAAATTCATTGGAGAAATACAGTGAGGTCTAGCCAAGTGTGAAGGACTTAGTCTATGTGCCAAGTGTCCTTAAGGTAGTGTTCAGTGGTAGTGTAGCATTCTCCATCAACAAAAATTCTCTTGTTTTGCAGGTTTATTCACCCGTTCACAATCTTCTTCAACTATTCGACTTTCTCTGTTCAGATGGATCTAAATATCACATCTTCCAAGTGTGTTGAGTGGAAATCCAAGATGGCTCTCTTCATGAGATCCAAGAGCTTCACCCGAATACTCAACGGAACGATGGTAGAACCTCTCAGTGTAGTTGAAAAGTCCAAGTACTTGGATAGGCTTGATGAAGCAGTTGGTCTCCTCCTCTCAATTTCTGAAGATCTTCACTTCCATGTCATCGATCTTACATCTCCTAAAGAGGTTTGGGACAAGCTCGAATCCCTTTTTGGAGAAAAATATGATATGAAAGGACACAAATTGGAGAATGAGCTTATATGTTTGAGTCCTGACAGTTTCGAATCTATCAATGCCTTCCTCACCAAGTTCAAAAGCTTGATATCACAGTTGAAAAGATATGAGATATTGAAAGAAGACAAGCAGCTTATACTTGCCATTCTCTCAAAGTCGGGGGCAAACTTCTCAGTTTTATTCTCTACTTTCCAGTCAGCTAGGTTGTCCATTCCAAGATGGAATTTTCCCTCACTTGATGACTTTAGCCAATCTCTTACTCAAGAGGAAGAGAAGTTGATCTCTATGGGAATGGTCAAACCCAAATTGGATTCAACTCTTACAATTGCAGAGAGAGCGAATGGTAAAGGCAAGCAAAATATTTATGACAAGAGATCGAATGATACAAGGCCTACAAATATTCCATATTAGTCAGATGGGACTTCAAACTCAAGGAAGACCAAGCATTCTCAGAAGGGAAAGACCAAGTGCAGCTATTGTCTTAGAGGTTTTCATCTCGAGAGTTCTTGCATGAGGAATACTATAGATTTGATGGCTCAGTTACTTGAGAAGAATAATCTTCCTGTACCAACATGTGCAAGAAAGAAATATCCTGATACTGAATCTTCTAGATCCAATGGCAAAGAAAGATGTCATGCTCTCATAGAAAGGGCATCAATTGATTCTTCTTTCATCATAGATTCAAGAGCATCATGCCACATGTCTTCCTCCAAAGATCTCTTCTCTAGTTTCGAAATCTCTATTGGCCCTTCCGTCAGTTTGGGAAATGATTCATAAGTCTCCTCTCAACGGATTGGAAGAATCGATCTTGATCATGGTCACTTTTCCAATGTGTTTTATGTTCCTTCTCTTGCATCTAATGTCCTTTCAGTGTATCGAATGACTCATACTGTAGAGCCCAAAAGAGTGATCTTTACTCCATATGTAGTTGACGTACAACACATGGTTTCAGGGGAAATCATTGCAAAAGGAGTTGAAAATCATGAGACAAAACTCTATGAGTTTTCACACTTCTTGCCTCTCTCAAAGGAGTCTGCTCTTCACTCTCATACTCATGAAGAGAGTAGACTATTTCATCTCAACTACAAGCTAGCTCACAATGTGGTTGATGGTCTTCTAAGTGGCAAGTTTTCTCATGGCACCTTTGGAGGTTTCCTAAATGGAAAAGATACACCAAAAGAGATTGAGAAAAAGAGGACTCTTGAAGAAGTGCGAATACTTGATCCAGATCCACAAGAACCTGAAGATCTAGCACCTATTTGTCCAACTCCTATTTCAAAATGGGACTCCACTACTGCATCCTCCTTTGATCTTAATGAAGATCTATCATCATCTAGTTCTTCTGATATTGATTACAGTCATGATGGTTCAAAAGAGGACTACATGCATATTCTGGAGTAGTTTCATAACATCAATATTTTTGGATATTTTCCTCCTTCGAGTGATGATGAGCCAGTTTTACTTGCTTCTCCTCATGATATTTCAGATTCAGAGTTTGCATGTGATGATGAGCCAGTTTTACTTGCTTCTCCTCATGATATTTCAGATTCAGAGTTTGCATGTGATGATGATCCAGTTTTACTTGCTTCTTCACATGAGATTCCAGACTCTGAGTTTGGATGTGGTGATGCATTTTCACATGATATTTCAGATTCAGAATCTGAAGATGGAGATGATGATGAGAGAATGCTGGACCCAGAAGGTCTAGAAACTGATGATGATGAGCGAATGGGAGATCCAGATCCACAAGAACCTGAAGATATCTCACCTATTTTTACTCTTCCTTGATGGGAATCCACTGCTCCAAGATTAGCCATTTCAAATTTTCAGCATGGAAGGTTTCATCCTTCTCACATTACTGATCCTCTTCCTTGATGGGCATCCACTGCTCCCCGATAAGCCAGATCATATTTTCAGCATGAGAGGTTTCATCCTTCTTACTTTCCTGTTCCTCTTCTTCGATGGGAAACCACTGCTCCCCGATCTTCCAGATCAGAGTTTTCACATGTGAGGATTCATCCTTGTGAAATACCTGATCCTTTCAGATCTATCGATCCTTCTTTGAGAAAGAAGGACACTTATCTCCTTCATGGGTAAGAGATGGTATGCTTCATTATCATCCTTTAGTCTATTTTGAGGGAGGTCTTTCTTCCCACTGGGTTTTCCCTCTTTCCTCACTTAGTTTATTCAGATTGATTGTACGGGGTGACCTTTGGTCTTAGTTACTAGGGCCCCATTTTTTTGTTTTGGTTATTATCTCATAGTATAGCTTGCAGGAGGGTGTTGGAATATTCACACCATAATTTTATATTTTGCATGCCTGCATGCAAATCTACATGCTTTGCATGACACTGCATGCATCCAGTCATCATCGTGGTGGTCTCCTAGCACTCAGAGCTTGCTTCTAGCTCTCCAGAGCCTGTCTACAGCCCCCAATTGGCCTCCTACCTACCTAATGCGCCCTCCTTGACTTCTCTGCATGGAAAGTGCGCTTTTCCCACTTAACACAGCCAGTTTGGGCGCCTTTTCTCACCTACCACCAGTTATCACTTAGTTAGGGTGCCTGATCTCACCTACCGGGAGTTATCATTCAGTTAGTGCATTGATTGAGTAGTTCTTCCACTGATTTTTGAAGCTGATTGCTTGTAGCTTCTAGTTAGCTAGTTTTGGAGTTCCACTTGACTATTTGACAGCCTCATGCGCCCCCCTTGGAGTCTCCATTCCTTGATTTATGCCTAGATGGTTCTGTTAGACTCAGTTAGACACACTTGACTGAATATTACCATTTATGACTGCTACTATTGACTGGATGATGTCTCCATTATTATCCAAGCTAGACTTTGAGTTAGACATCCTCATGCACCCACCTTGGAGTCTCCATTCCCTGATTTATGGCTAGATGGTTCTGTTAGACTCAGTTGGTCACACTTGACTGACTGTTACCATTTATGACTGATACTATCAACTGGATGATGTCTCCATAGTTATTCATGCTATACTTTGAGCTCAGATTCAAATTCCCTACTTGGATAAATCGAATCCTATATGATGCCTCATCATTGATTATTGTACTACACACTTTACATTCATTATTCATTGTATGATATTGACATTGTCCATTATTCTGTGTTTATGAGTGATTATTGAGTGCATGCTTCTCTTATTCTTTTGCAAATAATCTTGAGATTTGATTGTGAGATTGTGACAGTTGCTAGATCCCTGCAGATTATCACACCTTGATCATAATTGGGGTTATGAAAATTTTGACTTATGTTGTCTACATTGGCATCGACAATGCATATCTTATCCTTCTCTCCTAGAAATTATATTGTGGACAATTTGGAATGCAAGATACAAAGTTGTCTTTGAAGACCAAACATAGTGCATACAAAATATTTGTGTCCAAATCCTAAAGATGTCAAAGGAATACTACATTGAGGGGTTTTCCCCAAAGATAAAGAAGGTTAGCTTGTTTAATTTGCAATTCAATGGTGCTGTATATTTTTTCCATGGTGTAGCTTCAAATGGTTTATTTTTTGCTGGTGGAGTTATCTATTTAAACATTGACCACAATTACACTTTCAAACTAAATTTTGGCAGTGGAACTAACATGAAGGCATAATTACTAGCTCTTTGGTGAGTTCTGAAAGTGGAAAATATATTTGGTATTGATCAACTTAAATTTTTTGGGGATTCACGGGTGACTATTAAATGGGCCCGTTATGAATATAATCTAAAGGTCACTTCTCTCTTTCATTGGTGCTACAGAATCAAGGCGGAAATTAGACTATTCAGAAATAGCTTTTTTGAACACATCTTTCGACAACACAAATATTTTGCTGATAAGTTATCAAAGCAGGATTTGGAAGGTGTTGAAGGCATTATTATCTGGGAAGAGTTCCAGGAGTCTCATCTTTGTTATTTTGGCTCTTTGGAATTCTTTGACAATTAATTTGTTCCTCCCTTATTTATGGTTTTAGATATCACTAGTAGGGTACACTTATGTACTATTTGATTCACTTATTGAATATCAATAGTATGTTTTTTTTTTTTTTTTGCTGAAAAAAATGATCCACATACACAAATATTCAATCCAAGATGAGAACACCCCTTGTAACAATCTCATCTCTTTTAAGATTCACTTCCCAAGTTAATTGTTTATACAACAAACATATGCCATAATTAATCACATTTATTATGCCACTCAAGCAATAATCATCCAGACAAGTATATGGTTCTTTATTTACATTCCAACATATCATGTCATCCACATAGTATTCATTATCAAACTTGGGTCAAGGAAATTTAAATCCAAGTATTATTTCCATGATGCAAATGTCATTCCAACCTCATCAAGAAAGATTTTACCATGGGATTTCCATTGCATTTCCAATTCAAATTAATTAATATATAATTAAACTAATTACATTTTCAAAGCATCTCAAGGCTTGCTAATGAAGGCAACGAGCTTCACAAGTTCACAATTTATTTCCAATAAGTAAAAGATAATATCCAACAAGATAGCTGGTCAACTAGGCTCCTCCAACATCTGCCCCACCTGTTAACACCCAAAAAGTGCTCACTAGCTCATTTCCTTATTCACATGACCCATTTGTCCACTTTTTCACCATTTGAGCCTCTAAAGCCATCAAAAGGTCACCAAAAAACCTTAATACACCCCTTTTTCCACTCAATATGAATATTTTTCCTCAAAAAGGGTCCAGAATTCCCAAAAATATTAAAAAAGGAATAAAAATATTAAAAATATTCAAAAAAAGAAAAAGGAGGGAAAAGGTACCTAAACCATGTTGGTCAATACCATTGGTTTCCTCAAAACCATAATGGTATTCCCCACCACCAAAAACTATAAAAAGGTGGTAGGGGCTCCTCACTTTCCATCCATCCATCATCCTATCCTCATGCTGTCAAAATCTCTCATGAGCTTTTGACCATTGTATCTATCTTGGAGAAGAGACCTTTGGAGCTTGGAGCTGCTCACCCTTGGAGCTACTCAACAATCTTCACCACTTGGAGGTATCACCATTGCAAGCATACCTCCATTGCAAGCACTTGCTTGCCCCTATTCTTAATACAAAATCATTTTTTACATATTGTCAATTGTTTTGCTTTCGATAATATTTCCATTGTTTGCTTATCTATTTTACATAGATCCATGATTAATATAGTTTAAAGTAGTTTGTTATTTATTTCTATTAAAACTGCTATCACTTGTTGATAGGTGCCCATTGCACTAAGCTTGGTTGCAAAACCAAGCCAACACCACCCCAAAACTTTTCTTCGTTCCGAAGATAACTCGGAGATGTAAATTTTTATACAAATTTGACAAAATTACAAAAATAAAATGTCACAGACCAATTTTCCGTGTGATAAATAAATAAAAGAAAAGAAAATAGTTTTGAAAATAAAAAAGTAAAAATGAAAATTATGTAAAAGATTTAAAGAAAATTAGTTTTCTTATATTTGTATCAAAATGATGAGTTATGATGTAAATGTGAAAAGTCATTACTTTTTGGTATTTGACCCTTATATTGTAGTTAAGGATGATTCCCTTGGATTGGAGGGACATTGGAGGAATTGCCATGAGGAAGAGAGTGGGTTTAAGGGATAGGGGATGTACGTGAGGGGTTTTCCATGTGTGGGTACATGTGGGGTTTTTCCATGTACATGAGGTTAGGGTGAGCTCAAGACCCTAATTTTTGTGGTGAGGAGCCACGATACTTGTTGTGGTGAGGAGCCATGCGAATTTCCTCTTTGTCCAAGTGTGCTAGTGTTCCCTCCAAGAATCCAACCATCTCTTTTGTAACATATAAGTTTCATATCTATGTAAATTATTGTTATGCACATGTTATATGATCAAATAGATGTCCTAAATTAAATGATGAATTGAATTCCTTTTTCTTTTAAAATATTTGTCTTATGATAATGGAATTATAATTAATTGCTTCTGCATTTCTGGATTATTATTATTATTTATTTTGAATGATTATATATAAATTGAAAGAAAAAATTAATGTTAAAATCACACTTCTTACAAGAAATTATAGCTCAAAAACTTATCGTCTGACATAAAAGAAAATCTTCAGAGTTGCTGAGAGCTAGATGCTTCACCCGGCGGAGTGAAATCAACACATGCTTCGACAATGGCTAGGGAGGAGAGGGCGAGGTGATATTGAAAGTCATCCCAATTGGTTATAACAATCCTGATGTTTGTTTCCATAATAGTGAGTTCTGACAGTCGTATCAACTTTACTTGCATAGGCTAATCTAATATGTTTTGCATGTTGGGACCAAAGTTCTAAATTTGGATTTTTGCTGATCTCATCAATTTGTAGATGCAATTGGTTAGCCGACCAAATTCTTAGTGTGCTCTATTGGCTTCATGTAACCATTGGTACTCTTTCCTCCTTAATTGGTCCTGTCGTTGCTGCACCATGCTAGTCTGGTCGTCAAAAGTCTGCACTGTGACTGGGTTGACCAATTGCTTCCATTTATAAAGCTCTAGTAGGGTACCTTGCATGTTCTGAATTTCAACACAAATTTTTCCATAATACGAATACCAATTATTGCTCTAGTTTCTTGCACTTCATATTCTTTAATATTTTTATCACATTCTTCAAATGCTTTGAACTAGTTGACAATGAGTAAACTGGTTTCATCTTGTTGTTTTTATGTGAGCTAGTCCTGGACATTTTCATAACTTTCAAGGAAAAATTGAACTAGACATTGCAACATATCTATTGTTTTCATAACTTTCAAGGAAAAAATGAACTAGACATTGCAACATATCTATTGTTTTCATAACTTTCAAGGAAAAAATGAACTAGACATTGTCCTATTCCTCCTTTAGGGTTTTAAGTCTTTTTGAATATTCTGACCATATTTTGGTGCGCTCTTTGGTAGCCATTTTGATGAAGTCATCAAGTTCCTAATCTGATACTTTAGAGGCTATGAAGACAACTTTGTATTTTGTTGATCCTGCTGCTGGCTATACTTTCAAAGTAATCTATGTGTTATTTTTATGCTTCTTGTTCTTATTGCTTTTCTTTGAAGTCTTATTTTTTCTTTTGTCGGGGGTCTTGGTTATCTGCAGCGTGATCGATGTAGTAATAGGTGGAGATGAAGTGGTTGTAGTCGGAGGTGGTAAGGTCGAAGGAGGTAGGTTTGATGGAGGTGAAGTTAATGGAGGTAGGGTCGACGACACTAAAGTCGAATATGGGGCCGATAATACAAGGGGAAGTGTAGATGTTGTGAAAATAGTTGAAGTTGATGTAATTGAAAGGGGCATTGATGAGGTAAGTGAATTGGTATTAGGTGAAGGTAAATGCACATATATGGTTAAATAAGTAGTTGGTGGTCCAGACGAAAAAATGGTGGTTTCATACCGAGTCATTTGTGTTTTTGTTGGTGAAGGAATTAGGTTGGAAGGGGTTGTCTCGCCTGTAGTTGTTTGTACTTGGATTTATAGTAGGGGGTTAATGTTGGTATAATAAAAGACAAATTATTTGATAAAAGGATTAAGTGAATGAAGTAATGGTTTCTTAGGTGAGCTTGAAATAGGGGGTGGAGATACCGGTATATTGACTAACTGATCAATTGGTTTTGCAGAACGTTTTGCAAAATGAGCTATAAAGTGAAAAAAAGTAGCATTGAATTGGTTAAAGTTAGGTGTAGACGTTAGGGGATCATGATATATTATTGGTACCTATTTTTATTCTTCTTCTAGTTGAGTTGGGGAAGGTGGTGCAGGTTCATTTGACACAATGACTGGGTCCTCTATATGTGGATTCTGAGATATCTTGAGTTTCTTTGGCAGTGGTGGCAATAATGCAGTGGAAGTTTTTGAACTAGTCGGTTATATTGACCGCTTCTGGTCATGATATTTATGTATTTGAATATCTATGGTGACTTTATTCTTTGCGGTTTTTACTATAGTGTGTTTGTCTTTGTCCCTTAGTTCTTCCCGATCATCTTCTATTGTTTCTAGTATGAATTTCTTCCTTTTCTTTGAGTGTTGTTTGGTAACTTTTCCTTTGAGATTGCATTGAAAGATAAGTATCTATTTAGCAAATTGGTTGAATTTTTCCTTGAATTCAGGCTCATCAAATTTAGTCTTGACACCTTCCTTGATGATAATTTATTCTTCTTCATCCTCGGTTGTCTCTCCCGAGGGTTTGATGATTGGTGCTTTTCTTGACTAGTGGAGGGTACAATTTCTAGTTGATTTTCTGGCTCATCATGTGGGCCAAATGAACCGATGTACAATGTTGTTTCCCTTTGGTATTCTAGTTCTCCATCCATTAGTGGATCAATGATATCCCAATATTGAGTCTTAGCTATAGTTAGTATAGGTATCTTATTATTTGTTTTCCTGGGCAAATCAGTAAATAGTTCAGGGACATTGGGATAATAGTCGATCTCCTATGAATTTATTGTTGCACCTTGCATGTACCATACCTTTGTATGGTCGAGGCCAAGTTCAATATGTGATCCCCTAGGTATACTTTGACAAATGTGTTGGGGTAATCTCTAATGATTGCACTTAGTTTTTACTACCTGGAACTGGTTTTCCAAGTAGGTCTTTAATTTCAATACGTTCTAAGATGGTCCCTTTCCTCCAAAGAGTTGGAAATTTTGCATCGACATTTGATGTGTGCTGGTGAAATCTGTTTCACCAACTAGAGAAATATTCGCCATTACTATCCAAATAAGTAATGAAGGAAACCTGATTGCTTTCCTAGACTCTTGGCTTTTCTCACAGTTGGTCTTGACCAATTGTGCCAAATGGTTGGCCTAATTGAAGGTTTCTTCCTTGTACGAAGCCTACTTGACTACTTCTAACATGTTAAGCCTCATGTTAGATGCCCGACCTGGATTTGTTAGACATAGTTATATTATGACTGCATTCCATTTGACTGATTCATAAAGTACTTTGTTGATAATAATACCCTTTGAGATTTTACCTACCGGGGACCCTGTGAATTCTTCCACTAGTGGTAATGGTTTGGTCATGATTGGTACTGGAATTCCTTTACTTGATAAGCCAATAATACCAACAATAAGTGAATCTGTGATTAGAATTATCTCGTCAATCTATATTTTCCATCGTGGTATCAACTGACAATGAATTTGGTTATGATGCTTTTCAAGCTTCCAAGGGGAGCTATCAGAGGTGCATTCAAATAGCCTCAAATTTTCGGAATGAATATCTTGTTGGTAGATTCTATCCATTGATTGCCCTAATTCCCCATGCCTTCATTTTTGCGTATTTTCCCTCCAAGTTTGCTCGTTCATTTTTTCTTTCTTTATTTTGTATATTCTAGCTTCTATGGGGGTCATGGTAGCTTCTTCCTGTTGCATCCTAGATTTAACTTTGGAAAATTTTCTCTTTTCTACTGTGGTTCCCTTCTTAGGTTCCATGGATGGTTTTTGATAGTCTATGGTTGACAAGTCTAAAAGGAACTCTATGATTTTAGGGATTGATTGTGCTTGCTCTAATTCAGTGCAGAAATTAATCGATGAATCTTCAAGCTTTGGATTTTTTATAGGCGTGGTCTTTAGCATGCTTTTAATGTGAGTAGGTGATAAAATTAAACATGAAATTTGAAAGGGACATCTCATTCACACATTTCGTGTATCTTCTAAAGGAAGTTTTGTTTGTGTATCGGTCAGTTCGCTTGATGGTTGATACTCCCATTGGTGATCTCATTGGTCTCTAGGTCCTAACCTTTTTTCATCTTTCATTGGTCATATTGGGGATATCTTGGTCAGTATTTTGTCAGATGAGTTCATTATCTACTTTTTTGACTCTTTGTTTTTCCTTCTAGATTTGGGTGAAGGTTTGCTACTCCAGGACTTCTATGTCTTTTTGTTCTCATGCTTTACCTCCTCTACCTAGTCAAATCCCATGTGTTTTGAATCATGTCCACCCTGCCAAAATCCATGTCTCAATACTTCTTTTAATATATACTTTAGGTTAAGTTAGCTATGTAACCTTTTTTTAAACAAATTAGTTAGTTTTCCCTAATTCTACGTAAACCTGGGGACATGACATTCATCTAATGGTGATATGTACACTAGTTGGTGACATGGCTCTTTCATGGTTAGTATCATTTTAGTCAAGCTCTGTTCATGACCTTTGTGAAGAATCGACATTGAATCATTTTTAATTTGACTAATCCATTGTAATTAAGTTCTTTGATGATATATGGCCCTAACCAGGCAACCTCGAGGTTTTTTGGTTTTCCTTTTATTTTGTTGCTATACAAAAATACCAACTCACCAACTGATATATCCTTATTTTTTATGTTCTTATCGTGCCATGATTTTTGTTGTTTCTTTTGAACTTCTTAATGGTGGATGGAAAACATTCTCTATTCTTCCATTTTTTGTATTTTGAACATTTTGTCCTATGTAGCCTGTACAGTACTTAGATGTAGGACTTGAGCAATAGCTGGAGCTTGTTGTTTGAAGTGTAGAGAGACAACTGCTTCTTGTCCATATACTAATTTAAATGGTGTTTGAACCATAGATCATTTGTATGTTGTCCTATATTCCCATAGTATTGTAGTTATTTTATCATCCTAGTCATCCTTGTAATTATTGTAGTTTTTTGTGAAACCTTTGGTTAGGGTTTTATTAAATGACTCAACTATGCCATTCGACTGTTGGTGATATGCCAAGATTTTATGATGATCAATCATAAATTATTTAGGGAGAACATCTATGGTTTTGTTAATAAAGTGCGTTCCTATATCATTGATTAATGTAAGTGGACATTCGAATATTGTAATGATGTTTTCATAGATGAACTTAACTACGACTTCACTAGCGAAAGGTTTGACCAATTCTAATTTGGCCAATTTAGTAACATAGTTGACACGAGTTATAATATATCTTGCACCTGTCTGACACACAGGGTTTGGAAAAGGTCCAACAAATTCGATTACCTAGATTTCAAATGTAAGTCTTGGGTTGATAGATATGATATGCATTTCATGTCATCACAACGGTTGGCCCATGCACCGAAATTTATCACATTTGTTAACATATGATTTTTAGTATTTATTTAGTGAAGGCCACCATAGTCCGGATTTTAAGATTTTTCTAGTAGTTGTGTCAACTTGAAAATGTCCACCTACTAGGTGAGAATGTGCTTCTTCAATAATAGATTCTCGTTCATGGTCGAGTATACACCAATGAATTATATCGTCAAGACATATTTTATACATATACCCATTCATTAATGTATAAGGCACTACTTTCATTGCTAGGATTTTCTTCTTCTTCTCTGAGGTCCCTGCTGGAGCATGTCCTTCTTGTAAAAATTCCACAATGTTTGCTAACTCAGTAGGCATGAATTCAACTCTAAAAAGGTGAGAATCAAGTAGCTCGTTGTATATTACGACTTATTCTTTTCCAATTTCTATGTGGGATAGGTGGTCAAGTCCCACATTTGACTTGTTCGGCCGGACTAATATTTCTGTGAAATTTTGCACAACAGATCTAGAGACAAAAATAACCCTCACTTATTTTCACAGAGATGCATAGGAAAATTGAGAAGAAAAAACGTGCTAGAACACAAGAAGTTTGGAACTCAATTGGAATACTTTCTATTCGTATATTATACACCAATGTGTGTACATTTATAATAATTCTCAAGAGAAAAATTTGTGAGCCATAAGAGGCATTTGAAATCCATACATGTGGTGGGCTTACTTTGGACGATTCACTTCACTAGACATGAGTGCTAGTTGTAAGTCCTAAGATATGTCTAGTTTAACTGATGGTAGGTGAACCTAGATGGTGCATGAGGCAGTTAGCTGATGATATGTATACCAAGAGGACGCATGAGGGAGTTACATGCTAAAAATAGCTGAGAGAATCTAAGGAGGGCACATTAGTTAACTAAAGATGTCATAACTACCAATAGGACTCCATAGTAGCATGAAATCAAGGAGCACTGTTGTAGTCCTCCATATCCCTAAAATAAAGGAGACTGGTTTTTATATCCCAATATTCATGAATGTGTGTATAATGAAGGCTAAAATGACAAATATGTAGTCCAAATAATGAGAGTAATGAGGATTATGCACTAGTAAACTAACTAGGGGGTCTATGCACTAGGAAAAACAGATAGATGTTCCGTGCCTAATGTTTAGATGGGTAATATGTACTAACATCCCCCTTTAAGACTAAATTATGTGAGGAAAATGAAAAATAGGGCCCTGGTAATAGAGACCAAAGGTCACCGTTTACAAAAGGATTTTATTTTTCCATATTGACTGAGGAAAGAGAGAAAACCCAGTGGGAAGAAACCCCCCCCTAAAAAAGGACATGGAACAGGAATAAACAAAAGGTATTCACAATGTCTTCTTATTCACTTGAATGAGATGAATTTAATGCTTCTTGGTAAGATACTTGGTGAATATGTTGTAGATGCCTTGATCATGCACCAATTTTTCAATGCAGTGTAGCCAAAAAACATGTGTAGGAGCCCCTTTGAACACAACTTATACCGATGGAGGAGAATCATATGAATGATTATTGATGTGAACACATACATAATCAGATATAAATACATAATCAAACATGGAAAATATATATGTGAACTCTTCTATCCGAAATGCATCAATGAACTCACTGGGATTAGTAACATGTGCAGCTACATAATGGATAATGTAGCCATGTATATTCCTTCCAAACTGATTGATCACCTTCCTAATTTCAAAATGGAGCTTATGAGGTTATGTAAAAGAAAAATATGAATCATATGGAGCATAAAACATCAATGGTGAAGTGTCTCCATGAGCGAGTAGGACCATAGAAAGAAAATATGGTGCAACTGAATTGTTTTGTTTGTTGATTGAATCTATAAGGTCTTTAGACCGTGTAACCTTGAAATTCGAATCATAAAGGTGATATCAGGTCCATACATGTGGAATATTAGTCCAAATAGTTCCAATGTGATGGAAATCCAACCACTTAAAGATATGAAAGACTGGAATGCAACTGAAACAAGTGATATAGTTTCGGAAACCATTGGTTTTTCAACTGGCGCACTTGGGGGTTGAGGAGTCTTTTTTGAATCAAATGGTGGGAAAGATGGATGTGTGGGCCATAAAAATAGCTTATCAAATTATGCATCAGATTCATATATCTAATAGGAAGGATTCAAATGGATTCGGAAAGATATTTCTGGAGGCACATTAGAAACATGTGAAAAAACACAAGGATTGAGAAGTGGTTCTGGTGAACTGTTTGGGATTTATTCCGAAGAAGGAATGGATATTTCTGATTCATATATATCATAATGTGCATTTAAATCAGAATTATAAGAAGCACAAGAAAGTGGTTTGACTTGAGCGCTCAAATCATAAAAATGATTAACTTGGTGAGTAGCATTGAGATACTGTTCTTGGTGAGCAACACACTTTTCTGGTTCTTTCTTTCTTGTGAGATCAAGAACATCAATGTTATGCTCTTTGAGTAATTGAGTCATGATGTCCAATTTATTCTTCATACAAGATTTCTTAGAATGGAACCTTTTCTGCAATAATAACACTTGGATCCCCCTTTCTTGTTCTTCTTCTTGGAATTGGAACCTTCATCAATTGAGTTGGAACCCTCATCATTTGACATCTTCTTCTCTTTTAATTTTTTCTTTCCTTTGGAATTCTTGACTCCAAAAGATGCAAGTGCATGGTCCTCGGAGGATCTCAAAGCCCCAATATGTACCAACTTGTCTTGCTCTTTGGTGAGAGACTCTACAAATGCACTTAAGGATGGCATCTTCCAGTTCGAAACTGCTTGCTTGGTTTCATAGAGTGTAGAGACAAACATTGATTACTCAGGACCTAGTTTTGATAGGATGGGAATATTGAGTTGCTCCTCTTTCTTCTCAATCCCACATTGCGTGTGTTGAAGCACTAGTGACACAAAATTTGAGATGAAATATTGCATGGTGTCGAAACTAATTGCACTTAATGAGATCAACTAATTCTCCAATAGGTGACCTCTTAGCTCATCTTGTTTTCCAGAGAAGGATTCAAGCTTGGTCCACACTTGATTTGGAGTTGTCAAACCATCAATACGAAATAGAAGATCTTGGGAGATGCCGAGACAAAGAAAACCATAAGCTTCATCCAATCTATTAAACCACTTAGCTTTCTCAATAGCAGCATTTGGTTCATTTTCTAGTGCCATGGTGACTCTTTAGAGACCCCTACTTTGAAGTAAGACTTCCATTTTGTCCTTCCATTCTAAATAATTGAAAGGATTCAGGATCATATCTTGAATTTGATCCATGCTTTGGTAATTCGCTCCTGGTGAGACAATAACCCGCAGCAAATATTTGCAAATATGTGTTACTTCGGAAGTATGCACGTTCAAGAGTGCATCACACCTAAACAAACCAATTTGGATAAAAAAATGACTGGAGGAAATTTATCCAAGAAATATGTGAACCATCCACTACTTATGGTACAAAAATAGAAGTAGTAACACCTGCAAAACACTCTGGAAACACTCTAGAAGACTACTTTGCTCAGGAAAGATATGATACCATGTGAAATTTTGCACAACAAATCTAGAGACAAAATAATCCTCAATTTCACAGAGATGCATAGGAAAATTGAGAAGAAAAAATGTGTTATAAGACAAGAAGTTTGGAACTCAATCGGAATACTTTCAATGCATATATTATTCACCAATGTGTGTACATTTATAATACATTTTCAAGAGAGAAATTTGTGAGCCTTAGGAGGCATTTGAAATCCATACATGTGGCAGGCTTACTTTGGAAGATTCACATCACTAGACTTGAGTGCTACTTGTAAATCCTGATATGTGGCTACTTTAACTGATGGTAGGTGGCGATTAATTGAAGGTAGATGAATCTAGAGGGCACATGAGGCAGTTAACTAATGATAGGTAGTCCAAGAGGGCGCATGAGGGAGTTACAAGCTAAAAATAGCCGATAGAATCTAAGGAGGGAGCATTAGTTAACTGAAGATGTCATACTACAAATGTGACTCCATAATAGCATGAAATCAAGGAGGGAACTCCATATCCCTAAAATCAAGGAGACTGACACATTATATCCCAAATTTATTCATGCATGTGTGGACAATGAAGTCTAAAATGACAAATATGTAGTCCAAATAATGAGAATAATGAGGACTATGCACTAGTAAACTAACTAGGGGGTCTATGCATTAGGAAAAATAGATAGATGTTCTATGCCTAATGTCTAGATGGGTAATAAATACCAAAAATTTCGAATTCAAACTTTTGAAATAAGAGAAGCCAATGACATATCCGATCGTGATGCAATGGTTTGTTAACCATATATTCAAGTGCTTGATGGTTTGCGAATAATATGAAAGGATTATCTAGTAAGTAGTGTCGATATTTATGTAGTGCAAATATCATTCCCAATCCTTCGCGTTCGGTTGTTGAGTAATTCATTTCTGCTTTATTTAATTTTCAATTGGCGTATACATTTGGGTAATCAAGTCCATCATCTATAGACTAGGTGAGTATTGATCCAACTACAATACCATATGCATCTATATGAATGTGGAACTTATTTAACAAGTTTGGGAATTTGAGTATTGGGGCTTCGACCAATTATATTTTAAGGAGCTCAAACGACTATGCACACTCTGGAGTCCAGAAAAAAATAAACATTTAATCTAAGTAGTTCTTCTAAAGGAAAAGTCATATTAGAATAATGTCTGATAAACTTTCTGTAATAACCCATATGTCCCAACAAAATTCTGAATTTCCTGGGATTCACTAGTGGTTTCAAATCAAATAGAACTTCTATTGTTTTGTACAATAAATCTCGAAAATATTTTATGTTGATCTTAAAGAAGACAACTAGTGCATTCTTCAATCCAAAAGGCATAACCTTGTGTGAAAATGATCCAAATTCATAGAAAAATGTGGTTTTGTGCTAATCTTCCTTTGTTGTAGGGACCTATTTATAACCATAGAATATGTTTGTGAAAGAATAACATTCATGAACAGAGACTTCGTTAATAATTTTGTCAGTGAAAGGCATCAGAAATGGATCTGTGAGGGTTACTTTGTTCAGACCTCTGAAGTCGACGCATATCACAAATCCAAATTCTATCGAGGTCATGTTTCTTTGGATGAATGACCATAGGGATGGCCCATTCCAATGGATCAATAGGGTATATAATTCCCACGGCTAGCATATTCTTGATTTCTTTTTTAACCATGTCATTATACTTGTGAGTGAGTTTGTATGGCCGTTTCTTGACAGGTTTGGCGTTGAGAATTGTATTAATTTTAATCTCTCCCATTTCTTGGACCAATCCTTTCAAGTATTTTTAATGTTAGGAAAAAACGTCTTGATACTCTTTAAGTAGATTTGTTATTTTTGCACTATGTTGCTTCGACCAATAGTTACCTATTTTCGCTAGTTTGGGTCTTTTGTCGGTGCATATGTTAACTGCTTTCATTTTTATTTATGCATCCATCCACTCTGGTGATTTTGATTCATCAATTGGTCACTCTCCTTCCTTGAATTCTATAAAATATGGGGAAAATATTTATGCTCATCATCATCCTCTCTGCGTTTAGTATACATTTTCAAGATTTTTTTCATTGGATGAGTTATGCAGGGATGATTTCTTTTCCATCAATTTTTTTTCCCAAGGGTGTTCTCATTATCCATGTCCAGTTGAGTCAACAGATGATATGATTGCTTCTGAGTGGTTGTCATTATATTACAATCTGAAATAGGTCAAACAGTGTCGACTGGTCATTCCATCGATTTAATGAACTCTTGGAGGAATTCTTTCGCAGGGGGAAATGAGAAATCCTTGATAAAATTGTCCTTAAGATACTACCAATTGAAATTTTATCCTCTTGCTTCTTCAATTTTATACCATATGTTAAGCAGGTTGTCTAGTGTGCTTTGGAACAAGTGCGGCCATACTCTCTCATATTGATAACCAAGCCTTTTCCATTCTTTTTTGCAGTTTTCAATGTGCTCGACGAGGTTTAAACCTTGGATGAATTTTTGCTTGTGTTGTTAACTTCCTTCTGCCAAATCGTTCGATAAAATAAATTGAAGTAGTTGTGCAAGTATGCATCCTCGATTGATGGGTCTCCCACCATATAGCCACATGATCCGTGAAAGTCCCAACTAAGCTCTATAGTTGGCCATGTTCACTGAAATTTTTTGCGGCTTCTTCGACATGAGTCGATGGCGAATCAAGTTCCTTATACCAAAGGGGAGGTATATTAGTTGGTTCACTTTTCATCGGCACAAAATTCATATATTATCTTGTTTTCTTTTCAAATATTTTTGGAATCATAGATATTGTGAAGCATTTTTTGTATCATTCGACGTGGGACAACTTTGACTATCCAACATTCTCTTGTGTGGGATCCATAATTTTCTGCATGCCATTTGTAGAGTTCAAAATCATAATTTTGTCCGACTGACATGGGTGATGTTAAGTGAATCTCCTCATATTCATTTGGTTCAATTGAATCTTCATTTTTTTACATAACTTGTTATAATTTCTTTATGTTTGCATAGTGATCATCCATCTCTACCCAAGGTTTCTCTTGGGATGGATAGATAGGTAGAATAACTTTTTTTCCATCACCTTTTAATTTAATTTTATCTTTTCTGAGTGATATGGATGCTTTCATTTGTCTTACCCGTTGATGATCGACTAATGCAGGGAATGATTTAGGTCCTTCTTTCAGGCCGATTACTTCGAAGTCAATTTATGTGTCGATCCTATGATTGCAGTGTTAATGTTTTTACAAACTCCAATAGGTTCGAATAGACCCTAGTCGACGAGCTTAAGGTAGTTTCCCAACTCTGAAAATTGTGGTTGAAATAGTCTCGCCCAAGTTTATCTAGTCATTATGTTATCTTGTGAACCGAAGTCGAGGACAACTTACGAGATGCAATATCCATCGAATTCCAAGTCGACTAGCAGGTCGATGTCCACTTTTTCTTTTTGATTAATACGACATAGATTCTTAGCAATTTTTCCATCACACATGTTATTCCTTATGATATACATTAGATCAATAAGCCTTGAAACTACTTCTTCTTTTGTGAGAAGTTGCAATAATTCATTGAGAGTTTTGTTCTTAGATTTCGCATTATCCTCTTCATGTGCTATCTCTTAAAAAAAAATTGTGGCATTATTAAATATTTTTCTTTGCTTGTGCGGATTTGGATATTTATCTTCCTTATTTTGAATCTTTGTAATTTGAGGATTGTCATTTCCAATTCTCGTGTTGTGCCTTGTAATGATTTGCAAATTTTTATGATTTAACACTTCATTATTGGGGACACCAGATAAGAGATTAACATTCTTTTCATTATTGAGCTTCTTGAGCATGATGGGGCATTCTTCTAGATTATACTTCCCTAACCCACATTTTATACAAAACTTGAGGTCCTTCCTATCTTTCCAAGGATATTCAGGACTCAAGTGTTCTTCACTAAAATGGATATAGCAATGAGGCTTACCTCGACCGAAAGAGGGTTTTCCTTGATTATTATTATATCTTCCATGACTGTTGTAGCCTCCGCATTGGTTATATCCATTACTGAATTGTTTGTTCCGTCTCGAGTATTGACATCTTTGATTATTCTGACCGAGAGTCTATGCTTGGTCAATTGTCTCATAATTCACCTTGCTCTTGAGTGTCTTCACACACTATGTAATGGTGTGTTGTGTAGTTTGAAGTATGCTACACCATTTGGGTTTAATACTGTTTGCATTATAAGGGCACTTGACTATCGAAGGAGTGTCAAATCCCCTCCCATCAGACCAAGCCAGGGAGAGAACATGGCACTAAAAATGGGCATCTAGCCCCATGATTATTAAGTAAAACTCATTGATGATAAAAGGCCTATACATATGCATATTGTAGAAACACAACGGAATTAAAATCATCTAAATATCTAACAAACATTCAACATTTCCATGACAACCATTAAATAAAGACATTTCAGAATTTATAAAAGAGAGTACTTATCTTGAAACGAAGTAGTCCCGAGAAACTGGCTATGCAACTGCGACGTTCCACCCAACCATAGGCTAGTTGAGCTCATTAATATCGCAACACAATGGCCACCCCCAAGCTGGGCATGATTTCTACAAGGAAAAAGGGAACAACAAACTCACACATAGCCAAAATACACCAAAATCAGCCAAGCCAATCCATAGTTGGGTTTATCAGGATGCTAAGGCAAAGGGAGGGAATGAATTGCTAAGCTAGTGAGCTCAAACATAGAGCCATGGATACCTCTACAAGATCTATCTAGCTTGGCACCCACAATGCCTACACACCCCACTAAAGGAAGTATTCCCTTCACCAATACACAGTCCCTCATGCCATACCTTCCATTCTAGTGTTGTTCAAGGTGTGCATATAAGAGTAGCCAGCCCTTTTGATCTTTCTGAGAGGTTACTCCCCTCACTAGGTTTATCAAGCCAATTCTGGTCCACTTCCAGTCATAATTTCTTGCTCACAATTTCAAACCAAAACAAGGATTCAAATAACAACAAAATCACAAATGCTAGGCATGAAGAGAAGCATTTTGGCAGTGGGATGCCCAGAATGGGTTTCCATTGGTTGCAGTAAAAACGTGGGCAACCTAAAATAAATGGAAAAATGAGGAAACAACCCTGGGAGGGAAAAATCATTTTAAAAAAACGTTTATGGACATTCTAGGAGCAAAAACGACCTCCATCACCGCCCCAAATTGTGGTTCTCCTCTCCTAGTCACTGTACCAACCAGAAATGAGTTCCCAGCCATGGAAAATGCAGGAAAATGATGCAAAACGTGAAGGAGGAAGCCCTAGCTAGCTCAGAATGCGTGAGAGAGCAAAGGCCATGGGTGAAGAATGGCTTTGGGCGCAATTTCGTAGGTGTTTTCTTGCCCAAGAAGCAAAAATACGATTTTCTAGATTGATGGCTTGCCCATACATGAAATTTGTTACCATACCTCTCCATTCCCAAGGCATTGACTACATCAACCAACTCTTGGAAGAATTAAATGATTGGGTACATAAGACAAAATGGGTAGTTGAGGGTTTATGGGTTTTCTCATTGACACATGGATTGACTCTATTGGCTCAAGGGTTTGAATATTTTTCCTTCCTATTCCTTGTGAAATCATGCCCCCATCTCTTGTTGCATTGCATAGCTAGTTGTGGGTATTTTATTAAAATTCGTATTTACATGATGTCTTAATTTACATTGTGCCTGTCTAGCACAAGAACCATATGCACCGATTTTTAATTGCTGATACATAAAATGATAAATCGATGGCGGGGCCTTGGCCTTGATCTCCTCACCATGATTTAATAACAATATTTACAATTTTAATGCAATAATGTAAAAATCGGGGTATTACATTCCCCTTCCCCTTACATTAGCATTGTCCTCAGTGCTGATCAAAATTGAACAAAAATAGATATGCCACTCTCATGGCATCCTCCAGCTCCCATGTAGCCTCATCGGGACCGTAGTGCTTCCATTTCACCTTTACCTGTCTGATGGCTCGGTTCCGGAGCAATGTTACCTTCTTGTCTAGGATGCATAATGGGTCGGTTTGGAACTCTCCCTCGGGTTTCACCTGTATCACATCCCAATTAATCACATGGTTAGGATCATGTACATATTTCTTAATCAAAGAGACATGAAAAACATTATGAGCTCTAGTGCTAGCAGGAAATGCAAGTCTATATGCAACTGGTCCTATTCTTTCTATCACTTCAAATGGCCCACAATATCTAGGTGATAGCTTGGCACAACTCCCAAGATTCAAGGAACTCTTCCTTGGTCTCACTCTAAGATACACATGATCCCTAACAATGAATTCCCTGTGCACTCTAAGCTTATCTGCATAGCTTTTCTATCTATCTTGGGCTGCTTTTAAATTCTGCTTGATCTTCTCAACCTCTTGTTCCATTTCCTTAAGCAATTCTGGCCCAAGTACAATTCTATTCACTGGATTGTCCCAAGTCACTGGTGTCCTACACCTTTTTCCGTACAAAGCTTCATATGGACTTATTCCTAATGATGCTTGTTTCCCATTGTATATGCAAACTCTACCAAGTGTAAATAATCCTCCCACTTGGATGGTTTGTCCATAACATACATGCGAAGCATGTCTTCAAGCACCTGATTTACTCTTTTTGCTTGCCCACCTGTTTGAGGATGGTATGCGGTACTAAAATTCAACTTTGTACCTAAATCTGCAAAGAGACCCTTCCAAAAATTGGAAGTGAACTTGGTATCCCTGTCAGAAATTATTGCCTTAGGAAATCCATGTAATCTGAAAATTTCCTTCATGAAAATATTTGCAATGGCATCGACTTTATGTGTGGACTTAACTGGTATAAAATGTGCTGCCTTTGTTAACTTTTCCACCACCACCATGATGGAATCATGTTGTCTCACCGTCATTGGCAACCCTGTAATAAAATCCATGGAAATTACTTCCCACTTCCATTTTGGAATTAGCAATGGATGCAATAAACCTGCTGGGTGTTGGTGTTCAACCTTCACCTGCTGACATTTCATGCATCTAGAAATGTATTCAGCGATGTTCTTTTTCATCCCCAGCCAGAAATAATGTTTTCTTGTTGTAGCAATTGTTTTCTGATATCCTGGGTGACCGGAGTGTGGAGCTTTATGGATTTCATCCATAAAAATCCTCCTCAAATCTGCCATATTTGGAATATAGTATAAGTAAGAAGTCCGTCTTTTTCCAAATGGTATCCTTCATACTTCTTTTCAAGGTCTTGCTGCTGTAATTTGTCCTTTATCTGCACGTACACTTCATCCTCAACCATATGGTTAACAATATACTGCCTCAAATCTGGTTGGCAAGTACTAAGCGCTGCCACATGAATTTCATGTACTTTCCTGCTGAGTGCATCAACCACCTTGTTTTCTTTCCCTTTTATGTGTTTGGTTTCAAAATCAAATTCACACAAAAATTCCAACCATCTAGCTTGCCTAGCGTTTAAATTTGGCTGATCAAATAAGTATTTCAAACCACAATGGCCTGTCCTTAACTCAAATTTCCTTCCCATTAAGTAATGCCTCCACATCTTTAAAGCATGTATTATGGCTGCAAGTTCTAAATCATGAGTGGCATAGTTCTTCTCATGCTCCTTCAACTTTCTCAACTCATAGCATACCACATGGTTGTCTTGTATAAGAAATCCTCCAAGTCCTTGATTGCATGCATTGGTACACACCACAAAGTTTTTTTCTGGGTCTGCAATTTTCAAAATTGGTGCACTCGTAAGAAGATTCTTCAACCGTTGGAAACTTTCCTCACATCTGGGTGACCATTCAAACTTCATCCCCTTCTTTTGCAAAGAAGTGATTGAATGTGCGACCTTGGAGAATCCTTCAATGAGTCTCCTATAGTACCCAGCAAGTCCCATAAAGGATCTCACATATGTCACATTCCTTGGAGTTGGCCAATTCATAACGGCTTCAATCTTCTCAGGGTCCACGTATATTACTTCGTTTGAGATGATGTGACCCAAATAATGAATTTTATCTTTATAAAAGTCACATTTGCTTAACTTTGCATACAGCTTATGCTCCCTTTGCAATTGCAGTGTCATTCTCAAATGTTCTTCATGCTCCTCTTCATTCTTAGAATAGATAAGAATGTCATCTAGAAAAACAAGAACAAACTTGTCCAAATACTTGCTAAAAACACTATTCATGAGATACATGAATGTAACTGGTGCATTTGTGAGACCAAATGGTACCACCACAAATTCATAGTGCCCATACCTTGTTCTAAAGGCTGTCTTATGAATATCTTCCTCCTTGATTCTTACTTGATGGTAACCTGACCTCAAGTCAACCTTTGAAAATACCTTTGCTCCTTTCATTTGATAAAAAAGATCATCAATTCGGGGCAGTGGCTATTTTTTCTTCACAGTGACTTTGTTCAATTGCCCATAGTCAATACATAACCTGAGTGTTCCATCTTTCTTTTTCACAAATAGAACAGGTGCTCCCCACGGGGACACACTTGGCCTGATATAATTTTTTTCCAACAACTCTTGTAATTGCATTTTCAATTCTAGTAATTCAAGTGTACTCATCCTGTAGGGTGTCTTAGACACTGGTGCAGCTCCTGGTACAAGTTCAATTGTAAAATCAATGTCTCTCTTGGGAGGAAGTCCAGGAATCTCATCAAGAAAAGAATCCCTGAATTCTTGCAATACATGATAGTCCTCCAACCTAAGAGTTTCATTCTCTGTTGACTCCAAAACATGGGCCGCATACAATTGACAACCCTTTATACAGAACTTCTTCAGCTGCATGGATGAAACCTGTCTAATAGAAATCACCTTTGGAATGCCTTTTACAACCCTTGGGTTTCCTTCTTCGTCCATGCATTCAAAAGTCTTATTGTAGAAGTCGAGTTTAACCTTGTGTGCTTCTAACCAATCCATCCCAATGAGAATATCATAGGAACCAAGTGGCAAAATATTCAGATCTGCATAAGTGAATAGCCCATCCATCTCTAATGGACATTTCTCTACAATTTCACTAACTTTTCTCTTGGTTCCAGTGGCTAGTTGAACTAACTAAGATTTACTATGCTTTAATTTCTTAAAAGCACAAATATCAACAATTTTAGGAGTGATATAAATGTGAGTAGATCCAGGATCAATCAAAATAGAAACAGATTGCTTAGCAATCTTACCTTCAACTTCAACAACAGTTGATTGATGATCTTCCTGACATTCCTCTAGTGCTACATAGATTCTAGGGATTGTCCTCGCCGCCTGACCCACAATTTCGGCTCCTTGGATGTTGTGAACTTGATTTGCATTCCCATTCCGATGTGGACAGTTCTTAAGCATGTGGTCTCCTCCACAACCCCAACATTGAACTGGTTCTCTTGGCTCCTTTGGATCTCGTGGCTTGTCTCCCATCATCCTAGTTGGCTTAGTCACAACCTGTGATGGCTGCCTTTGCTGATTTATGAGATGAGGAGGTTTGAAACCTTTCTTCCTTTGGTCAAACTTCTCATTTTTCTTGTCCTTCCATGCCTTATGGAAATCAGGTTTGCTTTTGTTTTGATCATAGCAATACTTGGCCTTCCTTATTGCCTCCTCTAGAGTTCAAGGTTCATCAAATTCAATCCTATCATTATATGATTGAGGTATCCCACTTAGGAAATGCTGAATTTTCACGTTATCATCTCGAATATACCTGACATACCTCAGCAGTTCCAAGAACTTGTTTGCATACTCTTCCATGGTCAATTGTCCCAATTTCAGCTCATGGAACTCTTTGATCTTATCATCATAGTACCTATTAGAGAGGTACTTCTGCTTGAAATATTTCTTGAACTGCTTCCACACAATCTTTCTTTCATTGATCTTCCTCACTTTCCTAATATGATCCCACCATATAGATGCTCTTCCATTAAAGTTGAAGATGGCGACCCTTGCCTTCATATTTTCAGAGTAGTCTTGGACTTGGAAATACTTTCTCATCCCAAGAATCCAAGCTTCAACTTCTTGACCAGATGTTACCTCTCCATCAAATGTAGGAGGTTTTGCCTTCTTAAATTCCCCATGTGAGTTGTTCTTGTAATGCCTCTTTCTCTTATTCCCGTGAGATGAAGAGCTTGAACCCTCAATGGATCCTTTAGAGTCAGATGATCCCCTAGAAGATATTTCTGGAGTATAGGTTCTATCTCTAGAAACTCTTCCTGAGATATTGGACCTCTTGTAGGAATTTTTCCTTGAACTACTCTGACTCCTTTATGGATTTTTCGACTGATGCCCAGGATTAATTTGCCTCTGGATATCTGTCAAACTCCGCAACATGGTTGCATTTAACTGATTTTGTTCTTCCCGATCTTTAATCATCCTTTCGTTATCTTCTCTATAACTTTGCAACTCCACCCTTAGGCTTCTCATGGTGGCTGCAATATCTGGGGGAGTCTCTTGATTTCTTCTTCCATTAGATTCTGTCTCAACATTCTCAACATGTATGTTTTCCCCCATGGCATCTGTCTCAGGCTCATAGGGATCTTGTGCATCATCCATGATGTTGATTTTCTTGGCCCAACCAAGACCCAAAATTTCCAACTACACTATCTAAAATACTGTCTTTGATGTGACTATGATTATGAAAAATGTGTTTATAAACACAATTGTTAGCTGCATTATATTACCATAGATTATTTGCATGTATATGGGAAAATCCTATATTGAAAACTTTGTCCAATCATAGATTTTTCTCACAATCAACAATTGTCTCAGGGGGACGACGGGGGTCAAGGGGGCTTTCCCCCTTGTGGCTCGCCATTGTAGGGTGAGTCGAGGGAAACACCCTTGTTTTTTTTTTTAATTCCTTTGATATCGTGTAATCTGGCGCATAAGCTTTAATGCAATTTTTCCATTTTCGGCACCTGAAAATCTCACTGAAAAGCTGCTGTATTTTCCCCGTTTCAGCGGACTTAGCAGTTTCTCCCCCGACCGTGTCGTGGAAATTATGGTTCAAGTCGCCAATCGATCTTTCCCCGACCACCGACCATTGGTCGCTGTGATCTGGCTTAAAGCGCGCCGACCATGTCGCAGCATTTAAGCCTAAAATCGTCGCCCGCATCGCAAAATTTAAGCCTAAAATTTCTGCCCGTGTCGCAAAATTTATGCCTAAAATCGCCGCCCGTGTCGCAAGATTTAAGCCTAAAATTGCTGCCTATGTCGCAAAAGTTAAGCCTAAAATCACCGCCCGCATCGCAAAAGTTAAGCTTAAAATCGCCGCCCGTGTCACAAAATTTAAGCCTAAAATCACCGCTTACGTCGCAAAAGTTAAGCCTAAAATTGCCTCGCACGTCGCAAAAGTTAAGCCTAAAATCGCCGACCGCATTGCAATGTTTTAGCCCAAAATTTGCCGACTGTTTTGTCGTTTTCTGGCTTATCTTTTGTTGATAGAGTCTTTAGGCAAAATTTCAAAAATACTTAGAAAAATTTTGAAATTTTTTTTCCTTTTTTCTTTCTTTTTGTGATGATCATTGCTATCACTACTCAACAAGAAGTGACCTTACTTCTGCAAGTATTCAACTTAGTCCATTTAGGCCCCAACATGGTAACCTGTGGTGATCAAGAAGGGGTCTTCCCTATATAACTCTGATCAGATTTGGCCCATAGAGGCCCAATGCTGTAGCCTATGGCTCTGATACTACACTGTCAAGTACCCTCCCATCAGACCGATCCAGGGAGAGAACATGGCACTAAAATTGGGCATCTATCCCCATGATTATTAAGTAAAACTCATTGATGATAAAAGGCCTATACATATGCATATTGTAGAAACACAACGGAATTAAAATCATCTAAATATCTAACAAACATTCAACATTTTCATGACAACCATTAAATAAAGACATTTTAGAATTTATAAAAGAGAGTACTTTTCTTGAAACGAAGTAGTCCCGAGCAACTGGATATGCAACTGCAACGTTCCACCCAACCACAGGCTAGTTGTGTCATCAATCTCTCAACACAATGGCCACCCCCGAGCTGGGCATGATTTCTACAAGGAAAAAGGGAACAACAAACTCACACATAGACAAAATACACCAAAATCAGCCAAGCCAATCCATAGTTGGGTTTATCAGGCTGCTAAGGCAAAGGGAGGGAATGAATTGCTAAGCTAGTGAGCTCAAACACAGAGCCATGGATACCTCTACAAGATCTATCTAGATTGGCACCCACAATGCCTACACACCCCACTCAAGGAAGTATTCCCTTCACCAATACACAGTCCCTCAAGCCATACCTTCCATTCTAGTGTTATTCAAGGTGTCCATATAAGAGTAGCCAGCCCTTTTTATCTTTCTGAGAGGTTACTCCCCTCACTAGGTTTATCAAGCCAATTCTGGTCCACTTCCAGTCATAATTTCTTGCTTACAATTTCAAACCAAAACAGGGATTCAAATAACAACAAAATCACAATTATTGGGCATCAAGAGAAGCATTTTGGCAGTGGGATGCCCAGAATGGGTTTCCATTGGTTGCAGTAAAAACGTGGGCAATAAAAAATGAAATGGGGAAACAACCCTGGGAGGGAAAAATCGTTTTCAGAAAACGTTTATGGACATTCTAGGAGCAAAAATGACCTCCATCATAGCCCCAAATCGTGGTTCTCCTCTCCCAATCACTGTACCAACCAAAAACGAGTTCCTAGCCATGGAAAATGCAGGAAAATGATGCAAAATGTGAAGGAGGAAGCCCCAGCTAGCTCAGACTACGTGAGAGAGCAAAGGCCATGGGTGAAGAATGGATTTGGGCACAATTTCGTAGGTGTTTTCTTTCCCAAGAAGCAAAAATACGATTTTCCAGATTGATGGCTTTCCCATACATGAAATTGGTTGCCATACCTCTCCATTCCCAAGGCATTAACTACCTCAACCAACGCTTGGAAGAATTAAATGATTGGGTGCATAAGACAAATGGGTAGTTGAGGGTTTATGGGTTTTCTCATTGACACATGGATTGAATCTATTGGCTCAAGGGTTTGAATATTTTCCCTCCCTATTCCTTGTGAAATCATGCCCCCATCTCTTGTTGCATTGCATAGCTAGTTGTGGGTATTTCATTAAAATTCGTATTTACATGATGTCTTAATTTACATTGTGCCTGTCTAGCACAAGAACCATATGCACCGATTTTTAATTGCCGATACATAAAACGATAAATCGATGGCGGGGCCTTAGCCTTGAGCTCCTCACCATGATTTAATAACGATATTTACATACTTTATAATTTTAATGGAATAATGTCAAAATCGGGGTATTGCAAGGAGTCTCAAATATTTCACATATGTTGCAGTAGTAGCTTGTTTGAGCAATTCGAAAGTTTTATGGTTGTCTTTCTTCAAGAAAGATTCTTGGTTATTCTTGTACCTTATTTATTCATGGAATGTTCTTCCTTTGTCATGAATTTTCCTCCTACGGTCGTATCGATAGTTGTCTTTAGTGTGACCTTCCGACGAGCAAGTCACGCACCACAAGTCATTATGCCTCAAAGTAAGTTGGTGAAGCGGCCATTGCATTATTTCTAGCTTTTCTTCAATTATTCTGTCGGAAAGACCTACTGAGAAGTTGTATTTGACTCAACTTTTAAATATTTCTTTAAAACATCGTTGTATGTTGTAAATTCGAGCAAGAATAGGGGTGTTTTAATTATTGGCTACAGACCTGCAACAATGAATTGGATCATGACTGTTTGATACATCTCAGATGACATTTGGATAATAATTTATTTATGTATTCTATCATATTCGCATACTGATTCACCCAATATTTGAGTACTTTCTTTTAGTTTGTGGCCCGCCAAGTGCTTGATATCCTGCATCTTGAATAATTCTAGGAAATTTTCTCTGATCTCTTGCTTCGTTTTTGCTCCATCTTCAATAAAGTTTGTGTACCATGTAAGTGCTCTTTTCCAAACGCCACTTGCAAACTATGAAATCTGTTGATTCTCATCATCAATAAGATTAGCTTGCTAAATGGTTTTGTAGACAAACTAGCGTTTCTTAGGGTATTCATCTCCCTCATATATAAGGGTGTAATTTGGGTGATGATATGCTATCTTAACATAATTTCTTTTTCTATTTAGGGTTTTATTAATTAATGGAGATGAATGAGAAACTACAGACATATTTACCTCTTTATGATGGGTTTAAGCACCTACTTCTTGCCAGTGAGTGTTATACGAGGAAATCCAGAATTCTATAGATTCTTTGTCTATACCTTGAATCTCTAATGGGATGCATGATCCAACCAGTAATGTTGCTGGAAGGGGGTTACCTCCATGTATTCTGAATAGAATACATTAAATCCATGTCTTCTAAAATATGGTGTAAAATTGATCCAATTACCCTACAACATGGAAAATTTTAGGGGCTAATATTATCCCATGGGATAAATTTTGGGGTTTTAAAGTTTGAATGGGTTAATTTTTTATTAAGCACCAATTAGGTATGATTAGCCCACATTTTATTTACTTATTTTTAATGAATAGGAGGTTAGCCCCATCGAATTTAAAAAGGGGATCCAATATTTAAAAAAATTAGCTTTTCTAGAAATGGACCTAAACCTTTGTTAGCCCACAAAAATTTCTAGGAAAATCCCATTTGCCCCTGATCTAGAAATGGCACTTGCTAGGGGGTTCTTTCACCTTCTATCAATCATGGAAATCGAAATCGAAGTCGAAGTTATATTCATCCATATTTTATGGGTTGAATCTAGTTTTGCAAGTTACTTAATGTCCACATGAGAAGGGCAGTTGATATTTATTATAAGGTATTATAGAAACCCATTTGCATCTAGGAGAGTTATAAATCCCATCACCTCAAATCCAAAGTTTCCCTAAGAAACATGGGGATTGCGAAGCTTGCGATTGACGAAGCGACAATAACACTTTTGTGGATGTTTGGGGCATCATGTTTGGGGGATGGGAATTCATTTATAGCCATGTAATTGGGCATTTAGGGGGCTATGACTTACCAAGGATAAAATTGCCAAAATATTCACCAAGAATTCACAAGGTTTTATGATTTAGTGAAAGGTTTTATAATTTAGTGAAATATTTGCCAAGAATTTACAAAATTATATAATTGAATGAGATATTCACCAAACAATTATATATACATAATATAACATTGATAAAATAGCCTTCATATTTTCCTATATATCATGGGGATTCACCCATAAATTATACATAGAAATTTCGGGGGGATTCTTAAAAAATTCCCTTCCCTATAGTGGTCTTTCGATCATCAATTGTTCCAAAATTTGTCCACAATCGTCTTGTCAACGCTATATTGTGCTTTGGTTAGGTCCAATTCCCATTTCATACTCGACAATTTGTCATACAAATGGGCCATGATTTAGAAGGTTCAGGATCATATCAACGAGAGTCACCCGTTTATGAATAACAATATACAATTTTGGAGTTTCGTCCATTGGAAAAGGTCCTCTGACTAGCACCTCACCCTGTCTCTCATCTTGTCGAATTTCCCTCGACTCAGGTGGGACTTTTGTGTAATCGATATTTTCAACTGTCTTCTCCATATTTATCTTATTATGAAGGGGACTTAAATGGTCCCTCAAATCCTCCCATCTTTTTGTCGTTTGTCCCTCTCGAGATTTTGAATATCAGCATTCTGCTTATGACTGGCCATTAATTTTAGTCTAGTCAATCTTGGGTCCTTACTAGGATTCATATAATTCTTATTCCATTGACTAGAATGGTCTATTCATTCATTGGCACATGGTCTGTGACCCCCTCATTTTCGAATTGAATCTTACTAAATGATGAAAGTGGGTTCAACGATGACGTTCATTTGTTTAGAAAATACTCCCACTTGCGCTCAAGGACAAAGCACTCCCAATATTTTTGCTTTTGATCCCAATTTGAAATGGCATTGGGGCCCAACAGAGGTCAAGGCTCAACTATGTGGCTAACTCCTTTTTCATTTAAAAACTTATATAGTAGGGTTAGAATTGTACATAAAAATCTATCATGGACGTTGTTATAGAATATTCTTTGGATTTTGTCAAGCAAAGTTCTTTCTTCGATAGATTTCTCTTCACAGTATTCCTTCCATATATTTTCTATCCACTCATATAAATTCATCCGTCCTCCATTATCGATTTTATGCATTAATAGTCTTTCATTCTGGGAATCCAACTTTCTCATGAACACTATCCAATAAATTCTTTACTTCATGTGGGACGACTGCAATGAATTACTCATGCCATCAAGTGAAGAACTTTTCTCTAGCCTGTGCAATTGTCAACTTGTTCCTTATAGCATAGTTTTGAATGTAGTTCATGAATTTTCACTTCCACTACTCTCTTATTTCTTCCTCACTCACCATTGATGTATGCATGATCATTTCATGTCTCGGGTCATTAATACCGACAACGTAACCAATGTTGTAATCTATAGGATTACATGAGGTTAACAATAACATATCATATAGAAATATATATCAAGTACTAGATCATACATACATAAAAGGACACATAATAGATAAAGTAGTGGAGGCAAGAGCGACAAGTATTTTTATTATAATATCACACCATTATGTACAATAATGGAATCTTATCATCTCCTGGCTCACCAACCTATTATATAGATCATTCAATTAGTTATACAGTTGCAACTTCTTAACTGTCTGGTTGGTTGGCTTAACCAACCCGAATGAACTGGACCAAATAGTCTCTAGTCGATTGGGAGGACCTAGTCGGGTTGTCGAATAAGCTCATCCAACATGCTCTTACTGTTCAACATAAAGTTACATTAAAAAACATATAGTTTCTACCAACACCTACTCTTCTGTTCAACATAATTTGCTACTCAAAAGGACATGGAGTGGCCACACCTAAATTTACATCAAATTATAAACATAACTTTACCTCTGGTATAACATTGTTTGCAAAGAACATTTTCTTAACAAAAATGTAGTTTCTAATACATAATATGCTTGTACATGATTGTTTTTTTGTCCACATTTACCATAGATATTCCAATTTTCTAAAGTTAAAAATGCCAAAGTTGATTCAGAGCACGAGTCACCTTCCATATCCCGAAGATACAAAATTCTAGGTTCCTTTGATAATCCTAGCTTTGACAACTGGTCTATGTGTTGATTATGCTCCTTATAAACATGAGTGAATGAAATATGATGAAACATGATTTCCGCATGTTTGACCTCATTGGCCAGGTTTTGAATGTTTAGATCTCCAATATTCTAAAAGTTGTTCAACCAATTTATCACCAAAAGGGAGTCCTCGAATACCTGAAGAGTTCCTAGTTTCCTTTGAATTTCCACCTATATGAAAAATCAAAGAGCCATAAGTTTATCTATATTGTTCGATCCTTATCCCAATATTGCTGACAATTGAATGAAATTATTATTCCTAAGGAGTATCACTCCCCCAATTCCTCCTTAAAGTTCATTCCTTTTATATGCTCCATCGAAAAATTCCCATGGCATAACATAGTCTATTTTTAGAGGCCCTATGATTCTATCCCTCTTTAATTTCCCCTCTTCTTTATATGATTATGAAAGTATGCATATAGATACATAAACTTGAGAGGCCTGGGAGGTTCGACCTTCAAAAATCATCTCATTTCTGGTTAGCCATAAAATCCATATCATTAATAAAGGGACTTCTTAATAGAATTTTAATTCTCTTCTTTGGAACCATGCTTGAATACCTTCTTCCACTGAATCACATATCCAAATATTTTTAATCCCTAGCTAGGATTCGACTTCTTTCCAAAGTTGCAGAGAAAAATGACATTTATCAAATATGTGATAGATATATTCTCCTATATGCCAACATAAATAACATCTTCAAGACCTTGTTTTTTTTCCTTTGGAACCGATCTCAAGTCAATACTTTAGAACTGAGAGCAAGGCACATGAAAACTTTTTTTTTTGGAGCTTTAACTTTCCATATTGGTTCCCACCACCATCAATCTTCATTATCTTCCACATTCATTAACATTTCATATCCTTAATATGTTCCCCCATCCTTGTTTTGGTCCTATATCAAACTATCAAAATCTTCCTTTAATTGGATATGTCCCCTCTTCATTTCTGCTATGAAAACATTCCATTGATTCTTCATCATCTGCTCCAAATTTATTTGCTTAGCACTTTTAGAACCTTTATTCCAAATCGACGTCATATCTTCATTTGTTACCTGCACTATATTATAAATAGTTTGATTTTGTAAACACGAAGATAATTCCTCATACATAAAAACTTTATCGCTACATCCCTTTACTGGATCTTTCCCAATCCTCATATGTACCCCATTCCCGACATTCCATGCTAGTCTACTGCTTATAACTAGAAAATATGTGATTAGATTCTTCTAATGATTTGAGGCTTTCTTAAAAGATTTTACTGGATTTCTAATCCATTCTAAAAGAGTTTGGGAGGCTATATATTTCTGATAGATCACCCTGCACCATAATCCACCATTTTCTATTAAGTTCCACAAGCTCTTTGCTACTGGTTCCTTATTGAAAACTGGTAACTACTTAAGATCCCAACCTCGTTTTCTATTTGGATGTGAAATTTGTTACCACCATGCTAGATGATATCCCATACCTTCTTTCTTCCCCTTCCACAAAAAATCCATGCAAATGATTTCAATTTTCTCTAATACTTATTTTGGAATATGTGCCAAAATACACCAATAGCCCAAAATCGCCTCAAGTACTGATTTTACCAAGGTTAACCTTCCTCCTCCGACCAACCATTGATGACACCAAAACTGAATTCTCTGCTCTAGTTTGCTAATCATCCACTTCCAGTCTTTTTTATAGTAATCAATAGCATTAATAAAGAACCCCAAGTACTTAATCCCTATTTGAATATCAACCTTGTTGAAGTGGAGGATATGATTTATTTATTTCAATAACATAATTCAATATCCCACTAAAACTAAACGGTGACTTGTTTATATTAACTTCCATTCCCGATGCTTTGTAAAACAATTGAGAATATAATGAATTGCACTTACCTCCTCCAATGTTCCATTGTAAATGAACATGACATTGTCGACAAAGAATACATGGGATAAGCATAACAAACCTCCAACTCAAATGCCTTTTATCATACCTTCCCTACAAGTGCACATAATATCACTAATTAACCCTTTGATCACCATCAAGAACATATATGGTGACAAAGTGAACCCTTGAAGGAGGCCACATTCTGGTCTAAATAATTTAGAACCTTAGAGAGTATCTCTTGTATCCCGATAGCTATAACTTTGGAAAATATTTTGTAAATGTTGTTATATAAAGATATGGGGAGAAACTGTCCAAAAGATGAATCTTTGTCAACTTTTAGAATAACAACGAGGAAACTTGAATTTAGGGATCCTAGAAATTTCCCATTAACCCCCATTTACTTAGCCACCCAAAGGATATCTTTCCCCATCAATTCAAAAAATTCCATAGACATTTCGATAATCCATCCATCCAACCATGGACTTTTATCTTTCTTAAACATTTGCATTACTTCCAATATTTCTTCTTCAAATATCTTCTTTTAGAAATTATGATTATCTTCCTCTATTACCATTTACAGGAAATAACATGTCATCTTTATTATTTATGCAATATTAGAGCTTGCAGTTTCCTTATAGATCTTTTTAAAGTATGATACTCCTAGCATTGATAATTCATTGAAATCCTTCACTAAACGGCCATCTTCTGCCTTCATTTCCTATATTGAATTGTTACTTTTCCAGAAATTAGCATATTGATGGAAGTATTTCACATTTTTATCTCCTAGTTCTAACCATAGGGCCCAACTCTTTATCCTCTATTCTTCCTCTTTCAGTTAGTAGATATTTATTTTTTAACTCTAAATATTTCATTCTTGAAATATCCTCATTTCCAAAACATGTACAATTTCCTTGGAAAATACCTTTTAAATGAGACTCAACCTTTGCAAGATCGTGGTTTTGATTCTTTATGAATTCCATGGCCCATGGGATGAAGTCTGGGTGATTCCATGAATATGGGTAACTATTTTTGGCCAAATATGACGATAAAAAACAAAAATTTTACCATGTATTAAATTGAAGCCCTCGAAACTCATATTTGCCACATGAATTTTGACATGCGGTTAAAAAAATAAATGTAGAGAATTATGTTGGCTTTCCAATGATATTTTTTTCGAAATATACCAATGTCATTTATCGTTTCAAATTTTCATTTAATGAAACGTGTGTACTTCAAAATTCGAAGAGCAATTAACAATTATTTTGTGTGTGTGCACAATAATTTAATGTTAAAGTAATAATGTTAAAAAATGAAATATGTGAACATGATATAGACAGAATGCAATAGTGCATACATATTTTTCTTTAATTTTTCTCGAAATATTATATTTATTATTATTTTTCGAAACTGACCAATGAATATTTTAGTCGCATTTTGCACACATGTGTGTGTGTGTGCACCAAATCTTTTGATTGTTTACATAATTTGAAAAATTAAAAATACCCTTTTGAAGAGGACGCACTTATCTAGTTCTTGTGTATTTTTTCAAAATTTTAGGATGTGTATTTTGAATTTTGTTGATTTATCTTTGAGCTCAATCGAAGTTGTCGGCAGGGTTTTTAAGGGAAAGTTTTAGTAGAAATTTAAAAACAAAAGACACAAGAAAATAAAAATTTGTAAATTTATGTATATGGATAAAGGATTCATTGAAAAATCCAATGGTATCAAGTCTGCCCATTAATTTTCATTTACTGACATAGTTTAAGCCTCTGAAAGGCAGACAAAACTTTCTTTCTTCAGTGAAAAGGAATCTTGGCCTGTGTTTTAGGCCCTCAATCGAGGTATTTGCTCGATTGAGGTATTTAAAATACCTCGATCAAGGGTTAAATATGAAATCAATCGAGGGTTCTACATAGACCTCGATCAAAGTATTTTGAAACCCTCGATTGAGCAAATTGCTCGATCGAGGGCTAAAAAACAGGTTGCGGGCCTTTTTTTATTTTTTTCAAAAGCTAGATTGAGGTCTTGTTTCAACCCTCGTTCGAGGTTTTGATAGCTCGATCGAGGTCTTGTTTCAACCCTCGATCGAGGTCTTTTCAAGCCCTTGATTGATTTATTGTAAAACCCTCGATCGAGGGCTTGAAAATACCTCAATCGAGGATTTGAAAATACCTCAATCGAGGATTTGAAAATACCTCGATCGAGGATTTGAAAACAATTTTTTTGGGTTCCGCTTGCCAAAAATCATGAACCAGCTTCATGGATTCACGCAACTGCCTCCTTTTGAATTTTTAAAGAAGTGTCCATTTGTTCAGTAGGTACTAAGTTAATATTCTTGTCGAATGTATGCAACCGATCATGGATTACCTTCCATGACGAGTTAAATTTCAAGGGATTCAATGGCTTATCTTCTTATTTGTTCATTTGTAATAATATCAGACAATGGTATGATATCCCACTTGGTTACACCCAATAACTATATCTATCAAAGCCTTATAAAATTTGTTCAGAAACAAAAAGCGATCAATTTGCTTAAATACACTATCTTTGCCTTTCTGATTGTTTCTCTCAATAGGAGTTAAAGAATGGGCTCCACATCAATTAGCTCCCTGAACTCAAGATGATGAACCGAAAATTTTGCATATCCATCCTCTCTTGCCATATCCCCCTAGATTTCCTTCCCGTTTACTGTAAAATTAATATCTCCACCTATTATTATAGATCCTTCATTAACCAATAGAGGTTCATGATACAAAATGAGCATCCCATTCTATTTCTTCACAAATCAATACATAATACTGAACATACAACACAAGAATTCAAAAGGGTTAGGACTAAATTCCATCTAGTAATTTATCTTCTTGATAAAACTTGAGAATCCATGTAAGAAAAATCCTAGGTTGTTAAAGTATTTCTAAGAACCGGTATTAGCTCCCCCCCTCCCCTATAGTTTCTTTGAGAAGGATGACTTCCGGTCTTTCTTTCAAAACTGAGAGATATAGGTCTAGCCTCTTATTATGGCTACCTAACCCCAGATATTGAAATAAAGAACACGCATTACTTAATGTTGTACTGGGGAGTCATTTCTCTAAGAACCCTTTTAAAAAAACCTGTTCCATTTTGTCGAAAAAATCTTGTGCAATATGAATTTATGTCTTTCTCCCTATCAAAACATAACAAGACCCTTTTGAAGTGTTTTCCCCTAGATCCCTAGACATCTTCAAATATTAACATTTTTTATATCATAATCCATAATTCCCTCCTACCCAAATAACACTACAATCTTTTCTATCTGAGCTAGGAGAAAGATCAAGTTCCCTTTCAGGTCTCGAAAGGATATTTATGCAATATATTACAGTACCCTTTTCACTTGACTCTTTTTCCAGTACTGACTAATTCGTAATGCAATTCCATCCCCTATTTTAACTATTTAGAATGGAGCTTTCAACTAGAGTAGACCAACTTTCATCTAGAAGAATACTATGAGGAATAGAGAGAGGAAAGGACTTACCAAATCCTGAATGACTGTCCATTGGATTCAATATTTCCATGATTTCCTTATTTTCCTTGCTCCTAGTTCTATTCCTTTGGATTTCCATACTTCCACCCAATTTTTGGTTGATTAAAGAACTATCCTCATTCATCAAAAAAGATTCAGCATTAGTAAGGATTATGGACATTTGATCCTTCTTTTCTTCTTCTAACTGCGTTAGAGTACACACCAGATTATTTGGATTCACTGCCTAGGAATTATTTCACTTTTTCCTTCTATCTCTTAGAGGTAAACCTTCTTTTTTCCTCGAATAATTCCTAATGAAAGGTAATTCACAATGCACAACTAAATGGCCATAATTATGACATCTAGAGAACTAGAACGAGATGTTCTGATAGTCAAGTATCTACACATGTAGTACTTTGCCTCCCATTTCAATTTCCATAGACTCCCACAATACTTCTCTAGTGTCTATCTCAACTAATACCCTTGCCACTGATCTAAAGCAGGAACTGGAAAAGGAATCATCCACTTTTATGGTTTTTCCAAGAAGGTCTCCTAAATTCACCAAAAAATGATTTGTCCAAAATTACATGGGAAGTCTTGGAAATTTTACCCATACATGAGTTTTTGGATTAATTTCCAATTTGGCATCAAACATTGGATACCATCGCTTCACTGACGAGTAAATCGAACCCTAAAAACAAATTCCTTTTAGGGTAGATTTGGCATCCTCTTCCTTTCTGAAGGTAAAAACCATCCATCCATTTGATAATAGATTGAAAGAAGGTTTGTATCCCAATATTGGACTCCAAATTTTTTGAATCTAATTGTTTAAATAAATCCAACATTCTTCGATTGTTAAATTTTCCCATAGGAATGGTTCCCATGAAATCCAGAATCTGGGAAATTTTGATATCCTCCCCTACAAAGATTCTTACAAAGTCTTAGTATTTCCTAATTAGATTGTGATTCCTTTCTTTGAAGGCCAATCTGTTTGCAAATATACCATCATATTCTTTCTCCTGATATCCCAAATTCCAATAAAAGACCAATAAATCATCCTCCCTTCACCTCTGATGTATCTATATCGGGACTATTTAAAGCATTTACCTCCAAATAAAATCCTAAATCCTCTCGATTGTTCCAAAACAACAATGTGTCCTTTAAACTTGGATCCACCTGAGATTCGTATGCAGAAATTTTATTCTCATGTCCTTCCACTTTTCCATATTGACATATGTGATTAGTGATACATCTAGTCTACATGCATGTTGTGATTTTCTCTGGGGTGTTCTTTCCCGAAGAACAAAGAATATCCTTATGTTTCATGTCTATTTAAGACAACGAGATCCAATATCACTACCTCATCCCCTATTTTATGTGTATTTGGAACTTTGGGCTTTCTAGCCTTTGACAAAACCTTCCTCAACATTATATTCCTTCAAACATCCTTTACCATTATTAACCCATAAAAAATCATAGTTTTATTAATTATAGTAATCACATCCTCCATGTTAAAAGAGATTAAAGGATCTAACAACTTCACATCGACCTATTTACAATCATAATTACCCATAGTTATTTATGTATAGTTCAACAAAATTCAATTTATTTAATTTAATGTTTACTGGTGATTATGAAATATGATCATTTCTAAATCTTTCCAAATTTATCCTAGCTAATGATAACAATGTTATTGCTATTATTACTTAATGCACACTTACATGAAATGACTATACATAATGGGTTCATGTCAAGGAAACACAATTTATAGTATAATTCATTCACTAGAACTGAAGAGATCATTACTAGTATGCTATATTATAGTCTGACCTAGATTTAAATAGGCACATGGTACCCCATGGTCTTCAATTAATACCCTAATGTAAAAATTTAAATCTCTATAGAAATAATCTATTCTAGATTGATATTTCAATTCTTGTTATATAGTTGTTTGAGCTATACTTTGCATTATGGTGTATGTATTATATATAGAGTTATTTTTTATTGTTTTACCACATGATTAATAACCAATCAATAGCATTCAATGGTTTTACAATTGGTATGGTTTATGATATTATTAGATCACCCTCCAACAATGTTAGGTGTCACACTATTACACTCAACACCTATGGCCATTACTGCCAATCCATTCATTTTTTTTCTGAGATGGTGATTAATACATCAATACACTGGGTTTATTTAATACATGGTCTCGATATGTGTCTTTGCATACGAGAGGTGTCAATGCAATTAGGTTTGCTTTCAAGTATGGAATTTGGCCTTCAAATGATTTACCATTATGAAAACTTGTTTGCAAGAGATTTGAGGGTTGGATATTTTTGGGGATACTAGGCCTCACACCACGTCTTACCAAGCAATAAGAGGCCTCATGCTTGTGAATTTACTATTGAGCATTTGACACAATGCTAATATTGAATTTCTCCTACTAAATTTTGAGCTCCATTTCTTATGATAGTTATTGATAACTATTAGGATGGAGGTTTTATCTGAAAATTATTGAGGGATTTAACATCTTTCTCACAGGTTTTTATCTTTAAAAACAATTATGCGATGGATACTGTAAGAACTAGTCACTATAGTTCTAGACATCTCTATAATTATCAAGGGTATAGTTCAACAATCTATTTATACAATTCAATTTTTCGAGTGAATTCTACCATTCTCATCGTTTTTGTTATGGGTATGGTTTTTTTTATATTGTTTACTATTTGTTGTACCATGACCCCTAGAGTCATTCTTACGTAAAGTAGTTAACCCCAATACTTTTTGTCCTTTTTAGCATTGTTTAACTACTATAGTTTTCATTCGTTTTTAATACCTTATACCTTGTGTTCTTAGGATTTCATTGTCAGGACAACTTAGGATTTCATCGTCGCTTGGCCCTCAAATGGACCTCAGGTACAACTTAGAAATTCATATTCCTCAATTTCCGCTGAGTTTACTACTAAATTATGATAAAAATATTTTAACCCTGATTATGCCTTTGAATTCTCTTACTAGGTATTATCTTCATTCAATTAGTTACTGTTCATTACACTGACATCATGGAAATGTTTCTTATTATGTCGACGAGTAGGGATGAGACCACGACTGATATAGGATGAAAATTTTGAGTTTATTAAGGGTTTTCTATTAGGTGTTTATGTGGTTCATCATCTCTCTTCAATTTTGTTAAGTTAGTTGTAACCTGGAATTTTGATATTTCTATATTCCAATATGAAGAAAAGAAAAAAAGCTACATCCATGGACTGTAGTTTAACCATTTATGTGTGTTTTTTTTTATATATATTATAAACCTAGAATGTTTGGACTAAATTATATGGATTTTGAGTTTTGTATAGCTCGAAAAAAATATAAATGAGTATATATGTTTACTTTGTTTTATAATGTGGCCAAGGTTTAATATATTTCCAAATGAAGCATAATTAGTTTCATTTTTATAATTGTATGAATATGAGTTTTCTTGTAAAACTGTAATTTATTGTGTTTAAAAAGAAACTTTTGTTTACCCGGTTTATAGCAATATACTAATATACCCATGGTTTTGTTACTAAATATAAACAAATTTCCTTTGCTAATTCTATTTCACATGATTACTGTAGCTAAATAAATTTAGCTTTAAGGATTGCTTAAAAATAAATCTAGCAGTAAAACAAAACTATAAAATAAACCCTATCATTTCATACAAAATTCATGATAGGAAACTAATAGTAAGATAGAAAAGTAAACTTATATGTTTCCAGAGTTTAGAATATCTTGGAAAAACTCTCTTCGTTAGGTCTACGAACCACCCAACCATAGGGTATCTGAGACATTTTCCCTTTTATCTCAAAATCCACCCATGATCCAAACCATGATACCACCAGGGCAAATTCAAATTCAATTTTTTCAATTTTCTCTTAGGTGAAAATTCCTTTAAGAATTGAACCTAATTCCACCAACAAGTACAGTCTAATGATTGCCACACCTAACACCCCCAATTCTCATAACAATGTGCATATTAGATTCGTGTATATTGTTTATTTATGCACAAGATATCATTTTTTTACCGATCCATAAGACTAACCTAGGTAGGTACTCACAATTCTTGCCTCATATAACATTTACAAGTGATATTTAGTATAATCATAAATAGTTCTAATTTTTTGTTAGTCAAATTGAACTTGAATGGTACTAATATTTATTACTCATAACAACTTCCAACGACTTCACCTAGTAGTTGTTACTATCTCCTTATTACCAACTAAAAGTCTTGGTTAAATCTCCTCTCTCCATGATTAACCTCCCCCCTTCCATTCCTTTGAATACCTTATTTTATATGGTAGCCAGACAAAAACTAAGAGTCATATTTTGTATTCTTTCTTATCTTAAGTACTATTAGGATGACACCTTTTCACTAAAATCCAGGAGAATGGCTATTTCTTTGGAAGGAAGTTTTGACCACTTCCTCACTACAGAGAAGGATAAATGATTGACACTTGGATGTTCTAAAACCTAGGCTACCTTCCCTACTCGTGGTAGCATTGTCCCTTATTATTCTAGACCTGCCTAGTCAGGATTGGATATTTTTATTAATAATATATTTTCAAATATTTACAATCACACCATCATTACAATAATGTTTTATGGTGCATCATATCCCATTTCATCAATAATAACCAAGAGACATTTAAAATCCCATAACTAGCTTTAAAATAGCCTATGTTTAGGAAAAACAATTACTAAATACACTATATACACAATAACTATGAGCATGAAATTGAATCCAAGAGAAAGTGGATGTTGCTTATCACCTCTTTATTGAGCTTTGGTTGTCCTTGATGTCAACTAATGCCAAAGAGGATGTCAACTGATTAAGTTTGAGTCATTGATGTCACTGAATTCAAGTGGATTCAATATTCACATGCCAACTTGAAGAAGTATAGTAAAGCCACATTGAATAAGTATATGCACAAGCAAGATGGTGAAGCATATGGATGCTAGTGTGAAGAAGTTTATATAGAAGTTGCATCTAGTATGAAGAAGTGTGTACATGAGTACATCATGCATATCCATTTTGAATAAGTACATAAGGAACATGTACTTGAGCAGGTCACAAGTCCATCAAGTTATGCTAGTCCTTCAAGGCACAAGCTAAAGTGTTTCTTGGGAAGAAGTTTGAAGAGTGCACAAGAAAACCAAAGAGTAATTTGGAAAAAGTCTTGTGTGCGCAAGTAAGTCCATAGAATATTCAAGAGTGCGCAAGCAAGTTCATAGAATATTCAAGAGTGCGCAAGCAAGTAGAGTGGAGTCCGCAAACAACATGGTACAGGAGATGACTAAACAACTATACAAGTCCTGAAATCACGCAAGTTATCTCCAATTAGAAGAATCTTTCAGTTGTTGAAGAGTGCACAAGTTTCAAGAAGGGTATAGATATTGAAGTCAACATTTGCGCAAATTCCATAGCTGATGACACAACAAGTGTGCAAGATACACAAGTGATGGTATTGCAAGGGTCAAAGTCCCACAAAGTCAAATATCACTCATTTGCAAGTTCCACAAAGCATAGATACATCAAGTGCGTAAGACTGAAAAGTGATGGTATAACAAGGGTGAAATCCCCACCAAGTCAATGAGCTTGTATGCGCAGAACCCACAAAGAAAATACACATTAGTGGTGCAGAACATGACTTGTGGCATAAGCACAATCCATGAAACAAGAAAGAAGGAATGCCACAACCAACTTGTGGACATACAATCTATGCAGGGCATGTATAAATAGTGAAGAAAGTTGAAGATTTGAAGTAAGCTTGATGGCGAGGTCGAAGAGATTCTAAGTGGAAGATATAGATTTATATTCGGGGCATCATGGGATCGAGGTACAAAACAGTATGATCTAGTGAGGAGCTAAGTGCGCACAAGCAGAGGAATGATTGAATTGATGGTGCACATAATACTGCTGTAGATCTGTGACGATTGCGTGAAGAAAGAAAGGCATACTGTAGAAGGTGCACAAGTGCATGAGGATTGAATGATAATAGAACAAGAGGCATGCAGATAGTCACATATGTTTTAAAGGATGAAGCACGAAGATATGATTGAGGTATGTCAAAATATGTGCAGAAGTTTTGATGATGCAAGAAAGCTGATTTGAAGTGTGCAAAGCATAGAAGTCCGTAAGATGCACAATGACAGAACAACAAACGAATATAATATGTGCGTCATGATGAGGATGATATGAGGCAAGTGCTTTAAAATGAAAGAACGAATCATAAGATGAAACATGTCGCAGATTGTCTGAAATATTATGGCACTTAAACCGAGTAGACACATCTAAGTAAGTGCGCAATTCCATCTGATACTAGTGCATAATATCAGAACAATAAGCTATCAATTGAAGCACAGTATCAGTTGGTTAGTGAAGTTGCATAGTAGAAGAATGACACAGCTAATCAGTGGTGCAGATGGTAGTAGATGAAGTAGCACACAATATACGAAGTGAGTCATTAGTATAATTGAAGAATTGAGTGGAATGAGAAGACAAGTGATGTATGCAGAGAAGTGACAGCTATACGACTGCATACAGAAGGTGCACACAATAGAACGAATATCAAAATATTAGAAGTGTGCACATATTGGAATTTCAGTAAGGCAACAACTTATTTTGTATATATGGGTGGCAAGACGAGGAAAGGAACAAGGGGTCATAGCCTCCTTCTAGTTGGTGCTAGAGAATACAGGGAGTTGGTGCTTCCTTTAGGTCGATGCTTGTAAAACTAAGGGGTCGATGCCTCCTTCCAATTGGTGCTGGTAAACAAAGGAAGTCAGTGCTTCCTTGAATGTAATTTTTCATTACAAAAGAGCATTCCGTGGATTTATCCCGTTTGGGTTTCCACGTTGAAATCCTGTGTGTTCTGTTTTATTTGTCTTGGTGCATAAATGGATGAATTATTTTATTTATATTGGATGCGTAACTAAAGATCAAGATTAAGTTAATACTAATCTGTTAAAGAAGGTAAAAATTGCCGATAACTGCTCTAATACTAGGGAAATTTTTAAGGATCCATCCTTATTTGAAAGTGTATAAACCTTGGTGAATCTTACCAATTCTTAAAATGTCAACTATAAAATATTTGGCAGTATTTTTCTAAAAATATTTCAATTTCTAAGGATTTCATATAGTTAATATAGTAATTTGCAATTTTTAGACTGAATTTTTTTTTACCTCATCAAAATTGGGCGAAACAGGGCTTAAAGAAATGCAAATTGGTGAATCTTTTTTTTGAAAAAAACATGGAAAAATAGCCCATGGGATAAATTTCGCCCCTAAAATTTTTCGTGGGTAATACTGATTCACCCCCCTCTCAATATGAAATTGATTCCAACAATTGATTTCAAGGCAGGTGTCTTTAGTAACAACTTAACATCTGGAAGATAGATCTGTGCATAAATATCGACAAGCATGAAGGTCTTTCCACCAACAAAGCACCAAGGTTTGATGGCACCAACTATACCTTCTATAAGGTTAGGATGGAAGTATATCAACAATCATTGGGAGCATATGTCTAGCAGTCCATTGTTGATGGTTACAATGTCCCAGCAGCTGTGCTAGTTAATCTAGCCAAAAGGAGAATATATGAATGCAATGCAAGAGCTAGAAACGCATCGCTGCGTGGTTTAACAAATAATGAATTCGTCAAGGTTATGCACTGTTCCTTGGGAAAGGAAGTTTAGGATAAAATCAAAAGTGTCTATGAAGGTGACTAAAAGGTAAAGAAATCAAAGTTGCAGAGCTACTATGGGTTATTTGAATCCTTGATAATGAAATATGAAGGAAACATTACCTCTTACTTCTTAAGAGTTGATGAGATAGTTAATGCGATCAAAAGTATTGGGGTCACTCTGGAAATATAATTCGTGGTACAAAAGATAATGAGAACTCTGCCCTCAATATTTGATGCGAAGGTGTATGTATTGGAAGACAGAGCGAATCTTAAAGATCTAAAAAAACACGAGCTTCAGAGGATCCTAACAACATATGGGACGAGAACTGAGAAGGAGATTCCAACCAGAAAGGAAGCTGATTTGAATGCCACTGGAAAGGATAAGCACGATCATGACAAAGAATCTTGGAATGAATTAGATGATAAAGATTCAACCTTTGTAAGGAAAAGAGGAAGAGGAAAGTACAAAAACAAATTCCCTTTCAAATCTTTCAAATGTGGAGGAATAGGCCATTTTGCTGCTAAGTGTCCTTACAGAGAATATGGATATGGAGACAACAATGAAGAATCTATTTCTCATGATTGAAGAACTGCACACACTCAACACAAACCTGAAAATAAAAGGAGGGTTCCAAAACAGAAGAAAATTTTGTACATTGAGGAATATGGCAATGTATATTGTCACAACCCCAAAATACCCATATATATATATATATATATACATATATATATATATATATATATATATATATGTATATATATATATATATATATATACTCTTTTACTTAATAGCACAGTCTCACATTCATCTAAGTTTTAATTACTCATACACTTGATTTATTCCAAGTTCTAATCCAAGGTTGATTGCATGCTGGGAAGTGTACATATCTACTTCTTGGGATCATAGATCGACTAAGGTAAGCTTATACTTGTGTTACATTCGAAGTTCCCTAGTAAGTTATTTAATATCAAGGTCCAAGTTTATTTTAAAAGGTATTGGTTAGGAACTAGGGTGAAACCTAAAGGTTTAACCTTCGTCCTAAATGTGATATCCATGCATATAACTTGCACTAGTGTTATTGTTTATAAGCATTAATTCCTGCTTATGGTTAATATATGGTTAAAGGTTGAATGCATAGTTAAACACTTCGAAAACCTTGTTTAAGGTTTATATACAAACCATACGATAACATATACTATGGATTTAAATTTTTGAAGTTGGAAAAAATGCGTGGCAATAGTCTGGACAACAAGCAAGGGTGTTAATGCCATGCCATGTGAATGGTTTGACATTTTCACTTAATATTGAACCTGTGGCATGCGAATTGACAACACCACCAGGGTGGTTAATTCCATTTTGCAGCATATTAACTGCTCTTTAGACCTCGAACCAATAGATGAATGTTAACCCTCAATTTGTACCCTACACTTACTCTCCATTGTCGGATGGGATCTCCTTGGGCTAGGTTGAGATTGGAAATTGTGCATCATTAAATTTGTCCTCCCAAATGGATTTGGATACTGTCGAAAGGTTTGTTGGTTTTGTTTGTTGATGGTTTTTGCAGACAGACCCCGCCGAGAGTTTCTCCCTAGGGTGGACACAGGGTTTGTTTCCCTTTGGTCGAAACCAGTAATGCTCATTCGAGCTCTTTAACTTGTAGTGGTGGAAGGGTTAGAACAAAGAAGAGAGAGTGGGGATTTTACAGAGCCAAGCTCTGTCTCTCATCCTTCGGCTCTGCGATTTCTTGATAGTTTTTCTTAATCTATTTTTGTGGAAATTTTGGTGGCTTATCTTTGCGGATTTGGATGGTGACTATTTACTCCATTCTTGTGGAAGGTGTTTCTCTGTTCATGCTTGGAGTGTCTACGAGGAGAAAAATCAGCTAGGGTAAGTTTTCTTTGTTTATGCATTCCTTTTTTTTATAGTTCCTATAAGGTTAAAACGATTCGTAGAGTTAGTATTGTTTACATTTTCTTGCACAGGTGTTTGCGAAGTGTCTATGCATGAATATTTTATTGGCATAGGGTAAGATATGTTCAAACTTTGTTCATTTATGATTTTCTTCGTATTCATACTCTATGGATACGCCTTTGATAACTTTCCTATTGTTTTCCTTTCTTTTTTCTCACTGCAGGTGGGGAACATTTTGCTTATTACAATGTTCTGGTTTTATTCCTGGATATTGTCATTCCCTTTGGGGGTTTTGGGTGCTTTCACGATTTGATTGAAAATAAAAAAAATACTGTATGATAGACAACTCTCATCTATGAGAATTCCATTCCCCAAACCACGACCATTCTCGCAGGAATGCATGTTTCTTTTGGTAAGCTTTCGATACTTTGTTAATTACTAAATCATTACGGTTTTGTATACAAATGTTAGGAGGTTTAACTGATTTCATACCTTGTATGCATAGAAAATATGAGGATGAAGGTATCCAACTCTGCGATAGCTAAATGAATCACCTATTGGGGTTTAGTAAAGACTTGGTGGTCGCTGGCTTCCGAAATAGTGAGAGTTCAACCTGGTAAGCTTATTTCAACCATATTATTTTTTAAAATCCTTCCAAAGTTTCATTGTAAATCAATTCTAAACTATTTGATTTGTTTTGTGTTTGGGTATAGAATGATGGCGTGGCCTTACTGTGGTTTGGTTAACCTTTCGTGATACCATTAACCAGGTATGAAGTACAATAATCTTCCTTTAGTCGATAGGATTAGGAGTATCTCTACTATTGTGTATGAGTTTGAAATACTGGGGATTTAGCCTCTCGGCTTCCTGTGACCCGATGGTAGATTTTAAGTTAAGTTTAAAATGTGCCTATGGAATTAGTGTATGCATTGATGATTCTAGAATTAAGACTCTACGATATTTATGAGTTTGGTTCAAGTCTAGATGGGATATCTCGTTTAGAGATTTAACTTTTAAATCCAAGGGATTGAGGTTCTCAATGTAATTTGCTACTATGTAAATTTATATAAAGATCCAAGTACTGAAAGATCTTGGCTTATTTTTGTCATTGCTACTCTGTAATATTTATATGGGATGTTTGCTTGTCCTCTCGAATCAGTTTATAACTTGGAAACATTTACAGTTTAATATTCAATATCTAGGGTTTGAATACCTTACTCTATGTATTCTTTGGTTTGAAAGTGTTTAATATGGCCTTCTTGGCATATTCATATTTTATCATTTATAATTATAATCTCCTTGGTTTAGTGTAATAAGAAGCCTCTCGGCTCTTTTGTTAACTCTATGCATTATTAGTATATATTATATATATACTTAGTTATTGACTCCGTTTATGATAGTTTAGTTTGTACTAAAAGATTTATCTAACATGATATTAAGTTCTGTTTAAAAATCCTATCTATATTATATATAAATTTATACAAGGATATAACTTATGCCTACTCTATAATTCCAATTGATATAAGCACTATACAAAAATTTATTTATAAACAATAAATGAAAAAACAATAATTGATAAATTACTTAATGTATAAATATAAACTTCTGAATATAAGATTGAATAAAGAAGCTAGTATAATTTTAATAAACAATGGCAAGAATGTAACTAATTAAATCTAGAACAAGATTAAGTAGAATGGAACCTGAAACCAACTGATGGGAAATCAAAACTAAAGGTCGTTGTTCCTCCCAACCAACTTCCAGAACAACCAAGTTACTTGCTATGAAACCCCTGTGATAATCTGCAATAGGATCTAGCAACTGAAACAAACCTCATACTCAAACTCACTCAAGAAGTGCAGAGAAGAAGAGAAGAAAGTACTCAATAATCACTCATGAACACAAAAAATGGAGAATAGCAGTATCATACATCAACTGTGAGCTGGCATTGTGAATAATGAATACAATACAATAACTGTCAATAGAATTCGAATTAACCAAGGAGGTCATTCGAATCATGTTGAAAGTCCATCTTGGACAACATTGGAGACATCATCCAATTAGTAGTATCAGCCATAAATGGTCAAAGGTCAGTCAACTGAGTCTAACAAAACTTTCTAGGCATGAATCAGGGGATGGAGACTTGAAGGAGGGAACATGAGGCTGTCATAAGGTCAAGTGGAACTCCAAAACTAGCTAACTAGGAGCTACAGGCAATTTGGATGAACAACCATTGGAATAACTGCTCAATCAATTCTATAATTGACTTTCAGACAATTGGTAGGTGAGATAAGGTGCTCTAACTGAATGATAACTCCTGGTAGGTGAGAAAAGGCACACATGTCATGCAGGAGAGTCAAATAGGGATCATTAGGTAGGTAGGAGGGCTACTGGGGGTTGAAGACAGGCTCTAGGGAGATGAAATTAGGCTCTAGGTGTTGGGGAGACCACCAAAATGATGACTGGATGCATGCAAGTGCATGCAAATGCATGCATGATGACTGGATGCATGCAAAATGCAGGCAGGCATGCAAATCTGAAAAATGATGAAGAGAATATTCCAACACCCCCTACAAGCTATACTATGAGGTAATAAATGAAAACTGAAAAATAGGGACCTGCTGACTAAAACCAAAGGTAACCTTGTACAATAATCTAAATAATAAATGAGGAAAGAGGGAAAACCCAGTGGGAAGAAAGCCCTACATCAAAATAGACTGAAGGATGCTAATGTATCATGTCAGCACTCACCCCAGAAGGAGGTAAGTGTCCTTCTTTTCCGGAGAAGGATCAATCGATCTGAAATGGATTAGTAATGTGAGAAGGGTGAAACCTTCCATTATGAAAATCCGATTTGGTTCTTCTCTGATCATTTGGATCACCAACCAAATCACCGATAGATCGGAGAGTAATGGCTTCCCATCGAGGAAGAGTAGGATCATCATGTGAAAGATCATCAGGTTCTTGTGGAACTGGATCTCCCATTCGCTCATCTTCATCATTAGTTGCTAGACCTTCAGGTTCTTATGGATCTGGCTCTAGCATTCGCTCTTCATCATTTCCATCTTCAGATTCCGAATCTGAAATCTCATGTGATGATATTTCACTCTCTTGATCATCATTCAAGGATGGTGGTATCTTCCTCTTGGGAAGAAGTGGATCATGCTCCAAAAAAATAATATGAAGATCATTATGGAGCATGCGATTCAAACTAACTGAGGTAGAATCAAAACCATGAATATGTATATAGTTATTTGATATCTCCTTTGAACCAGCATAGGTGAGATCATAACCAAAGGAACTATGACATGATGATGGTATCTTGGACTTCAAATCAAATCCAAGAATTGGAAGATGGTTTCTCATGATCTCCTTTGAACCAACAGGGGTGAGATCAAAACCAAAATCACAAAAAAGTGCACGAGTCATGAACCCAAGCGAATGATAGAGTCTTCCATCTTCGGTGAAACTCTAAAAACATATGCCAATGACCAAATAGGAGTCCAAAGAAAGCATTTTATGAGGGAGGGCGAATGATTTTCATCCCAAATCTGATTTTACCTCCAAAATACTCAGTAGGTCATCATCTTGCACATCAACAGGTTCATAATCTCCATGAAAGTGTATGTAGTTCTTTGATATCTCCTTTGAACGGAGTCCAAAGAAAGCATTTTATGAGGGAGGGCGAATGATTTTCATCCCAAATCTGATTTTACCTCCAAAATACTCAGTAGGTCATCATCTTGCACATCAACAGGTTCATAATCTCCATGAAAGTGTATGTAGTTCTTTGATATCTCCTTTGAACCAGCAGGGGTGAGATCAAAATCAAATGAACCATGACATAATGGTGATGGCTTGAAATTCAAATCATATCCAAGAATTTGAGGATGGCTTCTTATGATATCCTTTGAACCAACAGGGGTGAGATCAAAACCAAAATCACAAGGATATGCATGAGACTTGAACTCAAGCGAATGATAGAGTCTTCCATCTTCGGTGAAACTCTAAAAACATGTTCCAATGACCAAGTAGGAGTCCATAGGAAGATTTTGATCAAGGAGGGAGAATGCATTGCCTCCCAAACCTGATTTTAATTCCAAAATGATTAGTAGGTCATCATCTTGCACATCAACAGGCTCATGAGAAGTAGAGATTGTGAAGGTCTCTTCAACTTCTAGAGTAGTAACTGACATATTTTGCTCAGAATTCGAATCAAAAGATGGATCAATTGAAATCATGTGTTGTATTTCGAATTTATCTTGAACAACTTCATCATGAGAGATGATGGAGGCCGAATCATGAGTAGAGAGAGCATTGAAGGAAGTATCACTGGGATTGTTTTCCAAATGGCTAGCATCATCCTCTTCCTCCTGATTTCCAAATAATCTGTCCAATCTAGTCGATAGATCACTTGGATGTTCATCAAGATCAATGAGGTAGTACATATTGGAATACATAGTAATACATATTTTTCCTAAGGCTCCGTCACAAGCATCAAGCCAATCTTCTTTCTCTTCATAGGTACAAAAATATCTCTTAATACCAATACACACATAAAAAAGACCGTGTCTCTTCAGATATGATATCATGTTTGCTTTCCACTCATCATAGTTGAATGGAGAGAGAGAAGGAAATCCTTCCAGATACATAGTTCTTGAATTCGAATCTACTGGTGTGTTTCTGGTGCAGAAAGCACTGGTGCAAAAATGCAGAATCACGAGTGCAGAATCATTAGTGCAGAATGACTAGTGCAGAATCACGAGTGTAGAATCACGAGTGCATAATCACGAGTGCAGAATCACTAGTGCAGAATCACTAGTGCAGAATCACCAGTGCAGAATCACTAGTGCAGAATATTTCGAAACTGCTGCAACTATAGAACACTTCGAATAACCTGAAAAAACAATGGAGATCCATGATAACTGCTGAATTTGAATTTGTTGAAGAGGGATTAGAATGGATGAATAAACTTGCAAAACAAGAAGAGTTTTGTTGATGGAGATTTGTTACACTTCAAATGAACACTGCCTTAGGACACTGAGCACATATGACTAAGTCCTTCACACCTGGCTAGACCTCACTGGATTTCTCCAGTGAATTCAAGGTAATGGCATTAGGATTTGCTGTGGAAACTCAGAGGATTCTGGTGCTCAAATGAAAGACAACTGCTCAAAGAAATGATGCAACTGCTGCTACTGCAATGGTTGCAATTCGAATAGCTGCTACAAGCTCTGATACCATGTGATAATCTGCAGTAGGATCTAGCAATTGAAACAAACCTCATAATTAAACTCACTCAAGAAGTGCAGAGAAGAAGAGAAGAAAGTACTCAATAATCACTCACGAACACAGAAAATGGAGAATAGAAGTATCATACATCAGTTGTGAGCTGGCATTGTGAATAATGAATACAATACAATAACTGTCAATAGAATTTGAATTAACCAAGGAGGTCATTCGAATCATGCTGAAAGTCTAGCTTGGACAACATTGGAGACATCATCCAATCAGTAGTATCAATCATAAATGGTCAAAGGTCAGTCAACTAAGTCTAACTGAGTCTAACATAACCATCTAGGCATGAATCAGGGGATGGAGACTCCAAGGAGGGAGCATGAGGCTGTAAGAAGGTCAAGTGGCACTCTAGAACTAGGTAACTAGGAGCTACAGGAAGTTAGGATGAGCAATCGATGGAAGAACTACTCAATCAATGCTCTAACTGACTGTCAGACAACTGGTAGGTGAGATACGGTGCTTTAACTGAATGATAACTCCTGGTAGGTGAGAAAGGGCGCACATGTCATGCAAGAGAGTCAAATAGGGTGCATCAGGTAGGTAGGAGGGCTATTGGGGGCTGAATACATGCTCTAGGGATATGAAATTAGGCTCTAGGTGTTGGGGAGACCACCAAAATGATGATTGGATGCATGCAGTTGCATGCAAATGCATGCATGATGACTGGATGCATGCACAATGCATGCACACATGCAAATATGAAAAATGATGGAGAGAATATTCCAACAACCCCCGAGCCTGTTTGCTGAACCACAAGGACGAAGAATGGTCACATTGCTCTCTTTGCATAATCTAGATCGTATTCACCCTCCATCACAAGCCTCCTACTCATTCAATGGGTTCAATACATATAGTTTTTTTCCTAGGACTTAGTCATTTATGAGCCACCTACTCCATTATTACTCCACAATGAGTCTTGACTTGATTTTTAGGGAGGATTCCTCCTACATCATTTGATCTTTCATCAAGCAATCTTACCATTTGGGATTTTCTCTTGACACCTGTCATTCCTCCTTGTGGGTCATAAAACACTCTATAACAACTACTTCAGTTTTGATTCTCTTAGTTTTTAATTATTTATTAATTAATAATTCTTTTACATTTATTTTGACCTCACTTGGTCAAAATGTCAAAATAAAATAATAACATAATGTTTTTAAAACAATAAATATTTGGGTTCTTTGGTGTATTACATACACCTCCTAAAAATTAAAACCATCCTCGGTGTTACTTTTAAACTTCTTCCAAATCATTTTGAAATAGAATTGGATATGCTTCTCGCATATTGCTTTCCAATTCCCAAGTAGCCTCTTCCAGACTAAGGTGCTTCCATTGCACCTTGACTTGTCCACTGGCACGGTTCCAGAGTAAAATTTCTCTCCTTTCGAGAATACATTCCGGTTCCACCTGAATACTATTCTAGTCAACCACATGAGTATTATCATGAACATATATTTTTAAAATCGAAACATGAAAAACATTATGTCCTTTAATTGTAGGTGGTAGTGCTAATTTATAAGCTATTGGTCCAACCTTTTCTAATATTTCAAATGGTCCACAATACCTGGGTGCCAATTTTGCACATTTTCCTAATCTTAGGGAGCTTTTTCTGGGTTTACTTTCACATAAACATGATCTCCTACTTGGAACTCTCTTGGATTTCTTTTTAAATATGCATAATTTTTTTGTCTATCTTGAGCTATCTTCAAGTTCTCCTGTACCTTTTTCACTGTTAGTTCCATATCTTTTAATACTCCAGGACCTAACATTAATCTATCAACTGGACTACTCCAAGAAATTGGAGTATTACATTATCGTCCATAAAGTATTTCAAATGGACTCAGTTTAACTGAAGCTTGAAAATGATTGTTGTATGCAAACTCTATAAGATGTAAATACTCTTCCCAATTACTTGGTTTGTCCATTACGTACATTCTAAGCATATCTTCTAAAATCTAATTTACCCTTTTAGTTTTACCATCTCTCTGAGGATGATATGCGGTACTGAAATTTAATTGAGTATCTAAACCTTTAAATAAGGCTTTCCAAAAATTTCTTGTAAACTTTGCATCCCTCTCAGAAATTACTACCTTAGGTACACCATGTAGTATAAAAATATCGTTCATAAAAATATCAACAATATTAATGGCTTTATAAGTAGACTTTAGTGGAATAAAATGTGCTTCTTTACTAAGCTTATATACCACAACCATAATTGAATCATTATGTTTATCATTTTTAGGTAATCCTGTTATAAAATCCATACTGATAATTTCCCATTTCCATTCCGAAATAGGTAATGGATGTAGCAATCCAATTGGATGTTGATGTTCAGCTTTTACTTGCTGACATTCAATACATCTAGCTAAGTATGCTGCAACTTCATTTTTCATATTGGGCCAAAAGAAATCTTTTCTTATCATGGTAATCATTTTCTGATATCCAAGATGTCCTGAATACAGTTCTTTATGTAATTCATTCATAATGATTATTTTTTTTCTTTTCTTTTCTGAATTAGGTACATATATTCTTCTTTTATGTAATAATAATCCTTTTTCTGTTCAAACTGAATTATGTTTTTACACGATCAACTTCATTTTTCTGATGTCTTTTCTTTTAGTTTTTTATACTTTTGATCAGAATTTGACGTAGTTTTAATTTTGTCTTCTAAAGTTTTCTCATAACTACTACTTGCAGTATATAACAGATTTGCATGTCAACTTAAAGCATCATCCACTTTATTTTCCTTCCCATTAATATGTTTAATTTCGAAATCATATTCACTTAAGAAAGATAACCACCTAGCCTGTCTAGCATTTAAATTTTGTTGGTCGAATAAATATTTTAAACGAATATTATTAGACATTAGAAATAATATTCTTCCTATAAGATAGTGTCGCCACATCTTAAGGGTGTGAACGATATCAACTAAATCTAAGTCGTGAGTAGCATAGTTCTTTTCGTGTTCTTTAAGTTTCCTAGATTCATATGCTACAACATAATTTTCTTGCATTAATACGCCTCGTAGACCCTCTTTACATGCATCCGTGGATATAAAAAAATCTTTATAACGGTCAACAATTTTTAGGATAGGAGTTGTCGTTAATAAATATTTCAATTTATTAAAACTATTTTCACATTTTTCATTCCAATCAAATTTCTTTCATTTCTTTTGTAATGATGTGATAAGATATGCAATCTTAGAAAATACTTCAAAGAATTTTCTATAATAGCGCCCGGTAATTTGCATAAAAGATCTAATATCAGATATGTCTTTAGGAACATGCCATTCCATGATAGCTTTAATTTTTTCGAGATTCACTGTTATACCTTCTTTAGAAACCACATGTCCTAAATATTGGATTTTATACTTAAAGAAGTCACATTTGCTAAACTTATAAAATAATTATTGTTCTCTTAATACTTGTTGAACTATATTTATGTGTTCTTCATGTTCTTGCTGATTTTTAGAATAAATTAATATGTCATCAATAAAGATGACTACAAATTTATCTAGATACTTACTTAATATATTATTAATTAAACACATAAAATATGCTGGAGCATTTGTCAACCCAAAGGGCATTGTGACAAATTTGTAATGACCATATTTGGTTCTGAAAGTTGTTTTAAAAATATCTTCATCTTTAACTCGTACTTGATGATATCCAGATCTTAAGTCTATTTTAGAGAATATAGTCACTCCTCAAAATTTATCAAACAAGTCATCAATACGAGGTAGATGATATCTGTTTTTAATAGTCATTTTGTTTATTTCTCTATAATCTATATATATACGTAAAGTACCATCCTTTTTATTTACGAACAATACCGGTGCTCCCCAAGGGGAAAAATTTGGTTGAATGTAGTTTTAATCTATCAATTATTGTATTTGTGATTTTAATTCATTAAGTTCTAAAATATTCATAGGTTTCGAGGCTGGTACTACCCCCAGCACCAAGTCGATAGTGAAATCTATTTCTCGTTTCAGAGGTAATCCAAGAATTTATTCCAGAAATACGTCCTTATAATATTTTAAAACTGGTATATCATCTATTTTAATTTCATTGTTTTTGTATCTGTCATCAATTATACGAACAACAAATACCTTAGTGTTAAGTTTTAAACCAAATAGACAAGCAAGATCTCTGAAAGAAACACAATCACAAGATAGACACACAATATACCCTGGGAAACCCTCATGGGGTAGAAAACCCAGCAAAGCTTTCCTCAATAAGATGATCAACCAAAATACAAGATGTGCTCCTTCTCCTTGACTCCTTAGCAGATCTCCCAGACAAGTGGGCACTCTTCCACAAGTGAGTGAGTGATCTAATGAGGAGTTCACCTCCTCTATTTATACTTGACTCCCAACTGACTAAAAGACCTAATGGGGCCGACCTCACCTAGAGAAGTATAATAACCCCTAAAATATAACTGCAGGGCCGACCCACACATGGTGGGTCTAATAACCCTAGTTAATACAAACCCCTGGAGGAATAAACATCTCCAGATACATGATAGGGTTACCTCGGAGGAATGAAACATCTCCGGAATAATAAAGTACAAATATAATATTCTTTGAAGTTACAATATTCAACACTCCCCCTTAACGAGAAGGATATTATAACAACATCTGCAGGAGCAAGGAGTCATCATATATGATACATCTATAAATCATCGGAAGCTTTCTTCAAATCATCTTCATCAGTAACTCAACCAGTTACTGGAACATCAATGTCAACAGTGTCGATATCACTACGATCATCGGCATTGTCATCAGCATAGTCATCATACGATCATCAGCATCGTCATCATACGATCATCAACATCGTCATCGCACGATCATCAGCATCGTCATCACACGATCATCAGCATCGTCACCGCACGATCATCAGCATCGTCATCACACGATCATCAGTATCGTCATCATACGATCATCAGCATCGTCATCAGCATCGTCATCACACGATCATCAGCATCGTCATCACACGATCATCAGAATCATCATCATACGATCATCAGCATCGTCATCAGCATCGTCATCACATAATCATCAGCACCGTCATCAGCATCGTCATCACACGATCATCAGCATCATCATCACACGATCATCAGCATCGTCATCACACGATCATCAACATCGTCATCACACGATCATCAGCATCGTCATCGCACGATCATCAGCATCGTCATCACACGATCATCAGAATCGTCATCATACGATCATCAGCATCGTCATCAGCATCGTCATCACATGATCATCAGCATCGTCATCAGCATCGTCATCACACGATCATCAGCACCGTCATCAGCATCGTCATCATATGATCATATTCCTAGGATGATCAATCCTGCTCTTTTTAGGACATAGGTCCATGGATGATACAATCCAATCTTCAGTTCTCGGAGACTTCAGTCTACGGATCAATTCTAGGACCTCAGTCCGGGGACGATGCAATCCCCTGCCTGTTCATTCAGGACTTCATTTTTTTTCGAAGACCCAGTCTACGGTTCTATTCTGGGACCTCAGTCCGGGGACGATACAATCCCCTGCCTGTTCATTCAGGACTTCATTATCGGAGACCCAGTCTACGGTTCTATTCTGGGACCTCAGTCCGGGGACAATACAATCCCCTGCCTGTTCATTCAGGACTTCATTATCGGAGACCTAGTCTACGGTTCTATTCTGGGACCTCAGTCCGGGGACGATACAATCCCCTGCCTGTTCATTCAGGACTTCATTATCGGAGACCCAGTCTACGGTTCTATTCTGGGACCTCAGTCCGGGGACGATACAATCCCCTGCTTGTTCATTCAGGACTTCATTATCGGAGACCCAGTCTACGGTTCTATTCTGGGACCTCAGTCCAGGGACGATACAATCCCCTCAACTGTCCACTAAGGACTTCATTCTCGGAGACCTCACGTCTACGGCTCTCTTTAGGACTGAAAGTCCAGGGATGATTCAATCCCCTCAACTGTCCACTAAGGACTTCATTCTCGGAGACCTCACGTCTACGGCTCTCTTTAGGACTGAAAGTCCAGGGATGATCCAATCCCTCAACTGTCCACTAAGGACTTCATTCTCGGAGACCTCACGTCTACGGCTCTCTTTAGGACTGAAAGTCCAAGGATGATCCAATCCCCTCAACTGTCCACTAAGGACTTCATTCTCGGAGACCTCACGTCTACGGCTCTCTTTAGGACTGAAAGTCCAGGGATGATCCAATCCCCTCAACTGTATTCTCATCAATACAAGTACAAGTATCCTCATCCATACAAGTACATACATGTATCATTATCTAGCATTAACAGCATGTATACTTCATACATCGAAAGCATGTATCCAACATCAAAAGTATGTATACATTCATCATCAAGAGTATGTATTCTCATGTTTACATCTATCATCAAAAGCATGTATACATCTATCATCAAAAGCATGTATTCTCACTAATACATCTATCATCACAAGCATGTATACATCTAACATCAAAAGCATGTATTCTCACTAATACATTTATCATCAAGAGCATGTATACATCTATCATCAAAAGCATGTATTCTCACTAATACATCTATCATCACAAGCATGTATACATCTAACATCAAAATCATGTATTCTCACTAATACATCTATCATCACAAGCATGTATACATCTAACATCAAAAGCATGTATTCTCACGAATACATCTATCATCAAAAGCATGTATACATCTATCATTAAAAGCATGTGTAAGTAAAACTAAATAGAATAAAGTAGTCCTAAATCTAACTATTTTTAAGTGACTAGGTGAAGTCTCATTATTGATGAGACTTGCTTGTCATCAGGAATCATGCTACTCCCCCTTTCTAGGAGGGTCCTTTTGAACTACACCAAGCTTGTCTCAAAAGTATTCAAATTTCACACGAGACAGTGGTTTGGTCAGGATATCAGCAATTTGATCTTCAGTGCTCACATACTCAAGCTTGATAGCTCCTTTCTGCACCATATCTCGAATATAGAAGTATCGGATCTCTATGTGTTTTGACTTATCATGGAACACAGGATTTTCTGTCATCTTGATGCAGCTTTGATTATCACACATAATCATAGTGGGATCCATTTCTAAGTCAAACACTCCAGATAACAGTTTCCGAAGCCATACTGCTTCACAGCTGGCAGAGCAAGCAGCTATGTATTCTGCCTCAGCAGAGCTGAGGGCCACACTAGATTGTTTCTTGCTGAACCAAGAGATCATGGCAGATCCAAGGTTATAACATCCACCTGAAGTACTTTTTCTATCTGAGACACTGCCTGCCTAATCAGAGTCTGAGTAACCATGCAACTTGAGTTCATGACTTCCATCATAGAGTAGACCAAAATCTAATGTACCTTTTAAGTACCTCATTACATGCTTTGCAGCTATTAGATGAACCTTTCTAGGTTCTACTAGATACTGACTTAGGGTATTTACAGCAAAGCATATATCTGGCCTAGTATTTGTTAAATACATTAGTGACCCAATGATCTGTCTATATAGAGTTAGGTCCACTAATTCTGATGAGTCATTAACCAAAATCTTCAAGTTGGAGTCCATGGGAGTGGCCATGGGTTTACACTCCAACATGTCAAATCTTTTCAGAATTTCCACAGTATATTTACCTTGATTTAGAAAGATTCCTCTTGGTTCTTGCCACACTTCTAAGCCTAAGAAGTAGTGCATTAGTCCGAGATCTTTCATCTCGAATTCTGAAGAAAGCTTCTTCTTGCTTTCAATAATTTGTTTCTCATTTCCAGTTAGAAACAGATCATCTACATATAATAATAGTATAACTGGTTCATCATCCATCACTTTGAGATAAAGGTTTGGGTCAGCTTTACTCTTGGTAAAGCCCATGCTAGTTAAGAAATTGTCAATCCTTCCGTACCAAGCCCTGGGAGCTTGTTTCAACCCATATAATGCCTTTTTCAGTTTGCATACATGAGTTCTTCCGTCATTTACCTCAAACCCTTGTGGTTGCTCTATGTATACTTCTTCTTCAATTACACCATTCAGAAAAGCTGTCTTAACATCCATTTGGTGTAATTTCCACTTCATCATGGATGCTAGAGCCATGATAGTTCTAATTGAAGTGTACCTAGCAACTGGTGCAAATGTTTCTTCATAGTCAATTCCCTCCTTCTGAGAGAATCCTTTGGCTACAAATCTTGCTTTGTATTTTTCAATGCTTCCATCCGCAGCATGTTTTATTTTGAAGATCCATTTGGAAGAAACCACACTTTTATCTTTTGGTTTGGGAACTATATCCCAAACATCATTTTTCATTATTGACTGATATTCTTCAGTCATTGCTTCTACCCATTCTTTCTTTTGAGCTGCCTCTTCATAGCTAGTAGGTAGTTGATCCACAAGATCACACATCAGGGCCATATAGTTGGACACTAGCTTTGGTTTCTTCCTTTCTCTAGTGGAGCCTTCAGGAGCACCATATCTTTCAGCTCCTTGAATAATATCTCTAGCCCATGCTGGTCTTCTTTTCCTAGATAATTCTGCAACAGGAGGTTCTTGTGGTTCCAGCATGTCATGATCCTCTGGTATGTCCTCTTCAGGGATGTGAACAGTCTCTGAGATTCTGGGAGATGTATCTTCTTCATAAACTTCTTCAAGTTGACACTTTCTAGATTTCTTGAGAGCTGCTTCCTCATCGAAGGTTACATCTCTACTTATTTCTATATGATGGAAACCTGGTATGTAGATTCTGAAAGCTTTGGAAGTTTCACAATAACCAACAAACATTCCCTTCTTACCTGAGGGATCCAATTTGGATCTCTTTTCTTTTGGAATGTGGATGTACACAGGACACCCAAATATTTTGAGATGACTTACCTCAGGCTTCTTTCCTGTAAAGACTTCTTCTGGAGTTTTGAAGTCAAGAGCACTATGAGATAGTCTATTTTGTACATATACTGCTGTCTTGGCTGCTTCAGCCCATAGATACATGGGAAGGTCTTGATCATGTATCATAGTCTTTACAGCTTCCATGATGGTTCTATTTTTCCTCTCAGCTACCCCATTTTGTTGGGGATTGTAAGGAGTGTTTAGTTCCCTTTTGATTCCAGCTTCTTTACAAAATTCTTCAAATTCCTTTGAAGTATATTCTCCACCATTGTCTGTTCTGAGAATCTTGATTTTCTTGTCTGAGAGGTTTTCTATTAGAGCCTTGAACTCTTTGAATTTTCCAAAGACTTCATTCTTACCCTTTAGGAAGTATATCCAAGTTTTTCTTGAATAGTCATCAATGAATGAGAGATAGTATTCAAACCCACTTAGAGATGTGGTAGGCATAGGTCCACATACATTTGAGTGTATTAGTTCTAGAGAGCTCTTAGTCTTTGTTTCACTTTTCGGAAAGGGATTCTTGATATTCTTCCCTTTCTTACATCCTTTACATGAGCCATCATGATCAACCTTCAAGTCTGGCAAACCTATAACCATTTTACTCACATAGGGTAAAGCTTTATAGTTGATGTGAGCTAGTCTTCTATGCCATAGTTCACTGGGACTGGAAACTTCATGAGCAAGGGCAGATTCTGGATGACCCTTGAGTTTATAAAGTCCTCCTTCTTCTTCACCAATGACAATTGCATCTTTGATTGATTTTCCTTTGGACCACATGAGTACTTGTCCATCTATGAAGGCTACTCTAAAGCCTTTCTTGTCTAGTGCTGAGATAGAGAGTAGATTCTTCTTTAAACCTGGGACATATAAAATTTCTTTCATCTTTAAAGGTGTTCCTGAATCAAGCTTGTAGCTTGCTTCACCAATTCCCTTGATGGGATATTGATAATCATCTCCTAGAGATACCTTTTGGGGTGAAGACTTCTCTTCAATCTTGGAGAGAGTTTCCTTATGACCTGTCATGTGCTTTGAAGCACCATTGTCAATGAGCCAAGTTCCTTCACCAGGAGACACAGATCCAGAGAGAGCAGAAAATAGTACATATTCTTCTGGATCTTCTTTCTTTACTTTAGATCTTTTCTTTTGAGGCCTTTCCTCCACTTCTTCTTCTTCTTCTTCTTCTTCTTCTTCACTGTCATCTTCTGCCATATGAGCATGATGTATTTTGTGAACAAACCTTTTCTTCTTCTTCTCTGGTAGGGTACAGTCTCTGGCATAGTGTCCTAGCTTGAGACAATTGAAGCATTGGACTGTGGAGATGTCTCCCCCTTTCCTTTTGATTCTATGAGAGGGTTGAGGCCTTTTGTGGTTTACTTTCTTGAAGTAGCCTCTCTTTCCTCTTTTGGTGTGGGTGGCCAAAGCTTGGTCATCCTCTTTGAGAAGGGCATCTCTATTGGCAACCCTAGCCTCCTCTTGAACACAATCTTCCCATACTACATCAAACTTCATACTTTCTTTTCTGGCACACATAGTTTGAATGAATGACTCCCAAGGTCTAGTGAGACCATTTAGAGCTGTCATCACAAGTTCATCTTCATCAAGAGTATCACCAATGGCATCTAGTTGCTCTTTGATTAGAGAGACTCTTGAGAAGTAGTCTTGAATGGATTCTCCTTTGTGCATCTTGGTACTCTTCAACTGAGTCCTTAGATTCATCTTCCTGTTGCTGTTCTTCCCTTCATACATTCTTCCTAGGGCATCATACATTTCCTTTGGAGTCTTCTTGGAAGCCACTTGGGGAATCAAGTGGTCTTTAATGGAATCAGCTATGATTCTCTTTGCCCTAATCAGATCCTTCCTGTGTTTTTCTTTGGCTTCATCTTCTTCTGGTTCTGCAACTTCCTCCTTGATATAATGAGCAAGATCATTCTCCTCAAGAATGAGACCAATTCTGTATTTCCATGCCCGGAAATTCTCTATGCCTTCTAGCTTGTCTTCAAGCTTAGTATTTGGAGCCATCTTCTCTTGGGGGAGTCCAAGAGACAGAGTAGAATTACCTGGGAAGTTACTTTTCACTTTTTCAGAATCTGGAACAGAATTTTATCGCACTTTTGGTAGAATTAGGGTTTGACTTTCCCGGAGTTCTACCCAACCAAAAAGTTCGATCTATAGCTCAAAGAATGCTCTTGAGAAGGGCTATCCAGCCATGTAATCAGAATTCAAAAATTACAACTTTTTTCTGAAACCAAAATCTGACGTATCACACTTTTGGTAGAATTAGGGTTTGGATTTCCCGAAGTTCTACCCAACCAAAAAGTTCGATCTATAGCTCAAAAGAATGCTCTTGAGAAGGGCTATCCAACCATGTAATCAGAATTCAAAAATTACAACTTTTTTCTGAAACCAAAATCTGACGTATCGCACTTTTGGTAGAATTAGGGTTTGGATTTCCCGAAGTTCTACCCAACCAAAAAGTTCGATCTTGTTAACACCCAAAAAGTGTTCACTACCTCATCTACCACATTATATGGCTCATTTGTCCATTTTCCCACCATATTTCCCTTAAAATCCCAAAAAATCCCATTAAAAAGCCTCCAAAAGGCCTAAAATGCCTCCAAAAGGCCATAAAACCCTCAAAATAGCCTAAAAAAGGCTAAAAAACCCCCTTTTCCTCCAAAAATAGCAAAAATCCCCTAAAAAGGGAATAAAAAATATAAAATAATGAGGAAAAGGAGGAAAAAACCCTATACAGCTGCACAAAACCATGTGTTTCCCAAAACCATGGGTCAGCACTCCACCACCAAAAAACTATAAATAGGTAATGGAGATCCCTTATTCCATATCCACAATCACAAGCACCCTTACTCTGCCAAAATCTCTCCCGAAACCCTAGTTCATCATTGAACTATTTTCGCCTTGAGAGCCACTTTTGGCCCATCCCCACCATTGGAGAAGGAGAAGGAGCATTCTGAAGCTTGGAGCATCCTCTTGGACACTGCAAAGGGCTTCATCAACCTCCACATTGGAGGTAATATCAATACAAAACCATTTTTTATATCTTTTGTTTATGTCTCATGCAATGTTTAAAGTAGTTTTTTAATTGTTATTTTAGCTTAATTGTTTACACTTACTGAACTGCTACTAAGGAGTCCATTCTCCTTAGTAGGTGCTCATTTGCACAAGCTAGGGATAAAACCCTAGCTATAGTTTTGGCGACTCCCCTAGATTTTGAATTTCTGGTTTCCGTTTTGAATTTTTTACTTTCGGCTGTCCCTTTCGGCCTCTGCATACCGCGTCTTTTCCCTCTGCAGTCGCGTCCCGACCGCGCCTTTCAGGCCTTTACCTGCGATCCGACCGCGGCTCTCAGACTGCTTCCGACGCCCTGCCGGCGGATTCAAGTCTGTTACCTGCGATCCGACCGTGGCTAATCAGCCTTTTTGTCGCGATCTGACTGCGCCTGTCGGCCATTTTCCCGCGTCCCGACTGCGGCTATCTGCCTCTTTCGGGCGTCCCGACTGCGTCTGTTGGCCCTTTTGCCGCGACCCGACTGCGTCTTTTTCCCTATTTCCTGCGTCCCGACTGCAACTGTTGGCCCGATAGCCGCGACCTGACCGCCGCTGTTTCCCTCAAACCCGCGGTCGGCCTGTTCTGATTCGCCACAGACCCGCGGTCTGATTTATGCTCTTTTCCTGTTTTGAGCCCAGCCCCGTTTGCTGCAATATTTTCTGCATCTGAACAGCCCTCTGTCCTACCTGCAGCCTCACTTCCTTACAGCCTTTCTGCAACATAATTTCTGTTCCCTTTACAGAATTCTTTTAAAATTTCAAGTATTTTTAATTCAGAAAATTTTGCAAGTTAAAACTTTCAATTTCAGTATTATTGATAGATTGGAAGTTGCCCCCCCTTGTGGCACTTCTATTTTTGGGATCATTACCTCACGAGCACACACTCTGTCACATAATTCAAGTGAGCCTTAAAAAGTACCTAATTGAACCAACATTCTAACCCCACTTGGGGAACACAAAAGAATCATTGTAGTTAGGTAGGGTCGGGGGGATAGGCTTCCAATAACACCCCTCGGTCACTTTCACTTGAGACATAGTTGTTGTCCAAATAGGGAACCAAAATCCCCTAGTACTTTTTGGCACGGTCACGACCAGTTTGTCAGAGGGCCTCTCCCTTAGGAGGGTTGAAGTCGGGAGACTGGTTCCGGAGGCCTGAGTGGAATACCGCACTCCATTCAGTAACCGAAGCGCTACCTTTCGCGGTTCGCGGGATATCCCTGTATAGGGGTATTGCGGTCAACGAACTAAACGGCAGATTCACCTTTCTGGACGTGTCATGAACGGGGTATCTTAGTTGCCATTCTTCTAGGATTGACTACCCGGTGTCCCTCCCGGTAGGGGGATATCATAGCCACTTGGCTTTCCTACTCATATTGTCTGACTTGGATTTCATCACCTTGCAGAGGATATGTTTAGTTGAGTCAGAATACTTTTAGCTAGGTGTTTGCATGCTCCTTTACCTCCCTTTGGTCTAGTGAGTCCACCATTTTTCTTTTTTAGGAAACCTGCTGCTTGTTGGTATTCTGACCATCTTTGTTGTTACTCCACCTATTGTAGCACAGCTGCTGCAGTGGGTGTTTTGAGTTGGTTGTTGGCCTGAGTGCCTTGCTTTTTAGCTCTCCTTCTGCACACTCGGTTGCATTAGGATTTTTGAGCTGTTTTTATACTCACCTCAACCCACAGAGATTAGACACCATCTGTCACCATTGAGTCCCCGAGACATTCTTGGCGCCTCAGGGGCGAGCCCCCACAGCACGGTTCTCTTGACACCACACATCGTAGATTCCGATCATTATCCGTTGATACCACTCATCACAGATCTAGAGCCTTGTCACTTGACTCCACTCGTCAGCGACGTAGGTCTCCGTCACCAGATAGTGACGCACCTTACTTTACCTCAGATTCTGACGAAGAGTTTGAGAACCCTATTTACACTGCCCCTACTAGCCCCATGGCTGGCACGACTTCCACTCCGTTTGTCATAGGGACCATTGGTGGCACCTCCACCACCACACCAGTTACTACACCTATTTTGGGCATGCCCTCCATGGGACCCTCATCTACTGTTCCCCTCACAGTACCTATTCCCGCAGCGGGAATACCTATCCCCACTACATCAGTGGCTCACACTACCCATGGTGGTGCTGGACCATCCTCCACTACCTCAGTTCCCCCACTTGGGGGCACCACCCTAAATCTTGTCCCTCCACTTGGGGGCACTGGCCCCAACTTGGTCCAAAGCACTACTGTGTCACAGTCTTCTTCCAGTTTGCCATTCATGGCTAGCCTCAACCTACCTGACCTGGCCAGATTGACCAACGATCCTGATCGACACGACCCCACGTGGCCTCATATGCCTACCAAGCTCCCCTCGGACATCCCTAAGTTCGAGGGCAAGGCCGGTGAGGACCCACAAAACCACATCATGTCTTTCCACCTATGGTGTTCCTCTAACTCCATCGTGGATGACTCTGTTCACCTCCGTCTCTTACAACGCACCTTTACTGGCTCTGCAGCCAAATGGTATATTGAGCAACCACATGGGACCCACGCCACCTTTGCCTCCATTGCCTCTACCTTCCTGCAGTTCTTCCAGTTTCCTGTCCGCTATGACGCGGGCGTTGAGATCCTCCTATCCTGCAGACAAAACACGGCTACCCATATCACGGACCACATCCATGAGTGGCGTCGACGCCGTAGCTTATGCAAGATCAAACTAGACGACCGTATCTTCCCAGATTGGTTCCTCAAGTCCCTGCTTCCTGTTATCGCTTAGGATGTAGCTTCAGAAAGACCCCAGTCTGAAGAAGAGGCCATCCTTAAGGCACAGCAGTTCGACCTCATTTACGCCCAGTCGGGTTACCTTTATACCATTATACCTGACGCCCCTCGCGGCGATTCCTCCCAGCACGATGCGCCGGGGGCATCCCACGCTGCAGACGGCATCATCGGTCGTGTTTCTTCGCATCCTCAACCATTTTCTATAGCACGACCTACCCCTGGCCCTGACCTGTCGCGGGCTACCTCACAGTCTGGAGCAACCAACTCATATGCTCCCATGACACACCACCATTCCCATGGACCCTCATGTCCACCTCAATGCTTCGGTTATGCGACTCCTGCTTATGCTCCCCCAGTCGCACCTCCGTCTTACTACCATCCGCAGGCTGCCCCAGCCCCTGCGCCTTCACAAGCCCAACCCGCTTATTATCCGCCCCAGGCAGCCCCTGCGGCACACCCACAACCTGCTCCGCAGCCATATCAGCAACCTCCTCAAGTTGCTGCACCTGCTCAGCCTCAACCTACATATCATCCTCCGCAGCCTGCTCCCGCACCTGCGCAACCTCAAAATCCACCTGCTGCCCAAGGGCAAGTCTACGCCCAACAAAACCCGCAGCAAAACCAGAACAACCAACGTAACCAGGGCCAACAGAACCGCGGCAAGGGCCGTAATCGTGGGAACAACCAACCTGCCGACCAAGCTGGCCAACAGGCTAATTCCCCCGACAACAACCATGCGGCCCCCGCTAATCAAAACCCTGATCGCCCACCCAAGCAGGCCAAAAACCCCAATCTACGAACAAACCACCCTTGTTCTATTTGCGGGGTCTATGGACATTACACACATGCTTGCCCCCACTTGGAGCGAGCTCGGCAGCTCTGGGTTGACGAGGCCCATCGCCAAGGGCATGCGGCTCCCCAAGCACCGCCCAACCCCCCCCAACCTCAGCAACCCCCTTTGGTGCTGCAAAACCCCTTACCAACCCAAGGCGTGGTGAACACTCAGCCGTTGGCCACTCAAGCTAATGTGCAACCCCAACAACAACAGATCACTTACGCTGCTCCTGATCAACCCATGTTTGACTCAGGTACCCACCACTTACTGATGATGTCATCTGCTGATGTCAACCTACAGACCCGTCGGAACCAATATGGCTCCACCTCTGAAGCCACTCCCATGGATAAAACTACTAACGCCCATCCCACTGATCAGGCGTTACGTATACCTCCGCCGCCCATAGACGGCGCTGCGAAAGCACCTCGTTTCCCACTTCGCCGAATCAACAATAACCCTAATGCGCGCGCTGTGTCAAACTACAACATCGTAGACGACCTAGCTCAATCTCCCACAGCCATGTCTGCACTAGAGGTCTTGAAGAACTGCCCTTCCCAGCGCAAGACCTTACTCTCCGCCATTGGGGGCATTGACCCAAATGATTCGAATATGATGGCATTTGATTTAGACCAGTCTGAACCACGCCTACCTTCCAGCTTAGCATTCCAAGTTACTGTCTCCGTTAGGAATCTTGTCATCCATCGGTGCATCATCGATGAGGGTTCCTCCACATGCGTTATGTCTACATTCGTATGGCAGAAGCTAGGATCCCCTCCTCTCCAGCAGTCCACCACTGCGTTACATGCCTACGACGGTCGTTCGGCCCAGCCCCAAGGCCTCCTACCCAACGTACCTGTCCAGTTAGGTGGTAAAACCGTCCTTATTGACATAGAGGTAATCAATGCCCAATTGGATTACAACCTTTTACTTGGTCGTAGCTACATGTATGCCATGCGGGCAGTTGCCTCTTCTGTCTTTCGCACCATGATGTTCCCCCATGAGGGACGCGTGGTTAAAATTGACCAGCTCACCTACTATGATCCCAGTGCTCCCGCGGCACCTGAAAATGTTCTCCCCATGGTTGAACAACCTGTTTCTCATGCCACCACCTCGTTTGTTTCCTCTACGGGGCCTGGAGTCTACTCAGACGCGCCGATGACCTCCACCTTTCAATCCATTCCTCCCCCGTCATCTACGCCCGAAGTGTCTGACTTATGTACCTTGTCCCATGACAACCTACCAACTAACAATCAACCACCCTTGTTGCCAAAACCTCCATTGGTACCTAGCCACATTGGTGTTACACCTATCCATACCATCCCCTTTCTAGTCCCTCCATCAGGAGTAGTAAGCACCCCGGTTATGGCTACCCTTAGCCTCCCGGGGTTAACCTTGGGCTTACCTGTCTGGTATCTTTCGCCTCCCGTTCGCCCCCCGACACCAGATGTCGTCCTCCAACCGGTGCAACCCATGGCTACTACCTCTCAGCCACCCCCCGGTGTCTCTACCCCTTCGTCTTCCACGACTCCCACCCCTCCTCCCAAACCCACTGGGGGCAGAGGCCCACAACCTTACACTGCTGTCCCACCTCCCAAGACAGTAAAAAACCCTCCAGTCTTTCGTGCTCATCCCAAATGCTCGCTGTGCGACGAGTTGGGCCATGCCACTCACCAATGCCCACAGTTACCAGCACTGCAGAAGCACATGCAGACGCTCGACGATGACCCCAACATCCCAACTGTCGAACTAAACCCCACTCCCAAGCCTAAGGATAAGTCCCTACGTACCAACCACTCCTGCGCCATATGCGGTATTTACGGGCATTATTCACATCATTGTCCCGATCTCCCGGATTACAGAGCGGCTCTCTATGAGATGAACAATCTGGATCTTGAGACGGCACCACCTACCATCGAGGAGATCTACCCCCCGGTCTCTCCCCCTTCTGAAGAGGTTAATATCATCTATATGATCTCTTCAACCACCACTTCCAACACTACCCCCTCGTCAACCGATTTGACGGCGCAAACTTTCCGTACCGATGAGGAGATTCTTGAGGCCCTTACTGCCCCGGATTATCCCTGGGATGATATGCATCATCGTTCCTACTTCATCCCAGAAGCATCTTCCTCTAGCTCCGCTACCCAATACGCGGTTGAATCCAAAGACTTCCTCCCCACCAAGGTCGACTGGTTCAAGGACCCTATTCCTGCTCCTGATGCCTTCGAGGAAGGTAACATGGCCAACATCTCACCTGTCATCCAAGTTGATATCGCTGCCCCAGGACGTGCCCCTGAACTCATCACTTTAGGAGCATTCTGCAGTAAACAAGAGATTGAGGACTACATAAACCTTTTCCGAGAATTCCGTGATGTCTTTTCCTGGTCCTATACTGAGATGCCCGGTCTCGACCCCGCCATTATAGAGCACCACCTTGACACCTCTGAGTCAAGGGGCATAATAGATTCCCTCGACCCTGGGATAGGGGGCATGATCAATCATTTTGAACCTTCCCTATCACATCTATCTCAGCACGTCAATGAACCCATTGTTCAAACCCACACATATGTGATCCATAATCACAAACCCCATGCACATAGCATGGGGGCAAGTCATTAACCCTGCTCACTTTTTCACACTTGTGATCTCAACCATTTTTGAGGTCACATACCACTTGTAGATTTGATGTGATTAGATACACCTAGTATTCTTCCTCCACAGGTCATCATTTCTCCCCACCACTGCATCCTTGGCTTGGTGGGCTCACCTTTATTTGCAACCATTTTTTTAACCTAGTTAGTTCCTTTGACCATTCCGGAGTCCTTATAACCTCCGTTTTTCACACCATTTGCACTGCCGGATTCATATTTCCGTGCTCGTGACGATGCTTGAGATCATTTCTCGCTCTCACCAGGACCAATATCAACATTGTGTCCCGACCCATAGTCGCCTCGGTTTGCGTGCCACTTCGGCCGTTCTCCATTTTTCACCTATTTTATATCATCGGATTCATTTTTCCAAGCTGGTGATGATGCTTGAGATCATTTCTCGCTCTCACCCCCATATTTTTTGGGCCTTTTTCAAAATGCCCTTGTCACCTCGGTTTGCGTGCCACATCGGCCGTTACCCGTTTTTGACATCCTTTATATAGCCGGATTCATTTTTCCGAGCTCGTGATGATGCTTGAGATCATTTCTCGCTCTCACTTGGTACAATTTCAACATTGTGTCCCGACACCTTGCTGCCTCGGTTTGCGTGCCACATCGGCTGCTATCGGATTGTTCCACTTTTTTACATGAGCCATTCACTCCTGTCATACTGCAAATGTTTCGTTATTTTGCCACCATTTCATCTACCCCGCAAGGAGGCCCATCAGTGTTCCCACCTACCCTCGCTCTTGGTCACCATTATTGATCCTTGATTGAACACTTCCTCCTTGCCTGGCCATTCCTTTTGTTCGGTATAATTTTATCCCTTTTTCGGGCCGGACAAGTCCTTTACGAAAAAGGCACTTAGGGAGTTTCTGTTAAGCTCTTTTCTGACTCCTAAAAGAATGAAAAGATCGTCGAGCAATCTTGCTTCCTTTCATGCTCGTTAAAGTACCTGAAAGGGCGTCTATCTGGTATAAGTTTAACCCTTTTCCGGACCTGGTAGACTAATTACGAAAAAGGAATACTCTAGTCACACCGGCTAGAAGAGTTCTTAATTGCATCCTTTTATGCTTCTTTGGGCCTTGGAGACTAAATCTACGAAAAAGCAACCCCCTGGAGTCTTCTTACTTGCTTTCAGACTCTCTAAAATTGAAAGCAACCACGAGCATGCACTGTCCTGGGCTCGGAAAATCCACACGACAGTACCATTCCATCACTTCAGAGTCTTCTTATCGCTTTCAGACTCCTTAAAATTGAAAGCCACCACGAGCATGAACTGTCCTGGGCTCGTAAAATCCACACGACAGTATCATTTTTACACAAACTTCTTCTAGTTCCTTAACCCATGAAGAAGTACCCTCCTGTGCCTCCTGGCACTATGATCGATCATCTCGGCAGCACCCCCAATCAGGTCGCCTTTGTTCAGAGTATTCAGCAGTCTTCTGCCATTTTACACCATCTTGAGTCTCCCTCAGCCAGTTATCCTCCCAGATCCATTACAGCTATGATCCCTTTCCCCTCAGTTAGTTTCATATGCTGCCAGATCATTCCCATTATCATACTCTGAACAAAGGAAGTTTGAGCCCATCCACTCTACTTGCCCAGTTGTCCCCCCACAGTTTATCAGTCCTGCCATCAGCACTATCACATTTCGGTCTTGTACCTCGCGCTTCTGTCAAGGAAACATCATTGCCTTGATAGTTGCAGGTCTCCCTCTGTCGACGACAGCTCCTCTATTCCAGAGGATAGGCCCAGAGGTCCCTACGCCTTGGACTTATCACCATCTGTGGTAAGTGCCTACGGATCATTCCGAGAGGAATCATCATTTCCTCTCTGCGTGGTTGTTCCTCACATGCTCGACTTCAACACCTTGATCGCATCGTTGAGGATCGCGTAGGATTATATCCCATCAGTTTTTTGTCGAAGACCCCGGATTTCCCCTGACTCTAGCACATTGGTGAGTCACTTCGGAACGCCCAGTTATATGTTCCCGTGGATGTCCGGGCTGCGTTGGCGATTGTATCCGGAAGCCATCCAGTTATATGCTTCCTGGAGTACCCATTTCAGTTCCAGTCCAGTGTACCACGGAGAGTATGACCCCAGTCACTATGATCCAGCAGCTCATCAGTTCCTTTGGTACCACACTTAGTAGCACTGTTGATGTTCCGGTGCACCAGTTCTTCAGTTCACACATGATCAGCTCAGCAGTAGGTCCCAGATTTGTGTCCCCTCTGGACTCTTATGATGTACACAGTGATCATGTATCTTACAGGTCCCCCTTTCTCGGGCCTCACAGTTATGTTTATGTATCTTGATACGAGCATGGGTATGCCCGCCTCGTCCATATATTGAGATTATTCCTCATTCAGTATTTGAGGTCATGTATATTTCAGGTCCCCATTTTTTGGACCCCATTGTTATTATGTTATATCCTGATACGAGCATGGGTATGCCCGCCTCGTCCATATGATCAGATGATTCCTCATCCATTATTGAGGTTATGTACTTTTAGTTCTTGCAGTTGTTCGGGATCGTTGTTCCGGGCTTCAGTTTGTTTCTTCTCTTCTCTCCACATCCCAGGAAAACCATTCATGACTTATGATGTCCATCGGCCATACGATGAGCTCCTGACCTCGCACATCAGGGGGCAATCTGTTAACACCCAAAAAGTGTTCACTACCTCATCTACCACATTATATGGCTCATTTGTCCATTTTCCCACCATATTTCCCTTAAAATCCCAAAAAATCCCATTAAAAAGCCTCCAAAAGGCCTAAAATGCCTCCAAAAGGCCATAAAACCCTCAAAATAGCCTAAAAAAGGCTAAAAAACCCCCTTTTCCTCCAAAAATAGCAAAAATCCCCTAAAAAGGGAATAAAAAATATAAAATAATGAGGAAAAGGAGGAAAAAACCCTATACAGCTGCACAAAACCATGTGTTTCCCAAAACCATGGGTCAACACTCCACCACCAAAAAACTATAAATAGGTGATGGAGATCCCTTATTCCATATCCACAATCACAAGCACCCTTACTCTGCCAAAATCTCTCCCGAAACCCTAGTTCATCATTGAACTATTTTCGCCTTGAGAGCCACTTTTGGCCCATCCCCACCATTGGAGAAGGAGAAGGAGCATTCTGAAGCTTGGAGCATCCTCTTGGACACTGCAAAGGGCTTCATCAACCTCCACATTGGAGGTAATATCAATACAAAACCATTTTTTATATCTTTTGTTTATGTCTCATGCAATGTTTAAAGTAGTTTTTTAATTGTTATTTTAGCTTAATTGTTTACACTTACTGAACTGCTACTAAGGAGTCCATTCTCCTTAGTAGGTGCTCATTTGCACAAGCTAGGGATAAAACCCTAGCTACAGATCTATAGCTCAAAAGAAAGGTATTGAAGAGAGCTATCCAGCCATACAACCAAAAAGCAATAATACCAACTTTGGGCTGAAACCCTAACTTCACCAAAGAGAGAGAAAGAGGTATTCTTACCTTGTGAAAGATGTCCTATTCAGTATAGCTCTGATACCATGTTAAGTTTTAAACCAAATAGACAAGCATGATCTCTGAAAGAAACACAATCACAAGATAGACACACAATATACCCTGGGAAACCCTCATGGGGTAGAAAACCCAACAAAGCTTTCCTCAATAAGATGATCAACCAAAATACAAGATGTGCTCCTTCTCCTTGACTCCTTAGCAGATCTCCCAGACAAGTGCGCACTCTTCCACAAGTGAGTGAGTGATCTAATGAGGAGTTCACCTCCTCTATTTATACTTGACTCCCAACTGACTAAAAGACCTAATGGGGCCGACCTCACCTGGAGAAGTCTAATAACCCCTAAAATATAACTGCAGGGCCGACCCACACATGGTGGGTCTAATAACCCTAGTTAATACAAACCCCTGGAGGAATAAACATCTCTAGATACATGATAGGGTTACCTCGGAGGAATGAAACATCTCCGGAATAATAAAGTACAAATATAATATTCTTTGAAGTTACAATATTCAACACTTAGAACCTTTGCGAACAAACCTTTTCATTTGTAAAGCCGATATTTCTTTAATAGTAGTCTTCCCTGGAATTCCTCTTACTACAATGGTGTTACTGTCTTCATCTATGCATGATAAGGTTTTATCATAACAATTTAAAATCACTCTATGTTTCTCTACCCAGTCCAGTCTAATCAACATATCATAATATCCTAAAGGCATAATATTTAAATCAGCATGTGTCTTAAAACCATTCATATTAAATTCACATTCTTTCACAAAACTAGTTACTTTTCCTTTCGTGCCCATAGCAAGTCGAACTAACCAAGACTTGTCAAATTTGGTTTCCTGTAATTCACAGAGTTCTACGATTCTGGGTGAAACATAACTTAAACTTGCACAAGGATCAATTGATATAGATATTTGTTTATCTTTTAACATACCTTCGATTTCCACCATAGATGTTTGATGATCTTCTTGCCTGTTTTTCAATGCTGAGCTAATTTTGGGCATGCTCCTTGCTATATCTCCCATAGTATTATCTTCTTGAATAGTGTGTACATTGTTGAAATTCTTTCTTGTAACTGGACATTCTTTAAAATAATGGGGTTCACCACATTCCCAACATTTTAAGGGTTCTCTTTGAGTAATATTTTTATTATAAGCAGTAGGTACTTCTTTTACTATAGGATTCTGTTTCCTATTACTCTTGTAATTATTTCCTTGATAATTCCTATAATTATTTCCAAAAGTTTTATTGAATCTTGTACCTTTATTTTTATGTTCAAAACTTTCACATCTTTTATTCTTCCAACTTGGTATATTATCTCGTCTATTTTTATTTTGGTCATAACATAAATTTGCTTTTCTCATAGTTTCATCTAATGTTTTGGGATTATCATACTCAATTATTTCTTTATAAATTGTTGGTAAACAACTTAGAAAGCGTTGTAATTTAGGTTTCTCATCAATAATATAGGGTACACAACATAATAAGATCAGGAACTTACTGCACAATTCTTTCATTGTCATAGTCCCTAACTTTAAATCATAAAATTCTTTAGCTTTTTCTTCGTAGTATTGTTATGATAAGTATTTCCTTTTAAAGTATTTCTTAAAAATATGCCATGTCAAGTAACATTCCTTAATTTTTACCTTTTTAATATCTTGCCACCAAATATCATCCTTCCCAGTTAGATTATAAATTGTCATTTTTGCTTTTAATTCATCAAAATAATTATAAATTTGAAAATATTTTTTCATTCCCGAAAACCAGGCCTCTGCCTCTTCTCTTGTTTCCATCTCACAATTGAATATACTGGAGGTTTGATTTTCTTAAACTCATAAGAAATTTCTTCATAAGGTTTATATTTTCTTCTTTGTTTATTACCATCACTGCTTTCACTAGATTCCTTAAAATTTTGTTTACTCGGTTTAGCTGATTTTCCACTTGAAGACTCAGTTTCACTATCTAAAATTTTTAATTTTCTAGCTTTACGTTTATAAGATGTAGTTCTTTTTGTTTCTATTTCAGGTCCTTTATTCTTCTCTACTTCCTAATTATGTATTTTTGTCAACAAGACATTATTTAGTTCTTCTTGTGCTTTTAAAATGCGTTCATTATCTTCTTTAACACTTTGTAATTCCACTTTCAAATCTTTTACTATTTGTAGAAGTTTAGATGGATTGCCATTTCTGCTTTCATTTAGATGCACCCATAAATTTTCATCATTAATGCTCTCTTGTTCAATGTTTTCTTGTTCTTTAGGGAGAGAATCTTCTTTAGCGGACATTTCAACTTCTACCATAATTCCTGCAAAATCAAGGTTATTTTTCTCTTCCTGAAAATAAGGAGAATCAAACCATAATACATGTTAGTTTTCTGTTTATAATTGCTTTGGTGTTGGGCCTTTTAGGCCGAGTGTTGTAACCGTGCTATGATACCATTTTGTCACAACCCCAAAATACTTGTAATTTTTTTTTTTATATATACTCTTTTACTTAATAGCATAGTCTCACATTCATCTAACTTTTAATTACTCATACACTTGATTTTATTCCAAGTTCTAATCCAAGGTTGCTTGCATGTTGGGAAGTGTACACATACACTTCTTGGGATCGTAGATCGACCAAGGTAAGCTTATACTTGTGTTACATTCGAAGTTCCCTAGTAAGTTATTTAATATCAAGGTCTGAGTTTATTTTAAAACGCATTGGTTATGACCTAGGTTGAAACCTAAAGGTTTAAACTTAGTCCTAAATGTGATATCCATGCATATAACTTGCACTAGTGATATTGTTTATACACATTAAGTCTTACTTATGGTTAATATATGGTTAAAGGTTGAATGCATATTTTAACACTTCGAAAACCTTGTTTAAGGTTTATACCAACCATATGATAGCATATACTATGGATTTAAATGTTTGAAGTTGGAAAAAAACTCGTGGAAATAGTCTCGACAACAAGCAAGGGTGTTAATGCCATGCTATGTGAATGGTTTGACATTTTCACTTAATGTTTGAACCCGTGGCATGCGAATTGACAGCACAACCAAGGTAGTTGATTCCATTTTTTCAGCGTATAAAGTGCTCTTTAGACCTCGATTCGATAGATGAATGTTAACCCTCTATTTGTACTAGGCTACGTATGCTCTCCATAATTAGATGGGATCTCCTCGGGCTAGGTTGATATTGGAAAGTGTGCATCATTAAATTTTTGCTCCCAATTGGATTTGGATACTTTCGAAAGGTTTGTTGGTTTTGTTCATTGATGGTTTTTGCAGATAGCCCCCGCCGAGATTTTCTCCCTTTGGTCAAAACCAGTAACGATCATTCGAGTTCTGTAACTTGCAGTGTTGGAAGGGTTAGAACAAAGAAGAGAGAGTGGAGATTTTACAGAGCCAAGCTTTGTCTCTCATCCTCTGACTCTGTTATTTCTTGATAGTTTTCCTTAATCTCTGTTTACGGAAGTTTTGGTGGATTATCTCTGTGGATTTGGATGGTGACTATTTACTCCATTCTTGTGGAAGGTGTTTCTCTATTCGTGCTTGGAGTGTCTGTGAGGAGAACACTCGGCTAGGGTAAGTTTTCTTTGTTTATGCATTTCGTTTTTTTATAGTTCCTATCAGGTTAAAATGATTCGTAGAGTTAATATTGTTTACATTTTCTTGCACAGGTGTTTGCGAAGAGCCTATGCATGAATATTTTCTTGGAATAAGGTAAGATATGTTCAAATTTTGTTCATTTATGTTTTTCTTTGTATTTATACTCAATGGATATGCCTTTGATAAATTTCATGTTGTTTTCCTTTCTTTTTGCTCACTGTAGGCGAGGAACATTTTGCTTATTACAGTGTTCTAGTTTTGTTCCTGGATAATGTCATTACCATTGGGGGTTTTGGGTGCTTTCATGATTTTATTGAAAGGTAAAAAATGTTACTATATGATGGAAAACTCTCGGCTATGATAATTCCATTCCCAAAACCACTACCATTCTCTCAGGCATGCATGTTTCTTTTGGTAAGCTTTCGATACTCTATTAATTACTAAATCATTAGGGTTTTGTATACAAATGTTAAGAGGTTTAACTGCTTGCATATCTTGTATGCACATAAAATATGACGATGAAGGTATCCAACTTTGTGATAGCTAAAATATTTTCCTATTGGGGTTTAGTAAAGACTTGGTGGCCGCTGGCTTCCGGAATAGCGAGAGTTCAACCTGGAAAGCTTCTTTTGACCATATTATTTGTTTAAATCTTTCAAACGTTCCACTGTAAATCAATTCTAAACTAGTTTATTTGTTTTTTGTTTGGGTATAAAACAATGGCGTGGCCTTACAACGATTTGGTTAACCTTTCGTGATACCATTAACCAGGTATGAAAAATACTCTTCCTTTAGTCGACAGGATGAGGAGTATCTCTACTAATGTGTATGAGTTTGAAATACTGGGGAGTTAGCCTTTCGGCTTCTTGCGACCTGATGGTATATTTTAAGTTAAGTTTAAAATGCGCTTATGGAATTAGTGTATGAATTGATGATTCTAGAATTAAGACTCTGCGATTTTAATGAGTTTGGTTCAGTCTAGATGGAATGTCTTGTTTAGAGATTTAACTTTTAAATCCAAGGGATTCATATTCTCAATGTAATTTATACTCTGTAAATTTATATAAAGATCAGAGTACTGAAAGATCTTGCCTTATTTTTGTCATTGCTACTGTGTAATACTTATATGGGATGTTTGCTTTTCCTCTCGACTCAATTTATAACTTGGAAACATTTACAATTTGATATTCAATATGTAGGGTTTGAATACCTTACTCCGTGTATTCTTTGGTTTGAAAGTGTTTAATCTGGCCTTCTTGGCATATTCATAGTTTATCAGTTATAATTATAATCTCCTTGTTTTAGTGTACTAAGAAGCCTCTCGGCTCTTTTATTAACTCTATGCATTATTAGTATATATTATATATATACTTTGTTATTGAATTTGTTTATGATAGTTTAGTTTGTACTAAAATATTTATCTAACATGATATTAAGTTCTGGTTGAAAAGCCTATATATATTATATATAAATTTATACAAGAATATAAATTATGCCTACTCTATAATTCCAATTGATATAAGCACTGTGCATAAAATTATTTATAAACAATAAATGAAAAAAAGTAATTGATAAATTACTTAATGCATAAATATAAACTTCTGAATATAAGCCTGAATAAAGAAGCTAGTATAATTTTAATAAACAATGGCAAGAATGTAACTAATTAAATCTAGAATAGGATGAAGTAGAACAGAACCTGAAACCAATTGATGGGAAATCAAAACTGAAGGTCGCCATTCATCCCAACCAACTTCCAGAACAACCAAGTTACTTGCTCTGAAACCCCCGAGCTTTTTTGCTGTCTTTGCATACTATATATCATATTCCCCCTCCATCACAAGCCTCCTACTCATTTGATGGGTTCAATACTTATAGTAATTTTCCTAGGACTTGGTCATTTATGAGTGCCACCTGCTCCATTATTACTCCACAATGAGTCTCGACTTGATTTTTAGGGAGGATGCCTCCTGCATCATTTGATATTTCATTAAGCAATATTTCCACTTGTGATTTTCTCTTGACACTTGTCATTCCTCCTTGTGGGTCAACAAACACTCTATAACAAATACTTCAGTTTTGATTCTCTCAATTTTTAATTATTTATTAATTAATAATTTTTTTACATTTATTTTGACCTCACTTGGTAAAAATGTCAAAATAAAATAATAACATAAGGTTTTTAAAACAATAAATATTCGGTTTCTTTGGTGTATTACATATGTGAAAGAAGTGACTACGACAAAGAACCAAAATAAGTACTTTTCATGGCCTTTGTGGAAGAAAGCAATGATGAAAAGAAGAAGAAAAATTCAAATAATACTCCAGTTGTGCAAAGAAAACTAGGATCACTAGACAAATACTTCTTTAGTGGATCATTCAAAACACCTCCAAATCCAGTTGCAAAAGTTAAGATAAATAATCAATGTGAAGAAGAAGAAGATGCTGGAGATGTTGACTAGAAATGTGAATTGATTAGTTCCTTAGATGAATTGAGGAAGTCAAGAAAGAAGAGTAAATTCTTGCAGGAGCAGCTGTCGAAGTATGAAGAACAAGAAAAGTTATTTCTGAGAGTATCTTGATGTAAAGGTTTGTGAAAAATTGATCAACTATGAGAAACAACTGATTTGTGCACAAGATAAGGTCAAAGTGCTTGAAGAAAATAAACTTGCATTAAAGGATTCTTTGGAATAATTAGCGCAGATAAATAGGATAGTGGCAAGTCAACTTGAGGAGAAGGACAAAGAGATATCTCATCTAAAGGAAAGATAGTTGAAATGAAGGAAAAGAAACAAGTTCAATTTCCCATAGTAAATTGCGCACATCAAGAAAGAAACAAGACTAGTGTTGAAGATGAAATGAAGAACAAGTTCAAAGATAACACATCAATTCTAGACAAGATCCTGAATGATCATAGATCACCTGAAGACAAATCAGGTCTTGGTTATGAAAAGGAATCAAAGAAGGTCTGCGATATAGAACATTGCCCAAATCATGTTAAGTCTTTTAGGTATGACAGTTCCTTCTACAACTACAACTCTTTCCAATATAATAACCAAATAAGGATCTATAAGATGAAGTACACAATATGCAATCACTTTGGTCATGTTGAAAAATATTGTCAAACTATGAGATGCTATGCATGTGAGGGTTTTGGACATAAGGATTTGTACTGTCGAAGAGTAGTAAACTATTCAGATGAAGAATTATTGCGCAAAGGAAATCACATTCCAAGGAATCATAGTGAAAATTCTCAAGTACAGAATCAAGACGGAAGTGAGCACAAGAAAACTTGGGTAAGGAAATCTCCTCAAAAGTGTGCAGAAGAACCAGACAATCCAAGTACATCCAAAGAAGCAAGCAAGTGTTGCTCCTCCTGCTGATCTTAAGAATATCAGTGAGACCCTTGAATTCAAACACGATGCATCTTAGAATTCAAGGAGTATGTTAGTAAAGGTAGGGTTTGGATATGTTTGTTGCATTAATTATCAAGAGTGCAAAAAGTTGTGTGTTGAATAAAATTGTCGCAGAAAATAGCTCAGCATTTCAGAAAATTGTGTGCATATATTCCGTTTGTTACTAAGATATGATTGTTGCATAAAGAGCTTTGGAAAGTGATAAAGTGAAGAAAAAATTAATTTTTGATTTAAGTGTTATGAAAAGAAAGAAAAATTCTTGCATGAAGAAAATGTACAAACGTTGTTGAAAGATATATAGACATGGGTCTGCGCAAAAGGTGTGATTTGTATTACATTTAAAATCAATGTTTCTACAAAATTACATGAGCCTTATACAATGCAAATGTCAGAAGGAACTCCATGCTGAGGCCCAAAAGGTGTGTACAAGAAAACGAGTGAAGACGAAAAAATTGAGAATTGCACAAGGTATCTTTAGCCGTAATTCGAGGTCAAGTTCTAGTCCGACTGGTATGCAAAATGAAGCTCCAAGTCTACCAGTACCAATAGAGTACATTCAAAGGAAGAGAACACAAGAAGAAGTTGTGATAATGCAGACCGTGGTAGTTAATAATGCTGAGACTGAAGCATGGACAGCTCATCCAGAATCTGTTGTTTTTGATGCTCTAGAAAATTGATCCGACGAGTGAGTTGAGTCAGTTGTTCAGCATGCCCATAATTCACCTGTGATTAAGCATATTGACATTGGAACTCTTTTTCCTCCATCCAATTTTTCCAGAATCCCACATCAACTCTCAAGCGTGCAAATTAGGACTTATGTGACTGAACAATTAGCCACACACTCTCAAGAGAATTGTTTATTCTATAGTAAAAGGAATCCATTGGAAAGAAAGGAAGATGATAAATCGGGGAGCAATGTGACACATAAGGGAAAGAGTGCAAAATGTGATGAACTGGGCATTTTCTTGTTGAGCTATTATAGAATTGAGTTGACGATTCTCGCGCACATGGATTTAAGTCGAAGAGATGCATTCGATATCGTACAAGTTGAAGAAGGTGGTGGAATCGCCAAAACTAAATGATGGAATTAATAAATTTTTGGAAACAATACAAAAGGAAAAAATCCAATTCATTGCACCATACGATGAATGATGTTGCCCCAAAATTTCAAGTATGGTTGCGACACGTCATTGTTGACACACGAATTGAGTGTCATATCCACTTTTATGCCAAGCTGATTGATAGATGAAAAACATGCCAAATCTTTGGTTTTCATGGTAAGGGATGCAATGACATTAAATGCAACAAGGATTGGTGATAGTGTAGTAAATGCGATAGAAAAAATAATCAGGCGCATAAAGGAAGTTCGCGGAAAAAAAGGTGCAAAACCAGTAAAGGATTAATTTTGGCACTGTGCAAATGGGACAAAAAGATGATTGCATGAGTCACTGTGCAAAGAATGATGAAGTGTTGTGACAGGAACATGAGATCAAGATACAAAATTAATATAGCACATGTATAGAGAAAGCAATCAAAGATAGTTATGAAATCAATATGTAGATTGCAGGATATCAACACAGAAGAAATGAAGCATGAAGACATGGGGATTTATCCTTGTGAGCGAATAGGTAAAGGCCAATGCAAAACAAAAGAAATAAGAACCAATAATTGTGCAAGTTATGTCACCTATTTTTCATTGATGTCAAATGGGGAGAAAAGCATGAATTTGAAAGTACACTTGTCATAAAGGTGAATGCAATTGAGAAGTAATATAGCCGTGGAGAAAAAGCATGAAGCCAAGAGATAATGCATCTGAAGCAAGACATACGAGATAGATGATGAAGAAGACGTGAAAGAGCGTGAAGAATATTTTTGAATAAATAGCATGAAGAAGATACAAAGAAGAAGCACGAAGCTAAATCACATGAAGCTAACCATGAATCATGCACCAGTATAGTGAAAATAATAATAAAGCATGTGATCTGAGCAGAGATAACTGAAAGCAGAAGAAGCACTAGCAACAAAATGCGTAGATGTCAGAGGTTCAAACTACAAAAAGATCAGGGGGATCATGCACACACGAGTATTACTGCAACAAGCACAGATGAAGCATACAAGTCCAAGAAGATGATTATACACATCTTCATAAGGTGTTGACATCAATGCAAAAGGGGGAGATTGTTGAGCTTTGGTTGTCATTGATGTCAACTAATGTCAAAGAGGATGTCAACTAATTCCATTTGAGTCATTGATTTCAATTGAATTCAAGTGGATTCAATATTCACATGCCATATTGAAGAAGTATAGTAAAGCCACATTGAAGAAGTATATGCAAAAGCAAGATGGTGAAGGATATGGATGCTAGTTTGAAGAAGTATATCTAGAAGTTGAATCCGGTATGAAGAAGTGTGTCTAGGAGTACATCATGCATATATAGTTTGAAGAAGTACATAAGGCACATGTACTTCAGCAGGTCACAATTCTATCCAGTCATAGTCCTTCAAGGAACAAGCTAAAGTGTTGCTTGGGAAGAAGTTTGAATAGTGCGCAAGCAATCCAAAGAGTACATTGGAAAAATTCAAGTGTGTGCAAGTAAGTCTTGAGAAGATTCAAGATTCCGCAAGCAAGTCGAGTGGAGTGTGCAAGCAACATGGTACAAGAGATGGTTGGAAATATATACAAGTTCCAAAAGCACGCAAGTCATCTACAATCATAAGAATCTTTCAGTTGTTGAAGCACGCACAAGCTTCAAGAAGGGTATAGTAGTTGAAGTCAACATATGCACAAATTCCATATCCAATGACACAACGAGTGTGAAAAATCCATAAGTGATGGTACCGCAAGGGTCAAAGTCCCACCAAGTCAAAGATCACTTATGCGCAAGTTCCACAAAGCATTAATACATCAAGTGCGCAAGACCCACAAGAGATGGTACAACACAGGTGAAAGTCCCACCAAGTTGAGGACCATGTATGCGCAGTACCCACAAAGAAAGGACACATCAACAACACAGATTATGACATGTGGCATAAGCACAATCCGTGAAACAAAAAAGAAGGAATGCCACAACTAACTTGTGGACATACAATCCATGTAGGACATGTATAAATAGTGAAGCAAGTTGGAGATTTGAAGTAAGCTTGATGGCGAGGTAGAAGAGCTTCTAAGTGGAAGATACAGATTTATATTCGGGGAATCACGAGCTCAGGGTACAAAATAGTATGATCTAGCGAGGAGCTGAGTGCGCAAAAGCATAGGAATGATTGAACTGATGGTGCGCAGAATGATGCTGTAGATCTGTGACGATTGCGCAAAGACAAAAAGGTAGAATGAAGAAGATGCACACGTGCATTAGGACCAAATGATAGTAGCACAAGAAACACACAGATAGTCACTGATGTTTTAAAGGAAGAAGTGTGGACACAGAACTGAGGTATATCAAAATATGCACAAAAGTTCAGTTGATGCACGAATGTTGAATTGAGGTGTGCGAAGCAAATAAGTTCATTATATGTGTGATGACAGAACAATAACATAATCTAGTATGTGCATCATGATGAGGATGATATGAGGAAAGTGAATTACATATAAATGATGAATCATAAGATGCACAACATGTCGCAGATTGTCTAAAATACCGTGGCACTTAGACCAAGCAGACACACCTAAGTAAATGCCCAGTTACACCTGATACAGGTGCGTAATCTTAGAACAACAAGTTACTAATTAAAGAACAATATCAGTTGGTTAGTGCAGTTGCGCAATAGTAGAATGACACAGCTAATTAGTGGCGCAGAATTTAGTAGATGAAGTAGCACACGATATATGAAGTGTCATCAACAAAAGTGGAGAATTGAGTGGAATGATAAGTCAAGTGATGTATGCAGAGAAGTGACAGCTATAAGAATACATACAGAAGGTGCGCATAATAGAATGAACATCAGGAGATCAAATGTGTGTGCATGTTGGAAGTTCAGTAAGGAAACATTTTATTTTGTATATCTTGGCGACAGGACAAGGAAAGGAATAGGGGGTCGTAGGCTCCTTCCAGTTGGTGCTGGAGAAGCCATGGAGTTGGTGCTTCCTTCAGGCCGGTGCTTGTAAAACCAAGGGGCTGGTTCCTCCTTCCAATTGGTGCTGGTAAACATAGGAAGTCGGTGCTTCATTGAATGTAATATTTTCATTACAAAAGAGCATTATGTGGTTTTATCCCATCTAGGTTCCCACGTCAAAATATTGTTTGTTCCGTGTTCTTTGTATTGGTGCATATATGGATGAATGATTTTATTTATATTGGATTCATAACTAAAGATCAAGATTAACTTAAGACTAATCTTTTAAGGAAGGTAAAAAATTGTTGATAACTACATTAATACTGATTCACCCCCCCTCTCAATATTAAATCGATTCCAACACTCTTTTCTTATTTCTTGTAAATTTTAAACCCTCTCTCTCTCTCTCATGGAATCCATGAATTAGTTGTGTTCTAATTTACAAAACTAAAATTGGAAATTCTCTCTCTCTTTCCAAACACACACACACACATGACCAATCACAAGTTTAGTAATGGAATCCATGATTTGCTTGTGATATATTCAAATTACAAGCATGAAGATCCTTGTATGATCATGACTATGTACACTGCAAGACACTATCACAAGGAAAAATTCCTAAGTATTACAAAAAAATGAAAAGTTACAAAAATAAGCATTTTCCAAAAGAAAGTTTTGTGGAGTAGGAATTGGGATAAAAGTGAATAAAGAGCCGTGATCAGATTTGTAATATACATTAAAAACACTTTGAAAACATTCTTTAAGCTATCACCAACACTAAAATCACACTCACAAGCATCACTTTATGCATTAGATAACATTTATTACTCATCAAAATCTATCTATAGAAAACTTAAGAATAATTACCTGCATAATCACCATTTCTCCACAATAAGCATAATTTAGTTTGGTTAGAGAAATAATTCCTTCAACATAAATTATTCACTAGAATAATTGATCTCTTTGTCATTGTATATGACTTTGTCAACTTAGCCCACCTTTGTTAAAGGTTAAATATTACAAACGTTGAAGATTGATTTATAAAGGGTCATTACTCAATACATCATAGTTTTTACCCATTGGGTTTCTCCATTATCAATTATTGGCTTACCTCTTCATGTGATTGGTATTGTTTATTGTTTTTATTCAATTATATTTTGGTTATTTATTTATTGTTTTGATAGGTAGCCTTGCTTTTACATGCTTCCACTATAATAGAGCATGAGTATTACTATCAACAATATTGTCCCCTATATTCACCTAGGTGACATAGATAATTGGTATCAAAGCATGGCTTATGATAATCAACTTCATATTATATTGTATTGCTCCACCACTTCTAAACACTACATATGTGTCTAGTAAATTTATACATATGAAATGTGTAAACACACTCTAAAACATAGTTATTTAATCCGTTATTGCCAAGTAAACTTCTAAATATCTATCTACTTAAAACCCAACCCAAGATGGCAAGCGAAAATGAGAAAAAAAACCTTTTAATGAGAATGAACAACTCATAAAGCAAGTGCTTGCTCTGCAAAGAGAAGAGATGCATCATGATTTCAATGAATTCCTTACTCGACTTACTAGCTCATTGGTTTCTACTTTGACTAACAACCCAACATGATTGTCTTTCAATAGGGTAAGCCCCTTCAAGGTACAAATGAATCTATGCATATGTGATTTAGAGGGTTCAAAGATTGAGGTAGAACCTATACATAATTAGATACAACAAATTGGTGGTATTTCTCTATGAATAATATTTCTAAGGCTAAGAAAATCACTATTGCATCCTTTTGAGATATAAAAATTCCCATTATAAACTTCAAAGGATCACCCAATGAAAGGGCCCAATTAGATGAACCTTCATTGAAAGTGGAAAACCCTTTGATTATAGCTCAATTGCAATAATGTGGGTTATTATTTTAAATGAAATGTCAAGTGAAACTAATCTAACACTAATCCATAATATCTAGGAGCATTCGATAACTAATTAACATGAAATAAATGGAGAAGTATAAAGAGTAGGGAGAATAGTCCACCAAATACCATCTACACAAACCCCAAGGCAATTATGAGAAACAAAGGATAGACTACAAGTAAAAAAGAGATACTTGCTTCACATCAATTTGTTAGCAATGCATATGATAAGTAAGCAAAGACATATTACAAGAATGATACTAATCTACATATTGCGATAGACTTCCCTACAAGCTTCAAGAAAACTATGAATGGAGAAAATCACTAATACAATATTGGGTTGTAGCATCACCGATTTGTGTCGCTATAGCCCTCAATCCACCTAGTTAAATTTTCTTCAAAATATTTAAAAAATATGTTATTATATTTTGTATCATGGTTGCATCATTTATGTGTCTTCTTGGCATCACTTGTGCATTGCATGAATCGATCATGTGTCTCTTATGCCTTTTTTGCATAATTTGGCATTGAAATAACATTTTATTCATGACCATATAGCATCATATTAGAGTTGTTATGAAGTTTGAAATAAAAAAATGTGCTTTATGAATTTGTTGTGTATTTTCACACAATTCCAATGTCATTATTCCAGGGAGTTCCAACTAATCATCGACAAGACTACAATTTATATAACGTTATGTGAAGAATCATACGGTAACTATGAAGGGAATCATATAAATTGATGTGAAGTATCATAAGGTCACTGCGAAGTTGGGGGAGGGGGTGAGGAGAGAAATCAAATACCCAAGGAGGGGAAGATTCAAAGGAAATAATAATACCGTATATTGTACAACTTAATATAGTCAAAGTACATCATGCTTAAAGCACCAAGTGTAATACAATATAGTATAATATGCACATTTATATGAAAATATGTTGTTTTACTACTCTAAGAAACAAAATTGTAGCTAAGAATTATAATAATATACATCCTCCCTATAACCCATCTCCTCTCTTCAAAATTTAGCATAATTAACTACACCAAAGAAGAAAAAAACCATCATTTAAGTTGCTACTAAGTACCTAGTATTGTGATATACCACTTAACCTAAATTCATTCAAAACAATTATTTCCTATTAACTTATATGACTTTGGTGGGATTTATAATACCTTCATATCCTAAAATCACAATCTTTTGGTTCACCAAGGATTTAGGCCTCCCAAAACACATATATGCTAATAATACTCAAAGATAGTTACATTATAGAGTAGGCATTTAAGTGTTCATCACTGAAGATCTAAGGAGGATGAACATACTCAATGACATATATAGGAATATAGACTTATTTTTCTTTCCTTCACCCTGATTGTATTTACCATCATCTTTTGATTCATCTCCATCATTCATATCATTATTCTCTCCTCTATTTTTGTTTTCTCCACCATCTTCTTTACCCCAAACACCTTCCTCCTTCTCCCCCTTCTCTCTTTCCCCCATCTTTTTTATCCCCTTCCTAATTGTCTCCATCCTTCGTTGGTGGAATGATCTCCTTATAATTCCTATTCTTTCTATGGAGATATAATGTCTTGTAATTGCTTTTATTATTAACGAGTACATATATCAAATATAAGTATTAGAGAAATTTATATTTTTTTTTAATAGTTGGTTGAAGAATGTGAGGGGGAGTTTGGGATCTCGAAATCATGCCAATAAATGTTTTATTTTCCTTGTAGATTGTATATTGTAGAGTAGAAGTAATGTTGGGGACAATTATGGGAGCTCTACCTTAGATGTGGGTTGCTATGCTCAACTAATTCACTCTCATTGTGTTATTCGTGATGTTTAATGTGGTGATTGGAACCATTGTTGTTACTTCTAGAGAGGCAATTTTTTAGTATCCCCCCCTAAGGTTATACGTATAATAAACTTGGGTGAATCTCCATGATAAATAGGAAAATTTGAAGGCTATCCTTTTTGGCAAGCTTTCAATGAGTTCTAAAATCTCGTCAATTCTTAGCAAATCTTTCTTTGAATTATAAAAAATTGTAAATCCTTGTTGAATCTTTCAATAAATGGCATTGCCATAATATCATAAGCTAAGTCACATTGGTAAGTTTGCACAACCATCAAGGAAAATGCAACATACATAAAAAGGATATGATTTCTAAATGCCAATTTGAAGAAATACGCTGTCATAGAGCTCGAAGGACCAAACGGACCTATACAATTCACCCAAGCAATTCTAGGTAACTATTTCCTTGAAACAAAAATGGGAAATTATGTAACAAAGGTGTACTCAACCTTGGAAAATGATGAACAATCTGAACTCCTTCATTTTACTTGGGTTAATGAAAATGATGATTATACAACAATAAACACAATAGATGCAATAGATAATCATTCAACTCACTTAGATGTAAATATCAATGATTAGTCTATGTGTTTGATGGATATAAGTCACATGAGTGCACGAGAGCTAGTTGTTAAGAAATCCACAATAGAAAAAACACCATCTAATTCATTCAACTAACTTAGATGTAAATATGAACGATTAGTCTCTATGTTTTGATGGATATAAGTCACATGAGTGCACGAGAGCTAGTTGTAATTTAAGAAATCCACAATAGAAAAAACACCATCTAATTAGCTTCGAATACTTTGTTTTTTTTCCATGTAATGCTAAACATAAAACCAAATATTATTTAAGGTAACCTCCTATTGAAATATTGTTGCAATTCTATAGTTAGAGATCAACATTTTAAGAAGTTAAAAAAAATGCTAACATATTAAATCAAAATGATATAGTTTAAAGATATTATTTTAAGTCTCGATGAGGATTTAAGGAAAAACATAAGCAAGTGGAAAAAGATTTTTAAAATTCACATCATTTCAAACATATAAGTATGAATTTTGGTAACATCACAAGAGCAAAGGATTGGTGAATCAACATCAATCCTTTTTTCAATCGACATCACCCAGATAATGCAAAAATTTATTTAGTGATTCAATGTATCTCTCAATTATTATTTTTTGTTTTTTTATTGGAAGTCTAGTTGAAGCGCTTTGTTTGAAGTTCATATTATTCCAAAGAAATTCACAATTTTAACTTTTAAGCACTAACTATTTGGTGAATTGACACCTAATTCTTGTTTCCATTCCCTCATGCAACTTAGATAGTGCAAAGCTTTATTAAGTGGTTCAATGTATTTGTCTAATGCTTTGAAAAGTCCACAATGAAGCATTTTAAACACAAATTGATTTTTAATGGATTGAATTTAAATGGATATCTTGAAATAAAAATATGAAATGGATGTATATTTTGAAATAAATATAAAATAAAATATTATAGTGCATCATTTTTAATATTTAATATTTATATTTATTTTATGTTTTTTTCTAATTTAAAATGAGTTGAGTTTTTTCTAGCGGAAAAATTACCTTTTTGTTATTTCGAAGAAATCAAGGAAAGCTTGAAATACAATCATTACAATAGGGCTCAACAAGAGTATCATGTCACTTATAAGAATTAAACCTAGGTGGAGAGGGCAACAATTTCCTCCCAACCACCCAAACTACAACCAATGAACTTAAAATAAGTTGAGTTATATATATATAAATAATGAAAAGATAATAAAGTAACTTAGTCTCTATTATTTATATAAATAAAATACAATTGTATATAAAATAAAATAAATTCATATCTAAGAATTAATAAATATAATTGCCATAAAATTACATTAAAAAAGATTTTACTTATTAAATGTTTATCATGATGCAAGTTAAATGTGTTATGATTTTAAAGAAACTAACGTTTTTCTTATGTACGAACACTTGTATTGTAGATTTAATAATTGAAGTTGTTTCATTGGTAAGTCTACATCATCATATGGCAAATAATACCATATATTAATAGGAGATGACTATTTTTCCTCTCGAAATGATGCTTTATATTGTATAACTAGCTTATCATCAATGAGTTGTATTTTGAAGAATTGACATCCTTTGATATCAATGATAGTAGAGTTATCATCCAAAAGGTGTGGTTTCACAAAGCTTTTATAGTTAAAAATTTCATCAATGAAATATAGAACATACAAATTGTGATCTCCTCACATGATATATAAGTGTTTGTCATTTTGGATGAAAATATGTATTTTCACATAAATTTAAATTTACTTGACGAACTCACATAAGTTCCGTCTATGTCTCTATGTGTGTGTCCCATGGGGAGGAATCCAACTTTAACAATGTCAAACACTGTCCTTGATTTTAAAAGGGAGAAAAATGCAAACACATATCTATTTTTGTTATCACTTACAAAATTATCAATTTGCAACAACAATATTGGTGGCAATTTTCTATTTGATATGTAAATTTAAAGTTTTCATTATGAACACTTCTCGAATGTGCTTGCATATCATGTTTGCATGTAAAGCAAACATTTTTCATAAGACTTAGATGGTAATAGAGATTTATGCAATGGATGGTTCGATGTCCCCCTTTTATTAAACATATCTCCATATTGATTCATCATTTATTCTTCAAGATTCTTTAGACATCCAAGCAATGAAGTCACAGTGAATTTTGAACCCCTCTCCAAAAAGGAAATATTCAAGTGGCCAAAGCCCCTAGTCTTGTGTCCATGTGTAAACATATTATTCAAAGAAATGGGGAGATTCATGACATTATTAATATCCTTTACCTACTTATCCATGTTCCTCACTAGTTTTGGTTGGATTGTTTAGTATAGAAGTCTTTGACTTATCCATCTTCTAATGCACAGTTCTAAAATATGTGCTTGGACACTCCTTTGAAAATAATTTATGGGCATAGTACATATGGTGAGAACTTGCAATATGGTGATTATGGGTTATTTGAACTACTCTCAACCTTTCTACTTCAACTAGATCAGTGGTATCCATAAGCCTTTTCATGATTGAAATGCAATAATTACACCTCATGACCTTTGATCTCAACAAAGGTGCTCCGTGGATACCATCGTCAGTCGCATTTCAAGTCCGATTCACCATGAATAATGTCATGATCAATCGTTGCATCATCGATGAAGGAACATCCACTTGCATTATGTTTGCAAAAGTATGGAAACGTTTAGGTTCACAAGAGCTAGTCCCTTCATCTATCACTCTTCGTGCATATGATGCGAGACCATCCCAACCAAGAGGATTGTACCAAAATGTCCCCATAGAACTGGGGAGCAAGACAGTTATGATTGATATCAAAGTAGTCGATGCAGAAATCGACTACAAAATCCTATTGGGGCGCAGTTATATGTATGCCATGAAGGCAGTTTCCTCCTCAATCTTCCATATCATGATGTTTCCCTTAAATGGGAAGGTAGTTACCCTCTACCAGCGTAACTACTATGAACCCAACACCACAAGAAATCCTGACAATGTCCTACCAACTATATTGAGAAATACTCAACCATATGTTGATATTTCCCATGGTATCTACAAGGACTCCAATTTGTTAGCAGTATATTTGATACCACAACCTAAGATCCCTACAACGACTAATCGCCTAATGTGCACAATTTTCACTGTAAAAAATGGAGCTGCCTCCACCTCAACACCATCATTAGCATCTCCGTTGAGCCATGGCATTAAACAAACATTGAGTCCATAAGTCCCACCGATCTTCCAAATCCCATGTTTGTACCCTCCCACAGAGGTACAAGGGACACTGGTTATGGCTCATTTAACTCTACTTGGGCTCACTCTGGGTATCCCGATATGGTACCTTACACCACCTTACCCAGAAATGGCCTCCAAACCAGTCGCCCACTACGAGTTTGTCCCTATCTCAACTACCACGCCTATAAGGCTTGTAACACCTTATGTTACACCAACCCAACCTTTGACATATGCAACTAAACGACAACCAGCTGTTGCAAAGACGAACAATGGAGGCGCCAAACAACCGAAGTTGAAAGGTCCCATATTACCTAACCCGACGTCCAATTCATCATAGATCGCTAAGCCTAAATTATGGGGCATCAACTAATAAGTGTTTAAAGCTCCAGTTATGCTCAATACTCCCACTCAAAGAGTTACACCACCATTTTCTCTTTGTGGGAAAGAAGGCCATGCAACCAACCTATGTCCTACTTTTCCAGAGCTAAGGAGTTTGCTTAACACTCCCATTAGCATAACACATTCTCCACCGACAGTAAAAGGGGGCACATATCCCTTATCCAAGACACTACGTATGAATCACACATGTGCCATATGTTCTCAGTATGGGAATTATACACACCATTTCCCTAACCTCCCTCGATATTGGGAGGCATAGATGACCGTTCGCCTCACCCAACCCTTAGAGGATACTTCACTCCCCTCATCACTAGAGGAAGCCCCTAACAAAATGGTTACTACAATTATCCCCACTAATCCATCCCCATGATGGGATGATTTGGCCTGACCAATAGTCACCATGGTTCCCACAAAGCCAAACCATTGTCCTAAACCATACCAATGCCACTCGACTGTGCCACTCCTGCAACTTAATATCTCACAATTTATTCCAATGTCCTCTTGTCACCACATTTTGCAATTTGCGCACAACCCAAATTCAATTAGCTGATAACCTCACCCATTGTGGGACCACCCTCCTTATGGTAATCGAGGAGGAACCGAACTGATAGAGTACAATGCTGACAACAACACCTCGCATCTATAAGGAACCCCGAGAGATATTGATCCCCCATCACCAATTTCCCGTGAAGTGTTAGACCCATAATATTTCCTTGATAAGAGATCCTAGCACCCACCCCAAGCACTTATGCATATCTCGACATCCCGCATCTCGATTTTGTGCATCTTCCAACCAAGAATGAAGCCCCCTTTTCCTTAGATGAAGACATGCTTGAATAATACGTCTTCGCCACAGATGATGAAACAATCGATGTCATGAACATCACTGAACCTCCATGGGAAACTTTCCATCATAGGTCCTCAACGGCTAGTAGGTAGGAACCACACACACTACCTTTCGAATAGCAATATACGATTGAGTCAAAATATTTTATACCTCCTAGTCACATTGATTTGTTCAAAAATCTTATTCCTGCTCCGGATGCATTCAAAGTTGACAATATTCTTATATATCCCCCACCATCTAGGTTGATATATCTGTCACACCACGAGTCATCGAAAACATCTCCATTGGGGATTCCTGCTCACCACAGGAAATTACCAATTTTATTGCTCTATTCAAAGAGTTTGGTGATGTCTTTGCATGGTCCTATGAAGAAATACTAGGTCTTGAGCCAAAAATTTTTGAACATCATATTGACACTTGGCTCAATGCCATCCCCGTCCAGCAAAAATAGTGCCCAGTCTACCCTTCTAAGGCCCCTGCAATTAAATCTAAGATTGAGAAACTCTTACAAGACATATTTCTTTTCCCATTGCTTACACATCATGTGTGTTTAACCCTGTCCCGGTTAATAAAAAGTAGGGAACCATTCATGTCTACACTGATTTTTGAGACCATAATTTAGCTTTCCCTAAGGAAAATTTTCCAACACCATTCATCGATCAATTCATTGATTCATGTGCCGACAGTGAAATGTTATCCTTTATAGATGGGTTCTCCGGATATAACTAGATATGTATCTGCCCACAAGTTCAGTAAAAAACTACATTTACCACACCATGGGGCGCATTCACATACAAAGATATGCCCTTTGGTCTTAATAATGTTGGGGTCACTTTCTAGAGTGCAATGGCCTATGTCTTTAATGATTTGTCTCACATCATCCTAGCCTTTCTAGATGACCTTACTGCCAAGTCCAAAAAATGATGCAAGCACCTTACCTTCTCACCATCTTTAGACGATGTCACAAATAAAATATACGCTTGAACCCCCTTAAGTGTGTATTTTGTGTCACCACCGGATATCTCTTGGGATTCATTGTATTAAAATATGGTATCACTGTCGACCCTTCAAAGGTCCAATCCATATTGGAGTTACCACCCTCGCGAACACGACGCCAATTGCAGAGTGTCTAAGGAAAATCCAACTTCCTTCATCGTTTTTTCCCCAATTATGCCACTCAGGCCCATGGATTGTTATGAATCCTCATAAAGGATTTGCCATTCGAGTGGGATGACTATGCCCAAACTGCCTTTGATTCTCTTAAACAAGCATTATCATCAACTCCCCTTATCTCTCCTTTGGACTTTGAAAAATATTTGATCTTGTCTATATCCACATCAGCTTTCATCGTGGCTAGTGTGCTAGTCCAATCCAGTGAGGACCACCAAAAAAATTTCATCTATTATATCAGCAAAATTCTCGTCGGACTAGCGCTCAACTATACTCAGGATGAGAAGCTCGCACTCGCAGTCATCCTTTCCATCCAGAAGCTCTGCCACTATATTATGTTCCGTAAATAAACCGTGGTTGTTGTATCGAACCCTATGCAATGTATACTTATCTATAGACTTATCAATAGTAAATTTTGCATTGGATCATCATCTTACAATAGTTCAACCTCGAATTTGTTGTTCCCAAAATCAAGAAAGCCATGGATTTGGCTGATTTCATTACAAACCTTCCATCTACGACCTTAGGCAATTTTGTCCAGGACTAGTTACCCAATGAGCACATATTTCTCATCACAAGTGATGATCCATGGCATGATGACATCCTTACTTATCTCCACACTCCAAAATTTTCTCCACACTTATCTTGGGATCATTGCTACAAGATATGTCACAAGGCACCGATATACCTCCTCATTGAAGACGTCCTATAACGTCCTAGCATCGACACTATCCTATGACGATGTCTAACACATGAAGAGGCCAAACAAGTTCTCAATGATTTCCATAGTGGCGCATGTGGAGGCCACCTCTCAAGACTAGCAATTGTTACAACCTGGATATTTCTATCCCTCCATATTCAAATATTGTGGCAGGTATTTTCCTTCAAAACATAGTCACCCCCAGAATCACTCCATCCAATCATCATCGCCGTCCCATTTTGCAAATGGGAAATTGATTTTATAGAATTCCACCTGACTTCGGCTCAAGGCCACCACCATATCATTGTCGTCGTGGACTACTTCACTAAATGGATCGAATCAATGCCCACATTTGAAGATATATTAAGATCGTTAGGCTTTAAACACAAATTCTCAACAGCTTACTACCCCCAAGCAAATGGCCAAGTTGAAGCTGTTAACAAAATTATCAAAACCATGCTCCAACGCACAGTAAATAAGAATAAGACTAACTGGCACCACATGATATTTCCCATGGTGTATAATTCATCCTCCCAATAGAGTGTCAAATCCCCACCCTCCAATCTGCTATCGAGTTGCTGCCAAATACTCTCGACCTAGAATGGACACCTATTTACCTTGGATTGCCTCGATGAGGAATGTTGAGACTCCCTTCAACAAAATGAAGCCATGAAATTTCATTCCAAGGCACACTATGACCAATACGTGAGACCACACACCTTCAAAGAAGGTGACTTTGTTCTCGTCTTCAACGCCAAGAAAGATAACAAACCAAGACCTGGTAAATTTGTCTCTAAATTGACAGGTCCCTATGTCGTTAAGAAATGTCTTCCAAAATGAGCCCGATTAGAGGAAATTTCAATTTAAAATGGGCCTTCCAAAAATAATACAAATTCCATGTCATCATGTATTAGCCAATCAAAATGCTTTAAAATTAAAAAAAGGGAACACCTAAAAAAATTGGAGGGAAAAAATAAAAACTACTTTTTTGGATCGTATTTTCAACTTATCTCCTTGTAGGTTTACTCAAATTTCAAGCGGGAGGACTCGTATTATGCATCCAACGAGTACCCATGTTGAATACTTTTAACAACATCCACACCATGAAAAATCGAAAATACATTAAAAAACATGTTTTCTCTCACTAGAAACACATTTTTTAATGTATTTTCAATTTTTCATGTGTGTATGTTGTTAAAAGTATGCATCATGGGTACTCATTGGATGCATAATTTAATTCTGCATCCAACGAGTCCTCTCGCTTGAAATTTGAGTAAACCTACAAGGAGATAAGTTGAAAATATGATCCAAAAAAGTAGTTTTTTACTCTCTCTCTATTATTATTTTATTATTTTCTTATTATTTTCCTTAGGATGCCCATTTTTTACCCAAATTTCCTCTAATTAGTATGTCTTAACCGACCTTGAAGGTGTCACCCTCAACCACCCGGTCAACGAGTTATATCTCAAATGCTTCTACCCTTAATACTTCAATACCCCACATGTATGCCTTGGTTTGGTTATATTATTTTTGCATTGTCAATACCTTGTTCATGTTCTTTACTATTGGGTATGTGTGCCGTATGTGTAGGATATCTACTAAGACAAGTTCACGACCAGTTTTTTTATGATAAAAAATCTCCATGCTTCATCAAATGGCGCCAAGTTCCCTACCACATGTATCATTCCAAAACCAACATATAAACACTATATACCCTCCGTTTATAAGGCATTTTCCAGTATCCCTGCTGATAACCATAGGGCCCTAATTCCCAGTTTTGATGTGCCATCAATGCCATAGTTTGGAATAGTACGTACCCCATGTTTGTGTGCACCATTAACATCCCTATCATCAATTGGAATCCATGATGTCGACCCCCCAAAAGTCTGAGGAATTTGATTCAACTTGAAAAGATCACCCCTTAGCTTCTCATTTTGTAATTGCACATTTACTCCACGAAGAAAACATTGTCAAATTTCTCGGCTCATGTTATGATAAATATTCACAAAGCCCACCCAGACCTCCATGAACACTTTACCCTAATCAATCTTCTTCGTATTAGCACCCCCATAAAGACACCAATGGGGCCCCCACCCTCAGAAGTAACTAGTTCTTTTCAGTTATCTTGTAGGTATACACTATATAGAATTGATTGATGGGGAACTCATCTTCGCATTTGCAAACTAACCCCCACTTCACATTGGAAAGAATCTCACGACCCACTACAAAATGTGGGGACTACACCCATCAATAAAAATGGTCCCCCGACACACCTAAATTTGTGGGTATTGTTGGGAGCAGCCCAAGTGCAGGAAGTTTTGATGACAAAGGTACAATTAGGTGAGGCATAACATTGACTTTTTTTGGGAGAAGCAACTCCACAATTCCTGAGAGAAGGGTATGGAGTGAAGCGAAGTTGACAGTAAAGGACCCGTCCCCTTAGTAAAGACGAAGTACTAAGGACAACCAGAGGTAGTTGGAACAGTTATGGATGAAGTCAAGAACTGTCAGCCACAAAAGTGGAGAGTAAATAAGCGGAATGGTGCAAAGGATGCGCCAATGTAGAGTTAGGGCCATGCAGTCAGAACTGCGACTGCCAGACAAAGTGTCAGATTCAGAGAAGCGACGCAAAAGGACAACAGAGCTCCAATGAATTTAAGAAAGCGTGGTTAATAGGAGAACCATGCCATTTTGGGTTTAAGGGTACTATGGGGGTTGGACCATAGTTATTGTAAAGATGTGACTTTCAAGCACAATCTATATAAAGGAAAATTTTGTATAAGGAAGGGTTAGAGAATTTGGGTAGAACATAGGATATATTACTAGATCTAGGCTGAGAGAGATCTAAGAGAGGAAAAAGAAGACTATGCGGTTGAGTGTGCAGAGATATATTCTAGAGAATATTTTGTAGCTGAGTGCACAGTTTGGAATTGTTACCCCTTCTAGGTAATATAATAATAGTTCCCGTGGACGTAGCTCCTATCCGGGGGGTGAACCACGTAAATCCCTGTGTATGTGTGTGAATATATGATATATTTTTTGTTCATGTATGATTATGCTTATCTATTTGATTTCATATGTATGTGAATGAGAATGTTATGTTAAGTAAGTGGAACACACATATGTGAATGTTGCGAAGTCATGTTAAGTATGATAAATGTGTAGTTATAAGAGTAAAGATAGCAATGATTTAGCGAAGTCTGTAGGTTGTCAATAACTACGAGGTGCACATTTACATGTTGGTATTGTTATGTTAAGTATATGTTAAGAAAGGAGTACATTACGATCTCACATAACACAACCACGCATCACCAAGGTTATAGAATCCTGATTATGTAACCACCCATCTTCACTTCGGGTGAGACTTCAGCCTATTCGCGGATTGATGCTGAAAGGGCCAATGAAGGGGATTTTTTTGGGTCTACAATAACAAGTTCTCCGAACTCGGGTCAGCTCAGAGTAAACCAAAAAATGGTTCCGTTTTGGTGCTAGAACTGGTGATGTGTGGTGTGGATGAGAAATAGAAGTGAAACAACAAATGGTTTTGTTGCCGACTTTGGACTAGTCGTGTTGGTGATATGCGATGTTGATGTGTCATCCTAGAAGAGAAGAAAGCACAACAAACGGTTTTGTTTCCTTGAGACTTTTTATTCCGGTGAAGTGTGATATTGATGTATCAAATTCATGTGGAATCCACAGAAGACATAAATACAGAATTGGGTAAGCCGACAAGAACTTGAGTTTGCGAAGAAAGAAAACAGACACCCACATCTTACCACAGAACAATGGTTGCAGAGGTATAGATTCATTGACCTGCATGAAATTTTCTTTGAATCTTTTTCTACTTATTTACATGAGTGGATATCGATGATAACATAATGGAAAATTTGTTTACGGGGTGGAGAACCTACAGTTTGGAATCCATACTTGATTCAGAAGCTTAAAGGGATTGACAACCAGATTTCAAGAGCAGTAGAATTGTCATTGGATAGTACTGGAAGGATATATTACATATTTTTTTGTGGAAACGTTGAAGTCCTACATCGCAACATAAGGATATTTATTCCAAGGATTTATAGGTAAGTACCTGAAAAACCTAAGTTTATACATTAAAATGCTACTAGCTGAAAAATGAGTCTTAAGAATGGAATCATATTCCTAGGGTTTGAGTCTACAATGTTCAGTAACACAAATAGTGACATCGACGAAGATATTGGTATTTTTCGAAGTGTAAAAAGATATAAATTTATCACTAGAAAGAGGTCTTGTGAAGTTGAACCTCGCACATTCCTAGAAAATGAGTTAGGAAGTGATAGAAACTCATACCAAGTTGAGTTTGATAGTGAAACAAAACCCATACACATTGGCTATCAGCCTATCAATTTGCAGAAACCCATAGTTGAAGACAAAAATATTACTAGTTCGTAGAACACTAGTAGTAGTAATACTACAGGAGTAAGTACTCAGAATCCTCCAAGTAGTGGTATACCTTCATCGTTTGAGAATACTACACCTCCTAGAAGAAGAATGGTAGACGATATTAAGCTACATATTTTTAAAGTAAATGGTCTAGAATATCCAAAGAAAAATTGGTTTCTTTGTGAAGTTGTATGGAATGTTAAGAAAGTACAAGATGATGTTATAAAACAACCTCAGCTAGTTATCACATTCAGAGACAAAGCTTTAACATGGTTCATGAAATATTATGTTGGATAGAACATAACACTAGTGTATATAAAAAATGCGCTTATTAGATAATTTAAGAAACCTAAGTCAGAATATCAGTGCATTACAGAGCTAAAATAAATCAAACAGAAACCTAATGAGACGGTGTGGGAGTTTTTAGGATATTCCTATACTCCATCCTAGTCCCACCAGTATTTTGATCATTTACATTTTCAGTCATGCATGCACCTTTTAGGGTTTGCATGCATTCTAGGGTTTGCATGCATTTTGCATGCATCCCAGTCATCAGTCCAACACCTAGCCCTCAGTTAGCCAGCCCCCAGGAACTTCTCACTATTCAGTTTTAGCCCTCTAGTTGCTTAATGCGCCCTTCTTCCTTGATTTTAGGGAGCAACTCGCCCTCCTTCACCTACCAGTCCAGTTGTCACTCAGTTACACTCAGTTACACTCAGTTACACTCAGTTACAGTCAGTTACACTCAGTTACATTCAGTTACAGTCAGTTACACTCAGTTACATTGAGTTACACTCAGTTACACCTACCAGAGTTAGTTTGACTGATGGTTGACAGTTACTTGAGCATTGATGACTCCACTGATGATGATGAAGACTTCCAGTTGCGCTCCGATGATCATGAGGACACCTAGTTGTGCTCCGATGACACTCTATTGATCTTATGATCACTCTGAGAGGCTAATTCGAATTGCCACCTTGGGAATTCTAATCCTCTCTACCATTGTACTATTTATTTGTCCATATTGTGAATAATTAACTAGTATGACCGAAGTATTATTGCTTCTATCTGAGTTCTACTGTACCATATTATTCTGTTGCTCATTATACTGCATGTATCACTCTTCTTCTATTTTCTTGCTTAATCATAATTATTCTCTTGTGAGATACATCATCTCTTAGATCTGCTGTGAGGATTTTCACATGGTATCAGAGCATGTTGAGAGAATTGTTTATCTCCATTCTTGAGAGTTTTTTGCAGTTTATTACCAAGATTTCGAGTGCAGCAGTTGCAGCAGTTTCTGCATTTTTTCAGTAGTAGTAGTTGCAGTTATTCTATATTGTTTTTGCAGGTCCTCTACAGCTTCCATGTATTCATCAGGAATTACTCCTCTTGATCCACTCAACTATGATGAATGGAAACCAAGAATGATAGCAGACTTGAAGATCCATGATCTTTTTTATTGTTATTTTGAAAGAGAGTTCGAATCCCCTGAAGAGAAGATTGACTGGTTAAATAAAAGTGATATGCACTTTCAAGCAATAATGTTTTCTTTGTTTGCATACCAGAGATTCCAATTCAAATACCGTAATGGTGTTGAAATTCCAAAGGAGTTATGGACTCCAAAAGAGATATGGGCTCACCTGGATGGAAAATTTGGCAGATAGAATGAAGGACTTGGTCCCAACCCATTCGAAAGCAAGCAAGGTGATGCATTTGCTCCACTTGATGGTCTCTCAGATCATGATGCATTCGCTCCTCCTGATGGTCTCTCAGATCATGATGCATTCACTCCTCTTGATGGTCTCTCAGATCATACACCAGTATCATCTCATATTGAAGTTGTTGACAAAGAACTTGCAGATTCTCCGCTCATGCTCAAACTTTCTTCTCTTTCTATGCCAGCTCACACTCTAGATATTGCAGAAGGTCCTAAATCCTCTCTTGCATCAGAGTCTGTTGGTTTGCATCATGATCACATGATTATTTCAGAGGTCAAAACAGCTACTGAAGGTAATGCATTCGCTCCTCTCCAGCTATCTCCTCTTTTATACTACTATATGATCATAAATTCATGCTTTGAGAAGGTTATTGAAGATTATGGCCATTGCCATTCGCTTGGGATAAATTCTCATGCATTTACTGGTTTTGATCTCACCTCTCATGGTTCAAAGGAGATCTCAAGAAACCATGATTCAATTCTTGTATCTAATTTGGGTTCTAAGCAATTACTACTTGAGATAATTTCTCATGCATCATATGATAGTTTTGATCTCACCCCTGCTGGTTCAAAGGAGATCTCAAGAAACTATTTTGAAAGTCTTAAATCTGATTTTGATTTCAAGCAAACATGTAATAGTTATTTTTGGCATAATCTCACCCATGGTGGTTCGAAGGAGAAGACAAAAGACTATATGCACTTTCACAGATTTGATCCTACCTCAGCTGATTCGAATCACAGGTTCAAGGATCATTCTCATACTATTGGATTTGTTCTCATCACATTCGATCTGAAGAGCAAGTACAATCACATGCTTTTTGAGCATGATCCACTTCTTCCCAAGAAGAAGATACCTCCAGACATATGACCAAGCATCACACATGCTTGAGTTTGGAGCATTTATTTTTATGTGTGCCTTACAGTCTATTTTTGAGGAGGGGGTATGTTTCCCATGGAATTTTCCCACTTCCTTGGTTTATTGATTGTTATTATTCATTGTATTGGGTGACCTTTGGTCTTAGTTACTAGGGCCCAGGATGGATTAAGGGGGGGTGTTAGGATATTCCTATACTCCATCCTAGTCCCACCAGTATTTTGATCATTTACATTTTCAGTCATGCATGCACCTTTTAGGGTTTGCATGCATCCCAGTCATCAGTCCAACACCTAGCCCTCAGTTAGCCAGCCCCCAGGAGCTTCTCACTATTCAGTTTTAGCCCTCTAGTTGCTTAATGCGCCCTTCTTCCTTGATTTTAGGGAGCAACTCGCCCTCCTTCACCTACCAGTCCAGTTGTCACTCAGTTACACTCAGTTACACTCATTTACACTCAGTTACACTCATTTACACTCAGTTACATTCAGTTACACTCAGTTATACCTACCAGAGTTAGTTTGACTGATGGTTGACAGTTACTTGAGCATTGATGACTCCACTGATGATGATGAAGACTTCCAGTTGCGCTCCGATGATCATGAGGACACCTAGTTGTGCTCCGATGACACTCTATTGATCTTATGATCACTCTGAGAGGCTAATTCGAATTGCCACCTTGGGAATTTGAATCCTCTCTACCATTGTATTATTTATTTGTCCATATTGTGAATAATTAATTAGTATGACTGAAGTATTATTGCTTCTATCTGAGTTCTACTGTACCATATTATTCTGTTGCTCATTATACTGCATGTATCACTCTTCTTCTATTTTCTTGCTTAATCATAATTATTCTCTTGTGAGATACATCATCTCTTAGATCTGCTGTGAGGATTTTCATAGGAGTTTGATGAGAAATTCAAAGCCTTGTTATATCAAGTTAGCTTTGAAATAGCATCGCAACAACATCTAGAATGGTTCATAGCTGTGTTGTTTCCCCACATTAGATTACCATTGATGCAACAGAAATTAACCTCGCAAACATAATAATTGGAAATTGCGATGAAGCTAGAAGCTTTGCGCATAGGAGAGACTAGCACAGGAATGGTACAGATACAGACACAACTAGAAAGCTTGACATTATAGCTACAAGATATGAAGAAATGAAAAGAAATAAGAGAAGAGTTTTGGTGCACTAAATGTAAAGGAGAATGACATTCCAAGGAACACTGTCCTGTATTCAAATATTACATCACTAGTGGAGCACTGAATCCATTGAATCAACAGTAAGGACCATGGTGCGATATTTTTCGATGTAGAGGACGTCGCCTAGAGGACTATTGCCTACTTCAATAGTATGTATAGACACCAAAGAAACTATACTGCACATTTTGTAATTCAGTTGTCCATGATGATACCAACTGAAGAGCATATGAACTCATGATAGAAAGAAAACATAATGTCTACAAAGTATAAGGAGAAACACAACACAATAATGAAAATGTACAGTATGATCAAGGCATATACAGAGGATGTGGTGGATTCAGAGGAAGAGGACGTAACATTGGACAAGGACGAGGAAGAGGTCAGGTAGTCTACTATAACTACACACAACCTAGACATTTAGCAAAAGACTGCCAAAACCCTTGCACTACTTGTAAGTACTATAAGTCATTTCACCATGTCATTGAAGCATGTCACATTTTACAAGGAAAAATGCAAGAGAAAATACCAGAAGGACAAAACCAAAATATTCAGATGATCGCAGCTGAGAAAAGAAACCAAGATCACAACATCCATGTTGTGACGCGAAGTGGAGCTGTGACAGGAAATAATTGGACAAACGAAGCTTTGACTTTTGAAGATCACATAAATAGACCAACGACTATTGATGGGCCTTGGGTAAGAAAAGCAACTGGAATTTTTTTTGCATTTGACCCTAATCAAGAGAAAAAGGTATTCATGGAAGCAAGAAAAGGATTTTAGGACTCAAAACCTTCGACCACAAGGATCCAATTGCGAAGTGATCAAACAACGGTATTGGATATGCCAACCTCGTATGATGGATCACAGACTTCACCGGAACAGATAAGGCCTATTATGCAGTTTCTACAAAGTTGCATAAAGCTGCTAAGGCATGGAAACACCTTAGGATAATTACACAACCTATTGGGACATTACAAACAACGTAATATAGTAAATGATGCACATAGAGAAGTTCATCATATCAAGAACCATAGAAGGACAAGAAGAGAAATGAGGGTAAATGCATAGATCAGATATTTTGAAATGAACCAGGTCATTCTCGACCTAGGATCGGAGGTGAATGTCCTAGAAAATCAAACATGGGAACAAATGGGGAAGCCAAAGTTATCTTGGTCTCCTATGCAATTGAGGTTAGCTAACAAGCAAACGGTTATACCTTTTGGGATATTATCAAGTGTTCTTATTGACATTGATGGAGTGCAAAGTAAAGAATACTTCGAGGTTATTGATATCATAGATGACAGTAATCCTTATCTTGCATTATTGGGGATTGACTGGGCAATTGATAATCTCACAATTATCAATCTGAAGAAAAAATAGATGATATTTGAAGGACTGGATATCAGGGTCATCGCACCCCTAAATCCTTCATAAGGACCTAGGTATGTTGAACCAGTACAAGAAGAATGCAGAGCTCAAGAACTTGATAATATCTACAAGATGATAGTGAATCACGCAGATTACATTAACCCTACACATGATGGAACATTGAGATGGATATGCGATAGTTATCACCAAGAGCCGAATGCATGAAGTATCACCAAGACGATGTGCGAAGATAACAAAGTCACTATGATGGATTGGAACAGAGGTAATTCCAATTCCTACTTATGATGGTTTGGGTAATATCCATGCATTTTTTCACGAATATTTAGCATCAGTTTCAGATGAGCATAAGCTAGCAACATTGAATACAGCATTGCGAGCTACACCTGCTAGATGGTGGGCTGCGCATAAAGAGAACCTGAACACATGGGAAGAATGTAAGCACATGATGGAAATTAGATTTGCAGAGCCAAATAAGATTGTACAAACAAAATACAATGGACAGACTGATCCTAGAGATCATATAGAGTTTTGCTTGAAAGCATGGATCCATATACCTAAGACAAAATGGGTTCATATGTTTGTGCACACATTAGATCCAATACCAAAAAACTAGTATACAGAAGCAGAACATTGCAGAGGCATAACAAATTGGCACATAATGATAAACAACTTTCAATCCACTTTCAGTTTTGAGGATGATTTTTCGATTGTCAATGAGGCTTTACAGATCATTAAAAATAAGATATTTAATGATGTCGTATTACCTGTATATAAACAACCAGACTGGGAAATACAGATGGAACATGCCCTTGAATGTTATAAATTCGCGCTAGACGAAGATGAGGATGAGGATGAAGATCCTCGCGATGTGAATATACCTGAGTCTGAAGGAAAACATGATGTACAAGAACATGATTAACCCTATGAAGGCCAAAAATATCAATATTGGTATTGGTGAAGAACCAAAGTTTGCTTCTATTGGGGATTACTGGGATGAAGAAACAATAGGACGAATTGCAAACCTACTGCGTGAATATCAATATTTGTTCCCTACCAAGTTTTCTGAAATGAAAGGCATTTTAGGTGACTTGGGAGTTATGAAAATACCTCTCAATCCTGATGCGAAGCCTATTAAGCAAAGACCCTATATATAAAGAAAGAGTGAAAGAAGAAATTGATAAAATGCTTTAGGCAGGAATCATTGAACCAGTAGAAGAATAAGAATGGATAACTCCCATGGTAATTCAAGACAAGAAAGCTAAAGGTGAAATCAGAATTTGTGTGGACCTCAGGAAATTGAATGATGCATCTCTACATGACCCATTTCCTACTCCATTCACAAACGAAGTGCTAGAGAATGTAGGTGGAAAGGAGGATACTCTTTCATTGATGGATTTTATGGATATCATCAGATTAGAATTTCTACATAAGACAGACACAAGACTACATTTGATACTAAATGGGGGTCATATCAGTACACTGTTATGCCTATTGGATTGAATAACGCACCTTATATATTTTCAAGAGTTGTTGTAGCTGCATTTAAGGATTATATTCATAAATTCTTAGAAGTTTAATTTGACGACTGGACAGTATTCGACCTTTTTAAGAACCATCATGCGAACTTAAGAATGATGTTAGCAAAGTGTAGACAATATCATATTTCCTTGAACCTAAAGAGTTGCGTCTTTTGTGTTCCTTATCGTATTTTATTGGGACACATAGTATGTAATCAAGGATTTATGGTTGATCCGACGAAGATAGAAATCATAGTAAATCTTCCAACGTCTAACTCAGTGAAACAACTATGCACTACAATGGGGCACACATGATACTATAGAAAATTCATTAAAGGATATGAGCAAATCCCTGCACCTATGGAGAGATGATTGAAGAAATAAGCGAAGTACAATTGGACTGAAGATTGTCAAAAAGGATTGGACACGTTGAAAGAGAAAATGGTTACAACGCCTATTCTCGTCTTTCCTGAGTAGAATAAACCACTTCATGTACATGTAGTTGCTTCATTTATATCACTTGGCATTGTATTAGTGCAACCAGGTGAGGGAGGCATCGATCATCCCATCGCATTTTCAAGCAGAAAGCTATCTTCAGCAGAAAATAATTATACCACAATAGAAAGGGAAGGCTTAGATATGGTGTACGCATTGCAAAAGTTTAGACACTATCTACTAGGTTCACATTTTTGTATGTTTACTGACCATTCAACTTTGAACTACTTGGTTAATAAACCAGTGTTAGGGGGAAGAATATGAAGATGGTTGTTATTGTTTCAGGAATACGATTTTGAAATCATTGTGAAACCAGGAAGATTGAACACAGTACCTGACCATCTTTCAAGAATCGAGTCAGGAGAAGAACCTAGTAATTTGGAGGACAATCTACCAGATGCGCAGTTGTTTTCTATGCATATAGAAGATGACTATTTCAAAGACATTGTAGAATTTCTGACTACAAGATTAGCACCTACAGAATTTAATACGCAACAAAAGAAACAATTAGTGGTAAGAGCAATTGAATTTACTCTAATTGCAAGACAATTATACAAATTGGGACCAGATGAAATACTGCAAAGATGCGTACTAGAACATGAAAGACCTATTATACTGGCTGAAGCACATTCAGGTGTATCCAAAGGACACTACACAGGAAGAGCTACTGTGCATAAAATTTTGAGATCAGGTCTATGGTGTCCTACGATACACAAAGACTTAAAATAACATTGTCGGAAGTGCGATGTATGCCAAAGAATAGGAAAGCAATTTCATAGAGATGAGATTCCATTTATGCCACAACTGAAATTGCAAGATTTTGATAAATGGGATATTGACTTCGTGGGACCTATTAACCCACCAAGGAAGCGAACTGGTTCAAGATATATCACCACAACTACATATTATCTAACTAGATGGGAAGAGGAAAAACCAGTGAAGGATTGTAGGGCAGTTACAACCGCGAAGTTCATTTTTGAGAATATTTTGACAAGGTTTGGATGTCCAAAGATTCTAGTGAGTGATCAGGGAGCCCATTTCTTGAATAGAACTATTGAAGCCCTAACAGAAGAATTTCAGATCTACCATCAGAAGATCACACCATATCATCCACAAGATAATGGCACTGTACAAGCCTTTAATAAAGTATTGGAGAATGCATTGACCATGGCATGCAATACAAACAAGGATGATTGGGATCTTAGAATACCAGCAGTCTTATGGGCATATAGAACAACTTGTAAGAAGTTGAGAGGTTATACACATTTCAGATTAGCATATGGTCAGGAAGCTGTCATGCCAATGGAATACATAGTACCAAGCTTGAGAATTGCAGCATTCATAGACATGGCTGATGATCAGACAATGGATGAAAGACTACTACAGTTAGTTGGATTGGAGGAAGATCGCTTCATTGCAAGTTTTCACCAACAAGTGTAGAAAGACAGAGAAAAGGTATGGCATGATAGACACATCAAGAATAAATTCTTCTAGGTAAAAGACCTTGTCCTCCTTTATGATAGAAAATTTATGAAATTTCCTGGAAAATTCAAAATGCATTGGTTAGGACCATACATTTTCAAGCATGTCACTAATGGTGGCGCAGTTCATCTAGCCACATTACTTGGAGAATATTTGCAAGGAATTGTTAATGGGAGTAGACTAAAGCCTTACAGATATGTCCCTACTCCTTTAGGTATCAGTTAAGCAATGGAAACAATTTTTAAGTGTTATGTGCAGTAGAAATTGGATACGAAAATAGAGGGCAAATTTTGCACACAATTTTGCTAAAATGCGCAGTTTCACAATATGGGAAGATGTGTTGCGAAGCACACATAGCAAGCTAAGTTGCGAAGTAAAAGAAGGGAGTCTCGCTATGAAAGTTAAAGTTGAGAGAAGGGAAATGCATAGTCAACCTCGTGATTCGTCTAACCGTTAGCGAAGTAAAAGAAAACTAGTCATTTTAGTTTTTGGTCAGAAAGTAGCCATTATACAGTACTTTCGGGAACCGGATGTTTCCGATTTTAAGGCATATTCATCCGTTGAAGACACATTAAATGAAGGGAAAGGACCAATATCTAGGAAATATTTGGCCAACGAACATGGAATTTAATGCTAAGTTTGCCTTTTTTGGGCACTCCTTAGTGTCGATGTGCATATAAATAGTAAGACTGCATAGTTACGGATTTTACCACAAATTTTAATTTTTATTGCTTGTAATTTCCAAGATTTTACCAATCAAGAACAAGAGTAAACCGATAGTGTATGTCTGAGCAATCGAACCTAGATGATATATTAAGAGAATTCCGACATTTTGGTTTGGAAGGAGTTATGAATACACCAGTGAAGAAAGCAGTAACAGAGAGAGGTGGAACATCTAGAGTTTCATCGTGAAACATTCTAGAGCAGAAGCATAAAGATAAGCAGAAGGCCACTAAGCAAGAGAATCTGAAGGCCGTGAGTATTCCGAAACCATTTCCACCAGAAAAACCTCACGATAGGCCGATCCTGCTTGTTCTAGAGTACATCTCTCTAAGAATAGATAATGTGCTAGTGGTGTTTCTCACAAATAATTCGCACTATGAGACTCCACTGCCGCCCATGTCGAGTCATGTGCGCATTAAGGAGAATTTGCTTGGTAAAATTCTAGAGTGCAAATTCATGGATCATGATTTGCTACAAGATACGGAGTACCCACAGTTTCAACCAAACCATTACATGTGTAGGAAACACGATGAATCCAACAAGCAGACAACAATTCAAGTGCACTACTAGATTGTGTCGTTGCAGCCATCAGTGTTGTTGAACTTGCCGCGCATTCTACACTTTGATAGGATCCCAGAGCTCACAATGGTTTTGCGCACATTTCTTTCATGTACACACTAGGTATACTTGTGGTTAGACCGCAATATCGACATCAACATAGATCTCATCTACCGAATCACACAATTGAGAAAGAGACGTGTTGATCCCGTAGTTGAGTTCATAGGCAAGAACAAGAACAAAGAGCTTGCCAAGAGAATGAAGAGTGAATTTGGTTTGCTCAAGAGAAACAGTGGATATAAAACAACCGCAATAAGGGATCAAACTATGCGGTTCATAGTTCAATTGCTCACAGGGAAAATCCTAAGGAAATGCAGACCGAATGAGGTGTCGGTCACTGCAATCTCCTTAGCTGCGAAGGACAAGGATGGAATCTAGTACAATTAGGAAAGATATCTGCTCAACGAGTTTCTAGATGACGTTAGTGATACACAAGATGGTGTACATCAGTTCCATTATAGTTGGTTGTTAGTGTTGATTGCATCCATAGGCTAGAAAGATCCTAAGTATCAATAGAATGTCCTGGTATTCAATGGATATTTCTAAGGACCCATGTTTGCGAAGATGTGGGAAAACTCGAATCCGGAGAGACAAAGGCTAAATAACATATAGTTGTTTGCATATTATGAGCATTTATGCAAACTTATCCAGAGGACTCCATGTATTACCAAAGAAATAATAACTATCTACATTCACAAGATGACATTCAAAGCCAGACTTCATTTCATTTACATTCTTTCGAGAGCACAAATAAAGAATCTTGAATGGTTTGAAGGGCTATATAAACTAGATGCACAGAAAATTGATCTTATCATAGAACATTGACCGCCAGAGTGGAAGATATATGCGCTAGAGACACTCATCACTACATCAGAGGAAAGCGCAGATGAGAATATGCATAACCCAGAAGATGACCCAACAAGTGCTCAAGATCAGGGCCAAGATCCAGAAGAAGAACAAAAAAAATTGCTGATTTTCCAGCAAGAGAGAAAAGGAAGAATCTCGACATAGTCGTTCCGGAAGGAGCACAAAGGAAGAAACATAAGGAAAATAAGGCTCTGCTTGATGCACAGTTGCATGATGGCGAATATGACTGCACCGCAACCTGAGTAAATGAGCATATTGAAGAAAAACTTGCATTGAAGGACAACAATCAATAAGAAGTCTAAGTGGGCATGATAGAGAGCCTCGCAGAACTGAAGATTCTAGTATCAAGAGTTGAACAAGTCCAATGAGACTTAGTAAGGGAATGAGATTCTGAAGATAGGACAAGCGAGTCAAGCCAAAGGAAAAGAAAGGAGCCTACCTTGAATATGAGACATCAACTAGTCACAATAGAGCCTATGAATGTCATATTCTCGACTAATGAGCTTACTGAAGGTGCGAAGAAGCTCGCACATCTGGACATTAACGTTGGGATGTTTCCCATCAAAGGATTGCATAATATTCATTTGCAGGTTGTGGAAGAAATCGAAGATAGAGACATGATCTCTTATAACCAACATCTGAATCTGTAAGATAGCTACAAGGATTTGAAGGATGAATGCGCACTGAATAAAAATGAGTTAGCATATGCACAAGAGAAGCATAAAAAGTTGAAGAAAGCCGTTGTTGAAGTCTGCGCGAAGATACCAGATTGCGCAGAAGATCCTGGAGTAGAACCGACCATCCTAAATATTGGTACTAGTGTGGACAATCTCAAAGCAAATATGGAGGATATGGAGATTGGCTATAAGGAGAAGATTGCTGAATTAGAGTCTCGGCAGCAACCTGGAAGTCTGCAAGATGTGAAAGAAGAAAGAGCCGAAGAGCTGAAGGCATCAACAAAAAATCTCCGCAGAAGTGGCGATATGTCAGGACCTACTTGAAGAAGTCACCAAGGTATGGGCTATGCTACAAGAGGACCATGAATTACATAAAATTAAGGATGAAGTTCAGCAAAGGCAGAAGGACCTTGATTCTGTTAACACAGCTATGAAGGATTTTCTTCCAAGGCAAAGGATCCATAATTTCACAAAGACGAAAGAGCTTCAAAAGGAGCCAAAACTTCGTCGAAGTTGCAACCGATGTAAGAAGAGGAACTGGCACTCTCTAAGGAAATTGAGGAGAAACGGCAAGAGCTTCGCACAACACAGAATACAATGAAGGAGAAGATGCAAGAACCCATCTTAGATATTATGCTCAAAATGATTAAAGAGTTTGAGCAAGAGACTGAGGAAGTAGTTGTGAATTTGAGCGCAACTTTTCAGGAATTCTCTGCGAAGTTGAACATCCCAGCGGATTCGCAGTCGAAGCAGCCTAGTGAAAGTGGCTTGGGGGAGAGCCACAAATAAGTGTTAGGGGCCTGTTGGGCGCATCCCAAGTGCAGGAAGTTTTGATGACAAAGGTATAGTTAGGTGAGGCCTAATATTGACCAATTTTGCAAGAAGAAACTCTACAATTCCCAGGAGCAGAGTATGGAGCGAAGTGAATTTGACAGGAAAGGACCCGTACCCTTAGTAAATACGAAGTACTAAGGACAACCAAAGGTAGTTGGAGAAGTTATGGATGAAGTGGCGAACTGTCATCTACAGAAGCATAGATTAAAGAAGTGGAATGGCACAAAGGACATGCCACTGTAGAGTCAGAGCTGTGCGGTCAAAACTGTGATTGTTAGACAAAGCATCAGAGTTAGAGAAGCGGCACAAAAGGACATCGAAGTTGCAACTAAGTTAAGGCAAAGCGTGGTCAACAAGAGAAACATGTCATTTTGGGTTTAAGGGTACTATGGGGGTTGGCCCATAGTTATTGTAAATATGTGACCTTCGGGCACAATCTATATAAAGGGAAATTTTGTATAAGTAAATAAGGGTTAGAGACTTTGGGTAGAACAGAGGAGATATTGCTAGATCTAGGCTGAGAGAGATCTAAGAGAGGAAAAAGACTCTGCAGCTGAGTGCACAAAGATCTATTGTAGATAATACTCTAGAGCTGAGTGCGCACACTAGAACTATTACATATTCCAAGTAATATAATAACAGTGCCCATGTACATAGCTCTCATTCAATGGGTGAACCATGTAAATCCCTGTGTATGTGTGTGAATCTATGATATATTTTGTTTTCATGTATGATTATGCTTATATATTTGCTTTCATATGTATGTGCATGAGAATTTTATGTTAAGTAAGCGAAACACACATGTGTGAATGTTGCGAAGTCATATTAAGTTTTATAAATGCGTAGTTATAAGAGTAAATATAGCAATGATTCAGTGAATTTGTAGGTTGTCGATAACTGTGAGGTGCACAATTACATGTTTCTATTGTTATGTTAAGTATATGTTAAGAAAGGATTACATTACGAGATCGCATAACACAATCGCGCATCATCAAGGTTACAGAAACCCGATTCTGTAACCACCCATCTTCGCTTCAGGTGAGACATCATCCTGTTTGCGGTTTGATGCCAAAAGGGCCAGTGAAGGGGATTTTGTTGGGTCTACAATAAGAATTTTTCCAAACCCGGGTCAGCCCAGAGTAAACCAACAAGGACCCCACCATTTTGTTTATGTACAAGCAGTTCCCTAATCACCTTACATTGTGGGAATACCATATTATTTTGGCAGCAACCCATGGTCACCTTTGATTGATGTGTTGGAGTCTCAATATCCTCAGCCATATGTGTTTTGACCGGTCACCATTACTCACCATTTTGCATCTCCCTCAAAGCACTTTCATTTGTAGCTTGTATCTGTCCATTTCAATCTGTGTCATTCTAAAAGGAAATTTGTCATCCACACCCCCCATGTTTACATCGATCAAAGGAATTTATGAGCCTCACACTTATCAACTAGTATTGTGTCATGTATTTCCATCCACCAATCGGTTACAAGATGATATCAGTCCTCGGGATAAAACAATCATCTTATCGTGTGCTTCATCTCTCATCAATGTCAAAACACTACATTCCGAGAGTTGTAGTAGTTGCAGTTGTACCTTGGGATCCCTTTCAATCACTATAAGGGATCACCTCGAACTTGGTAGGGAGAGTCATTAGTGATTCCGAACCAAGTGGTTTCCCCTAGATCGACATCAACACATCATTGCATCAGGGGGAAACGTAATTTTGAAGGTAGCAGTGTTCACATTTACAAATCATGGTCGCAGTCCATTTGGAAGACTCAAGCTCTCAGGCACCTTCACACACCATACTAGTCTCCCACCCCTATGGGATTTCCATGATCATCAACAATGTCGCTTCTTCATCATCCAACAATAGTTTCGAGGTCATTTACTCTCACATGGATCAAAGTTGCCTTCATTTATGCCACACACAGTATAGTATACTTGACACCTTGGTCCTCTCTCACTGGAATCACTTTGACAACATTTCACGAGCATGGGTATTCCCACCTTGTTTGTATAAAAAAACCATTATTTGTTATAGCTCCAACGGTCATCACCAACAATATTCCCCCCATGGGAGAACCTTATTTGTCCACATATGCTTCATTCTACAGAACATGAGAGAAAAAAAATGACGCATTATCGTCTCTACAGTACCCTTTGAACCTCATACATTAGGGGGCATCTGTTAACTCCTAAATTTCACACACATGTGACATTTTGGTGGTTCTTCAAATAAGGTGGCATCAACATAAAGAATGCAATTCACCAAAAGCATCCTCAATAAATCCAAAAGACAGCATGAGTCCAAAAGTGCCAAAAAATAGTCAAAAGAAGGGTTAGTGTAGGTAAAAGACTCTTTACCCATGATATAGCACAGGTTACGTAAACAATGCCCACGCTACACCCGCACGGTTATTCCTTCGATAGTCGCACTACTGTTAAAAAATGGGACGACCTAATTCTTATGGCACATTAAAGTCTCAATCATCTCCAAGGATATGAATTCATCTCCTCACACACTTGGTGGCATTAGTTAGCCCCGCCAGTGTACTTTGGAAATAGTTCATGGAGAAGATGAGTTCACATTTGGATCTATTTTTTTGTTGGCCACCTCTTGGACTATAAAAGGAATCCATTGGAATGCATTTTGTAGAGATAAATCAAGAGCAAGGTTATGATGCTAGATTTGAGTTGGAGCTTTCTCATATCCCACCACTTCCTATCATTGTGAGCATTCCCAAGCTCCCTTGTCACCTTCCTTCAAGGGGCAAGTGTTTCTCTCCATGGTTCCTGTTAGGATATTCCTATACTCCATCCTATTCCTTCTAACATTCCTATCATTTACATTTTCAGTCCTGCATGCAAAATTAGGGTTTGCATGCATTTTACATGCATCCTAGTCATCAGCACCAGCACCAGCACCTAGCCCTCAGCAAACTAGCCCCAGGAGCTTCTCTCGGATCAGTCTTAGCTCTCCTAGAGCTTAGTGCACCCTCTTTTCAGTTATTGCATGAGAAGGGCGCCTTTCTTCATCTTCCAGTCCAGTTTAGTTCAGTTATCTTCAGTTCTTCCTTGATTTAAGGATTAACTGACTCCTAATTGACCTTATCACTCTTTTGGACCTCCAGTGTGACTAGATATACTGTTTTGACTCTAGTTAGCTCCATGAGCGCCCTCCACTGAGTCTCCTTCACTATATCAGTGCTTCCATGTGCCAATTACACCAACCACACTCAGTTAGACTCAGTTTGACTCCCGGTTGATCACTACTTGTGCATTGATGACTTCACTGATGATGAGATAGACTCCTAGTTTGGCACTGATGACTCTCCACTGATTATGGATCTGTGCATGAAGGATAATTCGAATTACACCTAGTGAATTCGAATCCTCATACTCAGCATTGTATATTTACCCGGTTACTACTCTGATTAATGTAGTGTGTGTAATTATTCTGCCTCTATTGGATCTATGTTCTATTGCTTCTCTCTTCTTCCTTAATTCCTTAATTCTTTCACTGTGAGTTTACATTATCTCTTTGGATCTTATGTTGGCAATCTAACATGGTATCAGAGCCATTTGAGAGTATATTCTACCTCCATTCTTGAGAGTTTTTTTTTGCAGGTATTTCAAAGTTCTAGCAGTTGCAGCAGAAGATTCAACAGCTTTCTATTTGCACTTATTCAAGCAGTCAAGATGAGCAATTCGAATGCTCCTTCTTCTCCTATACATCTCACTCCTTTCAATTACTTCGAATGGAGGGATGAGATGAAGATTTTCTTGATGACAAAAGGGTTTGAAAGATTGGTTTATGAAAGAGATGCCACACCACATATAGCTAGAGATAAAATCAAGCATGTAACCAAATTGGATGAAGCTTTTGGATACATATGCCTTTACATGTCTAGAGATCTATTGTTCCATGCTGAAGGTTTGAATTCTCCAAAAGAGTTATGGACCAAATTGGAGAGCCTTTTTGGAAAACAAGTGGGATGAGAGGCTACACTCTTGAAAACGAATTGGCCTCTCTACAACCTAGCAATTTTGAGAGCATTCAAACATTCATCTCAAAATTTCAGAATTTGGTTACTCAATGCAAGCATTGTGGCATCACCAAAAGTGATGAGCAATTAGTACTCTCCATTTTGAGCAAACTTGGATCTCAATTTTCTGTTTTTGTCTCTACTTTCCATTCTGGGCGAATGTCAATTCCTGGATGGAAGTTTCCTACCTTGGAAAAATTTACTACCGCTCTCATTCAAGAAGAAGACTAATTGATTCAAATGGGTTCCATCACAATCTCCAGAGATCTAGCTCTTTTAGCTGGTGAATCAAGTGGAGCGAATGCAAGGGGGGGACAAAAAGGCAAAGGAAAGAAACCTTCAAGATCCAAGAATGACAAACAAAAGAGACCTAATTGTACCTACTGCAAGAGAGGAAACCATCCTGAGCATCCCCGCATGCATAAGAAGATTGATCTTCTAACCAAGCTTCTTGAACAAAACCAAATTGTTGTTCCAAAAGAAGCAAAGATGTCTGATTCTGGAAGTGGACCTGATGATTGTCATGCATTGATGGCTGGTTTTTCAAAGACAAAAGCTCTCCTCATAGATTCTGGAGCTTCCAACCACATGATGGCACAAAAAGAATCTTTCTCTTCTCTAGATCTCCATGATGGGCCTACCATTCACATGGGAGACAACACTCAGGTTTCTGCAAAAGGAGTGGGTACAATGCATATGGAACATGGTAAGTTCAAAAATGTCTTGTTTGTTCCTTCTCTAACTGCAAATTTATTATCAGTTTATCAGATGACCCATACAGGATCTCCAAAGCAAGTTACTTTTGGTCCAAACACTGTCGAGATCACAGAAATATCCACTGGAAAGGTTATAGCGAATGGGATTGCTAATCATGCCTCAAAGGCATATGAATTTTCTCACTTTATGCCTTTCTCTCCAAGTGTTTCTTCAGATTCCGATCAAGATCAGAGTGACTTCTCTTCCGATGAAGAAGAAGAGCAAGATTCTGATGTAGAAGTCATAGTTCAAAAATATTGCAATCTAGAATCAACACCTATTCTCAGTCCAGATACAAGGTCAACATGGGCTCACACAACTCTTGCTACTACTGAGAACACTGTTGAGGATCATCACACTACCAGACTTCCACACCATGCCAACCTTGCATTATGCCATCCACCTCTCCATGAGAGATGCAGCATGATGATGGGGTTTACTCTTCCATTCTTTGGGAAAACTCATCATGATACATTCGCTCCAGTGACAGAAAAGGTTCCTGAAAGACTTGCTACATTCAGCACATTCTCTAGCACTTTCATTCGCACTTTACAGAGGATCAGCTTACCAAGTCTCTTTGCAAAGTTTTCATTGATGAAAGCTTGCTTCTTTTCTGCTTAGAGTGATGGTTCCTTGAGTTATTAAAAAATATAAAACAAAAAAAAGAAAAAGAAAAATTGAGGCAGTATTTTTTTTATCATTTCATTGATTGTATGGGTGACCTTTGGTCCTAGTTACCAGGGCCCAGGATGGATTAAGGGGGGGTGTTAGGATATTCCTATACTCCATCCTAGTCCTTCTAACATTCCTGTCATTTACATTTTCAGTCCTGCATGCAAAATTAGGGTTTGCATGCATTTTACATGCATCCTAGTCATCAGCACCAGCACCTAGCCCTCAGCAAACTAGCCCCAGGAGCTTCTCTCGGATCAGTCTTAGCTCTCCTAGAGCTTAGTGCACCCTCTTTTCAGTTATTGCATGAGAAGGGTGCCTTTATTCATCTGCCAGTCTAGTTTAGTTCAGTTATCTTCAGTTCTTCCTTGATTTAAGGATTAACTGACTCCTAACTGACCTTATCACTCTTTTGGACCTCCAGTGTGACTAGATAGACTGTTTTGACTCCAGTTAGCTCCATGAGCGCCCTCCACTGAGTCTCCTTCACTATATCAGTGCTTCCATGTGCCAGTTACACCAACCACATTCAGTTAGACTCAGTTTGACTCCCAATTGATCACTACTTGTGCATTGATGACTTCACTGATGATGAGATAGACTCCTAGTTTGGCACTGATGACTCTCCACTGATTATGGATCTGTGCATGAAGGATAATTCGAATTACACCTAGTGAATTCGAATCCTCATACTCAACATTGTATATTTACCCGGTTACTATTCTGATTAATGTAGTGTGTGTAATTATTCTGCCTCTATTGGATCTATGTTCTATTGCTTCTCTCTTCTTCCTTAATTCCTTAATTCTTTCACTGTGAGGTTACATTATCTCTTTGGATCTTATGTTGGCAATCTAACAGTTCCACCATTGAATTAGCATTTAGTTTGGACAAAAAATGCATTCCTAAGGGAGATTCTTGACTTCCCTTGAATCCCATACCTTGTAGGTGTTGTATAGCTTGACCATTGGGCAATAAAAAAGTGGTTTGGCATATCATGGATTGTTATTAGAGTTTGCATTCTCCCCCCATATCTTTTATTTTACATTTTTTCATATTTATTTATTTTTATGTGAATTACACTAACAATCTATTGCAGGATCACTTGGAGGATACCAACCAACCACCCATAGGGGTTCTAAGGATTGAGGCCTTGCTGCAACCTACAAGTCCTAACCCCTTACCAAGTGGAAGATTGCACTTGTGCAATTTTTTCCACAACACATGGGATGAAAAATTTCCATGAGTTTTCATAGGTCCCAAGACTCTACAAAAAAAAAAAATTGGCCCAAAGATGATTAATAAAACTCCCAAAAATGGTGAAATTGTTATTTCGGGAAGGTCTCAAAAGGGGGATTCTTAAAATAAAAAAACAGGGATGGATACAAGAGCTTGAATTTGTAAAATATGAAAGAATAAGAGCATGCATGAATTCTAGAAAAATATTTCCATAACCTCCCCTTGTTTTTCTTGAGATATTGTAACTTCAAAGAATATTATATTTGTACTTTATTATTCCGGAGATGTTTCATTCCTCCGTGAAGATCTTATTGTATATCCGGAGATGTTTATTCCTCCGTCGGAATGTAGTAACTCGGGTTATTAGACATCCCTAGTGGGGGTCGGCCCTGTATGTGTTATGTGGGTAAAAGGGTTATTAGACCACCCTAGAGGGGTCAGCCCAGTCAGTTGTAGTGGGGTATTTAACCCATTGGTTAAATACGAGCCTACGTGTACTTGTGTAAAATACATATCAGAGTAGTGTATAAATAGAGGAGGTGTGTTCCTCATTATACACACTCACTTACTTGAGGATAGCGCACTTGTGGAGGAGAGGTCTGCTACTGTGGAGGAGGAGATCATGTCTCAGGGTTTCATCTTTGTATATTGCTGGTCATCTATATTGAGGAAGCTTTGCTGGGTTTTCTACCCCATGAGGGTTTCCCAGGATAAATCTCTGTCTCTTGTGTTTATGCTGTGCTTGTTGTTTTTTCAGTGATCCTGTATATGCTATTATTGTGAAATGGAATGTAATGCTGCTATTTTCTGTCTTAGCATATTAAATTTTAACATGGTATCAAAGCTAACCTGAAGGAAGACAAGGTATGGCACTTACGACACTTGCTTTACTTACGACAATTTGAAGGTTAGGGTTTTACATAGCAAAAACCAGTCATCGTGGAACTTTCGCTATAACTCCATTTTGGCGAAGGTTCAGGGTCTGAAAAGTTTACAGGTCGAAGATAACATCCCCAGGTACCTTGTGTCCAAAGGGCATCCTCAGATTCGTTGTACTTTGTAAGTTATGATCAGTACAAGTTAGGGTTTCTGCCTCTTCCAGATCTCAGTCAAAATCAGGTGACCTTGGAAAAAAGGTCATAACTTGGGCTAGGAAGCTCCAAATGAAATTTTGTAAAAAGTGACAGGTATTACAAAGATTTTACTATCTCAGGAAACGTTTTCAGAGGCCGAAGGTGAACCAGTGACACGTGGCACTCCGTACAAGTTCGCTCTCCTGTTTTATCCCATAAACAGGTCACGTTGCGACACTTGGCATAATTTGGGATAGGAAGCTCCAAATGAAATTTCGTAAAAAGTGACAGGTAGTACACAGACTGTACTATCTCAAGAAACGTTTTCAGAGGCCGAAGATGAACCAGTGACACGTGGCACGCCGTACAATTTCGCTCTCCTGTTTTATCCCATAAACAGGTCATGTTGCGACACTTGGCATAACTCTCTCTCAGAAAATCCAATTGAGGTCAGACCTGTCAGGATGGAAAGATGACAGGTCAGGATACTACAGAAAAAGGGTTTCAGACCCTGTGGAGCAAAAATTTCAGAGTTATAGCAGAAACAACCAGGTGCATATTTCTGTCAAAACAAAATTATTTTTCGAGCACCTTTATTCATGGCTTCCAGAATTTAGGGTTTCGGAGAAAGTTAGAATTTTTGGAATCGGAATCCACAGCTGAATGCTACTCAGGAAAATCAAAATTTAGAGACCAAGATCGAATTTTTTGGTTGGGTGGAAGACCGGGCTTGATCAAACCCCAGTTCGGGATTTTGATCGGAAAGATGGAAAATTAGGGCTTCAGCAAAAGTTGGAATTTTTGAAGTCTGTAACCACGGCTGGAAACTCCTAAGAAAAATAAGAGTTTAGAGCCTTGGATCGAACCTTTTGTTTGGGCAGAAGGGTGGGCTTCATCAAACCCTAGTTCGGGATCCTGTCCAGAAGATCCAGAAGTTTCAAAGGCAATTTTGAGGGGTCAAATTTTGGAAATTCCAAAATTGAAGTATGCTAGTTTGATCAGCTCAGCAAGACATATTCTTTCATCCATTCAGAAGTGTGAAAGTCAAAGATTGAATTTTTAGGGTTTCTCTAGAAAACCCTAATCAAGCTCCAGATCAAGTTTCAGGGGGAGTTGAGGCTAAGGCCTTACATAAGAAGACTACAAGAAGTCTCGACAGGTATGACTTAAGGAGGCTCAGGTATGTCTTGAAATCTAATTCTTGATTAAGTTCATGATGTGTTTGTCTTCATATTATTTATTAGTACAATCTTGATTAATGTTAGAATTGTCTTATCACCCTAGTAACAGTATGAATGCATGTGAATGATCAAATACATTCTTTGATTAGGGATATATGATTGTACTAATGCATTATGATGTTGTGTGAGGTTGATGTTGTCTGCTAACAAGATACAGGTACATCACAAAAGATAAATCAGGTTCCATGACCATGAAAACATGAAGACAAAGACTCTTCCATAATCTTTGTTCTACTTATGAGGTATGTATGACTTTGTTATATTATGATTAACCTATGAGACATGCAGGTTCTACCTCAGGATCTCTAAATCATTGAAGAGATTGTTTAGGTATGTTGTACATAACTAAGTAGGTATACTAATCCAGGTATGTTTCCCATGAATCTTACCTTGTGTTAGGATCCCTCATATAAGTATACTTGGTATGATTGGTTATGCTTATTCATAAAGTTAGTAATCAAGGGATTATGCATATTATGTCTTTTATCTTGATTGATGATATGCATGAGTAAAAGAAGACTTCCCTGAAATCTTGAATACTAATGTTTATTAACTATAATCATGACTTTACATTCTCAAGATTATTTAGAAATATAATGTTTTGATAACATTTAGAACATACTAATGGGTGTATGTTTGTGTATGAGATCATGAGGATGACACTTGAACATGCACAGTGGTACAGAATGAATAGAAGTTCGAAAGACATACAGACGATCAAGCAGGAGGCAACCACACAAACATAAAAGATAAGTATTTGAGTTGTTATTTGAAATAGTAAATGATATTGCCTGTAATAGGTTGTATGAATATTTGTATTCCTATAATATATCATGCTAAGTGTAAATATTCATAGAACATTGAACAATATACGACTAATATGCATATGATTGGTAAGTTGGACAAACATTCCATTGTTGCTTGTCTAGAATGAAACCTCTTTGCGGACATGCTGAGAGTTGTGCACACTCTCGATAGTATGTTCTGGTAGAGATGGAAGGCATCTAGATAGCCACTGTATGCATACAGGATATGGGAAAGTGTTGTGCCAAAGTATTGGTCAAGATAGTTGCATAACTATGTAAATGATATCTGTATGCATAATAGGTTATCATGTCAATATGATTTGATGATTATGAAGTATTACTAATCATGTACCTAATTTTGATTTGTAGGAATAATCATGATGAATGATGAACAAGCGATGGATGTTCAACAAAAGGATTTACAAATCAAACACACTATAGAAGGCTTGTGGTCAGAAGATTCTCTTAGAAAAGAGAAAGAGAATCATGATGAGATGTTTGTTCCAAGTGGATAAATAAAACCATTCTCTTAATGGTGTAATTAAAGAAGAAGTGTGATTCAGGTTTTGTATGGGTACCCAGGATCGATAATCAATTGATGAGCTTAATGATCACCAAGGGTGATGTGGATCTCAACCTTTGCTACAAGATTGAATATGGTTTTTATACACAGATGACATGGATGCAAGAAGGAACTCACCACAAAGTTTGAATAATATTGAGGCCCATATCAGTAGACCCATCTATCGAGAGATGGCACAGATAGATATGCAGAAAATCATTCAATGCAGAGTGTGAATGATGTTCAGTCACAAAGGGAGAATTGACAGTTTCTTGATAAGATTGGGCTTTACCAAAAATTAAAGTTGTCCCTATCCTTTACCTCAAGGCTATGGATCATACTATTATTATGATATCTTTCTTATAGGGAATGAGAAACAGATCATGAAAAGAAAGAAGAAGATAGCTGCAGAAATGAAAAATGAAAGATCTCAGATTGATGCATTACTTCCTAAGTCTCGAAGTATTGCAAGGCTTAGAAGGAATCTTTCTCAACCAAGGTAAGTATGCTGTGAAGTTTCTAAAAAGCTTTGATATGTTGGAGTATAAAGCCATGGCCACTCCCATGGACTCCAACTTGAAGTTGTTAGTTAATGACTCATCGTATTTAGTGGACCTAACCCTATATAGACAAATCATTGGGTCATTGATGTATCTAACAAATACTAGGCTAGATATATGCTTTGCTGCAAATACCCTAAGTCAGTGTCTAGTAGAACCTAGAAAGGTTCACTTAATAACTACAAAGCATGTAGTGAGGTACCTGAAAGGTACAATAGATTTTGGTCTATATTATCTTGGAGGTCATGAACTCCGTTTACATGGTTACTCAGATTCTGATTGGGCAGGAAGTGCCTCAGACAGAAAGAGTACATCAGGTGGATGTTATAGTCTTGAATCTGCCATGATCTCATGGTTCAGCAAGGAACAATCTAGTGTGGCTCTCAGTATTGCTGAAGTAGAATATATATATATAGTTGTCTGCTCTGCCAGCTGTGAAGCAGTGTGGCTTCAGAAGCTATTATATGGAGTATCTGACTTAGAAATGAATTCCACTATGATTATGTGTGACATTCAAAAAACTGCATCAAGATAGAAAATCTTGTATTCCACGATAAGTCAATAACACATAGAGATCCGATACTTCTATATACGAGATATGGTGTAGAGAGGAGCTATCAAGCTCGAGTATATAAGCACTGAGGATCAGATTGCTAATATCTTGACTAAACCTCTGTCTCGAGTAAAGTTTAAATACTTCCGAGACAAGCTTGGTATAGTCCAGAAGGACCCTCCTCGAAAGGGGGAGTAGCATAGTATCTGATAACAAGTCTGTCTCATCAATGATGAGGTTACCTATTTACTGCACCTAGTTACTTAGAATTATTTAGATTTAGGAATCTTATATTTTTTCTTTTGATGATAGATGTATACATGCTTTTGATGATAGATGTATTAGTGAGAATACATGCTTTTGATGATAGATGTATACATGCTTTTGATGATAGATGTATTAGTGAGAATACATGCTTTTGATGATAGATGTATACATGCTTTTGATGTCAGATGTATTACTGAGAATACATGCTTTTGATGTATGATGTATACATGCTGTTGATGCTAGATGATGATACATGTATTGATTAATGTACTTGTATAGATGAGGATACTTGTACTTGTATTGATGAGGATACATGTGGGGATTGTATCATCCTTGAACACTTGTTCTAAAATGAGCCGTAGACAGAGGTCTCCGAGAAAGAGGAGGGATTGTATCATCCTTGAACACTTGTTCTAAAATGATCCGTAGACGTGAGGTCTCTGAGAATGAAGTCCTTAGTGGACAATTGAGGGGATTGGATCATCCCTGGACTTTCAGTCCTAAAGAGAGCCGTAGACGTGAGGTCTCCGAGAATGAAGTCCTTAGTGGACAATTGAGGGGATTGGATCATCCCTGGACTTTCATTCCTAAAGAGAGCCGTAGACGTGAGGTCTCCGAGAATGAAGTCCTTAGTGGACAGTTGAGGGGATTGGATCATCCCTGGACTTTCAGTCCTAAAGAGAGCCGTAGACGTGAGGTCTCCGATAATGAAGTCCTGAATGAACAGGCAGGGGATTGCATCGTCCCCGGACTGAGGTCCCAGAATAGAGCCGTAGACTGGGTCTCCGATAATGAAGTCCTGAATGAACAGGCATGGGATTGCATCGTCCCCGGACTGAGGTCCCAGAATAGAGCCGTAGACTGGGTCTCCGATAATGAAGTCCTGAATGAACAGGCAGGGGATTGCATTGTCCCCGGACTGAGGTCCCAGAATAGAGCCGTAGACTGGGTCTCCGATAATGAAGTCCTGAATGAACAGGCAGGGGATTGCATCGTCCCTGGACTGAGGTCCCAGAATAGAGCCGTAGACTGGGTCTCCGATAATGAAGTCCTGAATAAACAGGCAGGGGATTGCATCGTCCCCGGACTGAGGTCCCAGAATAGAGCCGTAGACTGGGTCTCCGATAATGAAGTCCTGAATGAACAGGTAGGGGATTGCATCGTCCCCGGACTGAGGTCCCAGAATAGAGCCGTAGACTGGGTCTCCGATAATGAAGTCCTGAATAAACAGGCAAGGGATTGCATCGTCTCCAGACTGAGGTCCCATAATAGATCCGTAGACTGATGTCTTTGAGAACTGAAGATCGGATTGTATCATCCATGGACCTATGTCCTAAAGAGAGTAGGATTGATCATCCTAGGAACATGATCATGTGATGACGATGTTGATGATCGTGTGATGACGATGCTGATGATCGTGTGATGACGATGCTGACGATGCTGATGATCGTGTGATGACGATGCTAATGATCGTGTGATGACGATGCTGATGATCGTGTGATGACGATGCTGATGATCGTGTGATGACGATGCTGATGATCGTGTGATGACGATGCTGATGATGCTGATAATCATGTGATGACGATGCTGATGATCGTGTGATGATGATGCTGATGATCGTGTGATGACGATGCTGATGATCGTGTGATGACGATGCTGATGATCGTGAGATGACGATGCTGATGATCGTGTGATGACGATGCTGATGATCATGAGATGACGATGCTGATGATCGTGTGATGATGATAATCGTGAGGATCCAGATGATGATATTGTTGTAGCTGTTCAAGTGTTACAGAAGATAAAGACTCAATACTGAAGATGTCGATGTTCCAGTATTGAAGATGTTCCAGTAACTGCTTGAGTTACTGATGATGTTGAGAAAGCTTCCAATGATTTATAGATGTATCATGTATGATGTTGATGACTCCTTGCTCGTGCAGATGTTGTTATAATATCCTTCTCGTTAAGGGGGAGTGTTGAGATATTGTAACTTCAAAGAATATTATATTTGTACTTTATTATTCCGGAGATGTTTCATTCCTCCGTGAAGATCTTATTGTATATCCGGAGATGTTTATTCCTCCATCGGAATGTAGTAACTCGGGTTATTAGACATCCCTAGTGGGGGTCGGCCCTGTATGTGTTATGTGGGTCAAAGGGTTATTAGACCACCCTAGAGGGGTCGGCCCAGTCAGTTGTAGTGGGGTATTTAACCCATTGGTTAAATACGAGCCTACGTGTACTTGTGTAAAATACATATCAGAGTAGTGTATAAATAGAGGAGGTGTGTTCCTCATTATACACACTCACTTACTTGAGGATAGCGCACTTGTGGAAGAGAGGTCTGCTACTGTGGAGGAGGAGATCATGTCTCAGGGTTTCATCTTTGTATATTGCTGGTCATCTATATTGAGGAAGCTTTGCTGGGTTTTCTAGCCCATGAGGGTTTCCCAGGATAAATCTCTGTCTCTTGTGTTTATGCTGTGCTTGTTGTTTCTTCAGTGATCCTGTATATGCTATTATTGTGAAATGGAATGTAATGCTGCTATTTTCTGTCTTAGCATATTAAATTTTAACAGTTTTTTCTACTTTTGAATACAAATAGAGGGAGAAAATATGACTTTTCAAAATAAGAGAGCGCTAAAAGAAGAAAGGAGGGGAAATGGTATGTCTGAGCCTGTAAGTTTAATATTTATCCTTGAATATCCATTAAAACTTGCAAATAATATGACCAATGGATAGCCTAGAAAAACCCCATATGCACGAATCCATCAAAAAACCCAAAATCCATGCTTGGAATGGAAATGAAATGAAGCTTTACCTTATTCATCCTTCAAGGATTTGAATCCCTCACTAATACACTATAAAAATGGTTAAGTTTGTCTCATATCACTATCCCTCTCATCAAATTCAAAATATGGCTTCATGTGTTGAAAGAGATGAGTTTTTGTCATCCACACCCCCTAGTATCGGGGAAAAACTCTTGACATTCCATAGTGTGGTCTAATGGGTGCCTATTCCACCTCCTCCATGTAAAATTCAATCACAACAGATCTAGGAAACAAGAACAACAATTAATAGATATGCATGCGGCAAATTGTGTGTCAAAACACCGGTGCAAAAGGTTTCTAGCATTTCATGCATTATCATTAACTTAGAAGATGTTTACAATGTGAAACAATGGCAATAATAGCTAGGCAATTTGAATCCTAGAGAGGTCATTCGAATTGAATGCAGGAGAGTGGCTTACTCATCAGTTAACACCACTGGGAACATTAGTTAACCACTTAATTGCCGAGTAATTGACTCTAACAGACTCTCAAAATGTCAAACTAAGTCAAACTGAGTCTAGAACTCAACTTATTGCCCCAAATTAGGGGAGGGCACCTTTTCGACTTCAGTTAACTGATTTTTAGGTGAAATTACCCAAAATTAGGTCAAACTGAGTAGGACGACACCTTTCCGACTCCAGTTAGCTAATTGTTAGGTGAAACATACCCAATTGGACTGAGTAGGGTGCATTAATCATGTAAATCACCATAGTTGGATCCCTGAATGATGGAGGAGGCCCAATTAACTAAATTTGATGACCCAGTTGGCTCCTCAAATGAAGGAGGAGGCCCAATTGACTAAAACTAATGGTTTGTTGATGACGTAAGCACATAATTGAGTCAAAATACTTAGGATAAGTGGTAAATTAGGATGTTAATCCAAAATAATGATGTGTTGTTGGAAAATGACTCCAACACCCCCCCTTAATATAATCTCATGTGGAGGATTAAAATAAAATAATAAAAGGGCCCCGGAAACAAAGGCCATAGATCACCCAATATAGAAATAATCCAAAAAATGCTCAAAAAATCTAACTGAGGAAAGAGGGAAAAACCTAGTGGGAAAGAAAAAACCCCCTCAAAGTGAACACTGAAGGATCTAATCTGTCCTCACTATAGTGGAACTCACCCCCAACAATGAACAAAGGTAAGAGAACTTCTTCTCAGTGAAGCTCTTGGTGAAGATGTCTACAATTTGCTCTTATGTAGGGAAAGAATGCAGTGTAATGGTTTTGTCATGCACGAGCTCTCAGATGTAGTGAATGTGGATATCAATATGCTTGGTCCTATGTCTCTAAATTGGATCTGTCGAGATCTTGATAGCACTCTTATTTTCTCAAAAAATGACAGTAGAATTTTTGCTACCAATATCAAACTCTACTATAATACCCTACAACCAAACTACGTGAACGCAAGCATTGACTGCTCCTCGATACTCTGCCTCTACTGAATATAAGGAAATGGCTGCCTACTTTTTTCTTGACCAACAAATAGGCCTTGTTCCAATCATGAAAACATATACGGAATTGGAATTTCAATCAATGCTATCACCCGAATGAGGTCAAAGTCTCTAGGGGAAGACAATAGCAAAAAAAAACCCCAAGAATTATAGATCAGGAAAAAACCTTGAAACCCCGAGAATTACAGAGAGCCGAAGCATTAGAAAGTTAGCAGAGTGTGATGAAAAAAGAAGCAAAAGAAACTCTACGTTGAAGGTCTGAAGTTGCATTGAGTGATTAGTGTAAAATATCTTAGAGACGATGTTTCTGTGGGATATCAATTAATCAAGAACCACCAAGCTTCACACGCAGAACACGTGAAGACTGGATCGTATCCAACTGAGCGTACAGGATAATAGTGTCGATTCGTCTAATAATGGCTGCTGGAGGGGGTCTCGAGGATTTCCCTCCCCTGTCTGAGGTTGCTGTGTTCAAGAAATTGGTGGCAGCTTGTGGGATACGACCTCCTAGTGAGCAACAACAGAAATTCGTCAAATGCATGGCCAGTATCCCCACTGTTGACCTTTCGGCTAAAGATCCATGCAGATCAGCGTTGAATCTAGTAGAAAGAGGGCTCATAGGGCAGTGTACCAGCCTCTTTCCTTCGCCTAAAGCAGTGGATACTTGGGTGCAAAGAAATTGGTGATCACTGACCCAAGACAGCATCAGCAGTCATCTGGTGGGTAAGGGATTCTTTGTTTTTATTTTTTCCAATGTTGAGGATCAGAACTTAATCTTTAGGAATGGACCATATTTTATGGGCCCTCAAGGTCTATATCTGAGTAAATGGACATTGGATTTTGATCCAATGCAATATGTGCCCTCGACGGTCCCAGTCTAGGTCCGTTTGCCGCATCTTCCCTTGCACTGCTGGAATCCTAAATCTTTGGAAGCCATAGGTAATAAATTGGGGAAATACATTGATTGGGTAGAGAGAAAGGATCAATATACCTGCTCTAGAATTTGCGTGGAGGTGGATTTGGAAGTAGGGTTTCCCGAAGAAATAAAGCTCATAGTGATAGATTGGACTTATATACAAGAGCTAGACTACGAGCAACTGCCATTTAAGTGTAGATTTTGCCATGAGTATGGACACTTTGCTAGACATTGCAAAAAGAAGGGAGAGGAGGAGATTGAGGAAGCCAAAGGCACTCGATGGATCCCAGTTAAGAAGCCAATTGTAGCAAAACAAGCCATAAGATCAAAAGGCAAAGGAAATCCTATAGGGAATGAAGGTCCATCCTCTGGGCAGCTACAAGGTGAAGGGAGCTCAGGGCCATCAATGAGGGAGATAAATCCGTTTGAAAATCTCAGAATCCTAGAGGAACCCTCAATATCAGCTGTAGAAGAAGTTGAACAGTAGCCCAATTCAATAGCTGAAGACAAATCCCATGAAGAAACTGCATCTCTATAGGATGGATCCCCTACTGGAGTAACGAGCCCTCTCTCCTATGCTGAAATGATAAGAAATAAATCCCCAGAGATCTCAGGCTCTTCGGAAGATGAGACCTTTGAGAGGCCATCAAAACGAGTTGGGAGAAAATCTCACAGAGAGACAAGGGCAGAAGAAGCGGAGAGGCAAAAAATGAAAGGTAGTCAATCAACGATCGAGATGTCTATTGGCAGAAATACTAGAAATAGACCTCCCAAGGGAGGAGTTGCCCCCCCATCAGCCAGCAAATAATGCGTCTAGTCTCTTGGAATTGCCGATGATTGGGGAACCCCTTAAAAGTTGAAGCAGTTAAAAATTTAGTGAAATTGGAGTTTCCTGAGATCCTCATGCTCCAAGAGACTAAACTTGAAGGGGAAGCCCTCCTTCTGCTAAGTGAATTGAATTGGAATAAGAATGCTGGGAGAGTTATCAGTGCAAGGGGCACCTTTGGAGGGATGGCTACTCTATGGGAGGAGGATAAATTCCATCTCGAAAGTTCCTTTGAGACATAGCACTGGATTTACACCGATCTCAGGCACAAAGTGAGTAAGATGTCCTTCGCTCTTGTCAATTTATATGTCCCTGTCCATTATGTTGAAAAGAGAGAGTGTTGGCACACGCTGTTTGTCTTCCTAAAGTCAAGATCCCTTAAGAATATAATACTTGCTGGAGACTTCAATCTCATTTTTTAACCAAAAGAGAAGCGTGGTGGAAACAATAACCGTGATCAGTTCCTTCCCTTGGTCGAAGATCTTCTTCAGAATTGGGATCTAATTGATATTAAGCCTAAGAAAGGATTATATACCTGGACCAATAATAGAATTGGGGATCATCATATTTCTGCCCGTCTGGATATATTTTTAATTTAGGGAACCTTTTTGCTTGAAAATAAGATAATCTTCTCCAAAGTTTTGCAAAAATTGACATCAGATCATAAGCCTATTTTACTGCAATTTGAGGAGGAAAAAAATTTGGGACCCATTCCATTTCGGTTTAATCCTCTCTGGGTTGAAAGAGATGGTTTTATGGAAATTGTTAATAATGCCTGGAGAGTCCCAGTTAATGGGTTTCCCAGCTATGTTTGGGAGCAGAAAGTGAATGCAACAAAGGTGGCTCTGAAAACTTGGATAAAAAAGCCCTCTGCATCTCCCACGAGCTGTAGAAAGCAGTCAACCTGTCAGCTAATTGACTTGCAACTTGAATTGGAATCCAAAGATATCACTTATTCTGCTATTCAAAAGGAATAAGCTTCCCAGCTGAATACTTTTAGATCCTACAGGCAAGAGGAAGAACAATAGAGGCTCAAATCAAGAAGTCTCTGGCTGAAATCGGGAGACATGAATACTCCATTCTTTCACAAACAATTCAAATATCACCTCTCCCAGAATCATCTGGATGAAATCACTGCTACTGATGGGACTGTCCACAAAGATATAGCTCAGTTAAAAGATGCAGCAACTCATCATTTTCAGGATCTTTTCACTGAAAAAGGAATGGATATGGAGGAGGAATTTTCTGAATTTCTCACAAACATCCTGAGACTGGTTGGAGAGAATGATAATGCAAGTCTCATGAAGCCCTTCACTGAAATTTAAATTAGCAATGTTATTTGGGCAATGGAACCGGACAAAGCCCCGAGGCCAGATGGCTTTTCTATACACTTTTACAAAATTTGCTGGGAGATTATCAAAGAGGATTTAGTTTGTTTGATCAGAGGATTCCATAAAAAATCCAAGGTCGGTGGCAGCATCAATTCGGCATTTTTGGCTTTAATCCCAAAGGATTCAAACCCAGGGACCTTCGATAGGTTTAGGCCTATCTCGCTATGTAATGATTCATATAAAATTACATCTAAGCTCATGGCCAACAGAATCAAGCCATTGCTAGGTAATCTCATCTCCTCCAGTCAGGGTGGGTTTGTGAAAGGTAGGAATATCATGGATAATGTGATCATTGTGCAGGAAACCATTCATTCCAGCCACCAATGCAATGAACATGGGATGATCATAAAACTTGATATGGCCAATTCCTTTGACCGGGTAAAACATTCTTTTTTGTTTCAAGTACTTATATCTTTTGTCTTTAGCATTAATTTTGTAATACTGATGAAAGCATGTATAGGAAGGCCATGGATTGCTCCTTTAGTGAATGGTAGGCCAGCAAATTACTTCCAAAGTACATGGGGTATAAGGCAGGGCTGCACGCTGTCCCCTTTATTATATATTTTGATGGTTAACTCCCTGACAACAGAAAGTTGAATGCAGAGAAGGATGTAGGAACAATTCCTGGCATTCGAGTGACGAAATACCTTATCCCCATTAACCATGCCTTATTTGTAGACTACTCACTCCTTCTGGGAGGAGCCTCTGTCAAAATTGCAAGAGGTTTTAATGATGTAATACAAAGATTTTGTAATTTCTCGGGAGCCCTTGTCAATAAGAGAAAATCTGCTATCTATGGCTGGAACATGAATCAGGCTACCATTCAACGTATTGCTCAATACTTAGGCTATACAGGATTTTCTACTTGGGAAACCTTTAAGTATCTCGGCATGCCATTAACCCTGGGAAGCACTAAGGCTCCTCACTGGCACGAGGTTATAAGCAAAATAAAATCCAAATTGGTAGCTTGGGGAGGACAATGGATAACCAAAGCTAGAAAGTTAATTCTCATCAAATCTGTTGTCTCATCTCTGCCTCTCTATCAGGCTGCGTTTTTATTGGCACCTAAGTCGATTACTGGGTAGATAGCTAAGCTTATTCTATCCTTCTTATGGCAAGGAGGTAAGGGCAGCCAAAAAAAGTACCATTTGGTGTGCTGGCAAGTGGTGAAAAAACCGTTCGTTGATGGTGGATTGCAGGTCAGAGATCCCAGGCTTGCGAATTTGGCTATTGGTGGGAAACTACTATGGAAGATATTCTCCAAGCCCAGTCACCCTGTCAGCCGTGTTCTTATTAAAAAATATATGAATGGAGTCTCAGTTTCCAGTATGGATGAAGCTACTATCCAAAAAGGCACCAAGTTGTGGAAATTATGCATTCAAGGTTGGGAGTTTTTCAAAAAACATCTTTATCGCATACCTGGCAATGGGAGACGCATTTTACCGTGGGAAGATAATATAATGGGATGGCCTCCTCTCAGGAAGAATGATGAATTCCATGAATTAAGAAGCTGGCTTACCCAACGTGGCATCACTAAACTCGTTGACATTTCAAATTGGGACTAGAATGGTAATTGGTGTGATTGGAACCTTCCCAGGCTGCCTGACACGATGCTAAACCAAATGAAATCGCTGACCACAACTCTGACTGGCTTAGCACCAGTTCATTTGAGATTAAGGGATAAATGGGGATGGGTATTGATAGGTGAATATACTACAACATTGGGTTTTGCTGCTCTTCAGACGCAGCAGCCACAGGTTCAGTCTAACGTTAAGTGGAAGCAGGGCTGGGACACATTTGGCATTCCAAAAATTAATTTTTTCAGCTGGGTTCTCTTGCACAGAAGACTCTTAACTGGTGAGAATCTTGTTAAGCATGGAATTGTCAGGCCACACAGATTTCCTCTTTGTCATGTAGCCTAGGAAACAATCGATCACTTGTTCATTGAATGCCCTTTCATGCAGGAGGTGTGGCAGCTGGCATTGCAAGGTCTCAACGTTCATACCCCATCTCAGTGCAATGTTGTTTCCTTATTTTCCACTTGGACTGAGCATTATCCTCTTACGATTAAGAGCAAATATTTGTGGTCCAAGATCTGGCATGCAGTCCCAAAATACCTATGCTAAGAAGTGTGGTTAGCCAAGAATGAGGGCATTTTCCAAGAAAAATTGTGTACCCCTGCAGTGGTGGTTGCTAAATCCAAGGTGTTACTTTTGGAAACATTGGAAAATCATTCCTTTAAACATAATAACTTGCTTCTTCCTGCAGAGAACAACTGGATGGGAGACCCTTCGCTGTGGACTAGGAATACAATTTCTGTTAGACCTTTCAGCAACCCTGAGTGGCGGATCCAACTCAACGAAACAAAATTTCAGCAGTGGTGGAAGAGTCATGGTAAAGTCACTATTTTTTTCGATGGGGCAGCTAAAGGAAATCCCGGGAGAGCTGGATCCGAAAGGGGTTTTCTATGCTCCTGATGGTCATATTAAAGGCATCTTCAGTTGGGGGTTAGGGCAGTGTACTAATAACCAGGCTGAAATTTTAGGTCTGCTCAAAGCTTGTTAGATAGCTCATGGAAATGGTGATCATGATATTCATATTTTCGGAGATTCGGAAATCCTAATTTTAAACACGGAAGACCACTTTAATAATGTAGTGTTAAATAAGATTTTGCATCGTGTCCGGAATTGGCTGCAAAAATTCAATTCTGCCTCCTATTTCCACATCCTTCGGAGTCTAAATCAGGAAGCTGACTTTAGGGCCAATGTAGGATGTCATTTAACTCCAGCAGATTTGATACAGAATGATGATATTCCTATATGGTCTCCCATCCCGTAAGATGGCTGCTCCTAGTATATTGTAAGTGTAGGAATTGGATACCTCTGAAATTTGCACTCTTTGGCATTGTATGATCGGTTGACTAGGCGTAAGCCCAACCATGTTTTCTCCAATAAAATTTAACTGTTCTTGTTAAAAAAAAAATGCTATCACCCGCCCAATCTGAATAAGTGAATCCAACAAGTCAAGATCAGAATCCGCAGCATATCGAATGCCAAAATGTCTCGTACCCTACACATAATGAAAGATACTTTTGGCTTCCTTCTAGTGAATCTCATGGGGCTTCTTCATGTACCTTGAAAAATCACTCACGGCATAAGAAATACTAGGCCTAGAGTGTGTCAGATACAAAATACTACCAATCAATTGTCGGTAAAGTGTAGAATCCACCAACGGTGTAGAATCACCATCTTCAAGACTGATTCTTGAGAGGAATGGGAATGGTGCAGATTTAAATTCTTCCATATTGAAATGATTTAGCAGGTCCAAAGCATATTTTTATTGAGAAATCATTATCCCATCAAAATTCTGAGTGATTTCAATACCAAGAAATTGCTTTAGCAAGCCTAAATCACTCTTATCAAATGCTTGGTGTAAAGCGTTTTTTATAGTTCCGATCGAAGCAAGATTGCTTCCAGTAATAAATAATTCATTAAAATAAATTACAATTATCATAAAATCACCTTCATGTTTTTATATATAAATTCGGATTTGATTTTCATCTCGCAAAGTTTTGCGACAGAAGAAAGGAGTCCATCTTTGCATACCAAGCTCTTGGGGCCTATTTTAAACCATACAAAGATTTTCTTAATATGCAAACAAGTGTCAAATATGATATGTAACCTTAGGGATTCTTCATGTAGATAAATTCCTGAATATCCCCATGAATAAATTCACTCTTCAAATCCATGTGGTGTACCTCTAAGTGCTTGGATGCGGAAATTGCCAAAATTAGGCAGATTGAGTCCATTTTTGCAACTGTTGCGGAATTTTTTGTGTAGTCCACACCTTGGACTTTTGAGAAATTTTTTTCCACCAAACTATATTTTTATTTGCATGTTGAACCATCAGAAGAAACCTTGGTTTAGTAGACCCATTTGCTTTGAACCAATTTCCTCCCAGGTGGAAAAGAAACTAGCTCCCATGTTGCATTTTTCTGAAGAGAGTTATACTCTTCATCCATGGCAGTTTTCCATCTCGAATCTCGGTGGGAATGGTAGTATGATTTTGGATCTAATACAAAAATAAATAAAAAACACTTTTCGTATAGAAATGGATCATCATATGAAACAACCATACCTTCTGTTTGAAAGTATGCTCGGGTTCTTCTTGGATCGACAGGATTTCCAATGTTAGAACCATCAGATATGAGAGTCTTTTCTACCCACTTTGGAAACTGAGGCGTCCCATATGTATTTGAATACAAACCTGAGATTTCATGTTCATTCATATCATACATAATATAATAAATACAAGAACATAAACTTTCAGTATCATCTCCCGAATCTTATTCTGGAAGAGGAAGCAATTTGGCAGTTTCTTCCTCCACTAGTTGTAGATCATGAAGCGATTCTTCAAATTAGACACTTCTCTCAATGAATACTATTTTGGATATGATATCCATGAGTTTTTATCCTTTGTATTCTTTAGCATATCCAATGATGATGCACTCAGTATGTTTTGGTTCCAAAGATCGTCTCTTCTCAATCCGAATTATAGCCCATGTAGTGGACCCAAAAAACCTGAGATGTGACACATTAGGCTTGTGACCAGTGTAGGATTCGAAAGGAGTTTGACATTTGATGGATGAGTGTAGAAATATGTTTTGAATGTATTCAGAAACATTCATGGCCTCAACACAAATATTTGAATCCAAACCTTTCGACTCAAGCATGCAAGTAGCCATCTCTTTCAATGCTCGATTTTTCCTCTCCGCTACACCATTCTGCTGAGGTGTGTAGGGGACTGTGTGCTGGATTTGGATTCCATTTTTAGAAAAAAATTGCAACAGCTCAGTTTTGATATATTCAATCCACTGAGATGGAAAATAAGGTCTTCAGAAATATTGATACATAAGTAACGGTAAGCTTGATCAAGCTTATTGAAGAACTTGGACTTCTCTGTAGCTACATTAGGCTCTGGTTCTGTGCCCATAGTAACTCTATAGAGTCCCTTGGAGCGTAATACTATCTCTATATCATCCTTCCACTGATGATAGTTGAAAGGAGTAAGAAGATGGTTAGAATAAGATTCCATCTTAGTTGTAGAGAATGCAATAGGAGGCTTTGAGAAAACTGCAACAAAAAACAAACAATCTTTAGGTTGACAACCTGCACTTTTCAAGTTGCATCACACCCGGCATGGCCTATCAAGCAAGCTTGATAAACGGGATGCACAATTATCCAAGATTTATGTTGAAAAATTTCAGCTTTTGGTGAAGTGTTGGAATAATTTTTAGTAATATCGATCAAGATTCATATGTAATCCAAGTGCAGAAAGCACTGGTGCATAAACACTCATGCAAAAATACTAGTGCAGAAAGCACTGGTGTAGAAAACATAGGTGCAAAAAGCATTGGTGCAGAAAGATTCATCAATAAAAATCTGTAGAAGAGTTTCCTTGTCTTTCCATGGCTCTGATACCATGTAAAATTCAAGCACAACAGATATAGGAAACAAGAACAACAATTACTAGAGATGCATGTGGAAAATTGTGTGTCAAAAAAATGGTGCAAAAGGTTTGCAGCAGTTCATGCAATATCATTAACTCAAAAGATGTTTACAAGGTCAAACAATGGCAATAATAGCTAGGCAATTCAAATCTTGGATAGGTCATTCGAATTGAATACATGAGAGTGGATTACCAGTTAGTTGACACCATTCAACACATCAGTTAACCACTTAAATGCTAAGTAATTGACTCTAACAGACTTTCAAACTGTCAAAATGAGTCTAGAACTCAATTGGTTGCCCAAAATTAGGGTAGGGAGCCTTTTCGATTTCATTTAACTGATTTTTAGGTGAAATTACCAAAAAAATAGGTCAAATTGAGTAGGAGGGTGCCTTTCTGACTCCAGATAGTTGATTGTTAGGTGAAACACACCCAGTTGGATTGAGTAGGACATTAATCATGCAAATAACCCTAGTTGGCTCCATGAATGATGGAGGAGGCCCAATTAACTGAATTTGATGACCCAAATGGCTCCTCGAATGAAGGAGGAGGCCTAGTTGACTGAAACTGATGATCTTCTGATGATGTAAGCACATTATTGAGTCAAAATACTTAGGATAAGTGGTAAATTAGGTTGTTAATCCCAAATAATTATGTGTTGTTGGAAAATGACTCCAACACTCCACAACCAATAGGAGTTATGACAAAGCATCATTAGTCACTTTCAAATGTAGACTTGCAAACTTGTCATGTCATAAAGGAATCTTCCACTTGGAGGGCATCTAGGCTTGCTTAGGGCTAAACTACGTTATCTCATGATTAAGTAGTTAATTAATCCAAAAATTAGCCAACGGGTGGAGGGGCACCGTACTTAGTTGTATAAGGGTATTCCAAATTATTTATAAGTGCAGGGGAATCATGATTACACTCGCTCTCACCTGATTGGGTTGACCTCTTTATCATTTCTTCTCATTGGTGTGCCCTCCTCTACTTATATAAGCTAATTAGGTTTCCAAGGAGAATTCCATCACTTGGTATTCCTTTTGCTCCCATTTACCTTGATAAGTGATAAGTACCTTCCTTGAGATGAGGTTCATGAAATTGCAATTATTAATACTAAGTTAAATATGGAAATAGTTTTCAACTATAAGCTTTATTTGGCCAAATATTAGGCCTCCTTAGATTGTCATGTTGAAACTAGATCCCATGACATAAAAGTTGATATATCCCTCATATTTTATTGGAATCATGAACCTTTTGATGAATTCAAAATATTATGCATAGAGATACATGATAAAACCAATGGTTACCCATAAAATTCATTTTATGCTTGCCTCAAGTTTGCCAGAAGTTCCTCCACCCTCATTGGTCATGAAATTGGCAAAAACACAAAGAGGGTAAAAAGTCAAATATAAACAATGGAAATCAAACCCAAAGCAAGGGGTAACATGAAAGACATAGAGGGGTATTCAAATAATGTTAAAATTCATTCCATCATGCATAAAATATTCATGGTCAACCAAAGTCAAAGTTTAGATATGAGCTTAGAAAGAGGTCTTCAAAACCAATCAAGCAAGTCATAAACCATCTAGCAAGTATTTAAAACGTTGAAAATACAACATCAAGAATCAAATAGGTCCAAACACTCATTCCATTATATTCCATCCATCGAACCTATCCCTCACCAATGGATACTCAAAACCCTAAAACTTGGCTTTCTTCCCCAACCTTGGCATGTAATCGCTGAGTTAAGTCATCTTTACATGACCTTTTATCATGATCTTGGACTCCTAAACCATCACAATACTACCAACCTTTTGAGGCCCATCCATGTGAACTTGATAGGACTTTGTGGACCCTTTTTTCTAGTATCATTACACAACCCTTTCTTTGCATATTGGCTAGCCCCTTTCGGCCTCTTCTTGTGAGTTTTCACCACCCTTTGCGACCCTTTTTCTTGAATCACACCACCCATTGCAGCTAGTTTGTGTGAGATCCACTACTATTTAGTCATTGTGTGGGTGTCAAAACTCTTTCACGAGTTAGGTTTCCCACTGTGCCCTTCCTTGTAGAGATCACACCATCCTTTGTGGTCTCTTTTCTTGAGTTACGTTGCCAATTACAGCTTCCCTATGTGAGTTATACTTCAATGCATTTGTTCCATCGTTCATTGCATCAATTTGGAAGTCGAAGGAGCACAATTAAGGCAAGAGATGATGATATGGTCAGCCCATTGTAATAGTTTTGGGTGAGTCACATTCTTGTTGCTGCATAGTTTCCTATTACGAGTCACCATTGCGACTTCTTTTATTGATTTGTTTCATCATTGTGGAAAAACTCACTAGTAGAAAAATGGGTGATAAATGACCAGGTGACCAAAAGAGTTGGTCACCATGTGAAATAAATTATTAAACCACCAAAAAGGTTGGTCACCACAATGTTTTTAGGTGAAATATGACCAAATTTGAGCAATTTTAAGTGATCACAACTAAAAATGATTAATTTAGTCACGGGATATAAAATATGACTAATTTAGTCATGGGATGAAAAAAAAGACTAGACAGTATAAGTTATTAATTATATAATATGTCTTAATCAATTAATATTTCCTTATTTGTCGCACACAAATTAAGAGTGTATATATAATATAATACATCTTTATATACGTCTCTAGATATGTCAATATTGTAATTGTAATAGACATAATTAGTTTGTTGCAATGACTAATTAATTTAGTTTGCAATGACTAAGGGGGTCTCTAACTTCATCTGCAGTGTTAAAATTTATGAAATTGACGTTGTAGATGGATTTAGAGACCCCCTTATTTGGATAATGATTGCAAATTTGACAAAAAAATATTATAAATTTATAAATTTCAATGTTGCAGATGGATTCTGTCACGTCCCCATTTTGACCCCCTTTTTCACTAAATCGTAAATGATGTAATTATTGTAACTTAATCATGGTGAGGAGCTCAAGGCCAAGGCCCCACCATTGATTTGTCGTTTTATGTACCGAAAATTAAGAGATAGATGCCTATGGTTCTTGTGCTAGAAGGGAACGATGTAAATAAGACATCATGTAAATACGAATTTAATGAAAAAGAACCCACAACCGGCTACGCAATGCAACAAAAGAGACGGGGGCACGATCTTTACGAGGAAAAGGGAGGGAAATTATTCAAACCCTTGAGCCAATGGTATTAATCCATGTGTCAATGAGGAAACCCATAAACCACCAACTACCCATTTTGTCTCAGGTACCCAATCATTTAATTCTTCCCAAGAAATTGGTTAAGGCAGTTAATGCCTTGGAAATGAAGAAGTATGGGCAAGCCATTTTCGTGCATGGGCAAGCCATCAACCTAGAAATTCGTGTTTTTGCTTGTGGGGCAAGAAAACACCCACGAAATGGTGCCCAAAGCCATGGGGAATGGGCAGTCTTCATTCATTCACGCAGTTGGAGCTAGCTGGGTCTTTCCCTACACGTTTTTCATCCAAATCCTGCATTTCTCCATGCCTGGGAGTTCGTTTTTGCATATGCAGTAGCCTGGGAGAGGAGAACCACGATTTGGGGACTGTATGGAGGTCGTTTTTGCCCCCGAATGTCCAAGGACGTTTTTCTAAAAATGGATTGGCTTCCCAGGGTTGTTCCCCATCTTCCCATTTTCGTTTTTGTGTGTTCCCACGTTTTTCTGAGTGAGTTGAAACCCCACCTCATGCATCCCACTGTGGAAATCGTTTTCCTCATGCCCAGTAATTGTGGTTTTGTTGTTCAGTGCATCCCGTTTTAGATTTGGACCTGTGAGCAGGGGCTTCAAGAATGGAAGAGGACAGGTTTGGCTTGATGAACCCAATGGTGTATCCATAGCTCCATGGTTGAGCCACTAGCCTAGTAACTCACCTCTGCCCACCTCTTAGCAGCCTGAGAAACCCAACTGCTAGTTGGCTTGGCTGATTCTGGCATACCTTTGGCTATGTGAGAGCCTGTTTCCCCTTTACCTTGTGGAGATTGTGCCCAGCTTGGGGGTGGCAGTGGTGCTGAGAGATTGAGGAGCACACTGGCCTATGGTTGGGTGGAACGTTGCAGTTGCATAGCCAGTTGTGTGGGACTACTTCTGTATAAGATAAGTATTCTCTTGTGTGTTAAATTGGCAATTATCATTGGATGTGCTATTGAATTTACTTTCGCTGAGCTTTTACAAGTTTATGCATGTCCATATGATCTTTTATAATTCTGCAAAGGTCTTTATTTGGCTGTCACAGGAATCTTGAGTGTATGATTAGATATCAACAACATTTTCTTAATTTCTGTTGTGTTTCTATTGCATGCCCTTATACATGTATTTGTATCAATGAGTTTAATTTAAGGGATATGGGGCTAATTGCTTGGTTTAACGTCACGATCCTCTCCACCTAGCTGGTAGGATGGGAGGGGACGTGACAGATTCAAAGACCCCTTTGGACATATCTTGCATTAAAATTTACGAAAATGTATTAAAATCATTACAATTTCATAAAAAGGGGTCTCTGAATCCATCTGCGGCATTTGTTACAATTTTGTAAATTTCAATGTTGTAGATGGATTCAGAGACCCCCTTTTATGAAATTGTAATGATTTTAATACATTTTCGTAAATTTTAACACAAGCCATGTCCACAGAGAAGAGATTCGAAGCATCATTTGAATCTTGTGAACATGTTCCTGCTGCAGAGAAGGTTCTTCAGTCAAAGGAGGCTTACTGATTTCCTCTTGAATTGAATCAGGATCCCCTTTGATGGGGCCCAAGTTTAGTGTTTCTTCTTTGCTGACCAATTGATGTTACTCCTTTGCAATGGCCCACTACGTGGGTTTGCATTAGCATTTCTTAGAGCCTTCAATCTTAGGAGCTTTCAGGAAAAAGGTTGTAGTATGCCCTATTTTATAACAAGATCTACAACATATCAAGATAACTTGCTCATAGTCAAGCTTTTGTATCCAAGAGAAGTTTGGGACCACTAAATTAATTTCCATTTAAAATTCTTTCCTGAAATTCATTTCCACACATATACATGTATATGTTGCGATGCTACGGTTTATAATTTTAGGACTGTTGAAATGGTACTTGCCAAGGGATTAACTTAGAGCTCAAAGAGAGGAGCATCCATATAATTGGAAGGGCATATTCAAAATCATGACCCACATATGAGTCGAAGAAAGATAACATGTCAAAGGATTAAAAAAATGAGTCTATGGTTTCATACATAATCTAGAACTACTCTAAAACCAAGACCCCAATTTAAAAACCAAGTCTTTATCCTCAATAGAATCAAATTCAACAATAAAAAAAACCCTTTTGCATAGATTCATGTCTATATATTGTTTAATAATATTATTATGAATAAAAAAATACTTTTACAATACTAATACATGTTAGAAAAACTTCGATTTCTAAGTTGAATTTATATTGTGAACATGCTTATTGCTCAATCTTCTTCCTACCTTCTTTGCAAAAAAAATAAAATAAAAATCTCTCTTTAACATTACTCCACAATACTCCTTTCTCATGTTATAAAAATAATACCTTTACTAAATTGGATACATCTAAAATTTGTGCATTTTGAAATTGTTTTTATGACATAAATACCTCTTTACATAAAAATGAGTTCCACATTAATTAAGAGATGTGTCTCACAATAATATATAAAATCTAAAATACTATAATATTTATGTCAATAAAAATATACATAAGAAAGTGATACCTCATACTAATGGTCAATTAGTTGCAATAAGAATTTTATATAAAAATTGTACAACTTTAGTGTGCCTAATAGTTGAGAGCAAGTGTTTCCTCCTAAGAGGTTATACATTTAAATTTCAACAGGATGGAGTATGTACACCCTTGGAGGAGATCCCTTTCCCCATGAATAAGAGGGTCTCATACACCAAATTAATGTTTATCTTACTCGTGAAATAAAAAATTCCCTTACCCTCCAAATAAAAAATTCTAGTACAGCAAATTAATATGTAACTTAACCCCCCATGACAGGTATTCACATCACTGATCATCAAAGGGGATTGACGGATGGGTGTATCATCTTCTTGGACCATCCATACAATGTGATGCATGGTGTACGAGAGGGGAACGACATAAATCCTCAGCATATTACCATCAATTTGGAGCCTGCAACAAGCTACAACAGTTGGGATGGTGAAGGATCCCAAGGTATGTGTTTGGTACTTTCTCTCGTGCGAGATTTCAGGGACACCCTAGAAAACTCTTATTATTAGTTAGGAATGTTTTCCAAAAACATGCAAATCCCATGGCGGTTATATCGCCGGTGCATGCTTCTTCTTGCTGATCCGATTGAGGAGAGTCTTCCGGCCATTGCGAGGCATTGCACAGGGAGGTCGTTGGTATACTAGATTAATCTGAGGACATTCGAAGCTTTAAGTGGGGCTCTCCTTTTGGGGCTGAGCATCATGGTTCGCACTAAGAAAACCAGCAAGTGCATTTCCAACGGGCCCAAGCGTTGGCATATGTCATGGGTTCTCAAGGAATTAGGTAGGGCGTAAGGGTTCTTTGAGAAGGAGCTCCCGCCTGTGGCGAAGGCTAGACAAGAAAACTTGGAGTGAAGGATGAATAGAGTAACTAGGGCACTAGAGGCGAGTTTGTTGGTTGAGAGTTTCGGCGGGTTGGCAGAAGACTCGGGGTCCACCCGCACTCAGGAGACTCGCCACACAAAAACTCTGACAATGTTTTGGATGGTTAAATCCCTTCTAAGCATGACGATGGAGGATTGCGTCCAGGGGAATCTGTTGGATGATCATAATGGGATCTCTCTGTCTGAGTGGATTGGGACTATGGAAGACAAAAATCGATTGTTGGCAAGGGAGCATAGGCTGGAAATGGCCCGTATAAACACGAAAATGGACTCCCTCTCCTGTGCTTTGACTGGGAATACTTTCAGCCGACCCCCTCCAAGCATGAAGGCTGATACTCAATTAGTATTTCAACATTTCCCAGACACTATCAAGCAAGCTTTCAAGCCCAAAAATTCAGGTGTTGGTACTTTGCGTTTTTTTATTTTTGATGATGATTGACTACTATAGGCATAGAGAATTTTTTGAAAATTCATGGTGTTGTACAAAAAATATGAATGCTTTCATCAACCAAAGTTTTTTGGTCATAACCACTAGCCTGTGGGGGATCCAAAATCAAAATAAAACACCATTATACTAATAGAATTGGGGCTTAGTCTGTTAGCAAAATGGTTTTCTTATAGCCGGGTTTTTTTTTTTATAATCTTAGCAGTGTATGGTCTCAAACTTCTTCATGAGGAGGACATCGCTGGTATGGTTTTGTTTTCTTGAATTAATAGAATCTTACAAACTTTTAACCATAAGATTAAAATTAAATTATTAATATTTTTATTATAAACTTTTTCATCCTTAAAAAATTAATGATTGAAAATCATTAATACTATTTTTCCGCAAAAGTGGTTGGCTTTTACTGTGGCGGAGACACAAGGTGGGTGTATTTCCATTGGGTCCATGATGTGTCCAAGGATTCCAATGAGGCAGGCAATATAAATATATCTAGTAACCCATGTAGCGGAAATGTTAATTTGAATCACTTGGAAGAGAGATAGCACATGATTTTATTCATTTGTGCTCCATTCAGGTTGGTAATCCATTGTGGTCTTTCCCATCCCGGTTCAAACCTCACGCCTCGGTTTCTACGGTGTCCCCGCTTATCGGGCGCTAGATACATTGATATTAACAAAAAAAAAAAATCCCTCAGCCTTGTCATCCATATTTGGATTTGATCCATGCTTCCGGCCATTGCCTTTAATGGTTTTAAGGTTTCCTTTCATGATTTTAATGAGTATTTAGGCTTATTTTTAAGGCAAAATTGGTGCAGATCAGCGATTTCTTCCAACAAACATAGAGTTTTTTTCTATTATATTTGTAAGGTATGTATGTGCCCTTAGTTTATCTGCCCTTCTATTCTTGAATTATAAATTTTATTTAATTTCCCGATTCTACATTAAAACATTACTATGGAACAATTTTCTCCAACTATTTTAGGGCTTTTATCCTTTTTCTTAGTTTATTGGAGTGATCAACAACTTCTCTTTTTAGTGTTTCTTTTTTATTTTTTCTATTCAGACTCTGTTTAAAATCTACTTCAACTGCCTTTAGTTACAAATCCGCCAATAAGAGATATCAATTCCATAAAATTTATACAGGACCTGCTTAATGATATCGTAGTGACACCCCGAGTAAGGGGTTCTGCTTAGCCTTTTCTTAATTCCTTACATAGGTAAGACTATCAGTGTGACTTTGCTTTGTTACACTATCTTAAGTATTTTTTTGTTTGAACCAAGGGTAGGAAAAGTCCCAAAGTATGTATGTGGAGCACACCAAAGAAATATTCCAGCTACTATTGGAGCCAGTGCGCGACTGAGAAGAATAAATTTGGGCTCTGAAATGTTGTGCTAAGGTGGAACATGATCTATATGAAAAGGACGACCCTAATAAGTTGTGAAATTTGTATTTCAAGGAATCTAAGGGGGAGATAGCAGTAAAGGAGACAGTCAAATATCCTTCTACGAAGATATACTGGGAACCCCTTAAAACAAGACATCTGAACATTGGCACTGAGTGGATGAGATTGCTCAAATCCACCGGATGCACCAATCCATGACACACCATTATGAAAGAATGGGCTATCTCCTTAAGAAAATTCAGAATGACTCTAGGCACTCGACAAATAACACATCCAGTTAGAACCATGCATATTTTATGGTAGGTATTACACAACAGTGCACTTCACATAATTGGATATGACTCATCTCATAACTTATTTTTGTTGCGTCGACAACCTCTCAAAAACTAAAGAAGAGATTGATGCATAGGTTGTGTTGATTATTCCTGCACCATGAATGGATTATGGAGCTGACATTAACATGAATGGATTACGAAGATGACATTTGATGTGAAATCTATTGATTCTAAGCATCTATTGGAGATTGGAGTTGAAGGGTTCTATGTACCTTTTTGTCCGAGCAGAGTTGTATTCAACCCTAACAATTTTCAACAATCAGGCACAAATTTCATATGGAAGCACCAAGCAGTGAGCATTGATTTTACCTCTGTACATATTTAACCAGACAAGTGGTAAGATTACAAATGAGCATAGCTCAATCTTCACCCTTAACCTCTATTCCAATTTACAGAAAAAAAATTCTGACCAACCACTTTTTCTCTTCCAGCTTGTCGATTACATCAAGGATTTCTCAATCTATAGCACACCTTTCATTTGTTAAAAAATGGACCACGTCGCTCATCAAATATTGTGAGAATACCTTGAAAATTCCTGCCATGTTTGAAGAGTTTGCACCATCAAGCAGAGATCACAGTTACACTAGCACCTACAGAGACACATGGAATATATGAACACTAGGTATGAGGTGGTTCTTCCCAAGAGTCCATACAAGGTGTTGTGTAATTCCTTCCATAACACATCCAGTTACAATTCATATCCAGTCAAAAGCAATCCATTAAGCTACATGAACACCAAGTATACTGAACCTTTACTATTGTGGTTATCTTAGGGTTAAACCTTAATCTATTCAAACACTATTACCAGTAAACCTCAAGTTACCTAGTTATCCTATTCACAAGGTATCCTATAACATATGGCATACCTAGACTCATCATAGGAAAAGTTATTCAATAAGGAATACCCAATATTAAAGAACTATCAACCCTTCTCTCGAACCGGATTCTACGCGGCTCGGCCCGGTCCTAAACTCCTTGATTCTCATATAACATATAGATTAGTGAAATCAAATTTAAGATCTCCATATCAACTTATTAATTTAATGTAGGTTATTAATGTTTCAAATTTATTGGCTATTTTTCCTGCATATACCCTTTATTTTTAATTATTTAATAATAAAGTTTATAAATTTATAATCTAAATCATTTTAGACTATTTTTTATAATTAGCTATATTTTGTTTTGTGCATCTTCATACTAGGGTTAAAAAATATTTTTAGATTAATTAAATAAACTTAAATGATGTGCATATCTTTTACAAGTTCATCTATGAAAAATTGTTTATTTGTGGAAATAACACTTAGATCCAAATCTTAGGCTCTATCAAGCATCGAGAGAGATCAAATCTCCTGAGGTGCAAACCTCTCTTTGAATATTTGAATAGATCCTTGAGTACAATACCCAAGCCACCTAATTCTAAGCTCTAAAGTCTCTAGTTTAAGTCTCATATTTACTTTTTACTTTGTATTATTCTTTTTTATTTATGACCGATATAATATTTATTACTTTTTACTTTGTATTATTATTTTTTGTTTACTTTGTATTATTTTGTTACTGGAAAAACACTCACAAACAGTCTAAAGTCTCATATTTACTTTTTACTTTGTATTAAAAGTGAAAAGTAAAGTCTTGTTGGAAGGAAACAACCCTCTCAATTTTTTCCGCTCTTTTGAATAAAATTGATCAGCTTCCTTCTATAATTCATCATAAACTTATTGAGAAGTGCCTTCATAATCTTTGATTCTAAAGGTACTCTTAGATAGAAGGCATTGATAATCAAAATAAAGTTGAGAAAATAATTTCAATTCAAGCTCATTATTGTTACAAATTTATTTTTCTAGCAGCTGTTAAATATGATCAATTTAAGTGATTATATTTATGATCTGCTAACTATTATCATTCATTATTAATTAACATTCCTTGAATTTGATTTTATTATTCTTCCTTATTTTCATTTTTTGTTTTCATTTCTTTTAAGCTATGAGAATTAAGTATAGGTTAATATATGTTTGTAAATAAATAATTTGAACATTTGTATATAAAGGGACATGTTTACCTTTTAAAATACTTTGAAACATCAGGGACTCGACTTTTATTTTGATGGACATTTTACAAATTTCAAGCTGAATGAATATCTTTATAATAAATATGATATTTTTTTAAAATATTGGTTTGAAAAATTACCATATCATTTTTATCCATTGAATTTGAATTATTTGATTATTCAGGTGATATTGAAGTTTTGGTCATGGTAGGTTATAACATGTTCATATGAAAGTTTGGGAATGAAATTTTTGTATATATTATCATTTGACTATCATATTACCATGATTAGATTTCATTTCAATTGTTCATTTTTCAAAGGAGAAACCATGAAATCATTTACCACTGCATGTGACAACTTCGTATCAACCAACATTATGCCAATGCTGAGGTTGAGTTTATTGAATATTGGTTATGATTCAACTCATTTGAGACACTTTTTATTTTAAGTACATCTTGCAACTATTACCTTACCTGCTATCTTTATTACCTTCATACTCGAATGGATTTAGTACAGGGTAATAATGTCACGGTGTATATTGTGATGAGAGTTTCATGTTAAGATTTAATATGCTAAGACAGAAAATAGCAGCATTACATTCCATTTCACAATAATAGCATATACAGGATCACTGAAGAAACAACAAGCATAGCATAAACACAAGAGACACAGATTTATCCTGGGAAACCCTCATGGGGTAGAAAACCTAGTAAAGCTTCCTCAATATAGATGACCAGCAATATACAAAGATGCAAAGCAAAGACATGATCTCCTCCTCCACCATAGCAGACCTCTCCTCCACAAGTGTGCCTCTCTCTCAAGTGAGTGTGTGTGTCAAATGAGGAACACACCTCCTCTATTTATACACTACTCTGACATATCTTTTACACAAGTACACGCAGGCCTGTATTTAACCAATGGGTTAAATACCCCACTACAATTGACTGGGCCAACCCCTCTAGGGTGGTCTAATAACCCTTTGACCCACATGACACATACAGGGCCGACCCCCACTAGGGAAGTCTAATAACCCGAGTTACCACATTCCGACGGAGGAATAAACATCTCCGGATATACAATAAGATCTTCACGGAGGAATGAAACATCTCCGGAATAATAAAGTACAAATATAATATTCTTTGAAGTTACAATATCTCAACACTCCCCCTTAACGAGAAGGATATTATAACAGCATCTGCACGAGCAAGGAGTCATCAACATCATACATGATACATCTATAAATCATTGGAAGCTTTCTCAACATCATCAGTAACTCAAGCCGTTACTGGAACATCTTCAATACTGGAACATCAACATCTTCAGTACTGAGTCTTTATCTTCTGTAGCACTCGAACAACTACAGCAACATCAACATCTGGATCCTCACGATCATCAGCATCATCATCTCACGATCATCAGCATCGTCATCACACGATCATCAGCATCACGATCATCAGCATCGTCATCACACGATCATTAGCATCGTCATCACACGATCATCAGCATCGTCATCACATGATCATCAGCATCGTCATCAACATCACGATCATCAGCATCGTCATCACACGATCATCAACATCGTCATCACACGATCATCAGCATTGTCATCACATGATCATCAGCATCGTCATCACACGATCAGCAGCATCATCATCTAGATCATCACTATCAGCAACATCATCATCTAGATCATCACGATCAGCAGCATCGTCATCTAGATCATCATGATCAACAACATCGTCATCTAGATCATCACGATCAACAACATCATCATCTAGATCATCACGATCAGCAGCATCGTCATCTAGATCATCACGATCAACAGCATCGTCATCTAGATCATCACGATCAACAGCATTGTCATCTAGATCATCACGAGCAACAACATCGTCATCTAGATCATCACGATCAACAACATCATCAATACAAGTATAAATATCATTAATACAAGTATCCTCATCAATACAAGTATACACATCATCAATACAAGTATCCTCATCAATACAAGTATACATATCATCAATACAAGTATCCTCATCAATACAAGTATACACAATAGCAGCATACCCTGCAACACACAAGATCCAATTACGGGATGATCAATCCCTCTCACTTTAGGAGATAGGTCCAAGGATGATACAATCCTGATCCGCTTACGGGATGATCAGTCCCTCTCGGTTTAAGACAACTCTCATGTCTATGGATGATGCAATCCAGATCAACTTACAGGATGATCAATCCTTATCACTTTAAGACACCTCACCATGTCTAGGGACGAGGCAATCCCAATCTATTTACAGGATGATTAGTCCTTATCACTTTAAGACATCTCACCATGTCTAGGGACGAGGCAATCCCAATCTATTTACAGGATGATTAGTCCTTATCACTTTAAGACATCTCACCATGTCTAGGGACGAGGAAATCCCAATCTATTTACAGGATGATTAGTCCTTATCACTTTAAGACATCTCACCATGTCTAGGGACGAGTCAATCCCAATCTATTTACAGGATGATTAGTCCTTATCACTTTAATACATCTCACCATGTCTAGGGACGAGGCAATCCCAATCTATTTACAGGATGATTAGTCCACTCAATCTCATTTAGGACTATCCTTCCTTTCGAATTACTGGATTTACTGTCCAAGGATGATTCAATCCATTCAATTCATTTAGGACTATCCTTCCTTTCGGAATTACTGGATTTACTGTCCAAGGATGATTTAATCCACTCAATTCATTTAGGACTATCCTTCCTTTCGGAATTACTGGATTTACTGTCCAAGGATGATTTAATCCACTCAATTCATTTAGGACTATCCTTCCTTTCGGAATTACTGGATTTACTGTCCAAGGATGATTTAATCCACTCAATTCATTTAGGACTATCCTTCCTTTCGGAATTACTAGATTTACTGTCCAAGGATGATTTAATCCACTCAATTCATTTAGGACTATCCTTCCTTTCGGAATTACTGGATTTACTGTCCAAGGATGATTTAATCCACTCAATTCATTTAGGACTATCCTTCCTTTCGGAATTACTGGATTTACTGTCCAAGGATGATTTAATCCACAACCGTACATTTAGGACCACGTCCAAGGATGACTCAATCCTCAACCGTACATTTAGGACCATGTCCAAGGATGACTTAATCCTCCACCGTACATTTAGGACCACGTCCAAGGATGACTTAATCCTCAACCGTACATTTAGGACCACGTCCAAGGATGACTTAATCCTCAACCGTACATTTAGGACCACGTCCAAGGATGACTTAATCCTCCACCGTACATTTAGGACCACGTCCAAGGATGACTTAATCCTCCACCGTACATTTAGGACTACGTCCAAGGATGAATTAATCCTCAACCGTACATTTAGGACCACATCCAAGGATGACTTAATCCTCAACCGTACATTTAGGACTACATCCAAGGATGACTTAATCCTCAACCGTCCACCAAGGACTTCATTCTTGAAGACATACGTCTACGACTCTTCTTTTGGACTGAAGTCCAGGGATGATCCAATCCCCTCACATGTTCACCAAGAACTTCATTCACGAAGACATACGTCTACGACTCTTCTTTCGGACTGAAGTCCAGGGATGATCCAATCCCCTCACATGTTCACCAAGAACTTCATTCACGAAGACATACGTCTACGGCTCTTCTTTCGGAATGAAGTCCAGGGGTGATCCAATCCCCTCACATGTTCACCAAGAACTTCATTCTCGAAGACATACGTCTACGTCTCTTCTTTTGAACTGAAGTCCAGGGATGATCCAATCCCCTCACATGTTCACCGAGAACTTCATTCTCGAAGACATACGTCTACGGCTCTTCTTTCGGACTGAAGTCCAGGGATGATCCAATCCCCTCACATGTTCACCAAGAACTTCATTCTTGAAGACATACGTCTACGGATCTTCTTTCGCACTGAAGTCCAGGGATGATCCAATCCTCTCATGTCCACCAAGGACTTCATTTTCGAAGACATACATCTACGTCTCTCTTTAGAACAAGTGTTCAAGGATGATACAATCCCTCTTCTTTCTCGGAGACACTTGTCTACGGCTCACTTTAGAACTTGTGTTCAAGGATGATGCAATCCTCACATGTATTCTCATCAATTACTATCAATCCTGGGAACCCATACAAAACCTGATTCACACTTCTTCTTTAATTACACCATTAAGAGAATGGTCTTATCTAGCCACTTGGAGCAAACATCTCATCATGATTCTCTTCTTCTTTCTAAGAGAATCTTCTAGCCACAAGCCTTCTATAGTGTGTTTGATTTGAAAATATTTTTTTTTGTTTAACATCCATCGCTTGTTCAGTGTTCATCATTCATCATGATCTTTCCTACAAATCAAAATTAAGTACATGATTAGTAATATTTCATAATCATCAAATCATATTGACATGATAACCTACTATGCATACATATATCATTTACATAGTTATGCAACTATTTTGACCAATACTTTGGCACAACACTTTCCCATATCCTGTATGCATACAGTGGCTATCTAGATGCCTTCCATCTCTACCAGAACATACTATCGAGAGTGTGCACAGCTCTCAGCATGTCAGCAAAGAGGTTTCATTCTAGACAAGCAACAACGGAATGTTTGTCCAACATACCAATCATATGCATATTAGTAGTATACTATTCAATGCTCTATGAATGTTTACACTCAGCATGATATATTCTAGGAATACAAATATGCATACAAGCAATATCATTTACTATTTCAAATAACAACTCAAATACTTATCTTTTATGTTTGTGTGGTTGCCTCCCGCTTGATCTTCTATATGTCTTTTGAACTTGTATTCATTCTGTACCACTGTGCATGCTCAAGTGTGCACTAGTGTCATCCTCATGATCTCATACACAAATATACGTTCATTAGTATATTCTCCAAACATTCTAATTCTAAATAATCTTGAATATGTATAGTCATGATCATTAGTATTCAGGGTTTCAAGGAAGTCTTCTTTTACTCATGCATATTCTTGTTTGATCATAGTACTCTTCTGGTTAATTAAATCATCAAGACAAGAGACATAATATGCATAAACCCTTGATTACTAACTTTATGAATAAGCATAACCAATCATACCAAGTATACTTATATAAGGGATCCTAACACAAGGTAAGATTCTAACTTGACATAAGAAAACATATCTGGATTAGTTATGTACAACATACCTAAACAATCTCTTCAATGATTTAGAGATCCTGAGCTAGAACCTGCATGTCTCATAGGTTAAGCATAATATAACAAAGTCATACATACCTCGTAAGTAGAACAAATATTATGGATGAGTCTTTGTCTTCATGTTGTCATGGTCATGGAACTTGATTTGTCTTTTGTGATGTACCTGTATCTTGTTAGCAAACAACATCAACCTCACACAACACCATAATGCATTAGTACAATCATATAGCCCTAATCAATGAATGTCTTCGATCATTCACATGCATTCATACTGTTACTAGGGTGATAAGAGAATTCTAACAATAATCAAGATTGTACTAATAAATAATATAAAGAAAAACACATTATGAACTTAATCAAGAATCATATTTCAAGACATACCTGAACCTCCTTAAGTCATACCTGTCGAGACTTCTTGTAGTCTTCTTATGTAAGGCCTTAGCCTCAAATCCCCCTGAAACTTGATTTGGAGCTTGATTAGAGCTTGTTAGAGAAACCCTAAAAATTCAATCTTTGACTTTCATGCTTCTGAATGGATGGAAGGATGTGTCTTGCTGAGCTGATCAAACTAGCATACTTCACTTTTGAAATCTCCAAAATTTGTCCCCTCAAAATTGCCTTTGAAACTTCTGGATCTTCTGGACAGGAACCCGAACTAGGGTTTGATGAAGCCCACCCTTCTATCCAATCAAAAGGTTCGATCCAAGGCTCTAAACTCTTATTTTTCTGAGGAGCTTCCAGCCGTGTTACAGACTTCAAAAATTTCAACTTTTGCTGAAGCCCTAATTTTCCATCTTTCTGATCAAAATCCCGAACTAGGGTTTGATCAAGCCCGGTCTTCTACCCAACCAAAAAATTTGATCTTGGTCTCTAAATTTTGATTTTCCTGAGTAGCATTTAGCCGTGGACTCCGATTCCAAAAATTCTAACTTTCTCCGAAAACCTAAATTCCGGAAGCCATGAATAAAGGTGCTCCAAAAATAATTCTGTTTTGACAGAAATATGCACCTGATTGTTTCTGCTATAACTCTGAAATTTTTGCTCCACAGGGTCTGAAAACGTTTTCTGCAGTAGCCTGACCTGTCATCTTTCCATCCTGATAGGTCTTACCTCAATTGGATTTTCTAAGAGAGAGTTATGCCAAGTGTCGCAACGTGACCTGTTTATGGGATAAAACAGGAGAGCGAACTTGTATGGCATGCCACGTGTCACTGTTTGAACTTCGGCCTCTGAAAACTTTTTCTGAGATATATTGCCCTATTATATTTCTATCCTGATAGGTCTGACCTAAATTGGACTCTCTGAGAGAGAGTTATGCCAAGTGTCGCAACGTGACCTGTTTATGGGATAAAACAGGAGAGCAAACTTGTACGGCGTTCCACATGTCACTGGTTCACCTTCGGCCTCTGAAAACATTTCCTAAGATAGTACAGTCTGTGTACTACCTGTCACGTTTTACGAAATTTCATTTGGAGCTTCCTAGCCCAAGTTATGACCTTTTTGCCAAGGTTACCTGATTTTGACTGAGATCTGGAAGAGGCAGAAACCCTAACTTGTACTGATCATAACTCATAAAGTAAAACGAATTTGAGCGTACCCTTTGGACACAAGGTGCCTGGGGATGTTATATTCGACCTGTAAACTTTTCAGACCCTGAAACTTCACAGAAATGGATTTATAGCAAAAGTTCCACGATGACTGGTTTTTGCTATGTAAAACCCTAACCTTCAAATTTTCGTAAGTAAAGCAAGTGTCGTAAGTGCCATACCTTGCCTTCCTTCAGGTTAGCTCTGACACCATGTTAAGATTTAATATGCTAAGACAGAAAATAGCAGCATTACATTCCATTTCAGAATAATAGCATATACAGGATCACTGAAGAAACAACAAGCATAGCATAAACACAAGAGACACAGATTTATCCTGGGAAACCCTCATGGGGTAGAAAACCCAGTATAGCTTCCTCAATATAGATGACCAGCAATATACAAAGATGAAAACCAAAGACATGATATCCTCCTCCACCAGAGCAGACCTCTCCTCCACAAGTGCGCCTCTCTCTCAAGTGAGTGTGTGTGTCAAATGAGGAACACACCTCCTCTATTTATACACTACTCTGACATATCTTTTACACAAGTACACACAGGCTCGTATTTAACCAATGGGTTAAATACCCCACTACAACTGACTTGGCCGACCCCTCTAGGGTGGTCTAATAACCCTTTGACCCACATGACACATACAAGGCCGACCCCCACTAGGGAAGTCTAATAACCCTAGTTACCACATTCCGACGGAGGAATAAACATCTCCAGATATACAATAAGATCTTCACGGAGGAATGAAACATCTCCAGAATAATAAAGTACAAATATAATATTCTTTGAAGTTACAATATCTCAACATTTCATTCATGCACTTACTTGTGGCGGTTAGGGTATTATTCCTAAACACGAGTCCAGGGTCGTTTCATGTAAGATGAATTGGGTTTTTCATTATGTATGTTAGCGCTTGGATACCTATACCATCGGTTTTTACCACATCATTTGTTACTCAATTGGAAGAGAAATCACAAGAAATAGAGATGGCACCCTTATGCTGATTTGAACCAGAAGGTTCATAATGTCTTATTGGAGAGCCTGAAACAACTTGTTTTATTGATAAGGTTGGATGGGGGAAGTGCTTTGATAGTTTTAGTGGTCATAATGTAGAAGTAACACGTCATTTCGCTCTGCCTTTTAATGGTGAAATTGCGCAAATAGGGGATTTAGAATTGACCTTGTCTGAAAATTTCATAGTTGAAGCAGCTAAGTTACCAGTGAATGGAGAAAGGTGGTTTAAGAAAGGTGCAATGAAAAAAGACAAATGGAAGACGTTTTTGTTGCCTCTACATGAGGATTTCAATGAACAATATGATTTTCTGGTAAGATTCCTGAAACCTCGATGGTTGCCCTTATTTCGATTGATAGTTCGGCTTATAACCTGTGATGGTCGATTCTCTCATGTGCATTTCTATCACCTTAGATTGTTGATGGAATTGAAGGGACCTAAACTAAACTTACCCTATTATTTTCTCCATAGTTTAGAGAAGATGGCTTTGGCCAATCAAAGTGAAATTGATGTTCATGATCAATGTCTCTTTCATTATGGATTAATCAAAATCTTAATCTAGCATCAATTATCACTTAATGGCAGAACTTGGGATCAATTTTTAACTGAGAACAATTTAGGGAAAAATGAATTTTGGCCATCAGTCAGGCCTAAGGCTCGGGTTAAACAAATGAAACCCTTAGTTTCTTATAATGTAGTATTTCAATAAGATAATTCCCTAGAAGATTCAGGTGTTAATAATTCAGCTTCGGTACAAAATTTAGAAGGAGAATTGATTAAGAATGAATGTGTTGCTGAAACCCTCGCTTCTCAGTAGAAAAGTACTCAGGATCTTTGCGCAGAAAAGCTTGAGAAATTAGCAAGTATTTGTTGTGATGAGGCTAAGTTTGAACAAACGAAGATAGTTGCAGAAGTTTCCCGCAGGTTTACCTGAAGCATGGCTAACTTGTCTATACCTGTAGCAACGCAACAAAACATTGAGCCAATTGTTATCTAGATTGAAAATGAAGATGATGTCTTTTTCCCAATTTCTGAGACAGTTCATACTGATGAACAAGCTTCAATTGTTAATGATCCAATGACGTCGTTGGATAAAGACTCTATTGATAATGCTTGTCCAAATGAATCAAAGGTAGAACCTACATTTGAGAACATTCCTCAGCCTGTTCAAGTTTTCAGAGAGCCAAATTCTTCCCATTTTAGCGACTTCTGTGATGATAAGGAGGAAGAGTCTCTTAAGCAAGTTCTGAACCAAGTATATGAAACTAAGATCTCACAGTTAAAGGCAGAATTGAAAGATTGCAAGGCTGATGCATTAATAAAAGATGAAGAAAATAAAACATTCAAGGATGAATTGTTAGGTTGGGTAGATAGATGGCATGAGGCGAACTTGAAGAAACGTAGATATAAGGAATCCAAGAAAGTTGTAATGATAACAAATACTCATTTACTTGAGCAGGTTGATCAACAAAAACTTGAGATTTTAAAACTCAAAGTTAGGATTTCTGAAGCAAGAAGGGCGATCAAATTGCAAATTAAAAATTGACATTTGCTTTGTTTTGGTTTTGACAGGTAACTACTATAATTTAATGAACATATCTACAGGATTGTAAAATCCATAGAAATGTTTTATTCTATTTTTGTATTATTTCCTGTTACTATCAATTTAAGAGAATTAATTTTGGCGTTTTTTATTGTCACAGGTGTACCTATGATGTGAATGCTTTGAATGAAATGGAATGATTTTGCTGCTTTATAGGAGGAGAACAGTTTTTGCGTTGATAGCTGGCATATATTCTGGAAGATCACATTTTGTTTGCTTCGAAGAAGGTTCATTGCTGCTAGGTGCTTCTTTCGGTGTCAATTGAGTCATATCATCAATTGAAAGAATGTAGGGATAATCATAAGTTATCTTAACAGCTGTTAAGAAACTGTTTCACTATTTTTGCAAATAGACCCTGAAATAGTTCGAAGGGGTTTAGCTCGTCGTAGTGTATATAAATCCAAAATTTTTTCTGTAATAAGAGGGATTTTTGTGGAGAAAGAACTTATAGTCAAATGTCAAACTTTTTCACTGGTGGATATTAGAGAAGAATTGTTTTTTTCTTGGATCTTTCAGGATCATTTCATAAACTGGTATCTTGTGACCATTGCTTTGTTGAAACGTATATATATATAAGTTTGGTATCTGGCTTTATGGTCTTTATTATATACTGTCATACTTGGTTATGGTTTTATATAAATCTTTAAAACTTGCTCTAATCACTCATTTCAATATTTGATATTTGATATTGTATCTTGATTTATTTAAGCTTTGCTTAGTAAATAGGTGCAATTGATATTATTTTTCCTTAACTAATTCATTAAAATATTTTGTGTGTTGACAAATATTTTGATTCACAGTTAGTTAATTTTTGTATTATTCAAATATCGAAGTGTGTAAGTTTGATTATCTCTTGATAAACTATGGTAAAAGAATTATGAAACTATTGTATTATTTCATCATTCTTTTCTCATAAATATTTTAAAGTCTCAAATGTTACAGTTTCTATTCGGTTGAATTGTCTCATTGATTTAGAACTGTTGCTTTTAGACTTATTTATCATCAATAGGTGATTGAATTTAGTTTTTAAAGTTTCTCTCAGCTGAGATAGCTTAGGATAGAAAGGTTAATTAGTTTTATTTGAAATTTTAGGTTAAATTCTAGTAGTTTTAGTTAGATTTTATTTAGATTAATTTTGTTTAAATTTTGAAATTGTCATTAGATAAATCAGAAAACAAAACTTAAAAAAAAACAAACAAAACAAAAGACTTTCTTTAGGAAAGCACATTAGGTTAGTTGAACTTAGAGACTTGATTTATGATTCATTTCTTAAACATTATACTAACTTAGGATTACATTTTTGTTAAATTTTATAGTTTTCCTTAAGAGAATAAATTCAACTGGTAGTAGGACCATAACCTACGAGGTATTGCCATCCCAAACACACCGGGAGCTGCTCTAAGCTACTTGTGTGGGCTTTATCTCCTTAAGTTGGCCAAGTCATAAAATCAAGCCAACAAATGGTGCTAGAAGGAGGGCCAGCTAATGACTAATGGCTGATAAAACTAACAGTAAACCTTCAACCAGTCAACAACCTCCAATACAGTCTGATTCACATGTTGAATTCAGTAGTTCACCACTTACTGAAACTGTCAGAACTTCTTTTACTCCTGAGCAAAATATCAGAGTTTTAGCAGAGACACGTCGAATCCTTACAAGAGATTATGCTCGTAAAACTGGTATACCACCTGTAGATTACGGATTGCCCCATAGACAACAACATCGTACTCAGTCAACTCATGTTGAACCTGAAGAAATAGAGACTGATATTGTGTTTGTTAATTTTTGAGCATTAATTCAACATACTCTAGGATCTTTACTGAGAGAATAACATGTACAACATATCAATCATATCAAGCATGTAGCAAGCATATCAACCAATCACATAAGACAATGGACACACAGAGTTTCACTAGGGAAAACCATAAAGGTGAAAAAACCCACAACTTCCTCAGAGCTAGAGAGAGCAATGATACAACCAAAGTACAATCAAAGTGCAAGAGATAGTATTCTCCTAGTAGCTAATCCTCCTCCTCACATGTGCACCACTTTCCAAGTGATAGAAGAGTGAGTAATGAGATGAGTGAAATAGAGATCTCCCGATCTCTATTTATACTTGTCCCGTGTTGCCTAATAATCCTATGGGGATGACTTGTCTAACTCAGCCTAATAACCCCAGGTTACATTATTCCGGGCCGACCCCTCTACTAGGGGGTCTAATAACCCATCAGCAAGTTACACCACTTGCGACACTTGTCAATACAAATGACGACACTTCCGTATAGAGGAATAATACATATCTATAGGAGTACAATAAATATAGATCAAATACATTCCAAAGTTACATATACATCAACACTCGCTCTTAATTGGGAAGGTATTTCTCGACACAGATCTATAGGCACAAGTCTTCTTCTCTGCATCATCATCAACGAATCATCGTCCTCGAATCATCTTCATCGTCACTGCTGCTGCTATCTTAATCAATCTCTGATCTACTTGTCATAGGAAGTTCTACAGAGCCAGTCCTTTTTCATACTGGATGTAGGCCCACCACCTGTAGGTCTTCATCATCACTAGCCATACTATGGAATACTCAGGACTGATTACGTGCCTCAACAAAACCTCGAAGGAGCATCCCAGGACTGATTACGAGCACATTGCTCAACCTATCAGATCTCCTAGGATCTTTTACATGTTGACCTTCACAAAACCTACTCAGAGCATCCCAGGATGTTACGAGCAAACCACTCTACCTATCTGGATCTCGATAGAGCATCCTCGCCTGTTACGAGCACACCGCTCTACCTGTATGGATTTTAAAGGATCTTTTCTATGTGAACTTTCGCAAAACCTACTCAAAGCATCTCAGGATGTTATGAGAAAACCGCTCTACCTGTCTGGATCTCGATAGAGCATCCCAGGATGTTACGAGCACACCGCTCTACTTGTCCGGATTTTAAAGGATCTTTTCTATGCAAAACTGTAGCAAAACCTACTCAGAGCAACCCAGGATGTTACGAGCAAACTGCTCTACCTGTATGGATCTTGATAGAGCATCCCAGGCTATTATGAGCACACCGCTCTACCTGTCCATATTTTAAAGGATCTTTTCTATGCTACCTGCATAACCTGTCCATGGCCACAGAGTATCAAACCGATACTCACCATACATCATCCTTATGTACATCATCACATGATCAACTTGATCATCATCATATCATCAACCTGATGCGTATCATCTGGATCAACATCCTGAAGCTCGTCATCTATGATCATCCTGATCACACAATGCATCTATCTAATGCATACAAAGTATCTACCTGATACATATCATCATACATGATCAACCTGATCATACAAGTATCCACCTGATACATATACAAATACATGATCTACCTGATCATACAACTATCCATCTGATACATATACATATACAAATACATGATCCAACTGATCATATTGTAGCTAGGGTTTTACCCCTAGCTTGTGCAAATGAGCACCTACTAAGGAGAATGGACTCCTTAGTAGCAGTTCAGTAAATGGAAATAATTAAGCTAAAACAAAAATGTAAACTAATCTAAAACATGTGCATGAAAAATAAACAATAATTTGTAAACAAGGGTTTTGTATTGATATTACCTCCAATGTGGAGGTTGAATGAAGCTCTTGCAATGTCCAAGAGGGTTGCTCCAAGCTCCAATGTGCTCCTTCTCTTTCTCCAATGGTGGAAATGGGCCAAAAGGGGGCTCTGAAGATGAAAGTAGTTCAATGGTGAACTAGGGTTTCGAGAGAGATTTTGGCAGAGTAAGGGTATACTTGATTGTGGATATGAAATAAGGGATCTCCAGCACCTATTTATAGTTTTTTGGTGGTGGAGTGCTGACCCATGGTTTTGGGAACCATATGGTTTAAGGCAGCTGTATAGGGTTTTTTCCTCCTTTTCCTCATTATTTTATATTTTTTATTCCCTGTTTAGGGGATTTTTGCTATTTTAGAGGAATTTTGGATATTTTTGGAGGGAAAAGGGGTTTTTTAGCCTTTTTAAGGCTATTTTGAGGGTTTTGTGGCCTTTTGGAGGCATTTTAGGCCTTTTGGAGGCTTTTTAGTGGGATTTTTATGGTTTTTAAGGGAAATATGGTAGGAAAATGGACAAATGAGCCATGTAATGTGGTAGATGAGGTAGTGAACACTTTTTGGGTGTTAACACATATCCTGCATCCAACATGATGCATATACATATACATGATCCAACTGATTATAACAAGCATTGAACATGATGCATATATAAATACATGATCAAACTGATCATAATAAGCATCCAACATGATGCATATACAAATACATGATCAAACTGATCAGAGCATCCAACTGATGCATATACAAAGCAGTAACTGGAGTATCATCCTGATGCTCATCATCCAGTGCTTACATCCATAGCCATGGGAAGGATCCTCCTCTCACCATGCTTGGAATGGCTCCAACATATGTGTCCATCACTTCTTCCTCTAAGTGTCATCGATCTGAAGAACACCAAGCCTCTCTCTAAAGTACTCAAAACTTCACTCTGGCTAGTGGTTTCGTCAACACATCTGCTACTTGTTCATCCGTCACAATATACAAGAGATTCATTGCTCCTCTCTGCACCATATCCCTGATATAGTGATATTTGATCTCGTTGTGCTTCGACCTATCATGGAACATCGGGTTCTCAGACAGTTTCACACAACTCTGGTTGTCACAAAAGATACCAGTAGCCTCCAACGGGAGATCAAATAACTCAGACAGTAGCTTTTGGAGCCATATTGACTCACACTAGTCGAAAAAGCTGCAACATACTCTGCTTCGGCTGTACTTAGTGCTACGCAGGAATGCTTCCTGCTGAACCAAGAGATCACACCTGATCCCATACTGAAGCAACACCTAGAAGTGCTATTCCTATCTGCATCACTACCTGCCTAATATGAATCAACACAACCCTGCAGGTTAAACTTTTGATTCGCATCATACTTGAGCCCATAGTCAACTGTACCCTTCAGGTACCTCAGAATATGCTTTACAGCAACCAGGTGAACACCTCTGGGATTCGTCAGGAACTGGCTCAATGTGTTCACCGCAAAGCAGATATCTGGTCTCGTGTTCTTCAGGTACATCAAGGATCCAATCATCTGACGATACATTGTGAGATCAACCGGATCAGATGAAGCATCACACAGAAGCTTCAGGTTCGATGCCATAGGTGTGGCCATGGCCTTGCAGTCCATCATCTTGAACCTCTTCAGGATATCTATTGCATACTTCCCTTGTCCAAGGAAGATTCCATCTGCACTCTGCCACACCTCTATGCCTAGAAAATAGTGCATCATCCCCAAGTCCTTCATTTCAAACTTGGCAGCAAGCTTCCTCTTGGTATCAGCAATGAAACTATCTTCTCCTGTAACAAATAGGTCATCCACATACATAAGTAGTATCACTGGATTTCCTTCCTCAACCTTGTAGTAAAGGTTGGAATCTGCTCTACTCTTAGTAAATCCCAAACTGGATAGAAAGCTGTCCATCCTACCATACCAAATCCTAGGAGCTTGCTTCAAGCCATACAAGGATTTCTTCAACCGACACACGTATGACTTCCTGTCATATGTCTCAAAACCAAGTGGCTGCTCCACATACACTTCCTATTCGACTACACCATTCAAGAAAGCTATCTTGACATCCATTTGGTGTATCTTCCATTTCATCACTGCAGCCAAGGCAAGTACTGATCTGATGGAAGTGTACCTGGCTATAGGAGCAAAAGTTTCTTCATAGTCTATTCCCTCTTTTTGGGAGAAGCCACGAGTTACAAATCTCACTTTGTATTTCTCTATGCTTCCATCTGCAACATGCTTGATCTTGTAGATCCACTTGGAAGTCACAACTGACTTCCCTTCAGGTCTTGGGACTACATCCCAAACATCATTCTTCATGATCGACTGATACTCCTTGATCATGGAATCTTTCCATTCTTTCTTTTCCGCTGCTTCTTCATAAATGGAAGGTTCTTTGTTCATAATGTCACAGAGTAAGGCAACATAACTGGTGTGAGATCTAGTTCTCTTCCTTTCTTTGTGTTCTTATTCTGGAATGCGATACCTTTCTGCATATTGGATGAGATCTCTAGCCCATGTAGGTTTCCTCTTATGAGAATCCTTCTCACGGGGTGGATCTAAAGGTTCTTGTGGATCTTCAATTTCTCGATCTAATTATGGAATTGCTTCAATCATGGTGGTATCTTGAAATCCGATTTCCTTTGGTTCTTCATGATCTTCAACAGGTGCCTTTCTTGACTTGATGAAAGCTAAGTTTTCATCAAATGTCACATCCCTGCTGACATCAATCTTCTTGAACCCTGGAAAGTATATTCTGTAAGCCTTCGAGCTTTCACTGTACCCCACAAAGATACCCTTCTTTCCTGAAGGATATAGCTTTGTCCTCTTTTCCTTTGGAACATGTGCATATACTGGAAAACCAAATATTTTGAGATGGCTGACTTTAGGGTTCTTACCAGAGAAGACCTATTCTGGTGTCTTGTTGTCCAATATCTTGTGAGGTGTTCTGTTATGCACATATACAACTTTCCTAGTTGCTTCTGCCCATAGATGCATAGGCAGATCCTGGTCGTGTAGCATTGCTCTTACTGTTTCCATGATTGTTCTATTCTTTCTTTCTGCAACTCCATTCTGTTGTGGATTGTAGGGAGCAGTCAAATCCCTCTTAATCCTTGAATCACTGCATAGTTTCTTGAAATCACCTGAAGTGAATTCTTCGCCATTGTCGGATCTGAATGTCTTGATCTTATTTGATTCTCCATCAAGGTTTTGAATTCCTTGAACTTATCAAATACTTCATCTTTGTTCTTTAAGAAGTAGACCCAAGTATTCCTAGAGAAATCATCAATGAAAGAGACATAGTATACATACCCACTCAGAGAACTGGATGACATCGGACTGCATACACCGGAGTGGATAATTTCCAAGATTCCTTTTGCTTTGCTTTCACTGCTTGGAAATGCCTTCTTAATGTTCTTTCCTTTTGCACATCCTTTGCAAACACCTTCATGCTTTGACTTGATTTCAGGAAGACCTTCTACAACTTTACTTGCAATTGGTAGTGCTCTGTAGTGCACATGTGCAAGCCTTCGATGCCAAAGTTCACTTGGCTCCATGGATTCATGTATCATGGCATGTTCAGGTTGTCCCTTTAATTTGTACAATCCTCCTTCTTTCTCTCCAATCACCAATGCATCATCAATAGTTTTACCCTTTGGCAACATTAGGACTTGGACATCGACAAATGAAACCCTCATGCCTTTTGCATCCAATGCAGAGTTGGAGAGTAGGTTCTTCTTGAGCCCAGGTACAAATAACACATCTTTCATCTTCAAGGAGTTTCCAGACTCTAGGTTGTAGGAGGCTTCCCCACTTCCTTTGATAGGATATTGATAATCATCCCCAAGTTTCACCTTATGGGGTGATTCATGTTCAGATAGATTTACAAAAGATTCTTAAACCGAGTCATGTGTTTAGAAGCCCCACTGTCAATTAGCCAATCATTACAACCATGCGAAATAGTACCTGTGAGGGCCGAGAATAGAACATATTCATCTTCACTAGATGAGTCATCACTCTCTGCTCTAGATTTCTTCCTGGGAGGTTCATCATCCTCAACAGCATGAGCATGATATCTTCTTTTGTTGTTGTTGTTCTTCTTGTTGAAGTTGTTGTCTTTCTTCTTCTTGGGACAATTTGAAGCAAATTGTCCTATTTCATTACATTCGTAACATTGAACATGAGATAGATCTTTCTTCTTGTGATGAGGGTGAGAATGTTTCTTGTTATGACATCTCTCCCTCTTAAAATTGCTTCCCTTGGTGTGAGCTGTGAGAGCTTGATATTCATTCCCCATATTTTCTTCTCGGGACACAATACTTGCTTCTTCTTGTGAGCATTCCTCCCACAGTCTACTGAAGGAGACCAACTTCTTTCTTGCACAGATTCCTTGGATAAAGGAATCCCATGACCTAGGTAATCCATTTAGTGTGGTCATGAAAACTTCACCATTATCCACTACTTCATCCACAACTTAGAGTATTTACTTGATCTGAGAGACCTTATAAAAATAAGATTGAATGGTCTCTCCATTCTGAAGCTTTATGTAATGTCCCTTGTTAGGAATTTTATTAAAATGACAATTTTCTACTTTTTTTCCTTGGTTCGACCTTTGACTAGTTTTGATCTCTAGGTCCAAAATTTGCCCCAAATGGTCCCAAATATTCTGAGAAGGTATATGAATGATATTAGAACATAAATATGTGTTTCAGGGATTCCTTTGTACCTTTAAAATACTTCTTCAAATACTCTTTCAATTCTGGTCAATGTAGGTAACTTTACTAGTGATTTCCCTTTGACTAGTATTGGTCTCTAGGTCTCAAATTGACTCCAAATGCCTTAAAATATTCAAGGAAGGTGTATGAATGATATTATGAATTGAATATAATGTTCAGGGATGAAATATGACCACCAAAAGACCTCTGCAAACTCTCTTAAGATTCTAGACCAAGTATGCAATTTTACTAGTAATTTGGGGTTCAAATCCCCTTGGGGTAAGTACTGAAAATGGCTTCCCAATTGCCTCCAAATCCACTCAAATTTCTGAAAAGAGGTATGAAATGTATTAAGTATTTTATTAAGGTCTCATGTGAACCATTAATTGATTATTACATCTGTTCCAACCCTCTCCCATCCAACTGCAAAAATCACCAATTCGACCCTTGGGGAAATGGCACTATTTCTTCTCCCAATGCAATTAAACTGAGTAAAAATACTTCAAATGCTCAAGTAAAGTACATGAAACTTGTAAAATACATACATAGCAGTCAATTAATCACAAATGCATCAAAGAATCATCAATTCATTCGAAATAATCATCAATACATTGGTTCACAACAAGGTAGTGGGGAAATGACATTGTTCTTCCATTAAAAATGAGATTTATACATCTCTACTTGGAATTTCGACCTGAAATTTTTTGGATATGAAGAACAGAGTATTTAATTCAAATTAAAAAATAATTGGGGCATTAGAATCCCCCTCAAAGAGTACAATATCTCACCAAAAACGCCCTCCCTCAAGGATCAAGAATATGCCATCAAAACTGGAAATGGTTGAAGGAGTGAGCTGCAATAGAAGAAACCATGAGCTGACCTGTAGCTTACACCTACAAATAAAAACTCCATTAAAGCTCCAAATGAAAGGTCTGAATGGCCTTTCTAATTACCAACTTGGATGGGAATCTTTCACCCTCGAAATTGGCTAAGGCAAGAAACTAGTCATCCACTAGCTCTCCCTCTTCACAAATGCAATTAAAAATTATACAAATGATCAAACGCTGGTTTCATTCTTTGTTATTGACATTTATAAAGTTCTAATGTCATCCATGGGTCTAATTCCTTCCAAGAGACTCATGCCAAGTCAAGTTGGGAAGAGATTCCAAAGAACGCCACTTGTACAACAATTCCTAGTCTCCCACTTCCACCAAATCACATGTGGAAGCATATTAGCTGCCCTAACACCCTTGAGCGCCCTCTTGGAGTCTATTTTTATCACTGACATGTCATATATGTCATATGTCAGCCTTCAGGTCTGATTTGTGTCATAGGTGTCATAGCATCTTCATCATTGTTGTCATAGAGCTAGGGAATCTAGCCCAAGTGTCTCACTAGCTCCAAATTGCCTCTTCCTCTTCCATGGGAGTTACTCTTCCTCTATATTTCGACCTTGGATGAGTCATGCCATGAATAATACCTTTTGGACTCCCCCAAGTATGTTACCATTCACCTTGAATTCGAATTGGTGAGAGGATGATGCCAAGTGTAGTGGGGAAATCTAGCCATATGTAGGTCCCACTTCCTCCATGTGTCTTCATGATCAAATGCCACTTTGATTTTCACTTGTATATATTTATTTAGCTCCTTTATTAAATATTTATGCCACTCTAATGTTAAAACATCATTTATTATCCCCATTATTCCAAATCCCAAAGCTTCCACCCCAAACCTAGGAAACTAGTAATCTTCCTCCTTGGCAATTATTTGACCTTTAACATCAATTTTACAAACTCTAATAAATATGGCCAATGTGATTAGGCCATTGTGACCCAATTCCAAATTTGGGACATGGCAAATCCTCCCTTCCCAATATTGCTTGTCCTCAAGCAATTTCAAACATGGGTGTTGAAGAACCTGCTTCCTGTATAATTCTTTGAAGTTGCCATTGAATTTCCCAACCTTGAGTCTTTGAGTTTCCATGAAGATTTTAGAGAGGAACCAACATGCTTTTCTTGCTGCACTACTATGATAAAAATCACTTTATTAATTTGGAAATCCATCTCCCATACTGCTTGTTTCCCCAAAAAAATTGAAACCAATGAGATAAAAATTATTCCAGGGTCCCATTGCTTGTATTGCACCCCAACAATTAAGAGTGCTCTCCAACCCACACCATTAGATAAGAGGATTCCTGGATCCCATTTTCTTGTATGCATTCTTCCAAACACCATGAGTGCAAAATATATATCATCAAAGCACATAACAACATAAGGAAAATGTACATCAAGAAGATGATTCATCAAATAATAATGAAAGTGCTTGTACCTCCAAATAAGCAGACCATCATTTTTCAAGTGCATACAAGCATCGAGTGAACAATCAAATATGATCCAATGAAATAGGTGAGTATCCCATGTCCTATAATGCTGCTACAAAAATATGTAAGATGAATCAAAAGAATCAGCCCTGTATTCTTTCATCGACATAGTTAATGAAGTTCCTCCAACATCAATTGAACTAAGCAAGGAGCAAGGAAGATCATGAGTCTTCAAGTGACTCAAGTGAACATCATAAGTGTTTCCATGAAGATATGTATCATCACAGGGAAAAAAAATATTCTGTTGTAAATGTAAATAATGAGGTGCTCTATTCATGTCATCCTCAAAATGAGAGGTAGGAGTTACATACCCCTCATGTGGCACCATTAGAAAAAAAACCTTTCACCCAATTTTCATCCCCAATTGATGTGGCTGAAAAAGAAGTAGGGGGTGAGGAATTATGAACCAACCTTAAATCCTTACAACTCTTACCCATTGAAATATTTAATTCATCCTCTCCATAATTGGCTGGTCCAACTATTGTGAGATCATGTGCCTCCTCCAAGGATTTTCAATTCTCTCCATGAGGCAACTCATAATCCCTCTGAACAAGGACAAGTGCTTGTCCTTCTTCTTGTTTTAGTGTAGCATCTTCAAGAACCTGCATATCAACATGTACCTCATGTTCCACAATTACATTAGGTTGCTCTTTTTTGACATAAATTATTTCATCCTTTTCCTTGAAAAGATAACCATTGCTCATTATTGTTTCCGAGTTGCTTCCAAGTTCACTAAGCAACAATTTGAACTCTTGAAAGTATTGTCTCCACTTGTCTTCAAAGGATGGTTTGAGTAATTTTCTAAACTCTTCATTCTCCTCTAAGTTTCCTTTCTCATCCTTACTCATGGTGACCAATGAATGCACTTCTTTTCCTACTTCTTCCCTTTCACCAAAGTACATCCAGTTTCAGTTTCTAAGGGCGGTGGCTTATTTCTTTGATTCCTGGTCTTCATTAATGTTCTACCACATCTGGTTCCAAGACCATGCTCTGATACCATTTTAATGTCCCTTGTTAGGAATTTTATTAAAATGACAATTTTTCACTTTTTTTCCTTGGTTCGACCTTTGACTAGTTTTGATCTCTAGGTCCCAAATTTGCCCCAAATGATCTCAAATATTCTGAGAAGGTATATGAATGATATTAGAACATAAATATGTGTTTCAGGGATTCCTTTGTACCTTTAAAATACTTCTTCAAATACTCTTTCAATTCTAGTCAATGTAGGTAACTTTACTAGTGATTTCCCTTTGACTAATATTGGTCTTTAGGTCTCAAATTGACTTTAAAATGCCTTCAAATATCCAAGGAAGGTGTATGAATGATATTAGAAATTTAATATGATGTTCATGAATTAAATATGGCCACCAAAATACCTCTGCAAACTCTCTTAAGATTCTGGACCAAGTATGCAATTTTACTAGTAATTTGGGGTTCAAATCCCCCTGGGGTAAGTACTGAAAATGGCTTCCCAATTGCCTCCAAACCCACTCAAATTTATGAAAAGAGGTAGGGGATGTATTAAGGATGTTATTAAGGTATCATTTTCACCATTAATTGATTATTACATCTGTTCCAACCCTCTCCCATTCAACTGCAAAAACCACCAATTCGACCCTTGGGGAAATGACACTATTTCTTCTCCCAATGCAATTAAACTGAGTAAAAATACTTCAAATGCTCAAGTACAGTACATGAAACTTGTAAAATACATCCATGGAAGTACATTAATAAAAAATGCATCATAGAATCATCCATTCATTCGAAATCATCATCAATACATTGGTTCACAACAAGGTAGTGGGGAAATGACATTGTTCTTCCATTAAAAATGAGATTTATACATCTCTACTTGGAAATTCGACCTGAAACTTTCTGGAGATGAATAAAAGAGTATTTAATTCATATTACAAAATAAATGGGGCATTAGAATCTCCCCCAAAGAGTACAATAGCTCACCAAAGACGCCCTCCCTCAAGGATCAAGAATATGCCATCAAAACTAGAAATGGTTGAAGGAGTGAGCTGCAATAGAAGAAACCATGAGCTGCCCTGTAGCTTACACCTGCAAATAAAAACTCCATTAAAGCTCCAAATTAAAGGTCTGAATGTCCTTTCTAATTACCAACTTGGATGGGAATCTTTCACCCTCGAAATTGGCTAAGGCAAGAAACTAGTCATCCACTAGCTCTCCCTCTTCACAAATGCAATTACAAATTCTACAAATGATCAAAAGCTGGTTTAATTATTTGTTATTGACATTTATAAATTTCTAATGTACTCCATGGGTCTAATTCCTTCCAAGAGACTCATGCCAAGTCAAGTTGGGAAGAGATTCCAAAGAACGCCACTTGTACAACAATTCCTAGTCTCCCACTTCCACCAAATCACATGTGGAAGCATATTAGCTTCCCTAACACCCTTGAGCACCCTCTTGGAGTCTATTTTTAGCCTTGACATGTAATATATGTCATATGTTATCCTTCAGGTCTGATTTGTGTCATAGGTGTCATAGCATCTTCATCATTGTTGTCATAGAGCTAGGGAATCTAGTCCAAGTGTCTCACTAGCTCCAAATTGCCTCTTCCTCTTCCATGGGAGTTACTCTTCCTCTATATTTCGACCTTGGATGCGTCATGCCATGAATAATTCCTTTTTTACTCCCCCAAGTATGTTACCATTCACCTTGAATTCGAATTGGTGAGAGAATGATGCCAAGTGTAGTGGAGAAATCTAGCCATATGTGGGTCCCACTTCCTCCATGTGTCTTCATGATCAAATGCCACTTTGATTTTCACTTGTATATATTTATTTAGCTCCTTTATTAAATATTTATGCCACTCTAATGTTCAAACATCATTTATTATCCCCATTATTCCAAATCCCAAAGCTTCCACCCCAAACCTAGGAAACTAGTAATCTTCCTCCTTGGAAATTATTTGACCTTTAACATCAATTTTACAAACTCTAATGAATATGGCCAATGTGATTAGGCCATTGTTACCCAATTCCAAATTTGGGACATGACACTTTACCCCTTTCAATTGATTCCGCAGAGTCATCTTCCGATTTATGTTCTTCCCTTCAAATAGCTTGGATAGGGAATCAAACATCTCTTTGGGTGTCTTTAGAGATGACACATGGGGGATGAGATGGTCCTTGATAGAGTCAACAATGATTCTCTTTGCCTTGAACAAGTTCTCTTTGTGAAGAGATTTAGCCTCTTCTTCGTCTAGGACAGGGACCTCAGAGCTTATGTAAGTATCCAAGTCATTTTCTTCCAGGATTAACCCAATCCTATACTTCCATGCTTAGAAGTTATCAGCCCCTTCAAGATTATCTTCAAGCTTGGTGTGGTGAGACATATTAAATAGTACTTCAAATGGAAATAGAAAATATTTGGGTCTTACCACTTGATTTGCTGAAAACTGGATCTCGTCCCAGATTAGGGTTTGTTAGAGAAACCTTAAAAATTCAAAATGTGAATTTAAAAATTCTGAAAGGATAGAAAGATACGCCTTGATGATCTGATCAGCCTGGTATACTCAGAAATTGGAAACTGCAAAGTTTCACCCTTCAAAAATGCTTTTCAATCTCCTGGATTCACTAGGGAGGACCCTGAATTAGAGTTTGAGTTTCCCGGAGCTTCACCCAACCAAAAATTTCGATCTAAAGCTATAAACTTCGATTTTTCCAAGGAGCGTACAACTATGTCTTCAGATTTTAGAAATTCCTATTTTTGAGGAAACCCTAATTTTTAGGGCCAAAATTGAAAGTGCTCAGAATTGAATTCTGATTGGACAGAAAGATTCTCCTTGATGAGTAGAGTCAATCTACTTTGTTGCTTTTCCAAAATATATGGAGAGAAACCCAATAAACAAGAAACCCTAGTTTTTGCCACTGCACAATGTCTTCTTCTCAGGTTAGCTTTGATACCATGTTAATTTTTGAGCATTAATTCAACATACTCTAGGATCTTTATTGAGAGAATAACATGTACAAAATATCAATCATATCAAGCATGTAGCAAGCATATCAACCAATCACATAAGACAATGGACACACAGTGTTTCACTGGGGAAAACCATAAAGGTGAAAAACCCCACAACTTCCTTAGAGATAGAGAGAGCAATGATACAACCAAAGTACAAGAGATAGTATTCTCCTAGCAGCTGATACTCCTCCTCACATGTGCGCCACTTTCTGAGTGATAGATGAGAGAGTAATGAGATGAGTGAAATAGAGATCTCCCGATCTCTATTTATACTTGTCCTGTGCTGCCTAATAAACCTATGGGGTTGACTTGTCTAACTCAGCCTAATAACCCCAGGTTACATTATTCTGGGCCGACCCCTCTACTAGGTGGTCTAATAACCCATCAGCAAGTTACACCACTTGCGACACTTGTCAATAAAAATGACAACACTTCCGTATAGAGGAATAATACATATCTATAGGAGTACAATAAATATAGATGAAATACATTCCGAAGTTACATATACATCAACAGTGTTAATTGGTACCCTAAATCCTCGAATCACGAGAACATGTATTGCACCTGGTCTCCTTAATCTAGGAGGTTTTGGTCAACCACCATCTCTAGACTCTCCGCCTGACTCTCCCAAAAATTTCAATCAGGACAGTTCCTCAGATTCTGAAGAGAAGCCTATGGCAGGAAATTAACCAAATCTACCAGTTCCATGGCTAAGGATAGCTGTTGTAGCTGTACTTGGTGCCCAACATGCATTACCAAAACATCCAGATAAACTTCTTCCGAATTTTAAGCCGAATAACAAAGAGCCAGCTGAGGGACACATTGACAAATTTATTTTAGGTGTTCAAATGATGAACGTTCAACATGAAGACGTAGTGTGTCGTCTTTTCCCATTAACTTTCGAAGGTAGAGCATCAACTTGGTATTTCTCATTAGTCCAAGGTTCAATTACCAATTGGGAAGATTTTAATAAAGCCTTCTTAGATAAATTTGGTGAAGACAAAACACCTGCAGCTTTGGCACTTGAGTTGTCCAGAATTAAAATGGAAACCAAAGAAAGAGTCAAGGACTTCAATCAGAGATTCTTGACATTAAGAAATAAAATTCCTATTGTGTCTGAACCACCTGAGGACATTATTATTGAGAACTTTGCTTCAACTTTGCCAAAGTACTTAGGGATGTGGGTTAAACGAGCGGGTAAAACAACACTTCTTGAAACTTTTGAAGAGGCCATAAAAGTTGAAAAAGATTCTGTCTTATGAGCCTGAACGAAATGGAAAGGTTGATACTTTTCCATGTAAAAAAACTGAATGATCCAATGTGGATAAAGATAAGGCATATGATGTTGAACAACTGCAGAACGCATTCCGAGCATTAACTAGTGAAGTTGTAGGGTTGAAGAAAACAAGTTCTGAAGGTTCTTCTTCAAGAGGATACTTCAGAAACCAATTTAGACCCAACCTTGCTACCAATAACAAACCAAGTTTACCTCCGGATGTTAGCAGTTCAAGAAGAAATTTTTAACACCATTCGAGCAATTTTGTCATTATCTGAAATTTCTTCAAATCAAGAAACTGTAGATCAGGATGAAGAAGAGAAGTCTAAAAATGAAGAAGAGTTACTAGAACCTCAACAATTGAATGGTAATTTTTGGGACAGTCTAAGTAAGGATGTTGAAAACAGAGATCCACCTGCTGGACAGCATGCATATAATACTAGAAGTAGAACATCAACTAATACTCCTGAAGAATGAACTAGTTCTACTCCAAGTAAAGATAACAATAATCAACAATCTGGAAAACAAGTTCAGCCTGCTAAAAACAGTCAATCTGTCCAAACTTGTCCAAAGTTAGAGTATGACATAATTGAATATCTGAAGAAGTTGTGTGCAAACATTAGCTTGTACGATTTGCTTCAAATTTATCCCATGCCTAATGGTCTTATCATTACCTCTGCCATAAGTTCGGTAGCTCCTAGTGTTCAACAAAATGTATCTGCTAATAGTTCAAATGCTGAAACAGTCTTTAATGACAAAGGTAAATCAGTAGCTGAAAAATCTACACTGATAGGAAAGAACTCAAAATCCACTACTCCTCCATTTCTTCTCACTTTCGAAATATTTAACAAAAATGTCCATAATTGTATGGTGGATTCTGGCGCATCAACCAACGTGATGCCTTTATCAGTCTGTCTAAAGTTAAACGCTAAATATGTTCCATCAGAGTCACAAATCACTCAACTTGATAAGACAAATGTGAAGGTGTTAGGAGAGATGAAAGATGTTTTGATAAGGCTTGCTTGTAAACCTTCTATTTTTCAGATCATTGATATTGTAGTGGCAGATATCCCAGATGCATATGGATTATTCTTGAGCAGGGACTGGTCACAAAAATTGAACGGATTCTTACCACCGATTGGTCAACTCTTTGGTCGCCTAAGAATGGAAAAGCAAATCAAATTAAGATTGGTAGAGAGAGGTATTTGAAACATACTGTTACAGAGATGCATGACCCAAGTGAGCCAGTCTTGTTTTCAGAGTCTATTATGAGAAACTACATGTTTGAACTTGGTTTTGGTGATTTCAAATCTGATAAATCTGATTTTTCTGATAAAATTCAGCATTCTGAAATTTTTAATGTTACTAATATTCAGAAAGATTCTTTGTCTAGGGATCTTTTAAAGAATGTAAATAAACCATATCATGTACATATTATAGACAGTAAATTAGTTGCAAATAGTTCCACTTGGACATTATATTTTGATGGGTCAAAGTCGAAGGAAGGAGCAAGCGTTGGTTGTTTGTTAATTGAACCTAGTGGAAATAAGATTTGTATAGCTTGTAGGTTAGAGTTTGATTCTACAAACAATATTGTAGAATACAAAGCATTGATTCAAGGGTTGAAAAAGGCAATAGATCTTGACATTAAGGTGTTGATTGTTTATGGAGATTCTGAAATCGTCGTTAGGCAGGTTCGTAATTCTATACATTGTATCTTAGAACATTTGCAGTACTATCAGCGTGAGGTATGGAAATTAATTTCATATTTTGAAGCATTCAATATTCATTCTATTCCTAGGTTTCAAAATCAGGAAGCCGATTTATTAGCTAATGTTGCTTCAAAATTAATCCCGTCTGAAAATTTTACTTCAGATTTCTTTTCAGTTGATGTAATCTTTAGACCTTCAATTCCAGATAATATAATTAACTGGCGAGTTTTTGATGACGATGCACAGATTGTAAATTTTTTGACAAATGAAGACATGTTCTGTTGATGTATATGTAACTTCAGAATGTATTTCATTTATGTATATTGTACTCCTATAGAGATAGTATTATTCCTCTATACGGAAGTGTTTGTATTCCTATAGAGATGTTATTATTCCTATATACGAAAGTGTCGTCATTTATATTGTAAGTGCCATAACTTATACTTGATGGGTTATTAGACCACCCTACTGGGGGTCGGCCATGTGGGTCAAAGGGTTATTAGATCACCCTATTGGGTGTCGGCCTAGTCAGCATTGTGTTCTGTGGTTAAGTTGAGGCCGACCTAGTAAAGGTTATTAGGCAAGTCAAGTCAAGTATAAATAGAGTGCGGGAGGCACTCTATTTCATCATTCCATTCTCACATACACTCTTTGGAGAGTGGCGCACTTGTGGAGGAGGAGAAGCTGCTACTAGGAGATGTCTATCTCTTATTCTTGGGTTGTATCATTGCTCTATCTATCTCTAAGAAAGTTATTGGGGTTTTTCACCTTTATGGTTTTCCCCAAGTAAACTCTGTGTCTCTTGTGTGCTTGCATTATTGTGTCCATGATTGATATGCTGTAGATATGTTGTAGATGTTGTTCTCTCAATTAAGATCCTAGATCAGATTGAAGTAAATTCTGGAAAACTAACATGGTATCAGAGCTAGCCTAAAAGAAGGCATGGTATGGCATGTATGACACTTGTTGCACTTGCAATGCTAGGGCTTGATATAGAAGAAAAACAGTCATCGTAGAACTTTCACTATAAATCCATTTTGGCGATGTTTTCGGATCTGAAACTTTTACAGGTCGAATATCAGATCCCCATGTACCTTGTGTCCAAAGGAAAACTTCTAATTTGTTGTACTTTGTGTTTTATGATCTATACAATCTAGGGTTTCTGCCTCTTCCAGATCTGAGTCATAAACAAGTGACCTAGGAAAAAAGGCCATAAATTGGGCTAGGAAGCTCCAAATGAAATTGCGTAAACAGTGACAGGTAGTGCACAGACTTTACTTTCTCAGGTAACATTTTCAGAGGCTGAAACTGAACCAGTGACACATGTAAGGCCATACAAGTTCGCTCTCTGGTTTTATCCCATAAACAGGTCATGTTGCGACACTTGGAATAACTCTCTCTCAGATAATCCATTTGAGGTCAGACCTGTGGGGTTGGAAATATGAGTGGTCAGGATACCATAGGAAACATTTTCAGGCCTTGTGGATTGAAAAGTTAGGAGTTACACCAGAAACAATCAGGTGCATATTTCTGTCAAAACAGAATTGTATTTTGAGCACCTTCATTCATGGCTCCGGGAATTAAGGTTTCGGAGAAAGTTGGTATTTTTGTAATCAGAGACCACGGATGAATGCTACTCATCAAAATCGAAATTTAGAGACAAAGATCAAATTTTTTGGTTGGGTAGAAAGCCGGTCTTGATCAAACCCTAGTTCGGGACTTTGATCGGAAAAGTGGAAAATTAGGGCTTCTGCAAAAGTTGGAATTTTTGAAGTCTGTGACCACGGCTGGAATCTCCTCAGAAAAATCAAAGTTTAGAGGTTTGGATCGAACCTTTTGGTTGGGAATAAGGGTGGGATTTATCAAACCCTAGTTCGAGATCTTTTTTAGAAGATCTAGAAGTTTCAAAGCCAATTTTGAGGGGTGAAACTTTGCAGTTTTCAAATTCTAAGTATACCAGGTTGATCAGCTCATCAAGGCGCATCTTTCTATCCTTTCAGAAGTTTGAAATTCAAAGTTTGAATTTTTAGGGTTTTCCTAACAAACCCAATCCAGCTCCAGATCCAGTTTCTGCAAATCAAGTGGATTGGGTTAATCCTAGAAGAAAATGGATTGGTCACCTGCATAAGTGAAGAAGTTCCTGTTTCAGAGGGAGATGAGGCTAAGGCCTTTCATAAGAAGATTACAAGCAATCTCGATAGGTATGACTTACAGGTATGTTTCGAATTCTGTTCATGGTTAAGTTTATGATATGTTTGTCTTCATATCATTATGGTTAGTACAATCTTGATTGATTTCTAGACTTGTCGTATCACCTTAATAAAATTATGAATACATGATAGAAGATATTCATTGATTAAGGTTTTGACACTTATGATTGTACTAATGCATTATGATGTTGTATGAGATTTATGTTGTTCGCTAACATGAAAGGTACACCAAGAAAGACAAATCATGTTCTACTTCAAGAACATATGATCATGGTGACATGAAGACAAAGATTCATCCATTGTCATGGATCACATAGAAGATCTACTTACGAGGTATGTATAACTCGGTTCTATAATGGTTAAATTATGAGACATGCAGGTTACTAGCACAAGTCATTGAAGAGAACTAGAAGACATCATGCGGGTATGTTAGACATAGCTAGCTAACATAGTAATCTAGTTATGTTTTTCCTATATCAAGTTAGAATATTACCTTGTGTTAGGATCCCTTATATAAGTATACTTGGTATGATTGGTTATGTTTATTCATAAAGTTAGAAATGTAAGTAATCAAGGGTTTATGCATATTATGTCTCTTATCTTGATTGATGATTTGACTAACCAGAAGAGTCCTATGATCAAATAAGAATATGCATGAGTAAAAGAAGTCTTCAATGAAACCTTGAATACTAATGTTTATTATTTGTGTTTGAAATGATCATGAATATACATGTTTAAGATTATTGTGTTTTGATAGTATTCATATTATACTAATGAATGTGTGATTATGTATGAGACCTCGAGGATAACACAATGATGATACTAATAAGCATGCATAGTGATTAAGGATGGATATAAGTTCAAGGACAGGTAATCTAGGAAGCAAAGATCAAGAGGGAGCACACTTCAGTAGTTTCTGCAAGGATGCAGATATTCAGAGGGAGTTGACCACTTCTCACAATCCACATCAGAATGGAGTTACAGAAAGGAAGCGAAGACTAAGAGGGAGTCAACCCTACAACCAAACAAAGATAAGTATTTTAATTGTCATTTCTTGCATTGTTCAATGATGTATATGCTTATGTTCCTAGACTTAGGGTGTGTATTATGCATATTAGAATAATTGCATTAATGAACAGTATACTACTAATTTGCATATGACGGGTAAGTGGCCTATGGCACTATACAACATTCCATTGCTACTTATCTAGAATGAAACCTCTTTGCTGACATATTGGGAGTTGTGCACACTCTTAACAATGTTCTGGTAGAGATTGGAAGGCATCTAGAAAGTTACAGGATATGGATAAATTTTGTATTGAAGCATTGGCTAAAGATAATTGCATGACTGTATGACATATTTCTTCAGATGTAATAATTTGTTCTGAAAAATATGAGATGTTTCTAATCATGCAATTTAACTTGTTTTGTAGGAAAGATCGTATACCATCACCTACAAAAGAAGGAATACAACATTTGTTCAGCAACAAAGTTATCTATAGAAAATATTGAATATATTGAAGTTCCCAGTATCTTGAAAGAATTCCATGATCGAGGAGTACCAGTCGATCATGAAAATGTTTGGGATGCAGTCCCAAGACCTGAAGAGAAGTCTGTAGTGACTTCCAAGTGGATCTACAAGATCAAGCATGCTGCAGATGGCAGCATAAAGAGATACAAAGAAATATTTGTATCTCGTGGAAAGAAAAAATAGACTATGAAGAAACTTTTGCTCCTGTAACCAGGTTAAAGAAAGCCTTGTATGGCTTGAAGCAAGCTCCTAGGACTTGGTATGGTAGGATAGACAGCTTTCTATCTAGTTTGGACTTTACCAAGAGAAAATCGGATTCCAACCTTTACTACAAGGTTGAGGAAGGCAATCTAGTGATACTACTTTGGTGTGTGGATGACTTGTTTGTTACAGGTGATGATAGATTGATTTCCGACATGAAGAGGAAGCTTGCTGCCGAGTTTGAGATGAAGGAATTGGGGATGATGCACTATTTTATAGGCATGGAGGTGTGGTAGAGTAGAGATGGAATCTTCCTTGGACAAGGGAAGTATGCAGTAGAGATCCTAAAGATGTTCGGGATGATGGATTGCAAGGACATGGCCACACCTATGGCATCGAACCTGAAGATTCTGTGTGATGCTTCATCTGATCCGGTAGATGTCACTGTGTATCGTCAGATGATTGGGTCCTTGATGTACCTGACGAACACGAGACCAGATATTTGCTTTGCGGTGAACACATTGAGCCAGTTCCTGACAGATCCCAAAGGTGTTCACCTAGTTGTTGTAAAGCATATTCTAAGGTACCTGAAGGGTACGGTTGACTATGGGCTCAAGTATGATGTGAATCAAAAGTTAAACCTACAGGGTTATGTTGATTCAGATTGGGCAGGCAGTGCTACAGATAGGAAGAGCACTTTTGGGTGCTACTTCAGTATGGGATCATGTGTGATCTCTTGGTTTAGTAGGAAGTAGTCCTGCATAGCACTGAGTATAGCTGAAGCAGAGTATGTTGTAGCTTGTTCGTCTAGTTGTGAGGCAATATGGCTCTGGAAGCTATTGTCTGATTTATTTGATCTCCCACTGGAGGCTACTGGTATCTTTTGTCACAACCAGAGTTGTGTGAAGCTGTCTGAGAACCCGGTGTTCCACGACAGGTCGAAACACATTGAGATCAAATATCACTATATCAGGGATATGGTGCAGAGAGGAGCAGTGAAGCTCCTGTATGTTGTGAAGGATGAGCGTATTGTAGATGTACTGATGAAACCACTAGCCAGAGTGAAGTTCAAGTAATTCAGAGAGAGGCTTGGTGTTCTTCAGATTGACGACACTTCGAGGAAGAAGTGATAAACAGATTTGCTGAAGCCATTCCAAGCATGGTGAGAGGAGGATCCTTCCATGGCTATGGATGTAAGCGCTGGATGATGAGCATCAGGACGATGCTCCAGTTACTGCTCTGTATATGCATCATGTTGGATGCTGGATATGATCAGTTGGATCATTTATATGTATCTACGCATCATGTTGGATGTTGGATATGATCAGTTGGATCATTTATATGTATGTATGCATCATGTTGGATGCTGGATATGATCAGTTGGATCATGTGTATGTATTTGTATATGTATCAGGTGGATACATTGTATGAGCAGGTAGATCATGTATGATGATATATATCAGGAAGATACTGTGTATGCATCAAGTGGATGCATTGTATGATTAGGATGATCATGGATGATGAGCTTCAGGATGTTGCTCCAGATGACATGCGTCAGGACGATGTTGTGATGATGATCAGGATGATCATGTGTACATCAGGATGATGTATGGTGAGTATCAGGTTGATACTCTGTGGCCGTGGACAGGTTGTGCAGATAATCATATAATATCGCCCTGGGAGGTTTGCAGATTCTCTTGCTAGGTTTTTCCGCTGGCATTTAATAGCTCCCCGGGAGATATGGAAAATTCTCTTTCGAGGTTTTGCTTTGGGAGGACATATAATAGCGCCCTGGGAGGTTTGCATATTCTCTTGCTAGGTTTTTCTGCTAGCATATAATAGATCCCTGGGAGATCTGGAAAATGCTCTTTCGAGGTTTTGTCCTATGGCATATAATAGCGTCTTGGGAGATCTGATAGATTGGGATGTCTTCCTGTAATAAGTCTTGGCATTCTCTTTCTAGGTTTTGCCATGACCACATGTAATATCGCCCTAGGAGATTCAATAGGTTGGGATGTGTTCCCGTAATAAGTCCTGGGATGCTCTTGCGAGGTTTTGTGGTGACCACATATAATAGCGCCCTGGTAGATCCGATAGCTTGAGCTTTGTGCTCGTAATTAGTCTCGAGATTCTCTTTCGAGGTTTTGTGGTGGGGTCACATGTAATAGCTCCTTGGGAGATCCGATAGGTTGGGCTGTGTGCCTGTAATAAGTCCTGGGATGCTCTTGCGAGTTTTTGTGACACATGTAATAAGTCCTGAGGATTCCACAGTATGGCCAGTGATGATGAAGACTTGCAGGTGGTGGGCCTACATCCAGTATGAAAAAGGACTGGCTCTGTAGAACTTCCTATGATGAGTAGATTCAGAGATTGATTGAGATAGCAGCAGCAGTGATGATGACGATGATTCGAGGACGATGATTGGCTGATGATGATCCAGAGCAGAAGACTTGTGCTAGCAAATCTGTGTCGAGAAATATCTTTCTAGTTAAGAGGGAGTGTTGATGTATATGTAACTTCGAAATGTATTTCATATATGTATATTGTATTCCTATAGAGATGGTATTATTCCTCTATACGGAAGTGTTTGTATTCCTATAGAGATGTTATTGTTCCTCTATATGGAAGTGTCATCATTTATATTGTAAGTGTCATAACTTATACTTGATGGGTTATTAGACCACCTTGTTGGGGTTGGTCTTGTATAAGTCATGTGGGTCAAAGGGTTATTAGACCACCCTATTCGGGGTCGCCCATGTGGTTAAAAGGGTTATTAGACCACCCTATTAGGTGTCAGCCCAATCAACATTGTGTTATGTGGTTAAGTTGAGGCCGACCTAGTAAAGGTTATTAGGCAAGTCAAGTCAAGTATTAATAGAGTGCGGGAGGCACTCTATTTCATCATTCCATTCTCAGACACACTCTTTGGAGAGTGGCGCACTTGTGGAGGAGGAGAAGCTGCTGCTAGGAGATGTCTATCTCTTATGCTTGGGTTGTATTATTGCTCTATCTATCTCTGAGGAAGTTATTGGGGTTTTTCACCTTTATGGTTTTCCCCAAGTAAACTCTGTGTCTCTTGTGTGCTTGCATTATTGTGTCCATGATTGATATGCTGTAGATATGCTATACATGTTGTTCTCTTAGTTAAGATCCTAGATCAGATTGAAGTAAATTCTGAAAAACTAACACGTTCAAGGATGCAACAATTGATGAAATAACTCATGATGAAAATCTGCATGACTTTACGGTAATAAATGAAGTTTGTTCAATTGATAAGGCTATGGAAAAGGTAAAATCGATTCCTAACTATGTTGTGCGATTGGAGAAGTTTTACGATTTGCATGATAACTTTAAAGCAGTTTCTAATCGCAAAACCAACAGTTCACAAATGAAATTTGAAACTATAAACTTAGGAACATAATCTAATCCCCAAACTGTGAATTTAGGAGTAGATTGTACCCCTGCAGAGAAATCAACATTCATTAAGTTATTCAAAGAATTCAAAGACATGTTCGCTTGGACATATGATGACTTACAGACCTTCAATCCGCAAGTCATAGAACATGTCATCCCCATGAAACAAGCAACAAAACCCTTTCAGCAGAAACTCAGGAAGTTTCATCCAAATCTGAAACCAATCATTAAGAAGGAGCTGAATAAGCTTTTAGATGCCAAAATTATCTTTTTGATTAGACATACTCAGTGGGTAGAAAATTTGGTTCCAGTTAGTAAGAAGAACGGTGATATTCGATTGTGTGTTGACTTCCGCAACCTAAACAGATCCTCCGAAAAGGACAATTATCTAGTTCCACCCATGGATCAAATTTTACAGAAGATTTCTGGTTCTGAGATGCTGTCATTACTTGACAGTTTCTCAGGGTATAATTAGATCCTAGTATCCCCTGACGATCAACTCAAAACAACATTCAAAACCCCATGGGGAACATATGCTTATCGTAAAATGCCTTTTGGGTTAATCAATGCTGGGGAAACTTTTCAAAGAGCAATGGATATTTCTTTTAGAGGGTTAATCAATCATTCAGTGGTTGTATACCTTGACGATGTTACAGTGTTTTCAAAACACATACCTAATTATACTTCTCATCTTAGAAAGGTACTTGAACGTTGTAGAAAATATGGAGTATCTCTGAATCCTAAAAAAACAATTTTTGCTGTTACGCAAGGAATCCTGTCAGGTTGTGTGGTATCAAGTCATGGGATCATGATTGATCCTGAACGTACATAGGCCATTGCAAAGATAACTTTCCCTGCAAATAAGAAAGCAATGCAATCATTTCTTGGTAAAATAAAATTTGTTAGAAGATTCATTCCAAGTTTTTCAGAGATAGTTCGTCCATTACAAAAGATGATAAAGAAAGATGTTGTTTTCAACTGGGGGTTTACTGGAAAGGAGTCGTTTTAGAAAATTTTAGAGGCAATTTCAAAAGGACCTAGTTTACTTAGCCCTGATTTTAGCAAAGATTTCATCTTGTATACCTTCGCTTCTGATATTTCATACGCAACATTCTTAACCCAACTAAATCAGCAGAATAATGAAGTTCCAATTTCATTTATGAGTTCCAACTTCAAAGCTGCTGCATTGAACTATCACGAAGTTGATAAACAAGCCTTTGTTGTTTTTAAAGCAGTTAAACATTTTCGTCCTTATCTCCTTAAATCAAGAACTAAGGTGATTGTCCCATTTCCTGCGGTAAGGAATTTGCTGGTTCAGAAGGATTTAGGAGATAAATGAGCCCCGTGGATGACTGCTCTCCAGGAATATGACCTGGAAATTAAACATTCAACTGTGATAAAAGGTGAAGGGCTATGTAAACTTGCTGCTGAAGCAACTCATTTTCCAAACACAGATTCTAAAATAAACATTGATGAAACTCTGCTGGTTAGAGAAATTTATTTTTATCCATCACCACAAGACTCATGGTATTCTGATCTAAGAACTCTTCTGGAAACAGGTACTGCCCCTGATCATCTTGAATCTAGGAAAAGAAGAGCACTTAGATTGAAATCAACACCTTATCTTTTGATTGATAACACTTTTTTCAGGTGAAATTCAGACAGTGTATTACTTCGTTGTTTAGACAAGGATGAAACTAAAACAATCATGAAGGAGATACATTATGGCCCTGCAGGTGGTCACTTTAGAGGTGATACTACCGCTCACAAAATTATTAGGGCTGGATAATATTGGCCTACTTTATTCAGAGACTCTTATGCTTTCGTCAGAAAGTGTCAAGAATGTCCAATTGTTGTAGGTAGAGTCAAGAAGTCTGCCTTCCCTTTACAACCGGTTACAGTGGAGAGACCTTTTCAACAATGGGGTATTGATATTGTTGGTCCGATAAACCCACCCTCGTCTTTACGACATAAGTATATCATAACAAAAACTGATTACTTTACTCGATGGGTAGAGGCTATACCTTTAAGAGTAGTTAACACTAATCAAGTAATTCTATTCATTGAATCTTTTATTATTACATGATTTGGTGTTCCTGACTCTCTGGTTTTTGATAATTCCTCTTACTTTTCATCGATTGAATTGACTCAATTTGCGTTAAGAAAGGGAATAAGGGTGAGATATTCTGCGAACTACCATCCTCACGGAAAGGGTTTAGTTGAATCAGCCAACAAAAAATTGTTAAAAATTCTGAAAATAACTATTTCAACTCACCATCGAAATTGGCATACGGCTCTATTCAATGCGTTATGGGCTGATAGGGTTACTCCTAAGTCTTCCATTGGAAATTCACCTTTCTTTTTAGTCTACGGAACTGAAGCTATCTTACCACCAAATCTATTTTTACCTTCTCTGCAACTTGCTCAATCCGTTCAGGATGAGGAATGTTCAGTGTTAGAGAAGAGAATCAGTACTTTGTTAAAATTAGAAGAAGAACGAGATAGGACTAAGCAACATTTTGTTAAACATCAGCAGATAGTCAAATCTTGGTTCGATCAATCTTCTAGTTCTAATAGAGATTTTCAAGTTGGTGACTTAGTTCTCAAATGGGATAAGGCTCACGAAGATAAGGGGAAACATACAAATTTCAGAGTCTCTGGTTAGGACCATTTGTTATTTCTGAGAAGTTAGGTCCTAGTACTTTTCATCTTCAAACCTTGGAGGGCCAACTTGAAACTCTTCCAGTCAATGGGTTGGTTCTTAAGAAGTATTTTTGTTGATTTTTGCATCTGCACATTCTGATGTACATAAGTTTGTATATTTTGTAAATAATTGTATAGTATTGTCTTATTGATATTTAAGATTTATGTTGTATATAGTTTTCTCTTTCATTTTGATCAATCTTTTGTGAATATGATCTGTACATAATTGATCACTAATATCAAAAAAGTTTTCCAGACTTATCTTTCTGTATATTCTTTTTATAAAATAGAAACATTGTAAATTTCTGATTTTCTCTTCGTTCGAATTCTGATTTAATCTATCTGTAAATTTTTCCTCAAATTAATTTCAGAATTCATTTTCTTACTTTTCAGAGTTGAAATATATCTTTTGTCAATACATCATAATCTTGTCAATTTTCTGTACATAATTTTGTTGATTTTTTGTACATATTCATAGTCAAATAAACTTTAGTTTAGTTTAGTTTTAAAAAAAAAAAAATTTCATATTTCTGATTGAGAAGGGTACTTGTAAATAAATAAACCCTGAGGCTCAAATTTAGTTTGTTCATGTCTTAATTAGTTGAGATTGGATAAAGTCTTCAAGATTTGATCAGACTGATCAGTTCTTCTCAAATCTGATTTGGATCATTTGCTAATGATGTTTGCGCTTACGATCAAGATTAATCTTCCATTATCTGTGTACTTATATGTTGAGGATGGCTGATAGTTTTCTCTTCAAAGCATAGTACTTGGAAAAATATTTATTAATTTGCATCATCAGTCATTTATTTAACAGTCTGTTTATTATCTGGTAAGATTTTTGATCTGCTCCATGCATAATTATCTTTCATAAGTTAGATTTTGATTGGAGAATAGGAGGTCTCATCACGAGCCGGCCTAATCATGATCATCCGTTTTATTAAAGATAACATCATTTTTGATCACCAGGGTGATGGCTCTTGATCGAAAGATCAAGGGACAGGAGGTCTCATCACGAGCTGACTTGTTTATCCTTGATAAAACTCGTGAATGATGTTGTCTTTATCAGGTTACCTTGCCTGGACAGTGGTCTTCAATTAATGTTTAACGGAAAATCGATAAGTATTTATATTGGAGCAGGTTTTGAAAATTTTTCAGAGAAGTAAGTAGGTTCATCCTTATACTATGATGCAGATTGCCTTTATACTGAGTAATTTGTTTTGACGAGGGAATTATTATCTTTTCTATAACGAAATCTTTATCTACAGAAATGAAGATGGTTCTGAAAAATATCCGTAGATGTTGTTTGATTATGATTATGATTAGATTATTTTTTTTTTATTCGTTTTGAAGAAATTTTAAGACTATGTTTGGTTCAGCTTTTAAGATGATGAGCAGAGATAATTGGTTTTCCCAGGTCGTCGCTATTTGTTGGCAGGAAACAACCCTCTCAATTTTTTTCGCTCTTTTGAATAAAATTGATCAGTTTCCTTCTATAATTCATCATAAAATTATTGAGAAGTGCCTTCAGAATCTTTGATTTTGAAGGTACTCTTAGATAGAAGGCACTGATAATCAAAATAAAGTTGAGAAAATAATTTCAATTCAAGCTCGTTATTGTTACAAATTTATTTTTCTAGCAGCTGTTAAATATGATCAATTTTCAGTACTATTTTAAGTGATTATATTTATGATCTGCTAACTATTATCATTCATTATTAATTAACATTGCTTGAATTTGATTTTATTATTCTTAATTTGATTTTTTGTTTTCATTTCTTTTAAGATATGAGAATTAAGTATAGGTTAATATATATTTGCCTAGGGTTGATTCATTTTGTTGTATAAATTTTTCCAACTCTTAGTACATATTCATATTATCCTTGTTATATGTTGATCATATTTTAATTTTTTGTAAATAAATAATTTGAACATTTGTATATAAAGGGACATGTTTACCTTTGAAAATACTTTGAAACATCATGGAATCGACTTTTATTTTGATGGACATTTTACAAATTTCAAGCTGAATGATTATCTTTATAGTAAATATGATATTTTTTTTAAATATTGATTTGAAAAATTATCATATCATTTGTATCCATTGAATTCGAATTATTTGATTATTCAAGTGATATTGAAGTTTTGGTCATGGTAGGTTATAACATGTTCATATGAAAGTTTTGTAATGAAATTTTTGTATATATTATCATTTGAATATCGTATTACCATGATTATATTTCATTTCAATTGTTCATTTTTCAAAGGAGAAACCATGAAATCATTTACCACTGCATGTGACCACTTCGTATCAACCAACATTATGCAACGCTGAGGTTGAGTTTATTGAATACTGGTTATGATTTGACTCATTTGAGACACTTGTTATTTTACGTACATCTTGCAACTATTACCTTACCTGCTATCTTTATTACCTTTATATCTCGAATGGATTTAGTACAGGGTAATAATGTCATGGTGTATATTGTGATGATGGTTTCGTTCATGCACTTACTTGTGGCGGTTTGGGTATTATTCCTAAACACGAGTCTAGGGTCGTTTCATGTAAGATGAATTGGTTTTTTCATTATGTCTGTTAGCGCTTGGACACCTATCCCGTCGGTTTTTACCACATCATTTGTTACTCAATTGGAACGGAAATCACAGGAAACAGAGATGGCACCCTTATGCCCATTTGAACCAGAAGGTTCAGAATGGCTTATTGGAGATCCTGAAACAGCTTGTTTTATTGATAAGGTTGGATGGGGGAATTTCTTTGATAGTTTCAGTGGTCATAATGTAGAAGTAACACGTCATTTCGCTCTATCTTTTAATGGTGAAATTGCGCAAATAGGGGATTTACAATTGACCCTGTCTAAAAATTTCATAGCTGAAGCAGCTAAGTTACCACTGAATGGAGAAAGGTGGTTTAAGAAAGGTGCAATGAACAAATACAAATGGAAGATGCTTTTGTTGCCTCTACCTGAGGATTTCAATAAACAATATGGTTTTTCGGTAAGATTCCTGAAACCTCGATGGTTGCCCTTATTTCGATTTATAGTTCGGTTTATAACTTGTGATGGTCGATTCTCTCATGTGCATTTCTATCACCTTATTATGCTGATGGCATTGAAGGGACCTAAACTGAACTTACCCTATTATTTTCTCCATAGTTTAGAGAAGATGGCTTTGGCCAATCAAAATGCAATTGATGTTCATGATCAATGTCTTTTTCATCATGGATTAATCAAAATATTAATCCAACATCAATTATCACTTAATGGCTGAACTTGGGATCAATTTTTAACTGAGAACAATTTAGGGAAAAATGAATTTTGGCCATCAGTCAGGCCTAAGACTCGGGTTAAATGAAAGAAACCCTCAGTTTATGAGAATGTAGTATTTCAATCAGATATTTCCCTACAAGATTCAGGTGTTAATAATTCAACTTCGGTACAAAATTTAGAAGGAGAATTGATTAAGAATGAATGTGTTGCTGAAACCCTCGTTTCTTAGCAGAAAAGTACTCAAGATCTTTGTGTAGAAAAGCTTGAGAAATTAGCAAGTATTTGTTGTGATGAGGCTAAGTTTGAACAAACGATGATAGTTGTAGAAGTTTCCCGCAGGTTTACCCGAAGCATGGCTAACTTGTCTATACATGTAGCAATGCAACAAAACATTGAGCCAATTGTTATCCAGCTTGAAAATGAAGATGATGTCTTTTTCCCAATTTCTGAGACAGTTCATACTGATGAACAAGATTCAATTGTTAATGATCCAATGACGTCGTTGGTTAAAGACTCTATTGATAATGCTTGTCCAAACGAATCAAAGGTAGAACCTACATTTGAGAACATTCCTCAGTCTGTTCAAGTTTTCAGAGAGCCAAATTCTTCCCATTCTGGCGACTTCTGTGATAATCAGGAGGAAGAGTCTCTTAAGCAAGTTCTAAACCAAGTATATGAAACTAAGATCTCACAGTTAAAAGCAGAATTGAAAGATTGCAAGGCTGATGCATTAATAAAAGATGAAGAAAATAAAACATTCAAGGATGAATTGTTAGGATGGGTAGATAGATGGCATGGGGAAAACTTGAAGAAACGTAGATATAAGGAAGCCAAGAAAGTTGTAATGATAACAAATACTCATTTACTTGAGCAGGTTGATCAACAAAAACTTGAGATTTTAAAACTCAAAGTTAGGCTTTCTGAAGCAAGAAGGGTGATCAGATTGCAAATTAAAAATTGACATTTTCTTTGTTTTGGTTTTGACAGGTAGCTACTATAATTTAATGAACATATCTAGAGGATTGTAAAATCCGTAGAAATGTTTTATTCTATTTTTGTATTATTTCCTGTTACTATCACTTTAATAGAATTAATTTTTGCATTTTTGATTGTCATAGGTGTACCTATTATGCGAATGCTTTGAATGAAATGGAACGATTTTGCTGCTTTATAGGAGGAGAACAATTTTTGCATTGATAGCTCACATATATTCTGGAAGATCACGTTTTGTTTGCTTCAAAGAAGGTTCATATCTGCCAGGTGCTTCTTTCGGTGTCAATTGAGTCATATCATCAATTGAAAGAATGTAGGGATATTTATAAGTTATCTTAACAGCTGTTAAGAAACTGTTTCACTATTTTTGCAAATAGACCCTGAAATAGTTCGAAGGGGGTTAGCTCCTCGTAGTGTATATAAATCCAAAAAAAATTCTGTAATAAGAGGGAGTTTTGTGCAGAAAGAACTTATACTGAAATGTCAAACTTTTTCACTGGTGGATATTAGAGAAGAATTGTTTTTTTTCTTGGATCTTTCAGGAGCATTTCATAAACTGGTATCTTGTGATCATTGTTTTGTTGAAACGTATATATATATAAGTTTGGTATTTGGCTTTCTAGTCTTTATTATATACTGTCATACTTGGTTATGGTTTTATATAAATCTTTAAAACTTGCTCTAATCACTCATTTCAATATTTGATATTTGATATTGTATCTTGATTTATTTAAGCTTTGCTTAGTAAATATGTGCAAATGATATTATTTTTCCTTAACTAATTCATTAAAATATTTTGTGTGTTGACAAATATTTTGATTCACAGTTAGTTATTTCTTCTATTATTCAAATATCGAAGTGTGTAAGTTTGATTATCTCTTGATAAACTATGGTAAAAGAATTATGAAACTATTGTATTATTTCATCATTCTTTTCTCATAAATATTTTAAAGTCTCAAATGTTACAGTTTCTATTCGGTTGAATTGTCTCATTGATTTAGAACTGTTGCTTTTAGACTTATTTATCATCAATAGGTGATTGAATTTAGTTTTTAAACTTGCTCTCAGCTGAGATAACTTAGGATAGAAAGGTTAATTAGTTTTATTTGAAATTTTAGGTTAAATTCTAGTAGTTTTAGTTAGATTTTATTTAGATTAATTTTGTTTAAATTTTTAAATTGTCATTAGATAAATCAAAAAACAAAACATAAGACTTTCTTTAGGAAAGCACATTAGGTTAGTTTGAACTTAGAGACTAGATTTAGGATTCATTTCTTAAACAGTAGATTAACTTAAGATTACATTTTTGTTGAATTTTATAGTTCTTCTTAAGAGAATAAATTCAACTGTTAGTAGGACCATAACCTACAAGGTATTGCCATGCCAAACACACCGGGAGCTGCTCTAAGCTGGTTGTGTGGGCTTTATCTCCTTAAGTTGGCCAGGTCATAAAATCAGGCCAACAAGTCTCTAGTTTAAGTCTCATATTTACTTTTTACTTTGCATTATTCTTTTTTGTTTATGGGGACATAATATTTATTACTTTTTACTTCAAGTATTATTCTTTTCTTGTTTACTTTGTATTATTTTGTTACTGGACAAACACTCGACAAACTCGACAAACACTTGACTAACAAGTGTTGATGTATATGTAACTTCGGAATGTATTTCATCTGTGTATTTTATATATATTTATTGTACCCTTATAAGAGATGTGTCATTCCTCTATAAGGAAGTGTCGTCATGTGGATTGACAAGTGTCACAAGTGTGTGTACTTGCCGATGGGTTATTAGACCACCATGTGTGGGGTCGGCCCTGAAATATATATTATAATGTGGATGTACCTAGCTAGACAAGTCGGCCCCATAAGGTCATTAGGCAAATAGGTTAGTATAAATAGAGATCAGGTGATCTCTATTTTGATGATTCGAAAAAGTACATCTCTCTCACTCAGAAAGTGGCGCACTAGTGAGGAGGAGGATTATCTACTACTAGGAGACTATCTCAGTGTATTTTGGTTGTACTTTGGTTGAGCCATTGCTTTCTCTATCTCTAAGGAAGTTGTGGGGTTTTTCACCTTAGGGTTTTCCCCACGGAAACTCTGTGTCTCTTGTCTCTTATGCTTTTATTCTTGTGATACTTGTCATACTTATTGTGATTGTCATGCATTGATATACTGTATATGTTATTCTCTCAGTAAAGATCCTAGAGTATCGTGAATTAATGCTAAAAATTTAACATGGTATCAGAGCTAACCTGAGAAGAAGACATTTTGCAGTGACGGAAACATGAGTTTCTTGTTTATTGGGTTTCTCTCCACAAATTTTGGAAAACCAGTATAGTAGATTGACTCTACTCATCAAGGCGCATCTATCTGTCCAATCAGAATTCAATTCTGAGCTTTTTCATATTTAGCCCTAAAAATTAGGGTTTCCACAAAAATAGGAATTTCTGCAATCTGAAGACATAGCTGGAAGTTCCTTGCAAACATCGAAGTTTAGAGCTTTGGATCGAGATTTTTGGCTAGGTAGATCTCCGGGAAACTCAAACCCTAATTCAGGGCTCTCCCTAGTGAACCCGGGAGGACAAAAAGACAAATCTGAAGGGTAAAGCTTTGTTGATCTCAAATTATGAATGCACCAGGCTGATCAGCTCATCAAGCCGCATCTTTCTATCCTTTCAGAAATTTGAAATTCACATTTTGAATTTTTAGGGTTTTTCCGACAAACCCTAATCCAGGACCAGATCCAGTTTTCAGCATTTCAAGTGGTAAGACCTAAATCTTTTCTATTTCCATTTGAAGTACTCTTTAAGATGTCTCACCACACCAAGCTTGAGGATAAGCTTGAAGGGGCTGATAACTTCCGAGCTTGGAAGTATAGGATTGGGTTAATCCTAGAAGAGAATGAGTTGGACTCATACATAAAAGAAGACATCCTTATCCGAGAGGATGAAGAGGCTAAAGTATTTCATAAGAAGAACTTGGTCAAGGAAAAAAGAATCATTGTTGATTCTATCAAAGACCATCTCATACCCCATGTGTCTTCTCTAAAGACACCCAAAGAGATGTTTGACTCTTTGACCAAGCTATTTGAAGGGAAGAACATAAATCGGAAGATGACCCTGCAGAACCAATTGAAAGGGGTAAAGTTTCAGAATGGAGAAACCATTCAATCTTATTTTTCAAGAGTCTCCTAGATCAAGGAACAACTAGAAGTAGTGTATGAAATGGTAGAGAATGGTGAAGTTGTCATGACCACTCTAAATGGCTTACCTAGGTCATGGGACTCCTTCATTCAAGGAATCTATGCAAGAAAGAAGTTGATTTCCTTCAGTAGACTACGGGAAGAATGCTCACAAGAAGAAGCAAGGCTTGTGGCACAAGAAGAAAAGATGGGGAATGAAGATCAAGCTCTCACAGCTCACACCAAGAAAGGGAAGTCCAAGAGAGAGACATGTCACTCCAAGAAATCTTCACATCACTTCAAAGAAAGAAGAATATGCTTCACCTGTAATGAGAAAGGACATATTGCCATAAATTGTCCCAAGAACAAGAAGGACAACAACAACTCCAACAAGAAGAAGAAGGGCAACAAAAGAAGGTTTCATGCTCATGCTGTCGAGGATGATGAACCACCCAAGAAGAAGGCTAGGGCAAAAAGTGATGATAACTCATCAAGTGAAGAAGAGTATGTTCTGATCTTTTCTCTCACAGGTACCATCTCCCATGGTTGTAATGACTGGTTGATTGATAGTGGGGCTTCCAAACACATGACTGGGTTTAAGGAATCTTTTGTGAATCTATCTGAACATGAATCACCCCATAAGGTGAAACTTGGGGATGATTATCAATACCCAATCAAAGGAAGTGGTGAAGCCTCCTACAACCTAGATTCTGGAAAATCTTTGAAGAACTTGCTCTCCATCTCTACATTGGATGCAAAAGGCATGAGGGTTGCATTTGTGGATGGCCAAGTCCTAATGTGGCCAAAGGGAAAGAACATAGATGATGCAGTAGTGATTGGAGAGCAAGAGGGAGGTTTGTATAAATTGAAGGGACAACCTGAACATGCCATGGTACATGAATCCATGGAGCCAAGTGAACTTTGGCATAGAAGACTTGCTCATATGCACTATAGAGCACTTCCAATTGCAAGCAAGGCTGTAGAGGGTCTCCCTGAAATCAAGACCAAACATGAAGGTGTTTGCAAAGGATGTGCAAAAGGTAAGAACATTAAGAAGGCTTTCCCAAGTAGTGAAAGCAAGGCAAAAGACATCCTGGAAATCATCCACTCAGATGTATGTGGTCCTATGTCATCCAGTTCTCTAAGTGGGTATGTTTACTATGTTTCATTTATTGATGACTTCTCCAGGAAGACTTGGGTATACTTCTTGAAGAACAAAGATGAGGTGTTTGATAAGTTTAAGGAATTCAAAACCTTGATGGAGAATCAAACTGACAAGAAGATCAAAACATTCAGATCCGACAATGGTGGAGAATTCACATCAGGTGACTTCAAGAAGCTTTGCAGTGATTTAGGGATTAAGAGGGAGTTGACTGCTCCTTACAATCCACAATAGAATGGAGTTGCAGAAAGGAAGAACAGAACAATAATGGAAGTAGCAAGAACAATGCTCCATGACTAGAATCTACCTATGCATCTATGGGAAGAAGCAGCTAGAACAGCTGTATATGTGCAGAACAGAACACCCCACAAGATATTGGACAACAAGACACCAGAAGAGGTCTTTTTTGGTAAGAAAGCTGAAGTCAGCCATCTCAAAATATTTGGTTTTCCAATATTCACTCATGTCCCAAAGGAAAAGAGGACCAAACTAGATCCTTCAAGAAAGAAGGGTATCTTTGTGGGTTATAGTGAAAGCTTGAAGGCTTACAGAATATACTTTCCAGGGTTCAAGAAGATTGATGTCAGCAGGGATGTGACATTTGATAAGAACTCAGCATTCATCAAATCAAGGAAGGCACCGATCGAAGTTTATGAAGAACCTAAGGAAACTAGATTTCAAGACACTACTATGACTGAAGCAGTTCCAGAAGTTGTTTGTGAGTTTGAAGATCCGCAAGAACCTGTAGATCCACCCCGTGAGGATAACTCTCACAAGAGGAAACCTCCATGGGCTAGAGAGCTCATTCAAGATGCAGAAAGATTTGGCATTCCAGAAGAGGAACACAGAGCAAAGAAGAGAACCAGATCACATACCAGCTATGTTGCTTTACTCTGTGACATTATGAACAAAGAGCCTTCCAGTTATGAAGAAGCAGCGAAAAAGAAAGAATGGAAGGATGCCATGGTTGAGGAATATCAATCAATAATGAAGAATGATGTTTGGGTGTTGTCCCAAGACCTAAAGAGAAGTCTGTTGTGACTTCCAAATGGATTTACAAAATCAAGCATGCTGCAGATGGCAGTGTGGAGAAATACAAGGCAAGATTCGTAGCTCGTGGCTTCTCTCAGAAAGAGGGAATAGATTATGAAGAAACTTTTGCACCTGTAGCCAGGTATTCTTCCATCAGAACAATACTTGCCCTGGCTGTAGTGATGAAATGGAAAATACACCAGATGGATGTCAAGAATGCTTTCTTGAATGGTGTAGTTGAAGAAGAAGTATATGTGGAGCAGCCACTCGGTTTCGAAATACATGACAGGGAGTCATATGTGTGCAAATTAAAGAAAGCCTTGTATGGCTTGAAACAAGCTCCCAGAACTTGGTATGGTAGGATGGACAGTTTCCTATCTAGTTTGGACTTTACCAAGAGTAAAGCGGATTCCAACCTTTACTACAAGGTTGAAGAAGGGAATCCTATGGTTCTACTCCTGTATGTGGATGACTTATTTGTAACAGGAGATGACAGATTGGTTGCAGATACTAAGAGGAAGCTTGCTGCTGAGTTCGATATGAAAGATTTGGGAATGATGCATTATTTCCTAGGTATGGAGGTGTGGCAGAATGCAGGTGGGATCTTCCTTGGTCAAGGGAAGTACACAATAGATATCCTGAAGAGATTCGGGATGATGGATTGCAAGGCCATGGCCACACCTATGGCATCAAATCTGAAGCTTCTATGCGATGCTTCATCAGAGCCGGTTGATGTCTCTATGTATCGTCAGATGATTGGGTCCTTGATGTACCTGACGAACACGAGACCGAAAATTTGCTTTGCTGTGAACACATTGAGCCAGTTCCTAACGAATCCGAGGAGTGTTCGCCTTGTTGCTGTAAAGCATGTTCTGAGGTACCTGAAGGGTACAGCGGATTATGGGCTCAAGTATGAAGTGAATCAAAAGTTTAACCTGCAGGGTTATGTTGATTCAGATTGGGCTGGCAGTGCTGCAGATAGGAAGAGCACATCTGGGTGCTGCTTCAGTATGGGATCAGGTGTGATCTCTTGGTTTAGCAGGAAGCAGTCCTGCGTAGCACTGAGTACAGCTGAGGCAGAGTATGTTGCAGCCTGTTCAGCTAGTTGTGAAGCAGTATGGATACGGAAGCTACTGTCTGAGTTATTTGATCTCCCGTTGGATGCTACTAGTATTTTCTGTGATAACTAGAGTTGTGTGAAGCTATCCGAGAATCCAGTGTTTCATGACAGGTCGAAACACATAGAGATCAAATATCACTATATCAGGTATATGGTGCAAAGAGGAGCTGTGAAGCTCCTGTATGTTGCGACGGACGAGCAGATTGCAGATGTGCTAACGAAGCCACTAGCCAGGGTGAAGTTCGAGTACTTCAGGGAGAGGCTTGGTGTTCTTTAGATCGAGGACACTTCGAGGAAGAAGTGATGGACACATTTGCTGAAGCCATTCTAAGCATGTTGGAAGGAGGATCCTTCACATGATTATGGATGTAAGTGCTGGATGATGAGCATCAGGATGATGTTCTGGTTTCTACTTTGCATGATCAGTTGTATCATTTTCATGTATGTATGTATGCATCATGTTGGATGCTGGATATGATCAGTTGGATCATTTATATGTATGTATGCATCATGTTGGATATGATCGGTTGGATCATGTGTATGTATTTTTGTATATGCATCATGTTGGATGCTTGGACCATGTATCTGTATATGTATCAGGTCGATACATTGTTTGATCAGGTGGATCATGTATGGTGATATGTATCATGTATTTGTATCAGGTGGATACACTGTATGATTAGGTGGATCATGTATGATGATATGTGTCAGGTAGATACTTGGTATGCATCAGGTAGATGCATTGGATGATTAGGATGATAATGGATGACGAGCTTCAGGATGTTTCTCTAGATGACATGCAGCAGGATGTTGTAGTGATGATGATCAGGATGATCATGTATACATTAGGATGATGTATGATGTGTATCAGATGATACTTTGTGGCCGTGGATCAGGTTGTGCAGATGAGCATGTCTGGGAGATCCTATAGGTCGGAGTTGCGTACCCATAACAGCCTGGGATGCTCTTTCGAGACATTGCTCTTTGGAGGACATGTAATTTATGCCCTGGGAGATCTTCAGGTCTGAGTTGTGTACCCGTAACATCCTAAGATGCTCTTGCGAGGTTTTGTCCTATGGCATGTAATTTGCTCCTGGGAGATCTGGACAGGATGAAAAAGGCCTCAGATGCTTCAACCAGGTTTTTCCATAACCACATGTAATTTGCTCTTGGGAGATCTGGACAGGATGAAAAAGGCCTCAGATGCTTCAGCCCGGTTTTGTGGTGGACCACATGTAATTTTCTCCTGGGAGATCCGACAGGTAGAGCTGTGTGCTCGTAACAGCCTGGGATGCTTCAGCCAGGTTTTGTGGTGAGATCACATGTAATGTGCTCCTGGGAGATCCGACAGGTAGAGCTGTGTGCTCGTAACAACCTGGGATGTTTCAGCCAGGTTTTGTGATGGGTCACATGTAATGTGCTCCTGGGAGATCCTACAAGTAGAGCTGTGTGCTCGTAATATCCTGGGATGCTGCAGCCAGGTTTTGTGACGCACGTAATAAGTCCTGAGGATTCCACAGTATGGCTAGTGATGATGAAGACTTGCAAGTGGTGGGCCTACATCCAGTATGAAAAAGGACTGGCTATGTAGAACTTCCTACGGTGAGTAGATTCAGAGATTGGTTTAGATAGCAGCAGCAGTGACGATGCATCGATGACGATGATCCCGAGACGAAGAATTATCTAGCAGATCTGTGTCGAGAAATACCTTCCTAGTTAAGAGGGAGTGTTGATGTATATGTAACTTCGGAATGTATTTCATCTATGTATTTTATATATATTTATTGTACCCTTATAAGAGATGTGTCATTCCTCTATAAGGAAGTGTCGTCATGAGGATTGACAAGTGTCGCAAGTGTGTGTACTTGCTGATGGATTATTAGACCACCATGTGTGGGATCGGCCCTGACATATATATTATAATGTGGATGTACCTAGCTAGACAAGTTGGCCCCATAAGGTCACTGGGAAAACATGTTAGTATAAATAGAGATCAGGTGATCTCTATTTTGATGATTCAGAAAAGTACATCTTGTTCGGGTACACAGGGTACTACCAAAGGACCGAACACCAAGAGCAACCACTTCACAAAAATAGATCACAGATCAACACACCGATGTTTTGATGTGGTTTAAACCCTCTTGAGGGAAACACTCCACGGCCCCGGCCAAATAGCTTCTATGAGACAATTTATTATGCAAAGAAAGAAAGTTACAAATGAGCTTCTCATAATCGATCAACTAAACAATAACCATCCATGCTCTTTAAATAGAGATCATGGACCAATCGGGTGTTAAGCCACGGATCAAGGTTAGGTTTGATCAAAGAGAAGTTGAGCCGTCGGATCACTCTATGTCGGAAACATATCGTGACCGTCGAATTAAGTATTTACAAATGTATACTAATGCATACTAAAGAAACACACTATCCCTAACGGATATATTACACAAGTTGATCTTAACTAACTCCTAAGTGTCTAAATATCCTAACATCCCCCCTTAAGAACAACTTGGGATAGGATTGAAGGAGGCATTAGAGCCTATCCCCCCTTAGTGACACTATTAAGAGAAGGAAGGAGGCATTAGATCCTATCCCCCCTTAATGACAAGTTCCTGAACTCCTAACATAGATCGAAGTTTAGAAAACTTCGCTTCTGTAAGAGACTTGGTGAAGATGTCTGCAACTTGGTCATCTGTAGGGCAAAAGAGCACTTCAAGAACACGATCATGAACAAGATTTCTGATGAAGTGCATATGTAGCTCAATGTGTTTGCTGCGTTGATGTAGAACTGGATCTTTGGCAAGCTTGATGGCACTTTGATTGTCGCACCAAAGAGGAGTAGGCTGTTGCTGCTCGAATCCAAACTCTGAAAGGATCTGTCGAAGCCATAAAGATTCCTGACTGGCATTAACTGCTGCTTAATATTCTGCCTCTGCTGAAGAAAGAGCAAGAGCTTGTTGTTTCTTACAAGCCCAAGTAATAGGTCCAGATCCCAGACTGAAAACATGACCTGTAGTAGACTTTCGATCATCAGGATCGTTGGCCCAATCTGAATCAGTGAAACCAACCAACAAAGGTTTCCCCCCTATACTGTAATGAATCCCAAACTGAACTGTATCTCGAATATATCGAAGTATTCTTTTAGCTTCTTTCCAGTGACTTTCATGAGGTATCTGCATATAACGGGCAACTCGACCAACGGAAAAGGAAAGGTTAGGACGGGAATGAGTCAAGTATAAGAGACTACCAACAAGCTGACGATACAAGGTGGCATCTACTTCAGGTGAAGTACAAGTGGCAGAAAGTTTGAATCCATACTGGAAGGGAGAAGGGGCTGGTGTACAATCTTCCATGTGAAAATAATGCAAAGATTCCTTCTTTGGTTTGCAGGACTTGGAGACCAAGAAAATAATGCAAATGTCCTAAGTCTGACATTTCAAAATTTTGTTTAAGACTGGATTTCACATGGGTTATAAATTTAGGGTCATTACCAGTAAGAATAAGGTCATCAACATATAGAACAAGTATGATGAGATGGTTTCCTACTTTCTTGGTATAGACATTGGGGTCAGAATGGCATCTAGAAAAAATAGTGTCAAGGAGAAAGTTATCCATTTTGGCATACCAAGCTCTAGGAGCTTGCTTAAGGCCATATAAGAAATTCTTAAGGTGACAGACAAGGCTAGAGTTATTCTGAACATAGCCAGGAGGTTGTTCCATGTAAATTTTCTCCTGTAAATCACCATGTAAGAAGGCAGGCTTGACATCCATTTGATGGACTTCCCAGTTGTGTAAGGCTGCAAGGGAAATAACAAGGCGGATGGAGTTCATTTTTGCGACAGGAGCAAAGGTTTCATTGTAGTCAATCCCTTCAACTTGGGAAAAACCTTTGGCAACTAACCTTGCCTTAAGTCTTTCAACACTTCCATCTGATGCATACTTAGTTCTGTAGACCCATTTACATCTGACAAGTTTTCTTCCTTTTGGAAGAGGTACAAGATCCCAAGTATCGTTCGCCATTAAGGAACGATATTCTTCATCCATGGCTGCATCCCAATCTGGATTCCCTGAAGCTTCTGCAAAAGTTTCTGGATCATGATTCTTGGAAACTTGAGCCAAAAGAGAAGAGGCTCGCTAAAACTGAGAACGTGTTTGACGTTGATCTCTAGGATCACTGGCAAGATCACCAGCTGCTTCACATGTTGAATGGACCCATCGAGGAAGCACTTGTGCTGGTGCAACTGGAGGAACATGAGCAGGTGGAGGTGGATTTTCATCCTCACTGTCATCATTAGAAACTGGAGTTGGAAACCTGTCAAGGAAGTTGGAAGAAGAAGAAGAAGGCACAAATGCCGAATTAGGCTCGCAGGCCAAAGATGGCACAATCGCCGAGTTAGGCTTGCAAGCCAAGATATTTTCATCAAATTTAACATCTCTTCTAATGATTACATCATGAGAATGTGGTTGAAGAAGTCTATAACCTTTTACATCTTCAGAATATCCAAAAAATATGCACTTTTCACTTTTGGGCTGCAATGCTTTCCGTTTTTCATCCGGAATGTGAGCCCATGCTTGACTACCAAACACACGAAAGTGACTTACATCAGGTTTAATTTTACTCCATGCTTCTTCCGGTGTTATACCTTGTAATGCTTTTTTGGGGGTGCGATTAACTATGTAATTTGCACAATTTATGGCTTCAGCGCAAAATTGAAGACTTAGTCCCTTAGATTGGATCATACAATTAGCCATTTCTTTTAATGTGCGGTTCTTCCGCTCAGCTACACCATTTTGTTGTGGTGTATATGGAACAGTGTGCTGTTGTTGGATGCCTTATTGAGTGCAGAAAGTAGTGAACTGTTTGTTAACATATTCTCCTCCATTGTCAGATCTTAACTTAATAATTTGATGACCAAATTGTTTTTCAACAAGGGCCTTGTAGGCCAAGAACATGTTAAATACTTCGCTCTTAAGTTTTAGGAAATAAACCCAAGTACGTCTGGTGTAATCATCAATGAAAGTTAAGAAATATTTGAAACCAGAAAAGGAAGCATATGGAAGAGGACCACACAAGTCACTATGCACAAGCTCCAAGGGAACCGAGGCATGCCAAGAGGCACGTTTGTCAAAACTGTCCCGATTATATTTTCCGAGTACACAACCGGAGCAAACACCATCCCTGCAAGATACCATCGGAAGACCTGTCACCATATTTTCTTTACATAGTTGTTGCAATGAGCGATAATTTAAGTGACCAAATCGCTCATGCCAAAGTTTGCTCAAGTTATCACTATGAGCAACAAAAACTGAAGGAAAAGGTGATGACCCAAAGTTGTTAAACTTGTACGACCTGGTAATATCATCAACAATTCCGGTAGCTAGGACCTGTTGAGGATCTTTAAAATCCTTGATTACAACTTGGTGAGGTGTAAAGGTCACAGTTTTACCTTCACCAGAATGAGTGATCTGATAAACTGATAACAAATTGCAGGAAATTCTTGGAACACATAGTACATCACTAAAATGACCATTATCTATTGGAACTGTTCCAGCTCCTACAACACTTAGAGATCTATCATCACCAAGAAATATTTGTTTGGTGTTACATTCATGCATAGTAGAAAAGATGGCTTGATCCTTAGCCATATGACAAGATGCTCCAGAATCAATGAGCCATTCATTTGAAGTAGAAGAAGAAGATGCATTATAAGAATAACCAGAAGCACAAAGTGCATGTCCATGAGAGGCAGATTCTGAAGGCAAATCTAGGCTGATGTGGTGTTTCTTCATTGCTGCTTCCAAGGATGCCATCTTCTTGAAACACTTAGATTCATCATGATTATCTTTCCCGCAATAGTTGCAATGACGCTCAGTCTTCTTGCATTTTGGATTGGATCCTTTGTCAATTTTTAAAGAAGGAGCTGTCTGAGAGGGTTTGGGACCCTTGTTTGACTTATTATTGCGAAAATTTTGTTTCTTGGGAGGCTTGGATTTTTCTTTCTGTTGGGACAATAAGGCTTTCCTAGATGTATATGCATTGTTGATTATTCCAAGGTGAATGAGTTTATCTTGTTCTCTAATCAAGGAATCACAAAAGGATTCAAGACTAGGCTCTTGATAGCTAGCTGTATTCAAGGATGCTTTCATGGAGTAAAATGTAGATACAAAAACAGAATATGGAGGTCCAAGTTTGGAAAGAATATGATAAATGCATTGTTTGTCTTCCCTCTCAATCTTACATTCTACACTTAAGAGTTTAAGAGTTTTGTACTTAGATAAATAATCTTGAATGCATGAAAAGTCACTTGGATTTAAAGAAATCAACTCATTTTCAAGTTGGTGACCTTGAATTTCATTGTGTTTACCAAACACAGATTCCAACTTGTCCCAAGCAGCATTAGGTTCATCAATTTCAGATACGTGGAATCGTAAATCAGTAGAGATTGACATCCCAATCAATCCACGAGCTTCATCACATCTATTTGCCCATTTTATTTTCTTATCATCATCAATGGGTTCTTTTTCTTTCCCTGTGGTAATTTTGAAAAATCCCCTACTTCGTAGAACATCCTCCATATGAGATTTCCATGAGAAATAGTTGGAACTGTTAAGTAGAATATCACAAGGGGCGGTCATATTTGTAAATTAATGGCTGTAAAATCAAAAACCAATAGTCTAGATGTGAAGAGCTGAAAAAATAGGCGGTTTAAAAAAAAAACGGCACTGAAAACTGACTCTGTATGATGAAGTTATGCTTGAACAAAGAAACTGTTGAAGATGTCCCCAATAGTGACGTGGCAGCTAGAGAATGTCCAGCAAAAAAAAGGAACCCCCCTCTTCCCAAGATGAACCTTTTGACAACCACTTTACAAGAAAGTTTCTTTAAGTGAACCACTTTTGTAAAATAAGTGATTTCACTTTTACAATGATATTACTTTAAAATAGTGCAAAAAAAAAAAAAAACTTAAGTGACTCACTTGTATTTTTTTTTTTTATTATTTAAGTGAGATGCACTTTTACAATAAAGTAACTTGAAAATAGAAATTGCATGCACTTTTTCTTTTAAAAGTAACTTCCTAAGACTTGAACTCAAGACCTATTAAGGAATAAGGCAACTTTGAACCAAGTGAGCTAGATTAAAAGGTATGTAAAATATGGGAATGAGGAAGGGGGCTTTTTTTTTTTTTTTTTTTACTCTTCTTGCTCAGTTTGCGTGTTTGCCCTTTTTCCTGCAAAACAAACCACAAATCGAAAGAAAAAAACTTTTCCATACTTGTGGAGTTAGATATTTTTAACTTGCCCGGAAAGTCTACGTTTTCTTCTATTTCTGATTTGCCGAGATCGCGCAAGGTGCACGGCAAAGAGCATACGCAGCCGAGAAAAACCCTTTCCCTTTCTGTTTTTGATTTGCCGAGATCGCTCAAGGTGCACGACAAAGAGCATACGTAGACGGGAAAGCAACAATCCGAACCAAAAAAAATCTAACAATAAAAAAAGATGAAATATGAGATTTTTTTATTTTCAAAAAATGAAATAAAAAAAAACGTCACTGTAACATTATACCTTCACATCTGATGAAATACGCGTTTCAGGAGCAACTGGGAACCGTTTTCGATCAAACGAAAACTATTTCCCAATGGAAACGACGCTCCGAACGCAATGGAACACCTCCCACAGCCTAGAAATGCACAGAAATACAAGAAGTAGAAACCCTTTCGAGTTTCCGCAACAACAGTTCAAGATCTAGATCATAACTGGAAGCGACACTTCATAAAAGCTCTGATACCATGTTCGGGTACACAGGGTACTACCAAAGGACTGAACACCAAGAGAAACCACTTCACACAAATAGATCACAGATCAACACACCGATGTTTTGATGTGGTTTAAACCCTCTTGAGGGAAACACTCCACGACCCCGGCCAAATAGCTTCTACGGGACAATTTATTATGCAAAGAAACAAAGTTACAAATGAGCTTCTCATAATCGATCAACTAAACAATGACCCTCCATGCTCTTTAAATAGAGATCATGGACCAATCGGGTGTTAAGCCACGGATCAAGGTTAGGTTTGATCTAAGAGAAGTTGAGCCGTCGGATCACTCTATGTCGGAAACATATCGTGACCGTTGGATTAAGTATTTACAAATGCATACTAATGCATACTAAAGAAACACACTATCCCTAAAGGATATATTACACAAGTTGATCTTAACTAACTCCTAAGTGTCTAAATATCCTAACACATCTCTCTCACTCAGAAAGTGGCGCACTAGTGAGGAGGAGGATTATTTGCTACTAGGAGACTATCTCAGTGTATTTTGGTTGTACTTTGGTTGAGTCATTTCTCTCTCTATCTCTGAGGAAGTTGTGGGGTTTTTCACCTTAGGGTTTTCCCCACGGAAACTCTGTGTCTCTTGTCTCTTATGCTTTTATTCTTGTGATGCTTGTCATACTTATTGTGATTGTCATGCATTGATATACTGTATCTGTTATTCTCTCAGTAAATATCCTAGAGTATTGTGAATTAATGCTCAAAATTTAACAACAAGATCTCCCCCATACTGAGTTGTAGAGCGCCTCTCGGTGCAATTAGCTCTATTTTTTTTATAAATATTTTCTTATTATTTTTAAAAATATATATATAATTGAACTTTAAAAGGTAAATGAAAGTAAGAAAAAAATAATTTTGATGAAAAAGCTTTTAAAATTAAATTTAAATAAAAGAAATAATATAGAAAATATTTAATATGTTTAAATATTTATAACTAACTATTAAAAACTAATTAACATTCTATAATTTAATACTTTAATAATTTATATGCTGAAATGTATATTTTTAAAAGTTACAATGTCCAAGAAATAAATATTATTTGCTAAAAGATTTTTATTATAAAAATATTTGTGGTTTTCAATTGGTATTAATTAATTGTGAGGAAAAGAGATTGTGATATGATTTTATGTTTAGGTGCTTCATTATTTGAGATTTTTTTTCCATTTTTTTTTAATTTATATATGAAAACAAAAAATTAATTAAAATTTATAATAAATAAACTAATACAAGTATTATTAGTTGTAACTGTTTTATAAATATTTGTATTAATATTTTAAAAAAAAATAGAATAAGTTTTTTAAAACTTTATTAAACTTTTCATAGTTTAATTTTACAAATAAACTATTCTTTATGATATTATTATAGTTTATAGCTTTATTATCACAACCACGCTTTTAAAAGTGATTGATATATGTCGATGAGTGTCATTATATTTTAAAATTGTGGAAAATGGCACCAGTTGATGTATATCAACCATTTCTAAAAATGTGGTTGTGCTAGTTTTTTTTTTTTTTAAATGTGTTGTGTCCGTTGGATAAATAAATATTATATATGGTGCACGTTCTTTCAAATATGGGGTGTCGAACTTAGTGTGAAATTTGATTAAGTGTGCACTTTGATGCTATTTAAAGGTGCTAGCTCAATGGAAGATAAATTGCCTTATATGCAGGAGGTTGGTGGTTCGTTACCTATGTGCCATATCTACATAAATAAATGACTAATTAATGACTAGTTAATAACAATCAATGACTAAATAAATGACCACTTAACAACATATAATGGATAAATAAATGACCAGTTAACAACACTCAACGACTAAATAAATGACCAGTTAACAACAATCAATGACTATATAAACGACTAAATGTACAACCAAACAATGATAATTAATGACCAAATAGTTACAATTAATAACCAAATAGCGACAATTAATGACCAAATAAATGACTAAATATATGACCAACTGATGAAGCAATTCAAGCAATTTATGACCAAGTGATAAATGAGAAATTTGGTTGGGAGATAAGTGACTGTCAATTTATGACAATATAGAGGGCCTCATAAACTAAAATTTAAGAAACTCAATAAACTATCAAATCCCTATCATTGGTTGCTTCAAAGCATGTCATCAAAGAAGAGGAGAACCACTAAGTCAGCATACTACCAATAACTCATTCAAGAACAAAAGTAGCATTAATAAATATTATCATGAAGGCACTGATGCACATTCAAGCAGTCAAAATTCATTCAGATTATTCATCATTTGAATATCAATTGAAAAGACACTCAGAAACCCAAAATTTAGTATGAGGGGTCCTTGCTTTTCTATTCTAAGATCAAGAAAATTAAGGGAGGTAGTTGTGGCGACAACAATTGGCGAACCACTTGAAGAACCAATTATCTCTATCTAAATCACCAAAATACTTAAATTCATCCAAGTGTAAAATACAAGCTCTCTAAATAAGCCTAATAGATCCTTTGTTCATGGGTACTACTTAAACATATATTCAAATTTTCAAAAGGATATGAATCGATAATAGCGAACCTATGATAACCTTACGACTATTCTCTAGGAGCGAGAATATGGGTTTCATTTACCAAGATTATGTCCAAACGTGCTTTGCATCGGGCATAACACCACAGAGTAGGAATCATAAGAAATACAAGTGCTTAAATTTTGGTCCTCATCTCCTATACCACGGGAATTACTCTGTTTCCCACAAGCATCCATAGCCTTGACAGAGTTTCCTCTTAAACCCTTTTTATGTTTGAATTCTCTTGTGAAATTTTACTTTTTAGTTTGCATATGTATAAACATATTTATTTTCAGCTCTTACATATTTTTCTTCTTTTTGTAGTGAGTATATGGAGGAGAATATTTAGTAATCCCCTTAAAGGCATGAGATGGTTTTTAGAGTCATTTTTATTTACTATGCACTGTCATGAATCAAATTCTACCCATGGGTTCACCACTTGAAAACATCATAGGATTTATCCAAATAAGTGTGTGAAGTGGATGAATGTATCCAAAGAATAACTGAAATACATCTAGAGTCCTACTAACTATTGTTCTTGTGTAAGCTCTTCCAAATCTATCATCGTTCCACCATGATAAGGATACTACTATAAACTTTCGATTAACTTGTAAGGATTCTCAGAAGAAAATATTTGGTATTAATCAAATATGGTATATATATTCCTAATGGTTCTAGTGTGTATACCCTAACTTTTGATACACTCGATCATATTAGCTCATGGGTTCTGAATGACCTTTTAGGTAACTGATGCCAAAGGTTTGACTTACAAGTTTAAGAAACAAAGACTGAACAAAAATGAGGTAGGGAGATGGATATGTACAATCAAACCAATCCATCAATACTAACCACACCAAAAGGGAGACAATTAGAAAACTGGCTATCAATGGGGAAATTAATAGTAAACCATCAACGTAGTCTCAAAGTTTAGTTAGTATATAAACTCAACGTTTTAAAAATATTTTCAAAACAAGAGTTACATGTAGAGTACCGAAAGGAAGCTCAAATATCATATCATCAAAACCAACCCCAAATAATATGAAACATTGCAGAATCATTATGACAAGGGATAATGTTCAAGAAGTACATCAAGCCAAATTACAAACATTACTCCCTCCAACATTTCATTGCTCAAGTTGATTTACTATTTCATAATATTTCCCAAAGCACTTGATACTCATATTCTTCTATTTTATGTATGATCACCCCACATATTGTTGGTTCCCCAAACTTCTCAATCATTCTTCTCTCACTTCCCAATTCAAAATTCTAGCAAAACTAGGCTCAAAGCTATCTCAAGAGGAATAAAATTAGGCTCACCTAAAGGGATCGAGACTGGACTAGTTGTTAGGGTGAATGAATGATGTGATAGGCCAACATATTTTTAGAGAAAAACTAAGACACGATTCAGTCAAGGAATGTGGATATCAATAATGATTCAAGGGATACTTTATGTTGGATTGCAAGTTGTTTCATTGCTAGTTAATGCTTCCCTAGGTGTCCATCATGCTGATTAAAACTTATCCTAGATTTTTTTGACCCATCGGTGCATTTCCTTCCAATGGATACCTATCAAAGCAAATGCAATATGAGAATAAAACCGGTGTAAGAGAAATAAAGAAAAATATTCAAATAAATCATGTTATTCTCACCTTTTAATCATTGTGCATTAACAATAAAGTTCCATTGTCAGTAGATGAAACATTCCAAACTCAAGTTAAAAATGAATCAAAGAAAGATACATATCCAATTGCCAAATCTTGAAAGGACCAAAATGAAAGCATGGGAGGGAATCTAAGCTATGAAAATAAAAATTAAATTTCTATCTAGTGGATTTATTAAAAAAAATACAACATGATTCAAACTCTTATTCCAAAATCAAGAAGGAAAGAAAACCTATACTACGCCTAACCTAACCTAATAAGTACCTGTTAGAATTTAGATTTCCTAGATCAAGATTCAATAAGACAACTTCACTTGGAATATTTCTGAGAATATGAGAAGAATAATAGAAAATGTATATTGAGGAAAACTCATTGTATTTTATTCATAAATATGTTTACAATATATAATACATCCTCAAGAGAGAAAATGAAATTCCTTAAAGGCAAGTTGTAAAGCACAAAAAGGAAGGCTTACTAAAAGCTAGAACAAATCCCTAGGTGTCAAAAGCACCTTCCAAATCAGTCAAGAGGCTCAAGAATTAGATAAATATGGTATGGAACCTAATGAGTGATGAAAATGGAATGTGATGATGACTTTTGGAGAGAATAAAGAGGTGGAGGCCGAATTGGACAAGTGGAGACAGTTTCCTAGACAAACTAGCTTTACCTTATCTACTAGAAAGCAGAAAAAGAAGGATAAAGTTGTCTAAAGAAAGAAGGAAGATTTTTGAATCAAGAATGGAAAGAAATCAGAAAAATATCAGGAAATAATATCTAAAATATCCTCAACTACACCCTAGTGACTAAGTATGGCATGTGGTCCCATAAAAGACAAAACTAGGCCAAATTACCTAGTCAACACTTATGAAATTAATAAAAAATTATTAACAAATTATATCCTAAGTATAAAGTGGTATGAATGGGTTTTCAATACTCCAACAACCCCCCTTAATCCTAAATTTATGTGGTACATATCATAAATATAGGTCCCAAGCAACAAGGCTTATGGTCACCCCAATCCAAAAATTTATTAGTCCATGTAAAACGAGGAAACAGGGAAAACCTCATGGGAACAAAACCCTACCTAAAAAATGAACATGTCAGAATGTCTTCATATTGTCGTGTTCTTCATTTGGATGAGATGAATGAACTGCTTCTAATTAATATACTTGGTGAAGAGGTTTTGGATGCCATGATCATGCATCAATGCAGTGTAGGCAAAAACCATGTCTAGAGGCCCAATGAAACTCATCATCTGATGATGGAGGAGAATCATATGAATGATTATTGCTGGTAAGACATACATGATCTGATATGAATACATAATCAATGGTGGAAAAGAACTTGAAATTTGAACCATGAGTGATGTGATCAAGTCCTTACATGTGGAAAACAAGTCCAAATATAACCAAATACATGGTTTTCCAACCAATGAAATATATGTCATACATAATAACAACAGAGACAAGTGACACAATGTAGGAAACCATGGAATTGTGTGGTTTCTTAACTGGAGAACTTGGGGGTTGTAGGGTTTTTTGTGCATCCAATGGTTGGTAAAATGGCTTGGAAGGTGTCATGAACTTCATATAATACTATATATCATATGCAAAATAATAATATGAAATATTTTAATGGATGTGGAAGGACCTTTCAGAAGACAAGTCAGAAACTAGTGAAAAATGACTAGGTTTGGGAGAAGACTTTGGTGAACTGATTGGAGATTTCTCCAAGGAAGAGGTGAAGGTTTCTGATTCTGATATATCAAAATGTGAATCAAAATAATATATATAAGAAATATTTTTGTCTCTATCAATCAAATCATAAACATTATTACCTTTCTGAGTAGCTTGGAGACACTGTTCTTGTTCTACAAAAAGCTTGCCTTGTTATTTTCTTGCAAAATCAGGAACATCAATATTATGTTCTTCAAGCATATTGGCCATGATGTCCAATTTATTCCTGAAACAATATTTCTTAGAATGGGTACCTTTGCAGCAATAAGAACACTTGGATTTATCTTTCTTGTTCTTCATCTTCTTGGATTTGGAATCTTCATCAGATTTCTCTTCATCTGACAACATCTTTCGTTTTCCTTTGGATTTGACATTCTTGGAACTATTTTCTCCATGAGCAGAAAGTGAAAGGTCCTTGGAGGGTATTAGAGCCCCCATTTGAACTATATTTTACTTCTCCTTAGTGATCGATTCTATGAATTTATCTAAGATTGGCATCTTCTAGTTGGGAACCGCAAGTTTTGCAGCATGAAATGTAGACACAAACACTGAGTATTCAAGACTCAATTTTGATGAAATGGTAAGAATCAGCTACTCATCCTTATTATCTATGCCACATTGCTTGAGTTAAACCACTAGGTTCTTGAATCTTGAGATGAAATCTTCCATTGAATTTCAATTTCTTGGACTAAGTGAGATCAACTCAATTTCCAATAGATGACCTCTGAGCTCATCTTGCTTTCCAAAGAGAGACTCTAGCTTTGTCCATACATTATTTGGAGTGGTCAGAGTATCAATATGGAATATAAGATATGGAGAGACAGAGATGCAAATCAAACCATAAGCTTTATAAATTCTATTGAACCATTTAGATTCCAGTGCAATAGATCCTGGCTCAGTTTCAAGCCCCATAGTAACTTTGTAAAGTCCTTTACTTTGAAGTTGGATGATCATGTGTGCCTTCCAGACAAAGTTGTTGAAGGGAGTGAGAATCACAACTTTATCTTGATTTTGGTCCATGCTAGTGTGCTCCTGGCGATGGAAATATATTGCAATTTTTTTTTTGTAAATTGCTATAAATTAGACTAGCTCTAATACAATGCTAGAATTTAGATTGCCTAGATCTAGATTCAATAAGACAACTTCACTTGGAATATTTCTGAGAATATAAAAAGAAGAATAGAGAAGATATCTTGAGAAAAAATCACATTATCTTATTCATCAATTTATTACAATATATAATACATCCTCAAGATAGAAAATAGAATTCCTTAAAGGAAAGTTGTAAAGCACAAAAAGGAAGGCTTACTAAAAGATAGAAAAACCCCCTAGGTGTCAAAAGAACCTTCCAAATCAGTCAAGAGGCTCGCAAATTACCTAAATATGGTATGGAATCTAATGAGTGATTAAAATGGAATGTGATGATGAATTTTGGAGAGAAGAAAGAGGGGGAGGTTGAATTGGCCAAGTGGAGACAGTTTCTTAGACAAACTAGCTTTACCTTATACACTGGAAAGCATAAAAAGAGGGATAAAGTTGTCTAAAGCAAGAAGGTTCCTTTATAACTCAGGAATGGAAAGAAATCAGACAGAATTTCAAGACATATTATCCAGGATATCATAACTTGCACCCTAGTGACTCAGTATGGCATGTGGTCCCATACAAGACAAAACTAGGCCAAATTACCTAGTCAACACTTAGGAAATTAATAAAAAATGATTAAAAAAATTATATGCTAAGTCTAAATTGGTATATATTTGTCGACCACAGGGAGGACATTTTCTAGTGTATCCGGCCCTTTGGGGTCATAGTAAGTCAGTTGGTCAATTTTGATGACCTTCCCTCCATGAGGGAACATCATGAGCTGGAATACAGATGAGGCAACGAATTTCATTGCATACATGTAACTATGCCTTAGGAGAAGGTTATAGTCAAGCTAGTCATTAACAAATTCAATGTTAATTAGGATGGTTTTTCCTTCTAAATGACTAGGGACATTCATGGGAAGTCCTTGTGGTTGGGATGCATGGCCATCACAAGCAGGTGGTGTCGTCATGGAAGGATGCAATGGAGGGGACCCAAGCTTCTACCAAACAAAGGTAGACATGATGCATGTGGAGGTTCCCTCATCGACAATGCATTGATGGATTTCTAATTTCCTGATCAAGCTGATGATCTTAAATGCAATGGATGAAGGCATGCGGAGTTCGTATTGATCCAAGTCAAAAACCATGAAACGTGAATAAGATTGGTTGATTGCACTTAAGGTTGACAACAAGTCTTTTCATTGTGCGAGGCTGTTCCTGAGAAATTCCAATGTGGACATGGCAGCAGGGGATTGGGCCAAATCATCCACAATGCTATAATTGGGAGTGACTCAAGCATTGGGATTGTTTGCATGTGATGAAAAGGAAATTTTGGGGCCTTGGGATCCCCATCGATTTGTGGTGGAGGGAGGTGTAAATACTGGTCCAAAGGGGTAGATGAGATAGCCTTATCTGCGGGTATGGTATGGGTAGCCAAACCATATTTATTATGGTGAGTATGGAGGTTGACCTCATAATACATCATCAAAAGGTGGTGGAATCCTAAGTCAGGAATTTGACTCGAAGATGCGGCATACATAACCAAGTGGTGATGACCCTTTGAGTAGGTAAGTTGTTTTTCAACACCATCGGTTTTTGAGCTAGTTGAGGTGGATTAGGTTGATTATGAGGAGCAGGAATAGCATATTGATGATTGGACTCATCCCAAATCTGATGGGATTGGCCATATGTGGGTAATGATGCGTGTAATGTCCATAGACATTGTATAAATAACACAGATAGTTAGTTCATAACTGTGCTTTATTTCCCTGCTTGGGTGGTTGGTTGGGGTCCTAGTTGGTAGGGTTCGCTCCGTTATTACATGGGATATTACGATGTGGTCCGCCCCCTCCATGGCGTTGATGTTTCCACAGTTACTACCTCATCTCTAGTTAGGTTTCCCTTGTTGATTCGGGTGGGTTGTTTGGGTCAGTGTTTAGTTCTACTAGACATAAAATTTCCCTTGCGGAATAGTAGGAGCTTGATGCGGGGTTGATGCCGGATCTATCAGTTGTGGGACGGGGAATGGGTAACAATATTTGGTCATTGGAGGAGGTGCATAACCTTAAGGATTTTTTCCAAATACAGGTTTCAAATAAGTTGGTGCATGGACATTGGAAGTAGGGACTGGAGGTGCATATGAGGGAATCACTCTAGAATGAGATGAGGTGTGTGATAGATCAGGGCCATAGTTCATCGATGCCTTCATGGGACTAGGGTTACTACCATAATATGGATTCATTTTGGGGGGAAAGGGAACATAAGGTATAATGATGGATGCAATGATGCCAATAACCCCATCGGCGACATGGGATGTCCTAGAGGTATCCTTCTGAGAGAAATCTCCATGAGGAGTGTTAGGCATAATGGTATATAGGTACCCGATTGCGTGTATTACATAAGGTCAAAATGTTGGGTTTTGATGATGGCATATGCTTCTATTTAGGGAATTCTTGTCACATCCTCGATCCACTCAATGCCCTTTGAGTGATGGGGGAACAAGCCTAATAATTTTTTTTTTCTTTTTAACTTATCCGCAACTCTTCCAATTCACATATCCGCAATGGCTTCAGTCCGCAATTCCGCAATCCGCAATTGCGGGATTCAGGAATTTAGAACACCAATTACACAACGTCGAAGAACACCTTCCTGAGTTCCGCAATCCACAATGAGGGATTTGGAAATCAGGATGCCAATGATGCGGCGTCGAAGAACACCTTCCCGACTTCTGCAATCTGCAATCCGCAATGCGGGATTCGTAAATTAGAATTCCAATTACGCGGAGTCGAAGAAAAACTTCCTGAATTCCGCAATCTACAATCTGCAAATCTGGATTCGGAAATCGGAACACCAATTACACGGCGTCGAAGAACACCTTCCCGACTTCCGCAATCCGCAATCCACAATGCAGGATTCGAAAATCAAAATTCCAATTACACGGTGTCGAAGAACACCTTCCTGAATTCCTCAATCCGCAATCTGCAATGTGGGATTCAGAAATTGGAACTCCAATATCCAATCCAATAAATTTACCTATCTGACTTCCGCAATCCATAATCCGCATTGTGGAACTCAGAAATCGGAACCACCATTTCAAAACTTCAAAAAAATTTCTCTTCTGACTTTTGTAATCTGCAATCCGCGTTGTAAGAGTTGGAATTCAGAACCACCACACATAAATCCATAGAATCACCCTTTTGAATTCTGCAATCTGCAATCCTCTTTGCGGGTTCAGAAAGTTGGAAGCCCAACTACACAATTTCTCTGGCTCATAACTTCTTCATCCTTAGACCAATTTGGGAAAATGTGGTATCGTTGGAAATATCTCGGTGAGAACTATGAAACGATGTGAACCCCTGCCACACCTGAGGACTCTGACCTTACCTATTTTCCAACCAAAAATATGCCCTGAAGTCCATCAAATCCCTCTTATCCCATTGTTAAAATCCCTGGGATCATCCTATCATGGCTCCTCCCTTCATCTGACCACAGAGGGGGCATGAACGCATCGGGGAGTGTCTAATCCCTTCCCCAAGATCATATAATGAAGTGCAAACATGTTAAGGATGTGTGCAATACATATTAGACATACATGTTAAGGACTAAACCTAATGAATGCATCTATAGCATGTAAAACTACAGCATAGCAACATACTTATCATATGCAAAATGATGAAACAAACAAGCAATGCACTAGCCTCATCCTCAGGCTTATACACAAAATTCCTATTGGTTAATCACATATGCTCAATCCATTCAAATTAACTTGAAATAGAAAATGAACACAACATAGGAATTAGTATCATTTGACACCACAAGGAAAACTTATCTTTAGAAAGAAGTTGTCCAAGCAACTGGATATGTGAGAGAAATGTTCCACCCAACCATAGGTCTCTCTCCAGCCTATACTCTTTCAGCTGAGATACCACCCCCAATTTGGGTTGTGTATCCACTAAGGAGCTAAATAGGCTCACTCACAGTCATGGCTTCTCACAAACACACATGCTAAGCCAGCACACAGTTGGGTTTATCAAGAACTTAGGAACAGTGGAGGAGGATGTTAAGCTAGTGACCTCAACCTCAGAGCTATGGGCCTCTCAATTCATACTCAGACAGTCTTGGCACCAAAAATACATGCCACAACCAACACAAGGAAGTATTCCCTTCACTGATACACAATCCCTCAGGCCATGCCTTCCCTCTAGTGCTCTTCGGGGTGGGCATAGAAAGGTCCAATCTATTGGATCCTTGAGACTCTAGCCTTCACTAGGTTGATCATGAAACCCTACCTTCTATCCTATTCTTTTATGTCATTTCCACTTGGGTTTTCTCAACTTATATGGCCAAAAAAACACTATTCCGCAGTTGGGTTCTCGACCATCAACAAATGGTTTTATCACGGGCTTCTGAGCATCTCACACACTGCAAATATACCCTAGGGTTCAGGATGAAGGATCCCTTGCGGGATTGAGCTTCCCACATGAATCTCTAGGTGAGTTCGACATTCTTAATCGGGGTTTTACAGAATCGTGATTTTCTTCTTTCTTCACTGCAAAGATCTTCGTTCCCTCTCAAAATCAGGTTTCTAGTCCCTGATAGAATGGGGATCTTTTGTTTGATTTCCTTTTTCATTTCCATCCCTGTTTCTAGGCCCTTTCGCATTCCTCTATCAACGTGGCTTCTTTCATAATTGTGACCTTTCCTCCTTCCCCACTACTAGTCTGTGTAACGCATGAAAACTTATCCTTGTTGTTCCTTGATCCCACAACCCCCTCACCTCTCCCTAGTGGATACACATGGCCCCCCTCTTGTTGGTTGCTTCCATAGAATTTTTTTTTTGGGGTATTTTATTGCATGATTAAACTTTGCATCATTTTTACAATTTCCATGGCTTAATGGCACATGGCTAACAGAATATCAAATACTTTCCTTTTTAAATAAAATATGAGCATCCACTGGCGGGGCCTTGGAATTGAGCTCCACGCTAGGAAAACATACATCACATGTATACATTATTTATATTAAAAGCCAAAATATCCTGAGGTTCAAAATGGGGGTATTACAATCCCCTCCCCCTTAGAACAACACCATACTCGGTGTTATCAAAACTGAAAAAAATGGGAATGCCTCTCTCATGGAATCCTCCAGTTCCCATGTAGCCTCATCGGGACTAAGGTGCTTCCATTGCACCTTTACATGTCTGATGGCTCGGTTCCGGAGCGATGTGACCTTCTTATCGAGGATGTGCATAGGCTCCACTTGGAACTCTCCCTCTGGTTCCACCTATATCAAATTCCAATCAATTATGTGATTATGATCATGTACATACTTCTTAAGCAAAGAAACATGGAAAAAATTATGAGCTTTAATGTTAGCAGGAAATTCAATTCTATATGCAACTGGTCCTATCCTATCAAAGACTTCAAATGGCCCACAATATCTAGGTGCCAACTTCGCACAATTGCCCAAGTTTAGGGAAATTTTCCTTGGTTTCACTCTTAAATAAACATGATCCCCAATCTTAAATTCCTTATGCACCCTTTTAAAATATGCAAAACTATTTTTCATGTCCCGAGCTGCCTTTAAATTATGCCTGATCTTCACAATTTCTTGTTCCATTTACTTGATCATCTCTAGCCCAAGCACCACCCTGTTCACCGGATTATCCCAAATTCACTGGAGTCTTGCATCCTTTTCCATACAATGCCTCAAATGGACTCATTCCCAATGATGTTTGATGTCCATTATTGTATGCAAATTCTACCAAGTGTAGGTAATCTTCCCACTTGGATGGTTTATCCATCACATACATTCTCATCATGTCTTTCAGAACCCGATTCACCCTCTCAGTTTGGTCATCTATTTGAGGATGATATGTTGTACTAAAATTCAGCTGAGTTCCTAACTCCTGAAATAATCCCTTCCAAACATTGGATGTGAACTTTGCATCTCGATCTAAAATTATTGCCTTGGGAAATCCATGCAATCTTAATATCTCCTTCATGAAAATATTTGCTATGTCACTTGTCTTATGAGTGGACTTGACTGGAATAAAGTGAGCTACCTTTGATAGCTTGTACACCACTACCATAATTGAATCATGATTCCTCACTGTCATTGGAAAACCTGTTATAAAATCCATAGAAATTACTTCCCACTTTCATTCCAGAATGGGAAAAGGCTGCAATAACCTTGTTGGATGTTGATGTTCTTCCTTGACTTGTTGGCACTTTTGACACCTGGAAATGTATTCTTCTATGTCCTTCTTCATCCCATGCCAAAAGTATTTCTTTCTAGCTGTTGTTATTGTCTTTTGATATCCTGGATGCTCAAAATATGGCATTTGATGCATTTCATCCATCACTAGCCTCTTTAAATATATACAATTTGGAATATACACTCTAGTACCTTGATAAAGGAGAATATTATCTTCACAAAGCTGATATCTTGCACACTTTTCATCTATATTTCCCTGCTAGAAATTCTCTTTAATTTGAAGGTAAGTCCCATCACGGGTTTGGGCTTCCAGAATTCTTGCCTTCAAATATGATTTGCACATACTTATTGCTGCAACATGAAATTTTCTGCTAAGAGCATCTGCAACTTATTCTCTTTCCATGTTACATGTTTAATTTCAAAATCAAACTCACAGAGAAATTCCATCTGCCTAGTTTCCCTAGCATTCAGTTTTGGCTGTCAAACAAATACTTCAAGCTCATGTGATCTGTCCTGAGCTCGAATCTTCTTCCCAACAGATAATGTCTCCACCTCTTGAGAGCATGTACTATGGATGCTAGTTATAAATCATCTGTGGCATAATTCTTTTTATTATCTTTTAATTTCCTTGACTCATAACAAATCACAAATTCTTCTTGCATGAGCACTCCACTATCCCTTCAATGCAAACATCTGTGCACACTACAAAATCCTTCTTTGGATCAGCAATCTTCAAAACATGAGCACTGGTAAGCAACTTATTTAACTGTTGAAAGCTCCTCTCACATTTTTCAGACCATACAAATTTAACATTCTTCCTTTGCAATGATGTAATTGGATGAGCTATCTTGGATAATCCTTGAATAAATATTCTATAATATCTTGCAATAACCATAAAATATCTAACATCTGAAACATTCTTTGGATTAGTCCAATCCATTATGGATTCAATATTTTCTGGATCCACTGCAATTCCCTCTTCTGAGATGACATGACCCAAATACTGTACCTTCCTTGGATAGAAATCACACTTGATCAACTTTTCATACAGTTGGTGCTCTCTAAGAACTTGCAACACCATTCTTAGATGTCCATCATGCTCTTCTTCATTCCTTGAGTAAAAAAGAATGTCATCCAAGAACAATATCACAAACTTATCCAAATACTTGTTGAAGACACTATTCATGAGACACATGAATGTAGTAGGTACATTGGTAGTACCAAATGGCACCATTGTGAACTCATAATGGCCATATCTTGTCCCGAAAGCTATCTTGTGAATGTCTTCTTCTTTTATCCTCACATGATGATAGCCAGACCTCAATTCAATTTTTGAAAACACTTTAGCTTTTGTTAGAGCAATATTATACCTTAGTACCTTAATCATTAATTAATTGATGGTTATTAGGTGCTAAACTAGTTAATAATTACATCCCTAGGTGTGAACAAGGTTATTATAAGTTGGCTAGAACTTGCTTGGGCAAGTATGAACTAAATCACAATGTATGGGACAAGGATAGCCAAACTAGCTATTGGGATCTCTTCCACATGCATTTATTACCACCAGCATGCCTAAGGCACCTTCCTTCCCTATTTTATAGATCTGGGTTTGACCATAGGCGTGCATGCATTCAACCTAGTCATTTGCCCCTCTTTTGGCTATTTTTGGCCTATCCTAGCCTACCTAACTTCCACCCAACCATCTCCTTCACATGTGTGAGCTCCATCTTGGTTCCCCATGCTTACCCAATGTTCACATGCACAATTCGAACCTGTTTGCGATATTTTGGGAACCATTTGGTCAACCTAGGGGGGATTGGGATAAATCTAAGCTAGCTAAGTGTGGACATTCCACGTGCATCCTATTTCTTCCTATTGTTATATAAGGGTGATCCAAACTCATTGTTGGGTTGGACTATTAATAGAATCCAATATTTGATCATTTGTGTATCCTGATTTTTTATCATTTGTTCTGGTTTTTTATCATTTGTTCATCCAGAAATTTTTTTGCACTTGTTTCTTGCATAATATGCCAAATATTTCAACTGTGAGGTATCCATAGTATCTATACCCTATTGTGGTATAGATTTTATAGCTTCCTTAATTTGATCAAACAAATCATCAATTCTTGGCAATGGATACTTATTCTTGACTGTCACTTTATTTAGATGCCTATAATCAATACAGAGCCTAAAAGTCCCATCTTGTTTCTTGACAAATAACACTGGTGCTCCCCAAGGAGATACACTTGGCCTGATATATTTCTTATCCATCAATTCTTGGAGCTGCATCTTTAACTCTATAAATTCTGGTGTGCTCATTCTATAAGGAGCTTTGGAAATTGGTGTTTCCCCTGGAACAATATTAATAGTGAAATCAATATCTCTCTTTGGTTGAAGCCCGGGCACTTCATCTGGAAACAAATATTTGAACTCTTGCAACAACTAGAAGTCTTCAATCTGTGGTCCTTGGTCCTATGATGAATCTGATATGTGAACTGCATATAATTGGAAACCCTTCTTATAAAACTTTTCAATTGTAAGGTCGAAATCTGTCTTACTAAGACTTGTTTGGGAATTCGCTTTACCAATCTGGGTCTACCCTCTCCATCAATTCATTCAAGTACCTTTTCATAGCAATCTATATTGGCTCTATGCCTTTCCAACCAATCCATGCCAATTAGGGAATCATAAGATCCTAATGGTAGGACATTCAAATCTACTTGTGTGAGGAGTCCATTCAACTCCATGGGGCACTCCATCACTATTTCACTCACTTTTCGCTTGGTCCATGTGGCTAATTCAACTAGCCAAGACTTGATGTGCTTCATTTTTCTAAGAGAACAAATAGATTGCTTGGCAATCTTACCTTCAACTTCCACCACTGCGGATTGATGGTATGCCTGATGATCATCCAACACTGCATAGATTCAAGGCGGTGCCCTTTCCATATCCTCCACTGTAGCTTCCCCTTTTAAGTTTTGCAAGCTCTGGGGATTCTCCCTCCGATATGGACAATCCTTAAGCATGTGGTTTTCTCCACATCCCCAACACTCAAGTGGCCCTTTTGATGCTTTTTCTGCTGCTACCGTTGGCTTGCTTCCACTTCTTTCTTGCTGGCCCTGTGGAAAAGGTCTTGGCTGAATTTTGAATGGTGGATTAAATCCACTTTTCTTTTGATCAAACTTCCCATTTGGCTTCCATTTCCATGTTGGGTGGACCTCTGATTTTCCTTTGCTTTGCTCATATCAATGCACTGCCATCCTAATGGCTTTATCAAGACTTGGTGGATTAACAAACTCAATTCTATGTATGAAAGTTTGAGGTAAAATTTCAAGGAAACACTGGATCTTAACCCTCTCATCCTTGATATAGTCCACATACCTCAACAATTCCAAAAATTTATGAACATGCTCATCCATAGATTTATGTCCCAACCTAAGTTCATTGAATTCTTTCCTCTTGTTTTCATAATACCTAGCTGATAGGTATTTTTCCTTGAAATACTTGTTGAATCTCTCCCAGTTGATCCTCCTTTCACTAATCCTTTTCACTTGCATGAGGTGCTCCCACCAAATTGAATCTCTTCCACTTAGATTGTAAATGGAAATTCTGGCCTTTTCATTTCCTAAGTAGTCATGGATCCTAAAGTGTTTATTCATCCCTAGAATCCATGCCTCTGCCTCTTGGCCATTCTTACTTTATCCATCAAATGTGGGAGGCCTTTCTTTCCTAAATTCTCAATGTGGAATTCCTTTGGATCTATTTCTTCCATCAAACCTACTAGAAGTTGTTAGTTTTTGAGCATAAATTCAATAGATCTAGGATCTTAACTGAAAGAAGAACATGTACAACATATCAAGCATAAGAGATAATAGACAAGAGACACAAAACATTTCACCAGGGAAAACCAAGAAGGTGAAAAACCCCTCAACTTCCTTAGATATAGAATAAGCATCAATACAAGGATCACCATGATCAAACCCAAGAGATAGATATCTTCAGCAGCATGCTCCTCCTCCACTTGTGCACACCCTTCTCTTTTCTCACTAATGCAAAGTGAGTGAATGAGACAATGTGTAAAATGAGAGAGTCACACTCTGTATTTATACACTAACTTTCACTTTACCTTTACTCAACTAGGTTAGCCTCAACTCAACCACTTAACATAATGTTGACTAGGCCAACACCTACTAAGGTGGTCTAATAACCCTTTGACCCACATGACTCATACATGGCCGACCCTATCAAGGTGGTCTAATAACCCATCAAGTATAAGTTACGACACTTACAATATAACTTGCGACACATGCAAGTACAACTGAAGACACTTCCAATCGGAGGAATAATACATCTCCATTGGGGATACAATAAAGTACAAATGTAATACATACAATATACAACTAAATATCATCCGAAGTTACAAATACATCAACACTCCCTCTTAACTAGGAAGGTATTTCTCGACACATATCTACTAGCACAAGTCTTCTTCTCTGGATCATCATCATTGATCATCGTCATTGTCACTGTTGCTGCTATCTCAATCAATCTATCATCTACTCGTCATAGTAAGTACTACAGAGCCAACCCTTTTTCATACTGGATGTAGGACCACCACCTGCAGGTCTTCATCATCTACAGAGCCAACCCTTTTTCATGCTAGATGTAGGTCTATCCTCCATGTAGGTCTTCAACATCTCTATGAGCAAGCCATCAAGTAGGTACACCTCAAGACAGTTTACACTTCCTCTGCAAAACCTGCAAGATCTCCTAGGACTTATTACACTTCCTCTACAAAACCTGCAAGAGCATCTCAGTACTGATCATATGGCTCTACAAAACCTGTGTACCATACTGTCACATCATTGTCTTCAGATCACCTCATAGTCCATGGAGCACAACCCAGATGCACATCACACAACACTTACACTCACCGGCATGGGAAGACACACTTCAACCATCCGTGAAAGGCTCGACACTTATATCTACGCCATGGGAAGACACACTTCAACCATGCAAGCATGGCATCGCACTTATATCCATAGCCATGGGAAGACACACTTCAACCATGCTAGGAATGGCACAACACTTATATCCCAGCCATGGAAAGACACACTTCAACCATGCTCGAATGGCACAACACTTATATCGTAGCCATGGGAAGACACACTTCAACCATGTCGAAATGGCCCCAACCCTTATATCTGCACCATGGGAGGGCACACCTACCACCATGTGAGAATGGCTCATGTGCATCTGTGTATCTGGACTCATCACTTCCCCTTGAAAGGAATCTCAATCTGAAGTACACAAAGTCTCTTTCTGAAGTACTCAAAATTCACTCTGGCTAGTGGCTTGGTCAACACATTAGCTATCTGCTCGTTCGTTACAACATACAGGAGCTTTGATGCTCCTCTCTGCACCATATCCTAGATATAGAGATATTTGATCTCAATGTGCTTCAACCTATCATGGAACACTGGGTTCTCAGACAACTTCACATAACTCTGGTTGTCACAGAAGATACAGGTAGCATCTAACGGGAGATCAAATAACTCAGACAGTAGCTTCCTAAGCCATACTACCTCACAACTAGCCGAACAAGCTGCAACACATTGTGCTTTAACTATACTCAGTGCTATGCAGGACTGCTTCCTGCCCAAGAGATCACACCTGATCCCATACTAAAGCAGCACCCAGAAGTTCTCTTCCTATCTGCAGCACTGCCCGCCTAGTCCGAATCAACATAACCCTGTAAGTTAAACTTTTGATTTGCATCATACTTGAGCCCATAATCAATTGTACCCTTCAGGTACCTCAGAATATGCTTTACAGCAACCAGGTGGACATTTCTCAGATCCGTCAGGAACTGGCTCAATGTGTTCACCACAAAGCAAATATATGGTCTTGTGTTCGTCAGGTACATCAAGGACCCAATCATCTGACGATACACAGTGACATCAACTGGATCAGATGAAGCATCACACATAAGCTTTAGGTTCGATGCCATAGGTGTGGCCATGGCCTTGCAGTCCATCATCTCGAACCTCTTCAGGATCTCTACTACATACTTCCCTTGTCCAAGGAAGATACCACCTGTACTCTACCACACCTCCATGCCTAGAAAGTAGTGCATCATCCCCAAGTCGTTCATCTCGAACTCAGCAACAAGATTCCTCTTTGTGTCAAAAATCAATCTATCCTTTCTTGTTACAAACAAGTCATCCACATACAATAAGAGTATCACAAGATTGCCTTCCTCAACCTTGCAGTAAAGGTTGGAATCCGCTTTACTCTTGGTAAAGCCCAAACTGGATAGAAAGATGTCTATCCTACCATACCAAGTCCTAGGAGCTTTCTTCAAGCCATACAAGGCTTTCTTCAACCTGCACGCATATGACTCTTTTCCATGTGTCTCAAAACCAAGTGGATGCTCCACATACACTTCCTGTTCGACTACACCATTCAAGAAGGATGTCTTGACATCCATATGGTGTACATTCCATTTCATCACTGCAGCTAGAGCAAGTATTGATCTAATGGAAGTGTATCTAGCTATAGGTGCAAAAGTCTCTTCATAATCAATCCCTTCCTTCTGGGAGAAGCCACGAGATACAAACCTTGCTTTGTATTTCTCTATGCTACCAACTTCAACATGCTTGATCTTATAGATCCACTTGGAAGTCACCACAAACTTCCCTTCTAGTCTTGGGACCGCATTCCAAACATCATTATCCATGATCAACTGGTATTCCTTGATCATGGCATTCTTCCATTACTGCATCCTGAATCCTGGGGACTTCATATTCTTCAATATCTTCAATAGATAGTTTTCTTGAACTTCGTTGCTGGAACAAATGTTGTTGTCCTTCTTTGTAGGTGATTGTACACGATCTTTCCTACAAATCAAATTCAATTGCATGATTAGAAACTTCTCATAGTTTTCATAACAAAATATTACGCATAAAAACATATGTCATACAGTCATGCAATTATGCAATTATCTTAGCCAATGCTTCAATACAACATTTATCCATATCCCGTATTCACACGGTAACTTTCTAGATGCCTTCCATCTCTACCAGAACATTGTTAAGAGTGTGCAAAACTCCCAACATGTCAGCAAAGAGGTTTCATTCTAGATAAGTAGCAATGGAATGTTGTAAAGTACCATAGGCCACTTACCCATTACTTGCATATTAGTAGTATCTTGTTCATTAATGCAAATATCCTAATATGCATGATATACATCCTAACTTTAGGAACATAAGTATGTACAAAACTGAACAACATCATTTAAGTAATCATTTATACATGAAATGACGATTCAAATACTTATCTTTGTTTAGTTGTTGGGTGGACTCCCTCTTAATCTTTGCTTCCTGGAGTTTTCTCCCTCTTGATCTTTGCTTCCTTGCAGGAACTATTGGAGTGTGCTCCATCTTGATCTTTGCTTCCTGGATTACCTGTCCTTGAACTTATACTCATCCTGGACCGCTTATGAATGCTTAAGTGTCACCAATGTGTTATACTCAAGATCTCATACATAACCATACACACATTAGTATAATCTCAATACTATCAAAACATTATGATTCTAAATAATCACACACAGGTAATAAGCGTTAGTATTCAAGGTTTTAGGGAATACTTCTCTTACTCATGCATATTCTTATTTGACCATAGGACTCTTCTGGTTAGTCATATTATCAATCAAAGTAAGAAACATAATATGCATAAACCCTTTATTATTTAAACTTCTAACGTCAAGAATAATCATAATCAATCATGACAAATATACTTATATAAGAGATCCTAAAAAAAGGTAGGATTCTAACTTGATATAGGAAAAACATACCTGGTTATCATGTTTGCTAGTTATGTCTAACATCCCCAAACAATGTCTTCTTGTCCTCTTCAATGACTTGTGCTTAGTAACCTACATATCTCATAAGTTAACCATTGTAGAACCAAAATATACATACCTCATAAGTACAGCTTCTATAATGGCTATGGATGAGTCTTTGTCTCCATGTCACCATGGTCATATGTTCTTGATATAGAACTTGATTTATCTTTCTTGATGTACCTTTCATGTTAGCAGACAACATCAATCTCATACAACACCACAGTGCATTAGTACAATCATAAGTGTCATAACCCTAATAAATGAATGTCTTCTATCATTCACATGCATTCATACTTTTAAGATTAATAAAGATTGTACTCACCTCAATAATATGAAGACAAACATATCATAAACTCAATCATGAAAAGATTTCAAAACATACCTGTATTTCTTCAATTCATACCTATCGGGATTGCTTGTAGCCTTCTCATGTAAAGCCTCAGCCTCATCTCCCTCTGGAACTGGAACATCTTCACTTATGCAGGTGTCCAATTCATTATCTTCTAGGATTAACCCAATCCACTTTGATTTGCTGAAACTGGATCTGGAGATGGATTAGGGTTTGTCAGAGAAACCCTAAAAATTCAAACTTTGAATTTCAAACTTCTGAAAAGATAGAAAGATGTGTCTTGCTAAGGTGATCAAGCTGGTATACTCAGAATTTGAAAACTGCAAAATTTGACCCCTCAAAATTGCCTTTGAAACTTCCGGATTCACTAGACAGGACCCCGAACTAGGGTTTGATAAAGCCCACCCTTCTGCCCAGCCAAAAGGTTCGATCCAAAGTTCTAAATTTTGATTTTTTCTGAGGAGCTTCCAGACGTGGTCACAGACTTAAAAAATTCCAACTTTTGCAGAAGCCCTAATTTTCCACCTTTCCGATCAAAATACCGACCTAGGGTTTGATCAAGCCCAGTCTTCTTCCCAACCAAAAAATTCGATCTTGGTCTCTAAAGTTCAATTTTTCTGAGGAGCATTCAGCCATGGTCTCCGATTCCAAAAATTTCAACTTTCTCTGAATCCCTAAATTCCCGCAGCAGTGATAAGACAAGAATGAAGGTGCTCAGAATCCAATTATGTTTTGACATAAATATGCACCTGATTGTTTCTGGTTCATATCTGAAATTAAAAATCCAAAGGGTCTGAAAATTCTACCGGTGGTAGCCTGACCTGTCACCTTTCCAACCCCAAAGGTTTGACCTCAATTGGATTCTCTGAGAGAGAGTTATGCCAAGTGTCGCAATGTGACCTGTTTATGGAATAAAAAAGGAGAGCAAAATTGTACAGTGTGCCACGTGTCACTGGTTCAACTTCGACCTCTGAAAATATTACCTGCGAAACTACAGTCTGTGCTCTACCTATACATTTTTGCGAAATTTCATTTGGAGCTTCCTAGCCCAAGTTGTGACCTTTTTTCCTAGGTCACCTGTTTATGACTGAGATCTGGAAGAGGCAAAAACCCTAGATTGTACTGATCATAAATCACAAAGTACAACGAATCAGGTTTGTGCTTTGGACACAAGGTACATGGGGATGTTATCTACGATCTGTAAAGGTTTCAAAACCTGAACATTCGCCAAAATGTATTTATAGCGAAATTTATACGATGACTGGTCTTTGTAATATCAAGCCCTAGCTTCCAATTTGTCGTAAGTTCAACAAGTCTCATAAATGCCATAGCATGCCTTCCTTCAGGCTAGCTCTGAACCCATGTTAGTTTTTTAGCATAAATTCAATAGATCTAGGATCTTAATTGAAAGAACAACATGTACAACATATCAAGCATAAGAGACAAGAGACACAAAACATTTCACCGGGGAAAACCAAGAAGGTGAAAAACCCCGCAACTTCCTCGGAGATAGAATATGTTAAATTTTGAGCATTAATTCACAATACTCTAGGATATTTAGTGAGAGAATAACATATACAGTATATCAATGCATGACAATCACAATAAGCATGACAAGCATCACAAGAATCAAAAGCATGAGAGACAAGAGACACAGAGTTTCCATGGGGAAAACCCTAAGGTGAAAAACCCCACAACTTCCTCAGAGATAGAGAGAGAAATGGCTCAACCAATGTATAACCAAAACACACTGAGATAGTGTCCTAGTAGTAGATAATCCTCCTCCTCACTAGTGCACCACTTTCTGAGTGAGAGAGATATGACTTTCCGAATGATCTAAATAGAGATCACCTAATCTCTATTTATACTAACATGTTTGCCCAGTGACCTTATGGGGCCGACTTGTCTATCTAGGTACATCCACATTATAATATATATATTTTAGGGCCGACCCCACACATGGTGGTCTAATAACCCATCGAAAAGTACACACACTTGCGACACTTGTCAATCCACATGACGACACTTGTCAATCCACATGACGACACTTCCTTATAGAGGAATAACACATCTCTAATAAGGGTACAATAAATATATATGAAATACATAGATGAAATACATTCCGAAGTTACATATACATCAACACTCCCTCTTAACTAGGAAGGTATTTCTCGACACAGATTTGCTAGACAAGTCTTCTTCTCGGGATCATCGTCATCGTCATCATCACGGCTACTGCTATCTCAACCAATCTCTAACTCTACTCGTCATAGGAAGTTCTACAGAGCCAGTCCTTTTTCATATTGGATGTAAGCCCACCACCTACAGGTCTTCGTCATCACTAGCCATACTGTGGAATCCTCAGGACTTATTACATGCGTCACAAAACCTTGAAAGAGCATCCCAGGCTGTTACGAGCACATGGCTCTACCTATAGGATCTCCCAGGGCCATATTATATGTGACCTCACCACAAAACCTCGCAAGAGCATCCCAGGCTGTTACGAGCACACAGCTCTACCTATAGGATCTCCCAGGGACATATTATATGTGGTCATGGCAAGACCTTGCAAGAACATCCCAGGACTTATTACGGGCACACAGCCCAACCTATCGGATCTCCCAGGGGACATATTATATGCCATAGGAAAAAACCTCAAAAGAGCATCTGCCAGATATCCCAAGGCCAGATTATATGCCATAGGAAAAACCTCGAAAGACTATCTGCAGATCTCCCAGGGCCAAATTATATGTCCTCCCAGAGCAAAACCTTGAAAGAGAATTTTCCAGATATCCCAAGGCTAAATTATATGCCATAGGCAAAACCTCGAAAGACTATCTGCATATCTCCCAGGGCCAAATTATATGCTCATCTGCACAACCTGATCCACGGCCATAGAGTATCAACCTGATACTCACCATACATCATCCTGATCATAATCACTACAACATCCTGCTGCAAGTCATCTGGAGCAACATCCTGAAGCTCATCATCCACGATCATCCTGATCATACAATGCATCTACCTGATGCATACCAAGTATCTACTTGATACATATCATCATACATGATCCACCTGATCATACAGTGTATCCAACTGATACAAATACAAATACATGATACATATTACCATACATGATCCACCTGATCATACAATGTATCCACTTGATACATATACAGATACATGGTCCAAGCATCCAACATGATGCATATACAAAAATACATACACATTATCCAACCGATCATATCCAACATCCAACATGATGCATACATACATATAAATGATCCAACTAATCATATCCAGCATCCAACATGATGCGTACATACATATAAATGATCCAACTGATCATATCCAGCATCCAACATGATGCGTACATACATATAAATTATCCAACTGATCATATACAGCATCCAACATGATGCATACATACATACATAAAAATGATCCAACTGATCATACAAAGCAGAAACCAGATCATCATCCTGATGCTCATCATCCAGCGCTTACATCCATAGCCATGTGAAGGATCCTCCTTCCAACATGCTTGGAATGGCTTTAGCAAATGTGTCCATCACTTCTTCCTCAAAGTGTCATCAATCTTAAGAACACCAAGCCTCTCTCTGAAGTACTCGAACTTCACCCTGGCTAGTGGCTACGTCAGCACATCTGCAATCTGCTCATCCGTCGCAACATATAGGAGCTTCACAGCTCCTCTCTGCACCATATCCTTGATATAGTGATATTTGATCTCTATGTGTTTCGACCTGTCATGAAACACTGGGTTCTCAGATAGCTTCACACAACTCTAGTTATCACGGAAGATACCAGTAGCATCCAACGGGAGATCAAATAACTCAGACAGTAGCTTCCGTAGCCATACTACCTCACAACTAGCTGAACAGGCTGCAACATACTCTGCCTCAGCTGTACTCAGTGCTACGCAGGACTGCTTCCTGCTAAACCAAGAGATCACACGTGATCCCATACTGAAGCAGCACCCAGATGTGCTCTTCCTATCTGCAGCACTGCCAGCCCAATCTGAATCAACATAACCCTACAGGTTAAACGTTTGATTCGCTTCATACTTGAGCCCATAATCCACTGTACCCTTCAGGTACCTCAAAACATGCTTTACCGCAACCAGGTGAACACTCCTCGGATCTGTCAGGAACTGACTCAATGTGTTCACAAGAAAGCAAATGTCTGGTCTTGTGTTCGTCAGGTACATCAAGGACCCAATCATCTGACGATACATAGAGACATCAACCGGCTCAGATGAAGCATCACATAAAAGCTTCAGATTCGATGCCATAGGTGTGGCCATGGCGTTGCAATCCATCATCCTGAATCTCTTTAGGATATCTACTGTGTACTTCCCTTGACCAAGGAAGATCCCACCTGCACTCTGCCACACCTCCATACCTAGGAAATAATGCATCATTCCCAAATCTTTCATCTCGAACTCGGTAGCAACCTTCCTGTTTGTATCACACCAAGTTCTGGGATCTTGCTAAGGCTTTCTTCAATCTGCACACATGTGACTCCCTGTCAGGTCTTGGGACTGCATCCCAAACATCTTCTTCATGATCAACGGATCATGGCATTCCATTTCTTCATCCCAAATCCTGGGAACTTCAATATCTTCAATAGATATCTTTGTTGCTGGAACAAATGTTGTAGTCCTTTTGTATTTGAAGATATACGTCTTTCCTACAAAACAAGTTAAATTGCATGATTAGAAACATCTCATAATTTTCAGAACAAATTCTTTACACATAAAGAAATATGTCATACAGTCATGCAATTATCTTAGCCAATGCTTCAATACAACATTTATCCATGTTCCACAACTTTCTAGATGCCTTCCAGTCTCTACCAGAACATTGTTAAGAGTTTGCACTACTGCCAACATGTCAGCAAAGAGGTTTCATTCTAGATAAGTAGCACTGGAATGTTGTACAGTGCCATAGGCCACGTACCCATCACATGCATATTATTAGTATATTGTTCATTAATGCAATCATTCTAATATGCACAATACATATCCTAAGTCTAGGAACATGAGCATAATATTATTTAAACAAACAAAATATGCAAGAAATGATAATTGAAATACTTATCTTTGTTTGTTTGTTGGGTGGACTCCCTCTGAGTCTTTGCTTCCTGGCAGGAGCTTCTGAAGTAGCTTCTTCTACACCTTTCTGTTGCGGAATGTAGAAAGATGGTCAACTCCCTTTTAAAATATGCATCCTTGCAGGAGCTGCTAGAGTGTGCTCCCTCTTGATCTTTGCTTCCTGGATTACTTGTCCTTGAACTTATATTCATCCTTGCTGACATCAATCTTCTTGAACCCTGGAAAGTATATTCTGTAAGCCTTCGACCTTTCACTGTAACCCACAAAGATACCCTTCTTTCCTGAAAGATCTAGTTTGGTCCTCTTTTCCTTTGGGACATGAGTGTATACTGGACAACCAAATATTCTGAGATGGCTGGCTTCAGGTTTCTTACCAGAAAAGACTTCTTCTGGTGTCTTGTTGTCCAACATCTTGTGGGGTGTTCTGTTCTGCACATATACAGTTGTTCTAGCTGCTTCTGCCCATAGATGCATAGATAGATCCTGGTCATGCAGCATTGCCCTTGCTGCCTCCATGATTGTTCTTTTCTTCCTTTCTGCAACTCCATTCTGTTGAGGATTATAAGGAGCAGTCAACTCCCTCTGAATCCCTGAATCACTACAAAGCTTCTTGAAGTCACCTGAGGTGAATTCTCCACGATTGTCGGATCTGAATGTTTTGATCTTCTTGTCAGTTTGATTCTCCATCAAAGTTTTGAATTCCTTGAACTTATCAAACACCTCATCTTTGTTCTTCAAGAAGTATACCCAAGTCTTCCTGGAGAAGTCATCAATAAATGAGACATAGTAAGCATACCCACTAAGACAACTGGATGACATAGGACCACATACATCTGAGTGGATGATTTCCAGGATATCTTTGGCCTTGCTTTCACTGTTTGGGAAAGCCTTCTTAATGTTCTTACCTTTTTCACATCCTTTGCAAACACCTTCATGTTTGGTCTTGATTTCAGGAAGACCTTCTACAGCCTTGCTTGCAATTGGAAGTGCCCTATAGTGCATATGAGCAAGTCTTCTATGCCAAAGTTCACTTGGCTCCATGGATTCATGCACCATGGCATGTTCAGGTTGTCCCTTCAATTTATACAATCCTCCCCCTTGCTCTCCAATCACTATTGCATCATCTATGGTATTTCCCTTTGGCCACATTAGGACTCGGCCATCCACAAATGCAACCCTCATACCTTTTGCATCCAATGCACAGAAGGAGAGTAAGTTCTTCTTGAGCCCAGGTACATAAAGGACTTCTTTCATCTTCAAATATTTTCCAGAATCTAGGTTGTAGGAGGCTTCACCACTTCCTTTGATTGGGTATTGATAATCATCCCCAAGTTTCACCTTATGGGGTGATTCATGTTCAGATAGATTCACAAAAGATTCCTTAAACCCAGTCATGTGTTTGGAAGCCCCACTATCAATCAACCAATCATTACAACCATGGGAGATAGTACCTGTGAGAGCAGAGATTAGAACATACTCTTCTTCACTTGATGAGTCATCATCACTTTCTGCCCTAGCATTCTTCTTTGGAGGTTCATCATCTTCGGCAGCATGAGCATGGAACTTTATTTTGCTGCCCTTCTTCTTCTTGCTGAAGTTGTTGTTATTATCCCTTTTGTTCTTGGGACAATCTGAAGCAAAGTGACCCTTCTCATTACATGTGAAGCATCTTAGATCCTTCTTATTCTTTTGATAGGATCTTTTGTAGTGAGAGTGCTCCTTCTTGGGCTTGCTTCTTTTGGTGTGAGTTGCGAGAGCTTGATCTTCACCTCCCATCTTTTCCTCACGAGCAACAAGTCTAGCTTCTTCTTGAGAGCATTCCTCCCATAGTTTACTGAAAGAGATCAATTTCTTTCTTGCACAGATTCCTTGAATAAAGGAGTCCCATGACCTAGGTAGGCCATTCAAAGTGGTCATAACAACTTCACCATTGTCCACTACTTCATCCACTGCTTCAAGTTGATCCTTGATCTGAGAGACCTTGGAGAAGTAAGATTGAATGGTTTCTCCATTCAACATCTTGACCCCTTTCAATTGATTCCGCAGAGTCATCTTCCGATTTATGTTCTTTCCTTCAAATAGCTTGGTCAAAGAGTCAAACATCTCCTTAGGTGTCTTTAGAGAAGACACATGGGGTATGAGATGGTCTTTGATAGAATCAACAATGATTCTCTTTTCCTTGACCAAGTTCTTCTTGTGCAATACCTTAGCCTCTTCATCCTCTGGGATAGAGATGTCTTCTTTTATATATGAGTCCAACTCATTCTCTTCCAGGATTAACCCAAACCTATACTTCCAAGCTCGGAAGTTATCAGCTCCTTCAAGCTTATCCTCAAGCTTGGTGTGGTGATACATCTTAAAGAGTACTTCAAATGGAAATAGAAAATATTTAGGTCTTACCACTTGAAATGCTGAAAACTGGATCTGGTCCCGGATTAGGGTTTGTCGGAAAAACCCTAAAAATTCAAAATGTGAACTTCAATTTTCTGAAAGGATAGAAAGATGTGCTTTGATGAGCTGATCAGCCTGGTGCATTCAGAATTTGAGATCAACAAAGTTTTACCCTTCAGATTTTCCTTTTTGTCCTTCCGGGTTCACTAGGGAGAGCCCTGAATTAGGGTTTGAGTTTCCAAAAGATCTACTCAGCCAAAAATCTCGATCCAAAGCTCTAAACTTCAATTTTTGCAAGGAGCTTCCAGCCATGTCTTCAGATTTTAGAAATTCCTATTTTTGTGGAAACCCTAATGTTTAGGGCCAAATCTGAAAATGCTCAGAATTGAATTCTGATTGGACAGATAGATTCTCCTTGATGAGTAGAGTCAATCTACTCTACTGCTTTTCCAAAATCTGTGGAGAGAAACCCAATAAACAAGAAACTCAAGTTTCTGTCACTGCAAAATGTCTTCTTCTCAGGTTAGCTCTGATACCATGTTAAATTTTGAGCATTAATTCACAATACTCTAGGATCTTCACTAAGAGAATAACATATACAGTATATCAATGCATGACAATCACAATAAGCATGACAAGCATCACAAGAATCAAAAGCATGAGAGACAAGAGACACAGAGTTTCTGTGGGGAAAACCCTAAGGTGAAAAACCCCACAACTTCCTCAGAGATAGAGAGAGCAATGGCTCAACCAAAGTACAACCAAAATACACTAAGATAGTCTCCTAGTAGCAGATGATCCTCCTCACTAGTGCAACACTTTCTGAGTGAGAGAGATATGACTTTCCGAATGATCTAAATAGATATCACCTGATCTCTATTTATACTAACCTGTTTTCCCAGTGACCTTATGGGGCCGACTTGTCTAGCTAGGTACATACACATTATAATATATATATTTTAGGGCCGACCCCACACATGGTGGTCTAATAACCCATCGGCAAGTACACACACTTGCGACACTTGTCAATCCACATGACGACACTTCCTTATAGAGGAATAACACATCTCTAATAAGGGTACAATAGATATATATGAAATACATTCCAAAGTTACATATACATCAACAGAATAAGCATCAATACAAGGATCACCATGATCAAACCCAAGAGATATATATCTTCAGCAGCATGCTCCTCCTCCACTTGTGCGCACCCTTCTCTTCTCTCACTAATGTGAAGTGAGTGAATGAGACAATGTGTAAAATGAGAGAGTCACACTCTCTATCTATACACTAACTTTTACTTGACCTTTACTCAACTAGGTCGGCTTCAACTTAACCACTTAACATAATGCTGACTGGGTCGACCCCTACTAATGTGGTCTAATAACCCTTTGACCCACATGACTCATACAGGGTCGACCCCATCAAGGTGGTCTAATAACCCATCAAGTATAAGTTATGACACTTACAATATAACTTGCGACACATGCAAGTACAACTGACGACACTTCCAATCGGAGGAATAATACATCTCCGTTGGGGATACAATAAAGTACAAATGTAATACATACAATATACAAGTGAATATCTTCCGAAGTTACAAATACATCAACAGAAGTATGCCTTGGGCTTCTTCGAGGGCCGCTTGATTAACACGACTTGATGGAAGAAGATATTGAGGAGGGCGTGTTGCACTTTTTGCTCACAAAAGTCTTTCTTGGGCTTGGATTCATCTTCTTAGAACAACCTCTAGAGAGACTTCCTGCACCCCTTCCTTCTTTACCTACGTTGCTGGGGTTCGAATCAAGGTTTACCCTCTGCTTCATATCAGTGAGGCTCTACAAAATAGCATCATTGAGTTGATTTTTTTCTTCCTGAGCCTTCATCATTAAAGCTTATCATGGTTTCAACCACTACAAAAAAATATCCCTTTAGGGGTGATTTTGGCTTGCGGGGGTCTTGGTAAACCCCCCCCTAAAAGTTTTTTCAGACCTTTGGAGGTAGTCTTTTAAAACCGCCCCCAAAAGTCATGGAAATTGGACTTTTGGGGGCGGTTTTTTTTAAATCTGCCCCCTAAAGTCCTGAAATTTGACTTTTGGGGGTGGTTTTTGGAAAACCCCTCCTAAAAGCCTAATTCTCATAACTTTTGGGGGCGGTTGGTCAAAACCCCCCCTAAAAGTCATGAGAATTGAACTTTTGGACGCGGTTTTTTTGGAACCCCCCTTAAAAGTCACGAGAATTGAACTTTTGGAGGTGGTTGTTTGAAAACCCCCCCTAAAAGCCCAATTCTCATAACTTTTGGGGGTGGTTTGTCAAACCCCCCCCTAAAAGTCATGAGAAATGAACTTTTGGAGGCGGTTTGTTTGGAACCCCCCTTAAAAGTCATGATAATTGAACTTTTGGATGCGTTTGTTTAAAACCCCCCCCTAAAAGCCCAATACTCATAACTTGTGAGGGTGGTTTGTCAAAACCCCCCCTAAAAGTCATGAGAATTGAACTTTGGGAGGCGGTTTGTTTGGAACCCCCCTTAAAAGTCATGAGAATTGAAATTTTGGAGGCGGTTGTTTGAAAAGCCCCCCTAAAAGCCCAATTCTCGTAACTTGTGGGGGCGGTTTGTCAAAACCCCCACTAAAAGTCATGAGAATTGAACTTTTGGAGGTGATGTTTTTGGAACCCCCCTTAAAAGTCATGAGAATTGAATTTTTGGAGGTATTTTTTTGGCACCCCCCTTAAAAGTCATGAGAATTGAGCTTTTGGAGGCGGTTTGTTGGATCCCCCCCCTAAACGTCATGAGAATTGAACTTTTGGAGGCGGTTATTTGGAACCCCCCCTTAAAAGTCATGAGAATTGAACTTTTGGAGGTGGGTTTTTTAAACCCCCCTTTAAAGTCATGAGAATTGAACTTTTGGAAGTAGTTTGTTGAACTCCCCCCTAAAAGTCATGCAAATTAAAAATTTGGAGGAAGTTGTTTAAAAACCCCCCTTAAAAGTCATGGTAATTGAACATTTGGAGGTGGTTTTGTGAAACCCCCCTTAAAAGAAATGAGAATTGAACTTTTGGAGGCGGTTTATTGAAACCCCCCATAAAAGTCATGCGAATCGAAATTTTCGAGGAAGCTTTTTGAATACCCCCTAAAAGTCATTTATGTACGTGGGTTAGGTGTGTCACATGGTCTCAACAATGCATCTCATCAAAACATTAGAGCTAAGCGCACACAAGCTATTGTAGTGTTAGGAAGCGTGTGCATCATCATTCAACACCATATCCCATTAGAGCTCTACAATTGAGGCAGTCATGCTAGGTTTTCACATCAAAGATGGTTCTCACACTCTGACTTTCCATGATCCATGGTCAAAATACAAAACATTATCCTTTATGGTTAATGGGCCATGTGTAGGGCCCTAATCACCACATTATTCCTACACAAGGAATATTTAGCTTGCAAGTGGGTATGGTGGCCATTTCAATATTTACAACATCATGGATGGTTCTTGAAGCCTAATCCATGGTGTCCATGGTGTTAGATCAAATTTAGTTTATAATGACTGGTAGTTACCTCAAGGTCTTGTGACCTATGGGTGTTTCTCTATACCACCACATAGGCCATAGGCAAGGAATATTTAGATTTTGAGTAACACATTGCCATTTTTTTAGTATTTTCATGTTGTGGATGGTTCTAGGAGCTTATGTTATGGTCTAGGGCCAAAATGTAGGTTCTTGGGCAATAAAAATTTATTTTGAGACTCATGGGCCATGCATAGGGACTTGAGTCATCATACATACCCTAAATAGGGGATATTTTGTTTATAGTCTAAGTTCTTGTGTTTATTTTAGCACTAATTTTGGTTTGATAAAATCTCATACAGTGATCATTCAAACCTTGATGTCAAAGTCTCTGATCTAAAACCTTGGTTATAAATGACCAAAGGTCAAAGTTTATTGTGTTGGTGTGTTGATTTGGTGCAGTAGGCATGTTAGTGATTGGGTTAGGGGGTAGTGGGTTAGGGTTAGAGGGACACTGGCTTAAGGGGATATTTTCTACATTTTCATAATGTGGTAGGATTTGGGGATTTTTTGGATTAGAAGTGAGGCACCTAAGGTATCAATGGGTTAGTGGGCAAGGGGTTCTGGTTTTGTTGGTACTAATGGTTAAGTGGTTTATAAGTTATCATGTTATTCAGTTTGGGGATAGATGTTAATGTTAGGTACGAGGTGAGGGGGTTAGAGGTTGAAGCTTCCTAGGTGCATGAATTCATTGCATGGATCAAGTGTGCCAAGTGCATGAGTCATTTACATGGGTTGGTTGTGTTAGGTTAGTGTCTAATTAGTGGCATTATTTATGGTGTCCATTTCAATATTTGTAACACAAAGGATGGTTCTCATGGCCTGAACTATGGCACGTGAACTAAATTTAGGGTCTAATGCCATATTAATTTTCCATGGGGTTGATGGTCCATGCATGTTAACCTAGATTACCACATAAGAATCTCTAGCCTACATGTGAGATCGTCATGATCATCATTGTCACCATCGTCGATGTCATTGTTGTTGTTGGTTTGTCCATGGTTATGTAAACCAATAAACCAACCATGGTTTAATATTTATAGGTTATGTAAACCAATAGTGTTCTCATAACCTAAATAATGGTCCATGGTTAATAAATTTATTATATGATTCATGGTCTATGTGTAGGGCCATACACATAATTACTTTACCTTACAAGTGCGATATTGTGGCCATTTCAATATTTGTAACATTGACGATGGTTCTCGTGGCCTATACCATGGCCTATAAACTAATTTTAGGGCCTAATACCATATTAATTTGCTATGGGGTTGATGGTCCATGCATGTTAACCTAGACTACTACATATGACCTGCATATGGAATATCTAGCCTATCTGTAACAATTCCCTCGGTTGCTCTTGAGTGATGATTAAGGCCTTGCGACATCACATAATCTCTAAAGAGTGAATCTAATTTCAACTACAAGTGGGATATGTTTGTAATTTTTAGATCTGTAACACCAAAAATGAAAATTTTCCTGCCAATTTCAACATGCTAGTAATTTTCATTCCATCACCCTTTCTTCTCATTGTTTTCCCCTTTTTTGTGAAGGGTGACTCAAGTCTCTGCCTCCCATTCCACATCTAACAAATACTCCATCCTTCCACATATACACAGCTAAATGGATAAAGTCTGCATGCACTTTTAAAACACCAGAAAACACCAGAAAAACCCTGAAGAGACCCGAAAAGATTATGTACTGGATGCATCCTCCATCACTCTGCTCAGTTCTAAAGTGGAATCATAATTATTTACTTAAACAATGTATTTAATAATTTATTAAATCTAGTAGCTTTCTTATGAATCCATATAAATGTATTTTAATATGTGACGTGCCTAGCCTTGTACTAAATGTCTAATTAACTTTTTCATCATGGGAATGAAATCAAAATGAAAATCATGTTTAGGTATCCCGTGCCATTTGGAATAGTGGTTCCCGCCACTCCATTTTGTGATATGTTTTTAAGAAATTGGTTCAATCCCGCATGATTTGGACAGATTGGTTCTATGAGCACTTGGTATCCTTCATCGATCGCACTCTGGGGTTGGCTCTCAAACCAAGGGATCCTTCATACCAAGTGCTTGAACTACATTCAAATCTGGGACTGGCATTACCATAGACGCTAGCACTGGAACCAGCTCTTAAACCAGGGGATCCATTCAATTGGCGTGGTAGAATTGAAGAACCTTGAAAGGGCAAGGTGCATCCTCATATTTTCGTGCAGTCTTGTTTATTCTAATCTAGTTTTAATGATAAATGCCTTGTTGATATTTTCCTTTGGTGCCGTAAGGTAGAGTGAATCATTAGTGTTGTTAGGTAGAGTGAAAGAAAATTAAATAGACTATAATAAATAGACAACCAACAAACAAAGATTGATGTATTTTATTATAATGAAAAAACTACATGTAAATAAGACAAAAGACAACAAATATACAAGGTAGCATATGGTAAAAATACAAAAGACTGCAAATAGTTGGACTAACATAAGATTGCAAACATTTGGACTAGTCACATGAAAGCTACAAAATTGTGTTCTTAAAAAAATTGTATAATTAGCAAGCCATGAATTGTGAAGTCACCTACTAAGTTGTTATTCATAGGAACTATAGACAAAATTATTCAGAAACTACTTAATTTCATATATGATAGATACCACCTCAGCATCATGTATGATAAATATCACCTTGGAACACTCCCATGTCTCAAGGAGCTACTCATGTGACCTAAATATAGATTACATGATGCCATCATTCCCATCCCCATAGTCCATTAGATTAATTTGTTCACTCCCTAAGGCTATAAGTTCTCACCCAACGATATCTATATATTTATAACCATCTCCCTCTTTCCCTTCACCTCCCTATATATTACCATGTCTTTTATTGATGATGCTAAACCCTAGGTAGGATGCTTTGGAATGTCAAGTGCCACATGGAATATTGTGAAGGGGTCTAGTAAGGGATTAGGAAACAAATTTTATTATGTGAATGCTAGTGATTTGAGTGTAGTCATGGGTTATAGTGAAGCGATGATGAAGAAAACAAATATACCTAGTTATAATATTGGGATTACATTGGAAAGCCAACTAAGAAAACCAACAAATATAGATAGTGTTTTCCATTGGAAAAAGTCACCAATACCACCAAGACATGCCCCTAGTTCCCTTTACTATAAGATACTCTTTCATTCCTTCGCTTGTCATCTTCAATGGATTGACAACCATTTGTTGAGAAATTTTTGAAGGTCTAGTTACATTTGAGTGGAAGGTTGTTAGATTTGAGTGTAACAATGGTTATAGTGAAGCGATGATGAAGAAAACAAATATACATAGTTATAATATTGGGATTACATTGGAAACCCATCTAAGAAAACCAACAAATATAGATAGTGTTTTCCATTGGAAAAAGTCACCAATACCATCAAGACATGCCCCTAGTGCCCTTTACTATAAGATACTATTTCATTCCTTCACTTGTCATCTTCAATGGATTGACAACCATTTGTTGAGAGATTTTTGAAGGTCTAGTTACATTCGAGTGGAAGGTTGTTTGAGTCATAGGACATAAGCTTTTATTTTGAAAACCTTGATGCAAAAAACTACTAGATCAAAAGTACATATTGCGATCTAGGGAAATAAATCCGAACATTGTTACACCTCACACACTTTGATTTCATTATACACACATTTTATTTGAGCATATCCTTACACCTCACACACTTTGATTCCATTACACACACATTTTATTTAAATAGATCCTTATTATTCCTATGAGCACTATTAAATTGTCCCACTCCCTTTCTACACTAGGAGTTTGAACTAGTTCAAAAGCATAGAGAACCATTAGTTACTTAGGCATTCACATAGGATTTAACGCCTTACTCTACTATGCAAGGATTAGTTTTCAAGTTGGGCCTTATGCATGGCCCTTCAACCTCACAAACTAATGTTATGCTATGACCCAAAATTTTGGCCATGTACCATGGCCTATGTTTGAAGAACCATCCATGGTATACTAAACCTCAAAATGGCCATGCTATCTTGCTCGCATGGAAAATGTTGACCATGCTGAGCCTATGTCATGTCCTTTGTCCGTATGCATAGTCCATCAACCATGTACACAAATAATATCAATTAATACCCTCCCTTTTGTCCCTAGAGATCGACTTAGACCTTGAAAACTATTCATGGTGCACGTTAAACCTCAACATGACCAAGATATCTCACTTGTATACTAAATGCTCCTTATTTTGTTCTCTTGTGGAGGAATTGAGCACCACGTGCATTCATCATTCAACACCATATACCATTAGAGTTCTACAGTTGAGGCACTCAGGATAAGGAAACAATTGCTTCTAGATCACAAGCTAACAAGTAGCAAGGATCAACTTTTTTCTTGGAAAGTCCACATGTGACAAGGATACATTACCTTGTGGAAGTCACTGTGTATCCTACGACAGGTTCCTAGGGCATTACACTACATCATTTAAAAGGAGGAGGTTTCTCATTGCATTCTACCCCAAGTCTATCCACCCACTTTCCTTAGTGAATAAGTATTGGTGCCCAGAATATTGTAGGGATGGGTGGAAAGAGATTTAAGTTGGAATATCCTCACCTTTTTGCTTCACAAGGTCGTCGGTAGCAAGGCGCCATTGTATTTTTAAGTTCATGGCTTAGCCTATGGTAGGTTATTGGGGCATTGCATGATGTCGTCTAAAAGGTGGAGGGTTGTTCATTCCTTGATATCCTTGCTATTTCATTGCGTGGCCTCTCTCTCGTTGTTCACTTTGACTTGGATTTCTTCGGTGCCTAATAAAAATGGCCCACACAACAAGACTCCCATGCATTTTTGAACTGAAGCTCATCATCATCATCATCAACAACATCATCATTATTGTCATCGTCACCATTGACATCATCATCATCATCATAATCATCATCGTCATTGTCACTGTTTTCCTCATCATCATAATCAATGTTAAAATGCATAAAATAAAACCTGAAAATATGTTAAAACTTAAATTAAAAACTAAATGTGAAACTTAAAATATAACCTAGGTTAATACTAATTTAAAAATTATTTTAAATATTTTTATATATGTTAAAAACATATACTAAAATATATGACAAATATATCAAATCTATATTTAACATAACCTGCAATATTTAATTTCAAAAACACATATGAAAGTCTTCCCACGCTCCCAATTCCAAAACATTGATCACTATCATTCTTAGTGTTAGTAGATGAAAATCCAAGCATGCACATTCAGTCTCATTCCAACTGTGTATAGAGGGTCGAGTTCATGATGTAAGGGTATTTCCGAGTTTCCAAAGTGTGGAAGGAGGGCGTGGCATTCATCTTGAAGATTGATCTAATTAAAAAAGGGGCAGTGTATTACATTTAAGAGGATGATTTCACTCACTGAGGTCTTCCCCTTCACTGTTGAGGTCGTATTTCCTTGCAAAGGCAACCCACATTCTGAAGAGGGGTTGTAAAATACCCTTAAGAAAAAAAAATTATTTTTCTTTTTCTTTTCTTAACAATTAATATTTATTTCCTCCAACTTTATAAATTGTGTCCCTTTGAAAGATTTCACTTCTTGTCCGGGCATTCAAAATCCAGAAAGGATACTACTAACCATAAACACAATAATACACTCAAAGGTTATGTCTACAACAAGGAATATTTCATTAGTTAACTTTTAAAATTTTATTCCTTGAATTAACTCTTTTCATCTTTGCCAATATAAGTATAGATGTACATCCTTTGAAATTAAATCCTACTTTTAGTTTGGCATTGAAAATTTCAGAAAGAATATTGACTAAAAACCCTAGGAATTAAATCGGGGTTCTTTCTACAGCTAGGAAGCTTTCACTAGTTGGCTTGCTGCTTACTTAGCTCTGGCTAAGAATCTCATGTATTCTTATGACAAGTGTGACATAAAGGGGCAAGGACCAAGGCCGAATACAGGTGAAAGTATCTCTAGTTACCCGCATAAGTTTTTTTAATCCTCGCAAATAAACAAGGGACTAAAGTATGAACACTTTATTTGTAGGTGTGCTACCATGTTAGGTATGGCATACCATGGGGTGGTCGTTATGACCAGGTGGCTGGGGCAGTCGGCTGTGGCCATCCCCACCTAGGATCGACCCCAAGATCAGCATTGAAGCACGCCTCAACTCGAGAATGCGTGCCAACACACTACTTGTGAAAAAGCAGAAAGGTATGGCATACCATACAAAACTAAACAAGGGATTTCCTTCCCTAACCCCACACTAGGTGTAACTCCTTTTAACAACTTAATAATGAAGTTAAGCCTTTACACCACTTAGCATACAATACAATAAAGGTCGAAGCAAGATCACATCAAAGGTTTGACCCACTAAGTAACAAGCTTAAGAACGCATTAGGTGGAACTGGAAGAAGGTCCAAGTCACTACTCGACTGCTAGAATTTTAAATGAGATATCATGACACTGGAATTCCCAGTACACAAATGACCCTTGGCTTTACGAAGAGACTCTACCCTGATGTACTATCTTCCAGGCGTTAATTAAAGAGTTGGTGGAAAATAGGGCCAATTTTTTTTTGTTGGAGGAAAGGGGTGTGAAAGGGTTCATTCTACCATTTCACTTTCAATGAGTCGCGGCTTAAGACCTGCAACAATTCTGATACAATCGAGTTCCGGTTTTACAAATTAGAGCTGCTACCACGAACTAGACTCATATTGAAAATCCTATCTCGAGACCAAGGACTTGATTCAACACCACGGTGCAGGTACCTGTGTGAGCTTATGAATTTTATACTTGATTTTAGGTAAGTTTTGGTTTACAGTAACTTACATTTTATGTTGTTCTTTACTTACTGCTCGAATTTTAATACTTTTCTCTTGCTAACTCAACTTGTCCACGTTGACAGGTTATGGCGAGGTCTTTGAACGGCATACCAGCACATACTGCTCCACGGTAAGCAACAACCCAGCTACCGAAATGTTTTCTACGCTGGTTGGAAAGAACTCAGGAGAAAAGGAAATTCTTACAAGAAGTCTACGAGGGAAGACTACGTCTTCTCAGAATTCTAAGCAATAACCAAATGGTATTTGTTCAACTTAGGATTAAACCCTCGCTTTAAATGCCCAGGAAACTAAAATGTCGTGCTATTAAAAGTAAAGCTTGTTTGCATTTAAGGTATTTATCCAAAATGATGTGGAATATACTTTGTTTGCTTATGGATTATCTATATCAGGGTGATCACAGTAACAGAAGGTCTTGGTACCTGCAACGCAAATAACCTAGAGCTGTAGGATTATTGTTTGATGATTAAATATGTAAAGATACATACATTTTCTTTTTGCTGAATACTAGGTTATGGTTGGACCTATTTCGCTCTGTTGAGTATCTTTAAAAAAAACTGTAACTTCATATAATTTTATTCGCAGCATGCTTACGATTTTGGTCCATTTAAAATCTTAATGGATCTGTTTTATTCTATTAAATTCAACCCATAACCCCTTTAAGAGGTCCGTTCTACTTAGACGGTGGACTACTTAAGATCTATAACAACATACAATTTTCTTTTTACAGTTAGCATAGGGTTTATGGCCCATTAATAAATGAATAGTTCTATTTCCATTTATTAAATTAAACTGTAACCACAATACAAAGTCTGGGGCGTTTGCTTATGCAGTTAGGTCTACTCTGTTTCTTTTGATAAAAATCACCTAGAGAAATATTTCCTATTCTCAAGTTATCTTTTTCTAGATTTGGTATAATGGTGATCCAAAATCTCTCTATAGATATTTTACAAACCACGAGATAAATCTCGTGTTTAAAAAATATTCCCTTGTAAATTAATGTTCAGTCATCAGATGCTAGTTCTATACTTAAAAGTAAAATTGATACTCTACTAATTTACGAGATGCGAAACCTAGATCATATGATCGGCGGTTTCTAAACCAACTCCATAGTTTTATTTTATCAATTCCCTGGTTTTAAATTTAACTGAGAAGGCCTAAACTTGTACACCTAATCGATTTGGGGTTTCTAGTTGGTAGAGGGACTCAAAAATCAAAGATAAATATAACTTAGCCGCGTTGTTTGCATAACCAACAGAGTCACAGCGCATTAAGTGAAGTTTTAGACAACATAAATATTTTACTTTCCAGAGTGGGACAAATGAGTATAATGCCAACCCAGATCGGGAGTAAGAGTGAATGCATACTAGTTCTACAATCTAACAATCACTATAAAGTATTGAAATCTTAGGATTAGTTTATACTCTATTCTCTTTGGGTAATGTTCAGTGGTTGAAACCTCAAGAATATTTTTACTCTGTTTCTTTCGGTAATGCTCTGTAAAGTACAACCCCTTTCTACAATTTTAGCGGAGGTTTTTACCTCTATACACAGTAAAAACATAACCTTTCATTTTCATCAAGCAAATCAAACATATGATAAATTCCAAGTATCTGTCTGAAATCGCTAACTAACCCTGAAAATATCATATGCATAATATCTGTAAGCATTAACCTTCCTCTACTAGAACATTTACAATCGCATCTCAACTCTGAATAATACTAACATTTATTAAAACCAAGGAAAACATTAATATTAATATTCCACCGACTGCAGAAAGGTACATAACTCCTAGGAAGTAGTAAACATTACGAACTGTATTAATAATTCACTGTAAAAAGAACATGGAGTATACGATCCAAATGTAGTAGGAATAGCCATGTTCCATCCAATCGTAGATTAGGCGCAGCTACAATGCCTACCTGTAATCACCCCCAAGCTAGAATCATGCATGCAAAGAGTAGGTACAGTCAACCTCAGATCCAAATCTCTGTTAAACTTCCAGAGAAGTCTTTCCTAACATAGAATGCTCACACGCCAAAAAATCCTCCCCAGCATACTAAGTAGCGTCCTGCCTCCCACATATGCTCTCTTCTTATAGTTTTGTTTTTTGCCTAGGTCTTTTCATTAGTAGCCAATTCCTCATGGAATTTTTGCAGCTAGTAAAATTCCTGATTTTCAGGGCATGTCTAGTGCCATAAATGCACTTCTGACACTTGTTTCAACTTCCCTGAGGTTAACTCTCACTTGTACCTTACTTTTTCATGCATGATCTCCTCATTTAACATGGTTGTTACCCCTCATTCTTTTATTAAAAGAAATTCAATCACAATGTTTTTATTACATTAGTCCCTCTAGGACTTCTTGGTGGATTTCATATCCAGCATATTATTGAAAAATCAATAATTCGAAAATAATTAAAAATAATAATAAAAATCGTAAAATATTTGTATTCTTTGGGGATGCTACAGGGGTCGTGTCACTTTCCAGAGGGGATGTGACTTCATTTATGGGCTAATACTTTGTTGTGTGGGCCCTATCTCTTTAGTACTGGGCCAATATTCCATTGTGAGGACCGTGTTGTTTAGCTGGGAAGGCTGCAGACCTGTTGAAGAGGACTTTCAGGCATAAATAACTTGTTCTTTTCATTGTTGGGCACTTTGGAGGAGAACCATCACTTGAGACCCCAATGGCACTCCGGGGCATATGGTAAGCTACTATAGCCATCCACAGACTTGTAACTTGTTGCCATCATCTAGAGCAAGTCAAATCTATGTTTGCAACTCATACATCTAATTATAGGTCAGTTTTAATATATTATATCAGACAGATCTGAGTTTGTCTATTGCCATAAATTATATCATATTTGTATGTTGGAATAATCTTGCACATATTTCATTGCAAAACCCCATTGAGAACACAAGTCAACAAAAAACATCAGAAATGCATGTGAATACCTTGACTTAACTTGGCAAAGATACAAACTCAACAACAACTTGGCTATACTTGAAATGAAACTCTGGTGTAGTTGATTGAGTGAGTGCAACTAACTTAAACCAAGCAATGGAGAACAATCAATTGACTGACTATGAACAAATCCACCAAACCGAGCCCAAGGTGAATGAGTGGATGCCTTGAAGAAAACCTTTCTTTGAATTTTGTAAACATTTTTGACACTGCATGGTAGTTTGTATTGCTGAGCAAACCTCTTTCTGATTGAATACTGTTGCAATGAATTGAGTAGTACCCTAGCACAAAACTCAAGTAATAAAGTGTATTCAATGGATTGACATGACCTGAAGTTGTTCAAACATGAACATGTTATGAATAGAACTAGACTAGGGAGTGTGTGATGCTTGGATCATGCCCAGTGAGTGATATCCACCTAAAGTCCAAGAATCTCTCAAGCATAAGTGTATCACCCAGTGATGAATCAATCCTCTAGAAAGACTTCGCTTGATTTTTTTATTGCCTTAAAACTGCTCCTAAGTTCTACCAAATGCTTGAGTAGGAGAACCGAGGGTAAAACTGTTGTATTGGAAGCAATAGACCAAGGTTCAAACCTCCTTGGTGCATTATTTTGTTCATTGAATTTTGAGCAAGTTGATACTTTTTGGATTGTGAACAAAGTACTGGAGAGGGAAAACACTATTCATCTTGTTGCAACCCATTTAACGCGGCTACAATGGGCCTGTTGATTGTTGGATCTTATTTCATGCACAGGTTCCATCTGCAAGTTGGAGGCCTTCTTTGGAGAGAGAGTCATCTTCACTGTTGAGATACCCATAGGCTTGTAGAGGAATTTGGAATAAAAATAGTTAACAAATGTCTCACCTCATATATAGGATATAGTAACAAATTGTTCGTTCTGTATTACGACTTCATCCAATTTATTGCAAGAACAGTCTCCAAAAATCTATAATTTGGACACACCTTTCTCTGTAACCAATTTTAAGAGAAACTTTAAGGCTAGGAGTAAAGTGTAATTATTACACCCCTCCCAGACCAACGTTAAATAAAATAATGTTGTCTACCTCACTAAAAGGAATGCCTTGGCTAGTGGAACCATCAAGATACCCTAAGGCCCTTGACTGGTACAACTTTATGTATTTCAAGGATGGTCCTATATTGTGAAGCACATTGGAAAGGAGGAGTGATTGCAGATATTTGTACTCAAAGATATCTGCATCCCTTGCCAGCTATATACCCAAGCTACAGTTAGAGTGAAGGCTCTATATTCCTTTAAATCATGATTCTACAACCAATTCTTGAGGTAATAAGAAATTGTCTTCCCCTGCCAGCTATATTCCTTACTTTTGTTAAGATTTCCATGGATGGACAAACCAAGCTAGAACAAGGACATTGATAAAACAAATGATTTATAGTCTCCTCTTTAAAGGCCACCAACAATTTTTCTTTGAGAGGACCTAGGTGCACTTTATGATACTTTGTAATGAACATAATGTATATAGAAAGCATTATAAATAGTACATAATAATAATGAGTGAAGTGGTGCATCATGATTAGAAGTAAAGACCTAATGAAGGGACATGACCTATCAAACCATGGTGATTATAGTAAATGCAGATATAATTATATCGTTCCATGGCATTGTATTCATATTTTATCTATTCATTCATACTTTACTATTACTTATTCAATGGTCCTATATGGATTTATGTCTATTTTCCTCCTTAGGTTGGATATTTAATAGTAAATGAGTTGTTCATTTCATTGATATTAGAGGCATATTCTGATCCAAATTTTGGTCACACCCCTAAAAAATCAAAATCTTTATGAGTTCCAAGTATACCATATGATACAATAGCATATATAAATCGGGAAATAAGAAGTGATAGGGTTTTTGGAAGTGAATTTGTCATCACTATTGGGGTTTTCTATGAACTTTATTGAGTTGTCCGACTACTCTCGCACACTTTGTGTTCTATTGTGGCAATTGCGATGAGGTTAGCATGCTATGTTGATCTATGAAGTCTTAGCAAGTAAAATTCAGCATGCTTGATCGAGTTGCATCATTGGACTACATGAGTTGGATTGTAATGCTTCCTACAATACAATGCTATCTCTCGCTCTAAAACTATGCAAGACTATTTGTTGTGATGCATGCCCTATGTTGTTTTTTATTTGTAAATCATGTTAATTAAGTAGTGACCTTTTCTAAACTTCTATGTACACATCAAAATTTGTTGAGTTTTTTCATAGTTTGAATCCAACTACAATCCTCTGAATGCAGCCCTAAAACTTGTTAGAACACCAACAACCAATGGTTGATCCACATGGTGAAAAGCTGGGGAGAATGTGCGTTTTATCCAACAACTCCTGAATCTACCTCTTTATCTCTTCATTATTTCATAATGAAGTTCTATGCAACACCTTATTGTATGTTTATGTTGTTGTCAATTACACTACTTGGAGGCATACCTTCAGGTCCTCGAAACAATTGTTGATATCATTTTAGGAAATCATTGAACTACTTTTGCTCATGTGGCTTTCTTGTTGTGCCAAATATTTCCTTAACTTATTTTTGTTGTTTCTATTTGTTGGTGGTAGATTTCTTCAGAGACCCAAAAGTATGGATTGCAAAAACGACACCACACATATATCACCGAACTCTACTTCGTTATTATTTTTCTAAAATTTCCCTAGATGCACAAATCTTTAGTGTTGATAAGTATACCCTAGGAGTAGGGCTCAATATGTGTTGCAGAGTCATGTATAAAAATGTTTTTCTCCCTACTTTTTCTGTGCAAACTCTTGCTCATGCTTTTGGTCCTTCTATAGAAGGTGCCTCCAACAATCATCTTTCAGTTTCAATTGTTTGTTATGCTTACAGTAATTGCAAAATAATTTTTCTTCTTTAGAGCAATGCTTTTCCTTTCCTTGGATGATTTGTACTCAGTCTTATGCTGCACAGTCCAGTTGAATGGCTTCTTATATGCACATTAACAAAATTTTCTTTCTTGAGCAGAATTAGCACTAACAATGCTGTTTGGATTCCTCCAATTGCTTTTCACCTATGCTAACTTCAGTTTATGACAAGCATTACTAGAGTGAATATGATAAACATCTCAAGATCCGTTTTATTTGGGGTCATTTATTCACCAATGAACTTGTTGATTAACTGGTTTGCTTTAGCCATCACTTTCAGCCAAATGGTATAATCATTAATTTCTTGAATATAGGAATCTATTGATTGGTTCAACTCCTAACACAATTACTATGGTTGTAATCTCAAGGGGTTTTCTTAATAAGTTGTTGCCAATGTCACTATGCATTTGGCTAGTTCTATGCTGGAGGGTTCCCAGTTCGAAATCCCTTGGGTAAGGCACTTTATCCTGCACCAATAGGTTTAGTATGGATGGATTGAGATTCCATCTACAAATGTGGGGATGCATCCCTTTGGTTTCCCCGTGAGGTTTTTATTTGAAAAAATGTTCTTTTGTTGTTGTTTCTCCTAGTAGTTGATGCGATATAACTTGTCCTTGACAAAAATATCAAACTCCTCTGAGTTCCTATTTCTACTCAAGTAAATTATTCTAATAAAGAAAAAAAATTCTTGCATTCTTTTTAGAAATTGTCTCCCTTTGTATATTGTTGCACCTTGTAATAGGAATTGAGCTGCTCTAGTGAGTCGTCAATTTGCATGTCATCCATTTCACTGTCATCGCCTATAGGGAAGAATTTCAACCTTGGTATCCACTCAGAGAGGATCCCAAATTCAGTAGGGGCAGAGGATTGCTGCTTGATTTCATAATAAAATGGTTCTTTGGGTTTTTCTGGGGAATTCCCATATGTAGTGCTGCTATGAAAATTGTCAAATTTTGTGACATCTGAGTGACATGGGCCATTTTCTATCCAAGTGCCCCATTTTTGCATTGAGATTGATAATTCCTTCCTTGCACACTTCAATTTGTTTGTCCAAATTACCCATTTTTCCCCTCAGATTGGTAATTCCTTCCTTCCAACTTTTTCGTCCAAGGGTGAGTCAAGTTTCAACCATAAATTATGCACAAAATGGTGCTCTGATATCAAATATTGTTAGATTTGGAGTTGCTTATGAAAATGCACAATCAGAAAACAAATTACATAGAGATTAATTCACCATAAACAACCTATTGATTATGGCACAACTTATAAATTAAAAAATCAAGCAAATATCACATATACAATGGTGAATGTAAACAATTTTTATGAACAACATGAAGCCTCTAAGAAACTTCATTGAACTCAACAACCTGATCACATTGTTGTGAAAATTATAAATATTCTATAGCTAACAGATTATTCTATATTCCATATAATACGATAATATACATATATGGGGAAATTGGAAGAGATGGAATCATTGGAAGGTGATTTGTCATGACTGTTGGATTTATGCACAAACTTTTGCAAAGCTATTTTATTGTGCCAACAGTCTCTGCATTGTTCATTAAGTGGCAGGATGTTCTAACTGAATTTTTTTTGTTATGTTATTGAATTTTTTAGGACATTCCCCAGTGACTTGAAAGAATCCATAGAAAGCCATGATTTTTGTTGCACCAAGGTGTGCAGACTTGCCAGAGCTTCAAGAAGTTCGCTCAATTTTTTCCACAAAGTATGTTCATGAGTTCATTACAGCTGCAGTTGAGTTACACCCTAACAATGGGGTCAACAAACAGGCAAGTAAATATTATTGCTTCATTTATTCTAGAGGACAAAGGTAATTCAGACTTCTTTTTTTGGCGGTGAAAATTTGATATTAAACTTGTTGCAGTGTGCTAATTTGTTATATCTTATCACAGATCATTCAAAAATTATCAATCATAGCTCCAAGAACAGAGATAAAATTACATCTTTTGAAAGAAATTGTTGTTGAAAATGGAGTTGACCAAGCATTTGTACTGATCTATGACTTATACAGATCCTTCAACTTACTAACTCAATTGAATCCATACCAGTTTTTGAGGGATAAACTAGATGACTATATAGGGAGATGAAGAATACTTACAATCTCTCTTAACCTAGAAAACCCTCCAATTTTCCATCCTATACTCCCGTTAATATAGGGAAATTCCACCTCATATATGAGGTGACACACATGGAAGGGTGTGAAGATATGGTTTACTGGGAAGAATATCTCAATGTTTTAGGCTTATGGACCTTGTGGTTCGATGCAGCTTGTAATGGAAAAGGAATGGGATAAAAAGGTACGTGTATAAACATAAACAGACCAACCTAACAAAGCGGCAATGTCCCAAAACCACATGGTGAACTGCCTGATCAGGAACACTGAGAAACATTAATGTTGTAGCAGGTGTGGGATTATTATGGTCACCTGGGGTAGGGATCCATCCAGTGACTAGGGGAGCATCATCCATCATTAGACTTCTGGCCTTGTGGTTCTCTTATATGGCCAAGGTGATGGTTGGAAAATGCTTATAATTCCTCTCTGGGGCAGGAGGCCAGCTATGCCTATTCCCCCTTGGTGAGATGGGGTCTAAGATGGGCCAGCTGGTTCCTGGCTTATAGTGTAGTAGCAAGTTTCAGCTCTATGGGTCTTTGCTATATGTAAATTCACAGGTAGTATGGATTTCAGTGGATATTTGGTAGAATATGGATATAGTACGGTAAGCGATACCATATTTGTATTATGAAAATCCCCAAATAAACCCAAATACTGCTAAAAAATTCCCAAACTAAATGATTTAAAGCCACAAAATTCCATTTAAAAACCTATAAATATCTGGTTAATTGTCAGATCGCAATTTCAAAGAATTTAATTGTTTTTTCTTGATTGATTGTGCATTCTGAAGCTTAAATTCTTAAATACAAGTAATTTTCCAAGATATAATACTGGCTGTGTAATGTGTTTTTGGGTTGCGTTCTAGGCCGTGACTAGGCAATTATATCCTTTCATTTTCTTCTATGTTTCACCACCAGAGTCCAGGCTCCAAATGTAATAAATTCAATTACTTAGAAGTTTTGTTTAGACTCTAGCATGCTACCAGATTTTAATAGTGATCAGTAGCACGCAACCACACTGTGTCATGAATCATGGTGCTCGTAGGATGTAGCTTTAATTCTCCTATGAAGACTTGTAGAACATTTGAGTTATTATTTTAGCTCATTAACATTTGCTTATACTTTTTTCCCTCAAGATTTTGTGGATTTGGCACTATAACACTTTTGACAGTTCTTACATTTCTGTGGGGGGTACTTTTACATATTGTCATCTAATGGGGGTTACGGGAGAGGCGAATGCAGTTGCTAAGTGTTTCTGCAGTATAAATCCAACAGTTCAGCAGCAGATAATACTGGGCTTTAATAATGTTCATACACAATATAAAATTATTTTTTCCTGTCAAATTAACAAACAAAAAATATCTTAAAACTGAACACTATTTTGTGTTTCCCTCTATTCTGCTAGTCTTTGCCTAGACCCCGAAATACCATCAAAAATATTATTTTATGTTCTTGTCAGTCTTCATTTCATTCACCCCGTGCATCCTCCTAATGAAGCACAAATCTCTATAACATTCTCAATAATTTTCTTACAAACTATTTCTATATAGTCACTTTATCCTGCTATCTAAAGATTTTGCAATCAAGATGTCCTCATGCTAATCTATGCAATCAAGATGTCCTCATTCAACCAAAAAGCATCCCACTTCTCACCTTTAAAGATTTCTCCTAGGACATTGATTACACAATGGCCAATAACAATATTAAAGGTGCATTCTCCATAAAGCAAATATATTCCAAAGCACGAGACCTCAAAGGCATGAAACGACCCAAAAGAATGCAGGCCATCTTCCTTAGATTGGTCTCCCATGTAAGACTATATCTCATCCAATGATCACTAAAGCACTATTTCAATGGTTGTAGCTCTTGATTGTTTACTGTTCAATATCAAATCAGACCCTAGCTTCTTGTTGGTGCATCAAAGTACTCCGGAATGTTGGACGCTACATCATGATGGCATGAAATGATGATACAAACCCTTACAATTGGAATCTCAGCTCCAAAATATGGTATGATGGATAGCTCCAAGTCGATTGGTCCTCACAGAGTGCACATTAAACGAAGAGGAGAGGGGATGGTTCATCAATAGACCCAAAAATGACCTGTGCTTTGTCATGTGTTCCAACAGACCCTCTTAATTTTTGGACAGGACACAAAAGGGGGAGTTGTCTGCTCAATGCTAAAGGACAGTTACAAATCCTGCCTCAAATTTTCCTGGAAATGGCCTTACTACTGGATGGTCAGACCTATTACACTTTGTTATCCTCAAACCAGAAACTAAAAATGCAACAACAGGACCCTAAACAATGAGTAAGGGCTCCACAGGCTCGTTGGAATCATTCCCTGGCTGCATCCACCCTTTGATTATTGTCTTGAAAGATGGAATATGCCAATGCTAGTCACCTACTGCAGAAAACCTTCTCCTTGGGTAACAAAATTGGTTGTCATGCTTCATCACGATTGCATGCAATTATGCTAATCATGACTGTGCAATGATTACAAAACTGGGAATGACATGGCTACCCAACCCACATATTACACCCAGATTTTTCATGGAACAGGTTTTATGAATGCCAACTATTGGTTGTTAGTCCCTGCATACAGAACATCACCTAGTGATTGATCAGAATGATGAGATATGAGGTTGTTCATTAGCTGCCATGCCTGGTTCACTTCTGTCCCAAACTGCTACAGTATTAGTTAAAGTAGGGAATTTTGAGTATTATGGATTCTGATGCCTTTGATCATCTAATTGGTTTACAATGTTAAATATCTTACCTGCATTGCAAAGCATTTTGAAGAATTCTCCAGGTTTATATCTTCAAGCCACTTACTCTTCCAAGGGACATCTTTTGAAGAATTCTTAGTTTCTTTATGTTTGTCTTAGTGTGATATTGTATGCATTTTGTTGCACTTTTTTCACAACTTCAATTTCTATGAGCATGAAAGTCTTTTCATGGATGATATCTAGCACAAAGTTTTAACTTAAAAACAATTTATAGGTGCAGAAAGTCAAAGCTAGATATTGATGTTCATGAAATGTTTTTTGTTCATGAGCAGGTTTGTCAGTCACTGAATTTGCAAACTTCTGGAAACCTTTTGTGGCACATGTTTGCTGTTGTACTTTGCTCTGCAGTGTTGGTCGTTCAGGTAGGCTTTTCGAAATGGCAAGTCATCATCTCTTTACTCCCTTTCTTTAAAGATAGAGATAGTTAAGCTTTAAAATATAGATAGTTTTGAAGGCTAAAGATGTGGCATAAATCTTTAAGAGTATATTTTTTATAGATTTTGAACATGTTTACAAATGTTCATACATTGATACTTTGTAGGTCAGAGAAATCAATATGTGCTTTAGGAAGAATTAATGTAGGTTTTTTTCATCATCACTTAGAAACTTTTATGTTTCTTCCAAAAATGATCAAAAGTATGGGATAATGTGAAGTGCTCTTCCTTTACAAATTCATAATTTATAAAATTAGTTGTTACACCTACTTTTATGCTGCTTTGCTGCTCCTTATATGCATTTAGTTTAGTTTAGTTTAGTTTTCTTTTTGTACAAGCAGATTACTGTGTGATAGGTGACATCTATTGTGTTTTTTGTGGCATATATGCTTAATGCTACTAGAGCTGGAATAGTATCTTCTACAAAGGTCTCTAGTTTTTTAGAGAAATCCTGTTACAATCATGTCTTGAACATTCTTAGACTTGAAAATAATCCAGTATGGGTGTTAATATTGCTCATCTCCCTAATTATTAAAGGGTCCTATCTCAATGGTAGAGCACCTGCTTTATAAGCAGGAGATTGGTGGTTCGATTCCTCCGTACCCTATTGATATTGCAATATTGGTATTTTTAATAAAATATATTTTATTATGATTTATTATGGCTATAGAGGTGGTTTCAAATTTGTATGTTTGTACGAGGGGGGTTCTAAGCCACTTTCATATGTCACTATGAGGGGGGTTCTAAGCCACCTTCATACGTCACTATGAGGGGGGTTCGCAATTGTCCTTGTATGTTACAACGAAAAATGAGGGGGGTTTCAACCGCCTATGTAGGCCTCTACGAAGGGGGTTCCAAACCGCCCCTATAGGCCTCTACGAGGGGGGTCTTAAACTGCCTCTATAGGCCTCTACGAGGGGGGTTCAAAAATGCCCCTATAAGCCTCTACGAGGGGGGTTCCAAACTGCCCCTATAGGACTATACGAGGGGGGTTCACAACCGCCCCTATAGGCCTCTATGAGGGGGGTTTGAAACCGCCCCTACAGTCCTCTACGAGGGTGGTTCCAAACTGCCCCTATAGGTTTGTATGAGGGGGCTTATGAAGGGGGTTCACAACTGCCCTTGTAGGTCTCTATGAAGGGGGTTCAAAACCGCCCCTGGAGATCTCTATGAAGGGGTCTACGAGGGGGGTTTAAAACCGCCTCCATAGACCTCTACGAGGGGGGTTACAAACTGCCCCCAAAATTGACTTTTGGGGGTGGTTCCAATCTCGTCAAAAAATGCCCTTAAAGGGAAAAACTTTTAACATTGGTGCCTTTATGGGCGGTTTTGCCAAAACCACCCCCAAAGCCAAAACCCCCCCCATAGGTCACTCTTGGGGGCGGAAGACAACCCCCCCTAAAGGCCAAAAATGTAGTAGTGAACCAAGTTCTGGGGATTCATTTGCTCCCTTCTCCCATTGGATTTAGTCTCTGCATGATCTTCTTGCACATTTTCTCCTAGCGCATCTTCACCATGTTCATAAGGATCATGGGCATCATTCATGGTCACCATTTTCTTTTCCCTGTTTGTTTCCTCTGCTACAGTATTCAAGTTTTATCAGCTGCAACCATTGTTCATTATAAAGATATTTATTAGACATCATAGGAATGCATATAAAACATAAAAAATCCATTTTAACATAAATAAACTCATGGAACAATTCATAGAGCTTATTAGGCCTTCTACTTTGGCTCCAAGCAGCCTCAGTGCTGCAACCTTGGGCTCTGATACCACTATGTCACATCCCCGATACCCTCAGTGCCCTTTGAGTGATGGGGGAACAAGCCTGATAATTTTTCTTTTATTTTTAAATTATACCCAACTTTGCCAATTCACATAGTCGCAATGGCTTTGCTTTGAATTTCTGCAATCCACAATCCGCAATTGCGGGATTCACAAATTCGGAACACCAATAACATAGCGTCGAAGAACACCTTCCCGACTTCCGCAATCCGCAATGCGGGATTCGGATATCAGAATGCCAATTACACAGTGTTAAAGAACACCTTCCTGACTTCCACAATCCACAATGCAGGATTCATAACTTGGAACGCCAATTACGCAGCGTCAAAGACAACTTCTCGACTTCTGCAATCCACAATGCGGGATTCAGAAATCGGAACGCCAATTATGCGGTGTCGAAGAACACCTTCCCGACTTCCGCAATCCACAATGTGGGATTCGGAAATCAAACCGCCAATATCCAATCCAGTAAATTTACCTATCCAACTTCCACAATCCGCAATCCACGTTGTGGAACTCGGAAATCGGAACCACCATTTCACAACTTCACAAAATTTTCTCTTCCAATATCTGCAATCCGCATTGTGGGAGTGGGAAGTAGGAACCACCACGCATAATTCCATAGAATCACCCTTCCGACTTCCTCAATCCGCATTGCGAGTTTGGAAAGTCGGAATCCCAAATGCACAACTTCTATAGCTCATAACTTCTTCATCCTTAGACCAATTTGGGAAAACATGGTACCATTGGAAATCTCTCGGCAAGCACTATGAAATGGTGTCATACGTGCCATACATGCCTTCTTTCAGGCTAGCTCTGATACCATGTTAAATTTTCAGAATTTACTTCAATCTGATCTAGGATATTAACTGAGAGAACAACATGTACAACAAATCTATATCATATCAATCATGGACACAATAATGCAAGCACACAAGAGACACAGAGTTTACTTGGGGAAAACCATAAAGGTGAAAAACCCCAATAACTTCCTTAGAGATAGATAGAGCAATGATACAACCAAAATACAAGAGATAGTCTTCTCCTAGCAGCAGAGCCTCCTCCTTGACAAGTGCGCCACTCTCCAAAGTGTGAGTGAGAGAATAGAATGTGTAAAATGAGAGAGACACACTCTCTATTTATACACTAACTTGACTTGACCTTTACTCAACTAGGTCGGCCTCAACTTAACCACTTAACATAATGTTGACTGGGCTGACCCCCACTAAGGTGGTCTAATAACCCTTTGACCCACATGGCCTACCCCCAATAGGGTGGTCTAATAACCCTTTGACCCACATGACTTATACAGGGCCGACCCCAACAAGGTGGTCTAATAACCCATCAAGTATAAGTTACAACACTTACAATATAAATGACGACACTTCCATATAGAGGAATAATAACATCTCTATAGGAATACAATATACATATATGTGAAATACATTCCGAAGTTACATATACATCAACACTCCCTCTTAACTAGGAAGGTATTTCTCGACACAGATTTGCTAGCACAAGTCTTCTTCTCTGGATCATCATCAGCGAATCATCATCCTCGAATCATCGTCATCGTCACGGCTACTGCTATCTCAATCAATCTCTGAATCTACTCGTCATAGGAAGTTCTACAGAGCTAGTCCTTTTTCATACTGGATGTAGGCCCACCACCTGTAGGTCTTCATCATCACTGGCCATACTGTGGAATCCTCAGGACTTATTAGGTGCGTCACAAAACCTTAAAAGAGTCTCTTGACTAGCAAGAACCCTAAAGAGCATCTGAGGCCTTTTTCATCCTGTCCAGATCTCCAGGACTTATTACGTGTGACCCCACCACAAAACCTCGAAAGAGAATCCCAGGACTGATTACGAGCACAAGGATCAACCTATCGGATCTCCCACGACACAAATTACATGTGGTCACCACAAAACCTCGAAAGAGCATCCCAGGACTGATTACGGGCACAAGGCTCAACCTATCGGATCTCCCACGGCACAAATTACATGTGATCATGGAAAAACCTCGAAAGAGCATCCCAGGACTGATTACGAGCACATGGCTCAACCTATCGGATCTCCCAGGGCACAGATTACATGCCATAGGACAAAACCTCGAAAGAACATTTGCCAGATATCCCAGGGTACAAATTACATGCCATAGGAAAAACCTCGAAAGACTATCTGCAAATCTCCCAGGGCACAAATTATATGTCCTCCCAAGCAAAACCTCGAAAGAGCATTTGCCAGATATCCTAGGGTACAAATTACATGCCATAGGCAAAACCTCGAAAGACTATCTGCAAATCTCCCAGGGCACAAATTACATGCTTATCTACACAACCTGTTCCACGGCCACAAAGTATTAACCTGATACTCACCATACATCATCCTGATATACACATGATCATCCTGATCATCATACTTGCAACATCCTGCTGCATGTCATCTGGAGCAACATCCTGCTGCATGTCATCTGGAGCAACATCCTGAAGCTCGTCATCTATGATCATCCTGATCATACACTGCGTCCACCTGATGCATACCAAGTAGCTACCTGATACATATCATCATACATGATCCACCTGATCATACAATGTATCCACCTGATACATACATAGATACATGATCCACACAATGCATCTAACTGATATATATCAACATACATGATCTACCTATACATACAAACGATCCAACTGATCATATCCAGCATCCAACATGATGCGTATATACATATGAATGATCCAACTGATCATATCCAGCATCAACCTGATGCGTACATACATATATATATGAATGATCCAACTGATCATATCCAGCATCATCCTAATGCATACATTCATATAAATGATCCAACTGATCATATCCAGCATCCTCCGGATGCATATATAGAGCAGAAACTGGAGCATCGTCCTGATGCTCATCATCCAGCGCTTACATCCATAGCCGTGTGAAGGATCCTCCTTCCAACATGCTTGGAATGGCTTTTGCAAATGTGTCCATCACTTCTTCCTCGAAGTGTCAACAATCCGAAGAACACCAAGCCTCTCTCTGAAGTACTCGAACTTCACTCTGGCTAGTGGTTTCGTCAGCATGTCTGCAATCTACTCGTCTGTCGCAACATACAGGAGCTTCACAGCTCCTCTCTGCACCATATCCTTGATATAGTGATATTTGATCTCTATGTGTTTCGACCTGTCATGAAACACTGGGTTCTTAGACAGCTTCACACAACTTTGGTTATCACAGAAGATGCTAGTAGCATCCAATGAGAGATCAAATAACTCGGACAGTAGCTTCCGTAGCCATACTACCTCACAACTAGTTGAACAGGCTGCAACATACTCTGCCTCAGCTGTACTCACTGCTACGCAGGACTGCTTCCTGCTGAACCAAGAGATCACACCTGATCCCATACTAAAGCAACATCCAGATGTGCTCTTCCTATCTGCAACACTGCTAGCCCAATCTGAATCAACATAACCCTGCAGGTTAAACTTTTGATTTTCTTCATACTTGAGCCCATAATCCATTGTACCCTTCAGGTACCTCAGAATATGCTTTACAGCAACTAGGTGAACATCTCTCGGATCCTTCAGGAACTGGCTCAATGTGTTCACCGCAAAGCAAATATTTGGTCTCGTGTTCGTCAGGTACATCAAGGACCCAATCATCTGACAATACATAGTGACATCAACCGGTTCAAATGAAGCATCACACAGAAGCTTCAGGTTCGATTCCATAGCCTCACAGTCCATCATACCGAACCTCTTCAGGATCTCTACTACATACTTCCCTTGTCCAAGGAAGATTCCATCTGCACTCTACGACACCTCCATACCAAGAAATTAGTGCATCATGCCCAAGTTCTTCATCTCTAACTCGGCAGCAAGCTTCCACTGCATGTCGTCAATCAATCTATCCTCACCTGTTACAAACAGGTCATCCACATAGTATTATCACTGGATTTCCTTCCTCAACCTTGTAGTAAAGGTTGGAATCAACTTTATTCTTGGTAAATCCCAAAATAGATAGAAAGCTGTCTATCCTACCATACCAAGTTTTGCACATAGATGACTCCCTGTCATGTGTCTCACAACCAAGTGGCTGCTCCACATACACTTCTTCTTCAACTACACCATTCAAGAAAGCTATCTTGAAATCCATCTGGTGTATCTTCCATTTCATCACTGTATCCAGAGCAAGTACGGATCTAATGGAAGTGTATCTGGCTACAGGAGCAAAAGTATTTATGCTACCACCTGCAACATGCTTGATCTTGTAGATTCTCTTGGAATTCACTACAGACTCCTCTTCAGGTCTTGGGACTGCATCCCAAACATCTTCATGATCGACTGGTACTCCTTGATCATGGCATTCTTCCCAGATCCTGGGAACTTCAATATCTTCAATATTTTCAATGGATAACTTTGTTGCTTGAACAAATATTGTAGTCCTTCTTTTGTAGGTGATGGTATACGATCTTTCCTACACAACAAGTTAAATGCATGATTAGAAAACATCTCATAGTTTTCAGAACAAATTCTTACACATAAAGAAATATGTCATACAGTCATGCAATTATTTTAGCCAATGCTTCAATACAACATTTATCCATATCCCGTAACTTTCTAGATGCCTTCCAATCTCTACCAGAACATTGTTAAGAGTGTGCACAACTCCTAACATGTCAGCAAAAAGGTTTCATTCTAGATAAGTAGCAATGGAATGTTGTACAGTGCCATAGGCCACTTACCCATGTATATTAGTAGTATACTATTCATCAATGCAACTATTCTAATATGCATAATACACAACCTAATTCTAGGAACATAAGCATATACATCATTGAATAACATTATGTAAGAAATGACAATTCAAATACTTATCTTTGTTTGGTTGCTGGGTGGACTCCCTCTAAATCTTTGCAACTTCATTCTGATGTGGATTGTGAGAAGTGGTCAACTCCCTCTGAATATCTGCATCCTTGCAGAAACTACTGAAGTGTGCTCCTTTGCTTTCTTGTAGGAACATCTAGAGTGTGCTCCCTCTTTATCTTTGCCTCCTGGATTACCTGTCCTTGAACTTACATCCATCCTTAATCACTATGCATGCTTATTAGTATCATCATTGTGTTATCCTTGAGGTCCCATACATAATCACACATTTGTTAGTATGATCTTAATATTATCAAAACACAATAATCTTAAACAGGTATAGTCATGATCATTCACAGATAATAAACATTAGTATTCAAGGTTTCAGGGAAGTCTTCTTTTACTCATGCATATTCTTATTTGATCATAGGACTCTCTTCTGATTAGTTAAATAATCAATGCATAAACCCGTGATTACTCAAACCTATACTTTCATGATTCTTCTAGTTAGTCATATCATCAATTATGGTAAGAAACATAATATGCATACAACCATGACTATTCAAACCTATGACTTCATGAATAATCATTATCAACAACACAACAGTATAAGATCCTAACACAAGGTAGGATTCTAGCTTGATATAGGAAAAACATACCTGGATTAGCATGCTAGCTAGTTATGTCTAACATACCCGCATAATGTCTTTTGGTTCTCTTCAGTGACTTGTGCTAGTAACCTGCATGTCTCATAAGTTAACCATTGTAGAACCAATTTATACATACCTCGAAAGTAGATCTTCTATGAAATCCATGACAATGGATGAATCTTTGTCTTCATGTCACCATGAGCATATGTTCTTGAAGTAGAACATGATTTGGCTTTCTTGGTGTACCTTTTGTGTTAGCAGACAACATAAACCTCATACAACACCATAATGCATTAGTACAATCATAAGTGTCAAAACCTTAATCAATGAATATCTTCTATTAAGGTAATACGACAAGTCTAGTAATTAATCAAGATTGTACTGTAATGATATGAAGACAAACATATCATAAACTTAACCATGAACAGAATTCGAAACATACCTGTAAGCCATACCTGTCAAGATTGCTTGTAATCTTCCTATGGAAGGCCTTAGCCTCATCTCCCTCTGAGACATGAACTTCTTCACTTATGCAGGTGACCAATCCATCTTCTTCTAGGATTAACCCAATCCACTTGATTTGCAAGAACTGGCCCTAGAGCTGGATTAGGGTTTGTTAGAGAAACACCAAAAAATCAAACTTTGAATTTCAAACTTCCGAAAGGATAAAAATATGTACCTTGATGAGCTGATCTGTTAGGAACCCATGTCTTTACTTTGTTAGTATGTTGTTGTTGGACGTATATGCTTTGTAAGTCGTCCCATAGTATTTGTTGATCAATAGTTTGTGTTATTGTTGTTGGCACATATGCTTTGTAAGTCGCCCGTAGTATTGTTGATCCATAGTTTGTAATGGCCCATGGTTTCGACCCATAGTATTGGTGCCTAGAATTAGTATATAAGTGTGTGTTGAGACCTATGAAGGCACCGTGAAGTTATTTGTATTGAGCTTGCTCATAGGAGGTTGCCCCCTCGAAGTGGCCTGTGATCAATATAAAAGTGATTCTGAGTTTTGTCATTTCTGCTATTTTGCATATTCGTATTAATTAATTGTTGCAGGTGCCTCACATCTGGTATCAGAGCACTTTCTTAGGCTCGCTGGGTGAAATTTCTGCCAAATTTTTTTTTCGCATCTGTTGCAGGTTCGGATTTGGGAATAATCCCTATCCGCTTAACTGTGGGAAGTACTTGGGAATAAGCCCTAAAACTCATTGTGAGGAGTACCACAGGAACCCCGAAGTAGCTGGCCCATTGAGAGGACCTGCCAGCAAAAATGGCAACAACCCCTACTTGATTGACTAGTTCCCACCCGTGAGGTAAACCAAGAGTTGTCGTTTGTGGCAAAGCGGTTATCAGTTTTACCTGAGTCATGGAGTGAGGGGTACTGCCCTAATACGCAAGCCATCAGACATCATTGGTGGCCGAGTGAAACCCTTGAACTGTTAGGAAGCCGCACATACCTGGGGTTCATATCTAATTTCAGCTGAACTGCCGTCGATCGTTGCTGCGCCATTTTACATCCAGTCATTCAGATCCATTTTGCAAGCTGTTCCAGAGCCAGCCATTTTCAATCCATTCGGTGTCGTTTCAGAAAGTATAAAATTCAGTTTTTTCTCCATATCTCCCTTGTTTTCACTCTGTTTCCCTTGAAATTTTCGGGGAACCCCGGTCACCTCATTCTTCATATTTCATTCCTGAGGACCCTATCCAAAATTCCCCTTCCCAAAGCCCGAAATCCCACATTTGTCTATTTTTAGGGTTTGCCATAACTTCCTCAGATTTCACCCAATCACCCTCAAATTTTACCACAGAGTTCATTTCTGAATTATGCTTCTTTGTTCCCCTCTGCCAAATTTTCTCATTCTTTCACCCCACTTCTGGAATCCTCATTTTTGTTTCCCTGTCTATTCAACAGTGTCCAAAACCTAGTCAAACCCCAATTACCCTTCAGATTTTCCCTTACTGAAGTAGTTTCTGTTTTTGTTTTCGTACCCAGTCAACCGAAAAAAGAAAAAAAAACAAAACAAAAAACAAAACAACAAAAAAAAACTCTTGGTTATGGTTGTCACCCGTGCAGGAGCAAAAACCATGGAGGAAGCACTTGCAGCCATCCAAGCCAAACTCTAGGATCTGGATGAAAAATTTCTCGGCCTCCATCTTGAACATTCAGCTATGAACAACAAACGGCAGTCTGAGTCTTCATCAAACAATGGGTTCTCCTCTTCCAGCAATTTCCGTGGTTCGAAGCTTGATTTTCCTCGCTTCAATGGTACTGATCCAACTGGATGGATCTATCGTGCAAAAAAGTATTTCAGTCTGCATAATACTTTTGATGTCAACAAAGTTCCGCTGGCATCCTTTCACTTGGAACAGGAAGCTCTTCAATGGTACCATTGGTACATCAAGGCTCATCCAGAGCCCAAATGGCCAGACTTTTGCTAGCTCCTTTTGCAACGATTTGGTCCTAGTGCTTTTGATGACTTCACAGGAGCCCTCACTAAACTTCGCCAAATTGGCACTGTGAGAGAGTATCAAACTGAATTTGAGAATCTAGCCAACCACACCGAAGGATTGTCTGATGACTTTTACCGGAGTTGTTTTATCAATCGTCTAAAGGATGCCATCCGCTCTGAGGTCAAAATGTTCTGTCCCAACACAATGATGGAAGCCCTAGGGTTGGCTAAGTTGGCAGAAGACAAGATTGCAGCCCAAAAATGCTCCAAGCCCACTTTTGTTCCCTTCCGAAATATGGGTTCTCAGCGACCACCTATACCGCAGGATCCTCGACCGACTCCTGTCAAGCGTTTGTCTGAAACAGAGATGCAAGCACGCAGAGAAAAGGGGATTTGCTATAATTGTGATGAGAAATTCACTCGGGGACATAGATGTGTTCAGCAAAAGCTCTATCTCTTGGATGTGGAGTCTCCGCCTGCCTCTGAAATTGGTGACGAAGATCCAGAAACACTGGATGCTCCGGTCGACATTCAGTAACCGCCTATTGAACCTCCGTCTCAGGAGGACCAGCCAGAGATATCTCTCCATGCTTTAGCTGGAATCACCACCCCCCAAACAATGCGGGTCAGGGGTTACTTCAAAAAGCTTCCTCTTACAATACTCATTGATTCTGGTAGCACTCATAATTTCATTGACCCTCGGATCGCCAAACAAGCTGATTGTTTTATCCATCCTTGCTCCAACTTTGAAGTCATGGTTGCCAATAGGGTCACCTTACCTTGCAAAGGGAAGTGTCGAAATGTGCGTATCTCTATGTGATATTATACCTTGCGCTCTGACATCTTTGCCTTGCCCTTAGGAGGATGTGATGTGTTTTGGGCGCTCAATGGCTACGCACACTTGGCCCTATCTTATGGGATTTTGCTGAACTTTGGATGCAGTTTTCCCTCAATGGACAAAAACACACATTGAAAAGATTACAACCACGTTCTCTCAGCATCATCAGTTCACATTGCATGGAAAAACTCCTCAAGAAGAATTCTCATGGTGTCACCGCTCAGATCCATTCCATCCAGATGCAACCATCAGCGGTCTCCACTACTCCTTTGGATCTACAACAAATTCTGGATCGATATATAGGTGTCTTTGCTGAACCAGTGGGATTGCCACCTTCCAGGCCAGAAGACCATCGTATTCAGCTCCTTCCTGGAAGCATTCCTCCCAACATCAGGCCCTATTGCTACCCATTTTACAAAAAAACGGACATTGAAATGCTCGTTCGGGACTTATTGAAGCAAGGTATTATTCACCCAAGCACTAGTTCCTTTTCTTCTCTAGTTATTCTTGTCCGCAAAAAAGATGGGTCATGGCGCCTCTGCATTGACTTTCGAGCACTTAATCACCTCACAATCAAGGATAAGTTTCCAATTCCTGTTGTTGATGAGCTTATTGATGAGCTTCATGGGGCTCACTTTTTCTCCAAGTTGGATCTTCGTTCTTGGTATCATCAAATTCGGGTTCATGAGGATGATATTCCTAAAATAGCTTTCCGTACACATGATGGCCATTATGAGTTTTTGGTCATGCCCTTTGGCCTCACTAATGCTCCTTTCACATTCCAGGCCTTAATGAATAAAATATTTCGACCCTACTTGCGGAAATTCATTCTGGTATTCTTTGATGATATCCTCATCTACAGTAACACATGAGATGAACATCTCCAGCATTTGGATCTTGTCATGCAACTTTTCTCTGACCAGCATCTCCATGCCAAGCAGTCTAAATGTGTTTTTGGACAGAAGGAAGTTGAGTATCTCGGGCACATTATCTCAGCACAAGGGGTTCGCGTGGATCCTGCCAAAATCAATGCCATGAACAATTGGCCGCATCCTCAGACACTCAAGAGCCTTCATGGTTTTTTGGGGTTGACCGGCTACTACCGCAAGTTTGTCAAGGATTATGGGAAGATTGCAGCTCCATTAACTGCTCTATTGAAAAAGGATGCTTTTACATGGACACCTGCTGCTCAGTGTGCATTTGACAAACTAAAACAAGCTATGTGTACTACACCTATGCTAGCTATGCCCGATTTTTCCAAGCCCTTCACTATTGAGAGTGATGCTTGTGGCAATGGACTTGGTGCTGTTCTCCTTCAACATGAACACCCCATTGTGTTCACTAGCAAAGTCCTTTCAGGTAAGAATTTAGCTGCCTCTACCTATGAGAAGGAAATGATGGCTATTTTGCATGCAGTACAGAAGTGGCACCCATACCTATTAGGGAATCATTTCTGCATCAAGACTGATCACCAGAGTCTGAAATATTTCTTGGACCAACGTGTCTCCTCCCCGGCACAACAGAAATGGGTTAGCAAACTCATGGGTTATGACTATGAGATCACTTACAAGAAGGGTAAAGACAATATTGTGGCAGATGCTCTTTCTCGCACATTTGATGCCCAAGGTTCTCTTTCATCTATTTCTATGCCTGTTCCAAATTGGTTGCAATCTTTTCAACAGGGTTATGTCAATGACTCTTCCTTATCTCAAATCATCCAATGCTTGACCAACAACCCTTCTGATGTACCACATTACTCTTGGGATGGTGCTTCTCTGCGATACAAGGGTCGTCTGGTGCTTCCCCAGAGCACAGATCTTCAACAAGCTATTTTCTATGAACTCCATGCTTCTCCATCGGCAGGGAACTCTGGGTTCCTCAAAACGTATGAACGAGCACGACGTAACTTCTTTTGGCAGGGCATGAAAAGTACAATTCAACAGATGGTGGCCGAATGTGATACCTGCCAGTGCAATAAGGGTGAAACAACACTCCTTCCAGGATTGCTTGAACCCTTTCCCATACCTACACGGATTTGGACAGATATTTCTATGGATTTCATTGAAGGGCTCCCTAAATCTGGCGGGAAGACAATGATTCTCGTTGTGGTTGATCGCCTCTCCAAATATAGTCATTTTTGTGCTCTCAGCCATCCCTATACAGCCTCCTCCGTCGCTCAAATTTTTCTGGACCAGATATTTCGTCTTCATGGCATCCCTTCTTCCATTGTCTCGGATCGTGATGCGAGTTTCACCAGTCATTTTTGGACAGAACTATTTCACCACACTGGCACCAAACTGAAGATGAGTTCAGGGTATCACCCACAAACAGATGGTCAGACTGAAATTGTCAATAAATGCTTGGAAACTAATCTTCGTTGCTTCACCTCGGAACAACAACATTAGTGGGAAAAGTGGCTCCCTCTCGCTGAATGGTGGTACAATACCTCTTACCACACTGCCTCTAAAATGACCCCATATGAAGCAGTCTATGGTCAGGCACCTCCAGCTCTTCTTCCATACACCCCCACCAGTTCACCAGTTCAAGAAATTGACACGGTCCTTCGAAACCACGATCAGATTCTTCACATTTTGCGGAACAATCTTCACATGGCAAGAAATCGCATGAAGCAACAAGCTGATCAGCACTGTTCGGAGCACACTTTTCAAGTCGGCGATATGGTTTTTCTTCGTCTCCAGCCGTACAAACAATCCTCCTTGAAACTCAAAGGGCGTCATAATCTCGCTCCAAAGTTCTATGGGCCATATCGGATTCTTCAGAAGATTGGGTCCGTTGCTTATAAATTGGAACTTCCTCCTTCTTTCTGTATTCATCCAGTCTTTCATGTCTCTTGTCTGGAGAAAGTTCTTGGAACCAACCTCAGCGGACAAACGATTTTACCTGAACTGGATAATGAAGGATCCATCCTTTTGCAGCCAGAGGCCACCCTCAATCGGCGCATGCATCAGCTTCACTCTCGCTCTATCACAGAGGTCTTAGTTCAGTGGCACGGCATGCAACCAGAGGATGCTACATGGGAACCACTCCTTCAGATTCAACAACAATTTCCACATCTAAAGCTTTGAGGACAAAGCTTTTTTTAAGAGGGAGGGGATGTTAGGAACCCATGTCTTTACTTTGTTAGTATGTTGTTGTTGGATGCATATGCTTTGTAAGTCGTCCCGTAGTATTTGTTGATCAATAGTTTGTGTTATTGTTGTTGGCGCATATGCTTTGTAAGTCTCCCGTAGTATTGTTGATCCATAGTTTGTAACGGCCCATGGTTTCGACCCATAGTATTGGCACCTAGAATTAGTATATAAGTGTGTGTTGAGACCTATGAAGGCACCGTGAAGTTATTTGCATTGAGCTTTCTCATAGGAGGTTTCCCCCTCGAAGTGGCCTGTGATCAATATAAAAGTGATTTTGAGTTCTGTCATTTCTGCTATTTCGCATATTCGTATTAATTAATTGTTGCAGGTTCCTCACATGATCAAGCTGGTATATTTAGAATTTGAAAACTGCAAAGTTTCACTCCTCAATTTTGCCTTTCAAATTTTTGGATTCATTGGACGTGACCCCGAACTAGGGTTTGATGAAGCCCACTCTTCTGCCCAATAAAAAGGTTTGATCCAAACCTATAAGCTTCTATTTTTCTGAGGAGCTTCCAGCCGTGGTCACAGATTTAAAAAATTCCCATTTTTGCAGAAGCCCTAATTTTCCACTTTTCTAATCGAAGTCCCAAACTAGGGTCTGATCAAGCCCGGCCTTCTGCCCAACCAAAAATTCTGATCTTGGTCTCTAAATTTTGATTTTGATGAATATCATTCAGCCGTGGTCTCCAATTACAAAAATTCCAACTTTATCCGAAACCCTAAATTCCAGAAGCCATGAATGAAGGTGCTAAAAAATAATTCAGTTTTGACAGAAATATGTACCTGATTGTTTATGGTGTAACTCTGAGCTTTTCGATCCCCAGGGTCTGAAATTTTTTCTTGAGATAGCCTGACCTATCGTCTTTCCATCCCGATAGGTATAACCTCAATTGGATTCTCTGAGAGAGAGTTATGCCAAGTGTCGCAACGTGACCTGTTTATGGGATAAAATAGGAGAGCGAACTTGTACAGCGTTCCATGTATCACTGCTTCAACTTCGGCCTCTAAAACGTTTTCCTGAGATAGTACAGTCTGTGTACTACCTGTCACTATTTATGAAATTTCATTTGGAGCTTCCTAGCCCAAGTTATGACCTTTTTTCCAAGGTATCCTGTTTTTGACTTAGATCTGGAAGAGGAAGAAAACCTATATTGTACAGATCATAAATCACAAAGTAAAATGAATTAGAGGTTTTCCTTTGGACACAAGGTATATGGGGATATGATCCTCAACCTGTAAAAGTTTCAGATCTGAAAACTTCGCCAAAATGGATTTATAGCGAAAGTTCTATGATGACTTGTTTTTGCTATATCAAGCCCTAGCATCGTAAGTGCAACAAGTGTCATACATGCCATATCATGCCTTCTTTCAGGCTAGCTCCGATACCATGTTAAATTTTCATAATTTACTTCAATCTGATCTAGGATATTAACTGAGAGAACAACATGTACATCAAATCTATAGCATATCAATCATGGACACAATAATGCAAGCACACAAGAGACACAGAGTTTACTTGGGGAAAACCATAAAGGTGAAAAACCCCAATAACTTTCTTAGAGATAGATAGAGCAATGATACAACCAAAATACAAGAGATAGTCTTCTCCTAGTAGCAGAGCCTCCTCCTCCACAAGTGCGCCACTCTCCAAAGTGTGAGTGAGAGAATAGAATGTGTAAAATGAGAGAGACACACTCTCTATTTATACACTAACTTGACTTGACCTTTACTCAACTAGGTCGGCCTCAACTTAACCACTTAACATAATGCTGACTGGGCCGACCCCCACTAAGGTGGTCTAATAACCCTTTGACCCACATGGCCGACCCCCAATAGGGTGGTCTAATAACCCTTTGACCCACATGACTTATATAGGGCCGACCCCAATAAGGTGGTCTAATAACCCATCAAGTATAAGTTACGACACTTACAATATAAATGACGACACTTCCGTATAGAGGAATAATAACATCTCTATAGGAATACAATATACATATATGTGAAATACATTCCGAAGTTACATATACATCAACACTCCCTCTTAACTAGGAAGGTATTTCTCGACACAGATCTGCTAGCACAAGTCTTCTTCTCTAGATCATCATCAGCGAATCATCATCCTCGAATCATCGTCATCGTCACTGCTACTGCTATCTCAATCAGTCTCTGAATGTGAATCGAAAAAGTGTAGCATGATAGTTTAGGATAAGAATTTATATTCTTAATCATTCTTTAATGTCAAACCATCTTATGGTTTATGGTTGAGTGGTATGCCTAGTGAATGAAAGTAAAATTGAAGAGTGTAAGTTTTGATTAGTTAGATTAAACGTTATGTCCCTTATCAATAAAATTATATTGAAGGACAACCCTAGTAGCCCAATGAAATGTTGCATTTAATTTATATAATTGGGACAACCCTTACAAAGATAGTTAGAGTGAATGTCTACGTCTAATGGCCACTTACTGTCGTAAAGTATGTTTGAGTAATGATGGGAAGTGTATCTAATTGTTATAAAGAACATATATTCTATAACTTGTGTTAAATTATGAAGTAGGAAGGTGCATACAAGTCTTATAAAGAATGCCTCTTACATAATTATCTTTAAGTTATGAAAATAGAAAAGGGCATTCAAATGTTATTAAAAGCAAATATTGGTATTAGGAAAAAGGTGAAATCCTAATGTATCGTATCAAGGGTATATATGTGCTTGAGTTAAGAAAGGAAGGAAGTATGAATAAGTCGTATTTACCTTGAGTGAATCTAATCTAAATGTTCAATCTCAATAGATGGGAATGTTTATTTAGGCTACCAATTGTTCCACTTTTGGTAGAAAGAAAGAAACACTTTTATTTATAATAGATTTAGGACGTTGCTTGTGTTGTTAAAAGTAGAAAGATTTGAATGTTGTGTCTTAATGAAATTTCATCTTTTGTTATTGGAAGGAAAAGAGTAACCACCTTGTCTAAATGATTTATTCATTTATTTATTAGAAGATGGATAAATATGTAATATAGGTTAAAAGTTAGGACAAGTAGTACCTACTTGGTTGAATGAAAAAGACATGAAAAATAGGATGTGTTAAAGTATAGCTATTCTTTTACAAAAGGTAATATAATTGTCATTTGAGAAAATATAAAACTAAGGGGTTTCAAAGCAAAGTTATTGTGTTATATATAATAAGAGATAAAAAATCAAGCGAAATACAAAAAAAAAAAATTAGGAGATGGTAAGAGATACGGTTTGAGAATTTAAATGGACAAGTCAAGACTGACCGAAAACCAAGGTTAAAGATTATATTGAAATTGAAGGATATTCGAGGATGTGATGTAATGAGAACAACATCAAGTTAATACATTAGGAAAATTCACTGGACGACGGGAACTTAACAATGCTAGATAACAAGAAACCAAGATGTTCACATTTACGAGGCTTTGACTGGCAGTCGAGAGGATGATTTGACTCAAAATTTGAAAGGTGAGATATCAATGTTACTAGCATGAGGAGCAAAGCCCTATGAAACTAATTCTCTGGCATGACAACATTGTTAAAGAGAACGAAAAGGTACAAACTTAAAATGACCAGGACCAAAGGTAAAGAAAGAATCCTTGATTTATAAATCCCACCGAGAGGGCCAAATGAAGACAATCTTATAAAATGAAATATGGAGACGATTAACATATTAAACTGAACGCAATGAAGCTAACCTTAGGACATGATCAAAACCTTGATGGAAGGAAAACTAGCCAAATAGATTGAACCTTCACTTGGATTGTTATGTTGATTGATGAATTGATCAACTATTGGGTGATTATTGATGCAATGCAACTTGTAGATAATTTGAACATCATAGACCTTCATAGATGACTCGGGGGTATAGAAATTCTAGTTGGGACTCACAAATTATTAAATGTATCATTGGATTTGCATTACGTGAAATTACGATTGAGTTATGGAGGATGTATCGAAATTATGTTGGATGAAATAGAAAACTATTGATTATAACAACTAGTGTTGACGGCCATGATTGTTGGACATAAACAGAAGAGAATGAAAAGAAGATGAGAATAGGAAATCAATTAAGGCCTATATTGAAAGAACGAGGACAAAAATTAACTTCGGGACGAAGTTCTATGTAAGAGGGGGTGTATGTAATGCCCCTAAATGAATGTGGACCTTAAGGGAACCTGCCGTGTGACTTGGCTGAACAACTTCGATAAGGTGGTATCTTGGACCTTGATATGTCTTAATTGATTGAGGAAAACCTTTTAATGCCCACCTCGGTACCTTAACTATTTAGAATAATGAGGTACTAGTTTTGAAATGAACCGGCTAAGTAAAACACGAACCATTTGAATTTACTTTGAAAATGCTTGAATGATAGTTATAGAAACTATTACTTTACTTAATAAATGAATGCTCGACTGATTGAGATAGAATGACTAAATGTTAGATATGCTCGACTCATTGAGATGGAATGACTGAATGCTAGATATACTCGACTGATTGAGATAGAATGACTGAATGAAATATATGCTCGACTGACTGAGATATTATGATGGATGATGAAATATTTCATAGTGCAGCGCTACTAATGTGCACTTGAGTGTATGTGTGTGCAGTGAAAGGTAAGATGATTTACCGACTGACCCACAATGGAATTATAGGGGTCGTAAGAACGGAAAGAACACATAGGGGTACGGCGACTGACTGTCGACCCTGGATTAGCAATCCACGCATGGGTGAAGCCGTTTTAGCTCACCCGGGGAAGCTTATGTCGTACGGGCAAGGCCATAATGATTTGGTCGCGTACGATGAGTTGAGGGGTGCACAATAAGGAGAGCCTTATCCCTCGACATCCCTTAGTCTCCAAGGAGTGTAGTTGAGATATCGCGGTAACAGTTCCCGGTCGCTATGCAGTACTCCCCATACGAAGGAATAAATGAAACTGTCAAAAGGGCCCTTCGAAGAGGTACCTAGACAAGAACGAGAGAAAGAAAATTAATCAATGGTATAAATGAAAATTTTTACATAAGATTTAAGAAATACTTTATTTCATTTTGTTCTATTTTATTAATTTGAAAAATTATATTCAAGATTGTATTTTTAATTGATTTCATTAATTTGAATTATTCATTTTAATTGATTTTATTAACTTGAAAAAGAATTGAAGAGATTGATTTTATTCAATATTAAATTTGATTAATTATGCTGATTGAAAAAGATTAATAATAAAAGAATTATTTTTATTCAAAGATTTTAATTTTATGGATTTTATTATTTTTTTTATTCATTCTATTTAAGATTATATTTAATTGACTTCATTATTTTGAGAAAGAATTGAAATAGGTCATTAATAAAAGAATTGTTTTTCTTTTATTATTATTCAAAATTTTACTTTAATTAATTTTATTATTCATTTAAATTATTTTATAAAGAGGAAATTTAAAAATAGATTATACTTTTAGTAAAAGGAATCATCTTTTAATTCAATCTTAATATTAGGAAAAGAAAGAAAAGTAGAAAGCAATAAGTCTAACTAAAAGATTGTTAAGTAAACTAAATGAGAACTAAAAGAGAAGTAGATCTCTTCTACACCTAACCCCCACTGATCTAGGGATTTAGGTGCACATTAAAGACATTAAGAAGACACATGTATTTGAGAATATTAGAAATTAAAATATTAAATTAAATTAAATATGTGCATGAACAGACACATGGCACACAGGATTTTTCTATATAATGAGGGAGGAGAAGGAGAGAAAGACATCTCTTGCTCTTTAATGCTGGATGGTCATCATAATCTCGGATTATGTTATGATCCTTGGAGTTGGGATTAGCCAAAATGGGGATTAGGAGATCCTTTCGGGATGCTAGCTTGTGTGTTATTACGACCCCATTAGCTCAGGGGTTCGGGGTGAAGAAGAATAAACCCGATACGGTAGGGAGGTCAATAGAGGGGTCACTCGGTACTTCGTCAGGAAATTGGATTGGATCGTGCGGAAACAACTTCGAGGACTCCATCGATTCGCTGGACCAATCGTCGAAAACAGGTTTGAAGTATTTATTTTATTTATGTTTCTAAATCTTTTTGAGAATGAATAAATCTGAGTATATAGTTATATATATTAACATTCATCTACTACGATAGATAGAACTAGATCTGTGGCTTTTATATCTTCTTCTGAGAAATCATACTATAAGTTTTTTTTTTGGGAACCCGAAATGGGGGTCCCTACATAAACCTAATGAATGTATCTACAACATGTAAAACTATAGCATAGCAGGATACTTATCATAAGAAAAATGATGAAACAAACAACCAATGCACCAGCCTCATCCTCAGGCTTATACACAAACTTCCTATTGGTTAATCACATATGTTCAATCCATTCAAATTAACTTGAAATAACAAATGAATCCAACATAGGAATTAGTATCGTTTAACACCACAAGGAACACTTATCTTTAGAAATAAGTTGTCCAAGCAACTGGCTATGTGAGAGAAACGTTCCACCCAACCATAGGTCTTTGTCCATCCTATACTCTTTCAGATTATAGACCACCCCTGAGATGGGTTGTGTATCCACTAAGGAGGGCTAAACAGGCTCACTCACAGCCATGGATTCTCACAAAAAGACATGCTAATCCAACACATAGTTTGGTTTTTTCAAGCACTTAGGAAAAGTGCAAGAGGATTCTAAACCAGTGAGCTCAACCTCAGAGCTAGAGGCCTCTCAATTCACACTCAGACAGTCTTAGTACCCACAATACCTACCACACCCAACACAAGGAAGTAATCCCTTCATTGTTACACAATCCTTCAGGACATACCTTCCCTCAAGTTCTCTTCAGGGTGGGCATAGAAAGGTCCAAGTTGTTGGATCCTCGAGACTCTAGCCTTCACTGGGTTTATCAAGAAACCCTACCTTCTATCCTATTCTTTTATGTCATTTCCACTTGTTTTTTCTCAACTTTTATGGCCAAAACAACACTATCCCGCAGTTGTGTTCTCAACCATCAACACAGGGTTTTCGAGCATCTCACACGCTGCAAATCTTCCCTAGGGTTCAGGCTGAAGGATCCCCTGCGGCATTGAGATTCCCACATAAATTTTTAGGTGAGTTTGACATTCTTAATCGGGGTTAATACAGAATCGTGATTTTATTCTTTCTTTACTAGTCGGCTCTCTGTTCCCTCTCAATCTATGGTTGCTAGTCCCTGATGGAATGGGGATACTCTGTTTGATTTCTTTTTTCCTTGCCATCCTTGCTTTTGGTCCCTTTCGCATTCCTCTGTCAACGCGACTTCTTCTAGAATCACGACCTTTCCTCCTTCCCCACTGCTAGTTTGTGTAACGCATGAAAATTGATCCTTGATGTTCCATGATCCTACAACCCCCTCATCTCTCCCTAGTGGATACACATGGCCCCCCTATTTTTGGTTGCTTCCATAGCCATTTTTTGTTTTTGTTATTTTATGGCATTATTAAATTTTGCATAATTTTTACAATTTCCATGTCTTAATGGCACATGGCTAACAGAATATCAAATACTTTCCTTTTTAAATAAGATTCGAGCATCCACTAGCGGGGCCTTGGTCGTGAGCTCCACGATAGGAAAACATACATCACATGTACACATTATTTATATTAAAAGCCAAAATATCATTACGTTCAAAATGGGGGTATTACAATTATGATGCCATGTCCTTGATAATAACTGGGATAAGAGACTTTAGGAACAAATCTAAGAAGATTCAGTTGTCCAATTTGATCTTGCAGAGACTTTGTCATCTACACCACTCATGGATGTGGTCTATGATATGGGTAGTATTATTTTTTCTGCAAGAAAGGAGGATCTCAAATCCAACATCATATCAAACTGGTAACTGAAAGAACACAAGAAAGTAGAGGCTAGGGACATGAAGGTAGGATGTGCCCCATGGGGATGATCGATGTACCAATCGGCTACAACACCAGTGAAGGTTATTTGTAAAATATGTAATCAAATGGATTCATCCACTATGGAGTTGGAGGAACACCACAAGTGGAAGGACATAATATGGTTTTGAGGGTCCTCCCTAGCCTTCCCCTCAAACTTAGGGATGTTTGAAGGGAGCTTGATAGGAAAAGGGGCAACGCGGGATCATGTCGAATAGGGTCATTTGTCAATCCATCCAATTCAATAAAGTTAAGGATGGCCATTAAAGGAAACCTATCAGTAGGATGTGACATGGTAAGGCCAACATGGGTACTGTCCATAGAGGCAATCATAGGGCCACCTCCACCAAGTGGTGGAGGGATGGTAGTTGTCATGAGGGGGGTCGTATAACTAATGAAAGGGATTAGAGTAACCATGACAGAGGGGCCATTGCCCCCAGGAATAAATCCAGTGACCGGATGGATTGTCTCCCTAGAGGTGGGCTTGCTACTAGTGGGTATGGACCTAGTAACTGTATGAAATGTGATTATGGGGGTAGGCCTACTACTAGTGGTTATGGACCCAGTAACTGTATGGACTACAGTGGTTTAAATAGGTCCGATGCAACTTGGAATAGTGGTTCTTATGGGGCCGACATTTGTAGTGGTTGTTGTAGTGGCTATAGGGCCACTACCATTCCAACCACCAATGATCCCTCCATAAATGGGTCAATATTCGTGCCATCCATAGGAGTATGTGTAGGTGATTTTATGGGAGACTCAGACTGGGAAGAGTCATAAGTGAACTTAGGTGCCTTGGGAAAATTTTTTGAAGGCGAGTAGGTGCGTCAGAGGGAGGTCTGATGAGCGAGGTCTAGAAGAGTGTTGCGATGACTGCCCCCAAAGTCTATCAGACTATCTCGGGGATTAATGATGATAGGTGTGTGAATGCGAAATGAGTGTGGTTTGAAAATAGGCTAAAAAATCCTAATGCAACCAAGTTTTCCATAGGAGAGATCTAAAAAATCCTAATGCAACCAATTTTTCCACAAAAGAGATCTAAAAAATAGGGGCACTCCGGCCAAAAGGATAAAAAAATCATAATGCAACCATGCCTGCAAGAGGAGAGCTCACAACAAAGGGGTGCTTAGGCCAAAAACAAGCTCAAAAAACCTGTTGAAGCCCTATGGTACAACAAGTGAGCGGAAACAAAGTGGTCAGAAAACCAACAAACAACACTACCTATCAAAATAAAAATGATCCACTAACCTATGGGTATGGGTGCAAGCAACCACCTAATTAAAATATGGAAGCCCTCACAAATCATATCCCTTTCAAGGTGATGGAATTTGTAATTAGATGATATGAAATGAAAGACCAACATGGCCAAGATAGATCCTCCTACCAAGAGGGATCTTGGGTAAAATATCCCTAAAAAGAATGTCAAATAAGCTACCTCCTTCAAGGCACCTCTAGAAAGGTTACCCATAGATTTAATATGTACACAATGAGTAGGTGTCCTTCAGTACACACTGGAGAGCGGAATTCCACTGAACCAGTCTAGCCACTTGCCCTCCTAAAGGAGATCCCACCTTACAAATGGTTATCAACTGTGCCAATAAATACCAGAGGATTTTGGTACCCTAGAGGACAAGCACTATGTCTCATATGTAAGTGGAAAAGGGGAGTTGTTTGGATTCCTATCCCCAGTGCCCTACCTAGCTACCAAATTTATTGGTACTCAAATTCATATCAATATTTTAACTTGGATGTCCAATTTTTTTTCTCCATTCATTTAATTACACAACAGAATAATATCTATATCTATATATATATATATATATATATATATATATAGTAGCCCAAAACATCATGCACATTCACAATTTCTTTACTGACAATTCAAATAGGGAACAAGCATATAATGCCATGCAATTCCATTCACGGGTACAAGCATAAACAATAATTTAACAGTAAGCAAACACATAATTAACCATAGCATTCACAGAAAGTTAGATATTTATCTTTTAATTCAATTGTTCTCCAACTAATTGCATAAGAAGGATGCTTCTCCTAGCCATAGGCACTGTCAATCCAAGTGTTACTTTGGCAGGCCACCCCCAACATGGGGCTATGAATTCACAAGGTCTAACTATCTTCCACAACTTCTAAACAACCCAATATCTCATGCATCCCACTGGTGCCTAAACCCCCTCCACATATATCCCAATCCTCAATTCCACTTCCCCATCAATATACTCAACGCTAGGAACAATCCCCCTTATCTAAGTTAACATTCCCTCAGGTAGCCTCCAGTTCCCTTCTAGCACTCCAGAACAAGTTGGAAAGGAAGTCTTTGAATTGGGGACTCCAAGGCTAAGCTGTAGGCCGGGTTTCTCTCTCTAACCATTTTACCGAGTCAATGGCATGCAAAGTTCATATCAGGAATGGATTCACACTCCTTTGTCACAGTATCAAGCTCAACTCTCCAAGGTAATGGCAAGGCTCATGGTGAATGAAAATTAGAATGGTGGAATGGTAGAAGGAATGAACCCCTCTCAAGCTCTAATTATTAGTTTTATAGGCATGCATTATATTTCCATGTGGCCCATCAACATGGAACCACTCTTAATCCCATTTTGCATAGTTAAATAATGCTTTAATTAAATAAAGCAGGCTCATAATCATGGATTAAGAAAATATGGTTAAATGGATAAGGTTAAGGATATAAGATAATCCCCTTTCAGTCATTTCCATTAGCCCATTGTCATTTCCCCTCTTGTGGATTCATGTCCCCCCATCTCTTCTTCATGCCTATTCCTCTGCAGCCATTGGATATTTTATATTAATATCAAAATGTACATTTTATTTATATAGTATTGGTCATCCTGACCATTGTTTCTAGTTTCTAGCCTTTACAACAATATTTACAAATTTACATCACGGGTTCATAACTAGGGTATTACACACACTTTGTTTTGTCTCAACATCGAACTTTGGTAACTCTAGCTTGGGATTATTTGGATATCCACTCATTGGTTGCATTGAACCCAAGAACGGTTGGTTGATATTAAAGGCTAAAAAGCGGTTGTGATCTGTGTGGTTTAGTGGAATTTCAAGCTTGAAGAAATTTAGTTCACGATTAGTTGTATCTACTGAACCGAGGGGTGGTTGGTTTATTTTTGGTGAAATGATATTTATAGATGTGTATCTATCCATGAAGTACTTCGCGATTTTATCCAACCCATATTATATGCTTGTGGTTATTTCTTCTCTCACCTTCTTCATTTCCCAAGATACAGTGCTGGCGACCTCATTTCTTACATTCCTAGTTAATTCTTCTTTTCCTTTCCATAGCTCAGCTTCAATTTTATCTGATATTTCGTTTATACTTTTGAGAGTTTTAGAATCTCGAGCCTAGTCTTTCTCTAATTTCTCCACTCATTCATTCATCTTTGATTGAGATATAGTACATGGGGGGTGTGCTTAGACCCAATTCCTTGTTGTCAATGGCTAAGTTTTAAATATAATAATTATTATTATTATATTTATTAATAAATTTATTTTTGAGGGATCTAGTGCACAGGGAAGGAGAGGTGTAATGTGGGATGGTGGGAGAAGGGAAGAGGAGGGTAGGGCACAAATGGAGGATGGAGGATCGGTGATTTAAATGGTGTGTGGAAATTTTAAATGGAGTGTGTGCAGGTTGGAATGGAAGGTCACGGTGGATGGAAAAGGGCATGAGTGGGGATGTGAGTGATGAAGAGAGAGATAGGGAGGACTGTGTGGAGGGTGTAGTGAATGGATTAAGGGTTTTCAAGTGTATAGGGAGTGGTATACGGGAGAATGGGTGTGGGTAGTGGTGTGAAGGGGTAGAGGGGGGTTTCGAACTAGAGGATGGGAAGCTGGAGTAATGGGCATGTGAGGGGAGTGCATGGAGATAATGAGTGGATTAATGGGTGAGGGGATTGAATGGAGATAATGTAGGTGATTTCGATGGGCGTATGGAGTAGAATGTATGCTATGTGGAGAAATGGAGTGAATGGAAGAACACAGGTGAGAAGAGTAACCTACTCTTATACTAGATGAATGGCATGCGTAGGGGGGATGACACCAAACTTGATGACGCATGAGAGAAGAAGAGTGCAACGAAGGGAGATGAGAGTTCCTGCATGGAGATGAGATGTGGTGGGATATAAATACTAGTGCGGAGAATATGGTGAGGAGAATGGTGGATGGAGGAGAACAATAGAGGAGAATGAACAAGCGCTCTAATAACAGATGAATTATATGAGCAATCCATGTTCAATGATAGTACTTGTAACACACTTAGTGTCACATTAACTTAACACACATAATAATTTTTTTTTTTTTCTAAATATTACATGCATAATGTTCATATGCATTCTTTAAGCTAATGCACAACAATACATAGAAACAACATATTAAATAAATCTTTTAGCCGAAGCTTAATTTAATTATATGTCACGCATTTATCAATTCTAATTTTACTTCATCATTAATTAACACAATAAATATTTTCCATTAAAAATTCCTTATAATGGACCCATGATAAATTAATACTTGGACCCACTTTATGAATTGCGCACTAATGGGCATCTAGGTTTATTAGACTAGCAATTACAACCTTCATGGTATGTATTTTTCGTATTATAATGGTAAGAAAAACTTAAATAATCATATTCATAACATAAGTTATAAATAATATAATTATTTAAGAATAAGAACTAGCCTATCTATCTTAATAACTGTGCGCATAAATGGAACAAGGAAATTATAACTTTATTTCCATATCATTATGACCAATATCCATTTAATATTTTTGCGCAGTAAAACACTATAAGAATTGTGCAGTAATTCTAAGCTTACCGCGCAATAAGAAGTAGTAAAACACTATAAGAATTGCCCACTAATTCTAAGTAGTAAATTCTTTCATAAGCAATATTGGGTGCACAATAGTTCAACCTATGTTATTTGCATTCAACCCAACAACAATATTCCAACTTAATAAAATTTAGAGAACAATAAGAATTGTGCAGTAAAAACTACATGTGTGGTAAAACTGCACATGAAATATTATGATAAAATCCTTATTAATCCTACCCGTTCAATTCCAATTCATGTAAATTTTACAAATCAAATATCAATCATTATTGGCACCAAGTTTTTGGAATAAGTAAACAAGGCTAAATTTAACCTTTAACATATCATTTAACCTTTCTTGAAACAACCTGTAACGTCCCCTTCCATCTAACCGATGCCAGGAGGGAAATGTGACCAACTTACTGGACTTATTTCAAAATCCCAGCCCCATACATTACTCATAAATTCATAACAATTAAAATATTATGTGTGCAGACTCATACTCAATATAAATACAGTGGAAATAAACATATTTACAAGCACACAAATAGTAATGCATCATCATATTTATCTCAAGCAATTGATGAATCAACAGGCAGAGAATCCATCCCATTCTCATGCTATGCACAAGCTTCATATCAATTCAATTAACTTCAATAATTATCATTCAAAATTAATACATTGAAAAACACATAATGCATATAATTTTTAAACACAGAGAACATTTATCTTTGAGCTGAAGCCATCCAAACAACTGGCTATGTGAGAGCAACGTTCCACCCAATCATAGATCTCTGTCCAACTTGTATTCTTTCAGCTGAGAGATCACCCCTGAGCTGCGTTGTGTATCCACTAAGGAGGAACTAAACAGGCTCACTCACAGCCATGGTTTCACTCTACAGCTATGCTAAGCCAACACATAGTTGGTTTTATCAAGCATAAAAAATACAAGGAGGGCAATGCTAAGTCAGTGAGCTCATCCAGAGAGCTACAGGCATCTCAAATGAATCCAACAGTAAAGGCACCCACATTACCTACCACACCCAACACAAGGAAGGTCTCATTCTCTGTTGCACAGGAATCTCTTCCCTCCAGTGCTCTTCAGGATGGGTATAGAAAGGTCCAGCTACTAATTCTTGAGATTTTAGCCTTCACTGGGTTTATCAAGCAAACCCAACCTCTACTTAGTCATTCACAATTGGATTTCTCCCAATTTTGTTCATCAAATAACTCAATCCCATCACTGGTTTTCTGGGATATAAAAACTTGGTTTTCCAATGGATTTCGGGGTATCTAATACTCTCAAATTTTTCCCAATGTTCATATCTATGGATCCCCCATTGGATTTCACTGTCAAATATCAAATCTGGGCGTTTTTGGCTCTTCAAAACGTGGGTTCTTGCAAAGTTGTGATTTCTGATTTTTTTCCCTGCTAGGAATTCATTTTTGGATGGAAAATGATGCTGGGTTTTGCCACACTGGAGTGGGAATGAGAATGAATCAACCCCCATGAGGTAGAGTGACTTGTGGTACAAGAAAATAGAGCCCATACTCTGCCATACGAATTTCTGGGCTACCCATACTCCATTGAAGCCATGGACTGAAATATTCAACTACTTCCTTACAACAAAAATAAACGTCATCAAGGAAAGTCAAATGGGTTCTCACAATGAAATTTGGCATTTTATGGTTCATCGCCATAGCCCCCTCACCACTCCCTAGTGGATACACATGGCCCCTTCTCATTCATTGCTCCCATAGCCAGTTTTTTTTGGTATTTTATTGCAATATTAAATATTTACATCAATTACAATATTCCATGGCTTAATAGAACATGGGCAACAAAATGTCAAATTCTTGTCCATTTAAAATAAAATTTGAGCATACACTAGCGGGGCCTTGGCCTTGAGCTCCATGCTAGGGAAACATACATCACTTGTATACAATATTTACATTAAAAGCCAATATTTCATAAGGGTCAAAATTGGGGTATTACATTCCCCCCCCCCTTAGAACAACACCGTCCTCGGTGTTCTCAAAACTGAACAAAAATGGGAATGCCTCTCTCATAGCATCCTCCAGCTCCCATGTAGCCTCATCAATACTAAGGTGCCCCCATTGGACCTTTACCTTCCCAATGGATCTATTATGAGCCAAGTGACCTTATTGTATGCAAATTCTACCAAGTGTAGGTAATCTTCCCACTTGGATGGTTTACCCATCACATACATTCTCAGTGTGTCTTCAAGGACCTGATTCACCCTCTCAGTTTGGCCATTTGTTTGAGGATGATATGTTCTACTGAAATTCAATTTAGTTCCTAATTCCTGAAACAATCCCTTCCAAAAATTGGAAGTGAACTTTGTATCATGATCAGAAATTATTGCCTTAGGCAATCCATGCAATCTAAATATCTCTCTCATGAAGATATTTGCAATGTCGTTAGCCTTGTGAATGGACTTGACTGGAATAAAGTGAGCTACCTTTGATAGCTTGTCCACCACAACCATGATTGAATCATGCTTTTTCAATGTCATGGGCAGACCTGTTATAAAATCCATAAAGATCACTTCCCACTTCCATTCCGGAATGGGTAAGGGCTGCAACAATCCTATTGGATGTTGGTGTTCTGGCTTGACTTGTTGGCACTTCTGAAACCTAACAATATACTCAGCTATGTCCTTCTTCATACCATGCCAAAAGTATTGCTTTCTTGTTGTTGTTATAGTCTTTTGATATCCTGGATGTCCAGAGTATGGCATTTGATGAATTTCATCCATCACTAGCTTCTTCAAATCTGCACCATTTGGAATGTATAGTCTATCTTTGTAGATGAGAATATCATCTTCACCAAGCTGATATCCCGCCCACTTTTCATCCACATTACCCTACTGCAACTTCTCTTTAATTTGAAGGCAAGTTTCATCACTGTTCTAGGCTTCAAGAACTCTTGTCTTCAAATCTGATTTACACACACTTAATGTTGCAACATGAAATTTTCTGCTAAGAGCATCTGCAACCTTATTCTCCTTCCCCTTTACATGCTTAATTTCAAAGTCAAATTCACAAAGAATCTCCGTCCATCTAGCTTGCCTAGCATTCAAGTTTGGTTGATCAAACAAATACTTCAAGCTCATGTGGTCTGTTTTAAGCTCGAATCTTCTTCCCATCAAATAATGTCTCCACATCTTGAGAGCATGTACTATGGCTGCTAATTCCAAATAATGTGTGGCATAATTATTTTCATGCTCTTTTAATTTCCTTGACTCATAGCAAATCACAAATCCTTCTTGCATGAGCACTCCACCTAGCCCTTCAATGCAAGCATCTGTGCACACCACGAAATCCTTCTTTGGATCTGATATCTTCAAAACAGGAGCGCTGGTAAGTAACTCCTTTAACTGCTGAAAGCTTTTCTCACACTTTTCAGACCATGTAAACTTGATATTCTTCTTCTGTAATGAAGTGATTGGGTGAGCCATCTTGGAGAATCCTTCAATGAACCTTCTGTAGTAACCAGCAAGACCCATAAAAGATCTAATATCTAAAACATTCTTTGGAATAGACCAATCCATGATGGCATTAATCTTTTCTAGATCCACTGCAATACCTTCTTCAGAAATGATATGACCCAAATATTGCACCTTCTTTTGGTAAAACTCACACTTGCTTAACTTGGAATATAATTGATGTTCTCTAAGGACTTGTAACACCATTCGTAGATGCTCCTCATGTTCTTCTTCATTCCTTGAATAGACAAGAATGTCATTTAAGAACACAATCACAAACTTATCCAAATACTTGTTGAACACACTATTCATGAGACACATGAAGGTAGCAGGTGCATTGGTAAGACCAAATGGCACCACAGTGAACTCATAATGACCATATCTAGTTTTGAAAGCCGTCTTGTGAATGTATTCTTCTTTAATCCTCACTTGATGATAAACGGACCTCAAGTCAATCTTTGAAAACACTTTAGCTTCCTTCATTTGATCAAACAAGTCATCAATTCTTGGCAATGGATACTTGTTCTTGACTGTCACTTTATTGAGCTGTCTGTAATCAATACACGGCCTTGGAGTCCCATCCTTCTTCTTAACAAATAACACCAGTGCTCCCCAAGGAGACACACTTGGCCTGATATACCTCTTGTCCATTAATTCTTGTAGATGCATCTTCAATTCTACCAATTTCGGTGTGCTCATTCTATAAAGAGATTTGGAATTCGGTGTTGCCCCTGGAACAAGATCGATGGTGAAATCAATATCTCTCTTTGGTGGTAGTCCCGGCACTTCATCCGGAAACACATCTTGGAACTCTTGCAACATTGGAAAGTCTTCTATCCTTGGTCCTTTGCCCTCTGATGAATCTGACATATGGGATGCATACAATTGACAACCTTTCTTATAAAACTTTTTCAATTGTAAGGCTGAAATTTGTCTTACTGAAACTTGCTTGGGAATCCCTCTTACCAATCGTGGTTTTTTCTCTTCATCAATGCACTCAAGTGCTTTCTCATAACAGTCCAACTTGGATCTATGCTTTTCCAACCAATCCATGCCAATTAAAGCATCATAAGAACCTAATGGTAGTATATTCAAATCTGCATGTGTGTGGAGTCCATTCAATTCTATGGGGCACTCCACCACCACTTCACTAACTTTTCTCTTGGTCCCTGTGGCTAATTGAACAAGCCAAGAATTATTGTGCTTCACTTTTCTAAGATAACAACCTTCAACCACTTTTGGAGATACATAACTATGAGTAGATCCTGGATAAATCAAAACAGAAATAGATTGCGTAGCAATCTTACCTTCAACTTCCACCACTGATGATTGATGATTATCCAATGCTGCATAAATTCGAGGCGTTTCCCTTGCCATGTCCTACACTGTAGTTGCTCCCTTTAAGTTGTGAAACCTTCGGGGATTATCCTTCTGATGTGGACAATCCTTCAGCATGTGGTTTTCTCCACATCCCCAACACTGAAGCGGTCCCTTTCATGCTTTGTCTGCTGCTACTATTGGTTTGAATCCACTCCTTGCTTGCTGCCCCTGTGGAAAGGTTCTATGCTGACTTTTGAATGGTGGCTTGAAACCACTCTTCTTTTGGTCAAACCTCCCTCTTAGCTTCCCTTTCCATGCTGGGTTAACCTCCGATTTTCCTTTATTCTGCTCATAGCAATGCATTGCCATTCTAATGGTTTCATCAAGACTTGGTGGATTAATAAATTCAATCCTATCTCTGAAACTTTGAGGTAGACTCCCAAGAAAGCATTGTATTTTTACTCTCTCATCTTTGATATAGTCGACATACCTCAATAATTCTAAAAATTTGTGGACATGCTCTTCCATAGATTTTTGTCTCAATCTGAGTTCATTGAACTCCTTTATCTTACTGTCATAATACCTAGTAGAAAGGTATTTTTCCTTGAAGTACCTCTTAAATCTTTCCCAACTGACCTTCTTTTCACTGATCCTTTTCACTTGCAAGAGATTGTCCCACCAAATTGAAGCTCTAGCATTTAGATTGTATATGGAAATTCTGGCTTTTTCATTTCTGGAGTAGTCTTGAATTTTGAAATATTTCTTCATTCCAAGAAGCCATGCCTCAGCCTCTTGGCCAGTCTTGTCTTCTCCATCAAATGTGGGAGGCCTTGCCTTCCTGAATTCTCCCTATGGAATTACCTTGGACTTCTTTCTTCCTTCAAATATCCTGGGCACATGCCTTTGACTTCTTTGAGAACCTCTGGAGTCACATGATTTGCTGGAAGAAGATCTAGAGGAAGGTGTTCGATGCTTCTTGCTCACAGAACTCTTCCTTGGGCTTGGAGTCCTCTTCTTTGAACGGCCTCTAGAGCGACTCTCTGCATCTCTTCATTCTTCACCCACATTTCTTGGGTTGGACCCAAGGTTTACCCTCTGCTGCATATCAGTGAGGCTTTGCAAGATAGCAGCATTTAGTTGGTGTTGTTCTTCTTGAGCCTTCATTAATCTTTCATTGAAGCTCAACATGGTTTCAACCAAATTCTAAGGAGTCACCTGCTCCCTTCTCACATTGGATTCAGTCTCAGCATTCTCTTCATGCACATTTTCTCCTAAAACGTCTTATTCATGCTCATAAGGATCTTGAGCATCATTTATGGTCACCATTGTTCCTATATGCTACCTCAACTACAATTATTAATTTTATGAACTGCAAGCACTACGCATTATGAAAATATTTGTTAGACATCATAAGAATGCATCTAGAAATATACAACAATTAATATTTAACATAATCAACTCATGGAATAATTCACATAGTTGTTATGCATTCATTTCTTTTGCCCATTCATGCAATTCTGGAAATTGCCCATATTGTCAACAATTTGACAAAACAGTCACTGGCACTTTTCTGCTCTAATTATCCATGGTGTGTGATATCCCTATTCAAATTCTGGTCATACACCATTATTCCCTGCTAGACAAGATTTCCAATTCCTATCCTCGTGCTCCATTCTAACCTCGGGTGTGGAAACTACGTTATTTCAAAAATGACAACTTTCACCACAATTCTGCCATTTTTACACAGTTGTAAAATATCATGAACTGCCAACTTTAGCCACCCGTGGGAGAAAATCTATGAATAATCACGAAAACTTTTCTATCAGGAAACGTTAGTCCATATAGCAAGGAACACTTAGAAACTTGCGGATCTTTGTTCTGATGCTCCATTTATCTTCTATAAAATTATGGGTTTGACTACTTTCCACTTTTCACATTTTTCCAAAATTTTAAATTTTGGGCCAAAAATGGCTATTTCCCAAATGATGCGTTTTTGGAAAATCTTTGTCTAACGGAATATGTCTGGTTTAATGAGAATATGAAATGTTGAGTTCAGTAAATTTCTTGAGTCCGAATTATAGGGTCACTTTCAGCCACTGCAAGCTTCTCAAAATCTCCAAAAAGTGGCTCGGAATAGTGCCTTTTGGCCTTCTTGCACACCCCGACTCCACATCCTTTGGATTTTGGCTCCAAAACTCCAAAATTAACACCGTGCCTGCTCCATGACCACCCCATATCAGTTTCAGTTCAATCCGACCTTCTGTCAAGTGTTGGGACACTGATTTGTAAAAGTCATTAATTCCAATTTTGTGCCAAATCGGAGCATAATGGGCTCGGGATCTTTACTGGTTCATTCATGGCCTCCATCCATGGCCTCAGAATGCCTCTGAACTCATCAAATTTCGACCTTGCATGCTCCTGTAATCCAAAAATCAAATTCCAGGCTCTATATTTTTTTATTTTTCTTTTCCGCCACACACAAGCTGCAACCCGCAACCCGAAACCCGACATTGCGGGTTCGGGATGTCAAGTTGCAGTCACGAAATGTAACCATCCCACAACCCGCAACCCGAAACCCTAAAATTGCGGGTTCGAAATTACGGAAATCGGAACGCGCAATTTCAAAACTTGCGTTCCCGCAACCCGAAATTGCGGGTTCAGGAAGTCAAATTGCGGTCACGGAATGTAACCATCCCGCAACCTGCAACCCGAAACCTGAAATTGCTGGTTTGGGAAGTCAAGTTACGGTCACAGAATGTAACCATCCTGCAACCCACAACCCGAAACCTGAAACCCGAAATTGTGGGTTCGGGATTGCGGAAACCGAAACGCGCAATTTCAAAACTTGCGTTCCCGCAACCTGAAAGCCGACATCTCGAAAGCCAAAATTGCGGGTTTGGGATTTCGGAAATCCAAATGCAATTTTTGAAAATTCGCGTTCCTGAAACCTAAAACCCGACATCTGCAACCCTGAAACGCTTTCGGCCCTGCAACTTCCGAGGTCCATAACTCCTTCGTCCCTTATCCAAATGGGACGAGTCTGGTACCATTGGAAATATATTGGAGAGATCTATGCACCTATGTGATCCTCTCCCACACCTAAGAAATCTAAACCTACCATTTTTTCAATAAAAAATGTCGCCCCAACTTCACCAATACTGCGTTAAAACATTCTGTCAGTTACCTTTAAGTCAGAGTTTGGCCCAAGTAGCCCCAGTGCTGCAAGCTAGGATTTGATACCACTTTGTAACGTCCCGTTCCATATAACCGATGCCAAGAAGGAAACGTGACCAACTTACTGGACTTATTTCAAAATCCCAGCCCCATACATTACTCATAAATTCATAACAATTAAAATATTCTGTGTGCAGGCTCATACTCAATATAAACACAGCAGAAATAAACATATTTGCAAGCACACAAACAGTAATGCACCATCATATTTATCTCAAGCAATTGATGAATCAACAGGCAGAGAATCCATCCCATTCTCATGCTATGCACAAGCTTCATATCAATTCAATTAACTTCAATAATTATCATTCAAAATTAATACATTGCAAAACACAGAATGCATATAATTTTTAAACACAGAGAACACTTATCTTTGAGTTGAAGCTTTCCAAACAACTGGCTATGTGAGAGCAACGTTCCACCCAACCATAGATCTCTATCCAGCTTGTATTCTTTCAGCTGAGAGATCACCCCCGAGCTGGGTTGTGTATCCACTAAGGAGGAACTAAACAGGCTCACTCACAGCCATGGTTTCACTCTACAGTTATGCTAAGCCAACACACAGTTGGGTTTATCAAGCATACAAAAGACAAGGAGGGCAATGCTAAGTCAGTGAGCTCATCCACAGAGCTATAGGCATCTCAAATGAATCCAACAGTTAAGGCACCCACATTACCTACCACACCCAACACAAGGAAGGTCCCCTTCTCTGCTGCATAGTCCTTCAGGCGTCCCTTCCCTCCAGTGCTCTTCAGGATGGGTATAGAAAGGTCCAGCTACTAATTCTTGAGATTTTAGCCTTCACTAGGTTTATCAAGCAAACACAACCTTTGCTTAGTCATTCACAATTAGATTTCTCCCAATTCTGTTCATCAAATAACTCAATCCCGTCACTGGTTTTCTGGGCTATAAAAATTGGGTTTTCCAATGGTTTTCGGGGTATCTAATACTCTCAAATTTGCCCCAAGGTTCATATCTATGGATCCCCCATTGGATTTCACTGTCAGATACCAAATATGGACGTTTTTGGCTCTTCAAAATGTGGGTTCTTGCAAAGTTGAAATTTCTGGTTTTTTCCCTGCTGGGAATTCGTTTTTGGATGGAAAATGATGTTGGGTTTTGACACACTGGAGTGGGAATGAGAATGAAGCAAACCCCATGAGGTAGAGTGACTTGTGGTACAAGAAAACAGAGCCCATACTCTGCCATACAAATTTCTGGGCTGCCCATGCTCCATTGAAGCCATGGATTGAAATATTCAACTACGTCCTTACAACATAAATAAATGTCATCAAGGAAAGTCAAATGGGTTCTCACAATGACATTAGATAGTTTATGGTTCATTCCCACAACCCCCTCACCACTCCCTAATGGATACACATGGCCCCTTCTCATTCATTGCTCCCATAGCCAGCTTTTTTTGGTATTTTATTGCAATATTAAATATTTACATCAATTTACAATATTCCATGGCTTAATAGCACATGGGCAACAAAATGTCAAATGCTTGTCCATTTAAAATAAAATTAGAGCATACACTAGCGGGGCCTTGGCCTTGAGCTCCATGCTAGGGAAACATACATCGCTTGTATACAATATTTACATTAAAATCCAATATTTTGTAAGGGTCAAAATTGGGGTATTACACAAGCAAATCATCCTGTGGTTTTTAAATACCATTCATTACAAGGCATATTAATTCATCCTTAACACATGGTATTTATTTTCAATTTACCAATTAATTTAAAAGGTTAATTATATGCATCTCAATATAGTTACCACATATTACCTTCATGTTGTTTATAATTTCCAACCCGTGGTTTACCAAACCATAATACCATTCATGCTAAGCTTAAATAACAACATTTAATAGTTTTTAATTATATTCTCATGTATTTAATAAACAACTATAGCTCATGGTTCAAATATTGCGCATAAAATAATCACTTTATAAATATATCATTTTTATTAATGAATTGGTGTATGTGGAATAAACCATTGCTTTACAAATATTTCTTTTTTTCTTAATGAATTGTACTATGCGCAGTAAACCAATGGCTAAGTCAATTACTCATTAAGCAAGAAGATTTAATTATTGTGCAGTAATAGTTAAACTTTTATCAATTACTATTTCATTTATGAACCCGGAATTTTGCAATTTACAATCTATTTTTCAAATTAAGTAATTTATTCCCCATTGAAAATAAATTTGTCAGTATCTACTTTCATTAATGAATTGATAATCATAAAATTTAATTTCATCCCTGCAAATTAGGAATTATTTACAAGAATGTGGTGGAATTAAAATTCAGACCATTTCCATGCACATGAATTTTAATTAAGTTACACATAAATTTCATTTTTTATCCGTATTCGGTAATTTTCAACACTCAAATTGAAACAATCAATTTGTGAGTGCAACAATTATTAAATCTCAGGATAAGATAAACACTTTTTTGGTTGAACCTCCATCAACCATTATGTCAAAGGTGAATGAGATAGATTTATAACATTTGGCTGAAACATTATCTTACAGGAAATTTTAGAGCTACCCATAAACAAATACATTATATGGAAAACATACCACAAATAAGCATGCAAAAAATCCCTTCCCTTGAATTTATAATTGACCACAAAGTCTTTAATTTCATGAATGCACAATTTAATTCCTTACAGAAAATAAAACCCAGAAATTTAACTAGAAAGCAAATAAATTGCAGAAATAAACTTGTGTCAATTCCATGTACATGAATTCTTACAAGCAACTCATGAATTTAAAACATGTAATTTTCTTTGTCATTCATCAATTAAACTAAATCGAGAAATAAAAACTTATTTGAAAACACTTGAAATGGGAAATTGGCTATATGTGAGGCACGTTCCACCCAACCGTAAGCAATTTTGCTCTTCTATCTTTTAGCAAAATTCCACCCCCGAGTTGAGACTCATGCATTCACAAAAGAGACACCTCTCCAATTCTCAAACTCTTCTGGGATTAACACTTGGCAATCAGGAAAATTGGGTTGAATCCAATTCCATGCCAAACAATGCACTTAACCTCGATTTCTTTCCTATTGCACAACAATGAAACTCATCACTGCCATCTATGTTCAGAAATCCATCAAGTTAGTTGCTTACACCATTTTCCACTTCACTAGAATGACTAAAGACAAAATGGAAAGAATTTCAACAAAAAATTATAAACAAATTGGCTCACTGGTTGAGAAATTCATATCAGTTTTCATTCTCAGATAAAATTTTCCTACCCTATTCTCTCAGACACACCCAGGCATGGTAATTCTTCCAAAGATCAATTTTATTCCACCACCCTCCACCCAGAATGGTGCACATCGCCTTTTCATTGCATGCAAAAACTGGAAAACATGTGGGCTCTCCTAGCTATTTAATTAAAACACATAATCACGTCCCTTAATACCACATATTCTTAATTAAGATTTAAGCGTAAGTCTTAAGTCATTTATATGGAATTATGAATTAGCCAAAACTTTGGGTATTTTTAGGGACTTATGATTATAAAAGGGTCATAGCATGTTAGGAACCCATGTCTTTACTTTGTTAGTATGTGTTGTTGGACGCATATGCTTTGTAAGTCGTCCTGTAGTATTTGTTGATCAATAGTTTGTGTTATTGTTGTTGGCGCATATGCTTTGTAAGTCGCTCGTAGTATTGTTGATCCATAGTTTGTAGTGGCCCATGGTTTTGACCCATAGTATTGGCGCCTAGACTTATTATATAAGTGTGTGTTGAGACCTATGAAGGCATCGTGAATTTATTTGTATTGAGCTTGCTCATAGGAGGTTTCCCCCTCGAAGTGGCCTGTGATCAATATAAAAGTGGTTCTGAGTTCTGTCATTTCTGCTATTTCGCATATTCGTATTAATTAATTGTTACAGGTGCATCACATAGCAAAGGTTTCCCCACCAAAGGCATTTTAACCCCCTTGCTGACTCTGGTGAATACATGAGTCCTTGATATTTTTAGCGTTCTACCTCAACCACGACCAGTTATAATTTTTTATTATTGTAATGTCGAAATGTACAATTGTCTTTCCTTTCGGGCATTACATAATAATATTCACATTGCACTTAAGATCAGTTAAGGGGTCTTAACCAGGGGTATTATAGTTATGTCTTAAATATATATAATTGAATAAAATGAAGATGAGATGATTATTTTACAATTGATGGCCCGCTATTTATATGGTTTGAGCACCTATTGGGAAGAATCGTATCCTCTTAAGTTTAATTGTAATTATTCTTAATTAATGATTAGTAATTTTTATTTTTATTTTTTTTTTGTGAAATTTAGCTCCATATATCCAAAAATATATGGAATCCCCTACTATTGAAAATATTATAGAATAATTCCACTATGCTATCAAGCTTGATGAAAAATTAAAAGGGAAAGGATGCTTCTTGACCAATTCGACTAGTTGAACTTTTGATTAAAAAACCTCTATCAAGCTCTAACACTAACAAGAAAAAAACATTCTACTCAAAAGATTAATCAATAGAAGCATATAGTGGCCTGAAGAAGCCTTTTCACAAAGTTAAATTTAAGGGAAAATATAGTAGCCAACCTCTTACAAGAAAAGGGTTTCATTACCATAGTTGAACTTGGCATGATGCATTTAAATGAAATGCTTGGAAGAAATTAATATCACAAATGTCTACTTTTGAAATGGATTCATCCACAAATTAGATTGATAATAGAAGTAAATCCATCATGGAATATGATCTTCAAGCTTCAATTCTAATTGTATCTTGCTCAACTACCCTCACAAACTCAACCCTCATCAATGGGGAGGAAAGGGAAATATTGTTCCATATATAGATATGAGTGAAAGATAAGTACCCATTGCATCTGATTTTGGACAATGGTAGTCAAAAGAACTTTACCTTTGAACAAATTGTAAATAAATTGGGTCTTGCTACAACTCTACATCTGCAACCTTACAACATTAGCTTGATGAGGGAAGGATAAGAACTTAAAATCACTTAATATGAAAATATGAAGTGCTTTGTGATGTACCACCAATATCAATAGCTAATGAACTATTTGGAAAACCATATTTATGGGATAGACATGGTAGTTATCATTCTAGACTACAGAAAGTGATTGTCAATATCTAAAAACAATGGTATGACATACCTAAATGTCTACCTAGGTTGATTTCCTCTTTTGTTTCATATAAACAAGCTAAAGCCTTATCAAACATGCTTGGAAATTCATGTAGTTAAACCTCAATATTCTAAGAATATCACAATAACTAGTTGACTCTCCACGTATCAGAACTCTTCGCAGCAACAACATGTCAACTATGTATTTGAAGAATGCAAATATGTGTTCAAAAATCCAATTGAAGTACCTCTACATTTCTAGATAAAATACTCCATATATTTGTTATAGGTTCTTAATCAATCAATGTATATGTTTACAGAAGGTTAGTTTTAGAGAATGAAAAATTCCATTCACAAATTCAACAAGTAATTGAAAAAGGGTATATTCAACCCAGTTCGTAGTGCTTTATCTCACTGAGTTGTCACTTAGGGTGAACTCGCCTCTTAACTGAAATATTGCCCACTTATTTAGGTGGCTAAATTAAGTGTCGTCACTTAGTTAACTAGATCTTCTTTTTTGTCACTTAGTTATCTCTCTTTAATTGATTCTCCTTGATTTACTGAAGTGTCGTCTTTTAGTTTAACTGAAGTGAAAACACTATAGTTAACTAGTCCTTATTTAACACTTATTTAATTGAAATCATGTTGATTGATTTACTTGAAGTGATCATTGTGAGTTCTTTAGTTAACTGAGGCATATCTTTAACTCATGCTTTAACTAAAGCATTTATTAAGGCGTACATTAATACTTAACTGACGCTTTAACAATTCAAGTTCTCTTTAATTAGCTAAAGTGTCTGCATGGGAAATTTCGAATTCTCTTAATCTATATGCTTTATCTTTTATTTATTTATCTCTTACTGCATGGTATATATGTGCTAAATTTAATTATCCATCACATTACATTATACTAAGAATAATTATCGGATGTTGTGATCATATTAGATTACTCCGGACCAAATGATCATATGCTAAAGTAATTCACTTTAGAGGTGATCAATCTTTAAAGGAGACTTAATAGAAACTAGTGATCATGGTTAATAATACATCACACAACATTAAATTCTTTTAACAAGTAAAGCATGACCTTTATGTGGAAGGTCAACCTCTATACGAGAGGTCCATCCCATGGATACCTTTATATGGAAGGTTCACATGAGAATCATGACTTGACACACAAGTCCGGAGCCTTGTCCTACAAGACTTTACAACACATTACTTTGATCAATTACCTCTATATGGGAGGAATAACCTTTACATGGAAAGCAATCAAAGTGCTCACCTCTATACAGGAGGATCAATATTGGATGCACAATATTGGTTTGGATAATGTCTCCTGATGATGTACATTTAACACTCCCTCTCAGTGAGGGAGGCATTCTCTTCCATACCAAGATTGTCTCAGAAGTACCTAAACTTTGTCACTGATAGAGGATTTGTTAACGCATATGCAATCTTCTCATCAATAGAAATCTACTGAAGTTTCATTGTACCTTTTTGGACCATGTCTCGGATGAAGTGGTACTTGATTTCAATGTGCTTTGACTTGTCATGAAACAATGGGTTTTCGTAAAGCTTGATGCAACTCTGATTGTCACACCTAATAACTGTAGGCTCAAACTTTTCACTGAAAAACCCTGCAAATAGATTTTTGAGCCACATTGCTTCTTGGTAGGAAACACTAGCAGCTATGTATTATGCTTCGGTAGTGCTCTAGGATACAAATCCCTGCTTCCTACTGGACCAAGATATCATAGCTGATACTAGGCTATAATAGTATCCGGGTGTACTATTACGGTCCATAATGCTTCCTCCCCAGTCTGATTCTATATAACTAAGTAACATGACTCCTCCACTGGAGGAATATCTGAGTCCATATGAAATTGTACCTCAAAGGTACCTAAGCACATGTTTAGCAGTTGTCCAGTGTCTGTATCTCGGATCAGACATAAATTGACTCAGAACTCTCATGGCATAACATATATCAGGCCTATTGGAATATTCACACCATCATTTTTGTATTATGCATGCCTGCATGCAAATATGCATGCTACATGCATTTGCATGCCACTGCATGCATCCAGTCATCATGTTGGTAGTCCTCCCAGCACCTAGAGCTCACTTTCAGCTCCCTAGAGCCTGTCTTCAGCCCCCATTTGGCCTCCTACCTACCTGATGCGCCGTCCTTGACTGTTCTTCCTGGAAAGTGAGCCTTTGTTCATCTACCACACTCAGTTACCTGTGCCTTTTCTCACCTACCTTCAGTTATCACTTAGTTAGGGTGCCTTATCTCACCTACCAGGAGTTATCATTCAGTTAGTGCATTGATTGAGTATTTCTTCCACTGATTTCTCATGTTGACTGCATGTAGCTTCTATTTAGCTAGTTCTAGAGCTCCACTTGACTATTTGAAATCCTTATGCGCCCCCCTTGGAGTCTCCATTCCCTGATTTATGCCTAGATGGTTCTGTTAGACTCAGTTAGACACACTTGAATCACTATTACCATTTATGACTAATACTACTGACTGGATGATGTCTTCATTGTTATCCAAGCTAGACTTTGAGCTCTGATTCGAATTCCCTACTTGGATAATTTGAATCCTATATGATGCTACATCATAGTTTACTGTAACACATTCTTTACATTCATTATTCATTGTATGATATTGATATTGTCTATTATTCTGTGTTTATGAGTGATTATTAAGTGCATGCTTCTCTTCTTCTTTGCAACATTCTTGAGAGTTTGATTGTGAGTTTGTTACAGTTGATAGATCCCATGCAGATTATCACATGGTATCAAAGCAGTTAGCAGCTATTTGAATTGCATCCATTGCAGTAGCTGGAGCATTCCTTTGAGCATCTATCTTTCACTTGAGCACCAGAAGCCTCTGAGTTTCCACAGCAAATCCTCATTCTATTACTTGAATTCATCAGAGAAATCCGGCGAGTTCTAGCCAAGTGTGAAGGACTTAGTCTATGTGCTCCGTGTTCAAAAGGTAGGGTTCAGTCGAAGTGTAGCATTCTCCATCAACAAAAACTCTTCTTGTTTTGCAGGTTTATTCACCCATTCGAATTCTTCTTCAACAATTCGACCTTCTCTGTTCAGATGGATCTAAATCTCACATATTCCAACTATGTTGAGTGGAAATCCAAGATGGATCTCTTCATGAGATCCAAGATCTTCACCAAAATACTCAATTGAATGATGGTAGAACCTCTTAGTGCAGTTGAAAAGTCCAAGTACTTGGATAGGCTTGATGAAGCAGTTGACCTCCTCCTTCTCTCAATTTCTGAAGATCTTTACTTCCATGCCATCGATCTTACATCTCCTAAATATGTTTCTGATAAGAGATCGAATGATACAAAGCCTAATGATAGTCCATATCAGTCAGATGGGGCTTCAAACTCAAGGAAGACCAAGCATTCTCAGAAGAAAAGATCCAAGTGCATATATTGTCATAGAGGTTTCCATCCCGAGAGTACTTGCATGAAGAAGACTATAGATTTGCTGGCTCAGTTACTTGAGAAGAACAATCTTCCTATACCTGCATGTGCAAGGAAGAAAGATACTGATATTGAACCTTCTAGATTCGAAGACAAATAAAGATGGCATGCTCTCATGGCAAGTGCATCAATAGATTCTTCTTTCATCATAGATTCAGGAGCTACAAGACACATGTATTCCTCTAAAGATCTCTTCTCTAGCTTCGAAAGCTCAGTTGGCCCTTCCATCAGATTGGGAAATGATTCAGAAGTCTCCTCTTAGGGGATTGGAAGAATCAATCTTGACCATGGTTACTTTTCTGATGTGCTTTATGTTTCTTCTCTTGCAGCTAATGTTCTTTCAGTGTATCAGATGACTCATATTGGAGAGCCCAAAAGAGTGATCTTTTCTCCAAATGAAGTTGAGGTACAACACATGGTTTCAGGGGAAATCATTGCAAAAGGAGTTGCAAATCATGAGACAAAACTCTATGAGTTTTCACACTTCTTACGTCTCTCAAAGGAGTCTTCTCTTTGCTCTCATACTCATGAAAAGAGTAGGCTATCTCATCTCAACCACAAGCTAGCTCAAAATGTGGTTGATGGTCTTCTAAGTGGCAAGTTTTCTCATGGAACCTTCAAAGGTTGCTTAAAAGTAGAAGATACATCAAAGGAGATTGAGAAAAAGAGGACTCTTGAAGAAGTGCGAATGCTAGATCCAGATCCACAAGAACCTGAAGATCTAGCACCTATTTGTCGAACTCCTACTTCAAAATGGGCCACCATTACTTCATCCTCCTTTGATCTTAATGAAGATCCATCATCATCTTGTTCTAGTCCTTTCGATAGTGGTCACAGCTATGATGGTTCAAATGAGATATCAAAGGACTACATGCACTTTCTGAAGCAGTTTCATGATATCCACATTTTTGGATATGTTCCTCCTTTGAGTGATAATGAGCAAGAGAACATGGCTTCTCCTCATGAGATTTTAGATTTAGAGTTTGGATGTGATGATGAGCCGGTTCTACTTGATTCTCCTCGTGAGATTTCAGATTCAGAGTTTGGATGTGATGATGAGCCAGTTTTACTTGCTTCTTCACATGAGATTTCAGATTCAGAGTTCAGATGTGATTATGCATCTTCACATGATATTTCAGATTCAAAATTTGACGATGGAGATGATGATGAGGGAATGCTAGACCCAGATCCACAAGAACCTGAAGGTCTAGCAACTGATGATGAAGATGAGTGAATGAAAGATCCAGATCCACAAGAACCTGAATATCTCTCAATTGTTTGTCCTCTTCTTCCTCGATGGGCAGCCACTGCTCCCCGATCTGCCAGATCATATTTTCAGCATGAAAGGTTTCATCCTTCTCACATTGTTGATACTCTTCCTCGATGGGCAGCCACTGCTCCCCGATTTGCAAGATCAGATTTTTAGCATGGAAGGTTTCATTCTTCTTACTTTACTAATCCTCTTCTTTGATGGGCAGCCACAGCTCCTCGATCTTCCAAATCATATTTTTAGCATGTAAGGGTTCATCCCTGTGACATTCCTGATCCATTTCAGATCTACCGATCCTTCTTCGAGAAAGAAGAACACTTACCTCCTTCGGGGGTGGGTGATGATATGCTACATTAGCATCCTTTAGTCTATTTTGAGGGAGGGATTTCTTCCCACTGGGTTTTCCCTCTTTCCTCACTTAGTTTATTTAGATTGATTGTACGGGGTGACCTTTGGTCTTAGTCACCAGGGCCCTATTTTATGGTTTTCAGTTATTTCTCATAGTATAGCTTGCGGGGGGGTGTTGTAATATTCACACCATCATTTTTGTATTTTTCATGCCACTGCATGCATCCAGTCATCATGTTGGTAGTCCTCCCAGCACCTAGAGCTCACTTTCAGCTCCACAGAGCCTGTCTTCAACCCCCATTTGGCTTCCTACCTACCTGATGCACCCTCCTTGATTGTTCTGCATGGAAAGTGTTCCTTTGTTCACCTACCACACTCAATTAGTGCACCTTTTCTCACCTACCTTCAGTTATCACTTAGTTAGGGCGCCTTATCTCACCTACCAGGACTTATCATTTAGTTAGTGCATTGATTGAGTAGTTTTTCCACTGATTGCTCATGCTGACTACTTGTGGCTTCTAGTTAGCTAGTTCTGGAGTTCCACTTGACTATTTGACAGCCTCATGCACCCCCCTTGGAGTCTCCATTACTTGATTTATGCCTAGATAGTTCTGTTAGACTCACTTCGACACACTTGACTGACTATTACCATTTATGACTGATACTACTGTCTGGATGATGTCTCCATTGTTATCCAAGCTAGACTTTGAGCTCTGATTCAAATGCCTTACTTGTCTAATTCGAATCCTATATGATGCTACATCATAGTTTATTGTAACACATTCATTATTCATTGTATGATACTGATATTGTCTATTATTCTGTGTTTATGAGTGATTATTGAGTGCATGCTTCTCTTCTTCTTTGCAACATTCTTGAGAGTTTGATTGTGAGTTGGTTATAGTTGCTAGATCCCTTGGAGATTATCACAAGGCCTCGAATGTATTAAGTACATTAGCGAGCCTATAAGTTATCTATACAAAGTGGACTCTACTGGATTTGATCCAGAGCTTGACTCATGAAGTTTCCTCAACTTGGAAACCATCGATGTAGTCATATAATTGCAATCTATCGTGCCAAAACTGTGCAATATATCCATAGTGTACTTCCCTTGAGATAGAAAAATTTCATCTTTTCTTTTCCAAATCTTAAGGCCAAGAAAGTAGTGCATTAGACCTAAGTCTTTCATCTCGAACTCTGAAGTGAGCTCCCTCTTGCACCAGGAAATCAGATGTTCCTCTCCAGTGAGAAACAAATCATCAAGCCAATATCAATGGTTGGTTCTCCACTACTTTGAAGTACAAATTTAGATCAGCTCCACTCTTACTAAAACCCAGTTTTTGAAGGTAGCTATCATTTATGGAGTACCAAGCCCTAGGGGCTTTCTTAAGCCCATATAAAACTTTATTTATCTTGAAAACATGGGACTCCTTCCTATGCACCACAAATCCTTCAGGTTACTGAATATAAACCTCTTCCTCAAGCTCACCATTGAGGAAGGATGTCTTCACATCCATCTAGTGAATTTTCCATCCTAGAATGGATGCAAGTGCAATCATTGTCTGGATTGTGGTGCACCTTGCCACAGGGGAAAATGTATCATCATAATCAATTCCTTCTTTCTGAGACAAACCTATGGCAATGAATCTATATTTATACTTCTCAATGCTACCATCTGCAGCATGCTTTATCTTGTAAATCCATCTGGAAGTCACAATGGACTTCCCATCAGGTTTGGAAACAACCTCTCAAACATCATTCTTCATGATAGAGTTGTACTCTTCACTCATTTCATATTTCCAAACTTGCTTATTTGTGGCTTATTCATATGAGGATGGTTCTAAATCAATGATGTCACTCATCACTGCAACATACCCTGAATATCTGTCAGGTTTCTTGTGCTCTCTGGATGAGCCTACTAGTGCTCCATGTTTCTTTGCATTTTGTAAGATGTCCCAGCACCAAGAATATATTATTTTAGTGGGAGGTTCATCAGATGACCTCTCAACCAGTTCTATTGGTTCTTCAGGAACTAGCGAATCTGAGGCATATTCTGGTTTCTCCCTCTCAAACTCTGAAGGGGCGGAATCAGACTCGGGATCCTCCATCTCTGAATCACATTGAATATCTTTCGATATTTTGAAAGTGGCTTCCTCATGGAAGATCACATCTCGGCTAAATTCAATGTGTCTCTCACCAGGTACATATATTCGGTATGCTTTGGATGACTCGCTATAACCCTCAACGGTTCCTTTCTTTCTAGAAGGCTCCATCTTTGTTCTCTTTTCTTTTGGTACATGAATGTGTATTGGTCTCTTGAACATACTCAAGTGTGAGATGTATGGCTTCTCACTAGTAAACACTTTGTCTGGTGTCTTCTCATCTAGAATGTCATGTGGGATTCTATTATGGATGTACACAGTTATACGGGTGGCTTCTGCTCATAATGAGGTAGACATATCTTGATCATTCATCATGGATTTTTCAACCTCACATATGGTTCTATTCTTCCTTTCACCAACCCCATTTTGCTGAGGTTTGTATGTTATTGTTAACTGTCTACATATTCCTGCATCACTACATAGCTCATTAAATGCATGTGAATCAAATTCACCTCCATTTTCATACCTTAATGCACTAATGTGCTTTTCTTTATTATTTTCAAGTAGGGCTTTAAACTCTTTAAATTTCCTAAGAGTTTCGCTTTTATCCTTCATGAAATAAATGCATGACTTCCTAGAAAAATCATCTATAAACAGTACATAAATATAAGAAGCCACTCAGGGATGGGGATGACATGGGACCACATACATTATAATGTATTAAATCGAAAATCCCTTTAGATCTATTAGTAATACAAGAAAAAAATTTCTTAACATTCTTCCCAAGTGCACAACACCGACATACACTATCATGCTCAAAATCAAATACGGGCATACCTTTTATCATCTTTTTAAATCCTGGTAGCGCTTTGTAGTCTAGGTTTCCAAGCCTTCGTTTCCATAGCTCGCATGGACTAGTAGTGTGTTGAATCATATATTGAATGCACTTCCTAGGTACCTTGTATATTCCTCCCTCTCGAACTCCAATCACAACAGCAGATTCTAGGCTTTTGTTCTTCGGCCATAAAAGTGATTTGTTGTCCATGAAGATAAATCAGAAGCATCTGTCTTCAAGAACCGAAACTGAAAGGAGGTTCTTCTTCAATCATGGAACATATCAAATGTCCTCGACATGTAAAATATCCCCGGTGCTCAGCTGGAATGAGGTGGATCCAACTCCTTGGATCGAATATGTTGAGTTCTCCCCCAACTCTACCATGCATATGAATTTTTTCTTCTTTAGGTTAGTGATGGCACTCTTGTAACTAGTCATATGTTTGGATTAACCACTATCAATCAACCATGTCTCTGCACTTGTGATGACGGATCCCGAAAGGGATGAGACAAGGTAAAACTCCCATTCTTGTACCATTTTATTCGGATGCATTCTTTTGATTGGTTTCATAAACTATGGTGGTAGAAGCATGAAACTTTCCTTTCCGATTTGCTTTGCACTCTCTTGATAAATGGCCTTTATTGTTTCAATTGTAGCATCTAGATTTTGAATTATAAAATCCTTTGTTGAACTCATTCTTCTTTGGATGAGATAACTTCTTTTGGAAGAAGGGTTTCTTTCCTTTCTTCATTCTTGTTGCAAGGGAAAGGGTTTCTTCTTTGATGCGCACTGACTTGCTCTGGATTCGCCCCTCCTCTTGGAGGAATTCATGCCATAAAATTTTTAATTTAGGTTGTACCTCTCGACCATTTATCGCAGCCAATAATGTATCCCATGGGGATGGAAGACCATCAATATCGATTTGGAGAAGATCATATCCATCCACCACTAATCCAATACTAGCAAGTTGATCTCTTACCTAAGATATCTTGGTTAAGGAGGCCACTTTCTCATCCATATCCATCTTTAAGTTTCGAAAATTATTCTACAATGCCCTCTTTTGACACAGGGCCTTCTTCTCATATAGATTAGTCAATGTATCATAACATTCTTTCGCGGTCTTTAGCGGTGTGATCACAAGCATCAAGTTATATTTTACTGAATCATAGATGATATGTTTGGCCCTAGCTTGATTCTTCTTGAATTTGATGCCCCCTATATTAGATGTAGGCTCCTCCACCATAGTGGATATGTATCCATCCAAGTTATGTTCCTCTAGGATGTTGAGAATCCTATCCTTCCAAGTGTTGAAGTTTGAAGTGACCTCAAGACGGTCTTCCAGTCGTACAGATATTGATGACTTAGTCTTCAAATATTGTTCTCAACTTCTCAATATCAATGTAGGCTCTAGATGGCATGCAAAACTAAGCTCCTGCACGCCTTGAGCTCTGATACCAAGTTAATATTTGGTTGATATTTGATATTTAATTATTTTAGATGCTGAAACTTGAAGCAATGAGACAATTCAATCACATCAAATTCATACGACCATAACACAAGATATACCCTATGGAAAATCCTCAAAACTTTGAGATTAAAAAACCCATCAATTCTTCTTAGTATAATATAATGGATAACATAAAATGATTTATTTTACAACATAGCATATTTCTTTCGGAATATAAGAGATCACCAAACACTCTCGGTGAATATACATAAGAAATAGAGAAGACAGATCAATCGGAGAAGCGCCTTGCCTTCAATAATAATATCCTGCACACAAAGAGAAGCGCCTTTCCTTCAAAGGAGAAGAGAATTCGCTTCACATTCGATTCATTAATCCCATATAACATATTTATGCATTCTTCTCTTCTATTTTTATCTTCTAACTTCAAGATGAACTCGCCCTCAAATTGGATGTAATAATCTTGCATGCAGAGGTACGCCTCACTTCTCATGCAATGCTTTATCTCATTGATCTGTCACTTAAGATGAAATCGTCTCGTAACTGAAATCTTTCCCACTTAGTTAGGTGGCTAACTTAATTCTCGTCACCTATTTATATAGATCTTCTTTGTTGTCACTTAGTTAACTCTCTTTAACTGAATCTCCTTGATTTACTGAAGTGTCGTATTTTAGTTTAACTAAAGTGAAAACACCTTAGTTAACTAGTCCTTCTTATTTAACACTTAGTTAACTGAAATCATGTTGATTGATTTACTTGAAGTGACCATTGTGAGTTCTTTAGTTAACTGAGGCATATATTTAACTCATGCTTTAACTGAAGCATTGATTGATGCATACATTGATACTTAACTGAAGCATTATAACTAAAGCTTTAACCATTCGAGTTCTCTTTAATTAGTTGAAGTGTCTGCATGGGAAATTTTGAATTCTCTTGATCTCTATGCTTTATCTTTTATTTCTTTATCTCTTACTACATGGTCAATATGTGTTAACTTTAATTATCCATCAAATTACATTAGACTAAGAAGAATTATCGGATGTTGTGATCATATTATATTATTCCGGACCAAATGATCATATGCTAATTTAGTAATTCACTTTAGAAGTGATCAATATCCAAAGGATACTTAATAACAACTAGTGATCATGGTTAATAACACATCACACAAATTAAATGCTTTTAACAAGTAAATCATGACCTTCATACAAAAGTTCCACCTCTATATGAGAGATCCATTCCATGGATACCTTTATACGGAAGGTTCACATGAGAATCATGACTTGACACACAAGTCTGGAGCCTTGTCCAACAAGACTTTACACATAAGGAAATCAAAGCGTTCACATCTATATGAGAGGATCAATCTTAGTTGCAAAAGATTGGTTTGGAGAATGTCTCTTGATGCTATAGATTTAACAACCATTGCATCTGCACTGCATCTGATTTTGGACAATGGTAGTCAAAAGAACTTTACCTTTGAAGAAATTGTAAAGAAATTAGGTCTTGCTACAACTCTACATCCACAACCTTACAATGTTGGCTTGATGAGGGAAGGACAAGAGCTCAAAATCAATTGATATGAAAGGATGAAGTGATTTTTGATGTACCACCAATATCAGTAGCTAATGTACTATTTGAAAAACCATTATTATGGGATAGACATGGTAGTTACCAGTCTAGACTACAGAAAGTGATTGTCAATATCTAGAAACAATGGTATGACATACCTAAATGTATACCTAGTTTGATTGCCTCTTTTGTTTCATATAAACAAGCTAAAACCTTATCAACAATGCTTGGAAATTCATGCAGTTGACCATTAAACCTCAATATTCTAAGAATATCACAACAACTAGTTGACTCTCCAAATATCAGAACTCTTGAAAGCAACAATATGTCAACTATGCATGCGAAGAATGCAAATATGTGTTCAAAAATCCAATTGGAGTACCTCTACATTGCTAGGTAAAATATTCCATATATTTGTTATAGGTTCTTCATTAATCAATGTATATGTTTATAGAAGGTTATTTTTAGAGAATGAAAAATTCCATGCACAAATTCAATAATTAATTGGCAAATGGTATAGTCAACCCAGTTCCCCTCATTGTGGTAGTTCATTCATCCTAGTTCTTAATAAAGATGCGGCATGGCATACATGCATTGACTATAGGACTCTCAATAATATTATAGTAGAGAATGTGTATCCCCTCCATGTGATAGATGATTTTCTTGATTGTTTAAATGATGATAAGTTCTTTAACAATCTCAAACTCAAGTTGAGATGCCATCATATCTCTATAGATTCCTAAGATATTTAGAAACCTATTTTTAAAAATCAAGGTTTGTTTTAATGTCTTTTCATGCCTTTTGGTCTAACTAATGCTCGTGCTACTAACTAAATAATTCCCCCAAGGTCGTCCTTTTGGTTCTAAGCAATTATGGTTCCTCCCTAGTGGTGAACTAGATTTTGTTGAGCACTTAAATGGATGATAGCATTAACAAAGAAAATTAACACATAAATCTAGTGAAAACCAATTTCTATACTCAAATAATGGTGAAAAATATCATACAAATACAATGGCTAGAATAGTGGTAATTGTCTCTAAGAAAAGATGTGGCCGCTACATTCATTCATAAAATTCCCATAACATGATGATGAAGTTAAATTTTATAAAAATGCATTTAAATCCTAAGATGAAAGAACCATAACCATACTACATGAAGTTATGACTAAGTATGCACCATGATCTTGACAACGTCGAGTTCTTTGAAAAAAGGGATCTTTGTTGGGACCATAATTTTTCATTAGGTGATCAGACTTTTCTTTGGTCTTCTTTAGCTCGTTGGAAAGAGAATATGTACTTGAGTTTTGATTCGCTTCCTACATAATAAGAATTGTGAAAAATGTATAGGAATTCCTTGAAAAAGGCATAAATAATTCAACACTATAAATTGTTTACCTTGACTATTTTTTAGATGACCTTGAATGACCACCTTGAATAAGTGAGGTTACCCTCTAGGAGCTCCAAGACAGTGCGTTAGCACTTGATTTTTTTATTTTTGTTTTTGTTTTCTAATATTTTTAAGTTTTTCACCTTGTTCCACTAAGAGGAATATTCTATTAGATGACCTTGAATGACCACCTTGATTAAGTGAGGTAACCCTCCAGGATCTTCCAAGGCAATGAGTAAGCACTTGATTTTTTATTTTTGCTTTTGTTTTCTTAATTCTATAATTTTTCCACCGTGTTCCACTAAGAGGAATATCCTACCATTGTGCAATATCCATGTGTAACACTAACATCGACCCAATGATTTTTTTAATAATAACAATATTTCAAAGCCAGCTTAATATCTCACAAACTAGAAACACACGCACACACACACACAGAGGGGCTCAATCTCTGTACATAATAGCAATTTTTAACCTCAAGGGACTTGATCAAATTTGAACTTGTGACATATGGATTCCTCATTGGAAACATGACTTGGGAGGATGATTGGTTGATTGAGTTAACCATTAATTATTCTACACACACACAAATACACATAAATACAATCCATACTAGATTCATGTTAACTTCATATTTACCAATAACTAAAATTTTATATTTGGGGTTGAGGGTATGGGCTAGCGGTGAGGTCTAATGGTTGCTATGACATAATTCCAAGTTTGAATGTGTAACAACCCTCATATACAAATATAGAGAATATTTAATATAATAAATATTAAATAATGTAAGATAATAATATAATGGGGAATATGAAAGAAAATAAGGGAAAACAAATAGCTCTTTCATGTCTCTTTGGCTTGTTCACATATATAGGGAATTTAATTCCCTTGCGGATCAGCTATCAAAATCAGCACTGCTCGGCGAGGATGGTTATCTACTTTGGGAGGAATTTTGTGAGAGTCAGAGGATTGACTGAGGCATTATGTATTTTCTGGGCTAAAGTGATTGTATCTATTTCTAGATAGTAGATATTTTGTAGTAAGGTCAATTTTGCTTTTTTGAAAATACCTGATCATTATGATCATGGAACACTACTGGAAATCAGTATAAATATGTTGATCATGTACTATTTGATTCAAACTTGAATATCAATAGTATGCTTTTTTTCGCAGGAAAACAAATTGCATTAAATAAGAAATTAAGAAATTGGGAGGAGGAGAAGAAGTGAAGAGGAGGGTTTTTTTGTCTTTGGCCATCTTGAAAGAGGAGCTCTCGAGGAGAGTAAAGCTAGATAGCCCTGGCATAGGGTTAATTGTTGGGGGCTCGGGGGCCTCAGCCTTCTTGGTAGGGGGTTGGTTGGGTGGAGAGTCGTCCCCCCACCTTCAATTGCACTATTGGAGCTGTCAAGTTTCGAGTTTTCATGTTGATTAGAAGTGTTCAGCAATTAGGATTTGTTCACAATTCTCACTGTTAATTTTCAATGAGGTGTCGGTTGGGAATGGGGTTTCTTTGAAGCTATTTTTTTTAATTGAAACCCTTAAAATTTATGTTGAAACCCTACAAAATAATTCAAATAGGTTAGTTGAAACCTAACCTTAAAAGATTATTTCATCTCTGAGTGATTTGGATTTTCTAAAGTAATTATCGGGTGTTAGGGATTTGGATTGTGTTTTCTAATTATATGTAACTGCTTCATCAAATCCTTGACGTTTTTAGTCCTGATAACAGGGCCGCCATTCCTCACGCTTCTTTGTTTGCAGAAGTAGATTCGCATTCATGGTTTATTTGAAGTATAGATTTGAAGAGGCGATGTGACAAGCTTGCAAGACCCCCCTGCAACATTGGCTATTATCCTAGGAAGTGTTATTTGAATCTTTAGTCCCTTCAACGTTGGTTTAGAGGAAGTGTTATTCGAATCTTTAGTCTCTTCAACACCGGTTTATATTTTATTTAGATGGCTTACTTGTCTTTTACTGGCAGGGAGTATGAAAGCTCATCCATTACAGAAGTAGAAGGGAGAAGTCATACAGGGGGTTTGTGGTTAGTTATCCGCTGTGGCAGTTCCATTTAGTGGCCATTCTATAATCTTCAACAAAATAGATTAGTGGAAGCCAGAATGCCGGCGACTGAACGTTTTTTTTCTATACCAGCTGTTCCATTACCTTCACCTTCCATGATTGAACTCGACATATAGACATTATATTGCCATTATTCCAACCACTCCATTATCCTTTTTCTATTACCGTGGTGTAACGCCCTCTGGCCGCCAACGATCACTGGGTGGTGTCATGGTGTAACGGCTCTCCCTGCATTGACTATCAGTGTAACGGCTCCCACTGGGTGATGTAACACTTGGCCTTAAATTATGTAACCGTTGTAACCTTCTCCGGCCCCAGTTAACCGTATCTTTAACGTTACCGTATTTGATGATCTACTGTAAATATTTTTCTATTCGGCCACAGAAGTACAACCGTTTGTACACCGTGTAAAGATTTTATTTAAATGGAAGCTTTAAGTATTGAGGTCTGATGAGCGTTTGATGAAATGCCGGCTAATAAAACCTCCATGGTGCGGGAGTCTTATATTTCGTTATTAGAATTTCCTACTGAAGTTTTAGTAGATTTCCTTTTAAATTAAGATAATAATTACATGTTGGAATAAAAGGAGAATCGGCATGAGAAAAAACAAATTCTTATTGGAAAAGATAATTACGGTGTCTATATATATTATATAAAGGATATATATGTATATAATATTTAACTAAGTAGAATTGATGATGGACTTCATATTGTGATTTAGTTAATGAATCCTAGTTATCTTATTAAAAAAACAAAAAGGAGGAAAACTCCTCAACCCTATTTGAAGATTTTCGTTATAATATAACGGTGATCAATGTGGAGTACAGATTGTAAAGTTGGACTTGAACATGTATAGAGAGTTATAATTTATAATTTATGGCGTAAACTATGTACTATAGATATGCTTTATAATGGAGTTGGAGTTACCAATATGAGGTTCATTTGAAAGTTACATATATCTATATGCTATTAAAAGAAATGTCATGTGTTTTAGATATATTTATGATTTGAAAGTTACATATATCTATCTGCATTAAAAAGAAAAGTCATGTGTTTTAGATATATTTATGATTTGAAAGTCACATATATCTATGTGCTATTAAAAGAAAAGTTACGAGTTTTTAGATATATCTATGATTTGAAATTCATATATATATATTATTAAAAGAAAAGTCATGTGTTTTAGATATATTTATAATAATTATGTGGATATGTTCTTACGATGGATATATGTTGTCGAATTAAAAGTCATATATATTTACATGTTGTTGAATAAGTCAAGTATGGTTATAAATACATTTATACATATCATTGAAAAGAGTTTCGAATATGTGTGTAGGAAATAGTGAATGTGAGAGATGGTAATTCTTACCTTTAATGAAGTTAGCATTACTTGAGGGGATTTAAAAGTTGTATTTATGAATGGTTTGTATTCAAGGATGTGTTAAGTGAAGGAGTGTATAAGGAAAAAAAAGGAAAATCATACGTTCGTTATATCTTCTTATTCTATTTTTATTATATATATATATATATATATATTTGATTCAATATTTTATATTGATATATAATTATAATTGGTATCATAAGATTGACATAAAGAGGTGTATGGGAATTGACATAGTCTTGGGTTATAAAGAATATTGATTCGCGAGGGCATTTCATATATACATATGCGATTTACTCCTTTTTTTTATGGGTAGAAGTTGCGTAATGGAATATGGTTAGTATGGTCCACATTAGTATAATGAAATCATGTGTACCTTAAAATTATATTAATTGGTATTGATCTACAATGGTTGGATTGCATACAATGGATAATAGGATGTTAAGTTCACCATACATTTATGAGGGTTTGAAATGGACACACATAATCATGTTAGGGAATCAACCTCAGAAGAATGTTGGGTAAGGTTGTACCAGCATTATAAACATCGTCCATAGGGAGATCAATTTTTTTTTTTTTAAGAGTCTCACAAGTCAGGTACTACATTCGGAGTAAGAAATAGTAGTGTGATTAGGATTACTTGTCATTGAAGGAAATAGTAACAATTAGAAAGAACCTAGAATATGCCAACGTAGAGAGAAAGGAAATTGTTGTATAGATATTGTATCAAACTTGAATTTCAAGGAAAATATACCAGGAAAAAGGAACCAAGATCGGGGATATTTTAAAATTTTCCTACATAGCAATGATGAGAATACTAGTGGACGGATGCATTGGGAGAATTTGCTAAATGATAGGGAATTGGAAAAAAAATATTACAAGACCCCAAAAGACTCGTTTTGCCAGGAATTTGACAGACTGTCGATAGGTCCAAACAAACTCCAAATATGGAAAACAAGACATCAATGTGACCACGGTGAAGTGATAAACATAAGAACGTTGATTTTGCAACATAATGGCACAATTAATGAAATTGCAAAACTACAAACTTGACTTGACTTTGATATGGAATGGGGAAGGTAGAACTTGGTAAACCTGTCGAAAGGACCAAATGAAGATGGTTTTTGTAGAGCAAAGAAGAATATGATTAGCACAATGAACTGGACACAATGATGCTAACCACCTGACAAGGTGCAATTTAAATGAAGAGATGACCAGTTTTGATGATAGGACTCGATGAGACTACGATGACCCACATACTATGTCACTTTGCATGTATGACAAATGGGCCATATGAAAATGGAAATGATAAATTGAGTTAAGGACATGATAAGATCCTTGACCTTGACATGATTTAACTAGAGAAAGGACTAGGTAGTTAAATTAATATGTTCCTCCAAGTCGGTAAGTTTTAGACACTTTTTTTTATAGTTCTAGAGTTAGAAGACGTATGCTACATATTTCATGATTGATACTTAGTTAGTATTTTAGTTCTCATGGTTTCTGAAGTTAGAAGACATATGTTGCATATTTCATGATGATACCTAGTTTTTTTTCATACTGCTACTAAGTTTCCATGATGCATATCTTATGATGATACTCAGTTTATTATGGTTTCCAGATGCATAGGACATGAAGTACATGATGTTTTGAGTATTGATACTCAATTGGTAATTTATAGTTTTATTATGGCATCTTGAAATGTAAGTTATGTGGTACATGATATGGTGTTATTACATGTTTTTCTTAGAATGATGCCTTATAAACATGTGATTCATGGTCATGCATTATTTTGAAGTTGTTATTTTTAGCCATGCGATTTATAGCCATGGGTTGTGCATGTGATACTTCTTGATGTTATTTCATGACGTGCAGACATAAAATGCTATTATAGCTTATCATTGCATCTAGAGATAAATGACATTTGGCACATAAATGGTATGAAAGCATGTTGTGGTTAATGTTGGTATTTTACAGCTATGTTATGTGTTAGTGAAGAATAAGAGATTATATCAAATATTTGGTATGACATGATATCGTTTCATGCTAACCCTTTTTGCCCCCCGTAGAATGCATATTTGATATGATGATGGATTATGTGAGTTGTTACTCCATGTTGATAGTACTAATGTTGAAATATGGTAGCTTATCATGGCATATTATTGAGATGCTTAGTGAAATTATGAAAGTATCATGACCAGTTATGTTATAATGGTAGCAAAAATCACCAAAATGCAGTAGATGTTAAACTTGGCATGACTTATCGTGACAATGGCTTATGATGCAAAGTAATGCAATATGAATTGGTGGCTAGACATTCTTGTTAGCACATGATTCAAGGTTGATCCATGATATATTATTATATTGAGAAATGGTTACTAATGATTATTCATTATGGCAAGTGCCAGTTGATCCATGTGATCCACTCAAATATCTTGATGAGGCTAAGTATTCTATGATTTCGTGGGAGCCCATAACCACGAATGAGAATGGCTACTATAAATATATTATGGGCTGGGGGACAAGCCCAACAATTAGCTCTATGCCAGCAACGCTTGAATTTAGTACCAGAAGTTGGGAAGGTGGCAGTGCCACATATACTTCCCGGAGAACTTCTGATGTGACCAGAGTGCATGGTTGGAGACATACTCACCGGGAGGGAGGTTTATGGAGAAGGACTTCTGATGCCTGGGGCTAGTACCTTGAGGGTGCTGTGGAGGATGTTTAGGCTAGCCTTCCGAGATGCCTGGGGTATAATGATCCTGATATCAAGATCGGGGGTACCGAGAGTATCAGGATCAGGGTATCGAGAACCAGATGCCAGCTAGTACCGATGAGGCCCAAATTCTAGTTAGAATTCGATGAGGCCGTATTATTACCAGAAGTTGGGAAGGTGGAAATGCCGCGATAACTTCCCCGGTAACTTTTGATGCCTACTGTATTATCCGCGGACAAGTTACAGTAAAGGGCCCATGCCATGGCGAGCGGGACCATCCGGAGTTGGAGGGGAGGTGTAGGGAGGTTGATCGGATGGTATGATTCTCAGGGAGAGGGTGAGTAAGGAAAGAGGAAGTAAACAAATAGTCATTAATTATTAATTAATTATATAATGCTTATGTATGTATGATGCAATATTGTTTATATGGCTGCATACTAGATTCATAAGGAATTGCATAGGAGCATGTTGTAACTTAGGGTGTTTGATTGTATTAGTGCGGTTTGGAGACTTCTATGTGGTGGCCACACATATAAATCTCTAAGCTTCACAATAGTACTAGCTACCTATATATTATAGTATTTACTTGATTGATTGATTAAATAAGTATTGTATTTATTGCTTGAATATTATAACTTCGAGACAAAGTTTCTTGAAGGGGGAGAGTATGTAACAACCCTCATATACAAATATAGAGAATATTTAATATAATAAATATTAAATAATATAAGATAATAATATAATTGGGAATATGAAAGAAAATAAGGGAAAAAAAATTGCATTAAATAAGAAATTAAGAAATTGGTAGGAGGAGAAGAAGTGAAGAGGAGGGTTTTTTTGTCTTTGGCCATCTTGGAAGAGGAGCTCTAGAGGAGAGTAAAGCTAGATAGCGCTGGCATAGGGTTAATTGCTGGGGGCTTGGGGGCCTCAGCCTTCTTGGCTAGGGGTTGGTTGGGTGGAGAGTTGTCCCCCCACCTTTAGTTGCACTATTGGAGCTATCAAGGTAATGGTAGCTCCTAGGTCATCTAACGAGGTATTATTTTCATAGCATATTTTCTATTATTATTGATTAGACTTCTTTGTGAGATCTTCTATGCATGTTGTTCTTTGTTTGTTACTGGTATTGATATGAGTTTACAAATGATCAAATCCACTATTGGTACATGATTTCATTTGCATGTTGGTTCTTTGTCTTATTATAGATTTATATGAATTTTTTTAGTCTTACAGAATCTCCACCGAATTGATGAAAGGGAGGCATCATACAATTGTGCTAGTGGTTTTACTCCAGTTGATTATTCCCTATCCAACATTAAGGTTAGGCTCGGCTCGAAAGGTTTATTTCCAGGTGGCGAAGTTAACTGAGCTTGCTAGGTGGTTTGGAAGGCTCCTCTTAGTCATAAAAAACTAAAACTAAAATTGTATATATATATATATATATACACACACACATACGTATGCATATACATATACAAATACAAAATTAAATTCATTTTAATCTTAAATGTATTATTAGCTAAAAAAAATCAAATTCTAAGAAAGATCAACTTTCCTCAACCTTTATGATGTAAAAATATATTACCTTTCAAAATTTCATCTGGTTAAAGCTTCCAACTTTAATAAATTTAAGGTTAAATTGGATATAATTAGATACACATAAAGATGAAAGAATAAAACTTATAAATATAAAGTTGTATTGTCCAAATATAAAATGAGAAACTATGATTAATATATTTCAAAGTGTATTGTCCAATTATCAATACAATATCGCAAGAAAATATTTGAGAATTTTTTTATTGTCAAAGTTTGTTCAAAATTGAATATATATATATAGTTAATAGTGTGAAAATATATCATCTAAAATGGAAATATAAAACTAATAAGTATTTTTGAAAGTAGATAAAAGTGTTAAAAGGGCATTTAGATCATATTACAGTTTATGAAATATCACTGTCATATGAGAATCTTTGAAACTTCTCAATAAAATCAACACCATCTAGTATGGTTAATTTGAAATATGTTTTGGGCCGATTTTTCCTCACCACATTTCAAGTATGTTTCACCAATGGAAATCCAAATCAGGGTAATTATTAAGCTGGTATACAATATCCCTTTCAGAAGGCCACGTGTTTCCATTGGTTTTTATCTCTAAACATGAGCCTCTAATGATAACATTTTAAACATGCCAAAAGGATAAATGGGGGCGGATTAGATGATAAAGGAAAGGTATGCAAAGTGGTAAAGTGCACGTAAAGTTCATCATAACCATCATGTGATGAACTGAAATACCAAAATCTTTCATCATCACCATGTGTAAAAAGGGTCCACAAGTCATAGTTAAAAAAAAAAAAAAATGGATTGTACCAAAGATTACAAAGAGACATTTCCCTGTCTTTGTTACATCATGAAAACATATGTTATTCCTTTACTCAAGTGGTTATGTCAAATTCTGATATTCATGAGTGGAGATTGACAAGGACTCCGCCAAACAGTACTTCCATCACTAGTATGTCATTCATCAATGTATTTTCCAATTATTTTCTTCAATATTTGCAGGTTCACACCTGAGTACCTTACAAAAGATCTTTAGTAGAATTATCTCTATTTTCTATGTATTTGTGTAAATTATGTTTGTTTTAATTTAAATAGTGTGGTGTAAGTAAAAATTATGAATATACAATTGAATTATTATATTTTACTTTTAAAATTATTTATACAAAGATTTTTATTTTAATTTGTATAATGTATATTGTCTTTCACCCCATTTTCATAATACATTTTTTCTAATATTTTATGTAACTTTGAAGAGAATGCAAGTTAAATATACTAATAATTTATGACTTAGCAAGGGTTGAGAAGTCCTTGAGACACACTTATATAGGGGTCCCACTCACGAGGGTACCTACCCTTCTAGCCTTATCACAACAGGGCAATGTCTCATTGGGGATTTGAACCTAAGTGGAGAGAGTGAAATTCACAACTCTCCACCATGCGGCCTACCAACTCATTGACAAGAATGAGGAGGTACATCCATATAGGCTTATGTGAGTAGTTAGGTGTATCGGATTAATGCATACTAGTTTGGACTTAATATGTAGTGAGGGGGTATATATAAGGGTTGTAAATGAGGTTAGGGAGTAATATTAATATGAGGATAGAGATTAATATGTTATATTAGTATGAGATTAGGGGTTATGTTAAAAAGTGAAATGTTATATAGATGTTAGTAATTATACTGGATGTAGTAGAAGGAATTTGAGGGTTATATTTGACAGGGATTATAGATTATAGTTTATATAGGGTTAGTGGTCATATTGAAGACTAGGGTTTATATTAGTATATATTTAAGGATAATATTAGTAGGGAACGAGTTATATATGAGTTAAAAGTTATATAGAGATATATTATGTAGTAAAAGATTTTAAATAAAAATTGTAATTGATAAAAAAAATTATTGAAATATATATATATATATAAACCGTCAGCAAGGAAAAAACAAAAAAAATTGCAATCTAGTAAATGCATATAATATGTTATAAGAGGATATGTTTTACTAAGTAAGAACGGAAAGGTATATTTGATTTATAATAGTTAGGTCCTACAACAATATTATTGGATTTGATTTATTATAGTTATTTAGGACTTGTAATGGGATTCATTCACAAAAATAAGCATAAGTAATGATGTCATGGACAACATTCAAATCCTTTTTACGGATGATAAAACTTTTTCTTTAGAAGATATAGATTTTTGGACTAAGCACCTCACAAATGGGAAAGCTAAGGACATTCAAGTCAACCGAGCAAAAATCCTAAAAATTGGGAGGTTTGTCCTCATCCCTCATATCCACAAGCTCTTTAATCTAGCAGTTAAGAAAGGATTCCCTAAACCTTAAGCTCATAGTCTTATTGTGCCCATTTTTAAAAGTGGCGATAAAAATAATCTATCTAATTACAAAACCATTATGATTATCCGTCCCTTAGCCAAGTTATATGGCTAGAAAGTCAAGGTAAAAGGGATAAAGGAAAATCTAGTTTTAGAATGTATAATTCCACCATAGACCACCTCATTACTCTCAATATCTTTGCAGAGGAAAGTCATAATAAGAAGCTCAATCTCCTTTGCTACTTTGTGGACTTTAGGAAATATTTTGATACAATGCTTAGAAATAACTTGTGGAAAAGATTAGAAGAGTTAAATTTTCCCGTGTACTTGAGAGTCGTTGCAATAAGGTTGTACAAGAATTTCATTTCCAATTTTAAGAACATTGAGGGTTGGTCAGAAGATATTTATTGTAATATAAAATCTAATCAAGGATTCCCCCTCTCCCCTACCCTTTTTGGTATATGCATTGATAAGTTATAAGGTTGTTTAGTAGAGGCAGCTTGCACTGGCATGATGTTAGTAGGAATTGTCATCATCCTCCTTATTTATGATTATGATATTGTTCTTCTAGAAATGTGTCCCTTTGATCTTGATAAGAAATTAATAATTCTCAAGGATTTATGCTCTAGTATGGGCATGACCGTTAATATCGAAAAACACCAAAGTTATGGTGATAAAATCTAATAAGTTCACTCATGCTCATTTTTTGTATGATAATAGCAACATTAATTCCTACAAATATCTTAGGATTGATATCATCACAAGATTAAGTGGAACTACATCATCAAGAAAAGGATCAATGGAGGGTGTAAAGATTATTTTCATCTTGGAAACAATTGTAAGTCAACAAACCTTGTGATGTGGGATAAAAAGAAATTCCTCTTTGAAACTCTCGTCACACTGTTCTCTTGTATGGGTGTGAAGTTTGGGGTTTCAACCTCTCTAGAGAATATTGGAGAAGTATTGATCAAATCCATAAGTGTTATAGCTTACAATCTTAAAATTTAAATCAATACGCCATATCCTATTCTCCTCATTTAAGTGGTCCTTTCCTCCATTGAGAGCAGTTATGACTAGGTACCTAATGTACACGAAAAAATTAAATAACTTGGGAGACTATAGACTTCTGAAATATGCGTTAACTTCCAATCAAAACCACTTAAGGATCAAGCGAGGTTGGCATAAATATGCCATGTCTTGGTTAAGGATGTGGGGGATTGACGAAAATGTCACTTTGCAAAATATAGATGATATTAAAAATATTATTACTTCAAATCTCAAAGAGAAGTTGCGGTGCGATGAAAATTTAAAGGATAAAAGAAAATTAAGATATTACAAGTAGGTCATTAACCCTAATATTGAAGATCAAAAGTATCTCTTTATCTTAACTAGCATAAAGAATAAGATCCACATAGTTAAAATAAGAATGAACTCTCATGAGTTGCATAGTGAAACAGAGCATTGGACTTTTCCTAAAAATATGTGGGTTGAAAGGATATGTCATCTTTGTGAGACTATGAGTGTTGAGGATGAAAAACACTTCCTCTTAGATTTCCTTGTGTACACCAACATAAGATCTCAGTTTCAAATTTTTTGTTACAATATGAACCTACCTAACTTCCATCTCATAAAAATTATAGTAATTTAAGAACACTCCTCTCCAAGCATTTTTAGCATAGAAATAGAATGCTAAAGCAAACCAAATAGTTCCTTACATTTCTCTCTTAAGGTCCAATAGAAAAAAAATGTTCCAAGTGGATTTTCATCATCATCGTCATCATCGTTGTCGTCATCAACCATCATCATGTTAGAAAAACAGGATCGCAGAGCAATAATAAACAATATGCAAATATAAAACATAAACATAATGCAAGAGAGGCACCAATATAACATGGTTCACCCAAGATGGGTTACGTCCACACAAACATTTTCATCTCTTATTAGTATACCATCCAACAAATGAAGGGATACCATCCATTGCAATTTCCTCTTCACTCTCTCCCAGTCTCTCTTACACAATCATAGAGATCTTTACAATACTACAATACACAGTCGTATTACAATGCCTTCCTTTTAAGGATTTATCACCAAGGGAAAATACTATGGAACACCTAATACCATGGGCCCATAAATCACATATTATTGACTAATTCATGACTATGAAATTACAACATTTTACAAGGCATTTTTATGAAATTTTCTCTACGAGAGAACTGCCCCGAACCCCTATCGAGGGGGGATCCCAAACTAGTTGTCGCCCCCCCCCATGGAACCCCCATCGCATCTATAGTGGGGGGTAAATCCCCCCCACCCCCCGTCATGGTAAGCGATCCAGACACGGTTGAAACACGACTTATGAATCAGGAAGATCAGGTTGTACAACCAACAATATCCCACTTGGAGACTGATCACAATAACTACGCTACTGCTTCACTTATTGGATTATGATATGAAACTTGGACCTAGAAAATTTCTTATCTTTACCCTTCATGCTTGAAGGACAACTTAAACTGAGCAGGAACTAAGTTTCTCTCTGGTTACTACATTTGTCAATAATTCTGCAGGATTCTGGCTAGTCTGTATCTTTTCCAACTTCAACAATTCATCTTCCATAACAGATCATATGAAAATGTACTTGATTTGTATATGTTAATTCTTAGAATGGAAGGTTGGTTTCTTTGCAAGATGAATGGCACTCTGGTTGTCACTGTACAACCTTCTATTCTCCTACGTCTTACCCAATTCCTCCATGAACCTCTGTAACCAAATCATCTCTTTACTATCCTCTACAACAACAACATGCTATGCTTCCATTATTGAAAGTGCAACAACCTTTTCCAATTTCAAAATACAAATTATTGATGTTCCACCTACAGTGAAAACATACCATGTGGTGCTCCTCCTACTATCTTTATCACCTACCATATCTACATCAACATATCCCTATAGAACAGTGTTTGAACCTCCAAAACATAATGCATGAGTGGTAGTACCTCTCAAATACCTAAGAATCCACTATACTTCCAATGTTCTTTACCTACATTGTTCATATACCTGCTCACAACTCCCACTGCATGTGCAATATTTGGTCCTATGCACACCATGGCATATATCAAGCTCTCAACTGTTGATGAATAGGTAACCTTGGACATGTAGTCTATATCTTCCTGTGTCTTGGAACAGATATCCTTACTTAGTTTGAAATGGTTGGCCAAAGGTGTACTAACTGATTTTACATTCTACATTCTAAACCTCTCCAACACCTTTTGTATCTACTCACCCTGAAACAATGTCAATTTGAGATTTTTCATGTCTCTTGTTATTATCATACCAAGGATTTGCTTTGCAGCACCTAATCCTTCATCGCAAATGAATTAGCTAACTTCCTTTTGAGAACATTTATATCCTACATGTTAGACCCTACAACAAGCATGTCATCCACATACAATAACAAGATAATATATCTTCCATTATATATCCTCTTGAAATAAACACAGTGGTAAGAATGACATATACTATAACCTTGTTCTATCATAAACCTGTCAAATTTTAAATACCACTTCCTTGGAGCTTGCTTCAATCCATAAAAGCTCTTCTTCAACCTACATACGAAATTATCCTTCCCTTTGACCTCATACCCTTGTGGCTGCTGCATATAATTATCTTCCTCCAAATACCCATGGAGAAAGGTTGTTTTTACATCTAATTGTTCAAGATGCAAATATTCTACCACCACTAGACTTAAAATAGTTCTAATTGAAGTCATTTTAACAATAGGAAAAAAAAATTCATCAAAATATATACCTTTCTTCTGTGCAAACCCATTTACAACAAGTCAGTCCTTGTACTACTTCTCTCATCCATCTTCTTCCCTCAACCTGTAAACCCATTTATTCTGCAATGCTCTTTTACCTACAGGAAACTGAACCAAATCCCAATTCTGGTTTCTTTCCAATGAGTCCATCTCCTCATTCATGTCTTTCTCCCACTTATTTCTAGTTTCCACCTACATTTATTCTTCATAACATTCAGGTTCACCAGAATCAGTCATCAATAAATAATACATTGAAGGAGAATATCATTCAGGGGGTCTACTTGACCTATAGACCTAGTATATCTTCTAACACTTGCATGAGTTTGAGGTACCTGCTTCCATTCTTGATTTTTGGGCACCTTTGGAACTTAATTTTATTTGATTTCATCAAGCACTATGCACTCTAGGTTTTCCTTTTCTTGTTTCTTTCCCTGCAACTGATCTTTATACATGACCTTTTCATTGAAAACCACATCTATACTCCTAATGATTTTGTTATTTTCATAATCTCATAAGCGATAACCAAAATCATCAACTCCATATCCAAAAAGGTACATTTCTTGTGTTTAGCCTCAAGCTTTGTTCTATTTTCTTTATCATTATGGACAAATGCTTCACAACCAAAAGTTCTTAGAAATGAGTATGTTACCTTTTTACCTATCCATGCCTACTATGGAGTTCTACCATCCAAAATACTTGAAGGCCCTCTATTTACTAAGTAAATAACAGTATCTATAGCATCTTACCAAAATTGTAAGCGCAACCCTACATGCAATATCATACACCTTGCATGATCCATGATTTTTCTGTTCATCATTTTCGACACACCATTTTCTTCTGGTGTTTCTGGGACTATCTTCTCTCTATGAATCCCATGGTATGAACAATAACTATCAAAATCATTGCCACACTATTCACCTCCATTATCATATCTGAGACACTTCAACATTTTTCCTATCTCATTCTCAACCAGAGCTTTCCACTTCTTAAAAGTAGCAAATACATCAATTTTTTGTCTAATGCAATAAACCCAAGTTTTTCTTGTTGCATCATCAATAAAATTAACATAATAATGAGAGACAAAAAGATATTGTACCTGATTCGGTCCCCATACATCTATATGCACAGGCTCTACCTTTTCACTCTTCTTTTGTTTCCCAACCCTGAGAAATATGATTCTCTTCTTTTTTCCATAAGTATAGTTCTCACATAATTCCAAACTTACCTTCTTCAGATCTAGAAGCAACTTCCTTGAGTGGAGAATCTGCATCCCCTTCTCACTCATGTGTCCAAGCCTATGATGCCACAATGTCATATGTGTTCCTGTGGAAGCTAAAGAGATAGAACAACCAGTATTATGAGGACATAAATACAATGTACCTATCATGTCTCCTTTTTATATCACCATCAATCCTTTAGTTATCTTCCACCACGTTTATCCAAATGTAGATAAACAACCACCATCTCCCAACTTCCATGTTGAGATCAGATTTATTTTCATAGCAGGAATATGCCTTACATCTTTCAGACGCTATTAACCTCCATTCTTTAACTTTATCCATACCTTACCCATTCCAAAAATTTTACATTGTTCATCATCACCCAATAAAACATGTCCCAAATCAGCTTGAACATAATCATAAAGAAAATTCTTATGGGGTGTAGCATGACCTGAAGCCCCTAAATCTACTACCCAGTAATCACTAGTATTATCTGATGCAAGAATCAAAGCATCTTGTAACACATCAACTGCTACATTTTCTTCCTAAGTAGTCTCCTGATGTCCATCTCCGTTCTTCTTTAGAGATCTGCAATATTTCTTCAGATGTTCTTTCTTTCCACAATTCCATCACTCTATCTTTCCCAATATGGACTTGGATCTGTCCTTCTTGGACTTGCTGCGATTACTTGGGCTCTTTCCTCTCTCCCTTTGTCTTCCCCTGCTCTCCATGGTCAAAGCATTACCTGATGTCTCACCTGTGCTTTTCCTTCGCATTTTCTCGCTAAGAATAACACCAACAAAATCATCAAATTTCAAAGTGTTTGAACCAGAGACAGAGTTACTTACAGCCATGACCAAGTCATTCCAACTTTCTGGCAATGAGCACAAGATTAGAAGATCCCTAACCTCATCATCAAGTTTCACATTTACAAAACTTAGTTGATTTGTAATTGTATTAAATTCATTTATATTATTAGTAATAGATCTACCTTCTGACATCTTCATATTAAATAAATGCTTTATTAGAAATACCTTGTTGGAGGCTGAGGGTTTTTCATACAGCTTACCCAATGCGCCCATCAGGCCCTCCATTGTATTTTCTTTTGAGATATTGAAAGCCACTGATGAAGCCAGGCACATTCGTATTGTTCCCAGTGCCTTTCTGTCAAGAACATCCCATTCTTCCTCCTTCATGGCTGCCAACTTTTTTGTTTTTCCTCCCAATGGTAGCAATAGATTCTTTCGATACAGATAGTCTTCCATTTGCATCTTCCATAACTGGTAGTTTTGGCTATTAAATTTCTCGACCTTAAACTTTCATTCTTCTACCATTTCTCCCACTTAAACCAGGAACCCTTCTTTCCTACGATTTTATCTGCCAAATAGACCTTTGGAACTGATACCAATTGTTAGAAAAACAAGATCGCAAAGAAATAATAATAAACAAGATGCAAATATAAAACACATAAACACAATACAATAGAAATACCAATATAACGTGGTTCACCCAAGATTGGATACGTCCACATAGAAATTTCTAGTCCTTATTATTATACCATCCAACAAATGAAGGGATAAAACCACAACACCTCTGCTGCAACTTCCTCTTCACTCTCTCCCAGCCTCACTTACACAATCATAGATATATTTACAATACACAACCGTATTACAATGCCTCACTTTTAAAGAGCGATTACCATGGGAAAATACTATGGAACACCCAATACCATGGGCTCATAAATCTCCCATTATTGACAAATTCATGACTATGAAATTACAACATTTTACAAGGCATTTTTCCAAAATTTTCGCTACAGCGGCCCTGCCCCCGAACCCCTGCTAGGGGGGGCTCCCAAAATAGTCACCTCCCCCTTAGACCCCCATCGCAAATCTAGTGGGGGGCGAATCCCCCTCACACCCCGCTTTCATGGGATGGGATCTAGACATGACTAAGACGTGACCTCTGAATCAGGAAGATCGGGATCTACAAACAACAATATCCCAATTGGAGACTGATCATAAAAAATATGCCGCTACTGCACTTGTTGGACTATGATCTGAGACTTGGACCTACCAAATGTCTCATCTTTACCTTCATGCTTGAAGGCCAACTGAAACCAAGCAGGAACTCAATTTCTCTTTGGTTACTACATTTTTCAACATATCTACAAGATTATGCCTAGTGTGTCTCTTTTCCAACTTCAACAGTTCATCCTCCAAAACAGATCGTATGAAATGGTAGTTGATTTATATATGTTTAGTCTTATAATGGAAGTCTAAGTTATTTGCAAATTGAATGGCACTCTAGATATCACTTAACAACTTGCTATTCTCCTGCTTCTTACCCAAATCCTCCATGAACCACTGTAACCGGATCATCTCTTTACCAGCCTCTATAGCAGTAACAGAATCTACTTCCATTGTTGAAAGTAAAACAACCTTTTGCAATTTCGAAATCCAACTTGAACGTATTGTTGTTCCACCTACAGTAAAAACATACCCTTTGGTGCTCCTCCTTTTATCTTTATCACCTGCCATATATACATCAACATATCCCCGTAGAACAATGTCTGAACCTCCAAAACATAATGCATGAGTGGTAGTACCTCTCAAATACCTGGTAATCCACTGTACTACCTTCCAATGTTCTTTACCTAGATTATTCATATACTTGCTCATAACTCCAACTGCATGTGCATTATCTGGTCTTGTGTACACCATGGCATACATCAAGCTGCCAACTACTCATGAATAGGGAACCTTGGACATGTAGTCTATGTCTTCATGTATCTTGGGAGATGTCTCCTTACTTATTTTGAAATGGTTTTCCAAAGGTGTACTAACTTGTTTTTCATTCTGCATTCTAAACCTCTCCAACACCTTTTTTATGTACTCACCCTAAGACAATGTCAATTTGTGATTTTTCCTGTCTCTTGTTATTCTCATACCAAGGATTTGCTTTGCAACACCCAAATCCTTCATTGCAAATGAATTAGCTAACTTCATTTTGAGTACATTTATATCCTGCATGTTAGACCCTACAACAAGCATGTCATCCACATACAATAACAAGATCATATATATTCCATTATCTAACCTCTTGAAATAAGCATAGTGGTCAAAATGAAATCTACTATAACCTTGTTCTGTCATAAACCTATCAAATTTTAAATACCACTTCCTTGGATCTTGCTTCAGGCCATACAAGCTCTTCTTCAACTTGCACACTAAATTATATTTCCCTTTGACGTCACTACCCTATGGCTGCTGCATATAATTCTCCTCCTCCAAATCCCCCTGGAGAAAGGTTGTGTTTACATCTAACTATTCAAGATGGAAATAGTCTGCTACCATTATAAATAAAATAGTTATAATTGAAGTCATTTTAACAACAAGAGAAAATATTTCATCAAAATCTATACCATTCTTCTGTGCAAAGCCCTTTACAACAAGTCTGCCCTTGTACCGCTTATTTCCTCCACCTTTTCCCTTCAACCTGTAAACCCTTTTATTATGCAATGCTCTTTTACCTGCAAGAAACTGAACAAAATCCCAAGTTTGGTTTCTTACCAATGAGTCCATCTCCGCATTCATGCCTTGGTCCCACTTCTTTCTAGTTTACACATACATTGCTTCTTCATAACATTTTGGTTCACCAGAATCAATCATCAATTAATAATACATTGAAGGAGAGTATCATTCAGGGGGTCTACTTGACTTGGTATATCTTCTAACACTTGCAAGGGTTTGAGGTACCTGTTGTTGTTTTTTATTTCCCTCCACCTTTGGAACATCATTTTCTTTTATTTCATCAAAGAACTGTGTACTCTCTGTTTTCTTTTACCTGTTTCTTTCCCTGCAATTGATCTTTATACATGAAATTTTCGTTGAATACCAAATCTCTACTCCTAATGATTTTTTTATTTTCATAATCCCATAAGCGATAACCAAAATCATCAACCCTGTATCCAATAAAGGTACATTTCTTGGATTTATCCTCAAGCTTTGTTCTATTCTCGTTATCAATATGGACAAATGCTTCACAACCAAAAGTTCTCATAAATGAGTTTTACCTTTTTACCTGTCCATTCCTCCAATGGAATCCCACCATCCAAAGCGCTTGAAGGCCCTCTATTTATTAAGTAAACAACAATATCTACAACATCTGCCCAAAACTGTAAGGGAAACCCTGCATGCAATCTCATACACCTTGCACACTCCATGATTGTTCTGTTCATCCTTTCTGACACACCATTTTCTTGTGGTGTTCCTGCGACTATCTTATCTATGTGAATCCCATGGTATGAACATTAACTATCAAAATACTTGCCACGGTATTCACCTCCATTATCAGATCCAAGACACTTCAACATTTTTCCTGTCTCATTCTCAACCAAAGCTTTCCACTTCTTAAACTTGTAGCAAACACATCATATTTCTTTCTAGTGCAATAAACACAAGTTTTTCTAGTTGCATCATTAATCAAAGTAACATAATAATGAGAGCCACTAAGAGATTGTACCTAAGCCAACCCCATACATCTATATGCACAAGCTCTAACTTTTCACTCTTCTTCTATTTCCAAACCCTGAGAAATATGACTCTCTTTTGTTTTCCATAAACACGGTTCTCACAGAATTCCAAACTTACCTTCTTCAGATCTGGTAGAAACTTCCTTGAGTGTGAAATATGCATCCCCTTCTCACTCATGTGGCCAAGCCTATGATGCCACCATGTCATACATGTTCTCGTGGAAGCTAAAGAGATAGAACAGTCAATATTATGAGAACATAAATACAATGTACCTATCATGTCTCATTTTTCTATCACCATCGATCCTTTAGTGATATCCCACCACGTTTCTCCTAACGTAGATAAACAACCAGCATCTCCTAACTGCCCTGTTGAGATCAGATTTTTTTCATAGCAAGAATATCCCTTGCATATTTCAGAATCCATTCACCTCCATTATTTAAGTTTATCCGTACCTTACCCATTCCAACAATTTTACATGGTTTATCATCACCCAATAAAACATATCCAAAATTAGCTTGAACATAATCATAAAGAAATTTCTTATGGGATTTAGCATGACATGAAGCCCCTGAATCTACTACTCAGTAATCACTAGTATTATCTAATGCAAGAATCAAAGCATCTTGTAACACATCACCTGCTACATTTTCTTCCTGGGTAGTCTATTGTTCTCCATTTCCTTTCTTCTTTAGAGATCTGCAATCTTTCTTCAGATGTCCTTTCTTTCCACAGTTATAGCAATCTATCTTTCCTGATCTGGACTTGGGTCTTCCTTTCCTAGACTTGCTGTGATTACGTGGTATATTTATTCTCTCCCTTCGTCTTCCCCTTCTCTCCATGGTGAACGCATTACCTGATATCTCACTTGTGCTTTTCCTTCACATTTACTTGCTAAGAATAACACCAACAACATCATCAAATTTCAAAGTGTTTGAACAAGAGGCAGAGTTACTTACAGCCATGACCAAGCTATTCTATCTTTCTGGAAATGAGAAAAATATTATAATAGCCCTAACCTCATAATCAGAATTAACATTTACATAACTTAGTTGATTTTTAATTGTATTAAATTCATTTAAATGATCAGCAACAGATCCACCTTTTGACATGTTCATGTTAAATAAATGCTTCATTAGAAATACCTTGTTGGGGGATGGGGTTTTTCATACATCTTACCCAATGTGATCATTAGACACTCCATTGTCTTTTCTTTTCATATATTTAAAGACAACGATGAAGCCAAGCACATCTGTATTGTTCCCAGTTCCTTTCTGTCAAGAACATCCCATTCTTCATCCTTCATGGCTACTGGCTTTTTTGCTTTCCTCCCAACAGTAGGAATAGATCCTTCTGATATAGATATTCCTCCATTTGCATCTTCCATAACTTGTAGTTTTGGCCATTAAATTTCTCAACCTCAAAGTTTCCTTGTTTCTCCATTTCTCCCACTCGAACCAAGAACCCTTCTTTCCTGCGATTTTATCTGCGAAATAAACCTTTTGCTCTCATATTAATTGTTAGAAAAACAGGATCGTAGAGCAATAATAATAAACAATATGCACAAATAAAACACATAATCACAACACAAGAGAGATAGCAATATAGCATGGTTCACCCAAGATGGGATATGTCCACACATAAATTAATAGTCATTATTATTATACCATCCAACAAATGAAGGGATACAACTTGCAGCACATGCGCTGCAACTTCCTCTTCACTCTCTCCCAGTCTCTCTTAAACAATCATAGAGATATTTGAAATGCTACGAAGGATGGAAACTTAGAGATTACTTAGAGATAAAGCATACAGAGATGAGGTATGGAAACTTAGAGATTCCTTTATGATTTTTGACATTTCTTATATACCTAGAGCTATGAACCACCTAGCCGATTCCCTTGCTATCTCTGCCAGTACGTTCATTCCTCCTATGCCTTTTAAACTGAACTATGAAATCCATGTCAAGTATAGGCCATCCCTACCTGATAATGTCAAATTATGGAAAGTATTTGAGGATGATGATGAACTTAGTAGATTTCTTCAGTTCGTTGATGAATTTTCTGATATGCATATTGACCAAGAAAACCTAAATGTAGAGGAATCCCAGAAGTCTAAGTTGAAAGGGAAAGTGGGTCAACATGATATTGTTCAGTTGCCAGGAAATCATATACCTCGAGGTTTAGTACCTCTTGAAAGGCTTTTTGACCATAATGATGTCTCCTTCAAACCTATGGAAAAGGAGAACGACCTTGCTGTCCATGACCATAACATAGGCAGCCAAAATCATCCTAAATTCATAAATTTGTCTACTGAATTGACAGCTAATCAAAGGTCAAAATATTGCAGCCTTATAAAAGAATTTGCTAATGTTTTTGCTTGGGAATACAGTGATCTAAAAACCTATGACAAAGATACCATTCAACATAGAATTCCTCTGGAAAAGGACACCATCCCTTTCAAGCAGAAGTTAAGGCCTATCAATCTTCTCATGTTACCTGTGATTGAGAAAGAATTAAAAAATCTCCTTGATGCTAAAATCATAATCCCACTAAGCTATTCTAAATGGATCGCAAAATTAGTAATAGTGACGAAGAAAAATGGTGAGATCGAGGTATGTGTCGATTTTAGAAACCTACACAAATGCTCCAAAACATACATCTATCCCCTACCCAAGATGGAGCATTTACTGCAAAGAGTTTCAGGAGATAGTGTCATGTCATTCCTAGATGGCTTCTCAGGCTACAATCAAATTTCTATACACCCTGGTGATCAAGAGAAGACAGCTTTTACCACTCCTTGGGGTACCTTCATGTACGCCAAGATGCAATTTGGGCTGATGAATGCCAGGGCCACCTTTCAGAGGGCCATGGGCATAGCTTTTGTGGGATTAAAAGACAAGTTTGTCCTCATATATCTTGATGATATCACTGTATACTCAAACAGTCACAAAGAACATTTGCAGCACCTAAAAGGGTTTTTTCTGAAATGTAGACAATTTGAAATTTCTCTGAATCCTAAGAAGTCTCAATTTGCTCTCGAGGAGGGAAAGCTCCTAGGTCACATAGTTTCAGCAGAGGGTGTACAAATTGTTCCAGTTCAGGTTGAAGCCATTCAAAAGGTATCTATACCTAGGTCAAAAAAAGATTATTAATCTTTCCTCGGTAAGATAAATTTTGTCAGGAGGTTTATTCCAAATTTTTCTGAGTTAGTGAAACACATAACTTCCATGTTGAAAAAGGGATCTGAAATTAAATGGACAAAAAATGCAAGAAACTCCTTCGAAGCCATCAAGCAGACTATCATGGAAGCTCCTACTCTGATTAGTCCATATTACACCAAGGTTTTCTATATTTTCTCTTTTTTTTCCCATGACACAGTGGCAGCATTCTTATTGTAGAAAGATGATGAAGGTCTTGATCACCCAATTTCCTTCTTCAGCAAAACATTGAGGGATGTTGAACTAAAATATGATCCCATAGAAAAGCAGGATTATGATCTGATCAAGTCATTGAAGGCATTCAGAATTTATATCCTACATACAAAGGTCATAACCTATGTCCCTTCAGCTTCTGTGAAAGATGTCTTAACTCAACTTGACATTGATGGCAAGAGAGTCAAGTGGATAACTAAGATAATTGAATTTGATATAGAAGTGAAGCCCACCAAGATAGTAAAGGGTCAAGGCTTATCCAAGCTTATGGCTGAAGAAAATTGTGAGCTATTAGACATGAATTTCATCGGAATAAGTTCAGCAAGTTTGCAGACAGAAGTAGCAGCAGCAGAGCAACATCATAGTCAGCAGGTGGTTGAGAATTTGTTTTCATGCAAGTGGTATTCAGGTATTATTCATTTTCTGCAAAATTTAGAAGTTCCTCCTGGACTTAACACAACCCAAGCACGGGATCTTAAGCTTAAATCTATTAAATTTTGTATACGTAACAATCTGCTATATTGGAAAGATCCTACTGGTGTTCTGCTAAGGTGTCTAGACCAAGAAGAGTCAGTTCAAGTCATTCATCACTTCCATTCAAGCATATGTGGAGGCCATCATTACTAGAAAATCACAGCTCATGAGATTCTAAGGGCTGGATACTATTGGCATGTTCTTTTCTCTGACGTGTACACTTTTGTGAAATCTTGTGACCAATGCCAAAGATTCGCAGGAAAACAACAGCTAAAATCCTTGCCCTTGAAACCTATTGTGGTTAATGGTCCCTTCTAGCAATGGGGCCTTGATTTTATAGGTGATATTAACACTTCATCTAGTGGTTAACATAGATGGATCCTAATAGCCACTGATTATTTTACCAAGTGGATAGAGGCAATTCCCACAAGGAAAGCTAATCATCAGGTTATCATGAAATTCCTCTATGAAAACATCCTTATTAGATTTGGTTCCCCAAAAAGGCTGGTAACTAATAATGCACTAGCTTTTAAGGATAAAGCATTAGTTCACATGTGTGAATCAATGGGCATTCAATTGGTACACTCTACTCCCTACTACCCTCAGGGCAATGGCCTCGCTGAGTCATCCAATAAAAGTCTAGTCAGAATCATCAGAAATCTATCGGAAGAAAATCAGAAGAGTTGGGATTCCAAACTAAAGTTTTCCCTTTGGGCTGACAGAGTGACAAATAAAAAATCCATAGGGACTTCCCCCTTTAGATTGGTTTATGGTATTGATGCCATTTTCCCAGTTCAGCTAATCCTGCCAGTAACTAAGTTTTTTCAGGAGGAACAAGATGAGCCAAATGACATGGTGAGAAGAATGCTCGACTTGGTTTAATTGCAGCAGACTAGAGAACAATTGGTGGAAAGGTCAGAAGCTCATCAAGAGAGGATAAAAAATACTTTTGACAAGAAGTCAAAGGTGGAAAGTTTTCAGGTTGGAGACTGGGTTCTAAAATAGGATGCGCCAAGGTAGGACAAGGGCAAGCATGGAAAATTTGATTCTCTATGGATAGGTCCTTTTGTGATAACTCAAGTACAACAGAGCAACACTTTCAAACTGCAAAGTCTGGAAGGTGAAGAAATGTTTGGTGGCCCAGTAAATGGGCGATTTCTGAAACTCTATTTCATTTAAGGCTTCAAAGCCTGTTCATTGTAAATATCATTTTTGTCTTCAATTTTTTGCAAAATAAATTCATGTTGTGATGAACCTGCAATAATTAATTAATGCAAATACACAAGATATAAAAAATAACAGAACTCAGAATCACTTTTATATTGATCACAGGCCACTTTGAGGGGGCAAGCTCAATACAATTAACTTCACGGTGCCTTCAATGACCTCAACACACACTTATATACTAAGTCTATGCCCAATACTATGAGTCAAAACCATGGGACATATAATACTATGGGATGACTTACAAAGCATATGTGTCCAATACTATGGGTCAATACCATGGGCTAATATATACTATGGATCAACAAATACTACGGGATGACTTACAAAGCATATGCGTCCAACAACAATATACTAACAAAGTAAAGAGAAGGGTTGACACGGGTTCCTAACATCCCCTGTCCCTTAGAAAAAGCTTTGTCCTCAAAGCTTTGGTTGGGGAAATTGATGCAGAATCTGAATGAGTGGTTCCCCGATAGCATCCTCGGGTTGCATTTCGGGCCACTAATGTCTTTGGAGTTTCAGGGAGGATTGCTTGGAAGGTTGTAGACGAAGAAGATCCATATCAGCTGCGTGAAAAGTGCGCTCAGAATGGTGCTGATTGCCTTGTTGTTGTAGTCGAATTTTGGCCATGTGAAGATTGTCCTGCAGAATGAGAAGAATCTGATCGCGGTTTCGAAGAACCGAGTCAATTTCCTGAACTGGGGAGCTGCTAAGGGTGTATGGAAGAAGAACTGGCAGTGTCTGTCCATAGACTGCTTCATATGGTGTCCTTGTAGATGTGGTATTGTACCACCAGAGCGCTTCTATGAAATCCATAGAAATAGTTGGCCAAATCTGTGTAGGGATGGGCAAGGGTTTGAGCAGTCCCGAAAGGAGTGTCGTTTCACCTTTGTTGACTTGGAAAGTATCACAGTCAGCCACCATCTATTGAATTGTCATTTTCAGTCCCTGCCAAAAGAAGTTACATTGTTCTCGATCATACATTTTGAAGAACCCAGAGTGCCCTGATGATGAAGAAGCATGGAATTCATAGAAGAGATAGCCCTATTGAATATATTGCAACCAATTTGGAACAAGCAGAGAAATAGATGTAAGAGAAATTGGGTTATCAATTGTGCAAGAAGGAGAATTTGCCACCATATTGTCCTTACCCTTATTGTAAGTGATCGCATAGGGATAACCCATTTCAGGTGTGTTGGGGAGGAGACCCATTGTCCCAGGAAATTTTCCAGACCCTGGAGATCATTGTTGATGCAGAAATAATTCCCTAATAGGTATGGCTGCCACTACTATATTGCATGCAAAATAGCCATCATTTCTTGCTGAGAGGTAGATGTGGCTAAATTCTTACCGGAAAGCTCTCTTGAAGGCAGCAAGCTCATTGGTTCAGCAAAGACACCTGCATATCTATCTAAGGAAGTAGTGGATACTGTTGATGGGTCCATCTGAATGGAATGGAGCTGAGCGATGACACCATGTGAATTCTTCTTAAGGATTTTTTCCAGGCGATGTGAACTGATGATGCAGAGAAACCCTGGTTGTAAGCCCATAAATTTGTGTTGTGCCCCATTGACTGAAAACGGCATCCAAAGTTCAGCAAAATCCCATAAGATGGGGCCAAGTGTGCGTAACCATTGAACGCCCAAAACCACATCACATTTGCTTAAGGACAAGGAAAACATGTCAGAGCACAGGTTATAATCTTCCATAGAGATACGCACATTGTGACACTTCCCCTTGCAAGGTAAGGTGCCCCCATTGGCAACCATGACTTCAAAGTGGGAGGAAGGATGGACAAAACAATCAGCCTGTTTGGCAATCCGAGGGTCAATGAAGTTATGAGTGCTACCAGAATCAATGAGTATGGTAAGAGGGAGCTTCTTGAAGTATCCTTTGACCCGCATTGTTTGAGGGGTGGTGATTCCAGCTAAAGCATGGAGAGAGATATTTGGTTGGTCATCCTGAGACAGAGGGTCAATAGGCGGTTCCTGAATGTCGACCTGAGCATCCATTGTATCTGGATCTTCGCCACCAATTTCAGAGGCAGGCGGAGAATCCACATCCAAGAGATAGAGCTTTTGTTGAACACATCTATGTCTCCGAGTGAATGTCTCATCACAATTATAGCAAAGCCCCTTTTCTCTGCGTACTTGCATCTCTGTTTCAGACAAATGCTTGATAGGAGGTGGTCGAGGAGGCTGTGGTATGGGTGGTCGTTGAGAACCCATATTTTGGAAGAGAACAAAAGTGGGCTTGGAGCGTTGTTGGGATACAATCTTGTCTTCTGCCAACTTAGCCAACCCCAGGGCTTCCATCATTGTGTTGGGACAGAACATTTTGACCTCAGAGCGGATGGCATCCTTTAGACCACTGATAAAACAACTCCGGTAAAAGTCATCAGACAATCCTTCAGTGTGGTTGGCTAATTTCTCAAATTCGGTTTGATACTCTCTCACAGTGCCAATTTGGCGAACTTTAGTGAGGGCTCCTGTGAAGTCATCAAAAGCACTGGGACCAAATCGTTGCAAAAGGAGCTGGCAGAAGTTTGGCCATTTTGGCTCTTCATGAGCCTTGATGTACCAACGGTACCATTGAAGAGCTTCTTGTTCCAAATGAAAGGATGCAAGTGGAACTTTGTTGACATCAAAAGTATTATGCAGACTGAAATACTGTTTTGCACGATAGATCCATCCAGTTGGATCAGTACCATTGAAGCGAGGAAAATCAAGCTTCAGACCACGAAATTTGCTAGAAGAGAACCCATTGTCTGATGAAGACTCAGATTGTAGTTTGTTGTTCATGGCTGAATGTTCAAGATGGAGGTCGAGAAATTTTTCATCTAGATCCTGGAGTTTGGCTTGGATGGCTGCAAGTGCTTCTTCCATGGTTTTTGCTCCTGCGCGGGTGACAACCATAACCAAGAGTTTTTTTTTTATGGACTGGGTAGAAAAAAAAATAGAAACTGTTTAAGTAAAGGAAAATATGGATTTGGGAAAAACTATGAAGGGTAATTGGGGTTTGGCTAGGATTTGGACACTGTCAAATGGACAGGGAAGTAGAAAATGAGAATTTCAGAAGCGGGGTGAAAGAATGGGAAAATTTGGCAGAGAAGGACAAAGAAGTAGAATTAGGAAATGAACTATGTGGTAAAATTTTAAGGTGATTGGGTGAAATCCAAGGAAGTTATGGCAAACCCTAAAAATAGACAAATGTGGGATTTCGGGCTTTGGGAAGTGGAAGTGGGGATAGGGTCCTCAGGAATGAAATATGCAGAATGGGATTACAAGGATTCTCAGGAAGTTTCAAGGGAAATGAAGTGAAAACAAGGGAGATATGGAGACAAAACTAAATTTTATACTCGTTTTTTTTTTTTTTATCAGAATGGAGCGGCTATGGCTTGAAAGGGATGTAAAACAGATAGATCTACAATGGCCCAAAAGTGAGCAGAAACAGAGGGATCTAAAACGGCGCCGAATGGGTCGAAAACGACTGGATCTGAAATAGATATGAAATTGTTGGATCTGGAACGACTTTCAGAATGGATCTGAATAGCTGGATCTGAAACGACACAACAGTGATCGACTACAGTTCAGCTGAAAATAGATATGGACCCCAGGTATGTGCGGCTTCCTAACAGTTCAGGAGTTTCACTCGGCCACCAATGCTGTCTGACAGCTTGTGTATTGGGGAAATACCCCTCACTCCACGGCTCAGGTAAAACTGATAACCGCTTTGCCACAAACGACAGCTCTTGGTTTACCTCATGGGTGGGAACTAATCAATCAGGTAGGGGTCGTTGTCGTTTTCGCTGGCAGGTCCTCTCAATGGGCCAGCTACTTCGGGATTCCTGTGGTACTCCTCACAATGAGTTTTAGGGCTTATGCCCAAGTACTTCCCACAGTTAAGCGGATAGGGATTATTCCCAAATCCGAACCTGCAATAGATGCGAAAAAAAAAAATAGCAGAAATTTCACCCAGCGAGCCCAAGAAAGTGCTCTGATACCAGATGTGATGAACCTACAATAATTAATTAATGCAAATGCACAAGATATCAAAAATAACAAAACTCAAAATCACTTTTATATTGATCACAGGCCACTTCGAGGGGGCAACCTCCTTTGAGCAAGCTCAATACAATTAACTTCACAGTGCCTTCAATGACATCAACACACATTGATATACTAAGTCTATGCCCAATACTATGAGTCAAAACCATGGGACATATAATACTACGGGACGACTTACAAAGCAGATGCATCCAATACTATGGGTCAATACCATGGGCTAATATAAACTATGGATCAACAAATACTACGGGATGACTTACAAAGCATATGCGTCCAACAACAATATACTAACAAAGTAAAGAGAATGGTTAACACGGGTTCCTAACAAATGCCCAATGGAACACTAGAAGATAGGTTTAGATTTTTGTTTTACAGGAAAGGCATTTGATCTGTGGTTCTTGGAACCTCGCAGGGAGGTTTCCATCCCCGAGTAGGAGCCAGATTTTATCTCCTCAAATAAACATAGGCCAGTTGTTTGTTTCTAGGTGATAAGAAGTCTTTTAATTTTTCATTTTCATATACATTTGAGGTTCTTTTTCAAGAGTTTGAAGTATGTAACAAAGTTTTAAATGACAATTGATGTTACTTTTTCTCCAAAAAGAATTTTCGGGTTTCGTTAGCTTAGGCGGACATGACAATTGTTCATTAGCTACCGAAAACCCATCTTTCGGTAGCTTACAGCGTAAAGGTAAAATTACTCAAAGCTACCGAAAGTGAAGACATGTGTCATGTATCGTGGAACAAGTTTCAGTGGCTTAGGGGCATTTGTAAACACTTTTCCGGCAGCTTACGTGGTCAAAGGTGAAATCATCAGCTACCAAAATTAAGTTAGTTTCAAACGGTGGAGATGTCTAATCAAGGGCTTAGTCATCAAGTCTAAATGGGATCCATCATTCCTTAACCGCCGAAAAGGGTCACTTCTAGCAAATACACGATCTCCCCAAGGTAAATCCTACTGCAATCATGATCTCACCCTAGCCGATCGAACCCTATACCTCTCACGTCTACCGACTCCCGAAACGTTGTATCCAGTGTAATCATGTGAAATTGACAAGTCTTTAAACCCTCATGATTATCCTTTCAATTCACATCCCTCGAAGTTAGGTTCTGTAAACCATGACACCCTTCCTCCTTCGCTCTTACCACGTCACCGAGCTTACCTCTTCCCTGATTTCGCGTGGTTCCCTCAAGCCCGAATTTTAACAGCATGTGCTAAGAAGCAGCTTATAGGTGAAGAAAAGTGGAGGAGTGGTCCTCATGAAAGAAATGGATGACATCTGTTACCTGGAGTCTCACGCCAAGGTATGTCAACTCTTTAAAGATGCAGGCTGTTATGAGTTTTGTAAAAAACTTCAAGGATCTCATCAACAAGTAGCCGAGACGTTTGCTCTCACATTTGATGGCAAAAGGGCAATAATTGGTAAGGAGGAATTTTAGGTAGACGAAGCCCTCATAGCTGAGGTGACAGAGCTTCCAACGACTGGAGGAAATTGGTTCAAGACTACTATTACAAAGGATTTTGAATTTTGATCCTATCTGAAACCTGAGCATAGAAATCTTGTATGGAAGAAGTATATTCCTATGACCTATCTTGAGGAGAAATGGCAGCATCTATTGAAGTCAATTCTTGTTTATATAACCTGTGAGGGTAGATATAACAGGGTGTTGATTTATCATTTTAAATTAATGAATCATTTCACTGGCAGGAGCCCCTTAAATCTCCCTTTTTATCTCTACAAAATCCTGACTAAAATGGCTCATCAAGTCAAAGCCCAGCCAACCAAAATCCTAGGTAGACTATAACACCATGGTTTGATCAAACTCATAGTTTTTGAGTTGCTGCAAAGAAGAAACATGAATTGGGTGTTCTTCCTTTTCTGGAATGAATTTGAAACAGAGCTACAACCAGAGGATGAAAAGAAGTCTTCTACTCCTAGAAGTGGAAAAAGGAAGAGGAGAGCCATTTCTCCAATCCCAGTCGATCCCCTTTCCTCAGCTCTCAAAGTTCAGAAGGCTAAAAAGAAATTAGATTTTAGTCATAAGATAGAGGAAGAAGGAGCTAGTTCAAAAGGCAAGAACTCCTCAACCTGCCATACACAGATTTCGAAGATGATGAGCAGCAGAAAGCTGAAGTAGGATGCGAAAATTTGCCTTCGCCTACACCTGAGGAAGAGCCAAATCAACAAATTGTTGAAGCATCAACCAACCAATCAAAGAAGCCCTCATCTCAGAAGATAAATCAACTTCTAAGACAGGTGTATGAGCTCGAACTACTTCAGAGGGTGATTAAGGAAAATAATGAAAGGTTGACTGAAAGAAATACTGAATTGTATACCTCCTTTCAAGGGTTAACCAAAAAGCATAGCAAGTTGAAAGGGAGAAATATAAGACTAATAAGAGACAATATCAGATTGAGCAAGAAGGTTGAGCTTCTGAGAAATAAGGAAATGACCCCAAAACCCCAGCCTAGGGCACACTCAGACCTTGACACCTTAGCAGCAGTAGTCATCAGTTTTGCTGACACTCCGGTTTTGGCCCAGGATGAAGAAAAACCCAAATAGCAAGGAGATGAGAAGCAGAGGTCAGAAAACACAATTTTCTTAAAGGTTTTGCTGGCTAGATCAAACACAGTTTTTGGGTGGCTTAGGCGAACTTGGAAATTCTTCATTAGCTACCAAAAAATCCAATTTTCGACAGCTTACAACATACAGATAGGACTCTTAGTGCTATGGGCACCTGCTAACTAGTAGTAGCAGTCTCAAATATTAAAGCAAAAACAAATGTAAATTTAAAACTAAAACTAAACTAGCATGTGCATATCATAATAAACTTTTGAATTGAAAACAAGAACAAGAAATAGAGAAAATAAATTTGTATTGAAAATGGGGGCAAGCAAGTGCTTGCAATAATAATACCTCCAAATGGTGAAGGTTGTTGAGTAGCTCCAAGGGTGAGGAGCTCCAAACTCCAAAGGGTCCCTTCTCCAAGGTAGCTACAATGGCCAAAAACTCATGGGAGATTTTGGCAGCATGAGGATAGGATGATGGATGGATGTAAAGTGAGGAGCCCCTACCACCTTTTTATAGTTTTTGGTGGTGGGGAATACCATTATGGTTTTGTGGAAACCAATGGTATTGACCAACATGGTTTAGGTACTTTTCCCTCCTTTTTCCTTTTTTGAATATTTTGAATATTTTTATTCCCTTTTTAATTTTTTTGGGGAATTTTGGACCCTTTTTTAGGGTTTTTTATGCTTTTTTAGGAAAATTACTCATTTTTAGTGGAAAAAGGGGTGTATTAAGGTCTTTTGGTGACCTTTTGGTGTCTTTAGAGGCTCAAATGGTGAAAAAGTGGACAAATGGGTCATGTGAATAAGGGAATGAGCTAGTGAGCACTTTTTAGGTGTTAACAGTTTGCCCCCTGATGTATGAGGGCAGGAGCTCATCGTATGGCCGATAGACAGCATAGTTCTTTTGTCTTTTTTCTGGGGTTTTGGGGAGGAGAAGAGAATGATTGGAGACTAGATCCACGACCCTTGGAAGCTGCAAAAAATAAACAATATTACAAGGCCTCAATATGAATGAGGAATAATCCTGATAATGGACGAGGTGGGCATACCCATGCTCGTATCAAGACATATATAAACAATTAGTCCCAAGAAGGGGGACCTGAAAAATAAATAATGTACTGGTACATCATAATGCTCCAGAGGGGACATTATTTTGGGATGTACTCATGATCATAACATGACTTATCTCAATAATTGATACACTGGAATAACTGATGAACTGCTGAAACTGAAGGTGTCCAACATCTGTAGGGATTCAATGACTATGAGCCATCTCTGGGAAGTATATGCAACTGTGTACTCGAGAGAGTATGAAACTGGGGTACAACTGAATACTGTCGCCATGCGCAACCCGAATATCTATAAAAAAATATAAAAAAATGTAACTGGTTGTTTCCATAAGTAGATTCTCAAATGTGGAAGAGTTAGGAGGTATCCGGGGTCTTTGAACTAATAACTGAAAAGGACAAATACCCTGTGCGAGTCTCAACGATGCGATCAAGGTGTTGAAGTCAAGCATGTGAGAAGCAACCATTTGGAGAGGCACTGAGGACTCTTCTCGAAATGATTCGTAGGCACTCATCGTAAATGGTGATGAGTCCAAGACACAGGGACCTCTAGGTCTATCCTCTAGAATAAATTTGGTTGTCGTCGACAAAGGGAGACCAGCAACTAACAAGGAAATTATGTTTCCTTGATAGGAGCGCGAGGTGTAGAACTGAAGTGTGGTAGTACTGATGGTAGGACTGACATACTTGTGGGGATGGGAAGTAACTAGGGTCATATAGTGGGTAGACTCAAACTTCCTTTGTTCAGAGCATGATGACATGGTTGACCTGGCAGCGTAGGGAACTGACTTGTAGGTGTGGGGATCATAGCTTTTAGGGACTAAAGGGTATGTATTGACTCTGGGGGGGTCAAGCTGATGGGTGCTGTCGAGGGGTTCTCAGGGTGACATACTGCAGAATACTCTGAACAAAGGCGACCAAAATGGAGAAGCTGCCATATGAGTAAACGTGATCTGTTGTGGCACCGAGAAGCACCATTGGGTCCTTCTTCGTGGTTTTAATGAGCTCCAAGAAGGGGTAAAAGTGTGCTCTGAAATGGCATTGTCCTGTGGATTTTGAGAGCCCAGGACTGTTCGTGCTCATTGGTGCTTTCATTTTTAAGGAGTCTGAAAATTATAAGAAGACTCTGCAGTGGTTATGATTACTGTCCTATTGGTTTTACGAGCCCAGGATGGTGATTGCTCATGGTCACTTTCATGTTTAGAGAGTCTGAAAGCGTTAAGTGGACTCCATTGGTGTTCTTTTTCGTAAGTTAGTCTCCAAGGCCCAAAAAAGCATAAAATGATGCAAATGGAGAACTCTTCTAGCCGATGTGACTAGAGTATTCCTTTTTCGTAATTAGTCTACAAGGTCCGGAAAAGGGGTAAACTTATACCAGGTAGACGCCCTTTCAGATACGTTTAGCGAGCATGAAAGGAAGCAAGGTTGCTCGGCGATCTTTTCATTGTTTTGGGAGTCAGAAAAGAGCTTAACAGAAACTCCCTAAGTGTCTTTTTCGTAAAAGTGATTGCTCGGCCCGAAAAAGGGATAAAATTCTACCGAACGAAAAGGGATTGATGATAGCGAGAAAAGGTCTCAAGAAGCATCATGAGTGCGGAAAACTGAATCTGGTGACATAAAGATTGTCAAAAAGGGGCAACGGCCAATGTGGCACGCAAATCGAGGCAATGAAGGTTCATGGAAAAAATGCCTGAAACATCTGGGCGTGAGAGCGAGAAATGATCTCAAGCATCATCACAAGTGTGAAAAACTGGATCCAGCGATATAAGGTTCATAAAAAATGGACGAGGCCGATGTGGCGCGTAAACCGAGGCAACGAGGGGGCATGGGAAAAATGCCCGAAAAAATTGGGCATGAAAAAATGGTCAAAAAATGGACCTGGTGAAAACTGGAAAAGGAAAGAACTGTCATGAAGTTCAGTAATGGACGGTGGTGTCCAACCGGTTTACTATGGATAAAATCGCTTGAGGTACAACCCGTTGCATGGGTTGCGGAGGGGGTTTCCTTCTGAATCGGTCAGAATGTATGCCCCCTATCCGAGGCAAGTGTGTATAATATATGGGCCTTGCCACATGGACACAAACTTTCCTTTCCCGATTTTGTCATGAGCCTGATCATAGGCGAGGACAAGGTCCCCTTCAGAAAAATTTCTTGGGTGGACATGTTTATCATAATTCAATTTGGATCGGTTCTTGGCTGCTTCCATGGTTTGGAGGGTTGGGCGCCAATCTTCATCGGCCTGCTCCAGTAGTAGTAAGCGTTGCTCAATTGGGGCAGTGTCCGGTAGGAGTTCAACGGCCATATGTAGGGTTGGAATCTGGCACTCAATGGGGAGGACGGATTCGACACTGTGAACTAAGTGGAAAGGGGTAAAACCCGTGGTGGTTTTAGTTGATGTGAGGTATGCCCATAGTGCCGGGAAGAGCATGTGGTGCCAATTTGATTTGTGTTTGTCTGCGGTGTGCTGGAGGATGGTTTTCAAAATTTTGTTTATTGCTTCAACTTGGCCGTCTCCTTGGGGGTAGTAGGCAGAGGAGAAATGGTGTTCAAATTTCAGTAAGGTTGATAGTTCTCTCCAGACGGTGTCTTCGAAGTGAGAGCCGTGGTCTGAGACGAGTTGCTTTGGCACTCCAAAACGAGCGATAACATGGTTGAGAAAAAACCGTGCCGCGGTGCCGGCCTTGCAATTGTAGGTTGGCATGGCCTCCGCCCACTTGGTGAAATAATCCATGGCCACAATAATGTGTTTGTGACCACCGACTGATGTGGGATTGCAATCGAGGAAGTCGATGGCCCATTTGCAGAATGGTCCGTCAGTGACGACTGGATGAAGGGGGGCTGGTGGGGTTCTTACTTTGGGGGAAAAAAGTTGGTAGTTCTGACAGTGTTTGACTGCGGTGATGCAATCAGTAAATAATGACGGCCAAAAGTAACCTGCGCGAATGATCTTTTAGGCAGTAGCCATGCCGGAGAAATGGCCTCCGTAGGCACCGTTGTGGCAATCATTAAGGACCTGTTCTGCCTCACTATGGGATAAGCAACGTCGTAAGATGGTATCAACGCCGTGTCGATAAAGTACATCCCCTAACAAGAGGTATCGAGGGGCGTGGTGTCGTATATGACGGCGTCCGTCACGATCGATGTGGGGTCAAAATTTTTGCGTGCGGAGGTAAATTAAGATGTCACCGTACCATGGGTCGTCTGACGAAATGATGAAGATGTGATCGTCAATCACATCCGTTTGGATAACGGGTGATGACGAAGAGGATGGGAGGTCAGTGATGAGATGGGAAAGCGCGAGGGCTTTGGTGCTCTTGGGAGTTTTTAAAGTGAGGTCATATTCCTGGAGGATAATGACCCATTTAGCAACATGACCTTGTAGGAGCCGCCAGTTTAGGAGATAGATCATAGGGTTGGAGTCGGTGATGACTGTAGTGTGACTGAGTAGAATGTAGTGTTGTAATTTTTGGACGGAAAATACTACAACTAGGGCTAATCTTCGTATGGGTAACGTAGGGGTGGGCCGGACAAGGTCTGGCTGACGTAATAAATGACATGCTCTTGGTGAGCGGCATCTTCTTGGACCAAGACTCCTGACACGACATGTTCAGATGCTGAGACGTAAAGGATGAAGTCTTGAGAGAAATCCGGAGGGGAGATTAGGGGGGCTTGTGTGAGAGCTTTCTTGAGGGCTTCGAATGGCGTGTCTGCTTGTTCATCCCAAACAAAGGGTATGTGGGTGCGAAGTAGGTGTAAGAATCCGTGAACTTTTGTGGTGTAATCAGGAACGAAGCGGCGAAGGAAATTGGATCGCCCCTGCAAACTTTGGAGTTGCCGAAGCGTGCGAGGAGAGGGAAGGTCTAAGATGGCTTTGACTTTCAGGGGATCAACAGTAATTTCGTTCTGGGAAATAATGAAACCCAACAACCGGCCTGCAGGAACACAAAAGACACACTTGTGTGGGTTCAAGCGGATTTTATATTTGCGACAACGCAGGAAAACTTGTCGGAGGTCGTTAAGGTGGTCTGATCGTTTTCGGGAATGAGCTGTAAGGTCATCAAGATAGACCAACAGGATATGGACCAAGTCGTGAAAACAATAGGTCATGGCCCGCTGGAAGGTGGCACAAGCATTTTTGAGGCCAAAAGGCATGACACGATAGGCAAAGGTGTCCCATGGGGTAGTAAAGGCAGTCTTGTACTGATCCTCCTTACGGATCTGAATCTAGTTGTATCTGAAAAAACCATCCACGAAAGATAAGACTTCATGTCCCTCACACTCATCAATGAGTTGGTCAATGAATGGCATGGGGAAATTGTCTTTGGGACAAGCACGGTTTAAATCACAGAAGTCAGTGCATACTCTAAGGGTGCCTTGTTTTTTGTTGACGGGAATGGGATTTCAAACCCATGTGGTATAAGCAATAGGATAAATGAATCCTGCTTCGTGAAGTTTCTCGACCTCGGTTTTAATAGCGGGGAGCTTGGAAGGATGAATGGGTCGTTGTTTCTGACGAACGGGGGGGACATCATGCCATGTGTTATGTGGTGCTCTATAATGGCGGGGTCAAGACCAGGCATTTCGGTATAGGACCAGGAAAAGACATCACGGAATTCTTGGAAAAGTTTTTTGTATGCCTGAGTTTCCGCTTGAGTGCAAGATGCGCCCAGCGAGATGAGCTCAGGTTTCTCAGGTGTGGTGGAAATGTCAATTTGTATAATGGGGGAAATGTTTGACATATTCCCTTCTTCGAAGGTATCTGGCGCAGGGATGGGGTCCTTGAGCCAATCGACCTTAGTGGGTATGAAATCTTTCGATTCGAACGATAGCTGATTAGATGTGGTGGATGTAGACGCCTCCAGGAGGAAGTATGAACGATGATGCATATCGTCCCAAGGGTAGTCGGGTGCAGTGAGTGTTTCCAAAATTTGCTCATCAGTTTGGAAGTAGTCAGACCATAAATCAAAGGGCTCTGGTTTGAAAGTGGTTGAAATCATATAGATAGTATTGATTTCTTCTGAAGCGGATGATTTCAGAGGGTAGATCTCATCAATTGTGGGGGGTGTTATCTCAAGGTCCAAATTATTCATCTCGTAGAGAGTTGCTCTGTAATCTGGGATATCAGGACAGTGATGTGAGTAGTGGCCGTAAATACCGCATATCGCACAAGGGTGGTTGGTACACAGTGATTTGTCACGAGGCATGGGGTTTGAGTCGATTTTGACAACCGGGATGTTGGGGTCGTCGTCAAGCATTTGCATGTGTTCCTATAATGCAGGTAACTGTGGACACTAATGGGTTGGATGGCCTAACTCATCACACAACGAGCATTTAGGAGGAGCACGAAACACGGGGGGAGGTTTAACTGCTTTGGGTGGGGGTACCGCAGTGTATGGTTGTGGGCCTCTGCCCCCAGTGGGCCTGATGAGAGGAGGGGGATTCGTAGATGATGAAGGAGTAGTGATACCAGGAGGTGGTTGGGTAGAAGTGGCAATGGGTTGCACCGGTTGCAGGATGACATTTGGTGTCGGCGGGGGAACGGGAGGCGCAATATACCACACGGGTAATCCCAATGTTAACCCAGGGAGACTAAGGGTAGCCATAATCGAAGCGCTTACTACGCCTAAGGGAGGAAATAGAAAGGGGATTGTGTGGATGGGTGTAACACCAATGTGACTAGGGACCAATGGTGGTTTAGGTAACAAGGATGGTTGATTGTTGGGTGTTTGTGTATTGTGGGAAAGAGTACAAAGGTTAGCGACGTGTGTCTCCGGTGACGGTGGTGGAATGGATTGGAATGTAGACGTCATCGGCGCGTAAGAGTAAAGTCCGGGTCCCACGGAAGAAATGAATGAGGTAGTTGCACCACAAACAGGTTGTTCAACCATGGGGAGAACATTTTCAGGTGCGGCAGGGACCTTGGGATCATAATAGGTAAGTTGGTCGACCTTGACCACGCGTCCTTCATGGGGGAACATCATAGTACGGAAAATGGATGAGGCAACCGCCCGCATGGCATACATGTAGCTGCGACCAAGTAAGAGGTTATAATAGAGTTGGGCATTGATGACCTCAATGTCGATGAGCACGGTTTTACCAACCAGTTGGACGGGTACATTAGCTAATAGACCTTGGGGTTGATCCGAACGGCCGTCGTAGGATCGCAACGCAGTGGTGGACTGCTGGAGATTAGGGGATCCCAACTTCTGCCAAATGAATGTGGACATAACGCATGTAGAGGCACCTTCATCGATAATGCATCGATGGATGACAAGATTCTGAATGGAAACGGAAACTTGGAATGCTAAAGTAGAAGGTAAGCGTGGTTCGGACTGGTCTGAATCGAATGCCATCAGTTGTGAATCATTGGGGTCAATGGCGCCAATGGCAGAGAGTAAAGTCTTGCGCTGTGAAGGACAGTTTTTTAATACTTCTAAAGCAGACATGGCTGCAGGAGACTGGGCTAAGTCGTCTACAATGTTGTAATTCGACGCAGCACGAGCATTGGGATTATTGTTGATGCGACGAAGTGGGAAGCAAGGTGCTTTAGAAACGCCATCAAGTGGAGCCGGAGGTATACGTAACGTCTGATCCGTGGGATGAACGTTAGTGTTCTTGTCGGCCGGAGGGTCTTCAAGGGTGGAGCCATATTGGTTCCGGCGGGTTTGGAGGTTGGCATCTGCGGATGACATCATCAACAAGTGGTGAGTATCTGAATAGAACATGGGTTGATCAGGAGCGGAATAAGTGATTTGTTGTGGTGGCGCGTTGCCCTGAGGGGGAGCTAACGGCTGAGTGTTTACTATGGCTTGGGTTGGAAAGGGGTTTTGCAGCACCAAAGGTTGATGTTGAGGTGGTGGAGGGTTGGGTGGCGGCTGAGGAGCCGCTTGTCCTTGACGATGGGCATCGTCAGTCCAAAGTTGCTTAGCTCGCTCCAAATGTGGGCAAGCATGTGTGTAATGGCCATAGACCCCGCAAATAGAACAAGGATGGTTTGTTCTGAGGTTATTGTTTTTGGGTTGCCTGGGATTACGATCCGGATTCTGGTTGGGAGGAGCAGCGTTGTTATTTTGCGGAGGAGTGGGAGGTGGAAGACCTTGATGTTGTTGTTGGTTGTTTCCGCGGTTACGTCCTCTTCCACATTTTTGTTGCCCACCCTAATTGCGCTGGTTGTTTTTGGTGTTGGGGATGATTGTGTTGTGTGTACACTTGCCCTTAGGCAGCGGGAGGATTTTGGTTTGCCGCAGGTGCGGGAGAAGGTTGCGGTGCATAATAAGCTGGCGGGGTTGGAGGTGGTCCAGTTACCTGCTGGGGTTGTTGATAACCCTGAGCTATTGGAGGTGTTGGGCTAGCTGTCGCAGCTTACTGTGGGTAATACATTGGTTGAAGTACGGCTAGGGAGGCGTATGCAGGTGGTGCATGACCAAAGCACTGAGGTGGACATGAGGGTCCATGGGTATGGTGGTGATGTGCCATGGGAGCATATGAATTGGTTGCTCCAGATTGAGATGTAGCCCGCGAAAGGTCGAGACCATGGCTAGGATGTGCAATGGAAAAGGGTTGGGGATGCGAGGCCATACGACCAATGATGCCATCTACGGCATGGGATTCCCCTGGCGCATCATGTTGGGATGACTCGCCCCGAGGGGCGTCTGGTATAATGGTATACAGATAACCCAATTGGGCGTAAATGAGGTCAAATTGTTGGGCTTTGAGGATGGCCTCTTCTTCAGACTAGGGTCGTTTAGATGCCACATCCTTGGCAATGAGAGGGAGCAGGGATTTTAGAAACCAATCTAAGAAGATACGGTCATCTAACTTGATTTTGCATAGGCTTCGGCATCGACGCCACTCATGAATGTGGTCAGTGATGTGGGTGGCTATGTTCTGTCTGCAAGACAGTAGGATCTCGACTCCCGTGTCATAGCGGACAAGTAACTGAAAGAACTACAGGAAGGTCGAGGCAAGGGAGGTAAAGGTGGCATGGGTCCCATGGGGCTGCTCAATATACCACTTAGCTGCAGAGCCAGTGAAGGTGCACTGTAACAGACAGAGGCGGACAGAGTCGTCTACTATGGAGTTGGATGAACACCATAGATGGAAGGACATGATATGGTTCTGGGGGTCCTCACCTGCCTTGCCCTCAAACTTAGGGATGTCGGAGGGGAGTTTGGTGGGCATGTGAAGCCACGCAGGGTCGTGTCTGATAGGATCATTGGTTAACCTAGCTAAGTCTGGTAAGTTCAGACTTGCCATGTACGGTAAGCTAGCAGATGGATGTGGCGTAGTGACTGGGACATGACTAGTCATGGTGGTACGATGTAGGGGTCCAGTAGCACCTAAGGGTATGCTAGGTATTGAAGGTATGTGTCCTCCAATAGCTGTGGTCTGGTATGGGCCAGCGTTTCCAAGTGCAACATGGGTTACACCAGGGTTAGGAATAGTAGTAGGGATTCCTGGGATATGGGTTGTGGAATTGAGAGGGGGTGTGACCCCTATGTTTGGCATACCCGTAATAGGAGGTGGTCCTGTGTTGGGCATTCCTAAAAGTGGAGCGTCCCCCATATTAGGCATACCTAGGGGTGTGGTTGTTGCCATGGATGGCACCGCAGTAGAAGGGTTTGTGGATGTATCTCCTATGGTGCTGGTAAAAAGTGGGTCGAATTGTGTCCCAGCCATGAGGTTGGTTGGTAATAACTCGGTAGGGTTTTTGGATTCTGCCTCAAAATCAGATGTGAAGTGAGGCGTGTCAGAATCGGATGACTGTTTGTTTGACCGACGATGTGTCGAGTCAAGGGATAAGGGTCGACGTCGGTGATGTGTAGAGCCAAGTAAACTGAACTCTGGGGGTTCACCCTGAAGACGATGAGAGCGTCTAAAATTCTCAATGGTGAGAAATAAGTTTTTGTGTAAAAATCTTCTGTGTAAGATGGTAATGTATAAAAAACTCAAAACCCTAATGCAACCAAGGGTGCAAAAAAGGGGAGTGAAAATAAAGGCTCTCAGGCCAAAAAATCAACCTCAAAAAGCACTTATTATAGCAGCTGTGCTATAATAAGTGGAGGGATGCAAAAAATGGTCAGAGTACCAACAGAAAAACAGCATCTAGAAAAAAAAGGTGCTACTAGACCAAAGGTGGATTGTATCATGCAAACACCTAACTAAAAGTATTGTGAATCAACAAACGATATTCTCTGTAAGGTGATGAAATCCAAGTCAGACAATATTGAGTGTTGAATCAACGGCTAGATATCCCCCTACCGGGAGGGACACCGGGTAACCAATCCTAAAGAATGGAAACTAGGATACTCCGTTCATGACACGTCCAGAAAAGGTAAATCTGTTGTTTGGTCCTTTAACCGCAATACCCCCATACAAGGATATCCCGAGAACTGCGAATGGTAGCCTTCGGTTACTAAATGGATTTCGGTATTCCACTCAGGCTTCCGGAACCATCCTCGCGACTTCAACCCTCATAGGGGAGAGGCCTTCCGATAAACTGGTTATGACCATGTCAAAAAATACTAGGATATTTTGGTTCCCTAATGGACAACAGCTATGTCTTAAATGTAATAACTGAGGGGTGTTATTGGAACACCTATCCCCTCAATACTACCTAGCTACAAATTTCTTTTAAGTGCTCCCCAAGTGGGGTTAAAAGTTGGTTGAAGTTAGGGTAAATTTTAAGGCTTAGTTTAAATTATGTGTTTGAGTGGGTGCACGTGTGGTATTTTAAACTGAAATTGAAAAAGTAAATGCTTTGCAGAAAATATTCAAAAAACGAAGGATCTTTTGAAATAGGAAAGCAAATAATATGACTTTTTCAAGAAATAAATGGATTTCTTTTAAAATTTTGCAATGGGCAAAATATCAAGGAAGTAAATAGTAAAAAAAAAAAAAAAATTAATCTAGATAAAATGCAAAATAAATCCTTCTTTCAATTTCTGAAAATTTTTAAAAAGACTTTTTAAAATGAGCATTCTAAATAGTAAAAAGATTTCTAGCTGTAAAAAGTGCAGGAATTTTAATACTGTAAAATGTGCTAGTTGGGCAGAAAACACAGCAAAAAATTAATTTTTTAAACGGATTGGCCGAATGGAAAAAATTGGCATTGCAGGTTTTGACAGAAAAGCCGCTATGGACTGCGCGGGTTTCAGTCGCACAGTCGCGATGGGCAGCGCGGGTTTCAGTCGTGATGGGTAGCGCGGGTTTCAGCCACGATGTGCAGCGCGGGATTTCGTCACACAGTTGCGATGTGCAGCGCGGAAAATGTCCGCGAAGCCGCGATGTGCAGCGCGCTAATTGGCCGCGAATCTGCGATGAACCGCGCGGAAAAGAGCCACGCAGTCGCGATGAGCCGCGCGATTGTTGGGCAAAAAGCTGCGAGGCGAAAGCCGTACATGGACACCGAAAAACGAACCCAAAAATTTAAAATTTCAGGCTGTTAATGGCAATAAAATGGGCCAAGATCTAGAACAGCAATGGATCTGCTGTCTAGGGTGGCAGATCTATGAATTAAACTAACTAATACTAACAAAAACTAAGATCTAAAGCAAAAGTGAGATCTAAAAATTTGAAAGCAGCAGAGTCGCCAAAAACTGTTGGCTTGGTTTTGCAACCAAGCTTAGTGCTATGGGCACCTGCTAACTAGTAGCAGCAGTCTCAAATATTAAAGCAAAAACAAATGTAAATCTAAAACTAAAACTAAACTAGCATGTGCATATCATAATAAACTTTTGAATTGAAAACAAGAACAAGAAATAGAGAAAATAAATTTGTATTGAAAATGGGGGCAAGCAAGTGCTTGCAATAATAATGCCTCCAAATGGTGAAGGTTGTTGAGTAGCTCCAAGGGTGAGCAGCTCCAAACTCCAAAGGGTCCCTTCTCCAAGGTAGCTACAATGGCCAAAAACTCATTGGAGATTTTGGCAGCGTGAGGATAGGATGATGGATGGATGTAAAGTGAGGAGCCCCTACCACCTTTTTATAGTTTTTGGTGGTGGGGAATACCATTATGGTTTTGTGGAAACCAATGGTATTGACCAACATGGTTTAGGTACTTTTCCTTCCTTTTTCCTTTTTTGAATATTTTTAATATTTTTATTCCCTTTTTAATTTTTTTGGGGAATTTTGGACCCTTTTTTAGGGTTTTTTATGCTTTTTTAGGAAAAATACTCATTTTGAGTGGAAAAAGGGGTGTATTAAGGTCTTTTGGTGACCTTTTGGTGGCTTTAGAGGCTCAAATGGTGGAAAAGTGGACAAATGGGTCATGTGAATAAGGGAATGAGCTAGTGAGCACTTTTTAGGTGTTAACAACTCTGCTAGTTACCGAAAAGAGAGGCAAGTTCCAAATAGATAAAAAGTGTCTCAATGGCTTAGGAGAACATGTTGAGTTGTTCATTAGCCACCAAAAGCAAAGCTTTCGGTAGCTAACAAAATTAAAACCTAGCCTTTATAGCTACTGAAACTACAGAATAATGCAGGAGGCTGCTTCTTTGTACAAGACCTGACTTTTGCTGATCCAAACGCTTCGAGGACGTTTTCTGATGATAGATAAGCGTTTAAAGGCATCATGATCAAAATTATGTTCCATATTGAAAGGCACCAACGAGGTAAGAAGGGGAATCTTCTTGTCTATTTTGGGAAAAAGATGGCTTGTCAACCCTCCAGGCAGCAGTTTCAACCTTATTCGTCAGTCTTCGAAGGCTTGTTACAACTGTCCAAGATAGGAGGACTAGCAAGATGACGGTTACCCTTTTAATGTAGGACTCTTTCATACTTTTTAGAAATCTATTTTAACTAGCTATTTTTAGCAGATTCGATCTAGTTTTTCAGGATATTGAATGTTTTTGTGAAGGCTATCAAGCCTGTGACTTATGTAGAACAAGGGTTCGATTTTGGAGACTTTTTCATACATTGTAAACTCGAGCTTCTCATTTTCATAATAGTAACACAAGCTTCTTTTGCCATTATTTGTTCAGACTTTCATTTTCCCAGTTGTTCTTTACTTGCACCTGAATATTGAATTCATGTTAGTTCTATTTGTGTGATGATTGATAGTTTTCAACTTGTCAATTCATCCATAAATTGGAATCTGCAAGTATCTTCCTTATTTTATTTGGCCATTCCTATACACGTTATGTATATGTTTTCTACTGATAAAATAAGCATTCTTCGTACTTTCATTTATCTATAACTCTCTGAGCAGTGATAGTTTAAATCCTTGTCGATACTTGTTGTGTTCATGCATGTCTGGAGGGAGTGAGGATTGGTTTAAGTCATCTGACTTGATCCATTTTGAGTGAGTGATTGAGAATAAGATTAAGTTACTAGGCTCTTTTGATTGCAAACTAGAAAGACTCCTGGAGAGCTAACAAATTGGCATCGTTGTCGGGGAGAGGAAGTTGAAGCTAGTTTCCCTGGGAGAACAACATAAGATCCAACTTTGATGATAGACAAAGTGTGGACGGTATTGTTGAGATATTGTAACTTCTAAGAATATTATATTTGTACTTTATTATTAGGGAGATGTTTCATTCCTCCGTGAAGATCTTATTGTATATCCGGAGATGTTTATTCCTCCGTCGGAATGTGGTAACTTGGGTTATTAGACTTCCCTAGTGGGGGTCGGCCCTGTATGTGTTATGTGGGTCAAAGGGTTGTTAGAACACCCTAGTGGGGTCGGCTCAGTTAATTGTAATGGGGTATTTAACCCAATGGCTAAATACGAGCCTACATGATTTGTATAAAAGACAAGTCGGAGTAGTGTATAAATAGAGGAGGTGTATTCCTCATTCAACACACACTCACTCACTTGAGAGTGGCGCACTTATGAGAGAGAGATATGCTATGGAGAAGGAGGAGCTTATGCTCAGGGTTACATCTTTTGTATTTGCTGGTCATCTATATTGAGGAAGCTTTGCTGGGTTTTCTACCCCATGAGGGTTTCCCAGGATAAATCAGTGTCTCTTGTGTTTATGTTGTGCTTGTTGTTTCTTCAGTGATCCTATATATGCTATTATTGTGAAATGGAATGAAATGCTGCTATTTTCTATCTTAGCATATTGAATCTTAACAGGTATTCTGGTTGTAATCATCTATCTGGCGAATCCATTGGATCGAAGTGGCTTTGAGAAGACCAATTACCAGAGCAAATTCTCAAAGGCCACCAGTGACACCTATTTCAGATCCCGAAGAGATTATAAGGAGAGGAAGAGCTTCACAAAGACAGATTTCCAGATCTACAAGGGGAACCACATCAGGCACTTCTAAAGGTACTGCTTCTGTTTTATCAAATGAAACTCCCTTTAAATCTTCGCCTACAGAAGTAGCTAGTTCACAAAAAATTATAAGTAAATCAGAAGATTTGGAAGTTGAAGAATTCTCAACTAGTTCTGTTGTTGAAGATCATATTTCTGAATCTGTTACCCAAGCTAACTTAGGAAAAGAAACCCTACAATCCATTAAAAAAGAGGGTTGTTCTTCCCACTTGAATCCCTTATCAAATGAGCCTGAAGAGAGCTATCCTTTTGTTCATACCAATGTACTTTCCATTGAAAACATCTTGCAGAATCTTTTAGATCAGCACGAAGAAAGAATGGCCTTGTTACTTGCACAGTCCTATAAGGATTCCTATTTTCCCAATCAGCCCACAAATATTTTCACCTCAACTCTTGGCGACTCCACTGGGTCCAACCCACCACCTCCATCACCACCTATACCTCCTTAGCTATCACACACACCAACGATATCTTCTGCTACCCCTTCCATACCCACATCCACTATGGTTGTCCCTTTGACTAAGATGGAAAAGATCCTCGTTGCCATATATGCCCCTCTAAATTTTCCTAACCCCCTTTCTGCTATGCCTACTGGAGATTACCAAAAATACATGCCTAAGTTTACTGGAGAAGGGGACTTTACAATTGAAGAGAATTTAGAGGCATTTTATAGTTATGCTGAGAACATAAATATGGAGCCTGAAGATGTATGGACTAGGGTTTTTGTGCAAAGTTTAGATGGTCAGGCTAGGAAATGGTTCAAAGAGTTAATTGTTGGATCAATAACTGACATCGAAACCCTATATGACTTGTTTTTGAAGCATTGGGGAGAAAGAAGAGACCACCTCTATTTCCTCACAGAATTTGGTAATTTGAAGAGAGAAAATGGCGAGTCTGTGTCAACTTGCACAAAGAGATTTAATAAAATGTTTGGCAAGATCCCTGCTGAGATCAAACCTACAGACACTTCAGCCAGAATCACTTATGCAAATGCTTTTGGTCCCGATTTCTGTCTTCATCTCAGAGAAAGAAGATCTGCACCTTTATCACTCATGCAAGATGTTGCTTTTGAAGTTGATTCTAATATTGTTGCATTTGATATTCTTAAGGGAAAAATGGACAGAAAGAGGCAAACTCCAAAATCTTCCTCTTCATCAGAAACAAAAATGGAAAAATTGGCTAAGATGTTGGACAGCTTAACCTCTGAAATGTCTAAACTGAAAGTTCAAGGTCAAAAACTTGCAAGAGGTAAAGGACTGAATGATTTTGTTCCTAGAAACCCTAATACTTTCCCTTACAGAAGGAACAACCCACAGGCTCACATCCTCCAAAGAGATAGGAATCCTGCTGAAGAACAAAGAATCAGAGCTCCTTTCCAGCACGTTGTATTAGAAGAATAAGAAGAAGAAGACAATATCAACTACATGGAAGATAAAGTTGACTCCTCTTTCCTGACACAATCTGATTATGAGGAAGCCCTCATGAATGAACAAATCACTGAAGAATCATTGTATCAGGCAGATGATCAAGGAGGTTATAATTTGAGGTCTAGGATTGCTGCTAAAAAACCTATGACCATTACTCCCGGAAAGAAGAATCCTGTCCTTACAAAGCAGCCTACTTCTCCTGCAAAAAAGACTGCTGCTCCTGCAAAACAGATTGTTGCTCCTTTAAAACAACAGCAAAGGCCATTACAACCTTCTGTCCATGATCAGATTCATCTTAAAGCTCCAGTACCAGAGGTAAGAAATTCTGACAAATTGTCTTACTCTTTCAATCTTGAATCAGAAATTCAGAAACTGAAAATCCCTTTTCAACTGATTGAGCTTATGAAAAATGATTCCTTCAAGTCATCTATACTGAAATCCCTTCAACCAAAAACACCCATAGATGCTGATTTTGTGAATTTGCAAGATGATAAGCCCTCAGTAACCCTAGGTACTATGGTTGAAGAACTGGATGGGTTTTGTCCGCCTTTCTACATATCCCTGAACATCCATGACAAAATTCTTCACAATTGTTTGCTAGACTCAGGAGCATCCCACAATATTATGCCAAAAGCAGTGATGGATGAGCTTGGACTTAGCATCACAAAACCCTACCATGATCTTTTCTCTTTTGACTCCAGGAAATTCAAATGCCTAGGCCTCATAAAATATCTTGTCATAAACCTGTCTCAGTTGCCTTCAAAAAGCATGGTAATGGATGTAGTAGTTTCTGATATCCCACCCAAGTTTGGCATTCTCTTGTCCCGTTCATGGATTAAACGACTAGGGGTTACCTTACAGATGGATCTGACTTATGCTACAATCTCAATGTTCGGAGGTGAAACTAAAAGGCTCTATAGAGAGAACCATCTTTCCTATATCATCAGTAATGAAAAGAATTATGTAAATCATCCCATTTACGCATTGGATACAGACTTTGGATCATGTATCCTGCAAATAGATGACAATAAACCAATGCCTTTGCAACTCACAAAGCCTACTTGTCAGCAATCTGAAGAAGTGACCACTTCTGTTTGGAGAATGTTTTTTGATGGTGCCACTACTCAAGCTTCAGCAAGTGCAAGTGTAGTTTTGATCTCTCCTTCAAAGGATGTTATGCATTTGTCTTATAAACTGGATTTCAAAACTACTAACAATATAGCAGAGTATGAGGCTTTTCTATTGGGAGTAAAGGCTGCCAAAGAAATGGGAATCATGTGCCAGAAGATATTTGGAGATGCAGAGCTGATCATACAACATGTGAACGACAATTTTCAAGCAAAGAATGTCAAGCTAAAAGCATACAGAGATGAGGTATGGAAACTTAGAGCTTCCTTTATGATTTTTGACATTTCTTATATACCTAGAGCTATGAACCACCTAGCTTATTCCCTTGCTGTCTCTGCTAGTACGTTCATTCCTCCTATGGATCCTAAACTGAACTATGAAATCCAATTCAAGTATAGGCCATCCCTACCTGATAATGTCAAATTCTGGAAAGTCTTTGAGGATGATGATGAACTTAGTAGATTTCTTCAGGTCATTGATGAATTTTCTGATATGCATATTGACCAAGAAAACCTAAATGTAGAGGAATCCCAGAAGTCTAAGTTGAAAGGGAAAGTGGGTCAACATGATATTGTTCAGTTTCCAGGCAATCATATACCTCGAGGTTTAGTACCTCTTGAAAGGCTTTTTTCCCATAATGATGTCCCCTTCAAACCTGTGGAAAAGGAGAACGACCCTGTTGTCTATGAGCATAACATAGGCAGCCAAAATCACCTAAATTCGTAAATTTGTCTACTGAATTGACAGCTAATCAGAGGTCAAAATATTGCAGCCTTATAAAAGAATTTCCTGATGTTTTTGCTTGGGAATACAGTGATCTGAAAACCTATGACGAAGATACCATTCAACATAGAATTCCTCTGGAAAAGGACACCATCCCTTTCAAGCAGAAGTTAAGGCCTATCAACCCTCTCCGGTTACCTGTGATTGAGAAAGAAATAAAAAAGCTCTTTGATGCCAAAATCATAATCCCATAAATGGATCGCAAATTTAGTAATAGTGAGGAAGAAAAATGGTGAGATCAAGTTATGTGTCGATTTTAGAAACCTAAACAAATGCTCCAAAAAAGACAACTATCCCCTGCCCAAGATGGAGCATTTACTACAAAGAGTTTTAGGAGCTAGTGTCATGTCATTCCTAGATGGCTTCTCAGGATACAATCAAATTTCTGTACACCCTGATGATCAGGAGAAGACAACTTTTACCACTCCTTGGGGTACCTTCATGTACGCCAAGATGCCATTTGGGTTGATGAATGTCGGGGCCACCTTTTAGAGGGCCATGGACATAGCTTTTGTGGGATTAAAAGACAAGTTTGTCCTCATATATCTTGATGATATCACTGTATACTCAAATAGTCACGAAGAACATTTGCAGCATCTAAAAGGGGATTTTCTGAAATGTAGACAATTTGGAATTTCTCTGAATCCTAAGAAGTCTTAGTTTTCTCTCAAGGAGGGAAAGATCCTAGGCCACATAGTTTCAGCACAGGGTGTAAAAATTGATCCAGTTCGGGTTGAATCCATTCAGAAGGTATCTATACCTAGGTCGAAAAAAGATATTCAATATTTCCTCGATAAGATAAATTTTGTCAAGAGGTTTATTCCAAATTTTTCTGAGTTAGTGAAACACATAACTTCGAAATTAAATGGATAGAAAATGCAAGAAACTCCTTCGAAGCCATCAAGCAGGCTATCATGGAAGCTCCTACTCTGATTAGTCCATATTACACCAAGGTTTTCTATATTTTCTCTTTTGCTTCCCATGACACAGTGGTAGAAGTCTTGTTGGAGAAAGATGATGAAGGTCTTGATCACCCAACTGCCTTCTTCAGCAAAACATTGAGGGATGCCGAACTAAAATACAATGCCATAGAAAAACAGGCTTATGCTCTGATCAAGTCATTGAAGGCATTCAAAATTTATATCCTACATACAAAGGTCATAGCCTATGTTTCTTCAGCTTCTGTTAAAGATGTTTTAACTCAACCTGACATTGATGGGAAGAAATCCAAGTGGACAGCTAAGCAGATTGAATTTGATATAGAAGTGAAGCCCAGTAGGCTAGTAAAGGGTCAAGGCTTAGACAAGCTTATGGTTGAAGAAAATTGCAAGCTATTAGACATGAATTTCATCAAAATAAGTTCAGCAAGTTCGCAGACAGAAGTAGCAGCAGCAGAGCAACATAATAGTCAACAGGTGGTTGAGAATTTGTTTTCATGGAAGTGGTATTCAGGTATTATTCATTTTCTGCAAAATATAGAAGTTCCTTCTAGACTTAGCACAACCCAAGCATGAGCTCTTAAGCTTAAACCTATTAAATTTTGCATAAGTAACAATCTGTTGTATTGGAAAGATCCTGCTGGTGTTTTGCTAAGGTGTCTAGACCAAGAAGAGTCAGTTCAAGTCATGCATCACTTCCATTCAAGCATATGTGGAGGCCATCATTAGTGGAAAACCAAAGCTCATGAGATTCTAAGGGCTGGATACTATTGGCCTGTTCTTTTCTCTGACGTGTACACTTTTGTGAAATCTTGTTACCAATGCCAAAGATTCGCAGGAAAACAACAGCTAAAATCCTTGCCCCTGAAACCTATTGTGGTTAATGGTCCCTTCCAGCAATGGGGCCTTGATTTTATAGGTGAGATTAACCCTTCATCTAGTGGTCAACATAGATGGATCCTAGTAGCCACTGATTATTTTACCAAGTGGATAGAGGCAATTCCCACAAGGAAAGCTAATCATCAGGTTATCATGAAATTCCTCTATGAAAACATCCTTATCAGATTTGGTTGCCCAAAAAGGCTGGTAACTGATAATGCACCATATTTTAAGGATAAAGCATTAGTTCACATGTGTGAGTCAATTGGAATTCAATTGGTACACTCTACTCCCTACTACCCTCAGGGAAATGGCCTCACCGAGTTATCCAATAAAAGTCTAGTCATAATCATCAGAAAGCTATTGGAAGAAAATCAGAAGAGTTGGGATTCCAAACTAAAGTTTTCTCTTTGGGCTGACAGAGTGACAAATAAAAAATCCATAGGGACTTCCCCCTTTAGATTGGTTTATGGTACTGATGCCATTTTCCCAGTTCAGCTAATCCTGCCAGTAACTAAGTTTTTTCAGGAGGAACAGGATTATCCAAATGACATGGTGAGAAGAATGCTCGACTTGGTTGAATTGCAGCAGACTAGAGAACAGTTGGTGGAAAGGTCAGAAGCTCATCAGGAGAGGATAAAAAATACTTTTGACAAGAAGGCAAAGGTGGAAATTTTTCAGGTTGGAGATTGGGTTCTAAAATGGGATGCCCCAAGGCAGGACAAGGGCAAGCATGGAAAAATTGATTCTCTATGGACAAGTCCTTTTGTGATAACTCAAGTACTGCAGAACAACACTTTCAAACTGCAAAGTCTGGAAGGTGAAGAAATGTTTGGTGGCCTAGTAAATGGGCAATTTCTGAAACTCTATTTCATTTAAGGCTTCAAAGCCTGGTCATTGTAAATATCATTTTTGTCTTCATTTTTTTGCAAAATAACTCCATGCCCAATGGAACACTAGAAGATAGGTTTATATTTTTGTTTTATAGGAACGACATTTGAGCTGTGGTTCTTGGAACCTTACAGGGAGGTTTCCATCCCCGAGTAGGAGCTAGATGTTATCTCCTCAAATAAACATAGGCTAGCTGTTTGTTTCTAGGTGATAAGAAGTCTTTTAATTTTTCATTTTCATATACATTTGAGGTTCCTTTTCAAGAGTTTGAAGTATGTAACAAAGTTTGAAATGACAGTTGATGTTACTTTTTCTCCAAAAAAGAATTTTCAGGTTTCAGTAGCTTACGAGGACATGACAATTGTTCATTAGCTACCGAAAACCCAGCTTTCGATAGCTTACAACGTAAAGGTAAAATTAATCAAAGCTACCGAAAGTGAAGGCATGTGTCATGTATCGTGGAATAGTTTTCGGTGGCATAAGCGGATACGACAGTTGTTCATTAGCCACCGAAAAGCAGGTTTCCGGCAGGTTACAGTTCAAAGGAGAATTGTTTACAGCTACCGAAGGTAGGGGCATTTGTAAACACTTTTTCGGTCGCTTACATGGTCAAAGGTGAAATCATCAGCTACCGAAATTAAGTCAGTTTCAAATGGTGGAGATGTCTAATAAAGGGCTTAGTCATCAATTCCAAAGGGGATCCATCATTCCTTAACCGCCGAAAAGGGTCACTTCCAGCAAATACACGATCTCCCCAAGGTAAAGCCTGCTGCAATCATGATCTCACCCTAGCCGATCGAACTCGATACCTCTCACGTCCTACGAATCTCGAAAGGATATACCTCCAGTGTAATCATGCGAAATTGACAAGTATTTAAACCCTCATGATTACCCTTTCAATTCAAATCCCTCGAAGTTAGGTTTTGTAAACCACAACACCCTTCCTCCTTCGCTCTTACCACGTCGTTGAGCTTACCTCTTTCCTGATTTCGCGTCGTTCTCTCAAGCCCAAATTTTTACAACAGGTGCCAGGAAGCAGCTTACAAATGAGGAAAAGTGGAGGAGTGGTCCTCAGGAAAGAATTGGATGACATCTGTTACCTGGAGTCTCACCCCGAGGTATGTCAACTCTTTAAAGATGCAAGCTGTTATGATTTTTGTAAAAAACTTCAAGGATCTCATCAGCAAGTAGTCGAGATGCTTGCTCTCACATTTGATGGCAGAAGGGAAATAATTGGTAAGAAGGAATTCCAGGTAGACGAAGCCCTCATAGCTAAGGTGACAGAGCTTCCAACGACTGGAGAAAATTGGTTCAAGGCTACTTTTACAAAGTATTTTGAATTCCGATCCTATCTGAAACCTGAGCATAGAAATCGTGTATGGAAGAAGAATATTCCTATGACCTATCTTGAGGAGAAATGGCAGCATCTGTTGAAGTCAATTCTTGTTTATATAACCTGTGAGGGTAGATATAACAGGGTGTTGATTTATCATTTTAAATTAATGAATCATTTCATTGGCATGAGCCCCTTAAATCTCCCTTTTTATCTCTACAAAATCCTAACTAAAATGGCTCATCAAGTCAAATCCCAACCAACCAAAATCCTAGGTAGACTATACCACCATGGTTTGATCAAACTCATAGTTTCTGATTTGCTACAAAGAAGAAACATGAATTGGGCATTCTTCCTTTTCTGGAATGAATTCAAAACAAAGATACAACCAGAGGATGAAAAGAAGTCTTCTACTCCTAGAAGTGGAAAAAGGAAGAGGAGAGCCATTTCTCCAATCGCAGTCGATCCCCTTTCCTCAACTCTCAAAGTTCAGAAGGCTAAAAAGAAATTAGAGATCGGTTATAAGATAGAGGAAGAAGGAGCTGGTTCAAAAGGAAAGAACATCCTCAACCTACCATACACAGATTTTGAAGATGATGAGCAGCAGAAAGCTAAAGTAGGATGCGAAAATTTTCCTTCACCTACACCTGAGGAAGAGCCAAATCAACAAATTGCTGAAGCATCAACTAGCCAATCAAAGAAGCCCTCATCTCAGAAGATAAATCCAATTCTAAGACAGCTGTATGAGCTCGAACTACCTCAGAGGGTGATCAAGGAAAAGAATGAAATGTTGACTGAAATAAATACTGAACTGTATACCTCTTTTCAAGGGTTAACCAAAAAGCATAGCAAGTTGAAAGGGAGAAATATAATACTGATAAGAAACAATATCAGATTGAGTAGGAAGGTTGAGCTTCTGAGAAATAAGGAAATGACCCCAAAACCCCAGCCTAGGGCACACTCAGACCTTGACACCTTAGCAGCAGCAGTCATCAGTTTTGTTGACACTCCGGTTTTGGCCCAGGATGAAGAAAAACCCAAACAGTAAGGAGATGAGTAGCAGAGGTCAAAAAACACAGTTTTGTCAAAGGTTTTGCAGGCTAGATCAAACACAGTTTTTGGGTGGCTTAGGAGAACATGGAAATTGTTCATTAGCTACCAAAAAATCCAATTTTCGGCAGCTTACAACATACAGATATGGCTATGCTAGTTACCGAAAAGAGAGGCAAGTTCCAAATAGCTAAAAAGTGTCTCGGTGGCTTAGGTGAACATGCTGAGTTGTTCATTAGCCACTGAAAGCAGAATTAAAACCCGGCCTTTCTAGCTACTGAAACTACAAAATAATGCAGGAGGTTGCTTCTTTGTACAAGACTCAGTAGCTAATAGAATTAAAACCCGGCCTTTCTAGCTACTGAAACTACAAAATAATGCAGGAGGCTGCTTCTTTGTAATGAGGAGCTTTCGGTAGCTAACAGATTTAAAACCCAGACTTTCTAGCTACTTGAACTACAAAATAATGCAGGAGGCTGCTTCTTTGTACAAGACTCGATAGCTAATAGAATTAAAACCCGGCCTTTCTAGCTACTGAAACTACAAAATAATGCAGGAGGATGCTTCTTTGTAATGAGGAGCTTTCGGTAGCTAACAGAATTAAAACCCGGCCTTTCTAGCTACTGAAACTACAAAATAATGCAGGAGGTTGCTTCTTTGTACAAGACCTGACTTTTGTTGATCCAAACGCTTTGAGGATGTTTTCTAATGATAGATAAGCGTTTAAAGGCATCATGATCAAAATTATGTTCCATATTGAAAGGCACCAGCGAGGTAAGAAGGGGAATCTTCTTGTCTATTTTGGGAAAAAGATGGACTGCAACCCTCCAGGCGACAGTTTGAACCTTATTCATCAATCTTCGAAGGCTTGTTACAACTGTCGAAGATAGGAGGACCAGCAAGATGACGATTACCCTTTTAATGTAGGACTCTTTCATACTTTTTAGAAATCTGTTTCAACTAGCTATTTTTAGCAGATTCGATCCAGTTTTTCAGGATCTTGAACGTTTTTGTAAAGGCTATAAATCCTGTGACTTATGTAGAACAAGGGTTCGATTTTGGAGACTTTTTCATACATTGTAAACTCGAGCTTCTCATTTTCATAATAGTAACACAAGCTTCTTTTGCCATTATTTGTTCAGACTTTCATTTTCCTAGTTGTTCTTTACTTGCACCTGAATATTGAATTCATGTTAGTTCAGTTTGTTTGATGATTGATAGCTGTCAGCTTGTCAATTCATCCATAAATTGGAATCTGCAAGTATCTTCCTTATTTTATTTGGCCATTCCTATACACGTTATGTATATGTTTTATGCTGATAAAATAAGCATTCTTCGTATTTTCATTTATCTATAACTCTCTAAACAGTGATAGTTTAAAGCATTGTCGATACTTGTTGTGTTCATGCATGTCTGGAGGGATTGAGGTTTGATTTAAGTCATCCAACTTGATCCATTTTGAGTGAGTTATTGAGAATAATATTAAGTTACCAGGCTCTTTTGACTGCAACCTAGAAAGACTCCTGGAGAGATAACACAACATATTATGCTTCCGTTGTTGAAAGTGAAACAACCTTTTGCAGTTTCTAAATCCAACTTATTATTGTTCCACCTACAATAAAAGCATATCCTGTGGTTCTCCTCCTGTTATATTTATCACCTACCATATCTATATCAAAATATCCATGTAGAATAGTGTCTAAACCTCCAAAATATAACGCATGAGTGGTAGTACCTCTCAAATACTTGAGAATCCACTGTACTTCCTTCTAATCTTCTTTACCTGGATTATTCATATCCCTACTCACAACTCCTACTGCATGTGCAATATTTGGTGTTTTGCACACCATGGCAAACATCAAGCTGCCAACTACTTATGAATATGGAACCTTAGGCATGTAGTCTATATCTTTCTATGTCTTGGGACACATATCCTTAATTAATTTGAAATGGATGGCCAAAGGTGTACTAACTGGTTTTTCATTCTGCATTCTAAACATCTCCAACACCTTTTGTATCTACTCACCTTGAGACAATGTCAATTTGCAATTTTTCTTGTCTCTTGTTATTCTTATACCAAGGATTTTCTTTGCAACACCCAAATCCTTCATCGCAAATGAATTATCTAACTTCATTTTGATCACATTTATATCATGCATGTTATACCCTGCAACAAGCATGCCATCCACATTCAATAACAAGATAGTATATCTTCCAATATCTAGCCTCTTGAAATAAGCACAATGGTCAGAATGAAATCTACTATAACCGTGTTATCTCATAAACCTATCAAATTTTAAATACCACTACCTTGGATCTTCTTTCAGGCCATACAAGCTCTTCTTCAAACTGCATACTAAATTCTCCTTCCCTTTGACCTCATACCCCTATGGATACGACATATAATTCTCTTCCTTCAAATCCCCATGGAGAAAGGTTGTTTTTACATCTAACTGTTCAAGATGCAAATCTTCTACCGCCACTAGACTTAAAATAGTTCTAATTGAAGTCATTTTAACAACAGGAGAAAATATTTCATCAAAATATATGCATTTCTTCTGTACAAAACCATTTAAAACAAGTCTAGACTTGTACCAATTCTTGCATCCATATTCTTCCTTCAACCTATAAACCCATTTATTCTGCAATGCTCTTTTACTTGCAGGAAACTAAACCAAATCCCAAGTCTAGTTTCTTACCAATGAATCCATCTCCTCATTCATTCCTTGCTCCCACTTAATTTTAGTTTTCACCTACATTGCTTCTTCATAACCTCTGGGTTCACTAGAATCATTCATTAATAAATAATACATTGAAGGAGTGTATCCTTCAGGGGGCCTACTTGACCTGGTAGATCTTCTAACACTTGCAGTAGTTTGAGATATTTGTTGATGTTCTTGATTTTTTTAAACCTTTGAAACTTAATTTTCTTTGATTTCATCAAGCAATGTGTACTCTGTGCTTTCCTTTTCTTGTTTCTTTCCATGCAACTGATCTTTATACATGTCATTTTCATTTAATACCACATCTCTACTCCTAATGGTTTTTTTTATTTTCATAATCCCATAAGCGATAGCCAAAATCATCAACCTCGTAACCAATAAAGGTACATTTCTTGGATTTATCCTCAAGATTTTTTATATTTTCTTTATCAATATAGACAAATGCTTCACAACCAAAAGTTCTCAGAAATGAGTAGTTTACCCTTTTACCTGTCCATGACTCCTGTGGAATCCCACCATCTAAAGCACTTGAATTCCCTCTGTTTATTAAGTAAACAACAATATCTACAACATCTCCCAAAAACTGTAAGTGCAACCATGCATGCAATCTCATACACCTTGCACACTCCATGATTGTTCTATTCATCCTTTCCAACACACCATTTTCTTGTGGTGTTCCTAGGACTGTATTCTCTCTGTGAATCCTACGGTGTGAATAGTAACCATCCAAATCATTTCCGTGGTATTCACCTCCATTATCAAATCTGAGACACTTCAACCTTTTTCTTGTCTCATTCTCAACCAAAGCTTTCCACTTCTTAAAAGTAGCAAACACATCAAATTTTTGTCTAATGCAGTAAACCCAAGTTTTTCTAGTTGCAGCATCAATAAAAGTAACATAATAATGAGAGCCACCAAGATATTGTGCATGAGTCGGTCCCCATACATATGTATGCACAATCTCTAACTTTTCACTCTTCTTTTGTTTCCCAACCCTGAGAAATATGACTCTCCTCTGTTTTTCATAAACACGGTTCTCACAAAATTCCAAACTTACCTTCTTCAGATCTGGTAGAAACTTCCTTGAGTGGAGAATCTGCATCCCCTTCTCACTCATGTGGCCAATCTTATGATGCCACAATGTCATATCTATTCACGTGGAGTCTAAAGAGATAGAGCAGTTGGTATTATGAGGACATAAATAAAATGTACCTATCCTGTCTCATTTTGATATCATCGTCGATCCTTTAGTGATCTTCCACCATGTTTCTCCAAACATAGATAAACAACCACCATCTCCCAACTTCCATGTTGAGATCAGATTTCTTTTCATAGCAGTAATATGCCTTACATCTTTCAGAAGCCATTCACCTCCATTCTTTAACTTTATCTGTACCTTACCCATTCCAACAATTTTACATGGTTCATAATCACCCAATAAAACATGTCCAAAATCAACTTGAACATAATCATAAAGAAATTTCTTATGGGGTATAGCATGACATGAAGCCCCTAAATATACTACCCAGTAATCACTAGTATTATCTAATGCAAGAATCAAAGCATCTTGTAACACATCACATGTTACATTTGATTCCTGAGTAGTCTCTTGTTTTCCATATCCTTTCTTCTTTAGAGATCTGCAGTCTTTCTTCAGATGTCCTTTCTTTCCACAATTCCAACACTCTATCTTTCCTAGTCTGGACTTGGATTTCGCTTCCTGAACTTGCTGCGATTACCTAGGCTCTTTCTTCTCTCCCTTTTCCATCCTCTTCTCTCTATGGTCAATGCATTACCTGATGTCTCACATGTGCTTTTCCTTTTAATTTCCTCGCTAAGAATAACACCAACAACATCCTCAAATTTCAAAGTGTTTGAACCAGAGACAGATTTACTTACATCCATGACCAAGTCGTTCCAGCTTTCTTGCAATTACCACAAGATTAGAAGAGCCCTAACCTCATCATCAAAGTTCATATTTACATAGATTAGTTGATTTGTAATTGTATTAATTGCATTTAAATGATCAACAACAGATCCACCTTCTGACATTTTCATATTAAATAAACGCTTCATTAGAAATACCTTGTTGGAGGTCGAGGGTTTTTCATACAGCTTACCCAATGCGCTCATCAGACCCTCTGTTGTATTTTCTTTTTAGATATTGAATGCCACCGAAGAATCCAAGCACAAGCTTATTGTTCCCAGTGCCTTTCTATCAAGAAGATCATATTCTTTGTCCTTCATGGCTGCCGAATTTTTTGCTTTTCATCCCAACGATAGGAATAGATCATTCTAATACAGCTAGTCCTCCTTTTTCATCTTCCCTAACTGGTAGTTTTGGCCATAAAATTTCTCAACCTTAAACTTTCCTTCTTCCACCATTTCTCTCAGTCGAACCAGGAACCCTTCTTTCCTACGAGTTTATCTGCCAGATAGACCTTTGGCTCTGATACCAATTGTTAGAAAAATAGGATCACAAAGCAATAATAATAAACAAGATGCAAATATAAAACACATAAACAAAATACAAGAGAGACACAAATATAATGTGGTTTACCCAAGATGGGCTACATCCACACAAAAATTGTCATTCCTTACTATTATACCATACAACAAATGAATGGATACAACCTGCAGCACATCCGCTACAACTTCCTCTTCACTCTCTCCCAGCCTCTCTCACACAATCATAGATATATTTACAATACTACAATACACAGCCATATTACAAGTGCCTTCCTTTTAAAGATCATTGCCATGGGAAAATACTATGGAACACCAAATACCATGGGCTCATAAATCACCCATTATTGACCAAGTCATGACTATGAAATTACAACATTTTACAAGGCATTTTTACGAAATTTTCACTACTGGGCCACTGCCCCCGAACCCACGCTAAGGGGGGCTCCCAAAATAGTCTTCACCCCCCTGAACCACCCATGGCAACTATAGAAAGGGGGAAATCCCCCCCGCACCCCCCATCATGGGCTGGGATCCAGACACGGCTGAAACACAACCTTTGAATCATGAAGATCAAGCTCCACAACCAACACATCACCACCATCACCATCATCACCACTATCATCACCACCATCATCACCATCACAACCATCACCACCTCCTCCACTACCACCACGACCACCACCACCATCACCATCACCATCTGTTGGGATATATTACCCATCTAGACATCAAGCATTAAACATTTTTTGTTTTCCTAGTGCATTGACACCCTAGTTGAATTCCTAGTGCATAGTTCTCATCATTGTGATTATCATCAGCTATTGATTTTCCATATTTAGCCTCATTATCCACTTATGCATGATTTTTGGGACATGTTGATTCATTTTCCTAAATTTTAGGGGCCTCCTTAAATTTAGGGATCCTGAGCACCTTCCTTGATTTCATCACCGAAGACCATTAATAGTTAACTCACTCATACAACCTTCATGAGATTCTCTCTTTCTTATTTTGAACCTCAAACTCCCTAATGCGCCCTATTGGTCTACCTATTGTTAGTTAACTGACTAGCTCTCCTTCCAAGCCACCTAGCATTAGTTAAATTCCACCTAGCATTAGTTTAATTGGCCATTTCATTGGAGTTGCAGTTGATGCTCATGTCTAGTGATGTGAATCTTCCAAGATAAGCCTACCACATGAGTGGATTCCAAATGCCTCCTAAGGTTAAAACATTTCTCCATTGAGGATGTATTATAAATGTACACACATTATTGATTATTAGATGCATTGAAAGTATTCCAATTGAGTTATAATTCTCTTGTGTTCTATCACATATTTTCTTCTTTATTTTCTTGTGCTTCTCTGTGAAATTGAGTGAGGATTAATTTGTCTCTAGATCAATTGTTCAAAATTTCACATGGTATCAAAGCTTTGCCGTGAAAAGTAGTCCTTCATAGTTTTTCCATAGTTTTTTGCATGGTAGTTGCTTCCATTTTTGCACCAGAAGTAGTGGAGGGTTCACATAATTCCTGGAGAAATTTCCTCCAGTCATTTTTTGTTTATCCAAAGTGGTCTTCCTAAGTGTGATGCACTTTTGAACATGCATAATGCTGAATTAAGACATATTTGCATATCTTTGTTGTGGGTTATTGTCTCACCAAGAGCACATTAGCAAAGCATGGATCAAATTCAATTCATGATTCTGACTCCCTTCAATTATTTCAAATGGAAGGCCAAAATGGAAGTCCTACTTTGAAGTAAGGGTCTCTATAGAGTCACCATGGTGCTAGAAAATGAACCAAATGTTTTTTTTGAGAAAGCTAGGTGGTTTAACATATTGGATGAAGCTTATGGTTTTCTTTGTCTCAACATCTCCCAAGATCTTCTATTTCATCTTGATGGTTTATCAATTCCAAAAAAAAATTGTACCAATCTTAAGTCCCTCTTTGGAAAGCAAGATGAGATAAGAGGTCATCTATTGGAGAATGAGTTGACCTCATTGAGTCCAAGGAGTTTCGACACCATGCAGGTTTGACTAGAAGTTGGTTGGTTACATAAGTCCACAAGCTAGTAACCACTTTGGTTGATGTATTATATGGATCAGTTGATCCAAAATTCCTCACAAGGTAAAATGGATCACTACTTAAAATTCCAGAAGTGGAGTTCAAAAAGGTAACACTTGAATTCTACTCAAGAAATGCAACATCCCTTCTTCATGTTTGACACAACAAAACAATTTGTAGGCTTTGAACTTATTATATTATCCCACCATAATACAAGAATGATATATGGAATATGAGCTCAAGATATACATCCATTGAATATTCAAAAATGTTCGACTAAGGGTTTTATTCCACTCCACTTCATAGAAGGAATCATATCGCACACAACATTGTTTGAAACCATGTTCAGAAGGTACTTTGAATAGTAGACAAGCTCTGCGTCAAAATCTAGTTTCCATACCTTTGGTATGAATCAAACACCTTTCCATTTCAACCAAATTTATATTGTTCCTTTTAGAAACACCATTTTTATAAGGTGTGTAAGGTATAGATCTTTTCCAAGAGATATCATTCTAAAACAAGTAGCTCTCAAATGAATTGCTCACATATTCTTCTTCATTTTCAAATATCTTACATTTCACAAGTTGGAGAGATCACTTTTCATCCAAGTCCCAAAATTCCTTGAACTTTTCAAAGACATGGTCATTATTATTCAAAAATATACCCAAGCATACTTGGAAAAATCATCAATAATGATAAAAGAATACCTTGCACCTACTAATGATGGTTGATTCATTGTACAAAGGTCACTATGGATAAATTCCATGTGAGTATTTTCTCTCCAAAAGATGTCCTTTCTCAAAGAATATTGGTGATGTTTTCCAAGCACACATCCTTCACATACATCATCAAGAGGAACTACCTTGGGAATTCTATTAACCATATTAATCTTGGCCATCAAATTCATAATTTGAAAATTCAAATGTCTAAGCCTCCCAAGCCAAATTTTGCTTTGGTCGTTGGTATTTTGTAATGTTTGTTGGCACAGGGTTAGACCGCATGAAGTGTGGAAGCCGACAACAATGAGAAGGACCATCCGCGGAAGAAAGGACCATTTGTGGATAACAAGGATCCGACGAAAGCGCGAGATTAGTTTAGTTAGTTAGAATGGGTCATTTGGACCATTTTGTAACCGCCATAGTTTCCTATAAATAGGACTATGATTGTAAGCCTAATGAAATCATCGGTCGATCAATAGACGGGCAGATGAATTATGTAATGTTTTGCTCTACCTTCGGAAATTTTTGTATGGATCCACGATAAGTTGTTTGGAACTGTCCCTGCGAAGGTTGTACCACAGGTTTTGATGATTTAATGCATGAAGATGTTCGGATATGTCTCTTTTGTATCTGTGTTTGTGTTGAATGATGAATGCGACCTAATTACTGTGTATGCTTAAGTTCTGTTGTTCTGTAATTTATGTTGATGCGATCGCCAGTTTTACTATGCTAATGTGAATTTCAATTACATATTAAATATGCGAATGATGAATGTATGTTTGAATTGGTAAGCATGATGTGAAGATAAATCTCTGGTTTCTGTAGCAATAGAGTGCGAGAAGATGCATGTCCTCCACCCACTGCGGAAACCTGGTTCCTGCAGCCCCCTTAATCATCTCGAGTGAGACCTCACTCACTCCATGGGTGTTGCTGGAAAGGGTAAAACCTTTATGGGTCGATGCTTAAGGGTGTTTGTTGACAGCAGTGTGAAGTGAACCCCTGTCGACAGAACTATGTCAACAATGTCCCCATTTTTAGGACATATTTGGATTTCAATGTAAATAATATATACATACGATGTATGTTTTCCTAGCATGGAGCTCAAGGCCAAGGCCTCACTAATGGATGCTTGGTTTTTATGTAATAGGAAATAATTAGATTATTTTATCCATGTGCTACTAAGATATGGGACATTGTAATTGATGTAAATATTAACATTGCAACAAAAATACCAAAGAAACTGGCTATGGAGGAAACCAATAAGAGAGGGACATGTGTATCCACTAGGGAGAGGTGAGGGGGTTTTGGGATTGAACCTTGGACTTCCAAATGTCATCCTTGGAACCCATTTGGCCTTCCTTGCTGACATTTAATTCAGCTACAGAAGGTGGTTGAAGAAATTGTTCATGAATTCGATGGATTGTGGGAAATCCCGAAATTTTGGATGGCAGGGTATGGGACTCTGTCTTCCTTGAACCGCAAGTCACTGTACCCCTGGGAATTTGTATTCCTTGATCCCCATTCCATTAGGTAGAGGAAATCGAAGTTTGAAGGCACAGAACAGAGAGAGTCGAGCCATGGAAAAAGGAGGAAAATTGTGACTTTGTGGAAAAACCCTGATTTAGAGTGTCGAACCAGTCCATAAATTCATGTGGGAAGCTTAATCCTACAGGGGATATTTCGTTCTATACCATAGATAAATTTGCAGTGTGTAAGATGCTAAAAAAAAAAACCGTGAAGAATACCCTGAGTTAATGGTCGAGAAACCAGCTACATGATAGAGTCGATTTGGCCATAGAAAGTGAAGGATAACCCAAGTAGAAAGGACAGAGAGAGGATAGGACAGAAGGTAGGTTGCTTGATAAACCCAGTGAAGGCTAGATTCTCAAGGATCCAATAGCTTGGACATTTCTATGCCCACCCTGAAGAGCACTGGAGGGAAGGTATGGCCCGAGGGACTATGTAGCAGTGAAGGGAATACTTCCTTGTGTTGGGTGTGGTAGGTATTGAGGGTGCCAAGACTGTTTGAGTGTGAATTGAGAGGCCTATATCTCTGAGGTTGATCTCACTGGCTTAGCATCCTCCTCCATTGTTCCTAAATTCTTGATAAACCCAACAGTATGTTTTCTTAGCATGTTTGTGTGTGAAGCCATGGCTATGAGTGAGTCTGTTTAGCCCTACATCCCATCTCAGGGGTGGTCTCTCAGTTGAAAGAGTATAGGATGGACAGAGGCCTATGGTTGGGTGGAACGTTGCTCTCACATAGCCAGTTGGTTGGACTGTTCATCTTCTAAGATAAGTGTTTTATGTGGTTCTCCATGATACTAATTCCTATGTTGTGTTCATTTGTTATTTCAAGTTAATTTTGAATGGATTAAACATATGTAATTAAAAAACAGGAAGTCTGTGGATAATCCTAAATATGAGGCTGGTGCATTGGTTGTTTGCTTCATCATTTTGCTTAGGTTAAGTAGGTTGTTATGCTATTAACCTTGTATGTTGTAGATGCATTCATTAGATTTAATTCTACTATGTTTGTTGCTATGCATTGCACACCTCCTAAGAGGGTTTGTACTTCATCATATTAGCTTGGGGGATGAGTTAGAAACCCCCTGATGTGTTCATGCCCCCTCTGTGGTTAGATGAAGGGAGGGGCCTTGACAGGGTGATTCCAAGGATTTTGATAGTGGGATAAAGAGGTTTGGATGGACTTCAGGGAAGCCTTTTGGTTGGAAAAGAGGCAAGTTCATAGTCCTCAAGTGTGGAAGGGGTCCACACCATTGCATAGAGCTCTCAAAGAGATTTCCAACGGTACCAAGTTTTCCCAAATTGGACTCGGGATGAAGAAGTTATAAGCTTGGGAAGTTGGTGGTCACATGGGTATGGCCAACTTCCAACCTTCCAAATCCGCAGTGCGGGATGCGGAAGTCCGGGGTGCATTTTATTCAACGCGGGGAATTTCGGCGTTCCACTTTTCCAACTCTTGCACTCGGGAAAGCAGAAGTCGGGATCGTATTTCATTGACGCCATGAATTTTGGTGTTCTGCATTTCTGACTCCTGCACTGCAGAATGTGGAAGTCGGGATCGTATTTATTCGACGCTAGGAATTTTGGTGTTCCGCATTCTGAATTCCGCACTGCAGAATGCGGAAGTCGGGATTGTAGTTCATCCACATTGGGCATTTTGGAATTCTGCATTTCCAAATCCCGCACTATGGAATGCGGAAGTTGAGATCGTATTTCTTCAACGCCAAGAATTTTGGCATTCCGCATTTCTGACTCCCGCACTATGGAATGCGGAAGTCAGGATCATATTTCATCAATGCCGGGAATTTTGGCATTCTGCATTTCCAACTCATGCACTACGGAATGCGGAAGTCGGGATCGTATCTCTTTGACGACGGGCATTTTGGAGTTCCACATTTCCGACTCCCGCACTGTGGAATGTGGAAGTCAGGATCATATTTCTTCGATGCTGGGCATATTAGCGCATTTCTGACTCCTGCATTACGGAATGCAGAAGTTAGAGTCATATTTTATTCGATGTTGTGATTGAGCGTTCCGCCCTTCCGACTTCCAACCTGTGGATTGTGGAATTGTGGACCAGAGACAATTGCGGCTTTGCAAAAAGAACAAAGTTGCGGATAAGTTTTAACATACATTAGGCAGGGTCGTTCCCCTATCACTCAAAAGGGCACTGAGGTGATCGTAAACGTTACATCTTGGATCTTGCATGGGGAAATCACATAACTTATATAGTTTTTCTTTAAGGTAAAAAGTATCCTTAGCCAAAAAATTAAAGTCATTATTAATATCCTCCACAACAAACCTATAAGGACAAAATTTAACCCTCTTATGAGTCTGGGTTGTTCGGATATCCACATCATCATTTTCAGGACCTTGCATGCAATTATGGTTTGCATGCACTTTGCATGCATCCCAATCACCAGGTTGATGCCTCTAGCACCTTAGCCACCTTATTCTAGCACCCAGGAGATTCTTACATCAGTTCATTATCCCTCCTAGTCAGGAAGGTGCCCAGTTCTCACCTACTGCCATAGAAGGGCGCACTTCTTCACCTACCACTGCAGTTCCACCTCAGTTACACTCAGTTAGCTCCGATTCTCCCTGATTTGAGGCTAGTTTCACTCCCGACTGACTGTTTCACTCTGTTGGACCTCCATATTGACTAGATGACTTGTTCTGACTTCAGTTAGCTTCCCATGCGCCCTCCACTAAACCCACTTCCCTATATCAGTGCTACACACTTCAGTTACACATGTTACACTCAGTTAGACTCAGATTGACACCTGGATGACTGGTTCTTGTGCATTGATGACCACCACTGATTGATGATGAGGACTCCTAGTTAGAGTCAAGCTACTCCATTCAGTGATTCGAATGACCTCCTTAGGCAATTCGAATTTCTCAGTCATTGTGAGACTATATTGTATTGTAATTATTCACCCTCATTGGGATATTGAGCACTGATGCATGCTTTGCACAGTTTTATACCATTTTTCTGAGTTTCATCTATTGTGATTGATTTACTTGTTCATTAGATCTGTTGTGACTAATTTTACATGGGTTAGTTAGGACACAAACAAGAAATTGGTGCTCAAACTTGATACATGATACACATAAATGATCACACCATTTTGGCATTCACTCCTACCACAACTGACAATAGTAAGTGCACAATCTTTTGCAAAATGTTTTTTTTCTTTTGTAGCCTTATCAAATTGATAAAAGAGAGGAACATATGTAGCCATATGATGGGTACAACTAGAATAATTATCCACTCACTTTTAGAAGTGTGATTATGCAATGCATGAGAAGTACTAACATAAAAGGTATAATTATATTCCTTTTGTTCTAAAAATTGAAGTTTTAGGTCAATCAATGGATTAGTTGATGCCTCATATTTAAGATTTTTAACCTTTTCCTCAAGATCATTGGTTTCATTCCAAAAATTGTTCTTGACGTTTCCTACCTTTCCATAGTATCAATAGTTCTTATTCTTCTTACCTTCATTAGTTAATGACTAATCATCATGCTTCTTGGAATCATCCTGGTCAACACAATCCTTATCATGGAAACCTCCATGATATTATTCCCAATTCCATCCATGACCTCTTTCTCTATAGTTCTATTGACCTTTGAAATTAAGGAGATGTGCCTTTTTCTTATTCTTAAGTTTTCCCTCATCATGCAAATTTTTGTGTGCCCTAATTAGAAATACATAGAAAACATCAAAGGTATAGTCCTTACTAACTTGTTTTCTGGAATCCCAAATAACATAGAATGTTGAACATAATTTATCAGAGGATGCCTTAAAATGCATCAAGATTATTTCTATGATTTGACCATTCTTATTTAGAAAATCCTTCCCACATTCACCCAACATCAATTGTAGCTCCTTCACGTGAGCCAATTAATCTTCAATCATGTCATTTGAGAGATGATAGATGTCAATTATTTCTCAATATCCATTATCTACATTTCATTAATCTTATCAATTATAATCTTCATCTGCTTCCATATATGATTTGGATAGTCAATATTTTTTGTGTGAAAGTGAATCTCCCTAGAGATGTAGGGAGATGTAGGCTGTCACAACTTCTATTGCTTCATCATTCTTCTCACTAATGATGAATTTCTTGTGTTCATTCTTATAAGGATATAGAACTAAATTCCTTGTATATTTCCAAAGAGATTTACTCTTCGATAGAATTTTCATATCTTGTGCCCACCGTTGAGAAGTTGTCATTGACATCAACAATCCAATGACAAGAACGTTTCTAGATGCTATTAATATCAAGGATTCCAAAATTGTTATTGATGTCAACACTATAGAGGGAGTTCATTAATGCCAACATTGCAAGAGGAGCATGTTTGACTAATGGTGAAGATGAAAGGAAATAGTTTTTATATTATAGGAATTCATAGAATATCTATTACTATCTTAACCAATGTTGAAAAGGTAATTTAAAGAAAAATATTTCGAAGCATTACAAGAAAATTAAAAAGGAAGGTTAAAAATATTAAAAGAAAAATTACGTGAAAGCGAGGTTGAAATAAAAAGGAAGTTCGGTAAAAGTGGATGAAAAAGTGAAAGAAGTATTTTCCCATGGTATTTAGAAGCCCGTGGTATTTACTCATTATATGTACAAATAGAAAATAAAAAGGATTTAATTAATATGGTTGTTGAAATATTAATTATATTGAAAATGTCAAAATGAAGAGTTATGTAGTTTTTGAAAATTAATAAAGAGACATGTGACTTATGTGAAAAGTCATAATATTTCATATTCAAAAGGTTTGATTAGTTAATTAATTAAATATGTAAATAAGACAGATATTTAATTAATTATTAATGAACGAAATTAAAGTTGAGATTCGAAGAGGTGTGAAGAAATAGAAAAGAAGTTTAATTATAAAACATAATTAAAATAGCAGAGAAATGAAAGGACATGTTTGTTTGAAAGAGATGAGGCTTTTCAGTTTGAAGGGGTGTGAGTTGAAAAGGTATGAAGATTTGAAGAGGCATGGAAGAGATATTTAATGAAGAATCAAAATAGAAGAAGAGTGTGTCTTGGTTTTATAAGTTGATGTAGTAGCCCGAGCAGTCCAAGACAGAATTGAATGTTCCAGAATTGAAGAAAATAAACAGCTTAAGGGTGGAAGGGTGGAGCTAGGGCAGGTTGTTGCCGGCAGGGGAGTTGGTGCCTCCTTGTCAAGTTGTAATTGACTAAATAGGGGTGTGGGTGCATCCTGATCAGTTGGTGCTGATCTGAAGAGGAAGAAAATATCTTCCATCTATTGTAAATTGTAAAATCATTTTTGCAGTTAATAGAAACGAGTTGGTGGTTTCCCTATTGGGTTCCATGATAAATTACTATGTCCAAATTTGTTTGTTATATTTGCAAATCATAAAAGTAAAAGAAATTGTGTTTTAATTGTGTCATTGATTCACCCCCCCCCCCTCTCAGTGATAGGACCTGATCCAACAATTGGTATCAGAGCAGGATCCTTCACCACAGTTTAACCACTGGAAGGAATATCTTATTAAAACCAATATGGATCAGGATATAGAACTGAATTCCTTGTATATTTCCAAAGAGATTTACTCTTTGATAGAATTTTCATATCTTGTGCCCACATGCCATAGTTGTGTCCATTTAAAATCATTGGTTGTTGATTGGAACTCATAAACACCCTACAAACCCTGATCCAATCTACAAGTGTAAACTTGATTTAATCTACCACAAATATTTGACTCAAACAAGAGAACATATATAAGTAACAACCTCAAAATTGACTTGTTAAAAGTAGGTTATATCTCAAACCACTAGCTATGATACCATGATGGAGAACTAGAGAATTGTGAAAGTGAATAACAATGAATTCCAAGAGAGAGAGTTATGTCCAAAGTTATCTTTACACCACTAAAGAACAAGTGTGCATAGCTCAACATAAACAATAAATGTATGATAGATTGATCCATAAGATCATTTATATATACTTAGAGGTGTAATTAAATCTAGCATAACATGAGGAATACTTAGTCCACTTAGATCATCTTAGGTGCACCTAAGGTCTATATTTACACCTTGATCCGCACACTAGTCAACTTGGGTGGGACCACTGTTAGTTGATACAATTGACCAATGGACCACTTAGTCAATCTTCCACTATCTCTACAATGGCAGCAGCTAACTCAACAAACTCCATTGTTGTGAGGACCTTGTCGTTCTAACATATCCCCATTAGCACAAATTTTATTAAGGAGGTTGAATTATCTTTGTGTGTCCCCTCATGATTGTAGCTTCTTGAAGTCCTAGAATAGATCAAAGTCTCACATACATAGCTTATGTCAATGGCTTTGTAAAGATATCATAAATTTGATAATCCATACTACAAAAAACAAGAGACAAATTCATCATGTGCCAACTAACTCAAATAATGTGCATAAAGCTCCACATACTTCATTTTATCAATGTGACCAACATTATTAAAAGCTTCATGTTTTTCCATTTGTTTGTTGACTCACACTACACTACAATCAAATACTCAAAAGGAAATATAATCTCACCCATTAGGTTGGAAATAAAAATGTCTATATGCCAACATTAACTACAACTCTATATGCACCCTCTATGTTGATAACAAAATAACCTTCTTTTGTTTATAATGCCACACAAACCTAATCAAAATGAGTATAACCGACCAACTTATTCACATTATTGTGGAAATACCCTATACCAAAATGATATTTACCTTTATATAATGATTAATCCTCTTTCTAACCTTCAAGTGGCTCTCTTTTAGAACTTGCATGAACTTGGAAACCACATTAACAACAAAGGACATTTCAAGTCAACTATAAGTCAAGTAAATTATACTAACAACAACTTGCTTGAAGGAAGTAGCATTGATTTTCAGAGAACCCTCAACTAATATAGAGTAGTAGAGGGATTAAAGTCATCCATTTTGAATCTCTCCAATGGATTCACAAAATACTTAGGTTGATAAATAAATATACCATCATCAATTTGCAAGACTTGGATGACCATAAAGAAAAACAATAGTTTGAGGTCCATTCTTTGATATGTATTTGTTAGTTTCTTCTTCAAACCTATAATCAAGTTAGGACTACCACTAGTGATGGTCGGATCATCAACATACATTGGAACTATCAAAATGTCATCATTCACATGTAAGACATAAATACTATGATTTGATTCAAAATTATTGAAACCAAGACTGAGAAGAGACTATCAATATTTTCATACTATGCCTTAGGGGATTGTTTCAAACCATATAAGGATTTTTTTAGTTGACACATTAGATTACCATCCTTCTCAAATCTTGAGGGTTTCTTCATATAAATCTCTTCAATTAGATCACCATATAAGAAATCACTCTTGACATCCATGTGATGTATATCCCATCCAACAGTGTACGACAAGTTAAGAATAACTTGAACAAAATTTATCTTTTCGACATGAGAAAATATCTTGGTGTAGTCAATACCTTTCTATGAGAAATCAATTTCAATACAAACAATCCTTATGTTTCTACACAATACCTTCTAATGTGAATTTAGTGTTGCATACCCATCGACATTTAACCACATTATTTCCTTGTAGTTAGGGAACAAATTCCCAAGTCTAATTTTTCGTTAAGGAAATATTGTCTTGAACCATAACATTATTCCATTCAAGTTGACCATGTGTACCAATATATGTATTAGTATCAAATGCATCTAGCACATGTGCCATCAAAGCAACACTACTACATTTGTTGATCCTCTAGTCTTCCTTGACTCATTTATTTTACTCGCATCAACACCAACAACTTAAATTTTCTTAGTCACCCATTAGGGATATTAATGGCTCTTGCATAAGATGTTGTTACATCGAATTGACTATGCAAATACATAGTCCAATAGTCAAGTAATCCATGCATTATTCAAATTTTTTGAAGAGATTCGACTGCAAGTTGGATTGGTTACAGAAGTCGACAAGTTAGATTCCACCCTGATTGATGTAGTATATAGATTAATTGATCCAAAATTCATCACAATTATCAATTCTTGAAATGATATAAGAGGATTCAATGTAACACTTGAAGTCTATTAATCAAATATACCATCCCTCCTATTTGTTAACTGGATCAAAACAACTTGTAAGATTTCAACTTATTAGAGTAGCCCAACATAACACAAGAATTCTCTTCACATCCAGTCTCTTCCATTTATTATATGGAATATGATCCCAACCTATACGTTCAATGAACATTTTGAGATATCTGACTAAGGTTTTAATTCCACTCCATTTTTTACAAGGAATCATATCCTACCAACTTTGTTTGAAACCATGTTCAAAATATACTTTGAGTAGTAGACAAGCTTTGCCAAAAATATAGTTTCCATATCTTTGGTATGAAGCAAACACCTTGTTGTTTAAACCAAATTTCAATTCTTCCTTTTGGAGACATCGTTTGCTAAGGTGTGTCAAGTCTATATCTTTTCCAAGAGATACCATTCCATGACAAGTAGATTTCAAGTGGCTTGCTTGCATATTCTCATCCATTGTAAGATGATGCATAGAAATATGCGCAGACAATTGCACAACAGGACTATCCACACACAAGATTAAAATTCAGACAAGATGCAAATAAACTTCAACAATCTAATTCAAAATCCACACATCGTACATAGGAACAACAATAATTATAAAATATTTATTTTATTTAAGATGTATTTCTCCTGGATTACATTCAACAAAGTCACTCTCTAGAAATCCAAGCTTCACTCCACCTCTACAGCTTCAACATGAGAAATCATAGCCTCCTCTCCTATGGTTCCTTGTTTCATCAAGGAAAGAAATTTAGTTATTTAAAACTACTGGAGAAATACCAAACAGTTCATCTACCAACCATTCATTTCATATTTGGACAAGGAATAGCTTCATATTCCTGGATTTATTATTTTAGGGTATTAGAGATAATTTAGATATTACCTTGTTAGAAAAACAAGATCGTCGAGCAATAACAATAAACAAAATGCAAATATAAATAACATAAAACACATTGCAAGAGAGACACCAATATAACTTGGTTCACCCAAGATGTGATACGTCCACGCTGAAATTTCCAGTCCTTATTCTTATACCATCCAAAAAATGAATGGATACAACCTGTAGCACATCGGTTACAACTTCCTCTTCACTTTCTCATAGTCTATCTCACACAATCAGATATGTTTACAATGCTACAATACAGATCCGTATTACAATTCCTTCCTTTTAAAAAGCGATTACCATGGGAAAATATTATGGAACACCCAATTCGATAGGACCATAAATCACTCATTATTGACCAAGTCGTGAATATGAAATTACTACATTTTACAAGGAATTTTTTCTAAAATTTTCTCTACCCTGAGCCCCCGCCAAGGGGGGGATCCCAAAATAGTCATTGGCCCACCATGGTGACTATGATGGGGGGGAATCCCCCCCAATCCCCCCCGTCAAGGGATGGGATCCAAACACGACCTCTGAATAAGGAAGATCATCCTCCACAACCAACAATCTCCCACTTGGAGACTGATCACGACAACTCCACCGCTACTACACTTACTGGAATATGCTCTGAACCTTGAATCTGGAGAATTTCTCATCTTCACCTTCATGCTTGAAGGCCAACTGAAACCAAGTAGGAACTCATTTTTTCTCTGGTTACTACCTTTGTCAACATGTTTGCAGGATTCTGGCTAGTGTGTATCTTTTCCAGCTTCAACAGTTCATTTTCCAAAACAGATTGTATGAATGTTACTTGAGTTGTATTTGTTTAGTATTAGAATGGGAGGATGATTTATTTTCAAGATGAATGGGACTCTAGTTGTCATTGTACAACCTTCTATTCTCCTGCTTCTTACCCAATTCCTCCATGAACCTTTGGTTACCCAATTCCTCCATGAAACTCTGTAACCAAATCATCTCTTTACCAGCCTCTGTAGCAGCAACATACTTTGCTTCTGTTGTTGAAAGTGCAACAACCTTTTGTAGTTTCGAAATCCAACTTACTTTCGTTCCACCCACAATAAATAGATACCCTATGGTGCTCCTCTTGATATCTTTATCACCTGCCATATCTGCATCAACATATCCCTGTAGAACAGTGTCTTAACCTCCAAAACATAATGCATGAGTGGTAGTACATCTCAAATACCTAAGAATCCACTATACTTACTTCTAATGTTATTTACCTGGATTTTTCATATACCTACTCACAACTCCCACTGCATGTGCAATATCTGGTCTTATGCACACCATGGCATACATCAAGCTTCCAACTGTTGATGAATAGGGAACCCTGGACATGTAATCTATCTCTTCTTGTGTCTTGGGACACATTTCCTTACTTAGTTTGAAATGGATGGCCAAAGGTGTACTTACTAGTTTTGCATTCTGCATTATAAACCTCTCCAACACCTTTTGTATGTACTCACCCTGAGATAATGTCAATTTGCGATTTTTCGTGTCTCTTGTTATTCTCATACCAAGGATTTGCTTTGCAGCACTCAAATCCTTCATCCCAAATGAATTAGCTAACTTACTTTTGAGCAAATTAATATCCTGCATGTTAGACCCTGCAACAAGCATGTCATCCACATACAATAACAAGATAATATATCGTCCATTATCTATCCTCTTGAAATATACATAGTGGTCAAAATGACATCTACTATAACCTTGTTCTATCATAAACCTGTCAAATTTCAGATACCACTGCCATGGATCTTGCTTCAAGTTACACAAGCTCTTCTTCAACCTGGTTCACCAAAATCAGTCATCAATAAATAATATAGTGAAGGAGAGAATCATTCAGGGGGTCTACTTAACCTGATAGATATTGTAACACTTGCAAGAATTTGAGGTACCTACTGCTATTCTTGATTTTTCATCATCCGGGTCGTGTCCAGGAAGCATGAGGGGGACAACAGTTCGACTGAATGAGTCGTCTCTGTTATGGCGGAAGCTTAAGAATGGAATGAGCAAAGAAGGATTACGCAACACAGGTAAACACAAATACGCACAGACAATATGCAGGAATGCGAACTGTTCTTCTATTACTTGCAAACAAATCAAAACTGATATATGTTACAATGTTATACATGTTTATATAGAATTATGAGACGCTTGGGTGCCTACCCATTAGGCTCAGTTACAAAGAAGAAGTTAGAATGGTATCAACAGTTCAACTGTTACAATCAACTGAAAGACAGAGAGACAATCTGTCGAAGTTCGACATTCATTGGTCACATGTCAACGCTGCTTATCGATGTCGCAAACTGTGAGGTTGTTGAACATGTCGAAGGTGCGGAACATGTCGCATAATGTCCAAGTCAAGACTCGTCGAATTTATGTCGAAATCGAGACCTGTCGAGTCGAAACTTGACTTGCCAACTATGATGTGGATCAGACCTCCTTCCTTAAGAAACAATGGAATCCATTGTTTGCTCATGAAGGTGAGGAAACTTGTTGGTCACTTTAGTAGCAGAGCACCACTTTCCTTGAGATGGGATCTAGCCAGCTTTAGAAACCTGAAACAAGGGAATTGTGTTCATCATTGTAAGGCGTACTCGTCGTCCCACAATGGTGTCGCAAGGAAAAGGCTCATGAACATCTGGATGGATGTTTTCGGGTGTTGTTGTTGATAAGCCATTTTGTTCCAACAATGGTTCATGGTATGGTCGAAGTAGATCCACATTGAATACTAGATGCAGACCCAGGCATGCAGGAATGTCGAGCTGGAAAGCGTTTTCACCAATCTATCGAAGAATACTGTACAGACCATATCGCAAAGGTATTAACTTCTTGAAAGGACCAGTGAAACGCTTCTTCTTGAGATGTATCCAGACCTTATCCCCAATTTGGAATGTATGAGGAATATGATGCTTAACGTGTTGGGCCTTAGCTTTCTCATTTTCTATGTGCAACATATCCTGTGCTTGCTTCTGGATGTCGCAAATTTGTTCTCGAAACTTGACTACTTTATCAACTTCTCATTGGTTGTGGTATGTGTCGGAGTTTGGCTATGTCAAGGAGCTGATCAAGTCGATAGGCGTTGAGGGTTGAAATCCATAACAAACTTCAAATGGACTCTTTCCTTTGAGTTGTGCTGATGAGGATTGTAGATGTGTTGTATGTATGGAAGACTATCATCCCATGTGCGTTGATGCTTGTGATTGTACATGCGAAGCAGTTGTACTACAAGGCGATTTACAACTTCCGTTTGTCTGTCGGTCTGAGGATGGAAAGCTGTCGACAATGAGAGTTGTGTGTCCAGCTGTTTCTAGAGGGTCTTTCAAAAGATGTTGATGAATCTGGCATCTTGGTCAGAAATGATGGTTGTGGGTAAACCAAAGTGTAAAGAAGAGTTGAGCGGTCTGTTACGCTGTCGTGGTCTTCTTACATGGTATATGAATGGACATCTTGGAAAATCGATTGAATACTACTAATATTGCATCATGATGATGTCTGGTAGTAGGATAACCCGTCAAGTAGTCCATAGAAATATATTCCCATGGTCGACTAGGAACTGGTAGAGGTGTTTACAATCCCTGTTGTCGATTAGATGGCTTAGCAATGGCACAAACCATGCATGCTCAAATGTACTTGTTGACATTCGATTTAAGTGTAGGCCAGAAGAAATACTTCTACAGAATAGAAAGTGTCTTTGCTACTCCAAAGTGTCTATAGTCTTGTTGTAGTGCGCGTCTCAAATGAGCTACTGTCGTTGCTCACCGGTCAGTACACAAAGTTGTCCAAGCTTGTATAGCAAGGTGTCTTTCAGGAATAGTCGGAATCCGAGGTCAGTGACTTGTTAGTTTGTAACTGTCGGTATACTGCTAAGAAGTCGTTGTCGTCCTCGTACAACTGTTACCAAGTGGTCATGTCATATCCCTGCATACTCATCACTGTCAAAAGGAGAGTAATGGGTAGTTTACTGTGGCAATCGGTGGTGGCATTAGCTTTACCTTTCTGATACTTAATCACCAATTGGAATTTTTGTAGGTAATTAATCCACTTGATTTGTCGGTTTGTCTGCAACTTTGATTGTGTTGGCGTGAACTGTAGAGGCTTATGATCAATGAGGATGACCATTTCCTTGCCAAGGATGTAATGCCTCCATTGCTTGAGAGCCTGCATAATGGCGTACAGTTATTTTTCGTACGTCAAGTATCTTCTAACTGTGTCATTAAAAGTCTTGGAATGAAAAGCGACTGGGTGACCAGACTGAGTGATCACTGCACCCAAGCCATAGTCCGATGCGTCCATCTCAATCTCAAAGGGTTGATGCAAATCAGGTAACACAAGTACTAGTGTAGTGCAGAGCCTGTGTTTGAGCTGTTCAAAAGCTGTTTGTTGTGTTTCTGTCCATCGAAAGACAGTTTTCCCATTTCCCTTCGTCAACTGATTGAAGGGCTAGGCTATGTGACTGAATCCGAGTATGAACCGTCGATAGAAATTTGCCAAACCAAGAAAACTTCTTAGTTCTTGAATGCTTCTAGGAATGGGCCAATATTTGAGGATCTGTACTTTGTCTGGATCAACGTGAATGCCTGCAGATTCAATTACATACCCCAAATATTTGATGTTGGTCATCGCAAAAGAGCACATGTCCATGTTCAGGTAGAGTCGATGTTGCTGGAGAGTGTTGAGGACCTGTCGAAGATGGCCGACATGTTCTTCCTATGATCGACTGAAAATCAATATGTCGTCGAGATAGACAATTGCCCATTTGTCGATGAAAGGTCGAAGAAGGTTATCCATATGTCGCATGAAGGTCGCAGGCGCATTGGTTAAACCAAAAAGCACGACTAACCATTCAAACAATCCTTCCTTGTTCTTGAAAGCAATTTTCCACACATCTGAGGGCTTGATTGGAATCTGATGGTATCCCAACTTGAGGTTGAGCTTAGTAAATAATTTAGCACCTTTCAGACAGTCGTTGAGCTCGTCTATCTGTGGTAGAGGGTACCGATTCTTCACTGATATTTTGTTGAGAGCTCTGTAGTTGATGCACATGCGCCAAGTCCTGTCTTTCTTCGGAACTAGGATGACTGGACTTCCACAAGGAGAGGAGTTGGGTCGGATGTGACCTTTGTCAATTAATTCTTGGATTTGTCTACGAATCTCTTCATTTTTTAGAATGGATCTTCTGTAAACAGATGCGTTAGGAAAAGAAGAACTAGGAACAAGTTTACGGGAGTGTTTTACCTGAAAATGTTGAGGTACTCCCTCTGGAGCTTGAAAGAGGCTCTAGTACTCATTGAGAATATGATTGACTTGCTACTTCTGTCAAGAGCTGCATTGGTCGGTGACTCGACTCGTTGTTGCAGTATTCTGAGAATGTTGCGGCATGATCATGATTAATGCAAACTTCTGAGCATGATTGATGAGCTTCTTTGTCTGTTTGGCAGATATCAGTGCAACCGTCGGTGTAGGTTGATGCTCTGGCATGTTGAACCATCGATTTTGGATTCTGACAATCACCTTCTAAGGCCGTGATTGATAACTTCCATGTCTATCCCAGAGGTAAGGTTTCCCAAACAGGGCGTCGGCTACAAAGAGTGGTGCCATGTCACAGAGTACTTCATCTTCAAAAGGTTTTATGAAGTAGGCAAGTTTGCATTATTGAGTGATCCGTAGTTCTTGTCCATCCTTTATCCAACCGATGTTGTAAGCTGAGGATGTGGAGTGGTAACAAGACCTAGTTTCTTAACAAGTTCTTCAGAAACGAAGTTCCTTTGTCTCCCGTTGTCCACAATCAAATGTAATGGGTTTCTCTGGACCCATATCCGTGTATGGAATAGGCGTTATCGTTCCTCCTCATTGACGATAGTCGAGGCTGTTGGAGTGGTCAAGGTATAAAGGGTCGTCGCGTCTGGATCAGATTCTTCCACCGTCTTTTCAAACACATCGGAGGTCGATACTTTTTCCAAAAATGTCTTCTGAGATTTACAGTTAGATATATCATGCCAAGATGAGTGGTGGTAATCTCACCAATTTCCGGTTGGCGGTTGTTTGCTATGTTACCTCTTGTGAAAAGGCTTCTTTCCGTGGTCTGGCTGTGGCGGTGTCGGCTGAGAATATTTTGACTTGTCGAAGTTGGATGGTGCCTTCTTGTCAGGTGGTTGTCCTGATGTTTGCTTTGTCGCGAAACATGCTTTTCCTTTCTGCTTGGTTTCCAATATGTTGGCGTAGTGGAAAGCATCCACAAGCGTATTGACAGTCAGAAATTACATCTCCTACTGAATGTACTGGAACAATCCACTAACGTACTTCAAAACAATCAATTTATCTTCTTCTTGGATGCCAAGTCTTGCCATAAGTCGATATAAATTGTCGATGCAACTCTATATTGATTGGTCTTTCCATTTCCTTAGTTGCTGCCACTTCTTATACTATTGCTCGAGGTATTTAGGCAGGTAAAATTCTTTTCGGATGTGTTCAATGAATTTATCCCATGTGTTGATGGGTTCTCCGCTTTTCTCCATCTTTGTCGGGAGGTTCTCGCACCAGCAGTACACGGAGTTTGACATCTTTAAGGATGCAATGTTGACTTTTTCAACTTCAAAGAGTTTATTTACAACGTAATAGGATTCCAATTGTTGCACCCAATTGTCAACGAATTCCGCGTCAATCTTACCTTCAAGATTTGGTATATCCAGATTCATTTGTAGTTTCAAGGGGCTGATTTTATTGGAGTGAGTTCTCATTGAGGATCCTCCGGATGTCAAAGCGAATCGCAAGAGAATCTCATTGAACTGGGCGAACATTTCAGTCCGTTGTCGAGCCAGAGCTTGCTCAATAAGTTGTGTTGTCTCATCGGCTGCATGTCTATCGTATGTTTCTTCTGTCATTTCTGGAGTTAGTGTTTGCTTGGATTGTTGATATTGCGAGCGAGTTTGAACTGACATAAGTCAAGTAACATCGAGAGAAGTGTATACGCCAAACTTAAGCACAAAAATTGAGTGCGCTCTAATACCAATGATCTAGGTCATGTCCAGCAAGCATGAGGGGGACAACAGTTCGACTGAATGAGTCGGCTTTATTATGGAGGAAGCTTAAGAATAGAATGAGCAAAGCAGGAATGCGAACTGTTCTTCTATTACTTGCAAACAAATCAAAACTGATATATGTTACAATGTTATACATGCTTATATATAATTATGAGATGCTTGGGTGCCTACCCGTTACGTTCAGTTACAAAGAAGAAGTTAGAATGGTTTCAACAGTTCAACCATTCCAGTCGACTGGAAGACAGAGAGACAGTCTGTCGAAGTTCGACAATCGCTGGTCGCATGTTGATGCTGCTTGTCGATGTTGGGAACTGTGAGGTTGTTGAACATGTTGAAGGTGTGGAACGTGTCGCAGTATGTCGAAGTTGAGACTCGTCGGAGTTGTGTCGAAATCGAGACCTGTCGAAGTCATGTCAAGCCGAAACTTGACTTTCCAACTATGATGCGGATCATTTTGGCACCTTTGGAACTTCATTTTCTTTTATTTTCTCAAGCACTGTGTACTCTGTGTTTTCCTTTTCATGTTTCTTTCCATGCAACTGATATTTATACATGACATTTTCATTGAATACCACATCTCTACTCCTAATGTTTTTTTTTTATTTTCATAATCCCATAAGCGATAACCAAAATCATCAACCCCGTATCCAATAAAGGTACATTTCTTGGAATTATCCTCAAGCTTTGTTCTATTTTGTTTATCAACATGGAAAAATTCTTCTCAACCAAAAGTTCTTAGAAAATAGTAGTTTACCTTTTTACCTGTCCATGCCTCCTCTAGAATACCACCATCCAAAGCACTTGAAGGCCCTTTGTTTATTAAGTAAAATGGTATCTACAGCATCTGCCCAAAACTGTAAGGGAAAACCTGCATGCAATCTCATACACCTTGCACGCTCAATGATTTTTCTGTTCATTCTTTCTGACACACCATTTTCTTGTGGTGTTCCTGGGATTTTCTTCTCTCTACAAATCCCATGGTATGAACAATAACTATCAAACTCCTTGTCACAGTACTCACATCCATTATCATATTTGAGACACTTCAACATTTTTCATGTCTCATTCTCAACCAAATATTTCCATTTCTTAAAAGTAGCAAACACATCAAATTTATATCAAATGCAATAAACCCAAGTTTTTCTAGTTGCATCATCAATAAAAGTAACATAATAAAGTGAGCCACCAAGAGATTGTACCTGAGTTGGTCCCCACACATTGGTATGTACAAGCTCTAATTTTTCACTCTCCTTATGTTTCCCAACCCTAAAAAATATGACTCTTTTTTTTCCATAAACACAGTTCTCACGAAGTTCCAAACTTACTTGCTTCAGATCTAGAAACAACTTCCTTGAGTGGAGAATCTGCATCACATTCTCACTCATGTGACCAATCCTATGATTCCACAATTTTGTATATGTTCCTGTGGAAGCTAAAGAGATAGAACAATCAATATCATGAAGACATAAATACAACGTACCTATCCTGTATCCTTTTGCTATCACCATTGATCCTTTAGTGATCTTCCACCACATTTCTCCAAACGTTGATAAACAACCACCATATCCCAACTGCTTTGTTGGGATCAAATTTATTTTCATAGTAGGAATATGTCTTGCATCTTTCAGTAGCCATTCACCACTCTTTAACTTTATCCGTACCTTACCCTTTCCAACAATTTTACATGGTTCATCATCACCCAATAAAACATGTCCAAAATCGCCTGGAACATAATCATGAAATAATTTCCTATGGGTTGTAGCATGACATGAAGCCCCTAAATTTACTACCCATTAATCACTAGTATCATCTAATGCAAGAATCAAAGCATCTTGTAACACATCACCTGCTACATTTTCTTCCTGAGTAATCTCCTGCTGTCCATCTCAATTTTTCTTTAGAGATCTGCAATCTTTCTTCAGATGTCCTTTATTTCCACAGTTCCAACGCTCTATATTTTCCAATATGGACATGGATCTTCCCTTCTTGTACTTGATGCGATTACCTGGGCTCTTTCCTCTCTCCCTTTGTCTTCCCCTGCTCTCCATGGTCAATGCATTACTTGATGTCTCAATTGTTCTTTTCCTTCACATTTCCCCACTAAGAATAACACCAACAACATCATCAAATTTCAAAGTGTTTGAACCAGAGACAAAGTTACTTAAATTCATTCCAACTTTCTAGCAATGAACACAATATTAGAAGAGCCCTAACGTCATCATCAAAGTTCACTTTTATAGAACTTAGCTTATTTGTGTTCATATTAAATTCATTTAAATGATCAGCAACAGATCCACCTTCTGACATCTTCATATTAAATAAATGCTTCATTATAATTACCTTGTTGGAGGCCAAGAGATTTTCATACAGCTTACCCAATGCGCTCATGTTGGCAGACGGTTCGATGGGGAAATGTCGCGGTACCGCCGACGCTGCGACACATCGGATGAGGGTGAAAAAGGAGTATTTTGTGTTAAAGGATACCGCAGTTGGTGGGTTTTGGGTCACTTGGACCATATGTTATGTAATAGTGAGTCAATTGTACTGCGGTATGCGGGTTTTTGGGTCATTTGGACCGAGTCAGTTAGATATTGGGTCAATTGTCCATAGTGTCAGTTAGGAAGTCATTTGTAAGTGGACAAATATTGTAATGGCAGAAGCCTATAAATATATAAGAGTTGTAAGTGTTAGAGGAAGAGACAGAGATAGAGAGAAGACATGAAGAATAGTAGGCGAGAGATAAGGAGATGTATGTGTATGGAGATCTATTGTTTGCTTCTGGTATATGACTGCAACAGTAATATAATGATGATGTTTTGGTACGATCTTTGTGCAATGTTGCGATATATGAATGTTGTTATATTTTCTTGATGCAATGTCTGCTTACTGTTGCTATGATGATAAATGCTGTGATTAAGTAATATGTTATAACTCCATGTCGAATGCTTAAATTTTATGTTTAAGTACTGCAATAGAGGTAGTTTGTGCAGCCACAACTCTCCTCCTCCCTCGGCGGAAACATGGTTCCGTCTGCTCTTCCTGGACACCTCGGGTGAGACCTCATCCGCTCTGCGGGTGTTGCTGGGTGGGCTCAAACCTGCCCGAGCCGGTGCCCAGGGAGACTGCGGAATGTGTCGATAGTGAGGCGAACCCCTGTCGACCGAGGTCGCGTTGGTCAAAAAATGGTTTCGTTAACGGGACCGTGTGCAGAGTAAAAGGAGGTCATGTTGTGGCACCCGACAAAGCCAGAGATATAGAGCTGGTTTGATCAGAAATTGCGGGAGTTTACTGAAGAAGAAAGCCGAAACACATGACTGACAGTAGATCACTAGCTGGGAAGATATATTCGCGACGGTCCGCACGAATGGTTTTTCTGTGAATTCCAGGTCATTCTGTACGAATGGTTGTCGAAGCCGACCTTCCAGAAGAAGAACTTCTAGGGTGGTGAGCTGATGGCTTGGACCCCGGAATTGATTCAGGAGCTGCAGGAAGTCGATAATAAGGCATCGTGGGTTGTTGAAGTTTGGCTTGATAGCATATTGGAGGGATATATCACTGAATTTGTGGTCGACACAAAGAAATCCTATAGTGAAGCTGAAAGATACTTCTTTCGAGAACCAAGGGGAAGGTTTCTGCTGTCACTCCAATTGTCGATTAAGATGCTAATCTGCGAAAAGGGTATATTAAAGATGCACCTTGATCAGTAGACAGCCTGGTGGGCAGAGGCCATGGGTACTGTGATTACTGGGGAAGGGTACATGGAATGGTAAGGGGTAGATGGGTGCAGACCATGAGGAGACTGTGAGCGAAGCCGAGGAAGAAAGTGGTCTTACAAGAGGATGAGTGAGGTTTTGACAGGAGAAGAGGCAGAGGATAGGAGAAGGTCCTGCTGCGATCATACCGCAAAACCGCGAAGAAATACCACATGGGACTAAGCGACCTCACAGTCCTGATAGGGACGACCAGGCTACACCCAAGATAGAGGTAGGACCAAACCCTGACACCAACGTACCCACACCTCCACTCACTAACTCACAAACAACAAGAAATACCACTTTGACACCGCCAAGTTCATCAATTCCGTGGAAGTTAATTGGCAGTAGCACAGCGACAGGAGGAAGGAAGCCCAGAATGGAGGGCGATGATGCTAAGTTACCTTTATTCCATGGAAGTGCAACAGACAACCTAGAATAGTATTGGTTTTTGTGTGAAGCGGTCTAGACCATGAAACAGATCACTGATGTCGATGCTAAGAAAGGACAGTTAGCCACGACTTTGCGAGGTCGTGCATTGGATTGGTTCATGAAGTTTATTCTAGTCCCTACAGGGGACCCAGAGAAGTCATTGGATGAGATTCGGGATGGGATGATTGCTGAATTTAGATGGCCTAAGTCGGAGGCTCAATATATTACTGAATTGAAGGAAATTAAGCAGTTTCCAAATGAGATGGTATGGGATTTTGACTAGCAATTCAAGACGCTGATGGCAAAGGTTAGTTTCGATATGAGCGCCGTCCAACATAAAGAATGGTTCATTGCGGCACTGCTACCCCACATTCGGCTGCCGCTGATGCAGCAAAAAATATCGACACCTAGTGAAGCTATAGAGATTGCAATGCGATTGGAGGCGTCACTGATTGGAGATAATGCAGCTGGGATGTCGCAAATATAGACACAAGTCACCAACCTGACTATACAGTTGCAAGATTTGAAGAAGAACAAGGAACAACGCGATGAAGTATGGTGTACGCGATGTCGAGGAGAAGGGCATACGAAGGATACTTGCCCAGATTTCCGTAATTATTTGGTGTCAAGTGCGCCAAACCCGTTGAATGGCGGCAGTATGTCATGGTGTCGCATTTGTCAGGTGTTTGGGCACAGTCACGATAATTTCCTGTATATGCAAAAAATGGTCACAACCCCGCGAAATCTTTATTGCACATTCTACAAGTCGGTGGGTCATGATGACAAGGATTTCCATGCATATGGGTTGTTACAGGAGAGGATGTGTGATGCATTCTACGTCAAGGACAATCAGCGCATCGTGCAACAACCATAACTGCAACCACAGGTAGCCCAGCCGCTACCGCAACCATAGATGCAGTTTGCACCACAGCAACAGCAACCGTAGCAGTTCATGCTGCAATACACTCTGATGCAAATGACTCCCACACAGCCACAGTATGTACAGCAACCGCAGTATGCACCACAAGGACAAGGGATACCACTAGCACCGATGCCGCAACAGTTTAACTGACCTCAGTACCAGCAGCAAGGCGGCTACCGAGGAGGATACAGGGGTGGACGCGATGGCGGATTTGGTCGTGGAGGAGGAGGCTGAGGTGTTCGTGGACCTATTTAATGTTACCACTATGCAGTATGGGGGCATTATCAGTGCGACTACCCACTACTACAGAATCAGTGTACATTTTGTTTTGGTAATGATCATATGGTTGAGAATTTTCCATAGTTGATTGCACGATGGTAGTCTAGGAACGCTCCGCAGCTACAAAATCAGGCCCAGCCACAGCAACCAGTACAAAACCAGGTACAACAACCAGTACAGAACCAGCCCCCGCAACCACCACCGAATTCCAATCAAAATGTCAATCAACCGAGGAATCTGCAGCAGAACCAGACGCAGGGTGCAAATATTGCGACCATTTCTGCAAAACCGCGACCACAAGATGCTTCGGTGGCTGTTGTCACTCGTGGAGGGAAGACAACTGGGGAAGATAGTTCGCGACCACTGATTCGATTGGCTGGTCAGATTATGGTACCTTTCAACACTGATATGGAGCGGGAGACATTCCTGGAGGCACGTCGCACCTTGGAGAAAGACCGCGATAAGGCTGTTGTTTGCGATATGCCACCTATCTTTGATACGACATCAGACGCTGATCGGCCGCCACCACCAGGGACATTGCAAAAGTTTCTTGAAAGCTGTCTGTTATTGGCCTGAGACCCGGCTTCCCTGGTTGAGATTGAGGGATGGTTGCAGCGATTTTTGAAAGGAAGGCAGGAGTCCACAGTAAACTCCCTACAGCGACGGAAGACTGGCAAGGAGATGCGAATGAATATTCAGATTGGTGAATATGATTGTGACTCTGTGATTCTTGACCTTGGTTCAAATGTTAGCATCTTAACCAAGCAAGCGTGGCAGAAGATGGGGAGTCCCCCATTGAGCTAGTCTCCTGTGCAGCTCCGGTTGGCTAACCATGCGAAGGTAACACCCATTCGGTGAGTTCCATGGCTCATGATTGATATTGAGGGCATGAATACTTATGCGGACTTTGATGTTATTGAAGTGGTTGAGGGAGGAAGCTATTATCCGGTTCTCTTGGGGATTGGATGGGATAACGATAGTGGAGCTATAATCAACTTCAAGAAGCGCATGATGACCTTTGAGAATTGCTATTTCAGATTCATAGCCCCATTGGATCCGGCTGAAGGACACCGATACGTGGAGCCTGTAAAAGATGATGACCCCACTAGATGGGACCATGCATTCAATATTTATGAAGATTATATTCATCCTACTGCCTACGGTGAGTTGGAGTGGCACAACGAGAGCTCTACATCTTCCGACTCTGATGATGTCTTGGAACATTGGCAGAACCGATTGCATGAAGTACCATTCTGGAAGTGTGGCTTAGTTATGCAATCCTTATGTCGTGTTGCAACATAAACGATCACATTTCCTGTCTATGAGGGGTTTCCTGGTCTAACCACCTTTTTGACAAAATTTGAAGAACGCGTCTCAGAACCACAGTGATTGTTGGCATTGGAGGAAGCACTAAAGGCTGCTCCAGCACGTTGGTGGGCGACACATAAGAAATTAATTAATGGTTGGTCACAGTGTCGAAGGTTGATGATGGTTTGGTTCGACGATACTGAGGTTTATCACACTGGCAAGTATGATGGCCAGACTAATCCCAGTGATCATGTGATGGAATGCCAACGATTATGGGTAGCGCGAACTAGAGATGACTGGGTCCATGCTTTTATCCATACTTTGGATGAGATGCTGCGCTCGTGGTACACTGCAGCCAAGTTTCACTGAGACATTACAACATGGGGGGAGTTGACGGTCTGTTTCACTCATACGTTCACTTTTGCGGATGCTAACCCTGATGTCCATAGCGCCCTACAGCTCATCCGCAACGTGGTACTTTAGGTTGTTCCGGCGGCCTACCCTATCGACTCGCACACATATTGTCAGATGCAGTCTCTCATGGAGTGCTTAGACATCCGCGGTGGGCAAGAAGATGAGGACAATCCCTGAAATGTCAACATTCCCGAATCTGAAGGAAGTCGTGATGTGGTCCCACCTGCTGCACCAAGTAATCCGTTCAGTCAACCATTGCAGCTCCGCAAGATGAATATCGGCACAGAGGCTACTCCCAAGTTTGCTAATGTTGGGGATTATTGGGATGATGAGATGATGAGTAAGGTTACTGAGTTACTTCATGAGTTTCAAGATGTGTTTCCCATGAAGTTTTCTGAAATGAAGGGAATCCTGGATGATTTAGGAGAGATGAAGATTCCATTAAAACCAGATGCTAAGCCAGTCCGACAACGACCTTACGGTTGAATCCGCGACATAAGGAAAAGGTCAAGGTGGAATTTGATCGCATGTTGGATGCTGGTATTATTGAACCTATGGAAGAGTCCGAATGGATCAGTCCTATGGTGGTGCAGGACAAGAAAGATGGTGAAGTGCGCATTTGCGTCGACTTGCGGAAGTTGAACGATGTGTAACGTCCCCACCCATCATACCAGTGCGATGGAGAGAACGTTAGACTGAAGGCAGGGCATCTAGCCCCATGAACTTATTAATTAAGCATTCATATATATAAGTAAAAGAATATGGAAATGTATAATTATAAGATAACACAGCGGAAGTAATCTCAATTACACATTCATCATACATTCAAGATATTCATGATATTCATCAAATAAATAATTGCAAAGTTAATACAAGAGAATACTTATCTTAAAAAAGTAGTCCCAAGCAACTGGCTCTGCAACTCCAACGTTCCACCCAACCATAGGCCAGTTGTGCTTATCAACCTCTTGATACAACTGCCACCCCCCGAGCCGGGCATGATTTCTACAAGGAACCAAGGAACAGTAGACTCACACATAGACAAGCATACACCAAGATGAGCCAATCCAATCTACAATTGGGTTTATCAGGATGCTAGGAAATGGAAAGGAAGAATTGCTAAGCTAGTGAGCTCAACCACAGAGCTATGGATACCTCTACAAGATCTAATTAGCTTGGCACCCACAATGCCTACACACCCCACTCAAGGAAGTATTACCTTCACCAATTCACAGTCCCTCGGGCCATACCTTCCAATTCTAGAGTGTCCCAGGTGTGCATAGAAGAGTAGCCAGCCCTCTTGATCTTCTTGAGAGGTAATTCTCCCCACTATGTTTATCAAGCCAATTCTGTCCACTACCACTCCAAATATTTTGCTCACAAGTTCAAACCAAAACAAGGATGCACATAACAGCAGAACCACAATTATTGGGCATGATAAAAAACGTTTTTTTATAGTGAGATGCCCAAAGATGGGGTTTCTACCAGCCCAAAAAAACGTGGGAAGACCCAAAAACGAAATGGCAATTGGGGATTCAACCCTGGAGAGCAAAAAACATTTTCAGAAAACCGCCCATGGGCATTTTGGGGCAAAAACGACCTCCATCATAGTCCCAAATCGTGGCCCTTCTCTCCCAGCTGCTGTATAATGCAAAAACGACTCCCATGCATGGAAAATGCAGGAAAAATGGTGGAAAACATGATGGGGAAAGACCCAGTAGTTCAGACTACGTGAGGGAGGAAAGACTATGGGTTCAGAATGGCTTTGGGCCCCATTTCGTGGGTGTTTTTTTGCCCAAGGAGACCAAATACGAGTTCCCAGGTTGATGGCTTGCCCATACACGAAATTGGCTGCCATACCTCTTCATTCCCAAGGCATTAACTGCCTCAACCAATTTCTGGAAGAATTAAATGATTGGGTCCATAACCCAAAATGGGTAGTTGGTGGTTTATGGGTTTTCTCATTGACACATGGATTAACACCATTGGCTCAAGGGTTTGAATAATTTCCCTCCCTATTCCTTGTAGAATCATGCCCCCATCTCTTTGTTGCATTGCATAGCTAGTTGTGGGTATTTCATTAAAATCCGTATTTACATGATGTCTTATTTACATTGTGCCTATCTAGCACAAGAGCCATATGCATCTATTTTTAATTGTCGATACATAAAACGCTAAATCAATGGTGGGGCCTTGGCCTTGAGCTCCTCACCATGATTAAATAACAATATTTACATCATTTACGATTTAATGAAAAAGGGGGTCAAAATGGGGACGTTACATTCCCCTCCCCTTACATTAGCACTGTCCTCAGTGCTCATCAAAACTGAACAAAAATGGATATGCCACCCTCATGGCATCCTCCAGCTCCCATGTAGCCTCATCGGGATCGTAGTGCTTCCATTGCACCTTTACCTGTCCGATGGCTTGGTTCCGGAGCAATGTTACCTTCTTGTCTAGGATGCACAATGGATCGGTTTGGAATTCTCCCTCGGGTTCCACCTGGATCACATCCCAATTAATCACATGGTTAGGATCATGTATATATTTCTTAAGCAAAGAGACATGAAAAACATTATGAGCTTTAGTGCTAGCAGGCAATGCAAGTCTATATGCAACTGGCCCTATTCTTTCAAGCACTTCAAATGGCCCACAATATCTAGGTGATAGCTTGGCACAAGTCCCAAGATTCAAGGAACTCTTTCTTGACTTCACTCTAAGATACACATGATCCCCAACACTAAATTCCCTAAGCACCATATGCTTACCTGCATTGCTTTTCTGTCTATCCTGGGATGCTTTTAAATTCTGCCTGATCTTTGTAACTTTTTGTTCTATTTCCTTAAGCAATTCTGGCCCAAGTACAATTCTGTTCACTGGATTGTCCCAAGTCACTGGTGTCCTACACCTTCTTCCGTACAAAGCCTCATATGGACTCATTCCCAATGATTATTGTTGCCCATTGTTATATGCAAATTCTACCAAGTGTATATAATCCTCCCACTTGGATGGTTTGTCCATTACAAACATGTGGAGCATGTCTTCAAGCACCCGATTTACACTTTCTGTTTGCCCATCTGTTTGAGGATGGTACGCGGTACTAAAGCTCAACTGTGTACCCAAATCTGCAAAGAGACCCTTCCAAAAATTGGAAGTGAACTTGGTATCCCTGTCATAAATTATTTCCTTAGGCAATCCATGTAATCTGAAAATTTCCTTCATGAAAATATTTGCAATGGCATCGGCTTTATGTGTGGATTTAACCGGTATAAAATGTGTTGCCTTTGTTAACTTGTCCACCACAACCATGATGGAATCATGTTGTTTCACAGTCATTGGCAACCCTGTAATAAAATCCATGGAAATTACTTCCCATTTCCATTCGGGGATTGGCAATGGATGCAATAAACCTGTTGGGTGTCAGTGTTCAACCTTCACTTGCTGACATTTCATACACTTAGAAATGTATTCAGCGATGTCCTTCTTCATTCCTGGCCAGAAATAATATTTTCTTGCTGTAGAATTTTTTTTCTAATATCCTGGGTGACCAGAGTATGGAGCTTTACGGCTTTCATCCATAACAATCCTCCTTAAATCTGCCGCATTTGGAATATAGACTCTATTCTTATAAGTAAGAATTATGTCTCCTTCCAAATGATAGCCTTCATACTTCTTTTCAAGGTTTTGCTGCTGCAATTTGCCCTTTATCTGCTCATACACTTCATCCTCAACCATATGGTTAACAATCTGCTACCTCAAATCTAGTTGGCAAGTACTAAGCGCTGCCACATGCATTTCATGTACCTTCCTACTGAGTGCATCAGCCACCTTGTTTTCTTTCCCTTTTATGTGTTTGATTTCAAAATCAAATTCACACAAAAATTCCAACCATCTAGCTTGCCTAGCATTTAACGTTGGCTGATCAAACAAGTATTTCAGACCACAATGGTCTGTCCTTAACTCAAATTTTCTTCCCATTAAGTAATGCCTCCACATCTTTAAAGCATGTACTATGGCTGCAAGTTCTATATCATGAGTAGCATCGTTCTTCTCATGCTCCTTCAACTTTCTTGACTCATAGCATATCACGTGGTTGTCTTGCATAAGAACTCCTCCAAGTCCTTGATTGCATGCATCGGTACACACCACAAAGTCTTTTTCTGGGTCTGCAATTTTCAAAATTGGTGCACTTGTAAGAAGATTCTTCAACCGTTGAAAACTTTCCTCACATCTTGGTGACCATTCAAACTTTATCCCCTTCTTTTGCAAAGAAGTGATTGGGTTTGCAACCTTGGAGAATCCTTCGATGAACCTCCTGTAGTAACCAGCAAGGCCCATAAAATATCTCACATCAGTCACATTCCTTGGAGTTGGCCAATTCATAATGGCTTCGATCTTCTCAGGGTCTACAGATATTCCTTTGTCGGAGATGATGTGACCCAAATAACGAATTCTATCTTTATAAAAGTCACATTTGCTCAACTTTGCATACAGCTTATGCTCCCTTAGTAATTGCATTTTCATTCTCAAATGTTCTTCATGCTCTTCTTCATTCTTAGAATAGATGAGAATGTCGTCTAGGAATACAAGAACAAACTTGTCCAAATACTTGCTAAAAACATTATTCATGAGACACATGAATGTAGCTGGTGCATTTGTGAGACCGAATGGTACCACTACAAACTCATAGTGTCCATACCTTGTTCTAAAGGTGGTCTTATGAATATCTTCTTCTTTGATTCTTACCTGATGGTAACCAGACCTCAAGTCAATTTTTTAAAATACCTTTGCTCCTCTCATTTGGTCAAAAAGGTCATCAATTTGGGGCAATGGGTATTTGTTCTTCAAAGTGACTTTGTTCAACTTCCTGTAGTCAATACATAACCTGAGTGTTCCATCTTTCTTTTTCACAAATAGAACAGGTGCTCCCCACGGGGACACACTTGGCCTAACATATTTCTTTTCTAGCAACTCTTGTAATTGCATTTTCAATTCTAGCAATTTCGGTGTACTCATTCTATAGGGTGTCTTAGACACTGGGGCCGCTCCTGGAACAAGTTCAATTGTAAAGTCAATGTCTCTCTTTGGAGGGAGTCCTAGAATCTCATCAGGAAAAACATCCCTGAATTCTTGAAATATATGATAGTCCTCCAATTTAAGAGTTTCATTCTCTGCTGCCTCTAAAATGTGAGCTGCATACAATTGACATCCCTTCCTACAGAACTTCTTCAGCTGCATGGATTAAACCTGCCTAACAGAAGTCACCTTTGGAATGCCTTTTACAACCCTCGGGTTTCCTTCTTCGTCCATGCATTCAAATGTCTTATTGTAGCAGTCAAGTTTAACCCTGTGTGCTTCTAACCAATCCATTCCAATGAGAATATCATAGGAACCCAATGGCAAAATATTCAGATCTGCATAGGTGAATAGCCAATCCATCTCTAATGGACATTTCTCTACTATTTCACTAAATTTTCTCTTGGTTCCAGTGGCTAGTTGAACTAACCATGATTTACTATGCTTTAATTTCTTGAAAACACAAATCTCAACAATTCTAGGAGTGACATAACTGTGAGTAGATCCAGGATCAATCAAAATAGAAACAGATTGCTTAGCAATCTTACCTTCAACTTCAACCACAGTTGACTGATGATCTTCCTGGCGGTCGTCTAGAGCGGCATAGATTCTAGGAATTTCCCTTGCCACTTGATCCACGGTTTCAACTCCTTTGATGTTGTGAACTTGATTTGCATTCCCATTCTGATGTGGACAGTTCCTAAGCATGTAGTCTCCTCCACAACCCCAACATTGAAGTGGTTCTCTTGGCTCCTTTGGATCTCTTGCCTTGTCTCCTATCATTCTAGTTGGCTTAGTCACAACCTATGATGGTTGCCTCTGCTGATTCCAGAATTGAGGAGGCTTGAACCCCTTTTTCCTTTGATCAAACTTTTCATTTTTCTTATCCTTCCATGCCTTATGGAATTCTGGTTTTCTTCTGTTTTGGTCAAAGCAATACTTCGCCTTTCTTATGGCCTCCTCTAGAGTTCAAGGTTCATCGAACTCAATTCTGTCTTTATATGACTGGGGCAGTCAACTTAGGAAACGCTGAATTTTCACCTTATCATCTCGAATGTACCTGACATATCTCAGCAGTTCCAAGAACTTGTTTGCATATTCTTCCATGGTCAATTGTCCCAATCTCAGCTCATGGAACTCTTTGATCTTATCTTCATAGTACCTGTCAGAGAGGTACTTCTACTTGAAGTATTTCTTGAACTGCTTCCACACAATCTTCCTTTCATTGATCTTCTTCACTTGCCTGATGTGCTCCCACCATATAGATGCTCTTCCATTCAAGTTGAAGATGGCTACCCTTTCCTTCATATTTCCCGAGTAGTCTTGGACTTGGAAATACTTTCTCATCCCAAGAAGCCAAGCTTCAGCTTCTTGACCAGACTTTACCTCTCCATCAAATGTAGGAGGTTTCGCCTTCTTAAATTGCCCATGTGAATTGTTCTTGTAGTGCTTCTTCCTCTTACTCCTGCGAGATGAAGATCTTGAACCCTCAATGGATTCTTCAGAGTCAGATGATTCATTAGAAGAGATTTCTGGAGTATATGTTCTGTCTGTAGAAATTCTTCTTGGGCTATCGGCCCTCTTGCGGGAATTCCTCCTAGAACTACTCCCACCCCTTTCTAGATTTGATGTCTGATGCCTAGAGTTTATTTTCCTTTGGATGTCTGTCAAACTCTGTAGCATGGCTGCATTCAACTGATTTTGTTCTTCCTGAGCTTTAATCATCCTTTCATTGTCTTCTCTACAGCTTTGCAACTCCACCCTTAGGCTTCTCATGGTGGCGGCAATACCTGGAGGAGTCTCTTGATTCCTTCTCCCATTGGATTTTGTTTCAGCATTTTCAACATGTATGTTCTCCCCCATGGCATCTGTCTCAGGCTCATAGGGATCCTGTGCATCATTCATGATGTTGATTTTCTTGGCCCAACCAAGATCCAAAACTTTCCAACTGTACTATCTAGAGTGCTGCCCTAATGTAACTAGGATTCTGTAAAATGTGTTCGTCCACACGATTGTTAGTTGCATTATATTCTCAGAAATTCATATATTACTTCATGCACGTGGGAAAATATTGTATTGACAATTTGTGAAATCATAAAATTTTCTCACAATCAACGACATATGAGGGGGACGACGGGGGTCAAGGGGGCTTTCCCCCTTGTGGCTTCCTTGTGCCACTACAGGGCGGGTCGAGGGCAGCTCCCTTAGTTTTTTTTTTTGTAAATCTTACCATTTCGCACAATCTGGCGCATAAGTTCCATGGCAATTTATCCATTTTCGGCACCTGAAAATCTCCCTGAAAAATGGCTGAAATTCCTTGTTTCGGAGCAACTTGTGGAGTTCTTCCGCAATTTCGGAAGACATTCGGAAATTCTTTCCGTAATTGCGGAAGACATTCCGGAATTCTTTCCGCAGTTTCGGAAGACATTCCGGAATTCTTTCCGTAGTTTCGGAAGACATTCCAGAATTCTTTCCGCAGTTTCGGAAGACATTCCGGAATTCTTTCCGCAGTTTTGGAAGACATTCTGGAATTCTTTCCGCAGTTTCGGGGCGATTTGCCGAACTCTTCCGCAATTTCAGAACGATTTTCCGAACTCTTCCGCAATTTCAGGCCAACTTACCGAGTTCTTCCTCCGTTGCGGAACAACTTGCTAAGTTCTTCCACAGTTTCAGAAGAGAATTCCTTCCGCAGTTTCAGAAGAGAATTCCTTCTGCAGTTTCGGAGCAATTCGCCGAATTCTCCCACTGTTTCGGCGAAGATTTCCAAGTTCTTCCCGAAACAGACTTAAACAAAATTTCTTCAAAAAATCTTAGGAAAATTTTTGAAATCTTCCGTACTTTCAGTGATGACTGCTGCTCAGCAGGAGGTGATCTTACCTCTGTAATTTTATTCAACTTAGCCAGTTTAGGCTTGATGTTGATACCTGTGGTGATTAGGAAGGGACCTTCCCATGTGACTGTAATCAGATTTGGCCCATAGAGGTCCAATGTTGTAGCCTATGGCTCTGATACCAATTTGTAACGTCCCCACCCATCATACCAGTGCGATGGAGAGAACGTTAGACTGAAGGCAGGGCATCTAGCCCCATGAACTTATTAATTAAGCATTCATATATATAAGTAAAAGAATATGGAAATGTATAATTATAAGATAACACAGCGGAAGTAATCTCAATTACACATTCATCATACATTCAAGATATTCATGATATTCATCAAATAAATAATTACAAAGTTAATACAAGAGAATACTTATCTTAACAAAGTAGTCCCAAGCAACTGGCTATGCAACTGCAACGTTCCACCCAACCATAGGCCAGTTGTGCTTATCAACCTCTTGATACAACTGCCACCCCCGAGTCGGGCATGATTTCTACAAGGAACCAGGGAACAACAGACTCACACATAGCCAAGCATACACCAAGATGAGCCAATCCAATCTACAATTGGGTTTATCAGGCTTCTAGGAAATGGAAAGGAAGAATTGCTAAGCTAGTGAGCTCAACCACAGAGCTATGGATACCTCTACAAAATCTAATTAGCTTGGCACCCACAATGCCTACACACCCCACTCAAGGAAGTATTCCCTTCACCAATTCACAGTCCCTCAGGCCATACCTTCCAATTCTAGAGTGTCCCAGGTGTGCATAGAAGAGTAGCCAGCCCTCTTGATCTTCTTGAGAGGTTATTCTCCCCACTAGGTTTATCAAGCCAATTCTGTCCACTACCACTCAGTACACGGTAATGCCGTTTGGTTTGAAGAATGCACCTGCGATATTCTCTCAGGTCGTTGTTGCCGCATTCAAGGATTTTATTCAGAAATTTTTGCAGGTATATATGGATGATTGGACTGTGTATGGGTTGATTCGTGATCATCTGGCCAATCTGCGGTTAATGCTTGAGCGATGCCGACAACACCAGATATCGCTGAACTTGAAGAAATGTATTTTTCTGTGCATAGTCTGGGATATTGCTGGGTCATATCGTGTGTAAAAAAGGATTGCTGGTTGCTCCAGCCAAAATTGCGCTCATTTTTGGGTTGCAACCACCAACCAACGTCAAGCAGTTGCAAGCGACTTTGGGTCATACGGGATATTATCGCAAGTTTATCAGGGGTTATGCTACGATTACTGCCCCTATGGAAAAGTTGTTGAAGAAGGACAGAGCATTCCAGTGGAGCCCGAAATGTCAGGATAGCTTCAAAATGCTCAAGGCGAAGATGGCGTCGGCACCAATCTTGGTCTTTTCAGACTGGAGTAAGGAATTCCATGTCCATGTTGATGCTTCCTCAATTGCATTAGGTGTTGTGTTGGCTCAACCTAGAGAAGGCGACCTTGATCATCCCATTACTTTTCCTAGTCGGAAGCTGTCCTCTGCAAAATGCAATTACACTGCCACAGAACGAGAAGGTCTGGCCATGTTTTATGCGCTGCAGAAATTCAGGCATTATTTGTTGGGTGGCCACTTTAAAATGTTCACTGATCATTCTGCATTGAAATACTGGGTCAATAAGCCTGTGTTGGGAGGGAAGATCTGTCGTTGGCTACTTTTGTTTTAGGAGTTTGATTTTGAAGTCATTGTGAAACTGGGGCGGTTGAATGCTGGACCAGATCATTTGTCACGGATTGACATAGGGGAGGAACCAACTAATATCGAAGATGGGTTGCCGGATGCCCAACTATTTCAAGTTTCCGCTGCTGATCAATATTTTAATGACATCCTTCAGTTTCTGGTGATCAGCACCGCACCCGCTGACTTTACCACTACTCAGAAGAAGCAGTTGGTTGTCAAGGCTGCTAACTTTCAGCTAATCGTCGGAGAGTTGTATAAATTGGGCGCTGATGAGATATTGCGCAGATGTGTCTTGCCGCATGAGAAAGCGCAGATATTGGCAGAGGCACATGGTGGAGTAGCGGGAGGACACTATGGTGGTCGGGCGACTGCCCGAAAGATACTGCGTGCCGAGCTTTGGTGGCCCACATTATATAATGATGCGACAGACTATGCGCGGGCTTGCGATGTTTGTCAACGAACTGGCAAGCCGTCCAGACGTGATGAGATGTCGCTGCTACCTCAAGTGACATTGCAACTGTTCGAAAAATGGGCTATGGATTTTGTAGGACCGATTCATCCACCAGGGAAATGCATAGGTGCGTGGTATATTGTCACAGCGATAGAGTACTTGACCCAATGGGATGAGGCAGCACCCGTAGTTGATTGCTCCGCCGCAACGACTGCTCGATTTTTGTTTGATCACATTATCACTCGTTTCAGATGCCCCAAGATATTGTTGAGTGATCAAGGCAGCCACTTTCTTAATCGCACTATCAGCGCATTGACGGAGGAGTTACAGATATAGCATAAGAAGAGTACACCCTATTACCCACAGGCGAATGGAATGGTGGAGGCATTTAACAAGGTATTGGAGCATGCGCTGACAAAGGTGTGGAATGCGAACCGCGATGACTGGGATCTAAAAATCCCAGTAGTGTTGTGGGCCTATCGCACCACATGTAAAAGGTTGACTGGTCAGACACCTTTTAAGCTGGTATATGGGAAGGAAGCAATTATGCCAATGGAGTACATTGTTCCAAGTCTACAAATTGCAGATGTTACGAGCATGGATGATGTCACAGCATTAGATGAACGTCCAGCACAATTGGTGCAACTGGAAGAGGATCGATTTATTGCTGGCTTTCACCAAGGGGTGGAGAATGATCGCCAGAAGGCATGGCATGATCGCCACATCAGAAGTAAACAGTTTCAACAAGGAGACTTGGTATTATTATATGACATCAAGTTTATGAAACATCCAGGAAAATTGTAGATGCATTGGTTGGGTCCATATCGCATCAATAGTATTACTTCAGGTGGAGCAGTTTAGTTGCAGCGATTGGATGGGACGATGCTCCCTAAGCTGGTAAATGGTCACAGGTTGAAGCCCTATCAGTCGGGTTTGGAACAGTGCAATGTCTAAGTCGCATCGAAAAAAAAAAAAATGTTGCAGGTTGCTTGGTGGTAGATGGCGCACCAACAGAAGAAGGTATGCACAAGCAGGGAGGCTTGTGCTGCAAGTTTGGAAGCAGTCGAAGACTCATGGCAGTGTTGCGACCAGGATCAATGATGAATTTTGTTGAGTCAACAAAGGATTTTGTGATGATTACGGAGGATTTGGGGGTACAGGGCAGTGTGGTGACTACTGTCGCGCTAACATCTTGCGACCACTACCCCTCACCCCTATACATGATTGCACCTGACAGATTCATCCGGGTTACCACATGATGACATGTTTTACACCTAGCACGCTGGGCCGGTATGATCAGCAAGATGTGAGGAGATTGCTCACATGACGGCACGTGGGGTCTTCGTTGGCAGCATGATCGCCCCCGGCTGTGTCAGTCGGTGGGTTCACACATGTAGATGAGAGGTAGTGGGGCATCATTCCCACCATCGTGACCCGGGAATGGCCTGGCTATAAGTAGTCAAGGCAGCTGGTATTTCGCTACAATGAAGTTGTTATGAAATAGAGTGGTTATGCTATTTGATTAGTTTGTGAGTTGAGTTGTGATAAATTCCAAGGAGGTTGTGGAAATGCTTCACTTCATTTCATGTGGCAGCACCCCAGGGGCCCTGCGAGCCCGAACGATGAGTGTCCCTAAGCACCTTAATACAGCGGGTGCACTTACACTGTGTTATGCCTGAGCCGAGGGCTAGTCCAGCATGGTTAAGTACGCAGTAGTTGTTTGAAGGATTGTGCTCTTCTCGACCCCTGAGATGGTTAGGGTGGTAGCTCCCTGCCCACAGTAGGAGCCAGTTGTCGGTGCGAAACAGATGTGCCAGATTCATCTGCTAATTTCACACCTTGGTACTGTTCGTCCTCTTTTCCTTCCAATCGGTACCATTCACAAAGACTGGAGGATGAGTTTGAGAAGTACATGACAGCAAGTCGGATGATGACCATTGTTGGGTTCAAAGTACATGACAATGAGTCGACGATCAGTGTAGCAGAAGGAGTAGGACAACACCGCGTGATATAGACAGCAAGAACAGTTATCGGAACATATTTTAGTTTGAATGCACAATGTCCAGTAGTTGACGTGGCTCGAGGGCGAGCCACAAGATTGTGTTGGGGGCCTGTTGGCAGGCGGTTCGATGGGGAAATGTCGTGGTACCGCCGACGCTGCGACACATCGGATGAGGGCATGAAAGGAGTATTTTGTGTTAAAGGATACCGCAGTTGGCGGTTTTTGGGTCACTTGGACCATATGTTATGTAATAGTGAGTCAATTGTACCGCAGTATGCAGGTTTTTGGGTCATTTGGACCGAGTCAGTTAGATATTGGGTCAATTGTCCATAGTGTCGGTTAGGAAGTCATTTGTAAGTGGACAAATATTGTAATGGCAGAAGCTTATAAATAGATGAGAGTTGTAACTGTTAGAGGAAGAGACAGAGATAGAGAGAAGACAGGAAGAATAGCAGGCGAGAGATAAGGAGATGTATGTGTATGGAGATCTATGTTTTGCTTCTAGTATATGACTGCAACAGTAATATAATGATGATGTTTTGGTACGATCTTTGTGCAATGTTGCGATATATGAATGTTGTTATATTTTCTTGATGCAATGTATGCTTACTGTTGCTATGATGATAAATGCTGCGATTAAGTAATATGTTATAACTCCATGTCGAATGCTTAAAGTTTATGTTTAAGAACTGCAATAGAGGTAGTTTGTGCAGCCACAACTCTCCTCCTCCCTCGGCGGAAAAATGGTTCTGTCTACTCTTCCTGGACGCCTCGGGTGAGACCTCATCCACTCTGCGGGTGTTGCTGGGTGGGCTCAAACCTGCCCAGGCCGGTGCCCAGGGAGACTGCAGTATGTGTCGACAGTGAGGCGAACCCTTGTCGACCGAGGTCATGTTGGTCAACAGCTCATGAGACCCTCCATTGTCTTTTCTTTTTAAATATTGAAAGCCACCGACGAAGCTAGGCAAAACTGTATTGTTCTCAGTTCCTTTCTATTAAGAACCTCCCATTCTTCGTCCTTCATAGTCGTCGACTGATTTGATTTTTCTCCCAACAATAGGAATAGATCCTTCTAGTACGGATATTCCTCCATTTGCATCTTCCATAAATGGTAGTTTTGGCCGTTAAATTTATTGGCCTTAAACTTTGCTTCTTCCGCCATTTCTCCCACTCGAACCAGGAACCCTTCTTTCCTACAAATTTATATGTCAAATAGACCTTTGGATCTGATACCAATTGTTAGAAAAACAGGATCATAGAGAAATAACAATAAATAAGATACAAATATAAATCACATAAAACACATTACAAGAGAGACACCGATATACGGTGGTTCACCCAATATGGGCTATGTCCACACAGAAATTTTCAGTCCTTATTATTATACAATCCAACAAATGAAGGGATACAACCTGCAGCACATCCGCCGCAACTTCCTCTTCACTATCTCACAGTCTCTCTCACACAATCAGAGATCTTTACAATGCTACAATACACAGGCATATTACAATGACTTCCTTTTAAAGAGTGATTACCATGGGAAAATACTATGGAACACCCAATACCATGGTCCCACAAATCACCCATTATTGACCAAGCCATGACTATGAAATTACAACATTTTACAAGGCATTTTTTTCCAAAATTTTCACTACGGGGGCGTTGCCCCCGAACCTCCGCCGAGGGGGGGCTCCCAAACTAGTCACCACCCCCACCTGTACCCCCCATGGCGACTATTTTTGGGGGGAAATACCCCCCAAACCCCCCCATCATGGGTTGGGATCTAGACACGGCTCTAACACAACCTATGAATAAGGAAGATCAAGCTCCACAACCAACATTACCTACCTTGAATATTTTATCTACACCAATAAAAATAATTAAAATGTGTCTCCCATCAAATACTTTGACTGTAGGCAACCTTGTCCTCTTCTTGTAGTTGTTGAGCATGATATTTTGGTTGATCTCAAAGAAATGTCTTGTAGAAGCCCTGCAGATTTGCAGCAATATGGTTGTAGCATGTTTTGAATACCTGTAGAAGCATGCATTCTATAGAAGCAATCCATTATAAAAACATTATGTAGCATATCTAAACGATAGAAGAAATATACACGCAGGGTAACCTTCATCATCAAGGGTTCTCCTACATCAAACTCCTATGGTTGGAAATTTGAGCATCTTGCTCAAAATGTAGGTGAAAAACATGTGCAAATGGGAAATCCTCATATGCCCATCTCTGCTACTAATATCCACAACATATCCATCAATATTCTAACCCACCATTGCAATGCATCTACCCCATGCTTTTCTTTTGAATCCATTCCACAATTTTGTGATACCTTAGTTTCTTCTACCTCGACAATGTTTATTGCTTGGAATTCTCTCCTCGTAGGCACCACTTTCATGTCCCACCTTAGTAATTACGCAACTCAATAACTCTCTTCTCTATCAACATTACCTTCAACTATCCTCTTCTTGGACTCATCTCCCACCTTCTTTGTTGCATTTTCTACAAGCATACAACCACACAAAGTATTATGAGAATGACAATTTCCCATTTGCTCCTCCTCTGAGAATGTTGTTATTGTAGCACTCATGTTTTGATCTTTATTCTCCTCATTCCAATGATGCACAAATTATTGCTGCTCCACCCCTTTCATATATGCCAAGATTGTATCTTTTCCATCCTTATCCACTTCATCATTAAGAGGATGCAATTTGAATTTATTCCCATATTTTTCAAATTAGTAGGTGTTCATCCTCCCATCATGCATCACATTCCTATCAAATTTCCATGGCCTCCCCAACAAAATGTGACATGCATACATGGGAAAAAGATCAAATAGAATGTTAATATCCTTATAATCCCCAATATTAAAACTAACCAAGCATTTCTTGTTTATAGTGACCCTATTCCCATTTTGTAACCATGACACCCTATATGCATCTTGATGGGGTGTACACTTCAATTTTAATTTGTGAACAACTTCAGTAGATACCGAATTCTCAATGCTGCCACCTTCAATGATCAAATCATAACACTTACCTTTTATTTTTCATTTTTTCATAAAGAGTGTGTTCCTCCGTTCTAGTTCTCTCTCAACCTCTTTCTCATATTGTAATAATATATTCCTCATAATCAAATTTCCCCCTTGATCTGACCGCAATTCAATCACTTCACTTGCTGCTACTGTTGGTTTATTTTCAGTAAGATGTGTTATCCCTTCCTACCTTCTTACATCCTTCACAAGTTTTGGGCATTCAAATGCCTTATGGCATTGCACCTAACATCTAAATCAAATGCATTCAAATTTTCCTCCTCTACCTCTGCCTCTTGTTGATCAACCTTATCCTCTATCAACATCAGATCCCCTTCCATCAAGATGGTCCACAACACTATAATTGCTTTCACCTTCTTCAAATTACTTCTATTTTTGGCTACCCTCTTCCACATCCCTAATATTTCTTCACATTTTGTTGTTTCCTGAACAATTTCTCTTCAATTCTGAAGGTTTCTTAATGAGCTTCTAGCACTGAATGCAAATTCAAAATAGTAAATTCATCTTGAATGGCATAACTTAAACCATTCACATACTTGGAAATGGATTACAGACTCTCTTCATTATGTCCAAACCTTATAGAAAGCTTGTAAAATTCCTCTGTGTACTCCTTTACTGACATCTTCACCTGCTTCAAATTCTACAATCTTCTCAACAAATTCAAAGCATAATCCACAGGTAAAAAGTTACATTTTAATTCTGACAACATCCTATCCAAGGTTTTGATTTTCCATTTACCACTACATTCTCTATTCAGCTACAACTTATCCCACCACAAAGAATCATGGATTTTCAATTTCGTGCTAGCAAACCTAACCCTCATAAGATCTCTAATCTACTAAAATTCAAAGAACCTTTCCATTCCCCCTATCCAATCTATCAATTCCTTGGAATTTCAACTTCCATAATAGATAGGAATATCAAGTCTATGCTTACCTCCAATACCGATGATGGATTTGATTATTCTATCTTCCACTATCACGTTCTCCTCAACTTCTTCTCTTGTAGTCTCATATTTTTCTTCATCATCATTGTTGTCTTGCACCACATTTTTTATTTATGTCCTTTCGGTTACCTCTATGAAATCCATTATAGCCATCATTTTCCTCATCATTTCTACAAGCTCATTCATATCTTCTACAACCTCTTGTATTCTAGGTCTCTCGTGGCCCTTTCCTCTATTTTCCATCACTTTTATTCTTATCTGAGATCTCTTTTTGTGTGCTCCCCACTTCAACAACATTCACATATTACCTAATCTGCAACCACATTCTTTCTGATCCTCCCCACCATAGACTCAAATAGCTATGATACTACTTGATGTAGATAAATATGCACATAGAGTTGCATGACAAAACTATCCACACACAGGAGTAAAATTCAGACAAGATGCAAATAAACATCAACAATCTAATTCAAAATCCACACATCATACATAGGAACAAAAATAATTTTAAAATAGTTATTTTATTGAAGGTGTATTGCTCATGGATTACATTTGATAAATCCACTCTCTGGAACTCCATGCTTCACTCCACCTCTATAGCTTTAACATGAGAACTCATAGCCTCCTCCCTTATGGTTTCTATCTTTCATTAGGGCAAGAAATTTACATATATAGAACTATTGTAGGAATACCAACCAATTCATCTACCAACCATTCATTTCATATTTGAGAAAGGAATCGCTTCATATTCATGGATTTATTATTTTATGGTATTAGAGATAATTTAGATATTAGATCCCATGACTATTTTATCTGCACCAATAACAATAATTAAAATGTGTCCCCTCATCAAATAATTTGACTATAGGAAACCTTGTCCTCTTCCTGTAGTGTTTGAGCATGATCTTTTGGTTGATCTCAAAGAAATTTCTTGTAGAATCCTTGTGGATCTATAGCAATATGGTTGTAGCTACTTTTGAATACATGTAGCAACATGCATTCTATAGTAGCAATTTGTAATAAAAACATTATGTAGCATATCTAAACTACTAAAGAAATCTACATGCATGATAACCTTCATCCCCAGGGATGCTCTTGCATCATATGATCTAATACACTTCATAGGTTTTCAAGTCTAACTAAAGGTTGGTATTCGAGGGGTTTTGTTTGTTAGGTGGCCTAGGGTTCAAAACTTGGCGGTGGTGGGAGGAGACGCCAAAATAATCCAACCACTCCCGCAAGTTAGGGATATTTGTGCAAAAAAAATACACTTCATAGGTTGAACACATTGACTTTAACCAATCCCTAAATTCCTTGAAACTTTTGAAATACATGGCCATTATTACCCAAGAAATATACCCAAGTATACATGGAAAAATCATCAATGAAGCTCAAAGCATACCTTGCACCTACTAATGACGGTTGATTCATTGTACAAAGGTCGCTATGGATAAGTTCTAGATGAGTCTTTGCTTGTCAAAATTTTCCTCTCTCAAAGGAGCCTGATGGTGCTTCCCAAGCACACACTCTTCACATACATGATAAAGAGGAACCAAGTTTGGAATTCCATTAACCATATTAAACTTTTCCATGAATTTCATAATTTGGAAATTTAGATGTCCAAGTCTCTAATGCCAAATTTTTCTTTGGTCATTGATCTTGGATATGTAGTTGGTCTTGGGTCTTGCTTAGGGAAATGACTTAACTTATTTAGTCTCTCTTTAGGGTTAATATTATCCTTAGAAAAAAAAACAAAGTCTTATTAATATCCTTCACAACAAACATATAAGGCCAAAATTGATCCTTCTTGTCAGTTTGGGTTAGTTGGGGAACATATAATAATTTAGCACTAAAACTTGGTATATGATACACATAAGCAATCACGCCATTTTGACATTCAGCCCTACCACAACAAACAATAGTAAGTGCATAATATTTTGTAACACGCATTTCTTCTTCTATATTTTTATTCAATGAAATGAAGAGAGGAGCACCCTTAACCATATAATGGGTACAACCAAAATCAACGATCCACTCACTTTAAAAGTGTGAGCATGCAATCCCGAGAAGTACTAACAAAAACCATATATTTATCTCCCTTTCCTTCTAAATGTTGACATTGTAGGTTTCCATCAATAAATTATTCAATTCCTCACCTTCAATATTTTTTACCTTTTCCTCAACATCATTGGTCTTATTTCAGCAAGTACCCATTAAAATGTCCACCTTTCCGTAGTATCAATAGGTATTTTTATTATTACTTTTCTTAGGTTATGGCTAGTCATCATGATTCTTCTTGTTGGTCTATTTGACACAATCCTTACCATGGAAACCTCCATGACCTTTTTCTCGATTCCATGCATGACCTCATTCTCTATAGTTCTATTGCCTTTGCACTTAAGGAGATGTAACTATTGCTTATTCTCAATTTTACCCTCATCGTGCAATTTTTTCATGTGCCCTCCTTAGAAAACCATAGAAAGAATAAAAGTTATAGTCCTTACCGCCTTCTTTTTTGGAATCCCAGTTGGAATGGAATATCAAACATAAAGTATCATGGGGTGTCTTGATACTTATGAAGACCAGTTTTGTAAGTTGGTCATCCTTCTTTGAAAAATACTTTCCACATTTAACCAACTTCAATTGTAGCTCCTTCACACAAGCCAATTAATCTTCAATCATGTCAACAAAGGTAGGATTAAGACATATCAATTCTTTCTCAATTTGCATAACTTAACTATCATCAATAGTATCAAGCAGGGTCTTCAAATTCTTCCATACTTGATTTGGACAATTGATCCCGCTTTTATGAAAGTGAATCTCCTTGGAGATGTAGGTCAATGACTCCCACAAGTTCATCCTTTCTCTCATTAATGTTGAACTTCTCGTGTTCATCCTTAGTATTTGATATATAAGTCTTTGTATACTACCAAAGAGATTTATTGTTTATGATAGTATCTATATCGTGTACCCGCATGTTATGGTTGTGTCCATTTAAACCCATTGACTCTTGCTTGGAATTCATAATCAATCTACAAACTTTGATCCAATATGCAATCGTAAACCTAAGTCAATATACCACAAATATCCGACTCAAACAAGAGTGCATATACAAGCAACAACCTCCAATCGACATGTAGAAAGTAGGTTTTCTCAAACCACTAGCTTTCATACAATGTTGGAGAATGAGTGGATTGCATAAGTAAATAGCAATGAATTCAAAGAGAGAAAGAGGAGGTGTCAAAAGACACTATTACAACACTAAAGCATAAATGACAATAGTTCAACATTGAATAATAAATGTATGATAGACCAATGCATATGATAATATAAATATAGTCAAAGGTGTAACTAACTCCCTTAAAATCCAATGCATATGATAATATAAATATACTCAAAGGTGTAACTAATTGATCCAAATCCAATATTTAAGATCCAAGCTCATGAACCTACACAAGACAGAGGACAATCTCCTTACAAAGTAACACATGTATTAAACATATACCTAACTATCAAATGATATACATATTCATGAATTCACCATAAAAGACATGAAATGGGGAGAATATGCCAAGTTTGTATTAAAACATGGAAAGCTAAAAAAAAGCACTTACAACCATGAATTTGATGTTGCAGCAGCTCCTCCAAGCTCTCTTTCCAGCCCCTTAAGGTGTCTTTAGGATCATAAGTGTGATTATCTCACCTATCGACATGCCCTTCACCCAAGTATGACCCTCATTGTATACATTTTGGAGGCATAACCATCATGGAGAGAAGATTGGATCAAGAGAGGATTTGTTGGATCAAGTGATACTGGACTTACTCAAGATAGAAGGATACAGGATGGCTCAAATCCCTAACCCAACTAACCAAATCCTCACAAATCTAGATCCTACATCCAAGGTTGACTAGCTAAACCAACTTTATCGCTCCCCCAACACTAGCCACAGAGGGATAAAGTGAGGTTTCATCGCTCCTCTATAATAGGGAAATGAGGGATAAAGTGGTTTCATGTCTCCTTGCATAAGGAAAGGGGGGTGATAATGCTCTAAGGGGCACAAATCAAGGTAAAAAGATAGGGTTTCAACCTCCTAATGATGGATTCCCCTTCCAAACTTGTCTAGGGACCATGACAAACATTAGGTTTCCCTCTTTAACATAGCTAGGAAGCATGACAAATACATTTTAATGGTGATGAAAGTAAGTGTGACAAATAGGTGTATAACATATTCCCCCTAAAGTGTGAGGTCAAAAGAGAAATTGATGACCAAAACACTTTACAAAAAGTATATCTGCAAGGGTGTTGGAATAGGAGAGCTAGGAAGAAGATGCAAATAGACATCAAACAGTATACATGTATCATTCCTAAGGCAGGCAAACCCATGCTTGGAATAAATTGGATCAAAGCATGGTCACCGACCAATACAATACAGATCCATGAAAGCACTGACTAATAATATGGACACCAAAAATACAATGTGGATCCATATATCCATGACATAATCAGGTCGTAGCCACGAAAGAATACATAGTTGTGCTACGATGTGACAAAAACATATTCGCGGACCAATACAAAGTGGAGCTATGTGAAAACATATATATCAGTGATATTTCCAGCATGATGACCATACTAAGATCTTCTAAAAACTCAAATAACCTCCATCACAACCTGGGTGAGGCACCTAGAAAAGTTAAGTGCCAAAACGTTTCCTAGGGTCTTTGTCCTGATCCTGAAATGGTACAATTCTAACCATGTGAACATATGTGTTGACGTTGAACATGGTAGAAACCACTTGATTACCGGTCATTGATGTATACCATTAACAAGTGTGAGGGAAATCACCAATGATGAAAATTACTCCCCTTATACATTCCAGCGAATGTGAATAAATGAGTTGAAGTCAAACACTTGTGGAATCGTTCGATCAGAGTTCAATAATGTAAACCTAATTTTGAAAGCAAGGAAACCTGTCATTGAGGCATGCAAGTTACAAGGTACTAACTGGTTTCTAGGTCTAATTCTTGGATAATATGCTGAGGTAAACAAGAATAGACTCATCGAAGGAGGGCCATGATGAATCCCCCATCATTGACACGAAACTAACACAGGAAGGTGATATAAGATAATGGATCAAATGCCGGGGTGGCAGGTGCGGGTGGGATTCTTTTCGATCCCGGCGGAAAAAAAATCGCAGAATTTGCTTGGGGATTAGGCAGGAAAACTAATAATGAGGCAGAATGGTTAGCTCTCATCCTCTCATTAGAAATGGCCTCCAACTTCAGCATAGCCAATCTCAAAATTTATGGAGACTCCAGGCACGTCATCCAAATCATGCGAAGAGGATATGCCTCACCAGGCTCAAAAGCGGATAGATACATGCAAAGAATCAAAACCAATACATTATTTTCAAAGGCCTCCTTCTTTCATATCCTCCGAGAGAACAACAGGGTGGCGGATCAAGCGGCAAATCAAGGAGTTATGCTCGCAGTCGGGCAAACTAAGGATCACAAAGGAGTCTTGGGATTTCATTTTATCCCTTAATTTAACAATGTCTTGGCGTGGATGTTGGTTAGGGTCTTGGCCTTGAGGGAACATCCACTCCCTCTAAACTTTGGCCTCCCCCTCTTTTTATTCTCATGCATGAAATCACCCTCCGCGTACCCTCCCACACGCTCCTCCATCTGCCTCCCCGTCCGACCCACCACCTGTCTCCTCGTTCTTTCCCCCGGTGTCAGCTCCCACGGGGCTTCCTTAACTCCCCCATCCGCCCTCCTTATTCCTCCCTTCGCGATGGCTCTCCCTCCCCATCTCCCCAAAACTCTGAGCCGTCTATCCCTCGGGGAGCTCGTTTCTTCTGCTCCTCGTCTCTCGCAGGCGGACAATTGGGAAACAATGCCGTCAATCAGGGCAGCCATTGCTGCTTTAAACAGAACCTTGATTGACATCAAGTTTGCAGCCAAAAGAACCTATGAAGCGGTCTGTTCCAGCGTGAACCAGAATGCTGAAATGGCGTCGGTCATAACGCACGTTTGCACTCAGTTATCCTGCCAGGATTCCAGAATTGATGATCTGGAACGAAATATTATAGAATTAATGGGAAAAATTGACAGAATGCAGGAAGATATGGCCGATTTCTTCAGAGCGACGCAGGGAAGCTGGGTACACGAAAATCCAACGGTGAATCAGGAAATAAACCAGGTGATGGTGGACGCTTCGTCCGTCAAGCTTAGGAAGAAAGGCTAGCCCAGCCTAGGTTTCAAAATTTTTGTTTTTGGTTAATGTATTTTTGTAAACTCCTCTGTAGTCAGTTTGTAAAATTTTATGCCAGCTCCACGCTGGACAATTTCAGGAAGACCAAACTCAGAGATTATAATGTAATGCAGATAGTAATGGTAGTGTTAGTTGGTCCTGACACCTCAGCACTGTTAAAAACTCTGTTTGCAAGTCTGTAATGAATAGCTGTGCACAGCTTTATAAATATAATCTTTTCTCTGTTACTGTTAAAAAAAAAAAGATAATGGATCAAATGAGCAAATACTAACACAAGGATGAAAATCAATTAAATTGCAGAGTGGTTGACTTAGGTTGAAACTTCCCTTGAACATCATGAGGCATGACAAGTGACTTGGAAACATTGACTCAATGAGATACATACCAAAACATAGTGCGACGATAATCGGGACACCCTTCAAATGAGCCGAAGGAGCATAAGGACTCATAGGATTAGTATGACTCAGATACAAGCAAATTACGCAATTGTAAGACAAGACGCAAACATGTGCCATGTTCAAGGGCAACAATGAACAACTGCCATAATTCTTTCCAAAAACTGACTCATTCCCCCCAAATTTTTTCCCCACCATGATCAATGAGTTCCTCTTTGTCTTTTAACAACATTGAGGAGGATAACATACGTTCGATATTGCTCATCTTTGATGAGTCCCTCATCATATGTTTAATGAACCGAAAGAAGGAGGGGTTTGATCCGATACAGGTTCTTCAATGAATAGTTTTATGAGCCCATGGAATATAAACTCAACTGTCTTTCACATTTTAGAGAGTCTAAAAAGAAATTAAATAAGAATCTAGGGTTGTTCTTTTTCATAAATTTAGTCTCTTATGCCCGAAAAAGGATAAAACAATACAAGGGAGAAATATTCTAGTCAAAGTTGACTAGAGTATTCATTTTTCGTAATTAGTTCATATAACCCAAAAAAGGGTTAAACTTATATTGAATGGATGTTCTTTCAAATCCTTTAATGAGCATGAAAGAAAACAAGATCGCTTGACAATATTTGCATGTTTAGGGAGTAAAAAAAGAGCTTAAAGGAGACTCCAAAGAGTTGCTTTTTCGTAATTAGTCTCATGAGGTCGAAAAAGGGATAAACTATCACTCGAAAGATGACTTTGTCATAGTTGATACCGAGTACGAAAATGAATAAAAATAAAATTGATGTAGTTCCTTTTCTGTGAATAATCTACTGAGGTCGGATAATAAAACTATACTTGTCTGACACCTTTTTCATGTTTGGTAACCAAGCACAACAAATATTAATAGTAAGCTCGAAGGAATCTTTTTCATGTTTTAACCAGAGCACGAAAAAGTAAAAAGTAAGCTCAACAACTCTTACTATTTTTAACGAGCTCAAAGATAGGTGGAAAGAATGATCAATAACTTATTCTCATGTATTTACGAGCATGAGAAGGAACATAGACTAAGCTCATCTAGAGAGAAATATGAGTGGCATGTAACTAAGTTCCAATGCATGGAACCGATCCTAAGAAATAATTATGAATAGGTATGTGAGCAGGATCACTCATAGTGGCATGTCTCTCCAGAGGGTAATTGTGAAATGGTAGCAATATAATGCAAATAACCAGTGTCAAGAGTAATTGTAACGGCAATAAGCAAGTGAAACAACAAATAGCAGCGAGGCAATGATAAGCAGCAAGGCATAAGCAACAATAAGAAAGTGCAACCATTAAGCATACAATAAGATGTCAGATTCATTTTTTAACGAGATTGAAACAAAGAATGAACTATGCTCAAGGTGTATGCTTCAATTTTTAATGATCTTGAAATAAAGAAAGAACTGTGCTCAGAGTCGTTGTTTCATTTTTTAATGATCTTGGAACCGAAAATAAATTGTGCTCAGAATGATACCCATTGGAAGGTTTTTTCCCAATGTAATATCCAAAGGTTGGTACTTTGAGTGATACCCATTGGTGGGTTTTCCCATACATGAAATCCAAATGTTGCAGACATGCCCCCCAAGCTTTGTTTCATCCATCGATTCTTCTTCTGCACTCGATTAGACTCTTGGATACTAATAGGAATAGGTTCACCAGAGAGGGAGGAACAAAGAGGATCAAGTGACCCAGGCGGAGGAAATGAAGGTTCGGGTACTAGATCAAGTGGAAGACTCTACTCAATTGGAGGGAGTCTTTTTCATTTTTTAACGAGCTTGAAAAGGACAATGAACTATGCTCATGGTTATCCATTTCATTTTTTAATGAGCTTGACACAGAAAGTGAACTATGCTTGTGGTTATTTGTTTCATTTTTTAACGAGATTGAAACAGAGAGCGAACTATGCTCATGGTTATTGGCCATGGCTTCCAAGAGGTATTGATCATACAGAAGAATAATTAACTAGAAGGAATGCATTCCAAGAGACTAAATAAGGGTAATGGGGGGAATATTAGGCTCCAATTCCCCCATTGAAGGGTTCAGCATGTCAACTACTGGATCTAAGTCTAGTGAATTCGAGCATACAGTGAGAGGATCCTTCTAATTAGCAATTGAAGGCATGGGAAATGATGCCACATAATTAACATGTGGTGGGTGGTATACCACTTGCATATAAGGAATATTCAGGGAAGTCAGATGGTCGGCAGTCAGATCATAACTAACAAATGAAAGTTATTCAATGGTCACAATGTTTCCATTATGAGGGAAATGCATCACTCGAAAGAGTGTGGACACGAAAATTTTTATAGCATAAACATAGTCCCACCCAAGGAGAAAATTAAAATTCAAAGGGCCTTGAACTACCATAACATCGATACAGACAATTTTCCCTCCTAAGGTGATGGGAAGCTGAGGAAGGATCCATAAAGGTTCATTATATCTTCTATTAAAATTCAACAGATGATGGGTAACTGGCACAAGCTGAGGGGAAGTTATAGCTTGCCAAGAAGTTCAGGATAGAATGCTAACAAAAGCACCTTCATCTATAATAGTGCGATGTATGATATTATCGCAAGCCTGCATGTTAATTTGTAAAGGCATGCAAGAAGAAAGGTGAGGCCCTACGAGCCTATTCCAATAAAAGGAAATGACCTCAATAATTGGAGAGGGTTCCATTGAAATGGGAGAAATGGCCCCTTGACCAGATGGATCTGAAGTGACAAGAAAAACTTGAGTGGTATCCACTTCACTCTCCAAGGGAATAGTGGGATCAATCGACAATTGAATCCGATCGGCCACTTCATCAACCAACGACTGGTTGGGAGAAGAATCATGGGAAGTAGTTAGGGGTTGTTGCTGGAAACCAACAATGTCTTCCAACAATTGTAAAGCTTCATCCATAAGAGGGTAAAGGTGAGTGATATGCATTTCCTTGCATAACCAATAAGGAAACTTGACTTTACCCTTTTTTCCCCCAACCTTATGATCATTGGTTGATGAGATTTCACCAGCATGATTTATAGTGGTTGGTGACATGGGTTGTATGGAATCCTTGGACCACACTTCTAAGACCTTGGGAATACCACGGAAATGGTTAAGATTCAAGAAGGTGGTCACCTTTACAAATCTTGCAAGGGAATTTTGGCTTCCAACCTATGTTGGTAGGATTCTCAGCATTCTCAACACTCGCCCCATTGCTTATTTTTCTTCTTCTTGTCCTTCCTTTTCCTCTTTTTCTTAGCCTCTTGGTTACTAGCATCAAGGATTTCACCAAGCGATGAAGAAGAAAGGGAAGAGGATGTGATGGGTGAATAAGGTGAAGGGTCAATAGGAGGTTGATGTTCTTGAGGTGGAGAACTTGGTTGGGAAGTAGTAGGGGAATTCAGGACCGCTAGAGTGGAAAACAACCATACTGGTAACCCATTAGTGAATTTAGGCAAACTTAATGTGACAATGTAGGGAGGATCAATGTTTCCAAAATATGGAAAATCATAAGGTTCCCCATGCAAAGGGGTCCCTTGGTTGGTAGCCTTAGGAAATTTTGTCATAGACATGGACTCAACCTAGGGTCTTCTAAACGTCAAAAAGCACACACTACCAAAGTACCTATAAGATAAGAGCAAGTAAACAAATCCCTTATGATAGGGAGAAAGGAAGTAAGAATCTTTTGGATATGGGAGATGAGGTCATCAACGAATAAATCAACAATAATTACGATAATCATCACACAACAATCCCCCAAGGTGAAAGTAAGAGCCTGCAGGAAAATACCCTCCCAGATCGTTGAAGCGGAGATTGAATGTATGTCACAGGTACCATAAAGAACCTTCCTTGCAAAAGGAATCCCCCTCACAATCACCTGCATGGAATCCTAGGAGAGGTTACTATGTCTACCAATTCACAACAAATGACCGGGGGGGTATAGTCGATATTCGAGACTAGAAAATGGACATGGGAATGTCAGACACAAATCCCTGACCCAAAAACTAAGAAGAAATGGCATCACCCCGATGATATACCACTCTCCAAAGCCCCAAAATTGCAATAGCCCCACTAGGAAAATGGAAGAGGGGAAATCTCAATCGACTGCTTCGCTTGACCTCATGTTTGACTCATGTGTCAAAGGATCCTTCCCAACTAATGCCAATTGCTACTACTATATTTTTCACTCTCTAGTATTCTCTAGTCTCATTTATCTAGTCTTGAAAACTTAACCCTCCACCCTACTATCAAGGCCCTAAAATCCTAGACTTGTTAGTTTTCTATAAAAGAAAAAAAGGTCTAATTGATTTTAGAATATGTTCCTTGTTCCTTTTTATGGTTGTATGTTACTCAATATGGTAAGCGGAAGTGGACTAGAGGGTGTTTCGACTCGACTCTAAACCATGCACAAAAAATGAAATGCAAATTTTTCATTTTTTATGAATGTTAGCTATGGTAAAGAAAAGAGTATTTTTCTTTCCCAAATGCATATGCCCAATGCAATTAACTTCCTTATAAAATGTGAGTTTGAAAATGCTCCACCCGCTAACTAGAATGCAAGATTTTCTTTTGTTTGCTTTTTCAAATGCAATGAAATAAATTCAAATGCAACGCTTTTTTTCTTCCTTAATTTCAAACCAAATGAAAGAATTCAATGACAATTCAAAGGATCATGAAGAAAAAAGGCACAAACAAAACATGCACTCAAATTTGACAAGAATTCAAAGAATTCAAATGCAAGAATTCCTCCATCACAAGTTCAAACTAGAACCCAAAAATGTAAAGTAGAGGAAATTAACCTTTTGAAACCTCAAAATTCAAGAAACAAAGATCAAAGATCAATGCAAAGTTGCAGCAAGTCTGAAGAGTTTAGGAATACACTCAAGGGATTGGAAGTTTTCCCGAGAGGATAAGAGAGAGAAACTTGAAACCAAGACCTAATGCAACATATACAATCCCCCAAATCAATGAAAAAGACTCCAAAAGAAAACAAGTAAAACACCTACAAGGATTTAGAATCAAGGTGACAGAAGTTTGAATGCCTACAATTGACAAGGATCAAACTACTGATAACATTAACTTGGACAAAGGATCGAATTAACCTAGGATATTCATTTATACTTCACAAATTGTTAAGAGATAACAACTCAAAAAGAGGCAACAAAAATATGATAATAACTAAACTTTAATCAATCAAAGCCACAATCATGCATGAAGGACTCTGATGTAAGGTCCCGAGATAAAGATCCAACTGAGATCAAGCAAGGAAAGGTCAAAAATCTACTTAGCAAGAGGATTATCGCCCTTGTAACACTACCTACATAGAGATGAAATGGGTTTCATCTCTCCCTAATACAATGGCAAGGAGAGATAAAGTAGGTTTCATCATCCCCTAATACACTGGTAGGGAGAGATAAAGTGGTGTTATCACTTTGTAGCCCCTTATAGGGGAGGGATGAAGTCTGAGAATGATAAGAAAAAGACTGATCTTGCTCAGATCTGAGAAGGGATCAGGTTCGTGGCTCATGAAAATTCCCAATGATGATAAGGGGAGTGCAAAAATCAAAATACAAACACATACTTAAACAGATCAAGCAACAAAGATAAAGGTTTAGAAAGAACTATGGAAGAGTCCCCAACGGAGTCACCAGTTTCTATTGTGGAATATTTCCCCTACGGACAGGGGAAATCTCCATTGGATTGATACTTCTTCAATCCAAGAAAAAAAGAAAACCAATGGACACTAACATCTCCCTAGACTTAACTCATACACATGAAACCAAAGCAAAAGAAGATAAGCAAGAAGTAGATGACTTACCTCTGCTTTAGATGGTTGTCCTCGTTTCTCCTAGTTGATCCAACTACAAGCTTTAAGATCCAAGCTCATGAACCTGCACAAGATAGAGGACAATCTCCTTCAAAAGCAACAAGTGTATTAAACATAGACCTAACAATTAAATGATGTACATATTCATGAATTCACCATAAAAGACATGAAATGGGGACAATAGGGCAAGTTTGTATTAAAACATGGAAAGCTAAACAAAAAGCACTTACAACCATGAATTTGATGCAACAACAGCTCCTCCAAGCTCTCCTTCCATCCCCTTAAGGTGTCTTTAGGATCATAAGTGTGATGCTCTCACCTTTCATCACGCCCTTCACTCAAGGACGACCCTCATTATATAGGGTTTGGAGGCATAAACATCATGGAGAGAAGAATGGATCAAGAGAGGATTTGTTGGATCAAGTGAGATTGAAATTACTTGTGATAGAAGGATAGGGGATGGCTTGAATCCCTAACCCTACTAACCAAATCCTCACAAATCTAGATCCTACATCCAAGGTTGACTAGCTGAACCAACTTTATCGCTCCCCCAACACTAGCCACAGAGGGATAAAGTGAGGTTTCGTCGCTCCTCTATAATAGGGCAAGGAGGGATAAAGTGGTTTCATCTATCCCTACATAAGGAAAGGGGGGCGATAATGCTCTAAAAGGGGCACAAATCAAGGTAAAAAGATAGGGTTTCAACCTCCTAATGATGGATTCCCCTTTCAAACATGTCTAGGGATCATAACAAACATTAGGTTTCCCTCTTTAACACGCCCAGGGAGCATGACAAACACATTTTAATGGTGATGAAACTAAGTGTGACAAATAGGTGTATAACACCTCTAATTCTAACAACATTTCAAGATTTTTTATTATATTTTTTTGAAGGACCATCTAGATCTAGTGGAGTTACATTCCAGGAGATCCATGACAATGAGCTATTGCTCCATCTGTTTGTTTTCATTTTTTTATTACTTAATTTTATAAATTTTTAATCTTGTTTCACTAAGAGGCACATTGTATAGCCAAATATGGTGGATATATGTAATGTCCATGTGTAACACTAATGTCAACCCTATAATTGTTCAAAATTAAAAACAAGAATATTTCAAATTTGGCTTGATATCTCAAAAAATATGTGTGTGTCCATTTTAAGGAAAATATCAAGGGGAATTCTAATGGATGTTTCCCAACACTTGTGATGGCATCAAGCGTAGTAAACTCGTTGATGTAGATTAGTGCACCTCACCTAGGGAGATTCAAATTGAGCGCCTGTGACACAAAATACCCAAATGCCCAACAATATTTGCTACAATTAATTGGGCTAACTCCTTGGACTTAAAAACTAGAGAGAGAGAGAACAACCTAAATCCATCGTCACCCCATATCTATTAAGTGGGATCAAATCCCTCAAAGGATAAGCATATATATATATATATATATAACTTAAATCCATCTTCACCCCAAATCTATCAATAATTGAGAGGGATAAAAATTCCTCATTGAATAACTTTTTTCTCAATCTTCATACCAAATTTGAGGTTAAGATCAACCTTGTACATACATAAAGGTCAAAATAAAATGCTAATAAAGTTTAAAATAAATTATCCAATTTTCATTACCATAGCAAAAAAAGTTAAATAAATATGTTGTAGAATCTTTACATCAATGTAAACATATGAAATAATTAATCATCTAAATAAGTATGTGCACTAAGTATGTTTCTATAAAATTATAAGTATACATAAGACATAAATTAAAAAGATTTTAATGGCTATTAATTTTTTTTTTATTGAATATAGCTAAAAACTTTAATTAATATTTTATCTTCTTCTTTTTTAAATTTATTTTCAACTTAATTTCAAAATTTCATTAATAGACTTCCTTCCTGCTTACAACTCCCCACCCTTATTAAGTTGCTTCCTTCCCAACTCTGCCATTAATCATGAATAGTATCCAACCATACGCATGAGAGTCAAGTAATTGCGCTCTTTTACCACCCTATTAAACTCTAACAATGTGTTATTTTTAAATAGGTCTATGTTTAACGAAGTAGCAAGCCCACAACCTATCTCACCCAATGCATGGTAAGAAATGATAGAGCTGCTTCCTATTCCCCTTATTAATTCGATTTTGGGTGGTAGTTTGGAGCCAAAGAGAGGAGTATAGTATATGCAATTAATGTTTTTGTTTTTTTATATCTATTTTGAATAAATTTGGTATGAAATTGAAATGTTTAAATTATACAATGTAAATATTAAATAAGTTTTGAAAAAGTTTAATGTGTTAAATTAAATTTGAACAAATTATTTATTAATTATAGAAGATATTTTTTTAATTTATTTTATCTAATAATATTAATTTTTAATTATAGCATTTTAAACATGTCAAAATAATAAATTAGTAAATTTAACATTGAAATTTGAAATTAATGTTACAAAATATAATAAAATTATTAAACATATTCTATAATTTTAAAAACTTTTAATTTTACAAAATATAATAAAATTATTAAACATATTCTATCATTTTAAAAACTTTGATGATAAAAAATTAGGCGTAGTATAAGTGCTAACCAAAGCGCTCCGACCCACAGAATCTAGCAGAATAATTGTTGCTGAAATTGCAATTTGGAGTGCTCAAATTACAATTTGGATGATCTGGGTCGTTTTAAAATCGGGCATTTAGTGTAGGACAGGTAAATATGATTGCTGAAATTGCAAAATTGTGGAAATAGCAATTTCCAAGAACAATTTTGACCAGTTTTTATTAAAAATTCACAAAAACAGAAAAACTTTTTAGTTATCTTTTATCTTACTTAAATAAATTAGAACATAATCACCTTCTAACTCCATGTATAATATAGCTATTTATTTTTATAAATAAAACTTACTTTTATATCCTCTTCTGATTTCAACTATGCTTAAAAATCATTGACTAATTATCCAACGTTTGTACAATATCCTTGTATTCCATATGTTGCCATTGGTTTTTTTCCTTGTATTCCATATGTTGCCATTGGTTTTTATTAGAAAGATCGACCTTTATTTCACAACAGGCCAAAAGAGAGACATATTATAAACACAGAGGCAAAATATCCAAATGCATATCTTAAAGTCATCATTAAAGTCCAACTGAATATAATATTATGATAAAATAAATTGACTAAGTTATCTTTATATTTCATGATTTCTTGACATGTTTTATTCACAAAAACAAAAGGCAGAGACATATAAATTTCATCATGTAAGGAGTGTTGCAACCTCTGTCACCACCCATGTGATAGAACTAAAAATGTACAAGGAGGGTCCACAACTCATAGTAGTTTTTTTTAATGTAGATATATTTTACAGCCATAGCTTTTTCAAAAAGGTGGATTGTGCCATGATTCCAGAGACGTTTCCCTTTCTTGACCTGAAACTGAATACAGCAAAAACATATGTTATTCCTTAGTCAAGTGGGCACATACACATTTCACTTTCTGTGTTACATCATTTGATTACAACAAAAAAAAACATAGGTTATTCCTTTATTCAATTGGCTTGGCTTCTTATATGATGCGTGCCAAACTGTGAGATTATTGAGAAGTGGCAGACAACATGATGAAGGGCAGTTCAACTCAATTACGGCTTCATCTCCACCACTCCTGCAATAACATCATCTTCTCACTTATTTCACTGAATCATGTCATGACCCTAATCTGGATGTCATTTTATATTAACATGTTGCATCAATTACTTTCAGAATCAGGGATATGTACAAGTTGAGACTAACATAAATAAAGTAAGCTATTTTCTTGATTGAAAAAAATAGTTGAGACTAGCAAGTTGAGACTAACAGAAATAAAGTATAACTATTTTCCTGATTGAAAAAAAGTTGAGACTAACAGGTTTTGTAGTTTACAAGTTGTATCAACGATGTCTTACTTACTACGCTAAATCCATTTAATTAATATTTTTATTATTTTTATATTAAAAAGATAAACAGTGATAGATTCTTTATCCGAAACTTAAAACCAATAAACTTCTTGAGAGAAAAAATATCAATCAAATTCCTGAATGATAGTTGAGACCAGCTGGCTTGGTGATCCCCGTACACCAATTAGTCGACGTGGAAAACAGACAAATCCATTCATTAGTTATTCACACCGGATTCCCGTCACCTTTCAGGACCCACGTAGATCCCGTCAAAAATAGTAACAGTCATTCCTGATTAATGAATACCCACCATGAGATTAATTAGTATTTATGGCGAATATATCGCACTGAAGGATATAGAGCGATAATTTCGTCTGAGCTTTCGGCGCGGGATGCGGTACAAACAGTGGGCATCACGGCACCACATTCCCAGAACATCACATCGGTATGTGCGTATTGTAAGGCGGGCCATGGGACCCAAAACTCGTCCCCTGGTACTCTCTTACATGTGGGACTCGATCGCCGGACCTGTCGCTCGACAATAATAGCAAATAATCGCGACAAGATTGAGATTGATTGATTGATTCCGTTGCACTGAAAAGTAAAATATTAGGTGATGCAGGTGGGTGGCCCGTGTCAGATTTTGTTTTGTCTAGAATCGAGGAAACGGGAAGAGGATCTTCATATCTTTGAAAAGCCATAGAATCAGATTTATCTATGAACTGTTTTTTATAAATAATAATTATTAAGGATAGCGACTCCCGGTGTGGCCCATCTGTATTATCATCTTCTATCTCCAATGGAAGTTATGTGTGTTTATCGCAAAGTCGCAACCCGTCAGCGATGACGGCGTTTCTTCCACTCCAATAATACCTTTATCATTACATTACCATCTCATATACGTACGTAGAGAGAATCTCAATAGAATATTCCTCAACAAAGTAGTTTGGGTTGAAATTTTACGTTTTAATTCGCACACGCATAATGAAAAAGAAGGTTTATCGTGGAAACATTTAAATATGCTTATTTATCAGCAATACAATGGGCCATTACCACGAGCCACTAAATATCATGGGCCGAAAAACCATAATCGAGTCAAGTTTACTTAACAAGGGAAGACAACCTGACCATGACAACAATCAAAATTTCCATAGCTTGGGATATAGATATTATTGATGTGTAAAAATAAAAATACACTTCAAAATGGCGAGTGAAAGTAAAATTCACACTTCATTAATGGCATTTAATTTTATGAAAGTGGCAATGTTTTTGACTTGTCAACACTTAAGCCGCTATATTTCAACAATTCAGTCTAATTATTCTATGTTTTCAACATTTTTTGAACATATTTTTGTCTTGGAGTTCGGTTGGAAATCTTTAAAAATTCTTAGAATGGCATGTATTAGCTATGGAAAATGCATAATTTGGGCGCCACGATTCGAGGGTGTTAAATCTATATATGAATTCAGAAACACAATTTTAACATTTCCAAGTTTGGATTTTACCAAAAACAAATTTATCGGATTCCCACCAAAACCTACCGTAAGTAATAATTAGACTACTCTCATTTCAACACTCTAAGCTCACTGTAGTAATTAGTTAATACAGATTTGAGCAAATAAATTAAACATTAAACGATATACATATATATTTTTAGTTAAAATCTAGTTGAAATTGTTGTAATTATAATTTTAGGTTATTGAATTTATATGATTGAAGAATCCACAATAATTAAGATGTGCTAAATCCATTTGAATCAAAATTATAATTCCAACAATGAAAATCAAATTTCAACATTCAGCCAAAATTGACCAAAAATAACACTGTATAATGATTAATAAGTAATATATAAGGTAGAATGATTAGCCGATTATTTTATTTTAAATGGTGAGAGTGCAACAATCACGTGGATGTTGGTTAAAATATGGTATAGTCCGAGTCAGAGAGAGGTTGCCCGTTTGATAAGGGTTATCAAAAACGTTTTGGAAAAATAAATCGGCAAAACAAATGGTTTTGTTTAAGATTTTTGTAGGTTTTGAAATACATATTCAAAATATCTCGAAGTACGGAAAAACTATGAATTGATCAATGGCCAAGTCCTTGGAAATGATCTCTCATGTAGAAAATATTAAATAAAGCATAATCATGTAGAATTCTATGAGATGCTTTTAATTTGTCTTTGTAGAAAATATTAAATAAAACATAATTATGTAGAATTTTATAAGATGTTTTTAATTTTTTTTTAAACCAGTATAGATCTATCTTAAACTTGTATCTATCAAACACTGAGAGGGATCCAATTTCTTGAGGTGTATTTCTTGTTTTAAATTTAAATTCAAGAAATTTGATATATCTTGATTGATAAATCTGGGTTTAAGTTTTAAGTTTTTATTTTATAAACGAACGCCGAGTTTTTAATTACTTTTCATTATATTTTATTTTATGAGCCAACATGGTTTTTTTTTAATACTTTCCATAATTTTTTATTTTATGAGCCGACGTGAATTTATTAATGGTCGGGACAAATGTTACAACATCTCCCTCATACTCGTGTGTAACGTTACATGGACACACGTTACAACATCTCCCCCATACTGGGCTGTAGAGCACCTCGTTTCACTCGGGGCAATTAAAAAAATGGATGTGAAATAAAAAGTTATTGTAAAATGAAGTATTATGCCTAGAGGGAATTGGATTGAGAGAAAAACAATGTTGCAGTATACGAGGTTAACCCTACCGGACCGCGCCGCCGCTTGGCCTCATGGTCGTTTGCCTACAATAGAGAAGTCGTCGTCCCCCCCTGTGGAGCCCTTCCTGGTCCCATCTCTCCGCCGAGTTTTGCTGCACACTGGGGAATGCAACGATTTTCTAGAGAAGGAGCGGTGAGTTCCCCAGTCTGGCATGCCCTCGACCCTCCATTTTCTTGACATATTTATGCGATTTGCAGAGGAGAAGAAACCCCAGGGAAGCCTTTCAAAGCTAAGAGGTGGTCGCCCCTCCCATAAGGGCATCATCCGCGGCTAGAGATCCTGAAGTCGGTTGCATCCAGTTTCACCTCTCATCGTGCTCTCTAGGATGCTGTGAACCAAACGAACAGAGACCATCCCTGTGGAGACCAACGGAGGATTTCGACGACAAGGGACAAAAATGCAAGGGGCCAATGCTTCCCGATTTTTGTCAATCTTTTGTTTGGTTCGTCGAGGTGTCTTCTCATGAACCCTATGAACCCGATGGCTCTCATCTTGGACAAACTAAGCGATTGGGAGGGCATTAACAGGAACACCCATTACCTCTGCTTCAAGAGTCGCCTCTTGTTGCTGGATGCACGGCTAGAGGAGTGCGGCATCAGTAGGGATGTGTCAATTTACATTGGATCACGGCTACAGGGAGGAGATGGGAGGCCACCAGGAGCAGCCGAACCCTCCTTCGGTAAGAGATGAACATTTTCAAAAACAATGAAAGCCATGGATGCTGGTACCTCCAAACCTAACACAAGGGGTCTCTCATGCCTGGCTTTCATTGTGGAGCATCAAGAGGAGGCTCCTTTAGCCTTGTTGGGCTTAACCTCGGCATTAAAGTGTGGCGAGTTATTTAATACGGCTCTCATCTGTAGATTCAATGGACTGTGGCCCTCATCCATAAATCTGAGAGATTGGCTCAAGCAAATGTGGGGGATGAATCTGGAGCACTTCCTCTGCTCCAAAGGATACTTCATTGTCCGTTTTGAAACAAAGATTCACCGCAACAAAATCATGGCTGGAGGACTTTGGTTCTGGGGGAACTCGGGGTTGTCCATGAGGAAATGGTACCCGGATTTTAACCCCTTAACAGCTACAACAATGACTACTCTGGTATGGGTAAGACTCCCAAACCTCCCCTTACATTTTTGGTATCTAGAATCATTTGAAACCATTGGTGATTCCTTAAGGAAGTTCATCAAAGAGGACACAGACAGAACATCAAAGGGGTTAGCCACCTTTGCGCGCATTTGTGTGGAGCTGGATCTGAGTAAGGGCCTTCCTGACAAGATTAACATCGTTTGGTGTGAGGATTATGTCTATGTTCATCCCCTTGATTATGAAAACACAACCTTCAGATGCAGATCCTGTCAGCAACCAGGGCACTTGCAAGAAGCCTACCCTACTTCCCCGGTTCACTCCATGAAAAGGTAGCAGCATGAATGGCATGAAGGAAAGAATCAAAAGAAGCATCCTGCCTCGAACACACAAGATGGCTTGCCAAGAGCACCTCCCTCCTTGGCTCCTATGTTGAACTCGCCACATGCAGCACATCAGCAAGCCAATGACTCGGAAAGGCCTCAGGGGGACCTCGGAGAACCTCCTACTCGTGGAGAGTCAATGGATATGGCCCTAGCCGGAGTATCCTCCACAGGTGGATAGAAACGCCCACATGAATCTAATAACTCAGATAGTGACAAAGAAGCGGAATTAGCTCGCTCTCAAGGTATTCTTGAAAGCTCCCAGCACCAGCTGACCATAACTCCCATCCTGTCAACTCTTGATCAGTCGTCAGGATGGATTGATGTAAGGAAAAAGAAAAAAGATCCCAAATTGTCATTGCATGGATAACACCCTCTTGGAAGGGAGTGTCATTGAGTTTTAAGTTAGTTTAACTTAGAAGCTGTCAAGGAAAGTTATCTCCTAGTTGGCCCATTTTGGGATTACCAACTGATGTTGTACAACTATGTTCCCTATTTTTTATTAATAGAAGGTTTCACATCTTACTTACAAAAAAAAAGTTATTGTAAAATTAATAAAAAAAATTTATACTAATAATAAAATGCATACATAATCATGTAGAATTATGTGAGATGTTTTTATTATTATTAACTTGTTAAAGAATTAAAAAAATGGATGCGAGGTAGAAAGTTATGGAAAAATAATATATATATATATAAACTAATACGCATGATTAAAGATGAGGATAATGAATGGAATTAGGGAAGAGGTATTCATAAGATTTATGGAAATATTGTTGGAAATTGATTAACCTAAATATCTAAAATATGACATAGTTGTGATGGTCACCTAAGTTATAAAAAGGGACCTAATTGTACTATACAAACACATGATAATAGTTTGATTGAATAGAAGTGCCCCTTGGGGGTTTCTTCACTAAAATTTCTCGGCGTCCCTTGCTTAATATATGGTTGATTCTATCTATTGCTGCTCTAATTCCTATTTTTTCAATTGCAAAGGGCATGAAACAAGACATTATAGTAGATTTGCTAAAGGAGAAGAGCCCCATGTAAGAAAAGTTAAAAAAAGGAACAGTTGATCTAGAAGACTAGGCCATAAATCGATTACTACAACATCTAGAAGAGATGAAGAAGAAACGAGGTGGTCATCAGTTGCAAACATAAACCAATTCATGCCATTACAAATATCAAACAAAAACTATTCTTCATTTCATTATAGTGATGGGGAAGATGGCCTCCTTGTCTAAGGCCACAATTCTTCATTTGCTTCTTTTTTATCTATATTTGCATCTGCAACCAATACTAGAGATTGGAACAAAGTCATAGGAAGGGATCCTGAATTACTTAACCAAAATAGGGACACTCAATTTGTAAGCAATTTTTTCGGAAAGTTATAGATACCTATGGTGTGTTCGAGAAAAGATCGTTTGTGTTGAAAATTCGAATAATGCAGACCTTTTTCACATTGCCTCCTCCTCCAAGTTTAGATCATCTATTAGCCAAACCCCAAAAGTGTCATCTTGAAAAAGAGAGGCGTAATGTGCAGAGAATGGAGGTTGAAGAGGAGGAACTAACAATGTACACTTGTGATATGTTTCTCTCGTAAAGAGAAATGAACAAAGTTGGGTTGTGTTGGTGTTCTAGCTATTACAAGCCTAAAGACCGAATGCAAGAGGAGTGCATAGGAAGCTTCTGTGAAAATCAATAGCAATTTTATTGTGGAAGCACAATGAAAGAGAAGCATGCGCAACATTACAAGGAACAAGTATATTGTTTATTTGCACTTAGCATTATGCCACAAGCATGAAAGACAAACATAATGAAGATTGACCAAGATGTGAAATGGCAATTTCAATAGTAAGGATCATGCCTCAGGAAATTCTCAAGTGATGGTTTAAGTAAAGTGGAGGATATTTTGATGTGTTTCTCATTGTTAGTGTCATTGTGAAGTTAATTTTCGCCTTGAATATTTGTTATTGTTCTGCATACAAGATTGTTGTATTGCAAGGGTCATGTGACATTGGAGTCAAAGACAGTTCAATGTAATGAAATAATCGTGTAAAGTTCAAATATGAAAATGCAAAGAAAAAGTCTAAAGCTAAAGTCAAAGTCATGTTGAGTTAAATTTCAATTTTTTTATAGGTGAGTTTAAATCTAAGTTTAGAGTTTGGAGTCACAATGAATTCAAAGTCAAGTGCAAATTTGTGTTGAAAGATCCTAGTTATGTGATGAAACTCTTGTAATGTTATAATGGAAATCAAATTCGAGTACTCAGTTTATGTCAAAACCAAAATTGAACTAGAAGGGTTGCACGTTGATGTAGAGAATCAAAAGTCAAGAATATTTTTATTGATGTAATGAGTCAAAACTAAAAATCATGACAATGGTGCATCAATTAAGTTTACCAAACCAAGGTCATGGGTCTCTTGGTGGATGGAGATGTCCCTCCTACAAGAAACATATTTTTTATGCAAGTGCATGAAGAAGTTTGCAAGTACAAATAGAAGAAGACATTTGAAGAAAGAAAAATATGTAGACTCCATTAAATAAGAAGACAACAAAAGAAATCAATACAAGGTGAAATAAGCAAGACAAAATTTTGATAAAGATGATGCAACCAAAAGCAATATGAAAGAAGAATAAGATGAGAGAAGAAGTGAATGAATGATAGAAGAGAAAAGAGGATAGTGAATGAAAGTTAAAGAAGAAGGAATCTTGGGCACGAACAAAAGAAGAAAGAGAAACAACAATATTGAAGAGAAAAGACACAAGGACAATGAAAAAAGTTTGAAGTAGAAAAAGGGAAGAAGAATGAAGCAACAAAGAAAGTTAAAATAAGTAGTGAAATACTACCGTGTGTTCAACAATTGAGATACATAAAAATTGAAGTGAATCCATAGAAAATTAAATCCCTAGGAATTTTGATGATTCTCCTTATAATGTTGTTTAGTTGATGGAAATGAAAAAGGTCTTGGTCCTATATTTAAAATGGCTAGAGTAGCATGAGGTGAATATTTATGATGAAAGTTTGTCGTATGTATCTGAGAGAAATGGTGATGATGTAATCCGTGAAAAGACACATATACTCCCATAACATGATTGCTCATGATTTGTGGTAAACCAAAAATCTCTTGTCATGACAGATAAAGGTTTGTGGTCAGATAGGAACCACTTGATGTAATGAATGGTTCGTGGTAAGCCAAAACCACTTGAGAAATGTAATCGTTGAGGTTAATCCACAAAAACCTGGGTTGTGGTTATGGATAAGCCAAAGAAAACCCAATATGATGATGTAAGGGGAGTAAAAGGTACATGTATGAATATTCGTGACTCAAAGAATTGTTGTTGAACCATGTACAAGAAAAAGTATCCTAGAGAACTAGTGCAAACAACGAGTGGCTACCCATATTTTACTCCCGGGGAGCTCAATTTTTTGTATGGTGTCAGCTCTGTCTAGGTCAATTTTAATTCCATCTTTAGATATTATATGACCCAAAAAATTAACTTCTTGCATGGAAAATTTTGACTTCTTGGGGTTTAGAGAAATCCCAAACTTTCTACATTTTAAAAATACTTGGTGTAGATGTTTCAAATGTTCTGGATCATATTTGGAATACACAGTAATATCATCCATATATATAACCACAAACGTATCTCTTTCTTCTGCAAAATATATGTCCATAGCTCTCTGAAATGTGGCTCCCGCATTCAATAGACCAAAAGGCATTTTTGCATACATGAAAGTTCCCCAAGGTGTGGTAAATGTTGTTTTTTCCTGATCTTCTAGTAATACTCTTACCTGATTGTACCCTGAAAATCCATCTAGCATGGAAATTCTTGCTGCCCCTACAACTTTCTGTAAAATATGATCCATTTTGGGCAGGGTATAGTTGTCTTTTAGGGACACTTTGTTTAGATTTCTGGAGTCTATACATAGTCTGATTTCTCTATTTTTCTTTCTTACTGGGACTATGTTGGCTATCCACTTTGAGAATCTTAGAGATACTATGATTTTTGCTTCATATAGTCTCTTCACTTCCTTTTCTATGAGAGGAAGTAGCATAGGGTTCATCCTTCTTAGCTTCTTCTTGAATTTTTTTTCACCTGTATTTACTGGTATGGTGTGTCGTATGATAGATGTATCATATTCCTTTAAGTCTTCATAACACCATGAAAAAAACATCAGAAAATTTTCTCATTAAGTCAACATAATCATATTTAGTACTTGGGTTTAGGGATTTAAATAGCTTGACAATCTTAGGTTCCTCATCATCCCCAATGTTGCAGTCTTTTATTTCACTATGGTTCAGAACAACTTTAGGGTTTTTGGCCACATCATTTTCATCAAAAATATTTTCTAATGGTACTATCCCTTTGGGGATATAGTTTCTTTTCAACTGAAGGATCTCTTTCTCCCCAAGTGTTGTTAGGAGCTCTATTGGATCAAGTTCCCATTCTTCATTTGCATAGTTTTCTTGATCAATATGGGCATTGGAAAACTCCTCTGTCATCTCTAGGAATTTCTTTATCTGCTGATCATCCTCAAATATTTTCCAATGTCTAGTATTGTCAGGGACAAAAGGTCTATGCTTTATATTGATCATATAGGTTTTTGTGGGATAAATAGGGAGTTGAAATATGCTAGCAGAGCTGGCTAAGGTATATGCTGTTGTGTTTTGCTCTCTAGGGATGAAGGAAATACTGTGTTGTGTAAAGAAGTTATCGAACATGTCCCAAACAACATTCTTATAGGCTCTCATTTTGGGATTTTTGGTCTCATAAACCCCATTTACTTGTTGGATTATCAGCTCTGCATCCCCATAAATTTTTATCTTTTTAGCTTTCAGATCCCTAAGTATATTCAAACCTAGTAGTAAAGCTTCATACTTTGCTACATCGTTTGAGCAGTCAAAAATTATTTTAAAGGAATGTAACCTGGAGCATTTATTTCCTTCATCTGGGGGGATGATCCATACTCCTGCCCCAGCTCCTTCCTTGTTTACAACCCCATCAAATCTCATAGCCCAGATATCTTCTTTTTGGGATGTGACTGTAGCTTCTTGCTCTATTTTTGATTCACTACCCCTTTTTACTTGTTGACCATTGTCTTTTTCGCTTATAGAGCTGTCGATACATTGTATATATTTCTCGCTATTAAATCTATCATCTGGTTCAAGGAGATTAGTAATTTTCAGTTCTCCTTCTCTTAAACCAAGGTCATAGAAGAAAATTGAAGATCCTATATTAGTGTCTACGCAAATATGGGATGATTTTCAAGCTTACTTTTACTACTTACTACATCGGACAATCTCTATTCTCTATATAGTCTTTTGTTTTCTCCAAAAATAGGGATTGTGGCATAAGACATATCCATCTACAGTGTTTCCTTCAATTTAGATGCCCAAGATCTTGATAATAAAATCCCAAATTTGGATGGAATGTCTGCCACTACTACATCCATTACCACATTCTTTTGAGGGATTTGTGTCAGTGATACAACCATACCTTTGATTAGCCCCAGGCATTGTACTCTTCTAGAATCAAATGAGAATAAATATTTATAAGGTCTGGTGATTTCTAGTCCTAGACTTTCTACCACTGATTTTGGCATGAGGTTATGTGAGGCCCCAGAATCTAACATAGCATTATGTAGTATATGATCATGTATATTCAGACTGATATAAAAGGGGGGAACATCTTCTTCTTATGGACTTTAAACATGGGGGCCAAATAGAAGGGTGGGCTTATCATCATGTAAATTCAGAGTATCTAGATGCTTTCCTTCCTCTCCCTTCACTATTTACAGAATCTGATTCTTATATTATGTATTTTTTAACAACTCATTGAAGGGGATTGAGATCTTTATCTTAGAGATTTCATTTTCTAAACTGAAAGCAGAATGGGTTTTTTCCACTATTTTCACATTACTTTCATCTTTCCCTTCTTGGATTCTCTTAGGAGCTTTGGCTCCCTTTTCAACTTTTTTATTAGAGGTAATAGGCTTTGGATCACCCTTCCTAAGGGTTTCTTTTTTTTGTTGCTGAGAAGTAGATGGATCAGTAGTAGCCTTTCCTTGGTTTGTTGTTACCTTTATATTCCTCAAATTATGTTGTCTCTGAAATTCAAAAATTTCATTTTGGAAACCTCTTTGATATTGTTCAGACTCTGAATCTTCTAGACTGCTATCTAACTGCATAGATGATTGATCATGTTCTTCTTTAGTAAAATAGAATTGGGGCTGCATCTGATAAAAGAGGTTGATCTGATCTTCAGGTTGTCCATCTTCCTCTTCTTATGCTATCAGGTTTTCGGAAAAAGGTGGTCTAATTGGCTGATTTTCTACATTTCTAGGGTCCCTTGGCTCTCTTGGTCTTCCCTGTGGGGCAAGAGGTCTCCTGTAGTTCATGTTCCAAGCTTGAGGCTCAGGAGTTTCCATACCAGGGGGTTTGTTCTCTAGAGACATCATATCCACTAGAATTTCCATGACTTTCATCATCTGTTCAAACTTGGTGTCAATAGATTGGGAGGTGGAAGGCTGTCTTATTTCATTGAATCTCTTTTTCTTAGTTTCAGTTATGTGTCTTATTTTACCCGAGGCCATCAGATTAGCTTCTACTTCAACAACATCTTTCAACATATCAGGAAGGGTAGCAGATTTCCTTTCTCTCAACATGAAAGCAAAGGCATTGTCAAAACAATTAGCATAGTGAATTTTGGTTGCACCCACAGGGGGTTTGATGTCCACAGGGATAGAATTGTACATTTTCATGAACCTGGATGAAAATAATGGACAGTATCAGCATTAGTTCTCTTCGTGCTTTCATATTGAGTGAGAATTTGGAGAGGATTTTTTTTATCCTACGATCTGGCCAGTAAATCTTGTTCCAACCTCTCATAGGTAGCAATACCTCCATTTGGAAGGGTTTTGAACCATTTCTTTACTTCCCTTATAAAATTTGGGAAAATAACCTAATCTTGACATCATCTTCATCTATCTCTTCAAGATCTTTGAAGTCAGTAAAATGGTCCACATGTTGTTGTGCACTACCACTCCCTTCCCTATCATATCTCATGAGGCGTTGGGCATAACCCATAGGTATATCATGGAGGTTGGCAAGGAGGGCTAAGGTAGAAAATCTAGTAGCCATCGCTCTTAGGTTTTGAGTGGGAACCAGAGGAGTTGGAATAGGTCCAGAAACAACGCTTGGTATTACAACGGTAAGACCTGAAGTAGCAGGAGGGGTGATCATGACATTGGTGTTCTTACTGGCTTCTTTAGTGAAAATGAACATGTCATTTCTTTCTTCTTTGACCTGTAGACTGTCCCATAAAGCACTCAACAATGGGTTTGGAATTTCTTCTGATCAAATAGGACCTCTTTTAGATCTGTCTCATATTTAGACCTAAATAAGGAATTCTAAAAATTTAAATAAAAAGAGACAGTATCTATAGTCTGGGCTTCTTTAGGTAAAGAAAAAGATCTGGTTAGTGGAGGAATACCCATTTTTTCTTTATTCGCTTTCCGGATGATATTTTCTGGATCCGATATGAACTGTGCTAGTTCAGGATCCGACTGAATTTTGGTAGATATCCTTCGAGAAGCCATAATTATTTCAAGAAACTCACCAAGTGTCTCTTGTGGGATTGAAAATTTGAATATTGGAGTCGTCGGGGAAAATATCACAACCTTTATGTATCTAATCTTCTGTTTTCCCTCATAGATCTAATTTGATTCCTTGTAATTCTTTTTTTGGGGTAAAGAAGTTCTTCATTCCCCAGTACGGTCACGAAATGTTATCACTCATGATTCTTCCATGTTGCGATAGAAGGGAACACTGAGGTAACTATTTCAACTACACTCTTGTGGATGGAAACTAGCCTTTCCAAACTCAGAGAGGGCTCTCTCTCTCACAACTCTTTCAACACGCAAAATATCACTTGAATTGGCTGGTTGTGTATTAATAGTGGTGGCTAGACCTTCAGATAAGGGTATTAGGGCTTTCAATTGGTTGGGTTGAGGATAGGTATATCACAGGGTATGGAGTCAAACTTTCATAGGCTTTTTGTCACAGATGACCGATTGGAATATAATTTGAGAAGAAGAGGCAAGATAAATGAAGTTTTTTGACATCAAAAGGATATTAGCAGATGGTAGAAGAAGTGGAAACAAAAAATACATCACAGAGTTAGAGCATTTACGAATGAATTCTAACTTGAAATTTCATAAAGAAAGAGTGGAGTATCTAATCACATGTATCTGAAGCATCGAATGATAGACGAATTTCAGACCATGTAATCTTGATTTAAACACTTCAAAAGAAGATAATCAATGGAAAATACTAGCAAGGAAAACATGCACAAGAATTACAGACATCAAAACATTCATTTCGAGAATTTCTTCTCCAAAATCAAGTCTTCGCATTAATCAAAGGACGGGTTTCATTACATACTCAAAGTTTTCTTATCTCAAAATCCCAACCCTTGGGTCTTATTCAAAACCTTCCTTTATAGGCTTATCAAAACCTTCTCGACTACTTCATCCATATGTGGTTGTTTCTTAAATTCGCAACTAGAACTGTTGGTTATATATCAGATTAAATACTACTCTTATGGACTATTTATTCAAAATAAATAAAAACTGGAAGTGATGTGGTTGTCTTCCTTCTTCACTTCGAGCTGCTCGAACCAACTGCTTCTCGATCTAGAGATGAGTCGATGGGAAACTTTAGTGTGCTGCTAGTGCAAAAATCGGGTTGTCGAACTTCTTGTTGTCCTTTAGATTGAGCCATTTCAGGATGATTTGTAGTGATTGACGTATTGTGCCTTTATTTTTCCTTCATATCGACTCCTAGTCGAGGAAATTTGAGTCCTTTTCCTACCAAATTTTGCATTTTTACACAACTGCAATTTATTCTAAAATGCCAACTTCAGTCCGCAATCCACAAGCCACAATGCAGGAGTCGGAAGTTGGCACCCCAATGCACCACTTCAATATATTACACCTCTGACTTCTGCAATCCTCAATCCAAAATACGGGTGTGGGAAAGTCAGAACACCAAATGCATAGCTTTGAAGAAATCACTCCTTCGACTTCCACAATCCACAACCCGCAATGCGGGAGTCGAAAGTCAGAACCCCAAATTGACAGCTTTGAAAAATTTACTCCTCCGCAATCCACAATCCGAAATGCGAGATTCAGAAAGTCAGAACCTCAAATTCACAACTTTGAAAAATTTACTCCTCCACAATCCGCAATCCGCAATCCGAAATGAGGGAGTCAGAAAGTCAGAACCCCAAATTCACAGCTTTGATAAAATTTACTCCTCTGCAATCCGCAATCCGAAATGTGGGAGTCGGAAAGTCGGAACCCCAATGCACAACTTCTAGAAAATTACTCCTCTGAATTCCACAATCCACAATGCGAGAGTCAGAAAGTTGGAACCCTGACGTGCAACTTTGAGAAAATTACTCCTATGACTTTCGCAATCTGTAATGCGGGTTTGGAATGTCGGAACCTCTGTGAAATTGCTCTATGGCCATCGATCTAGCTCTATCTCCAATCTTGACTATTCAATATCTTAAGAGCGGAAGACCTCCTTTTTATCATTTTTCTTACTGTGGCTTGCTCATCCATTAGGAAGTTGTTAATACTTATCCATTTTTGGGAGTTTTTGCTTCTTCTTTTGGAGTAAAAATTTAGTGGGAAGGCTTGATATTTCGGTAGGGGGTACCCTTTCCTTCCCCTGTGGGATTTTTCTTAAAGGTGATAACAAATTCCATGCCGTGTTAATGCATGGAATTCTAATTTTAACCGAGGAAACTAAACTTTCTAATTTCCACCGATTTCATGCCCACAAAAAAAGACTTCTAGTTTTTTCTTGAAACCATTGATTTAGCTTAGGGGCATCAATTTCACCCACATACAAATCGATGTCAATACTTTATTCAATATTGAAGGGTGTTAGTAAATTATTAGAAATTCCCTTTTCTATCATTGGCAGATATTTTCATTCATTTTTTCTTTTAAACTAGAACTCAACACATGAGGAAATTTATGTATTTTCATCTTAGGCATGACTACTACAACTAATAAGGTAGCATTCTTTGGCATGCTTATGAAAATTTGTCAGATAAAAAAATACAATTGGATAAGATGACTCTATATATTGGCAAGTTTGGCTTTCAACCCACTTCCTTCTTGGTTGTATCCCATGTCTTTTGATTAAGACTATTTCTTTCTATTTCTTTCTTAAATATCAATATTTTATGGAGCTAAAAATACACCTTATTGCAGTCTTATATGACTGTAATGTGCATTAATATATGTCCATGTATACCTTATAAGGGTTTTCTTCATAACACAACTCTGTTAGTAAAGGTGTAGGTAACTCCAATTATAAACTTCTTCAACTTGCACATTCCATGCAAGTAGTGTCTCACTACTCCAACTTGCATGTTCTGTGCAAGTAGTGTATCACCAAGGTTGCTTGAGTGAGTTGTTCACATGCACTAATATATGTTTATGCTCAATGGTTTTGTTCACCATAACACTTTCTTTATTTTATTTAATATATATTAAAGTTCTATGAGTTTGTTAACATTATATGACTTTGTCACCGTAAATACTTTATGTCTTCAATGCTACGCACATGTAACTAGTATACCCCAAAGCAGTGAATATCGAAGAGGATCAAACATAAATATGTTGTAGAAAAAGAGGAGGAGATTGTGTCATAGTTGATTTTTTGTTCACATAATGCCTCACTAAATGAAATATAATGAAATATTTTAAACACCAAGACTAAAACCATGTGTAATGATTCAAATTCCTTATTAGGATTGTTTTTTGGAAATTGATGTAGATTCACTAAGGTTTCACTTATTGTGGTAATGAATCCTTATTTACCTAGTAAGCATCCCAAGCCATGATGACTTGAAAATTGGTAGAGGTTCTTTCCCAATGAAGGTAAAGTGATGGATCCATTCCACAAATGGAAACCACTTTATGCAAATAATTTAACATCGTAGCAATTATGAGCTCGTCATATGTTGATCTTAAAATGTACCTCGTACTTCACCATTCAATTTTAGTATTTGGAACAAACCATAAGAGTTTATTTTCATTGATTCCCAATGGCCATCGAACCATGAATCATGATTAAATTAAGCCATGCATTATGCTCAACAAATCAAGTATTTCTCTAACTTTAATTAATGTTTTGTACAAAAAATGGTACGTGCAAAGATTATAATAAGTTCCGCAAACCGTCGCTTGTATAGAAAACATGTCGGAATATTCCTATAATTTATAGTTTCTAAAAATAAATTATCATCGGATATCTGATGACATTAATCTAGTGACCCTTATAACTTGGCCAGGTCGAATATCCGACGACACTAATTTATTGATTGTTGTAACCCAAACATGTTGGATATTTGAATTTGACGTGGAGACGTTGGATATTCGACTGCACAATTTGAATATATGAAAACGCTAGTAGGATATTCGATGGTCGTCGGAAATTCGACGAACTCTGGGATCAATTTAAAAAAAGAAGGGAAAAATCGTAATTATAAAGGTGAAATCCGACGACAAGGTCAATTTCGTTAGATTTTGTGTTCAAATCTGGTTGTGTTAGAAGTCACAATAGTTGATCCCATATTTCCATAGAATGACTAGATGATGGAAATCCCTAGTGACTCAGATCTAGAGGCATCTATCCAATCACAACAGTGCAATGAAAATGAGGCCAGTGCACAATAGGACCCACAGATGGAAGAAGTCCAAACTGAGCAACAAGTATAACTTTTAGAAATTCTTCCATCACACCAAGTGCCTGAACCTATATCACCCAGAGCACAGATTGAACACTGGGGACAAGACCTAGGTAACTGCCAGGTTATCCTCCAATTTTTCCAACCACATCATGATGTCACTCCTTTCCTTTTGATGAAGTTCAATAGAGGATCATCAGTAATAGAACAATATTCAAGGAAGAAGGAAACCACTTGTGTGATGATTCAACATAGCCCATATCGAGTGGGATGCCACTATAGTCATTTCCCCTTGAAGTACCAACACTATATTATACTGCTCTGATTCCTCAACAACTGTTCGAATAAATATGCATTGCTACAGAAAAAATAGAATTCCATCTAGCATTTGCCGAAATATAGCACAAAACCATCAAGTAAGCATACAATGAAACATACATTCAAATGGATAATGCTATGGCCGCCAAGGAAGCAACACATAAAGGAAAAGCAAATACGAATGATACCATTACTAAATTGTGCGATCAATTGTTCACAATGTGTCCTTAAGTCCACCATCATGTACTGGAAACACCCAAGGAGATATCAATCGCCATCTTACAAGAAATCTTCAGCACCTATGTGTCTCTTGGAAGAAAATTTAGACCGAACGCACCAAACTCTTAAACAAATCATCACCATCTAGAATCAAGGAAATGAACAATAGATACAACTAATGGATCAAGTCCCACAAGTGAGAAACACTTTGGAAAACATTCACAGCCAACTTCAACAAATAATGTAGAAAAGTTAGGATATTTTCATGGCATTAGGTCGACATCCTTGAAAATAAACAATGACCACTAGAAGCCCTGTGGGAAAAATTTAAATAGTTGAACCATGAAGCACAACCTATAGTCAATCCCCTATAAAGGGAAATCAAGTATAAGGAAACCCAACAACTTGATAATGAGATGGATATCCTTCATGACAAAGTCTATGCTTCCAAACAAACTTTGTGGGAATTAAAGTCTACAACACAAACATCCTACCCCGATTTACAATCGTTGGACCACTTTGTAGATACATAGATTCAACAATTAGAGTACCAAAAACCCACCCTCACAGATATAGATAAATCCTATTATTTCTTGGCTAGTACCAACATCTTGGAAGGTAAATGGGATATGAAGTTGGATGAATATGAATATCTCAAAAATGGGCTTTTGCAGAGGTACCAAGGTTTGCTCCTCCATTTGAAGAGCCAATGTCAATAACAAACATGCAAGGATAAAAAATGAAATTTTTTTCACTCGAGGGCAATTCAACCCTTATGTCCAGGGCCTATTAGATCCTTCTTTTTGGAGAAGGAACAAAAGGAAGAAGGAAAAAAGAGCATAGAATAAAGAATACACGAGAATTAAAGAAAGATTCTAACAATCGTAATCATTTTGGATCCACCTAGAAAGTATAAAAGGAAGAAAATATAAGGAGAAGATGGGAGAAGGAGAGACGATAGACCAAAATGTGAATAGATCATAACCAGAGTAGCTGAAGACAGAGACAGATAGATCCACAATATAATTTTGTGTATCTGGATTTTGGGTAGTTCGTTTTTCTTCTATGTTTTTCTTATTCTAAAACAGGTAATTCTACGATAATTGTAAGGCTGTAGAGTCATATTGTAGTGAAGTTCATTTGCTATAATAAAGAAGGTTTTTTGGGCCCCTAAATTTTATGTTTTATGCTCACCTTCTCAATGTCTATCTATTATGTTCCTTAACTGGTTGCTATAAGTAATGTTAATGTTGCGGTGATCTATATTGAGTAATGTTGTGATATCTTAAGATGAGATCTATTGTGAACTAAATGTTAATAATATTTCACACCCGTATCCTTACAATTAACCACTCCCTATTAAACATAGATCTATGTTGTGATTTTTGTGAGACCTTCCCCTTTGTGTGATTGAAAATTCCAACACTCTAGACTACAACGGTTCCTTTGTTGGCCCATGCACATGAACCTAATCTCAATTTTGTGCCAGCATTATGGTTGAACTAAAATTGTCAAAATGGATATATTAGATTAGATGAACTATTAATGTGTGTATTTATTTATTCTTATGGAAAAGATTGCAAATTAGTGTTATGGATTAAGATCATATGAAGTGATCATGTGTATGATGGAAATATTGATATGCAAATGCCTGTATGGCAAAGCAAATGTATATTTTGTAATTATTAATAATAAAAATTATAATTGGTTGTGGTTGAGGCAGAACGCTGAAAAGATCAGGGACTTGTGTATTCACCAGAGTCAACAAGGGGGTTAAAAGGCCTTAGGTGGGGAAAAATTTGGTAAAACCATTTTATAATGCTAAGTCCCTAAAAATATCCAAAGTTTTGGCTAAGTCAAAATTCCATATAAATGACTTTAGTTATGTTTTTAAAATCATAATTATCAATTAATTATGAATACGTGGGATTAAGGAAAGTGTTTATGTGTTTTAATTAAAAGAGAGAGACATGGGTGTCTTGGAGAGCCCACGTGGTTTAAAATTGTCATGCATTTAACTTATGCATGCAAGTGGGAAAAAGGATCCAATTCCTTCATTCTGAAAAAAAGAAGGGCAGGTCTGAAATTATTTGTGTCGGGGAATAAGCCTGAAAGAATTCGAAAGGGGGGGGAAGTGCACAAGCACATGAAGAAAACTGAGTCACGAGAAGAGGATAATTTGATGATTGAACCTACCTATATTATCCCTGAACCTTTGATTTTTTAAGGTTGTTTTTTACTGTTGTTTTGTGGTCAAGGAAATGGTGAATTGTACATAAACTGTCTTGGTGGATTTCCTGTGCACTGGTTAAGCAGTGATGGTTTTCACTGTGGTGTGATTGGAATGAAACCAGGATGGGAAGCATATGGTTTGGCATGGAATTTGCTTAAGCCTATATTTCCTAGATGCCTGAAATTTTGTGTGAACCTCTAAAAGTTGCGAGGAATTACCCATGATAATCTTGTGATGGAATGATAGTGGGTGGAAGGAATGATTTTATGGTGAATTCACAAGTCTGAGCTTGGGGGTGGTGTTCTCCTGAGAGATTAATGATCCGAAATAACTATGGTTGGGTGGAGTGTGGATGCCACGAATCCAGTTTCCTGTGTTAATCCTTCTCGCAGTAAGTTTATTTCCTATAAATTCTGTTTAAATTTATGACAGGATAATTAATTATTTACCGGTTAAAGATTTTCATGATTTTACTTGTTAAATTTCCTGAGTTTGGATACAAGATAGGAATTTACATTTTATTTGGTTTGATTCATGGGCATGAAATAAGTGTAAGTTTAATGATGCATTATTGCTTGGAAATTTATGCAAGTTTGTTATTTAATTAAGTCGAAGAAAAATTTCATTTCCTGTAGAAATTGTGTATTTATGGGTTTAAAAATGTAATGTTTAATGAAACTACGTCGAAGAGCAAAATGCTTGGAAAATTTAGAATAATGGATAAATAAGCTTGAATTTTGTTCATTTCTATTATTTTCCATTAATTTAAATCTTTATGGAAAGGCATGTGTGATAATGTTAGTTCTAACGTTTTACCGTGTAGCTCCTAAGTTCAAGGAAATGATGATGTAATTCATTAAGGATTATAGTCGGGGAGGAAATAGTTAATTAAATAATAAATGAAGTGGTCGGTAAAATTTCCCAACTAAATTTGAAATTATAAGTTGAAGTTAATTGGGAAAATAGAATTCTATAGTTTGATATAATTATTTAATAAAGTTTTGGTTATTGATTCAAATATGGGTTCGACCAATTTACCTAAAGGGTTAGGTTCGAACCATGGTCTGATTTGTTTAGTTGGAGAAATTAGATGTTTAAGTCTTAATTGTATTTATTAATTAAATGATAAACAATACCTTGAGCTAAGGCAAGTTTTTAGGATCCTTGTAATGAGTGGTATTATTGATTTGAAAACCATGGGTTGGAGTGGTATAACTACAAATTTATGCTTTAGTCCAAGTTAGACATATATGAATATGCTTAAGTTGAAGTTATATAATTCGACTTAAGCTCGGTAATTTTATTTATTTTAGTTCTATAAGAGATTTGGTGAATTAATATTTCCTTGATTTAAGGAAATAGAAATATGCATATACTTGTAAAATATTTCCTTGATTTAATGAAATAGAAATATGCATATACTTGCAAAATAATGATTTTTTCTTGTCTTAAGGAAATATTTGGGAATAACCAACAAATATCTACTTAAGTCGAAGTAGACTATATATTTATATTTAAAAGTTCACCATTTTCATAATTTTCAGGTTAGTCGACAATCGACAAATATCTATTTAAGCTGAAGAAGACTATATATTTATATTTAAAAACTCACTACTTTCATAATTATCGGGTTAGTTGGCAACTGACAAATATTTATTTAAGTCCAAATAGACTATATATTTATATTTAAAGGCTCACTATTTTCATAATTGTCGGGTTAGTCAGCAACCGGCAAGTATTTATTTAAGTCGAAGAAGGCTATATATTTATATTTAAAAGCTTGCTATTTTCATAACTTCGGGTTAGTCGGCAACCGAAAAATATTTATTTAAGTCGAAGTAGACTATATATTTATATTAAGCTCACTATTTTCTTAATTTTCAGGTTAGTTGACAACCGACAAATATTTATTTAAGTCTAAGTATACTATATATTTACATTTAAAAGCTCTCTATTTTCATAATTATCGGGTTAGTCCGCAACCTACAAATATTTATTTAAGTCAAAGAAGACTATATATTTATATTTAAAAGCTCACTATTTTCATAATTGTCAATTAGTTGGCAACCAAAAAATATTTATTTAAGTCGAAGTAGACTATATATTTATATTTAAAAGCTCAATATTTTCATAATTGTCGAGTTAGTCGACAACAAACAAATATTTGTTTAAGTCGAATTTAGACAAGTATTTGTTTAGTCGGTTAACCGACCGACTTCACTAACTCGTTCGTAGTTGGATATCGACCATAGTTTGATATCGACTGTAGTTTATGAAAAATGGTCAGAATTCCTAAGAATAAATTTTATAGGGAAAGATTTAGAAATGTTATTTTTGGTCCAAAATTTATTATGGTGGAGTAAACTTATTTAATAAAAATAACATAATTTGTTAATAGTATGGGTGCATAAAAATATGTCTTACTCTTTTTATTTAACGTGAAATTTAATGAACAATAAGTTTTGAAAGGAAAAGAATAAGTCGAAGCTCTATTTACCTTTAACCTAATTAAAGGGTAGACAAATAAATAAAGGCATGTTAATTTAAATTATTAAAAATGTCTATGCTCTAATTTAATTTTTAGCTTTGCATTTGTGCATTAAACTATTTTGTATGAATTTGATTAAATAAATGTCTCATAGATTAACTTTAACCTAATCAAAAGAGATTACCTTTAACCTAATTAAAGGGTATACAAATAAATAAAGGCATGTTAATTTGAATTTTTAAAAACGTTTATGCTCTAATTTAATTTTTAACTTTGCATTTGTGCATTAAACTATTTGTATGAATTTTATTAAACAAGTGTCTCATAGATTAGTGTTAATGCATAAATCCATCGGTGCGGACACCAACCGATCTCCCTAGTCCGAATGGTTCGGATCTAGAACAAAGCAAAACAAGAATGAAAACCATTCCCTATATCTATCAAATTACTTGAATACAAAGAGTCTAGTCCATACCTTATTTACGAAGGTCGACGTCATAGCTTGAAGATTTCGCAATCCAGCTTGTTGATGATGAAATTACCTGCAAAAGACTAAAAAAGACAAGGAAAAGAGACTAAAAGATAACATGATACATCTAAGCAATTGACCAAGGAGAACTACTATAAATGAAATTACACATAATTTATGGGAAATGAAGACATTGATGTATTAATTAAACTAGAGGAAAGTATTACAATCAATGAAGCCTTGGTGTTGAATATCCCTTCCAACGGAACCTTGCCTCAATTTTTCAATCATGGAAGAATGGAATCCTGGCTCAATTTATACAGCATTTGGCTATTCCCATTTGAACCCCCCTCCCATGAATAGGAGCTTCATTTATAGGCAAAAAGAGATGAGGGGGAGAGGAGAGGATTAGGGAGAAGGAGGAGGTGGGATCCTACTAAGATTTCAAAAATACAAGGTGTGAAGATAAGAAAAGATGAGGAAGATATATTGAGAATGATCACGATGTGAACTATATTTTCATTTATTTAATTCTTAAAAAATTATTGTCTCTAATTTCTGGTTTAACAATTTACTCAATCCTTAATACTTATTACTAACATTATGATAATCCTCGTAAATGTATCTGTGTTTTCAACTTAACCTGTTCCTTACAATGCTGATCAAACTCCAGTTTTGTGTCACCACTCACGACTGAAACTAGCCTAGATCCAAATCCTATGCTCTATCAAGCGTCGAGAGGGATCAAATATCCCAAGGTGCAAACCTCTTCTCAGGTATTGCACTCAAGGAGCTTTTCGAGGAGAGGTTTGCACCTCGGGAGATTTGATCCCTCTCGACACTTGATAGAGCCTAGGATTTGGATCTAGGTTGGTGTATTTTCAATTCATGCACCAATTTTTCCTATGCATGAATGTAGGGATAAGTTAACTTTTTTTTCCTATAGTAAGTATATATGTTATTTATATTTCAAAATTTGTAACAATTTTCAAGTTAAATTGATAGTTATGTATTAGTTGAAAAATTCAATTCACATTCAATTTTCAATTTGTCAATTTCCACATCAAATTTCAAGTTACTAGCAATTTTAAAGTTCAATTGACAACTATCAAGTTATTAATAATTATCAAGTTAAATATATATACTTGATTTTCAAACTTTACTAGCAATTCTCAAACTAAATGTACAATTTCAAGTTACATACATATTTAGTTATTTTGAAATTAAGTTACAAACAATTTTCTTGTTTTTAATGTATTTTCAATACTTGCACCGAATTTTTCTCAAGTCACTAGCAATTTTTAATTTGTTAATTTACATGTAACAAATTTCAAGTTACTAGCAATTTTAAAGTTAAATGTACAAGTTACTGCCAATTTCAAGTTACAAGCAATTTCAAACTTTATTAGCAATTTCAAATTTCAAGTTACTAGCAATTTCAAATTTTATTTAGAACAATTCTCAAGCTAAATGTATGAGTTGGAAAATTAAATTCACATGCAATTTTCAATTTTTCGATTTCCACATCAAATTTCAAGTTACTAGCAATTTTAAAGTTCAGTGCACAACTATCAAGTTAAATATATACTTGATTTTCAAACTTTACTAACAATTCTCAAGCTAAATGTACAATTTCAAGTAACATACATATTTAGTTATTTTGAAATTAAGTTACAAACAATTTTCTTCTTTTTAATGTATTTTCAATACTTGTACCAAATTTTTCACAAGGCACTAGCAATTTTCAATTTGTTAATTTAGATGTAACCAATTTCAAGTTACTAGGAATTTTAAAGTTAAATGTACAAGTTACTAGCAATTTCAAACTTAGAACAATTCTCAAGTAATTACTAGCAATTTCAAGTTACAAGCAATTTCAAACTTTACTAGCAATTTCAAACTTTACTTAGAACAATTATCAAGCTAAATGTACAATTTCAAGTTAAATGTGTACATATTTAGTTATTTTGAATTCAAGTTACAAAAACTTTTCTTGTTTTAAAAGTATTTTCAATTCGTGTACCAATGCATTTCAAAACACTTCAATTTGGTACTTTAAAATTAACCTCCTTGTATAATGCATTTCTGATTGAAATTCCCTTCACATGAATTTTGATTATGTAGGGAGAGATTATGGTCAGCCATCACATCATGGTGATCAAGAATAACATGACCCTTTGCCCCCTCATGATCCTGATCAGCCATCACATGACACCTTGACCTCTCACATTTAAAGTATAATTGGGAGTTGAAGTGGGGTTGGGAGGGGTGGAAATTGTCTAGAGGATTGTGCAGTTGTTTCTGCACGAGAAGAGCTTGGGAAATCGATCCCTAGTCGGACAGTTAGATAGCATGTCACTAACATAATTAAGTCATATTTTGAACAACATTCAATGATGGCACAAGCTCAAATCCTACATGTGTTGATAAAACACAAAAAATTGAAACGTGACACAAAGTTGTTGGGTTTTCAAGATGCTAAAACAAAATAGACATGTGAAAATGCAATAGAAAATGTAAGAACTGCATTACCTTCGTTTGGAAAATCAAGAAATAATGATATCTGGTCTGCTTGTAGGGAAATTACAATGGCTGTTTTGGCACAAAGCACCTCAAGAAATCGAATGCTATAAAAAATGGCATCATTGCTCAAAATTTTAAAAAGAACATTGTTCAAATATACTAAATTCAGGGTCCAGATAGATGAAAATGATGAAGCTACTTGTTGAGCTCTTATTTGTAGGGAAACCTATCGATGCAGGATTGGAGCGGGCATTAGAGAGAAGGTGATAGATTTTTGGGATAACCATTCTCACGATGATATTTTAGATCGAAAGCATCTCCTACGACAATGTTTATCCAGATGCATTTATCAGGAGCACTGTAAGCATGTGATGGAGATGATGGGAGTTTCACTTTATGAGGAATTCCAAGAAACCAATCCTGGTGTTTAAATATAATTTAGCATGTTCAACAAATTGAAAATGTGGTATATTAGGCCGAATACAATTCGCGACACTTGTTGCTACTGGTACCACATTGAATTTTAACTATACTATGACACATTTCTGGATTTTTGCAAAAGGCACTGGAACGATGAACTATCTCCTCACACAGTGCGATATTTTATTTGTATGATACTATGCAACATGAATCTTGAATAAGTGTTTTTCAATAAGAGGTGTGTAGGTGGGAGAAGATGCCCTGAATGCGGTGATTTGAAATCGTTCCATAGGAAATTTCCTATCGATCCAACACATCCTAGATTGTCAGATATCACAGCTATGTGGAAGAGGTACGAGTATGTCTCCATGAATCCATCATATTCTTCATTTGTGCCATCTAAGAGAATCGACTTGCTTGAGGATGAGATTCGTGTTTCATATTTCATGGAGAAGTTTCAAAGTCAGATTTATAAATACATAAAGCACTCCCATAGGTCCAGGTGGCAAGCTTCAAAATTTAAACATTCTCATGAGGTATTTGAGCCGGGCACAATCTTATCAGTGGTAGAATTTGCTGAGAACTACCCATTTGCTCCTTAGAGAGAGATACATAGTGAGTACTATCACTCCGACCAGGTGACTATCTTCATACATGTATTGTATAGACATGCTCAGGAAAGCATTGATGGTAGGGATAGCACTCCTCAGTCATGTGAAGTGATCAAGGAGTACCATTTTTATGTCAGTGATGATCGTGAGCATGACACATTGTTCGTTCAACACTGCTTTGGGTTGATTTATGATTCATTCAAGAAGAGAGGCTCTTTTTATTGGTTGAGTCTCCTTCATAAACAAACATGAGTCTGACACACTTGGAGTTTTTTTGAAACAGGGCATGGAAAGGGTGAACATGATGGTGCAAGTGCATGTGTGAAACGAGCACTTTGGAGGTACCAGATGAGTCATGGTGCAACCCGACTCAAATGCTCCATTGAAGCAGTTGATTGGTGCACACGTCATTTGGGACATCAAGGTCGCGAACAAGCAAGGCATGTGTGTAGGTAATAAACTCCAAAATCAATTAATAAGCTAATAACATTCAATATCATAATTTCCAAAAGAATGCCTACTTAGTAGGAATTTATATATGACAAATTGAATTCCATGCATATTCTTTTGGGATGTTGCCCTTGGTGATGTGAATAGATCCATGTTGTGGTATTGTGAGACCATACCTGGTACGAGGGAATTACATTATGTTCGGAGTAAAGACATGGGTGACATATTTTCCATTGAAACGAGGAAGTATGCTTGTTTTTGTGATTTTTGCATTGATGCAAATGGATGTGGGCTTCATCACTGTGAAAGTGATGTATATGTGAAACCATGGAAATATGTCCCTCTTAATCCAAAGGGCCCATATCCAATTCCAACATGGCAAGAGATGCACACTGACGAGCGAATGGTCTCACTAGATCATGATCAAGTTTTTGATGTGGTTAGGGAAGGTACAAGACTTCATTAATTAGCTCACTATATATAGTTAATTAGTTTACTATATATTACACATATACAAATCTTGTAGAAATGCATGTAGGATATTTGAATAATATTTGTAATTTATCTCGCAGGTGATGTATTCATTGCCATTGCACCCCCCCACAATCAAGAAAACGTGGCATATTATTTGATGCGGTGCACACAAATTAAAAGTAGGTTGGTGCGACCCTATCAAGATGGAGAGTTCACATACCAAATTGGAGACCCGGTTCTAATGGGACACTTTTTTGAAAGAGTGAAAAAGCGGGGTGCTTATATTATTTACAGATATTTTATGCCTGAATATATATCATGCCAATACAGTCATTTGGTGGTGGCAGATCGAATACATCTAACATAAATCAAGGTGAAGAGAGGTGAACCAAAGAGATGGAAGATGACAAAAGCTGACCATGACTGTATTATCGAGACTTGCATTCCTATAACCCATTGACCATATGAATGAGTTACATGTATGCCATGTGCATCATTGACATATATGTCATGTTGTCTTGTTGAAGATTTTATTGGATATTTTTGTGGAGGTTTTTTTTTCCTCATTTATATAGGGTTTGTTTTGCAAGGTGACCAATAGTTTTATAAATTTATTTTTCTAGATGCTTTAATGCCAAGATTAAAAATACTAGATGGGAGTTTTTTTTTTAAATTAGGTCATGGTGCTCTGATGTGACAATCACATTGATACTTTGAATACACTTGAATGTATGGTCAGTGCTCCATGAACTTCCTCAATATCTAATATAAACATGTGTTAAATAGTCATAATCTCTAAAAACCAAGAATTATTATTTAATACAGTTCCACCTAACCTTATAAAATGGGTAGATTTTATTTGATTGTAGTTCTAGGAAACAATTTTTATTTAAAGTTTACGTGGATGGATAGAAACTAAATCATCCAAGAAAGAGCCCTAAGTTGCATGTATCCATTCATAGAATGTTTCATACACACCACAATCTTCTATATTTGATAGAAATAAAGAGATGCATCTATACATTGAATTTTCAATTGAAATTACACATTAAATTTGAAATTTTATTTTTAAATTTTAAATTGTAATTTACTTGGAATGTGTAAATTGTAAATGAATTGTAATGTGTGGACACCATAATGTAATTGTAATTTCAATTTTAAATTGTAATGTACACTTGAATTCTAAATTTTTTGCAATTGTAAATTGAGGTCAAAATTGAACTTTTAAATTGTAACTACACATCAAATTTTCAATTGAAATTACATATTAAATTTGAAACTTTAATTTTAGATTTTAAATTGTAATTGAATTGGAATGTGTAAATTGTAATTGAATTGTAATGTGTAGACAACATAATGTAATTGTAATTTCAGTTTTAAATTGTAATGTACAATTGAATTCTAAATTTTGAATTTGCAAATGTAATGTAGTCGAAATTGAACTTTTAAATTATAACTACGCATCTAATTTTCAATTGAAATTACACATTAAATTTGAAATTTGAAATTGTATTGTAGTCGAAATTGGACTTTTAAATTGTAACTACACAGAATTTTCAATTTAAATTACACATTAATGTAAAATTGTAATTTAAATTTTAAATTGTAATGTACAATTTAATTTTAAATTTTGAATTTGCAATTGTAATGTAATTGAGATTGAACTTTTATATTGTAATCACTGTACATTAAATTTGCAATTGAAACGACAAAACATAAATGTAACTGTAATAACTATATCTAGATGAAAAATAAAAGACGATCAACTTCATTTAATCAAGATACAAAATACACATGAAGACATCAATATGATGAAATATATGTAAAATATATAACAAAATATATGGAAAAGTCCATATCCAAAATATGTATGTATAGATCATCCAAAACATGAAAACATCCAAAATATGAAAATATCCAAAACATGGAAATGTATACATCATCAACTCATTGGCCACAACCCCCACGATCGGCCTTGTGATCGCCTTCACTTGTAGTAGGCCCATGCTGGCCTTGAGGTGGTAAACTATGAAAGAAGGCCTCGATCTCAACATCCTTTAAAATTTAAAATTGTGAACTTTGTAAGTTAGTTATATTTTGACCAATTTATAATATTCAACAAGAAGTGAAATTTTTTAATGGATGGATGCGAAAATCACCTGAGCCTAGTCAATGGTGATATCCGATCAGCCCTGTGATCGCCTTCACCTGTAGTAGGCCCATGCTGGCCTTGAGGTGGTAAACTATGAAAGAAGGCCTCGATCTCAACATCCTTTAAAATTTAAAATTGTGAACATTGTAAGTTAGTTATATTTTGACCAATTCATAATATTCAACAAGAAGTGAAAATTTTTAATGGATGGATGCGAAAATCACTTGATCCTAGTCAATGGTGATATCCGACATTTGGGTCGGAATATGGGTAGATGGGCCCTCATCAAGACCACATGGTCGAGCTGTATCCCAATCATCTGAGAAAGTGATTGCAACATCGACACCCACCTATAGTGATGCCTATGTAAGATGTCATTACATGTAATAAGTTAGATTTATTAAAAATGATTTAACTAAAACATAAAAGTTATAATTCAAGAATTAAAACATAAAGTATAAAATGGAATTACTAAATGGAAATGAATTGGAACATAAATTAAAACTCACCTCTGTGTCTAGGCCTGGTTGGTCAGGACCTTCGCGATCCTCATGTGTATCATCTTGAGCAACAGCCTTTCCTTTGTCCTGTACAATTTGAAATTCAAAGTTAGGCTCTAAAACATAATGTCTCAAATTAAGAATTAAAACATAAATGATTTAAATTGAGATTAATAAACACAAATTAAATTAAAACATAAATTATAACTTACCTCGACTACTGTGTCTGGCCGGTGGGGATGAGCGGATGGACCAACCAATGGCTCACTACAAAAGAGCTCATCCATGTATGTGGTCCCATGCATGGAGCAATAAAATACACCCCTTAAGTATTATTAAGCATTCAATTTACGACATATAATATGATGTAACATGAAAGCATATATACATAATTGTACAAAAATATACCTGTCTCAGAGCGTTGTATCTACGATACATCCGAAAGTATGCATCTTGGGCTAACCGAGCATACACCTATATGGCCTGGTCATCTAAAAAATTGAGCAGGTGATCGTCAACCCACTCTATCTTTGGTTTTGTAGGTGCAGGGGGTGGTCTAGACACCTCTCCCTACATAGCAACAACAAAACTGCCCATGCAAGTGAACAACGAGTCTGCTATCCCCTTCCTATCCTCTGTAGCAAGGTGGGATGACGATGTCATGTCACCTTCCCTGATGGCCACCCTCTCTGGAATATGTACCAAACTCAGAGGGGGTGGCATGAAAGCGGGGTCTCTACAAGCCCCAGGACGTTGGTAGGAACGTCCCCTACCAGCACCAAAGAACTTAGATCCCATGCTAGTGTATTCCAGGTGCATGTCTAGAACAAAATCTGCATATATGTGTTTTGAAAAGTACAAAGGGACCTGGTCATAGTGGGAGAACATGCTCCACGCTCTGATGAATCTATAGTATACATATGGTGCAGCAACCTCGAGCTTAAAATCCTTGAGCCTAAGCAGTTGACCGACAAGGAAGTGATGAGGGATGTCAAACAAAGTACCCTTTATGTCATGCCCTCTTGTGGCACCTTTTACATCTTCCCATTTATGGGGGCCCATGACATCCTATCTTCTCCTCTGGCATGTAAAACACCAAATGTCACTAAGAGGTCCCACTTTTTGGTAGAGGTCCAACATATCATCAACTACCGATAACATCATGAATAATGAGCGTCTAGTGGGAGAATCCTCCCTAAGTGTGCACACGCATGAGTGCACCCACTCTCGCTGGGTGGTAATATCAGCAAAAAGTGATGTGTGCAACCTGATCATCATATCATCCACCAGATGCACCTGGGATCCAAACAAAAACACAAATGTTAGTGAAAATATATATTATAACTTGCAAGTGAAATTCAATGCATTCTATATTAAAAATTTACTGAAAGTGTATCTAATAAAAAATATGCACTTGATGTACTTGTGTCCTGGTGCACATCCTCCTCCTAGGGATCAATATGTACACCGTCGGGATGAACCAACACACTATCTCTCCTACTGCTACCACCAGCGGTAGTTGACCCTGGTGTGGCCTCGCTCCTCGGTGAACGAGAGTGCTGCTGATGGCCACCCTGTTGGGAGACGTCGGAACCTCTCGTGCTCCACCGAGCACGAAGCAATGAAGTTCTCTCTTGAGAACTCTCTGTATCACATTTCAATTTTAATTTCAAATTCAAATTGAAATTCAAATTTCACATTTCAAATTCAGATTCAAATTTCAAATTCAATACAAATACAAATTCAATTTCAATTTCAATTTCAAAGTCAATTTCAATTTCAAATTCAAATTCAAATTCAATTTCAATTTCAATTTCACATTTCAATTTCAATTTCAAAGTTCAAAGTGCAATTTCAAATTCAATTCCAAATTCAGTTTCAATTTCAAATTTCAAATTTCAAATTCCAAAATCAAATTTCAATTTCAATTTCAAATTTATGTTTCAATTTCAACTTTCAATTTCATCTTCAATTTAATTTTCATTTCAATTTAATTTCAAATTTGTATTTTCAATTTCAATTTCACATACAATTCGAATGTCAATTTCAATTTCAATTTCATCTTCAGTTTTCGATTTGAAATTTCAAGTTTCAAGTTTCAATTTCAATTTCAAATTCAAATTCTATTTCTATTTCAATTTCCAAATCCAATTCCAATTCTAATTCTAATTCCAATTCCATTTCTCAAATTCCATTTCAATTCCAAGTTTCAATTTTCAATTTCAATTTCATTTCAAATTTCAAATTCAATTTCAATATCAATATCAATTTCAATTTGGTTTTCATTTTCATTTTCAATTTTGAAATTTCAACTTGTAATTGTGATCGATGAACACCAATAAGTCACAAGTCAAATTTCAAATTGCAATTTTCAAATTTTAAATTTCCACTTTCAATTTCAATTTCAATTCCATTTCCAGTTTCCAATCAATTTCAATTTCAAATGTCAATTTTCAAATTCAATTTCATTTTCAATATCAAATTCAAATTCAAATTTCAAATTTCAAATTGAAATTGCAATTGAAATTGCAATTGCAAATCCAATTGCAATTTTGATTTCCATTTCCATTTCAATTTTGAAATTTTAATTTCAATTTCATTTCAAATTTCAAATTTCATTTCAAATTTCAAATTTCATTTCAATATCAATTTCATTTTCATTTTCATTTTCAATTTCAAATTTCGAATTTCAATTGCAATTTCACTTACAAATTCAATTACAAATTTCAATTGCAATTGAAATCTGTAATTAACATTTCAATTTCAATTTCAAAAGTTTTCAAATGTTTTTTTTTTTATAATTTTAATGGTTTTTGTTACATGGTTATATGATCTTATATTGGAAAAAAACCGGGAACGCTTAACTGACAACGTTTATGTTGCCGGTTTTATTTTGAAATATGTATATTTGTTTTTCAATCCTCCTGGCATTCACAAAGGATTGAAAAAAAATGGGCAGCATTTCTGCTTGCCAATACACATTTTAAAATAAAATCGGTAGCATAAACACTACCAGGAAGTTTTCCCCTAGCATAAGAAGATGATGGCTTGCCTCTAGTATGATATCCATAGGTTGGAGACATGCCCCCCAAGCTTCATTTCGTTTTCCTACTCGTTTTCTTCATCCAATCAAACTCATGGTTACTAATAGGAATATATTCACCAGGGGAGGAAGAAAAAATAGGATTAAATAGCATAGGCAGATGAAATGAAGTTTCAGATATTAAATCTAGCAAAACACTTGAATCAAGGGGAGGGTATTTGTTAACGAGCTTGACACGGGAATAGAACTATGCTCGTGATGCTGGTTTCATTTTTACACAAGCTTGAAACCAAAGGTAAACTATGCTTGGGAATGGTTTCATTTTTACACAAGCTTGAAACCAAAGGTAAAATATGCTTGGGAGGACCCATTTTATTTTTTAATGAGCTTGAAGCAGAACGAAACTATGCTCATGGGAACCTATTTCATTTCTTAACGAGCTTGATATAGAAAGGGAACTCTGCTCATGGCACTTCATGGCTTCCAAGAGGACGACGCTCCAGAAGGGATACACATTGAGGGATAAGCCCCAATCATGGCATCTAAGAGGTCCCCATTGAAAGGAAGATAAATCATGTCAACTCTCGAATCTGAGGTTAACGAAGATGAGCAATCAAAGAGAATCCCGTGTTCAGTGGAAGTTGGAAGCATGGGATATAATGCCACATAATTTACCTATGACAGGTAAGATACCACATGGACATAATTCGGATGATCGGTAGTCGGACGAGAGTTAACAAACGAAATTTGGTCGATAGTCACAATGTGTCCTTCATGAGGTAAATACAACACTCGAAAGAGTGTGGACATGAGAGATTTCATCGCATAGACATAATCTCGTCCGAGGATCGGATTAAAATCCAAAGGAATCGAAACTGCCAAAACATCAATAAAGACCGTTTTTCCACCTAATGAAATAGGCAACTAAGGAACAACACCCAGAGGTTGACCATTTCCTCTGTTAAAAGCTAACCGATTTTGACTAATGGGAACAAGCTGCGGGGAAGCCATATCCTGCCAAGCATTTGAAGACAAAATGCTAACTGCGGCACCTTGATCAACTAGAGTATGAGGTACATCTATATGACCAACCTACAAAATGATTTTGAAATGTAGATAGGAAGGAAGGAAAGGTGCAGAGAGTCTGTTCCAATCGATTAAAATCGACTGATACCGAACCAAAGGTGGAATACCATAAGCCTCATTACTTAGGGGGGGTCCTGTAATAGAATGAGCAAATTCTCCCTACATGGTAGAATCTGTAGTAATAAGAAGAACCTGAGCAGTATTAGATTCACTCTCTAACGGGAGAGCGAGATCGAATGAGGATGAAACTAGATCAACCGCTTGGGTTTCACTCTTCAAGGGAGGAGTGGGATTGACTGAGGATGAAAGTAGATCAACCACTTGGGTTTCACTCTTCAAGGGAGGAGTGGGATCGACTAAGGATGAAACTAGATCAACCACTTGATCAACCGACGACAATTCAAGAGGCTATTTACTACAATTCATTGGAGGCTGTGATCGAGATACATAAATACCTTCCAATAATTAGGAAGCTTCGTCCATGAAGGGACAAAGGTAAGTATGGTGTATGTCCTTACATAATAAGCAAGGATTCTTGACTTTACTTTTCTGACTCTTAACCAAAGAGTCATTGGTTGACAAGGTATTATCAGCATGATTTCCAGAGGCTGACGATACAGGTCATTCTGAATCTCGCAAACATATTTAAAAGATCATGGGAATACCGAGGCAATCCTTAAGAAAATGGGGCCCCTCACAAATCCTGCAAGGGAACTTAGGTTTACGAAGATTCGAAACAGGTTCATCAATACTCCCAACATGATGATCAATGGCTGGCGGGTTCCCAACATGATGGTCAGAGGTTGGAGCTTTGACCTTCTGCTTAGTGTTCTTCTTCTTAGCCTTCGTTTTCTTCTTCTTCTTCTTATCCACTTGCTTACTAACATCAGATTTTTTGGCAGACGAAGAGGAATACAGGGAAGCATACTCAACATTTGATGAAGAAGGCGAAGGATCAACGTGAGGTTGATGCTCTTGTGGGGGAGGAGTGTGATATGACACAATTGGTGCACTTGGGATAACTGGATTGGGGAATAACCATACTGGTAATCCTATAGTCAATCTAGGAAGGATCAAGGTGGCCATGGAGGGAGGAAAAACACCTCCATATGGGGGAAAAACAAAAGACATACCCTGAAAATGGGTCTCTTAGTTGGTAGTCCTGAAAGAGTTTCCCATGTCTAAACTCTCTAAGAACCTCTAATTTACCACACAAATCAAACACTACTCAAATATAAAATCAACAAGTAGTCTATGAAAGGGATGGATAAATAAGCCATATTCTCATAGGATTACCAAATTGTCACAACTCGCTATATACTGTAGGGTCCACCAATTATACTCAGCCCAATATTTTAGAGCACTAACCAAGGAGGATTGGGACCGTACCCCTGACCGTATAACCCGGCTACCTAGCAGTACATGCGTAGTAATATCCTCAAGTGTTGTTCTCGGTGTATTGCAACAATAAGATGTCCAATAGGTTTACTTGGATAGTTCCACGATGCTAAAGGGGTCTCTCAATATACGCAAGGTACGTGGGAGCTCAAATCCGTAGTAGTGTTGTCTAATGCACAACTGTACGAAAGGGACATTCTTATATATTGTCGAGTACGTGAAGTACCTTTATATATACCCAAATATACGTGAAAGGTCATTCGATATACCAACGAGTACGTGGAAGAACCACACAGACCCCGGAATGCATTGCATGCAAGTAATGACAACTCCTATGCTTTAAGATGCCGGAACACGTCTCTAACCTATCATTTAAGTTGCTAAAGATTTTATGTTAACTAGCACTTGATTTTATCTTATGTGGTTAAGTGGATGCATGAAGTGTAGACTTGTAAAGTAAACAAGATGCACCACTAATCTAAATGAAATGCAAATCTTTCATTTTTCGATGAAGTCCTACTTAAAGAGAGAGTAAGAGTTTCTTTTTCCAAAGTGAACAACCCTGCGCAAATGCCATTTTAACTTTTTCAAAAAATGGTAAAAACAAGCCAATCCACACCAAAGAAAAAATTATTTGTAAACCTTAATAAGGTCAAAGAGACTGTACGATACACGATTCCAAAATGCCATTCATTTCGCTTAAAAAATGCATGCAAAATACTAGTTTTGACTAAAGGGGCCAAACATGGCTCCAAATCTCAAGAGGACCGAAAAAGGAAAATTTGTTGCTTTAACAAATAATGAGAGAGTAGATCTTTAATGAAAAGAAGAAAGGATCTAATCAATGTTTCCAAAGAAGAAAGAACATTTTCTAACCCCTAACTATGTGAATGTTGAAAGTACCTTTCTTTTCTTTTTATAAAACTCATATCTAAACCAAAAAAAGACTAGCTAAAAGCATAACTCTTTTTGGATTTTTCATAAATATTTCAAATCTAAGAAAGAAAGCGAAAATAAAGTTATTTCTTTAAACTAAGATGGAAAAAAAATATTTTCTTCTCTTCAACTATAAAAAACATAAAACACTGTACCAACCCAGTCACAAACCAAGCCACAGGGCACTGAAAGGTCTAGGCAGAAAATCAAGCCAAAAATCAACAGGTCAATGCGGGCTGCAAGTATACACCAGAGCATTGGTGGGTAATCAACACGGTCTCCTAAAGAGAAAAGCGCGGTGGAGAGACACTCTGTCTGAAGGCAAAGTGCGTCAGGCTGACAGTGACGCACAGTACATGAAGGTAAATTGCGTCGAGCTACCTAGAAAATTGAAAAAAGAAATATTTCAAGCCAATCAATGGACTTTAGGGTGTGAGACCTAAAGGGAATTATATAGTGACATATAGACAGTCAGATATACTAATTGGATGCGATCTACCAATTGAAAATTAATCCAGATCTAATAAAAAATAAGGAAATCAAGGAAATCTACAACTTAAATAATTCATTCCCCAGTATGGTCGCCATTTTTGTTAACAGATAAATCCGTCGGTGCGAACACCAACCGATCTCCCTAGTCCGAATGGTTCAGATCTAGAACAAAGCAAAACAAGAATGAAAAACTTTCCCTATATCTATCAAATTACTTGAATACACAAATTCTAGTCCATACCTTATTTACGAAAGTTGTCCTCATAGCTTGAATATTTCGCAATCCAGCTTGTTGATGACGAGATTATCTGCAAAAGACTCAAAAGGACAAGGACAAGAGACTACAAGATAACATGATACATCTAAGCAATTGACCAAGAAAAACTACTATAAATGAAATTACACATCATTTATGGGAAAGGAAGACATTGATGTATTAATTAAAATAGAGGAAATAATTACAACCAATGAAGCCTTGGTGTTGAAGATCCTTTCCAATGGAACCTTGCCTCAATTTGCCAATCATGGAAGAATGGAATCCTGTCTCAATTTATACAACATTTGGCTACTCCCATTTGAAACCCCCTATCCCATGAAGAGGAGATTCATTTATACGTCAAAAGAGATGAGGAGGAGGGGAGAGGATTAGGGAGACGGAGGAGGTGGGATCCTACTAAGTTGGGAGGCGAGTAATATCCACCCTATATGGAAGTGATAAGCCTCCACGCGGGTCTCATTCGAGAGACTTCTCGAAACTTCTCTTTTTCCCTCGGTATAGGTACCGACACACCCTAGACACTAGCAACATGCATCGATGATGCGCTTTGTAATGGATCATGGTGCATCTATAAGTAAAAGATGTGCCTTGCTAAAAGGAAAGGTGTGTCGGCCTCTCTAAACATGGTTTTTACAAGGAAAAAATACCATGGCCCATCTTCCAAGGATTTTGGTCAAGTACTTCAGGTATTTAGACAAGGATAAAGTACTGTACCATGGTCTGTAATCGTGATGAGTACAAAATTTCCGTGTAACAATTAATCTATGGTTAAGATATTATAAGTTTTATGCTTTTGTTAAAATATTTAATGGGTCTTTTGAAAAAGTTTATGCTTCCGGTATTTTATTTTATAGTTAATATACACTTTAAAATGCATTTTTCGGAGGGGTGTGTTACATTATTTCTTTGAAAATAAGAATTCATACATAAAATACTCTTATTAACATTGCTTTTTAGACCTATGCAAAGATCTAGAATAGGTTTAAACTCAAACATTATGAGAGTGTTTACAAGATCGATAAGACAATCCAAATGAGGTTGAGCTCATAATCCTACAAAATCCATCACTTGATCAATGTGAATGAATATGATAAAAATAAATGAAAACAAAATAGGAAATAAAAAATATTTATCTTTCTCCTTCCTTTGCGAGCTTTGAAGAGTTACCTATTGTCAACAAACCAAGTTAGACCTACAAGTATAAAACACATAAATATTTAAGAAAGAATGGAAGCAACAAAGAAAATATCACTACTACCTTTACCCTCTTCCTATCTAGGCATAGCACCTTCATTTTACAGATGTAACTCGGCAATGATCAATTAGGTTTAAGGAAGGACGACGAAGCGAACCCTAAACCTAAAATGTTAAATGAAGTCCACGTAGGCTCAAGTTATCCCACTGCTAAGTTTTGGTTCAATTTAACGTTATTAATGAAAATTTGTTGGCAGGGTCTTATGATTAATAACCTGTGGTCAAAGGTTCTGCAAGCAAAATACATCAAAATTGATACTGTCAGCTGGCTCGGAAATCCGATGGGAAACTTTCACAATGCATCTTACTTCTGGAAAGGATTTCTAAAGATCCTTCCTTGGATTAATAGATTTTTTATTTTGAAATTTGGTGATGGTAAGCAGGTTGTGGTTGGTTTGGATCCAATGTTGGGGATGGAAACAAATTATATCCTTTCTAGAGGTTTGCGCATGTATTTTATGGAGTTGGGTTATATAACCCTCAATCATTTTAAAAGGATAACCCGTGTTTGGGAAGAACACTCTTATTGGCTTTCTTCTTCAGATTTTGGTTTGAGTGGCATTTGGGAACAAGAATGGGACAATTATATTCATCGGATTTTTTTGAATTCTATCCATATTTCAGATGATAGGGATGTCATATTATGGTCGAAAAATAAACAAACGGGACAGATCACTGCTAGATCTGCTTATCTTGCCATTGCATAATCACATTTCGAAGGAAATAGGTGTTGGTGGTATGGTCCATTATGGGCATGGAATATGCCACTCAAAATAAAGTGCTTTCTGTGGCTATCCTTCAACGATAAAATCCTGACTTGGGAAAACCTCTTGCGTAGAGGAAAGATTGGTCCAAATATATGCATTTTGTGTAAGAAAGTAGGTGAGTCTGTGGACCATCTTTTTTTCCATTGTTGTTTCTCTAAATCTTTCTAGCATTCTATTTGTATTTCGCTTAAAGTAAATGAGGTTTGGCCGGATTCGATATTTTCTTTGCATATAAGATTTGGATCAAGAGGAATTGGGATTACAAAAATATCCCTGCTATTGCAGCTTGGTGTGTCTGGAAGACGTGCAATGCTGCCATCTTTCATAATATTGCACCTGACATTAAAATTACCCTCTTCAATTTCTAGGAACTTTTCTTTTCCTACAAAAAATATGGGCACAAGGATAAAAATATTGGCAGATCTCTGAAATGGATTTTTAATGTTGCTGGCCTAGCTTATGGCTACTTTGATGGTGCAACATCAGGTCAAAGATGTGGTGTTGGATTTCACATTCACTGTGGTGAGAGTCTTTCTTATAATTTTTATATCTCGAGTGGGCAAGGTTCAAATTCAAAGGTTGAATTATTAGGTTTGTGGGGCATTCTCAAAGTGGCAATGATGCGTGGTTTGGGGTCTTACAAGATTTTTGGTGATTCTATGTTCATTATAAAATGGGAAAAGGGTCTTTTAAAGATGAAGGCTATTCACCTAAAGCACTGGAGTGACAGAGTCAAAACCATGATGAATTGGTTTTATGATCTCTCAATAGATCACATCTATAGGGAATTTAACGATGTGGCGGATTCATTATCTAAACTTGCTCTGGATGGGGATGGTGGAATAATTTTTTGGGAAGAATGGGTAGAAGGTATAAATACTCAAAATGGTTCGGTGTTCTTCTTGGACGATGCATATTAGACTTTATCAGTTGGATCGAGGACACATATGTTCCAGTCCTACTTTTGTAATGTCTGGTACATCACTGGTTATTCTGTATTGTGTCTTGTTTCTTGGCTATGGGATGTTTTTTGAGCTATCTAATATAGATATGCTATTAGAGCTATATATATATATTTTATTTATTATATAAATAACAAAAGTGCGGTATTTTTTTCCTCTGAAAAAAATAAAATAAAAAAAAATAAAAAATAAAAATCATGATGAAAACTCTAAATTTCAAATTTTTAGATGCTCTCCTTGTTTTAGTCCACGTGTAATTCCTCTGTAGCAATTACATATAATGCTTGTGCCATCTTACTGATTTGTTGTATGAAGAATGCATGAGAGGATTACAGTCATCTTGGATGCATTGTCATTATGATATCCACTGCCCGCGGGATTCCAATGACATTAACATATACCTAGAAGGTAACTTTAACTCTTAGACGCATCTTAGTTGTGTCCAACACCACATTACTTGACTTTGTGGTAACATCTAAAAGGTCAACTACTGTTGAATGACCTGAGAGGCAGTGATACCGATAACAACATCCTTTTTCAAAGGTAGAGACATTCAAAATAATAAAATAAGTCTCCATGTGTAATGCATATTTTTTACATTCTCATGCACGCGTTTGTTATATAGCGACGTGGTTTAGCACTTTGAACCTTAGTGGAATCTTGTATTGATCACTACAGCCATTGTTTTGAACAAGAGACAACAAGACTTCTACCAATATAAACCATTTTTCTCTTGCCAAGTAATGACATCGAGCATAGGTGGAAGATCCATCTATTTATAAACTCCTTCCATGCATAGAATGCTTTAATGGGGAAAGGTTCTTCTTTTGGAGATCCAATCGTAGAATACATGATTACAAGGTGTAGCAGTAGGACGTTTTTGAGGAATAAGACAAAATGGGAACTTACTCAAACTATCTATATTAGAAAATGATGTTGAGGAAGATGACCTCTCTCGTTTCAGAATACTTGGCTTAGTAATTACATTACCATCTTCACTTAAAACTAGAGCACCTCTACCTACTAGGTGTTTGATTCAATGACTTTCCAATAAATACATAGTGAATCCCTACAACATGTTTAGATAATGATAATAGAGATCCTCAAAATAAAGAGTGTTGGTTGTGGGGCCAGATCTTCTAGTCTCATAGATGATATTGTATCAGTTGTGTTTGTACCCCAGTTTTATATGATATGTAGGTGGCCTATACAGTAACCCTAGTGGGGATCACCCCCCCTGGTTGGGGGGTCCGGGGGCCAGCGGTCCCCCAGTGGGGGTTTGGGGGCAGCGCCCCCAAGAAATGGGGGTTTGGGGGAAACGCCCCCGAAGAAAATTTTTGGGGCTGTTTTCGCCAGCTATTTTGCGAGCCCATGGTTTTGGGTATCCCGTGGTATTTTCCCATTGTATTTCCCTTATAAAATAAAGACATTGTAATACGGCTAGGGATGATGATGTATTAGGTTTTATGCATTGTAAAGATCTTTGAGATCAGGAGAGAGACTGTGAAACAGAGAAGAGGAAGTGCAGCGATTGTGCTGCAGGTTGTATCCCTTCACCTTGATGGACGGTTATAATAATAAGGACTGGAAAATTCAGTGTGGACGTAGCCCAAGTTGGGTGAACCACGATATATCTGTGTCTCTCTTGTAATGTGTATGTGTGATTATATTTGCATTTCCGTTTATTGTTATTGCTCTGCGATCTTGTTTTTCTAACAAAGAGCATCCGTTTTTGCATAGGAAATTAGTGTTAAATTTTCAGAATTTACTTCAATCTGATCTAGGATCTTAACTGAGAGAACAACATGTACAACAAATCTACAACATATCAACCATGGACACAATAATGCAAGCACACAAGAGACACAGAGTTTACTTGGGGAAAACCATAAAGGTGAAAAACCCTAATAACTTCCTCAGAGATAGATAGAGCAATGATACAACCAGAATACAAGAGATAGTCTTCTCCTAGCAGCAGAGCCTCCTCCTCCACAAGTGCGTCACTCTTCCAAGTGTGAGTGAGAGAATAGAATGTGTAAAATGAGAGAGACACACTCTCTATTTATACACTAACTTGACTTGACCTTTACTCAACTAGGTCGGCCTCAACTTAACCACTTAACATAATGCTGCTTGGGCCGACCCCCACTAGGGTGGTCTAATAACCATTTGACCCACATGGCCGACCCCCAATAGGGTGGTCTAATAACCCTTTGACCCACATGACTTATACAGGGCCGAACCCAACAAGGTGGTCTAATAATCCATCAAGTATAAGTTACGACACTTACAATATAAATGACGACACTTCTATATAGAGGAATAATAACATCTCTATAGGAATACAATATACATATATGTGGAATACATTCCGAAGTTACATATACATCAACACTCCCTCTTAACTAGGAAGGTATTTCTCGACATAGGTCTTCTAGCACAAGTCATCTTCTCTGGATCATCGTCACTGGATAATCGTCATCGAGTCATCATCATCGTCACTACTGCTGCTATCTCAATCAATCTCTGAATCTACTCATCATAGGAAGTTCTACAGAGCTAGTCCTTTTTCATACTTGATGTAGGCCCACCACCTGCAGGTCTACATCATTTGTGTGAACGGTCTGATAGAGGTGGCCTCTCAGGACTAATTTTATGTGCGGATGCAATACCGGAAAGAGTATCCCAGGAACATTTATGTTCCTAAGCATGACCGGCAAGATCTCCCAGGACTGATTACATGAATCTCCTCCACAATACCTTTAAAGAGCATCCCAGGAACATTATTGTGCTGCAGCACGACCGACAAGATCTCTAAAGACCATCTTAGGACTTATTACGAGCACACAGCTCAACCTCTCGGATCTCCAGGACTGATTACATGTGGATAGAAAAAACCTTTAAAGAGCATCCTAGGAACATTTATGTGCCGCAGCACGACCGACAAGATCTCCCAGGACTGATTACATGCTATTTGCACAACTTGCCACATATCATCTCTGACCTCCAAGTATCAACCTGATACTCATGATCCAATGGATCATAATCGCACGAAGCATCATCCTGATGCTGATGATCATACTGATCATCATCATTGTACTGTCCTGGTACATACCATGTGGAGCAACATCCTGAATCTCGTCATCATGGTCATCCTGATCATACAATGCATCCACCTGATGCATACCAAGTATCTACCTGATACATATCATCATACATGATCCACCTGATAATACAGTGTATCCACCTGATACAAATACAAATACATGATACATATCAACATTCATGATCTACCTGATCATACAATGTATCCACTTGATACATATACAGATACATGGTCCAAGCATCCAACATGATGCATATGCAAAATACATACAAATGATCCAACTGATCATATCCAGCATCAAACATGATGCGTACATATACATATACATATAAATGATCCAACTGATCATATCCAGCATCCAACATGATGTGTACATATACATATAGAGCAGTAACTAGAGCATCGTCCTGATGCTCATCATCCATGATCCTCCTGATCATCATAGCATCGTCTTCTTCAGATCATCTCATCGTCCACGAAGCACAGCCCAGATGCACATCATCTAGTACTTACACCACCGACATGGGAGAACACATCTACCACCATTCAGGGAAGGCTCCAACCCTTACTTTTTCACCATGGGAGAACACATCTACCACCATGTGAGAATGGCTCCAACCCTTACATCTACACCATGGTAGAACACATCTACCACCATGTGAGAATGGCTCAACAATTACATCACGACCATGGGAGAACACATCAACCATGTCAGAAAAGCTCATGTGCATCTGCATCTTCCCAACTCATCACTTCCCTTTGGAATGAACCTCGATTTGAAGAGCACCAAGCTTATCTCTAAAGTATTCAAACTGCACTCTGGCCAACGGCTTGGTCAATACATCTGCAACCTGCTCATCCATCGCAACATACTCTGCTTTGGATATACTCAGTGCTACGCACGACTGCTTCCTGCTAAACCAAGAGATCAGACCTGATCCCATACTGAGGCAGCACCCAGAACTGCTCTTCCTATCTACAGCACTGCTTGCCCAATTTGAATCAACATAACCCTGCAGGTTAAACTTTTGATTTGCATCATATTTGAGCCCATAATCAACTGTACCCTTCAGGTACCTCAGAATTTTCTTTACAACAACCAGGTGAACACTCCTCGGATCTATCAGGAACTGGCTCAATGTGTTCACCGCAAAGCAAATATTTGGTCTCATGTTCGTCAAGTACATCAAGGACCCAATCATCTGACGATACATAGTGACATCAACCGGTTCAGATGAAGCATCACATCGAAGCTTAAGGTTCGATGCCATAGCCTCGCAGTCCATCATCCGGAACCTCTTCACGATCTCTACTACATACTTCCCTTTTCCAAGGAAGATTCCATCTGCACTCTGCCACACCTCCATACCAAGAAAGTAGTGCATCATACCCAAGTTCTTCATCTCGAACTTGGCAGCAAGCTTCCTCTTAGTATCTACAATCAATCTATCATCTCCTGTTACAAATAAGTCATCCACATATAGGAGTAGAATCACAGGATTCCCTTTCTCAACCTTGAAGTAAAGGTTGGAATCCGCTTTACTCTTGGTAAAGCCCAAACTGGATAGAAAGCTGTCTATCCTACCAAGTTCTGTACATTAATGACTCCCTGTCATGTGTCTCAAAACCAAGTGGTTGCACCACATACACTTCTTCTTCAACTAAACCATTCAAGAAAGTGTATCTTCCTTTTCATCACTACAACATGCTTGATCTTGTAGATCCTCTTGGAAGTCACTACAGACTCCCCTTCAGGTCTTGGGACTGCATCTCAAACATCTTCGTGATCGACTGGTACTCCTCGATCATGGAATTCTTCCCAGATCCTGGGAACTTCAATATCTTCAATATTTTCAATAGATAACTTTGTTGCTGAACAAATGTTGTAGTCCTTCTTTTGTAGATGATGGTATACGATCTTTCCTACACAACAAGTTAAATTAAATGATTAGAAAACATCTCATAGTTTTCAGAACAAATTCTTACACATAAAGAAATATGTCATACAGTCATGCAATTATCTTAGCCAATGCATCAATACAACATTTATCCATGTTCCATAACTTTATAGATGCCTTCCAGTCTCTACCAGAACATTGTTAAGAGTGTGCACAACTCCCAACATGTCAGCAAAGAGGTTTCATTCTAGATAAGTAGCAATGGAATGTTGTATAGTGCCATAGGCCACTTACCCATCATATGTTAGTAGTATACTGTTCATCAATGCAACTATTCTAATATGGATAACACACAACCTAATTCTAGGAACATAAGCATATACGTCATTGAATAACATTATGTAAGAAATGACAATTCAAATACTTATCTTTGTTTGGTTGCTGGGTGTACGCCCTCTTGATCTTTGCTTCCTGGATTACCTGTCCTTGAACTTACATCCATCCTTAATCACTATGCATGCTTATTAGTATCATCATTCTATTATCCTTGAGGTCGCATACATAATCACACATTTATTAGTATAATCTTAATACTATCAAAACACAATAATCTTAAGCATGTATAGTCATGATCATTTCAAACAGAAATAATAAGCATTAGTATTCAAGGTTTCAGAGAAGTCTTCTTTTACTTGATCATAGGACTCTTCTGGTTAGTTAAATCATCAATCAAGATAAGAGATATAATATGCATAAAACCTATGATTATTCAAACCTATACCTTCATGATTCTTCTGGTTAGTCATATCATCAATTATGGTAAGAAACATAATATGCATGCAACCATGACTATTCAAACCTATGACTTCATGAATAATCACTACAATAGTATAAGATCCTAACACAAGATAGGATTCTAGCTTGATATAGGAAAAACATACCTGGATTAGCATGCTAGATAGATATGTCTAACATACCCGCATAATGTCTTCTGGTTCTCTTCAGTGACTTGTGCTAGTAACCTGCATGTCTCATAAGTTAACCATTGTAGAACCAAGTTATACATACCTCGTAAGTAGATCTTCTATGTGATCCATGACAATGGATGAATCTTTGTCTTCATGTCACCATGATCATATGTTCTTGAAGTAGAACATGATTTGTCTTTCTTGGTGTACCTTTTATGTTAGCAGACAACATAAACCTCATACAACACCATAATGCATTAGTACAATCATAAGTGTCAACACCCTAACCAATGAATATCTTCTATCATGCATTCATAATTTTGTTAGGTGATACGAGAAATCTCAAATCAAGATTGTACTAACCATAATAATCATGAAGACAAACATACCATAAACTTAAACATGAACAAATCTCGAAACATGCCTCGATGAGTCATACCTGTCGAGATCGCTTGTAATCTTCTTATGTAAGGCCTTAGCCTCATATCCCTCTGAAACGGGAACTTCTTCACTTATGCAGGTGACCAATCCATCCTCTTCTAGGATTAACCCAATCCACTTGATTTGCAGGAACTAGATCTGGATCTGTAATAGGGTTTGTCAGAGAAACCCCAAAAATTCAAACTTCCGAAAGGATATAAATATGCGTCTTGATGAGCTAATCAAGCTGGTATATTCAGAATTTGAAAACTGCAAAGTTTCACCCCTCAAAATCGCCTTTTAGATTTATGGATTCACTAGGGAGGACCCTGAATTAGGGTTTGAGTTTACCAGAGCTTCACCCAACCAAAATATTTGATTCAAAACTCTAAGCTTCGAATTTTCTATGGAGCTTCCATCCACGGTCACAGATTTCCAAAATTCCAATTTTTGCAGAAGCCCTAATTTTCCATCTTTTCGATCAAAGTCCCGAACTGGGGTTTGATCAAGCTCGGCTTTCTGCCCAACCAAAAAATATGATCTTGGTCTCTAAATTTCTATTTTGATGAGTAGCATCCATCCGTGGTCTTCGATTACAAAAATTCCAACTTTCTCCGAAGCCCTAAATTCCGGAAGCCATGAATGAAGGTACTAAAAAATAATTCTGTTTTGACAGAAATATGTACCTGATTGTTTCTGGTGTAACTCTGAACTTTTCAATCCAAAGGGTCTAAAACATTTTCCTGAGATAGCCTGACCTGTTATCTTTCCATCCTGACAGGTCTAACCTCAATTGGATTCTCTGAGAAAGAGTTATTCCAAGTGTCGCAACGTGACCTGTTTATGGGATAATACTGAAGAGCAAACTTGTATGGCGTGCCACGTGTCACTAGTTCAACTTCGGCCTCTGAAATTTTTTTACAATATATCTTGACCTATTATATTTCCATCCCGATAGGTCTGACCTCAATTGGATTCTCTGAGAGAGAGTTATGCCAAGTTTCGCAACGTGACCTGTTTATGGGATAATACAGGAGAGCGAACTTGTACGGCGTGCCATGTGTCACTGGTTCAACTTCGGCCTCTGAAGAATTTTTTGAAGATATTACAGTCTTTGTACTACCTGTCATGTTTTATGAAATTTCATTTGGAGCTTCCTATCCCAATTTATGACATTTTTCCCAAGGTCACCTGATTTTGACTCAGATCTGGAAGAGGCCGAAACCCTATATTGTACAGATCATAAATCACAAAGTACAACGAATTAGCGGTTGTCCTTTGGACACAAGGTACATGTGGATCTGATCTTCGACTTGTAAAGGTTTTAGATCCAAAAACATCACCAAAATGGATTTATAGCGAAAGTTCTACGATGATTGGTTTTTTCCATATCAAGCCCTAGCATCGTAAGTGCAACAAGTGTCATACATGCCATATCATGCCTTCTTTTAGGCTAGCTCTGATACCATGTTAAATTTTCAGAATTTACTTCAATCTGATCTAGGATATTAACTGAGAGAACAACATGTACATCAAATATACATCATATCAACCATGGACACAATAATGCAAGCACACAAGAGACACAGAGTTTACTTGGGGAAAACCATAAAGGTGAAAAACCCCAATAACTTCCTCAGAGATAGATAGAGAAATGATTCAACCAGAATACAAGAGATAGTCTTCTCCTAGCAGCAGAGCCTCCTCGTCCACAAGTGCGCCAATCTCCCAAGTGTGAGTGAGAGAATAGAATGTGTAAAATGAGAGAGACACACTCTCTATTTATACACTAACTTGACTTGACCTTTACTCAACTAGGTCGTCCTCAACTTAACCACTTAACATAATGCTGACTGGGTCGACCCCCACTAGGGTGGTCTAATAACCATTTGACCCACATGGCCGACCCCCAATAGGGTGGTCTAATAACCCTTTTACCCACATGACTTATACAAGGCCGACCCCCAATAGGGTGGTCTAATAACCCTTTTACCCACATGACTTATACAAGGCCGACCCCAACAATGTGGTGTAATAACCCATCAAGTATAAGTTACGACACTTACAATATAAATGATGACACTTTCATATAGAGGAATAATAACATCTCTATAGGAATACAATACACATATATGTGGAATACATTCCGAAGTTACATATACATCAACACTCCCTCTTAACTAGGAAGGTATTTCTCGACATAGGTCTTCTAGCACAAGTCATCTTCCCTGGATAATCGTCATCGAGTCATCATCATCGTCACTGCTGCTGCTATCTCAATCAATCTCTGAATCTACTCTTCCTAGGAAGTTCTACAGAGCCAATCCTTTTTCATACTGGATGTAGGCTCACCACCTGCAGATCTTCATCATCTGTGCAAACGGTCTGATAGAGGTGGCCTCTCGGGACTAATTTTATGTGCGGATGCAATACCAGAAAGAGTATCCCAGGAACATTTATGTGCCTAAGCACGACCGACAAGATCTCCCAGGACTGATTACATGCATCTCCTCCATAATACCTTTAAAGAGCATCCCAGGAACATTTATGTGCCACAGCATGACCGGCAAGATCTCTAAAGAGCATCCCGGGACTTATTACGAGCACACAGCTCAACCTCTCGGATCTCCAGGACTGATTACATGTGGATAGACAAAAATTTTAAAGAGCATCCCAGGAACATTTATGTGCCATAGCACAACCGGCAAGATCTCCCAAGACTGATTACATGCTATTTGCACAACTTGCCACATACCATCTCTGACCTCCAAGTATCAACCTAATACTCATGATCCAATGGATCATCATCGCACGAAGCATCATCCTAATGCTGATGATCATACTAATAATCATCATTGTAATGTCCTGGTACATACCATCTGGAGCAACATGCTGAAGCTCGTCATCATGGTCATCCTGATCATACAATGCATCCACCTGATGCATACCAAGTATCTACCTGATACATATCATCATACATGATACACCTGATCATACAGTGTATCCACCTGATACAAATACAAATACATGATACATATCAACATTCATGATCTACCTGATCATACAATGTATCCACTTGATACATATACAGATACATGGTCCAAGCATCCAGCATGATGCATATACAAAATACATACAAATGATCCAACTGATCATATCTAGCATCAAACATGATGTGTACATATACATATACATATAAATGATCCAACTGATCATATCCAACATCCAACATGATGCGTACATATACATATAGAGCAGTAACTGGAGCATCGTCCTGATGATCATCATCCATGATCCTCCTGATCATCATAGCATCGTCTTCTTCAGATCATCTCATCGTCCACGAAGCATGGCCCAGATGCACATCATCCAGTATTGACACCACCGACATGGGAGAACACATCTACCACCATTTGGGGAAGGCTCCAGCCCTTACTTTTTCACCATGGGAGAACACATCTACCACCATGTGAGAATGGCTCCAGCCCTTACATCTACACCATGGTAGAACACATCTACCACCATGTGAGAATGGCTCAGCAATTACATCACAACCATGGGAGAACACATCAACCATGTCAAAAAATCTCATGTGCATCTGCATCTTCCCGACTCATCACTTCCCTTTGGAATGAACCTCGATCTGAAGTGCACCAAGCCTATCTCTGAAGTACTCAAACTGCACTTTGGCCAATGGCTTGGTCAGTACATCTGCAACCTACTCATCCGTCACAACATACTCTACTTTGGCTGTACTCAGTGCTACGCAGGAATGCTTCCTGCTAAACCAAGAGATCACACCTGATCCCATACTGAGGCAACACCCAGAAGTGCTCTTCCTATCTGTAGCACTGCCTGCCCAATCTGAATCAACATAACCCTGCAGGTTAAACTTTTGATTTGCATCATATTTGAGCCCATAATCAACTGTACCCTTCAGGTACCTCAGAATTTGCTTTACAACAACCAGGTGAACACTCCTCGGATCTGTCAGGAACTAGCTCAATGTGTTCACCGTAAAGCAAATATCTGGTCTGATGTTCGTCAGGTACATCAAGGACCCAATCATCTAACGATACATAGTGACATCAACCGGTTCAGATGAAGCATCACACAAAAGCTTCAGGTTCGATGCCATAGCCTCGTAGTCCATCATCCCGAACTTGTTCAGGATCTCTACTGCATACTTCCCTTGTCCAAGGAAGATTCCATCTGCACTCTGCCACACCTCCATACCAAGAAAGTAGTGCATCATACCCAAGTTCTTCATCTCAAACTTGGCAGCAAGCTTCCTCTTAGTATCTGCAATCAATCTGTCATCTCCTGTTACAAATAAGTCATCCACATATAGGAGTAGAATCACAGGATTCCCTTCCTCAACCTTGAAGTAAAGGTTGGAATCCACTTTACTCTTGGTAAAGCCCAAACTAGATAGAAAGCTGTCTATCCTACCAAGTTCTGCACATATATGACTCCCTGTCATGTGTCTCAGAACCAAGTGGCTACACCACATACACTTCTTCTTCAACTACACCATTCAAGAAAGTGTATCTTCCTCTTCATCACTGCAACATGCTTGATCTTGTAGATCCTCTTGGACGTCACTACAGACTCCCCTTCAGGTCTTGGGACTGCATCTCAAACATCTTCGTGATCGACTGGTACTCCTCGATTATGGCATTCTTCCCAGATCCTGGGAACTTCAATATCTTCAATATTTTCAATAGATAACTTTGTTGTTGAACAAATGTTGTAGTATTTCTTTTGTAGGTGATGGTATACGATCTTTCCTATACAACAAGTTAAATTGCATGATTAGAAAACATCTCATAGTTTTTAGAACAAATTCTTACACATAAAGAAATATGTCATACAGTCATGCAATTATCTTAGCCAATGCATCAATATAACATTTATCCATGTTCCATAACTTTCTAGATGCCTTCCAGTCTCTACCAGAACATTGTTAAGAGTGTGCACAACTCCCAACATGTCAGCAAAGAGGTTTCATTCTAGATAAGTAGCAATGGAATGTTGTACAGTGCCATAGGCCACTTACCCATCATATGTTAGTAGTATACAGTTCATCAATGCAACTATTCTAATATGGATAATACACAACCTAATTCTAGGAACATAAGCATATACATCATTGAATAACATTATGTAAGAAATGACAATTCAAATACTTATCTTTGTTTGGTTGCTGGGTGGACTCCCTCTTGATCTTTGCTTCCTGGATTGCCTGTCCTTGAACTTACATCCATCCTTAATCACTATGCATGCTTATTAGTATCATCATTGTGTTATCCTTGAGGTCGCATACATAATCACACATTTATTAGTATAATCTTAATACTATCAAAACACAATAATCTTAAGCATGTATAGTCATGATCATTTCAAACAGAAATAATAAGCATTAGTATTCAAGGTTTTAGGGAAGTCTTATTTTACTTGATCATAGGATTCTTCTGGTTAGTTAAATCATCAATCAAGATAAGAGATATAATATACATAAAACCCGTGATTATTCAAACCTATACCTTCATGATTCTTCTGGTTAGTCATATCATCAATTATGGTACGAAACATAATATGCATGAAACCATGACTATTCAAACCTATGACTTCATGAATAATCATTACAACAGTATAAGATCCTAACACAAGATAGGATTCTAGCTTGATATAGGAAAAACATACCTGGATTAGCATGCTAGATAGATATGTCTAACATACCCGCATAATGTCTTCTTGTTCTCTTCAATGACTTATGCTAGTAACCTGCATGTCTCATAAGTTAACCATTGTAGAACCAAGTTATACATACCTCGTAAGTAGATCTTCTATGTGATCCATGGCAATGGATGAATCTTTGTCTTCATGTCACCATGATCATATGTTCTTGAAGTAGAACATGATTTGTCTTTCTTGGTGTACCTTTTATGTTAGCAGACAACATAAACCTCATACAACACCATAATGCATTAGTACAATCATAAGTGTCAACACCCTAACCAATGAATATCTTCTATCATGCATTCATAATTTTGTTAAGGTGATACGACAAATCTCAAATCAAGATTGTACAAACCATAATAATCATGAAGACAAACATACCATAAACTTAAACATGAGCAAATCTCGAAACATACCTCGATGAGTCATACTTGTCGAGATCGCTTGTAATCTTCTTATGTAAGGCCTTAGCCTCATCTCCCTCTGAAATAGGAACTTCTTCACTTATGCAGTTGACCAATCCATCCTCTTCTAGGATTAACCCAATCCACTTGATTTGCAAGAACTGGATCTTGAGTTGTAATAGGGTTTGTCAGAGAAACCCCAAAAATTCAAACTTTGAATTTCAAACTTCCGAAAGGATATAAATATGCGCCTTGATGAGCTAATCAAGCTGGTATATTCAGAATTTGAAAACTGCAAAGTTTCACCCCTCGAAATTGCCTTTTAGATTTCTGGATTCACTAGGGAGGACCCTGAATTAGGGTTTGAGTTTCCCGGAGCTTCACCCAACCAAAAGATTTGATTCAAAACTCTAAGCTTTGAATTTTCTGAGGAGCTTCCAGCTGTGGTCACAGATTTCCAAAATTCCAATTTTTGCAGAAGCCCTAATTTTCCATCTTTCCGATCAAAGTCCCGAACTGGGGTTTGATCAAGCCCGGCCTTCTGCCCAACCAAAAAATCTGATCTTGGTCTCTAAATTTTGATTGTGATGAGTAGCATCCAGCCGTGGTCTCCGATTACAAAAATTCCAACTTTCTCCAAAGCCCTAAATTCCGGAAGCCATGAATGAAGGTACTCAAAAATAATTATGTTTTGACAGAAATATGTACTTGATTGTTTCTGGTGTAACTATGAAATTTTCAATCCAAAGGGTCTGAAATTTTTTATTGAGATATCCCGACCTTTTATATTTCCATCCCGAGAGGTCTGACCTCAATTGGATTCTCTGAGAGAGCGTTATGCCAAGTGTCGCAACGTGACCTGTTTATGGGATAATACTGAAGAGCGAACTTGTACGGCGTGCCACATGTCACTGGTTCAACTTCGGCCTCTGAAAAAGTTTCCTGAGATAGCCTGACCTGTTATCATTCCATCCCGATAGGTCTGACCTCAATTCAATTCTCTGAGAGAGATTTATGCCAAGTGTTGCAACGTGACCTGTTTATGGGATAATACAGGAGAGCGAACTTGTACAGCGTGCCACGTGTCATTGGTTCAACTTCGGCCTCTGAAGACTTTTCCTAAGATATTACAGTCTGTGTAATACCTATCACTTTTTATGAAATTTCATTTGGAGCTTCCTATCCCAAGTTATGACCTTTTCCCAAGGTCACTTGATTTTGACTCATATTTGGAAGAGGCAGAAACCCTATATTGTATAGATCATAAATCACAAAGTACAATGAATTAGAGGTTGTCCTTTGGACACAAGGTACATGTGGATATGATCTTCGACCTGTAAAAGTTTCAGATCTAAAAACTTTGCCAAAACGGATTTATAGCGAAAGTGCTACGATGACTGTTTTTTCTATATCAAGCCCTAGCATCGTAAGTGCAACAAGTGTCATACATGCCATATCATGCCTTCTTTCAGGCTAGCTCTGATACCATGTTAAATTTTCAGAATTTACTTCAATCTAATCTAGGATTTTAACTGAGAGAACAACATGTACAACAAATCTATAGCATATCAACCATGGACACAATAATGCAATCACACAATAGACACAGAGTTTGTTTGGGGAAAACCATAAAGGTGAAAAACCCCAATAACTTCCTTAGAGATAGATAGAGCAATGATACAACCAGAATACAAGAGATAGTCTTCTCCTAGTAGCAGATCCTCCTTCTCCACAAGTGCGCCACTCTCCCAAGTGTGAGTGAGAGAATAGAATGTGTAAAATGAGAGAGACACACTCTCTATTTATACACTAACTTGACTTGACCTTTACTCAACTAGGTCGGCCTCAACTTAACCACTTAACATAATGCTGACTGGGCCGACCCCCACTAGGGTGGTCTAATAACCCTTTGACCCACATGGCCGACCCCCAATAGGGTGGTCTAATAACCCTTTGACCCACATGACTTATACAGAGCCGACCCCAACAAGGTGGTCTAATAACCCATCAAGTATAAGTTACGACACTTACAATATAAATGACGACACTTCCGTATAGAGGAATAATAACATTTCTATAGGAATAAAATATACATATATGTGGAATACATTCCGAAGTTACATATACATCAACAATTAGCTGGGAAGCCTCTCACACCAAGGATATTGATCAAGATATGCATCTGTATTTTTCTCAAGAGGTTCAATTTCATACATATGAATTAGATAATTACACTAGTTCATGAACTCAATGTCTACTTATTTGAAGGAACGCTATGTAACCAAGTGACATTCGATACGAGATAAAGTCTCTTGTGGATTGTCATATGCTTGCTCGATAAAACCCAACTCTTCCCTCCGTCGTTGATTTAATTAGACTTACAATACTGTAGGATCCTTCCAATCTTTCAAATGCTAATATTGTAGATATATAGTCATGGCCAATGTTGCATATCCATTGGTTAGGCAAAGTGACTAATATGAACATGCACTATAGTTGTGCATTACCATTTTTATGAAGGAATTCGAGTATGAGAAGTACATGAGTCGAGACATTCTTATTTTTTTTTGAAGTGAACCTGTGCCTGCAAATTGTTTGTCGTCATGCAAAAAAAAGCATTGAACAGTTACTTGGAAATGGGTATCTTGATCATTTCATTAAAAAATAGACAAAATCCCTAATGGTGATAATCCAAGATGAGGTCAAGCTATCTAGAGATCTAGGATAGGGGCGCTCTCTTATGCAAATGATATGAAGAAATACAATAACAGTTGTCTCATTTCAAAATTGGAGGGGAAGCCTTGAAACACTTTACCAACTAAGTATCATTGATGACCAAAATTGTCATCAACATATTCAACCAACAAGAGTGCGTCACTTATAGCGGCATGCAAATATAAAGATTTGTATTTTGCATATTGGGAATGCATGACATGGGTGAAGGAGGATGAACAATGTCACATGAAAAAATGAAACATGAGTAAAAAAAAATTGGAGCCAAGTATTCATTGGTATTGTGTTGTTATGGTGTATGAAGCATCAAGATGGTCTTTATATGCAAGCTGATATAGTCATCATGAACCAAGATTCAAAGAATCAATGCGGGAGAAGGCGGATCTTCAAGACACTCCACATATGGGTAAGCTAGTGCCACCCTGAAAAAAAAAGAGGGAAGAAAGGGAAAGAAGAGATTGAAAAAGGCATAACATTGTTTGTTTTCAAGTGTGTTTCTCTTTGTTTGTGAACAAAAGTCAGATCAAACAAGGTCAATGAGGATGCACATAAGATAAGATAAGGTATTTGATGCTTCATGTTCACCTGTAATCATTACGAAATTGACACGTAAGGGATAAAAAAATGTAGAAATAAGCTTGTCCTCTTATCATTGATTTGATTCAAGCTTGAACTAAGTTGACAACTGGCGAATGACAACAACATGTAAGTCAAGAAAAAAAAAGAAATATAAAGCAAGAAACATATGAACGCGAACATAAATAAAAGATCAAAGATGTAACGGAACAAACAAAAAAACTTATCTTGAATCTGAAATCGAAGAGATGAAATGTAATTGAAATCAAAATAAATGCAAATGAACAAGCTAAAAGTAAAATCTCAAAATCGAGAAAAGTGAAATGCAATACAAAGGAACAAACAAACAAAAATTGTTTTATTTTTTGTTTCTTAAGTTTTATTTATTTACAAAGATTAGGTGAACAAACGTAAATTCATGGCAGATGAAACTTGACATAAACGAATAAATCTTTGACCCTGCACGCAAGATTACCAATATGACGACAGTTTCACAAAGTGTTCCAACCAACAATGACATATGGTACATGATCAAGGCCGAACAAAATCCAAAAGAATTGGTCACCATATCATAGGACCTTCCAATCAATAGAGCTTGCATTACTTTATATATGAAAAGAAAAATAATGATTAAGGTTTTGAATTGGGATCTCAATAGGAAAAAGGAAGTAGGATTGGGTTTCGAATGAGAAGGGAGACCATGGTAATTTTCAAAGCTAGGGATGGGAATACCTGACTCTAGATATTCACTTTATTGATTTGTAGGGATTTCAATGATAATAAACTTTGTAGTCTCATCATTAAAACCTAGATTGTCATCCTTAAGAGAATAGTATTGTGACTAGAACAAGAGGTTCGAAAATATAGAATGTTCTTGTTATCATTTTCCTTAGAGAAGGACTTTGGATAGATATAAAGTTCATGATGAGAAAAAAGCCTCCTTAATTTCAAGGACATCAAATTCACTTTTGTAATCTAAGGCCTCATACTTAGAAATATATTTATCAAATAGATGTGTGAATCACAAAGTCATATGTTAGAAATAGGTTCAAGGGAGGCAGTTAGGGTTTCATCACCCTTTGGTTTATAGTTAATGCGAAAATGCAAGTATTCATGCCAATTCTTATTGGAAAATCGATCCTCTTACATATCATCAAGATGAAAATCAAAAGAAGCCTCAACCTCTTCTTCATCTTGAAATATTTACTCCTTGAGATAATCATCAAATATTGGATTATCCATTGTATTATCCTAATCAAAGACCAAACTTCCTTCCTCGCAAAGATCTCTTTTGAACAAAGCTTCATTGTGCAAAACAGGATGAGAGGGTATGTTGGGGATCAAGTAGTACGAATTGAGGCATTGATCTTGGGTTCGAGGCTCAATAGAATTATGGTCTTGGTCATCGAAAGAAAGGTTATATTTACAATGGTGATTGGTTCCAAAAAGAGAGTTATCCAACAGGAAGGTCTAGATAGAGTTCATGCAAGGATTATAGGTGTCCCCCTTATGTGGTTTGTGAGGTGCAAGTGAGTTCATGCAAGGATTATAGGTGTCCCCCTCATGTGGTTTGTGATTGTTAGAAAATTTCCATATGTGAGAAAAGTTTCAAAGTGTTGAGATATGGGTAAAGGAGGAAAGTTCACAATGAATTTGGAAAAAAGAAATCTTCCCGCAAGATAAGGGTTTAGTGTTATTGAATTATACGAACCTCTCTCTTTGTCATGAAGAAAGGCAAAGAATAAGCAATAAGAAGTGTGAACATATTAAATCCATACTGATTGACAAAACTAAATGTACTTAAGAAAATAGTCATGAGAAGACTCCCAAGGATAACCCATAAAGATAGGACATTCAACCATATAGGGGCTCACAATCAAATCATGATCAACTTTTCTAATGATTATGCAAACTTAAGGAATATGATGCAAAAAGAAATATATGACATTAAATTAAAATTGGAGATGAACCATTGGATGATTCTCCCGAGTATGGTTGCGAGAAAATGTTGATGTGTAAGCTAAAATGTCTAAGCAAAAACCTATTGACCCCTCGTGTGGTCAGGTGAAAATGATCACCCTACTTTCATAACCGTTCAAGTAGAATTTATTCAATATAAAGTGTCACACAACACGACCCTCTCACATTTTACCATGAATTGCAGCATAAAAGGAACAATCATGCAACTATGCATGCTCAATGAATAATGAATGTATAAACAAAATGACAATGAGCTATTTACAAAATTGCAAGGGTGTCTTGAGAGTTCCCGCACCTAGTGCAAATGATTAAAATTACTATGACAAAATGAAACAACTAAAGTGAATGCTAAATAAATAATTTAAATATTTATTAACCACACACTATTTACTTAAGCGATAAGTACAAAGTAACTCAATAAAACAATTGTTATATGCTTTAATTCATTGTTGCAAAATAAAGAACAATAAAAGAATTAAACACTAAACGGGAGTACGAACACTATCTATTAATAAAGAAACTAAAATGAAGAAATAAAATAAGAACACATTAATATTTACATCATATAATAATACTATCTTTAACTAAGATAAACCAATCGTTAGTTAAAACAAGGATTTACATATGTGTGTATATACAATATGAGAGGAGGTGTTGCACATTAGTAAAGAGTGCTTTTTTTTTATTGTTTTCAAATCAATGCAATGAAGGGAAGGAACGTAACATAATAAAAGATTAAATTGTTAAAACTGTGATTTATATACCAGATTTAAATAGTGATTTAAAGTACAAATTCAACAATAAACAAATAAGATCCCAAATAAAATGAAGAAAAATGCAGTGAAAATAAAACTTAAACAAATTTAATAAGGAAACTAGTGAAAGAAGACCAATGGACTTTTTATTACTTCAAAAATAAGACTTCATATGTAAAATTCTAAAAATTAACATGGCTTTTCAAACCTCTGCGAAGATCTGGACCAAGTTTCGGCTCAAAAATTGTGAGAGTATTTATAGGACCAATAACATAATCAAAAAAATACCTTGGCAAATACATCAAATTCAAAAATATCTATCTTTCTCCTTCCTCTACGAGCCTTGAAGAGTTACATGTTGTCAACAAACAAACTTAGTCATGCAAGCATAAAATGCATAAAGATTTAAGAAAGAATGTAAGCAACAAGAAAACTCACTACTTGCTTTACCCTCCATTAGCTAGTTGCATCGAGTGAAACGAGGTGCTCTACAGCCCAGTATGAGGGAGATGTTGTAACATGTGTGAGTTTGTCAAGTGTAGTATGAGGGAGATGTTGTAACATGTGTGTTTGTCGAGTTTGTCGAATAACATAACAAAATAATAACAAAATATAATTTAAAATATTGTTTGGTCGGCCATTAATAAAAAAAAAGACATGTATTTTCTAAATATTTCCGAAATGAAACCATTAACTATATAAACAGGCAAGCTATGAACTATATAAACGTTACATCGTGATGTAACATTTGTTACTAACAAAATAATTAAAAATTTCCATGTCGGGTCATAAAATAAAAAAATTAAATTATGGAAAGTATTTAAAAAAAATCCATGTTGATTCATAAAATAAAATATTATGAAAAGTAATTAAAAAATAGATGTTTGTTTATAAAATAAAAACTTAAAACTTAAACCTGGATTTATCAATCAAGAGAGCAAATTTCTTGAGTTTAAATTTTAAAAAAAATACACCTCAAGAAATTGAATCCCTCTCTGTGTTTGATAGATACAAGTTTAAGATGGATCTATATTGGTATAGGGTTTCTCTTTACATCCCGCACCCAATGTGATAATAGTTATGATCTTAGTAACATGGGGTGGAAAATCATTTCATGAAGATATTAAGAAGAGACTTTTTGACACATCTTTTCATTGGGACAACACTATCTAGGGGCTCCTCTTTGATGAATTAAATCATTAAATATCGGCTCCTCTTCAATGAAGAAAGCATTTCATCACTTATGAACAAACTTGAATTGTGTTACTAAAAACATTAGATGCCCCAATATTGTGAATATCCATTTCATTAGTGGAAGATAATCCATATGATTTATTACTTATACTGGCATATGCAAGTACTATCAAAGATGACACCAGGAAAAGATTATCATTATTGGCAATAGTACTCTCTGCCCCAAACTTTACCATTTTCATTTTTCTGCATGATATATGCACACCAAATTAGAATTTAATATAGGAGAGTGACAAAGAGGACATTATGGATTCTAATTGCACCCTTCTATGACATAATTTGAACAAAATACATGACCACAAGGTGTAGTAGTAATACATTGATGAGGACTAAGACATAACATGAACTTACTCAAACCACCTATCTCATAAAATGATGTTGACGAGGACGACCACTCCCCTTTCAGAAGACTTAGCTTAGTAATCGCATTCCCATATTCACTTAAAGATGGAGCACCTCTACCTCCTAGGTATTTGATGTAATGACTTCCCAATAAATACATAGTGAATCCCTATAGCACACTTATCTAATGATAGTAGAGACTCTCAAAATAAAAGAGCATTAGGTTTGCACAGGAAAATAGCTAGGAAGCCTCCCGCACCAAGGATATTGATCAACATAGGAAGCCTCCCGCACCAAGGATATTGATCAACATATGCATCTGTATTTTTCTCAATTGGTTCAATTTCATACACAAGAAAAAGATAGCTATACAAGTTAATGAACTCAATGCCTATTACTTCGAAGGAACGTTGTGTAAGAAGATAGCATTTGACACGAGATAAAGCCTCATGTGAATTCTCATTTTCCCATTCGATAAGACCCAACTCTTCTTTTCATTGCTGAATTAATTAGACTACAATACTATATGATCCTTTCAATATTTCAAATTCTAATACCATATATATAGTGGTCGATGTTGCATATCCATTGGTTAGGCATAATGACTAATATGAACATGCACTATAATTGTGCATTACCTTTGATGAATATTTCCAACCATGAGAAGTAGATGAGTCGAGACATTCTTAAATTTTTTGAAGTGAACCTCTTACTGCAACTTGTTTGTTGCCATGCACAAACAATCCTTGAACTGTCACATGTAGATTGGTATATTAATCATTTTATTAAAAAAATTACATACCCTCTAACAGAACCCAAGACGGTGTCGATATAACTAGATACCTAGGCCAGGGACATGCTCTTGCACAAATGATAGGCATAAGCATAATACAACTTGTGTCATATCGAATCAGAGGGGAATCTTGGCAACACTTTGCTGACTAAGTATCGTTGATGACCAAAATTGTCATCAACATATAGGTGTAATGGTTTATAGAAGCTTTAGGGGTTAATTTGAAAGGTTTCTATGTGCTAGTTATTATAAGGATTAAAGGATAGAGGTTGCAAGGATTAAGTTTTAGAGTTTTTAAGGTTATATGTTAGGGTTAAGGAGTTAATTCAATTGCATAAGTTAGTTTTAAGTATTTATAAAGCATATGAGTTAGTTAATATATGGGTTAGAGGTTATAGGTTTAAGGGAAATGGGTTATAGGGGTTGAGGGTTAGATTTGAAAGGGTTGTATGGGTTATAATTGATTTCATTTTCAGTTTAACAATAAAATTGGGTTAGATATTGAAATGTTTATATCGGTTATAGGTTATTTCATTTACTATTTATCATTTAATTAGGTTCTAAGTAGGAATCCTAGGCCTAGAGATCATACAAGACAATATTCAAAGGGTTAGGCATCATATGAAAATATTGGTTAGGAGTTATATTTGGTATACAAAGTAGCATTATAAGGTATAATGTTATTAGTGTTAGAGGTTGTAGATGTTAGAGTTTATAAGAGTTAAGGATGATAACATTCAACGGTTAAGTGCCATAGGGGTTAGTCATTAGAGAACATAGGAATTATGTGTTATATTGGAAAAGGGTTACAAGGGTTAGGAGTTAAGGGTTGCGAAATAGTATTTTGGGTAGGTTAGAGGTTATAATAGTTAGTGGTTAAGGATTATAAGGGTCAATATTATAAAAGGTCACAAGGTTTAAGCGTTAAATAGTTATTGTGGTTAAGCATTTATAGATAAAGGTTAGGATTTATAAGGGTAGTTGATAAAGGTTAAAAACATTATCTGATTTATGGGTTTTAAGGATTAAGTGATGACAGTTATATAGACTAATGGTTATGTGGGTTAGGAGTTATAGGAGATAGTATTTATGGTAATTTATAAAGCTCAAGTTTTGTACTATTTAGGTGATAAAGGTTACACAAGTTATGGGTAATATAAATTATGGGTTATAAGTGATAAGGGTTATAAGGTTTAGATATTATTATAAGGATTATAGAATTTGTGTCTTATGGGTTATAAATGATATAGGATATAATGGATAGTATGACAGTTTATAAGGGTCAAGTGTTATGCAGGTTAAGATTTAGGTTAACTAGGGGATAATGATTAAGTTTTATAGAGCCAAGGGTTTGTAGGTGTTAGTGATTCTAAGGATTTTGGTTTATAATTATTAGTGATTATACGAGATAGGGGGTAGTTTCCGGGGTCATAAGGGATAGGAATTTCAAGCTTATGATTGATAGGGGTGAGAATGTACGTTTGAAGGATATACGGAATAAGTGTTGTATTGGCGATTAGTATTTATAAGATGGTGATAAGGATATGGATTAAAGTGGTTAAAATTTAGGGGCCAAGGGTTATTAAGGTTAGGTTTTTAGGTACTAAATAAAAGTGTCTATATGGATTATGGGTTAATAGTTATAGGTTCTACAAGGGTTATAATCATTATAGCAATGATAAATTTGAGGTTACATATTATTACAACTAATGGTTTAGTGATCATAGTCATTGGGGGTTAGGTGTGATAGTAATCAATGATTACATGAGTATAGATTTATAAGGAGTAGAAGATAGGAATCATAGAGTTTAATGGTTATAGGGATATGGAATTATAGGATTTAGATGGATTATCATAGGCTTAGGGTCCATAACAATTTAGAATTTTAGTAACCAAATAGATGTTAGAATATTAGTGTTTACATAGGTTAGGTGTTAGTGGTTATTTAGGTTAGGGTTAGAATAATAATGACTATATGGGTTATGTGTTTCATATTATTAAAAATAGGTGATATGGATCATAGAGGTTATGTGTGTTAAATTTTATAGGGTTTCTAAGGGTAAGCAGTTAAGGACTATATGGATTATAGGGATTGAAGTGGTTAGGGTTTAGTGAGATTAAGGGGTTATAGGGTTAAGGGTTCATAGGGTTTATAAGAGATAAGGATTAAATTTTGTAAATATAAGGGTTTATAGGAGTTAAAACAATTATAATATTATGTTTAAGAGTTCTATAAGGTTCAGATATTACATAGAGGTGGAATGTTTTAGAGGATACGATACAGGGATAGCTCAGGAGTGCGCAAGAAACTTCAAGCATATTAAGGATGAACAGTACGTCACCCGGGTGAAGGGGTTACGCATAAAATTGGATGAGGACATGATAGCCAAACACACTGGTCTTCCAATGAGCCTGCATTGGAGCAGCAATGACTGGGAGGCAAACCACACAACAAAAGCAGCATTCTTTGAGCGTGGAGAGGTTTATGATGAAGACAAAAATGGAGTCAAAGGACCCTCCATGCCAACACCATGGGATGAAATGGCTGCAATTGTTCTGAGGTACATTACATGCAATGGAAGATTAAGCTATGTTCCCATTTTCCATTTTCATATTTTAGAGCTTCTCAGGCACATAAGTCACATTTCATCAAACAACAATATTAGCATTCCATTTTACCTACTCCAATCCCTAGCAAATATGAGCAGGAATGTGGCTAAGGGAAAAGAGGATGCTTTGTCCCATCATGGGCTGATCAAACTAATAGTTGGTGAGGAGCTAAAAGCTCAGATTCCAGAGCTCTCTTGGGAGGAGTTCATCGTGGTATCTGCTGAGGACATTCAAAGAATGAGGACTACGCCCTTGCCACCTGAATCAAAAAGTAAGACCACCTCTGTATCAGGGGAAAAAAGAAAAATTGACTTGGACAGTGTGGCCAACACCTTGGTCAAAATAAAACACTCCAAAGAGGACTCCCCCAAATCAAACCCAGATAATCCTACCAGTAGTCAGGGGTCGAAGAGGCGCAGCAAGAGATTCACGCAGGAATCTAAAATCCGAGTCTCCAAGGAAAAAGAAAGGGAACCCAGCCCCCTGATTACCAATGTGTCTGATGATGACATTGATCCTTTTATAGATCAGAAGGAGCCCACTACAGATGAAGAAGAGGACGAAGAAGAAAAAGAAGAGGAGGATGAAGAAGAGGAAAGGAATGAAGAGGAAGAACAGGATGCAGAAGAAGAAATGGATAAAGAAGAAGAGCAGAGCTTACAAGAGCAAGGCAACTTCTAGGAAAACCCTCCAGAACGTAATGAAGACCCCGAGGTCGTTTCTCGGCTCGCTGAAGCACAAGCAAAATTGGAAAGGCTCATAAATGAGTTGGAAACATTAAGAATTTGGCCAGGAATCCAGGCCACACCTCCCCCATTCTCAGCCAAGAAGACACAAATCCTGAAGATGCATCATGCAGAAGAGCTCCGGCTAGCCGAGCAGAAGAATTTAGTGCTGCAAGAAAAGTTGGTCGAGGCACGGAATGAATTAGCAAAGAAAGACCAGGATATTATCAAATTTAAGGATGTTTTTGCCATTACTATCGGCATATATGAGAGAATGCGGGACCTCAGACCACCGTCGGCGGTATATGCAGTTTATTTACAGGAGAAATGGGGCGAATTCCAGCTCCAGAGGTTGAAGAAAGAACTCCCTATAGAGGTAAACACTCTCAAAGAGTTTATTGATGCATCTTTGAACTCCACAGAGTTGGAGAAAGACCAATTGAGTGAGTTCTTCTTACATAATTTCGTAGTTTCTGGCTCGCCCAACTGGTCGCCAAACCCATATGTGGGCAATTTCCAGTTAAGGGCATTGTGTTCGTGGATGAACCACAAAATTGAGCGAGCCCGGGACTACCATCTCTATGTTGCATCCAAATGGAAAACCCCATTAATGATCAGACCAGAGCCAACTCACCCTGAAGGGATAATCTATAACCACACGATCCTCACCCAGGACGAGGAACTGATACCCATTCTCCTTGCACAACAACAGGAGGCGGTGATTCATTTTGACATTACACTCCGCAACACACAAAAGGAAGTTAATGATTCCATCAGGGAAAGGTGGAGCAGGGTGGCAAACGATCTAAAAAGAAGAGAACTCCACTCTCCCCTCAGGCTCAATGATGCCCTTTTTCAAAAACACACTCTACAAAGAATCCCTGGCAAGAAATCAACTCAGGTGGATCGGGATGAGGTTGAATCCCCCATTCTTTCTTTCCCCAGTCATCAAAGAACAGATTAATGAAGAGGAAGAGAGAAAGGCATGGGCCAGGGAGGATCATAATTTTGGATATCACAAGCAGGCAGGGATACCTAAGGTGGTAGCATGGGATATCAGGGAGGTCGTCTACGAATTGAATAAGTCACCCAAGGATGGGTGAATCCTTCAAGTATGGGAAAGAATGATTGGCCCAATTTTCCGGTATTTAATGGACCTCTTTTTCCCACAGTCAAGCTCAAGCAATGGCGAAGAAACACACTCAATTGTGGGGAAATGTTTTACTTTAATTATTTTATGAAATTGTTTTTGATGATTTTTTTGTATGTTGAAATGCATATGCAATGAACTAATTCTGTGGAAACCAAGCGTGATTGAGTAGGTTCAGGGCAGTAAAGGATGAATGCGTAGAAGACTAAGAGATCACCAAGCTCGACACCTTGTTCCTGACTTATAGGGAACGCACTCCAATTCAAGGAGGCTCGGCATTTCGACAATTAGTTAGGATCATCATTAAATCATATAAATATGGACCTATCGGGTAGCGAGAGGCCCCTGCTGTTATTTTGAGAAAAACATTGTTTTAACGTTTTCTACCCTATTGATACTGTGAAGTGCAGACCTTTGTTTTGACATGGATTTTATATTCTAATAAGAGATTGATGATTAATTCCAGCCAACGTTTATAAGTTTTATTCTCTCCTGAGTACGGGTTGGGGAGGGCCCCTCCAACACGTAATTCAGGATATTTCTATTTGCAGGTATTTTTCCAATTATGCGTTTTACATTGATGAACAATTATATTGCATATAGAAGCGCTTGAATGATTTCTTATTTCTGTAGTAGTTTATAATACATTATGTAGTACAGCAGAACAGTTTCAGTAGTCCTGTAGGTTCTTTCTTTCAACGCATATTTGAATCAACGATTGCATGTGTATCAGCTTTGCTTTTAATATCATGGTTTATATATGAGGTTTTTGACTGTTTCACATCGTGATTAATCTCTTTAGTAATATATGTATAGCTTGAAACGATCGCACTTCGATTAAGTTTTGGGATTTAAAATAGTTTAGATCAGAATTCTAGTTTTAGGCATCAAGTAATTACAGACCTTGTTTTCCCCAATATTAGACTAGATATGTTATGGCATTTTCATTCTTTAGATTTACCATTCTGCATTAAGTAATTTCATAATATCATCCCCTTCACTTTCATCATTTTAATTATTTAAAATAGATTTACTGCTTTATTTATTAGAACAGATTTACTACTTTTGGTATCTTTATTTCTTAGAACAGGTTTACTGCTTTGAGCACTTTAATTCTTTTAATTAGATTTATTTCTTTCCAGTATTTAATTAGATTTAGTAGGAAACCTTTAGAAATCAATACCGACATCCAACTGTGACAGAGATTATCCTATAAGAGCACAGATAGTGCATGCACCTATAAAGTTTGTACGTCCCCCGGGTTGACATTTAAAAGTAGGCTCTTAGTAAAGATTCCCTCATTAGGCATCCATATTGGGAGCTCACCAGAATGCATCATATTGCATCCATAGATTCCTTGTTTTCTTCTCATAAACCATAACAAAATCAAATGTAGCAATAGATCCATCACTAATACAAAAATAACTCTTACCAATGTGAGCTAGTCTTACAACACCTTGGGTCTCCATCTTGGGGATGTATCTATCCATCCAATCCAAGGATGAATAGGATTCTTTGCTTGCTTATACAAATGAGATGTAATCAACCACCTTCATCATAGTTGAGTCTCCTTCACATAAAGACATCTCATGCTCCCCTTGACACAGAACAAATGCTTGGTCAATAGCTTCCAAGAAAATTTGTTCCTCATGCATTTGCAGTTCTACATACTCCTCATGCTCTCCTTCTGCAAGAGGATCCTCCAATACATTATGTGTGCAATCATCCACACACATATGATCACCAATGGATCTGGGAAAAGAATGTGAACTCCCAAAATCCACAGGAAGTTGCTCCCCTTCCGTTGTTTCTTTGTCCTCACCAAATTTGAGAGCCATGTCTCTGTCCATGAACAACTGCAAGTAATCATCCTTCATTTATTCCAGCTCTCTTTTGATGATGCACATTTTAGAGCTAGAGACTCTTCCCACAACTCCACTTTGTATCTCCTCCATCTGAACTCTTCGAACAACATCTTCAAGAAGCTTATGTGCACCACTAGTTCGAGACAATATTTGCAGTATCTTTTTTTTTGTGACTAAGAGAAGGCTCTCTAAGTCACTCCATGGATTCCTTAAAACATAGTGAGTGTTGCCACATGTGAGCTCCTCCACCATATGAGAATCATGCAGAATCTCATCCAAAATTTCAACCATATCATTGCATTCCTCCTTATCACTAGAGGACTCAACCATGCCAATATTCTCCCTAGAAGTGGCTGCAATATCATAATGACCCAAAGGAAAATAAAAATCAGAATTTGGTTCATACCTTTGCATCACATTTTTCTCTTTATGTGGTAGATCTAGGGTGGTATGTTATTTTTCCAAAATATATGTTTCACACCCAAGTAGTGTGTGCATGTCTTGTACTTCTCTATGGAGCCCAAGTGGTGACTGGAAATTTGATTTATGTTCCTCTTTTGGATCTGGTACAAAATATGTCTCACCAACATCAACTGGATGAATCTCCTTTGTAGCGGTCTTGAAATCACCAACAAAGAAACTAGAAGTGAATTCACCTCCCACACTTCCAACAACCTGATGATGGGTTTTTGAATATTCTGATGTGCATGGGATTTCACTTAAGATACTATTGTGCCTCTCATTCTTATTTGATGGTTGATATTTGACTATGGGATTTCTTCTTCTTGCATCATGAGAATCTCTAGATGCACCCTTATTCATTGGCTCCTCAGGAAAATTTACATCTCCAATTTGTCATTCACTCTGCTCCACCTCATGGATCTCTGCTTCTACTTCATTCCCCTTCTCCTCTGAGAAACTTAATACTTATCCATATTGAGTAGTGCTCATATCAAAACTTTTATAGGCTCTTCTTGAAGAAAAACCAAACAATATTATAATGTTTGAATATGCATATGGATTTGATGCCACTTCACCTTTGGCCCCTCCTTCTTCTTCTTCTTTATGTGATGAACCTGCAATAATTAATTAATGCAAATACACGAGATATCAGAAATAATAGAACAGAATCACTTTTATATTGATCACGGGCCACTTCGAGGGGGAAACCTCCTTTGAGCAAGTTGAATACAATTAACTTCATGGTGCCTTCAATGACCTCAACACACATTTATATACTAAGTCTATGCCCAATACTATGAGTCAAAACCATGGGACATATAATACTACGGGGCGACTTACAAAGCATATGCGTCCAATACTATGGGTCAATACTATGGGCTAATATAAAATACGGATCAACAAATACTACGGGACGACTTACAAAGCATATGCGTCCAACAACAATATACTAACACAGTAAAGAGAAGGGTTGACATAGGTTCCTAACATCCCCTCTCCCTTAGAAAAAGATTTGTCCTCAAAGCTTTGGTTGGAGAAATTGCTGCAGAATCTAAAGGAGTGGTTCCCTGGTAGCATCCTCAGTTTGCATTTCGGGACACTGACGCCTTTAGAGTGTCAAGGAGGATTGCTTGGAAGGTTGTATATGAAGAAGAACCCTGTCAGCTGCATCGAAAATGCGCTCAAAACGGTGCTGATCGGCTTGTTGTTTCAGGCGAATTCTGGCCATGTGAAGATTGTCCTGCAAAATGAGAAGAATCTGATCGTGGTTGCGAAGAACCGAGTCAATTTCCTGAACTGGGGAGCTGCTAAGGGTGTATGGAAGAAGAACTGGCGGTGTTTTTCCATAGACTGCTTCATATGGTGTCCTTTGAGATGTGGTATTGTACCACCAGAGCGCTGCTAGGAAATCCATAGAAATAGTTGGCCAAAGCTGTGTAGGGATGGGCAAGGGTTTGAGCAATCCCGAAAGGAGTGTCATTTCCCCCTTGTTGACTTGGAAAGTATCATCGTTAGCCACCATCTGTTGAATTATCATTTTTAGTCCCGGCCAAAAGAAGTTACATTGTTCCCGATCATACATTTTGCAGAACCCAGAGTGCCCTATTGATGAAGAAACATGGAGTTCATAGAAGAGATAGCCCTGTTGAACATATTGCAACCAATTTGGAACAAACAGAGAAAGAGCTGTAAGAGAAACTGGGTCATCAATTGTGCGAGAAGATGCATCTTCCACCATATTGTCCTTACCCTTCTTGTAAGTGATCACATAGGGATAACCCATGAGTTGGATAACCCATTGCAGGTGTGTTGGGGAGGAGACCCATTGTTCCAGAAAATTTTCCCGACTCGGGAGATCAGTCTTGATGCAGAAATAATTCCCTAATAGGTATGGCTGCCACTTCTGTACTGCATGCAAAATAGCCATCATTTCCTGCTGAGAGGTAGATGTGGCTACATTCTTACCGGAAAGGTCTCTTGAAGGCAGCAAGCGCATTGTTTCAGCAAAGATACCTGCATATCTATCCAAGGAAGTAGTGATAGGAGTTGGTTGAGGAGCAGGCGTGATGGGAGGTCGTTGGGAACCCATATTTCTAAAGGGAACAAAGGTGGGTTTGGAGCGTTGTTGAGCTGCGATCTTGTCCTCGGCCAGCTTAGCCAACCCTAGGATTTCCATCATTGTGTTGGGACAAAACATTTTGACCTCTGAGCGGATTTCATCCTTGAGACCACTGATAAAACAACTCCTGTAGAATTCATCAAAGAATCCTTCTGTGTGATTGGCTAGTTTCTCAAATTCCATCTAATACTCTCTCATTGTGCCAGTTTGGTGAAGTTTAGTGAGTGATCCTGTGAAGTCGTCAAAAGCACTAGGACCAAATCGTGGCAAAATGAGTTGGCAAAAATCTGTCCAGTTTGGCTCGGGATGAGCTTTGATGTACCAACGGTACCATTGAAGGGATTTCTTTTCCAAATGAAAGGATGCAAGTGGAACTTTCTGAACATCAAAAGTATTATGCAAACTGAAATATTGTTCTGCTCGGTATATCCATCCAGTCAGATCAGTACCATTGAAGCGAGGAAAATCAAGCTTCGGCTCACGAAAATTGCTAGAAGAAGAGAACCTGGTGGCTGCAAAAGATTCTAGCTGTCTGGTATTGTTCATCGCTGAATGCTGAAGATGGAGGCTGAGAAATTTTTCATCCAGATCTTGGAGTTTGGTTTGGATGGCTGCAAGTGCTTCCTCCATGGTGTGTGCTCCTGCACGAGTGACAACCATAACTAGTTTTTTTGTTTTTTTTGGTGGAATGGGTAGAAAAACACAAACAGAAGCTAATTTAGTAAAGGGAAATTTGGATTGGGGAAACAATCTGATGGGTAATTGGGGTTTGACTAGATTTTGGACATTGTCGAAAGGACAAGAAAGCAAAAAGGGGGATTTCAGAAGCGGGGTAATAGAATGAGAAAATTTGGCAGAGAGGGACAAAGAAGCAGAATTCAGAAAGAAACTCTGTGGTAAATTTGAAGGTGATTGGGTGAAATCTGAGGAAGTTATGGAAAACCCTAAAAATAGACAAATGTGGGATTTCGGGCTTTGGGAAGGGGAATTGGGGATAGGGTCCTCAGGAATGAAAGATGCATAATGGGATGACAGGGATTCCCCAAAAATATCAAGGGAAACAGAGTGAAAACAAGGGAGATATGGAGAAATGGATCGGCAACAGCGGCGCGGAAGGGATAAAAAACGGCTGGATCTGAAACGACGACTGGATCTGGAACGACTTTCAGAATAGATCTGGAATGGCTGGATCTGAAGCGGAAGTGATCTGCAACAGTTCAACTGAAAATAGATATGGACCCCAGGTATGTACGGCTTCCTAACAGTTCAGGTGTTTCACTTGGCCACCAATGTTGTCTGACGGCTTGTGTATTGGGGCAGTACCCCTCACTCCACATCTCAGGTAAAACTGATAACCGCTTTGCCACAAACGACAGCTCTTGGTTTACCTCACGGGTGGGAACTAGTCAATCAGGTAGGGGTCTTTTCCCTTTTCGCTGGCAGGTCCTCTCAATGGGCCAGCTACTTTGGGGTTCCTGTGGTACTCCTCACAATGAGTTTTAGGGCTTATTCCCAAGTACTTCCCACAGTTAAGCGGATAGAGATTATTCCCAAATCCGAAGCTGCAACAGATGCGAAAAAAAATTTGGCAGAAATTCCACCCAACGAGCCCAAGAAAGTGATCTGATACCAGATGTGATGAACCTACAATAATTAATTAATGCAAATACACGAGATATCAGAAATAATAGAACATAATCAATTTTATATTGATCGCGGGTCACTTCGAGGGGGCAACCTCCTTTGAGCAAGCTCAATACAATTAACTTCACGGTGCCTTCAATGACCTCAACACACACTTATATACTAAGTCTATGCCCAATACTATGAGTCAAAACCATGGGACATATAATACTACAGGACGACTTACAAAGCATATGCGTCCAATACTATGGGTCAATACTATGGGCTAATATAAACTACGGATCAGCAAATACTACGGGACGACTTACAAAGCATATGTGTCCAACAACAATATACTAACATAGTAAAGAGAAGGGTTGACATAGGTTCCTAACACTTTACCCCGAGGATGAAACAACTTTGTTCCTCCATGGATGGTTTGTTTAACCCAAAAGAATCCTCATCAACATTTTGAGGCCAAATTCCATACTTGAAAATATAATAATATTTGAAGGATATAGTTGTGCATATATTCTCACCCAAATCCAAATACTCTTGATAATGTTGAGGTATGTTTTTAATTACTTCCATCCTCTTTGCTAATATATCTTCTAGGCTAGCCACTTGTGGATCAAGCCTTATATCACTTTTGTATATTTTTTCACAAAATAAGTCATCCTCCTCCCCTGACATATGTGAACCCCCATCTATTTATATTACCTCTTATTCTTATTCATGTTGCTCAAAGTATGATATGAGCCTCATAGCTTCAACTTGAATATGTGATCTGCAATTTTCTTCATTGAGATTCTATGAAGCTTGGTATTTCTGATCACAGGTCCAGAGGACCATTCTATGATACCACTATAATATCCTGAGATCTGAATTCATAGGATATGATCTCTATTTCAAAAAATAGAACAAAAAATAACCAACACTAAAACTAGTCATCAAAACTAGTAGGAGAAAGTCTAGACTTGGACACAGATTAACCCCCCTAGGGCTTGATATTTGAAATATTTTGGATATGAAAAATATGTTAGTGAGTGTAGAAGCATAGAAATTATAATAAAGGAAAGATTCAGAGTCATATGCAAAAGGTACCGGGACCATTAATGGTTCAACAACAGCTATTGTTGAAGTCTACACAAAGGATGTCTGGGTACACCAACATATGCATACTAAAATCATCCACTTACACTTGAAATAAAAAAAGGTGGATATCAGGTAATAAATACCTAATATACTTCCTAACAAGAGTTACAAAGGTTTTGGGAGGATTTGGTAGATTTTGGAGACGAAAGGAGGAAGAGCGCTATGTAGGATTGCTCAACTAGTTAACTTTCAAACTCTCCCAAACAGGCAAAGAAGGCTACGAATATTTAGTCTGAGACTTGGATGGTATTAATCATTGAATTAAGAACCTCATATGACTAAAAAAATTAAAAATGAGCATCCAAATAACTTTTAATCACAAATACTGCAAAAATAATCAATAAATGAGGCCTAAAGAACTAGTCTTGAAAAATATGAGTACAAACGGCCTCTAAAGCTATCAAATTATTCTTCTAATGATCAATATGAATCAAAAATGAATTACAGTACAACATAAAACAATAATATAATATTTTAAGCAGAAACTAGAGGTACTTTGATCTCAAACTTCATAGAGAGTCTCTAATATTTAAATTCTTACAATGTTATGAGTAGAATGATTCTAAAAAGAGAAGAAGAAGAATTTTCTTCATTGGATATTCAAAATAGATGAAAAAATAGCAGATGTACTCTCATGGAAGGTGCACCATGTTTCAATGACTTCTCACAGGGTGCATTCACCAAACTAATTCTACTCTTATGAATGGATCTCCTCAAGAACTCTCTCTAGCTAAACCAAAACTCGGGATCTCTTCTTGATGGCTTGAATTATTCAATAGTAGGTTGATACAGACATGTATATAAAACCTCAATAGATACAGATCATATCATAGAATATTGGAACACATACAACATTGAGGAAAATCTCCCAAGCTTGGATGAGGCACATCACTCAACCTTGAGAAGTATAGCTCTCAATCAAAAAGACAAATGGCCAAAAGATGTGAGAGGAGCGCACTGGCCTTCTTTTATAGACTAGATGGATTCATGTTCAAGTAATTAGCATGTGTCAGTTGATTAGTGTGTCTTCCTTGGTGAGAATTAGCAAAATCTTCGCTTTGTTCAACCTTCATGTTTTTCCAACTCTCCTTGCTTTGTGATTTTCTCTTACTTTTAGAAACTACTCCCTCCTTTGCTTTATGAATGTTTTATGATTTTGAAGACTAGATGCTTTTCTGAACTTTCCTGCTTTGTACACTTTCATGCTTTATGCGCTTGCCTTCCTTTCACTGCTTTTTCCAGTTTCCGTCTTTTTGTTGTCACCTTTCTTTTAGTTGTTTTCTTCATGTTTCTATCTTTTTCTCATGTGAGTGAGGTCCACCTTATCCTCATGCGCCCCCGTAGCCACATGAGCATCACACTTATACCAAGGTTAATTTATTTATGTAAAATAAACATAATTACAAGGCACTTTAATCATTAAAATTATTAAATTACTAACTACTATATGCCTGGTTCCAAAATTTATCCCACATAATTAATAATGCCTTTCGTTTATTTTCTCCTTGACCCTTAGGGACTAAAAGGGTCCAAGAATTAATCAAGAAGCCACTAAGGAAGGAACATGACATAAAATAGCCTTCATATTTTCCTATATATATGGGGATTCACCCATTTATTATACATAGAAATTTAGAGGGGGTTCTTAAAATTTTCCCTGTCGATTACCTTCTTTAAGCAAGAAATATGGAAAACTAGATGTACCCTTGAAGATGAAGGGAGCTCCATATTGTATTCCATACTACCAATCTTCTGCAACACTTTAAAAGGAACATAGTACTTGGGTGCTAATTTATTTGCCTTAATTAGTTGCTTGAAAGACATTTTTTTGTAAGGTTGTAGCCTCAGAAGTACCCAATCCCATTCTTTGAAACTTATGTCACTGTGATGTTGATATGCTTATTGTTTCATCCTATTTTTTGACATAGCCGGGTTGTCTTTCAGTATTTGCAGAACTTCTTTCTGGTGCTCTATGTTCTATTCCATAGCTTGAACTTTAAATTTTCCTTTTAAGCGAGATGTGATAGATGGAGGCTGGTACCCATAAATTTCCATAAATGGAGACATTTTTTAGGATGTATGGAAGGAAGTATTGTACCACCATTCTTCCAAGGAAAACCATTTCACCCATTGTGTTTTTTTATCAGATGCAAAGCAACAAATATATCCTTCCAAACATTTGTTCACTATTTCAGTTTTCCGATCAGATTGAGGATGATGTTGGCACAGGGTTAGGGCGCATAAAGTGTGGAAGCCGACAACGACAAAGAGGGAATTCGCATAAGAAAGGACAATTCATGGAGATTAAGGAATCTGACGAAAGTGCAAGTTATGGTTTAGTTAGGTAGAATGGGTCATTTGGACCGTTTTGTAACAACTTAGTTGTCTATAAATAGGACCATGATTGTAAGCCTAAGGGCATATTTTTTTTGAATATTTAGATATAGTTTATCGATTGAATACTGTGATATCTCACATCTATGTATTTTCCTATTTTAGGCAAGTTCTGTTTTGTGTATATGGATTCGCGATAAGTCGCTTGGAACTCTTCCTGCGAAGGTTGTACCGCATATTTTGAGATGAGTTAATGCATGAGGATGTTCGATTATGTATCTATTTTGTGTCGTGAATGATGAATGTTATCTTAATGTTGCGATGTGTTTAAGGTTTTGTTTCTTTGTCGATGTCGATGTCGATTAAATCCGTAATGCGAATGTTGATTACATGTTGAATATATAGTTGATTTGCTAGCATAATGTGAAGGCAAGATATATGGTTTCTGTAGCTCAAATTGTGGATTAAGATGCTTATCTGCGAAAAAGGTATATTGAAGATTAAATCTAACGAGTAGAGCCTGGTGTGCGGAGGTTGTGGGTACTGCGTGAATGCGGGTCTAGTAGAACGATGTGGGGTAGATGGACATGAGTGGCGATGAGTTCTTAAGAGAATATGATGAAGGTTGTGGTACCCTGCGAAGTGGGGTGAGGTTCTGGCGGTCAGAGAAGAAGAGGAGGACTCAGAGAGAGTCTTATGAGGTGACCGAAATGGAGGACTACGATATGGGACCACATGGGATGAAGTGAGCTCACTGTGATCAATAAAGATACCAGGTTATCCCTGAAGCCGAAGGACATGCCCAAAGTTACAACATACCCACAACCCTATGCACTACACCAAATTTTGGAGGACGAAACATAAGTTCATCGCAGTACTGTCCAAAGTGTTAGAACAGTGGTAAAATTAGTGGATCCGTAAATAATAGTAGGAGCGCAAGAATGGTAGGTGACGACGTAAAAATGCTAATTTTCCAGGTTAACGGGACCGAGGATCCCGAACAGTATTGTTTTTTGTGTGAAGCAGTGTGGACTGTGAAGTAGGTCTAGGATGGATATATCAAAAAGCGACAGCTAGCGACGACCCTCAGGGGCTGTGCACTAGACTGGTTTATGAAATTTACTAAGGTACCGATAAGGAGTCCAGATAAAACACTGTTGTAGATCAAGGTGGGAATGATTGATGAATTTAGAAAACGGAAATCTAAGTCAGTATATCACAGAGTTGAAAGAAATCAAGCAGTTTCTGAATGAATCGATATGGGAATTCGACCAGTGATATAAATCTCTAATGGCAAAGGTGAGTTTCAAAATGAGAGATATGCAGCATGAAGAGTGGTTCATCACGGGATTAGTGCCACATATTCGTGGACCACTAATGCAACAGAAAATTACATCCCAAGAAGAAGCACTAGATATTGCCATGAAGCTAGAGGCTTCACCTGTTGGTGAGACAGGCATAGGAATGGACCAGATACAAGCATAGTTGGAAAATCTAACGATCCAGCTCTAAGATATTAAAAAGGGAAAAGAAGTGCAAGAGGAAATATGGTGCACCCACTACAAGTCGAAAGGACATAGTAAGGACCAATGCCTAGAGTTTCATGAATATTTACAGTCTGGTGTATTGAATCCACTGAGCTAGGGAGGAATGCCGTGGTGTAGAATCTTCCAGATGAGGGGACATTGGGTGGCCCATACTATGTCTATATACATAAGATGGTGTCAACGCCAGTTAATCTGTATTGCAAATTATGTCTATCAGTTCGCCATGGAGAAAAATATTGTAGGGATTATGACCTACTCCAATAAAGGACTACAGATACATTTTTCATGAAGGGAGAGGAGAAACCGTTGGTACAGAAGCAACCTCACTATAATACGCAACCGTAGTATGATCAACCGCAGTATGGTCAATCGCAATATCAACAACCACGGTATGGTCAATCACAGTACCATCCATATGGTCAATCGCGAGGAGGTTTCATAGGGGGGTTCCATGGAGGTCGAGGCACAGGTGTTGGCCGAGGAGGAACTTTTGTACGAGGTTGAGGACCGGTTGTATGCTACAATTGTGGTCAAGTTGGGAATTATTAGAGAGATTGTCAGAGCCCAGTTTTGCAGTGCACATATTGCAGCGCACCGGACCACAGTATGGAGGACTGTCCTCAGCTTATCGCAAAGTGGAAAACTAAGAACCTAACCCCACCTCCACTAAATCAGAATCAGAACCAGAATCCACCTCCTAACGTACAGAATATTTTGGTAGAAATAAGAAGTCGATAGGAGAATGTTACAATATTTACCAGGGGAGGAACTGCGACAGGAGAGGATAGACCACAGTCAAGTGTCCAACCAATAGCAAGAAAGCAAGTCAGATTCAATGTGCAAGCGGAAAGGGATACTTTCTTGGAAGAGCAAGAGATAATGAGGCATATGATACAGCCACATATGACCTAGCAATAATCCACCTATGACATGCCGCCGATATTCGACATGACATGTTCACAGAAAAATATCAACCCCTTAAGATCCTTCCTAGAGATCTGCTTGCAGCTAGAAAAATATCGGGATGCATTGGCAGAGATAGCCAGCTTACTACTGGTGAGATCTTAGAATGGATGCCTAATGAGGGTAGCTAGACTAGGAGCCTACTTTAATTATCAACCCGGGGGACGTACAAACTTTAGGGGTGCAGGTACTATATGTGCTCTTATATGATAGTATTTGTCGTGGTTGGGTGTTGGTATCAGTGTTTAAGGTTTTGCCTAAAAGAGATCAAATAAGTTGGGAAAGGATTGCCTAATCTATGGATGAAAAATACCTATGCTAAGAAGTTCTAATACTGAAAACAGTAAATCTATATTAAGGAATTTAAATGCTGAAAACAGTAAATATGTCTATAAGAATTGACTTGCTGAAAATAGTGAATTTATACTATGAAATTGAATGCTGAAAACGTAGCAGATCTATTCTAAAATAATGAAAGCTGGATCTTTAATCTAAGAAGCAATTACTGTAAATCAAATGCATAAAACTAGAAGCCTATTCTAACCTATTCAATTGCCAAAACCAAGTTCAGAATGCCATTATCTAATGCTATGAAGTAATCAGAACTTTAAGAAGTGAATATCCTTAATTAACCACAGTATTGAAAGTAAGCAATCTTTATGAACAACCATAATAATGGAAGAGTGCATAAGCCTTAAGATCTGGATCACTATTTCAAAAGCAATGTGAGTACATAGGGAAATAGATGTTTAAAATATGCCTTGGAAGAATGCTGCTACAGGACTACTAAAACAGTGTTACCGAACTACAGAATGCGTTATAAACTACTACGGAATCAGACTGCTCGCTTTACTATAGAAATCAAATCGTACTATTACACGCCATTCAAATGCTTTCATATGCAATATAGATTCAGTCAATGTAAAGCACATAATGAAAAATACCTAAACAATAAGATCTCCCAACTTACGTGTTGGAGGGGCCCTCTCCAAGCCGTGCTCAGCAGTGGAGAAAACTTATAGACGCCGAATTGAAAGCAACATCAAGTCTTTATTCAAAATATCAACTTCATAGTTTAACAAAAGTCTGTAACTCAAATTATCTCAACAGTATAAAAACGTAAAATGATGGTTCTCAAAAATGGCAACAGGATCCTCTCGCTAGCCGAGAGGCCCATATATATATGCCTTTAATGCTTAACCTAACTTATATGTCTAATTTTCGATTATGTTTGAACATGTGGTCTCTCTAGAAATCAGGAAAAAGGCGCTGAGCTTTGCATGATCTTTCATTCCTCTGCTTGATCTGCGTGTTTGTCCCTTAGTGTACCTGGACCTGCTCAATCATACTCGATTTTCATATAATTAGTTTATTGAACACGCATTCAAACATACAAGAATAATCTTTAAAACAACTTCATTAAATAATCAAGGTAAATAATTTCTCCCACAAAACAAGTGCATTTATTCACCCTTTCTTGTTCTTTTGTTGTGGGGAAAAAGGATATCAGATACTCGTATCTTGGACTCATCATTCTCCCCCAGAATTGAAGGATTCACCCATCCTTGGGTAACAAATTCATCTCGTCGATGACTTCTCTGATGTCCCATGATACCACCTTGGGGGTCCCTGCTTGCCTATGGTATCCCATGGTCTGATCCTCCTTGACCCATGCTCTCCTCTCTTCTTCTTCATTAATTTGTTCCTTAATAACCATGGGAAGGAAGAATGGGGGATTCAACCTATTCCAATCCATCTGAGTTGATTCCTTATCAGGGATTCCCTGTAGAGTTTGGCTTTGAAAAGAGCATCTTCAAGTCTGAAAAAGGAGTGGAGCTCTCTTCTTTTTAGATCACTTGCTACTCTACGCCATCTTTCCTTAATAGACTCATGAACCTCTTTGTTTGTGCTTTGGAGAGTAACATCAAAGTGTGCCACAGCCTCCTACTGCTTTGCAAGGAGAATGGGGATCAGCTCCTCATCTTGGGTGAGGATCCTATGGTTGTAAATTATTCTTTCAGGGTGAGTCACCTATGCCTTGACCATTAATGGAGTTTTCCATTTTCCTGCAATGTAAATGTGGTAGTCCTAAGTTCGTTCAATTTCGTGATTCATCCATGAACACAGTTCCCTCAACTGGAAATCACCCATGTAAGGGTTTGGAGACCAGTTGGGCGAGCTAGGAACTATAAAATTGTGCAAGAAAAATTCATTTAGCTGGTCCTTCTCCAACTCTGTGGAGTTTAGAGATGCATCCATAAATTCTTTGGGGGAGATTATCTCTATCTATTGTCCCTGTTTTAACCTTTGGAGTTGGAATTTTCCCCACTTCTCTTGGAGATAGACTGCATAAATTGTTGATGGTGGCCTGAGGTCCAGTATTTTATCATATATTTTAGTTGTAGTAGCCAAAACGTCCCTCAATTGAACAATCTCCTGGTCCTTTTTGGCTAACTCCTCTTGTGCCTCAGCCAATTTCTCTTTTAAGTGCTGAATTTTTCTGCTCAGCCATTTTTAGCTCCCCTGCATGATGCATTTTCAAAATTTGTGTCTTTTCAGGTGAAAATGAGGGAGATGTGGGTTGGCTTCCTGATTCAATTCTCAATGTTTCTAGCTCCTTTATGAGATTTTCTAGTTTTTCCCATGCCTCAGTGAGTTGGTTAACGACCCCAGGGTTTTCATTGTGCTCAGGAGGGTTCCCCCGGAAGTTGTCTTGCTCTTCTTGTGCATTATGTTCTTCTTCTGCATCCTGTTCTTCTTGTTCATCCTACTCTTCTTCTGCATCATGTTCTTCTTGTTCATCCTGCTCCTCTTCTGCATCCTACTCTTCTTGTTCATCCAGATCTTCTGGTGTAGTGGGATCTTCCTGATCTACCCAAAGATCATCATCCTCATCAGACACATTTTGAACTAGGGGACCGGGTTCCCTTTTCTCTTTCTTGGTAATTTGGATTATGGATGCTTGTGTGAATATTTTACTTTGTTTCTTCGGCCCTTGATTACTGGTAGAAATCCTTGGGTTCATTTTGGGGGAGTCATCTCATGAATGCTTTATCTTCACCACGGTATCAGCCATGTTGTCCAGGTCGATTTTCCTCTTTGTCCCTAATGTAGAGGCGGTCTTGCTGTTTGATCCAGGCGGCAGGGGTATGCCAACTGTGGGTGTACCCTTCATTCTTTGAACATCCTCAGTAGATACCAACATGAATTCTTCCCAAGAAAGCTTTGGGATCTGCGCTTTTAATTCCTCACAAACGATTAATTTGATCATCCCATGATGGGATAAAGCATCCTCCTTTCCTTTAATCACTTTCTTGCTCATTTCTGCTAGAGATAGGAGCAGGTAGTATGGAATACTAATGTTTTTGTTTGGTGGAAGATGGGCCCTGTGCCTCAACAACTCTAGAATTCGAAAATGAAAAATGGGGACATAACTTAACCTACCAGTGCATGTAATGTATTTCTGGACGATTGCAGCCATTTCATCCCATGGTGCCGGCATGGAGAGTCTTTTGACTACATTTTTATGTTTTTCGTAGACCTCTCCTCGCTTAAAAAATGCTTCCTTTGCTTCATGGTTCGCTTCCCGTTCATCCCTGCTCCAATGCAGGCCCATTAGTAGACCAGTGAATTTGGCAATCACTTTGTCATCCAACCTTATACGTAACCCCTTCACTCAGGTGATGAACTGTTCATCCTTGATGTGTTTTAAATTTCTTGCAAACTCTAGAGCCACCCCTGCATTGTATCCTCTCAATCCTAAGATGAAAGGCATCCAGCCCGTGCTGCGGATGATTGCTAAGATTCGTGGATTCTGATCAATAGCATTGTGTTCCTCTGGTGTGCTTTTCTTGAAACCTTTTGTCATCCTGAAATCCTTTACTATAACAATAAACCAACACTTGGAGCATGGCTATCTTTCCTCAAATTGTCGAGGTTGATTACCAGTTTGAGGGTTGGATTGATGGCTGTGTGACCACACTAACTTCCAGTTCCTTGCTTCTGGAGAGTTCTAAGAGGTTTCGTATATGCAAAACTGGATTTTTGGAAGATTATGCAGCCTTACTTATCTGCCTTTCTGCACTTATCCTCATTAACGTTTGTTGTACTTGCTGCTTGATCGAGCCCTGCTTTTCATTTCATGATTGTATCTTACCCCATTTGCTCTGATTATTTGGAAGTATGGCGGTTAGATGCGGGTTTATCATTTGCTAACATGACAAAGGTAGTAATCATGATTCATTGACGCTGATATGACTTAGGTAGCAATCATGATTTATTGAGGTCATTCTGAACTGAACTGTGCCGCCGAATGAAGATGGAAGCTCTCCTCACCTTCAGAAAACAAATGTCTTGCAGGATAATGATTTGGCCTTAAAAATAAAACAAAGATGTTTAGAGATTACCTCGTTATGTTTTAGCGTACCTGAGTTCATGATTTGGGCTGATTTTTATGCGTGGCGGATTCTGTAGTAGATTTGGCAATGTCTGTAGTAAATTTTGGCATGTCAGTAGTTACGTGCGCTTGCTGCTTTTTCCTTATGTTCATTTGAATTTGTTGTATTGGCTGCTTTTAAACTTTGTGTCATTTTCTGATTCGACTTTGTGATGATGCTTTTGCATTGCGTTTCAAATTCTTCATTGTATTGTTGTAATCTATGCTAGCTCTCTTGAATAGATGGCAGGATCGCATGAAGATATTGCAGATGTGATTGAATAGCTTGTTTGCCGGAAATGAATTCTGTAGTAGTTGATACCTTTGTTGTCTTCCTTGGTATACATGGATGGCTCGCTTGGTTGCTTTAATGGTTGATAATAATCGGGCTCACTTGATTAGATTGTTGGCTTGCTTGTATTCTAATGACAGGATCGCTTGAATAGTAACAGGTTTTGAATAATAGCAGGCTCGCTTGATTGAATTCTGTAGTGTGATATCTTTGTTGCTGACTTGAATATATGGCTGGCTCGCTTGATTATTGATTGTTTGCAGTTTGCATGTTGTTTCTTCGTGGGAATGTATGATGCCCCACAATTTTACCTTATCATTTATGTAGTTTGTTATTTGGCGTTTTTCCCATTTCCCTTTCTCATGTTTTTTTTCTTATCATTTTTTCTTGTGTTGTGTTGTTTTTTTTTCTTTTTTTTCCATTTTGCTTCCTTTTTTTTGTAGCAATTTTTTCTCTTCTTTTTTCTCTCTTTTTTTCTTATCTTTTCTCTTTTTCTATTTTTTTTTTATGAACTGAATTTCAATTATTTGTTTTGCTCTCTATCAGCATCAGTTGTTGCTGGTAGAGTACCTGTGTAAACTCCTCCTTTGACTATGGCTTCTTGTAAAATTTGAGTCGATGTCCATTTACTATCATAGGAAACTCCTCTTCATCAATTGTAATGATCCTTACAGCTGCATTTTCATAGATCTTTTGAATTATGTAAGGTCCCAGCCATCTGGTTGTTAGCTTTCCCTTGAATGTGTGAAACCTGGAGTCATAGAGTAGTTCCCATTCACCTTATTTGAACTTCTTATCCTTTAGGTGTTTGTCATGCCACTTCTTCCTTTGTTGTTGGATCATTTCAATATGGGAAAGTGCTTGTTGGCGTTGCTCATCCAATTGATTTTCTTGTAGCATGCGTTCTTGTTGTATCTCTGTTAGTTCCATATTTAACTCAGCTGCAATTCTTAATGTCTTTATTTCAAATTCAATTGGCAGCATGACTTTCTTTTCATATACTAGTTCATGAGGTGTGAATCCTATCGTTGTCTTCCATGTCGTATTATAGGCCCAAACTGCCTCACTCAGTATGTCATCCCAATATCTTTTGTGGAGTTGGACAGTCTTTGTCAAAATCCTTTCTAATTCTCTGCTAGTTACCTCAACTTTACCATTTGCTTGATGATGATAGGAGGAGGATTGTATGTGCTTGACATTGTTTCTTTTAAGCAAGTCTTCTATTAAATTTGATGTAAATTGTGGGCCTTGATCAGAAACTAGCTCTCTTGGTACTCCAAACTTGTGAAATATCTTCTCAGTGAAGAATTTTGCCACATTGGTTTCATTGGCTGTAGCAAGTGTTGCTACCTCAGTCCACTTTGTGAGGTAGCCAATGCATACTAGGATGTAGCTCTTCTAATTTGACTATGGGTTTATTGGACCAACGAAATCAAATTCCCATTTTTCGAATGCCTCCAAGGAGATTTGTGGATGGAGTGGAATTTCTTCTTTTGTGTTGGTTTTCCCATCCTTTGGCAGTCATCACAATGTGAAACATATTCATAAGCATCTTTGTGGAGTGTTGGCCAATAGTACCCTGTTTGTAAAATGTTATAGGTTGTCCTCTTTGCAACATAGTGTCCTCCACATGGTTCATTGTGAGTGGCATGCATTATGTCATGCACTTCATATTCTCTAATGCACCTTCTGAGGATTTTATCTGGTCCTTGTTTGAAGAGCATGCCCTCTATCCATGTGTATGTGGCACTTTTCCTTATTACTTTAGTCTTTTATTTGTAACTGTAATGTTCTGGAAACTTCCCAGACACTTAGTAGTTTTCTATGTCAGCAAACCATGGGATTCTTGTGGATATGGCAAAAAGGTGCTCATATGGAAAACTGTCATTGATTACTTCACTGTCTTGTCCATGTGTGAGCCTAGATAGAAAGTCATCCACCACATTGTGTTTACCTGGCTTGTCTAAAATCGTGATGTCAAACTCTTGGAGTAGCAGCAGCCATCTAATGACTCGAGCACTTGTGTTGGGTTTGTTCATTAGATACCTTATGGATGAATGGTCTATATGAACAAAAAATTGGTAGCCAGTGATATAGTGCCTGAATTTATTAATGGCATGTATGACAGCCAAAAATTCCTTCTCGGTGACAGTATAATTTAATCTTGCCCCTTCCAAATTTTTACTGATATAATATATTGCATGGGGCTTCTTCTCTTTTTCTTGTCCAAGGACAGACCTGATTGCCTTATCTGATGCATCTGAGTGGATGTGGAATGGAAGTGCCCAATTTGGTCCTTGGAGTACTGGAGATGTAATTGTTTTCTCCTTAAGGTTATCAAATGTTGTCATGTAATGGTTTTTCCATGTGAACTCAGTGTCTTTTATGAGAAGTGCAAACATTGGCGCATCAATTCTGCTATAATTTTCAATAAATCTCCTATAGTGCCCTGTTTGTCCAAGGAAACTTCTCACATCCCTTTATTTAATAGGTGGCGGCAGCATTGTTAAGTTTAAACCAAATAGACTAGCAAGATCATTGAAGGAAACATAATCACAATATAGACACAAAATATACCCTGGGAAACCCTCATGGGGTAGAAAACCCAGCAAAGCTTTCCTCAATAAGATGATCAACCAAAATACAAGATGTGCTCCAATACTTAACCTCCTTCTCCAACTCCTGTGCAGACCTCTCAGACAAGTGCGCTACTTTTCTGAGTTGTGAGTGAGTGTATCAAATGAGGAGCTCTCCTCCTCTATTTATACTAATCCTCAACTTACTAAAATCCCTAATGGGGCCGACCTCTCCTGGAGAAGTCTAATAACCCCTAAAATATAATATTAGGGTCAACCTCCACATGGTGGGTCTAATAACCCTAGTTACCACAACTCCTCGGAGGAATAAACATCTCCGGATACATAATAGAGTCACCTCAAAGGGATGGAACATATCCGGAATAATAATGTACAAATATAATATTCTTAGAAGTTACAATATTCAACACTCCCCCTTAACGAGAAGGATATTATAACAACATCTGCAAGAGCAAGGAGTCGTCAACTACATCATACATGATACATCTATAAATCATCGAAAGCTTTCTTCAATTCATTATTATGAGTAACTCAACCAGTTACTGGAACATCATCAGCATCGTCATCGCACGATCAGCAGCATCGTCATCACACGATCAGCAGCATCGTCATCACACGATCAGCAGCATCGTCATCACACGATCATCAGCATCGTCATCACACGATCAGCAGCATCATCATCACACGATCAGCAGCATCGTCATCACATGATCAACAGTTTACAGGATGATCAATTCTGCTCTCTTTAGGACATAGGTCCATGGATGATACAATTCAGATCAAGTTCTAGGATGATCAGTCCTTATCACTTTAAGACAAGTCTCATGTCTAGGGACGATGCAATCCCATCACGTACATTTTGAACCTAGTTCATGGATGATGCAGTCCTCACGTACATGTTGAACCCAGTTCATGGACGATGCAGTCCTCACGTACATTTTGAACCCAGTTCATGGACGATGCAGTCCTCACGTACATTTTGAACCCAGTTCATGGACGATGCAGTCCTCATGTACATTTTGAACCCAGTTCATGGACGATGCAGTCCTCACGTACATTTTGAACCCAGTTCATGGACGATGCAGTCCTCACGTACATTTTGAACCTAGTTCAGGGACGATGCAGTCCTATCTTCAATTTTCAGAGACATCAGTCTACGACTCAATTCTGGGACCGAGGTTCGGGGAAGATGCAATCCCCTACCTGTTCATTCAGGACTTCATTCTCAGAGACATCATGTCTACGGCTCTCTTTAGGACTGAAGTCCAGGGATGATCCAATCCTCTCATGTCCATCAAAGACTTCATTTTCGAAGACATACATCTACGGCTCTCTTTAGAACAGGTGTTCAAGGATGATACAATCCCTCTTGTTTCTCGGAGACACTTGTCTACGGCTTACTTTAGAACTTGTGTTCAAGGATGATGCAATCCTCACATGTATTCTCATCCATCATCAAAAGCATGTATTCTCACTAATACATCTAGCATCAAAAACATGTATTCTCACTAATACATCTAGCATCAAAAGCATGTATTCTCACTGATACATCTAGCATCAAAAGCATGTATTCTCACTGATACATCTAGCATCAAAAGCATGTATTCTCACTGATACATCTAGCATCAAAAGCATGTATTCTCACTGATACATCTATCATCAAAAGCATGTATTCTCACTAATACATCTAGCATCAAAAAAAATATATATAAGAGTCCTAAATCTAAATATATCTGAGTATCCAGGTTAGTAGACACGTATCCTCATCAACGATATTTGTTGTTGATGAGACAAACTCATCAACATAGATAATACTACTCCCCCTTTCGAGGAGGGTCCTTTTGAACTACTCCAAGCTTGTCTCGGAAGTATTCAAATTTTACTCGAGATAGGGGTTTGGTCAAGATGTCAGCAATTTGATCCTCAGTGCTCACATACTCGATCTTGATAGCTCCTCTCTGCACCATATCTCGTATATAAAAGTATCGGATCTCAATGTGTTTTGACCTATCATGGAATACAGGATTTTCTGTCGTCTTAATGCAGCTTTGATTGTCACAAATAATCACAGTGGGATCCATTTCTAAGTCAAACACTTCAGATAATAGTTTTCGAAGCCATACTGCTTCACAGCTAGCAGAGCAGGCAGCTATATATTCTGCTTCAGCAGTATTGAGGACCACACTAGATTGTTTCTTGCTGAACCATGAGATCATGGCAAATCCAAGACCATAACATCCACTTGATGTACTCTTTCTGTCTGAGACACTTCCTGCCCAATCAGAATCTGAGTAACCATGTAACCTGAGTTCATGACCTCCAAGATAATATAGACCAAAATCCAATGTACCTTTTAGGTATCTCATCACATGCTTTGCAGCTATTAAATGAACCTTTCTAGGTTCTACTATATACTGACTTAGGGTATTTACAGCAAAGCATATATCTGGCCTAGTATTTGTTAAATACATCAATGACCCAATGATTTGTCTATATAGAGTTAGGTCTACTAGTTCCGATGAGTCATCAACTAATAACTTCAGGTTGGATTCCATGGGAGTGGCCATGGGTTTACATTCCAACATATCAAACCTTTTTAGAATCTCCACATCATACTTACCTTGATTCAGAAAGATTCCTTTTGGTTCTTGCCATACTTCTAGACCTAAGAAGTAGTGCATTAATCCGAGATCTTTCATCTCGAATTCTGAAGAAAGCTTATTCTTGCTTTCAATAATTTGTTTCTCATTTCTGGTTAGAAATAGATCGTCTACATATAATAAAAGTATAACTGGTTCATCATCCATCACTTTGAGATAAAGATTTGGGTCAGCTTTACTCTTGGTAAAACCCATGCTAGTTAAGAAATTGTCAATCCTTCCATACCAAGCCCTGGGAGCTTGCTTCAACCCATATAATGCCTTTTTCAATTTGCATACATGAGTTCTTCCGTCTTTAACCTCAAACCCTTGTGGTTGTTCTATGTACACATCTTCTTCAATTACACCATTCAGAAAAGCTGTCTTAACATCCATTTGGTGTAATTTCCACTTCATCATAGATGCAAGTGCCATGATAGTTCTAATTGAAGTATACCTAGCAACTGGTGCAAATGTTTCTTCATAGTCAATTCCCTCCTTCTGAGAGAATCCTCTGGCTACAAATCTTGCCTTATATTTTTCAATGCTACCATCTGCAGCATGTTTTATCTTGAAAATCCATTTGGAAGAAACCACACTTTTATCTTTTGGCTTGGGAACTATATACCAAACATCATTTTTCATTATTGACTGATATTCTTTTGTCATTGCTTCTACCCATTCTTTCTTCTGAGATGCCTCTTCATAGCTAGTAGGTTGTTGATCCACAAGATCACACATCAAGGCCATATAGTTGGACACTAGCTTTGGTTTCTTTCTTTCTCTAGTGGAGCCTTTAGGAGCTCCATATCTTTCAGCTCCTTGAATAATGTCTCTAGCCCATGTTGGCCTTCTTTTCTTAGATAAATATGTAATAGGAAGTTCTTGTGGTTCCAACATGTCATGATCCTCTGGTGAATCATCTTCAGGGATGTGCATAGCCTCTATGATCCTAGGGGATGTATCTTCTTCATAGATTTCTTCAAGTTGGCACTTCCTGGATTTCTTGAGAGTTGTTTCTTCATCAAATGATACATCTCTACTTATTTCTATATGATGAAAACCTGGTATGTAGATTCTGAAGGCTTTGGATGATTCACAATAACCAACAAATATTCCCTTCTTACCAGAAGGATCCAACTTGGTTCTCTTTTCTTTTGGAATGTGGATGTACACAGGACACCCAAATATTTTAAGATGACTTACCTCAGGCTTATTTCCCGTAAACACCTCTTCTGGAGTTTTGAAATCAAGAGCACTATGATATAGTCTATTTTGCACATATACTGTTGTCTTAGCTGCTTCAGCCCATAGATACATGGGAAGATCTTGGTCATGTATCATAGTCTTTACAGCTTCCATGATAGTTCTATTTTTCCTCTCAGCCACCCCATTTTGTTGGGGATTGTAGGGAGTGGTTAGTTCCCTCTTCATTCCAGCTTCCTTACAAAAGTCTTCAAAGTCCTTTGAAGTATATTCTCCACCATTATTTGTTTTGAGAATCTTGATTCTCTTTTCTGGGAGATTTTCTATTAGAGCCTTGAACTCTTTGAATTTTCCAAAGACTTCATTCTTACCTTTTAGGAAGTATATCCAAGTTTTCCTTGAATAGTCATCAATGAATGAAAGATAGTATTCAAACCCACTTAGAGAAGTGGTGGGCATTGGTCCACATACATCTGAGTGTATTAGCTCCAAAATGTTCTTAGTCTTTGTTTCACTCTTTGGAAAGGGGTTCTTGACATTCTTCCCTTTCTTACATCCTTTACATGAGCCATCATGATCAGCCTTCAAATTTGGTAATCCTATGACCACCTTGCTTACATAGGGTAAGGATTTGTAGTTAATGTGAGCTAATCTTCTATGCCATAACTTACTGGGGCTAGAAACTTCATGAGCAAGGGCAGCTTTTGGATGACCCTTGAGTTTATAGAGACCTCCTTCTTCTTCACCAATGATAACTGCATCTTTGATTGATTTTCCTTTGGACCACATGAGTACTTGTCCATCTATGAAATCCGCTCTGAAACCTTTCTTGTCTAGTGTTGAGATAGAGAGTAGGTTCTTCTTTAAACCTGGTACATATAAGACTTCTTTCATTTTCAAGGGTGTTCCAGAATCAAGCTTGTAGTTTGCTTCAACAATTCCCTTGATGGGATATTGATAATCATCTCCTAGAGATACCTTTTGAGGGGAAGACTTTTCTTCAAGTCTTGAGAGAGATTTCTTTTGACCTGACATGTGTTTTGAAGAACCACTATCAATGAGCCATGTATCTTCTCCAGGAGACACAGATCCAGAGAGTGCAGAGAATAGGACATATTCTTCTGGATCTTCTCTCTTTACTTTAGATATTTTCTTTTGAGGCCTTTCCTCTTCTTCTTCTTCTTCTTCTTCTACTTCTTCTTCACTCTCATCCTCTGCCATATGTGCATGATGTCTTTTGTGAACAAACTTCTTCTTCTTCCTTTCTGGAAGAGTACAGTCTCTAGCATAGTGTCCTAGTTTAAAACAATTATAACATTGGACTATGGAGAGATCTCTTTCTGAGTTTGTTCCTCCTTTCCTTTTGAATCTATGAGAGGGTTGAGACTTCTTGTGGTTCACTATCTTGAAGTGACCCTTCTTACCTCTTTTGGTGTGGGTGGCTAAGGCTTGATCATCCTCTTTGAGAAGAGCCTCTCTGTTGGCTACCCTAGCCTCTTCTTGAACACAATCCTCCCATACTACATCAAACTTCATGCTTTCTTTTCTGGCACACATAGTTTGTATGAATGATTCCCAGGGTCTAGTGAGACCATTTAGAGAAGTCATCACAAGTTCATCTTCATCAAGAGTATCACCAATGGCATCTAGTTGTTCCTTGATTAGAGAGACCCTTGAGAAGTAGTCTTGAATGGACTCGCCTTTGTGCATCTTGGTATTCTTCAACTGAGTCCTTAGATTCATCTTCCTATTGATGTTCTTTCCTTCATACATTCTTCCTAGGGCATCATACATTTCTTTTGGAGTCTTCTTGGAGGCCACTTGGGGAATCAAGTGGTATTTAATAGAATCAACTATGATTCTCTTTGCCCTAATCAAATACTTCCTATGCTTTTCTTTGGCTTCATCTCCTTCCGGTTCTGCAACTTCATCCTTGATATAATGAACAAGATCATTCTCTTCAAGAATGAGACCAATTCTGTATTTCCATGCCCGGAAATTCTCTATACCTTCTAGCTTGTCTTCAAGATTAGTGTTTGGAGCCATCTTCTCTTGGGGGAGTCCAAGAGACAGAGTAGTACTTACCTGGAAATATTACCTTTTTACTTTTCCGGATCCTGGGACAGAATTTCTGGTTTATTGCACTTTTGGTAGAATTAGGGTTTGACTTTCCTGGAGTTCTACCCAACCAAAAAGTTCGATCTAGGGCTCAAAAGAATGGTCTTGAGAAGGGCTATCCATCCATGTAATCAGAATTCAACAATACCAACTTTTTGCTGAAACCAATTTCTGGTTTATCGTACTTTTGGTAGAATTAGGGTTTGACTTTCCCGGAGTTCTACCCAACCAAAAGTTCGATCTAGGGCTCAAAAGATTGGTCTTGAGAAGGGCTATCCAGCCATATAATCAGAATTCAACAATACCAACTTTTTGTTGAAACCCTAAACTTCACCGGAAAGAGAGAGAGAGATTCTTACCTTGTGAAAGATGTCCTATTCAGTCTAGCTCTGATACCATGTTAAGTTTAAACCAAATAGACTAGAAAGATCACTGAAGGAAACATAATCACAAGATAGACACAGAATATACCCTGGGAAACCCTCATGGGGTAGAAAACCCAGCAAAGCTTTCCTCAATAAGATGATCAACCAAAATACAAGATGTGCTCCAAGACTTAACCTCCTTCTCCAATTCTTGTGCAGACCTCTCAGACAAGTGCGCTACTTTTCTGAGTTGTGAGTGAGTGTATCAAATGAGGAGCTCTCCTCCTCTATTTATACTAATCCTCAACTGACTAAAATCCCTAATGGGGCCGACCTCTCCTAGAGAAGTCTAATAACCCCTAAAATATAATATTAGGGCCGACCCCCACATGGTGGGTCTAATAACCCTAGTTACCACAACTCCTCGGAGGAATAAACATCTCCGGATACATAATAGAGTCACCTCGGAGGGATGGAACATCTCCAGAATAATAATGTACAAATATAATATTCTTAGAAGTTACAATATTCAACATTTCCATATGAACTCAGTGTCTTTTGTGAGAAGTGCAAACATTGGGGCATCAATTCTGCTATAATTTTCAATAAATCTCCTGTAGCACCCTGTTTGTCCAAGGAAACTTCTCACATCCCTTTATTTAATAGGTGGCGGCAGCATTTTGATTACTAAAACTTTTGCTTGATCAACCTCTATCCCCCTCTGTGATATATGATGCCCTAGAACGATGCCTTCTTCCATTAACATTCTGCATTTGTCATTGCTCAGACATTGTCTCATCTCAATACATTTTTTTAATACCAATTCAAGATGGTTCAATGCTTGATCAAAGTTTTGTCCATAGGGTGTGAAGTCATCCATGAAGACTTCCATTTGATCATTTATGAAATCAGAGAATATACTTAGTATGGCCCTTTGGAATGTTGCTGGAGCATTACATAACCCAAAGTGTAGTACTCTGTATGCATAAGTACCCCAGGGGCATGTAAACGTTGTCTTATCTTGATCAGTTGGGTGTATTAAAATTTGGTTGTACCCACTGAAGCCATCTAAAAATGAAAAATACTTGTTCCCAGCTAATGTGTCAAGCACTTGATCTATAAATGGCAGTGGAAAGTGATCTTTCTTTGTTGCTTTATTTAGCTCTCTGTAGTCCACACAAATTATCCATTTGCCTCCTTTCTTAGGGACTATAACCAGTGGTGAGACCCATTCGTTTTCATAGATTGGATATATGAACCCAACATCTAATAACTTCTATAGTTCTACTTTAACAATGCCCTTTAATGCTGGGTTCAACCTCCTTTGTGGTTTCCTGATAGGAGTAGACCCTTCTTTGATGTAAATGTAATGTTTGTAGATACCAGGATGTATACCTTTCATGTCTGCATATGTCCATGCAAAAGCTTTATTTTGTTCTGATAGTACTTTCATTAACTCTGCTTCTTGCTCTGGCTTGAGATTGGAATTAATGTTGACTGTTTTTCCCGGCATAATTTCCACTGTCTTTTCTTTTTCTGATTGTTCTTCCAGAGATAGCACTTCTACCCACATTTTATTTAAGTTCTAATTTGAACTTTCGCCTTCTTGTTGCTGGTCTGTGTCAAAAAATATTTCAAGACCATCATTGTTAGAATATGCATTTTGTATGAACCTATCTATATGACCATCTTCATCTATTGCTTTTAATGATAGCGCAGCATCAATTGTTAGGACAGGTCGTAGGTTTTGATTTGGTGTGTCGTTATAATCATCAGTCCAATTTTGATATTCTAAGTCTCAAGATTTCCTTACTAGTGAGTAAATCGTGATTTTCTTCCTGGCATGTCCACTGGTGATAGTCATGTTTCCTGATCTGCAACCTATGTAAGCGTCTGCAATTGCCAACCAAGGTCTTCCTAGTATGATTGGATAACCACTAAGTTTACTTTTTACTTCAATGACTATGAAATCAGCTAAGTATTCCCAGGATTCAATATTGATCATAATGTCTTTGAGCATCCCTTCGGGTTTCACAGTGGATGTGTCAACTAGATGGAGTACTGTAGTTGTTGGTCTGACCATTGATTGGAGTCCTAGGTATATCATGGTTTCCTTAGTCATCACATTGATAGCAGCCCCCAAATCGATTAAGCTTCTATTTATTTGTTTGTTATTGATGGTGACGTTTACTACAGGACTTCCTGGATCAAGATATTTAGGGTTAATAACAATACCCAACATTAAATCAGCCAATTGTCCCACTACATTTATGGTTGGCGAGTCACGCTTCCTCCTCCTTGGTTTCTTCAGACAAGTTTCTCTAATAAATTTGTTACATATGGGCACATCCCTTATGGCTTGTAAAATCGCAATTTGGATGTTTAAGTGCTTCAATTCATTTAAAATCGCATTTTCTTCTTCCTCTTTCATACTTCATATAAGTTTCTCTGGAAATGGAGGGTTCCTATTTCATGGGTGTGGTTGAGTTTCTTCCTCTTGAGGATTTGGTTCATCTAGATGCTGAATATAGGGTTGTGTTGTTTGTTCTTGAGCTTCAAGGTCTTGGATATTCTGTGTGGATGTATTTTGCAACGTTTTTTTTCAGACCCAAGGTATATTTCATTTATTTCCATGGTGTTTACTACGTAGGTAGGGAATTGTGTGATTTCAGCGTTATAAGTTTGTTGTTGTTTTGGAGGTATATTATTATTAGGGTTTGGGATGGGTTGGGCTAGAATTGGTGAGGATCTGGGGGGTGGTTGAGTCTGTGGGGGCAGCATAATAAGTGGCTATTGTAATGGGGCTCTCCAATTTGATGGATGGGGGTATTGATTTGCATAATTCGTGGTTGATGGAGGAAAAGGTGTGGGGTATGGAGGGTAAGACAGTGGGTAATAAGATTGTTGATAGGGTGGCTGATAAGTTTGTTGATTCTGGTAATAAGTATGTTGATTTTGCTGCCATTGGTTTGGATTTGGCTATGCTTACCATGGAGTTGGTGCAAAGTTCCAATTTTGTTGGCCCTGATTATAGTAGGGTTGATTGCTAGATTGATATGGTCTGACAAAATTACTCCTTCTTTGATTTATAAAACAGAGCTGTTATATTGCTCCTTTAATTGCAGGATCCTGAATAGCAGCCTTACACGAGGGTAAGAGGGGACATTTATCGGTGGAGTGATCGTCAGTGCAAAGACCACATATTTCTATGGTGTTTAATGTGCACTGCCCTTTCTCATGTTTCTTTCTACAACGAGGATAGAATACTGCCAATGCTTGGTTAATTTCATCCCGCTTCTTCTTTATTTGGAGTGCATAGGGTTGCATGGCCAATGATTGTAGGATGTTAGTTTTCATGTCATCAATTTGTAGCTGAGCTGAAAACGCTGGGCATAGTCTTCGAAGGATTCACGGTCTCCCTGCTGCATCCTAAATATTTCATCCCTTGTATCCTTTGCTTTGCAGTAGTCCCTATATTTTTCTAGGAATGCTTGTGTGATTTGGTCCCAACTGAAAATACTATTTCCTTCTAAACTCGTGAACCACCTAAGTGATAAAACTTTCAGTGTGGAGGGAAAAGGCCTCATCTTTTGTGCATCCGTAGTGTAATCAAAGGATCTGCAAACTACCTCAAACTCAAATAGGAATGTGTCAGGATCTTGTGAATTCAATCCATGGAAGTTTGGCAGATTGTTGGGGTTGATATTCTTCATCCTGGAATCTCCAAGAGGTATGCTAATGGGAAAGGTGAATAGCTCCCTAGATTCCTCTTCTTCGTCTTCCATAGTGGTGTTTGAGCTGGAACTAGTAGATGTGTTGGAGAAAACTTCCTATGGCTTGGGGTAGGACACAACAGACAGCTGACTGCCAGAAATTAGCTCAATTCTCAGTACTATGCTATATAAATGACAATGCTAAGATAATGAATATAACCAACCTCGATCCAAATGTTTGATGTAGATCCTCGTTGGAGCTTTCAATCCATGCACTTGAATCTGCGAATTAGTCTTGACAGCCAATATACAACAAGAGTATCAATTAGAGAGATTTTGAGGTCAAAAAAGGGCCTCCTAAGAGATGTACTACAAAAATATGAGATATATTAAAATATTATGAATTGGGGGTTTTATGGGGTAGGTATATATGACAAGTCACCTCCCACACTATTTTCTATGCACAATATAAATAACCATGGTTGAGTTACTTTTCAAAATTCACTAGAAATAAAATTAATAAAATAAGTCTACATTGATGTGACTAGGATTCATTGTAAATTCCCAAAAATGTATTGTCCTTTAACATTTATTTGTCTTGAACTTGCAAATGAAATTAAATAATAAAAAACATTTTTAAGAGCTTTTTTTTTAATTTTATGTTGACTTTTTATATTTAGTACTTTTCTCATGAATTTAATAATGTAATTTAATTGGGAATTTATTTACATGTAAAATGTCAATAATATTATTATAATCCACATTGCATTATTATTATTATTATTATTTATTAAATCTATTATTATTCTTTATTAGTTTGACATTATGTTATTAAATAGAATGGAGTGAATATATAATTTAAAATTAAAAACATAAAAATGATAATATATTATTTTATAAAAAAATGTGAAAGGACTTTCTTTATGAATTAATAGTACTTCACTTGAAAATGACAATAATATTATTTTATGAAAAGACTATCATTATGAGTACTTTACTTTATGACTTAAGAGTACTTACACCACTACCTTGGTTAACTATGTGTTTTCATCCACCATAGAAAATTTGACAAATAAGCATTCTTAACTCATGCAATGCCACCTCACCAAGGGGGATGATGTCATCTACTAGAATGTGATTGGTTGTATTTTATAGTACATTTTCTTTGTTTTGAGGCCCTTTTTTGACCTCAAAATTTCTCTAATTGATAATATATAAATGACACTAACATCATCAATAGAAATGGTCCATGATATTATAAGTAAATGCAACCCAATGTAGGATAAACAACATTCACAACATTAATGGATGAGAATATGAGTATTTCTATTATTAAACAACAAGAAGTACAATGTGATACGACCTCTTGTCGGCAACCAATCTGAACCAAGATCTGGGCCAATCCACTTGTGCCTCCACCACTTCAATCCTCCATGGAATGGAAAACTCAAACTATGATAGGAGTTTAGAAGGTGAACATAAAGGGTTCACAACTACAAGGATCGATGAGTGTAGACTCAAGATAGGGAAAAAATACATTAGTGTTCTCTTGCTCTCCTTTCTCCTCCCGTCCATAAGCCATATGTGCTCAATATATAGTCCTCCCAAAGGTAAGTGAAAGGACACATCGAGGCATTTCGGGGCAAATGGAGGGCCAAAGATCACCCTATGACCGCTTTTTGGGAGTAAAAAGTAATAAACTAGTGATTTTTACCATTTTACATGCTACCCACGGGCTATAGTGATACAACTCGTGGGTACGCCCACTATTGTGATGTAGCTAGCGTACTGGGGGAAAAATAGGAAAAATAATGTGTCTGAAGGATATAAAGTGGATCTGATTCAGTAAAATGGATCCTACAGGACAAAGAGTACTGATGCTCACAAGGTGGAAAATTACGTTGTAACAGATGCCCCCTAATGTGTGAGGTCAGAGACTGATGCTACAATGGCCAAAATACATTATTAATCTCAGAAGTGGAGTGATGGAGACACAAGTGGAAGGAGCAGCTCACTCGTCATAATACAATAGTATCCCTGAATACATGTCGGTATAGTACAACAATATGATACAATGGCCATGAATAGGCAGTACATAATGAATACATGTCATAAGTGATCATCACCATGATCCCTCTATAGTAAGATATGGTATCTTGCTGAAAAGGAAACAACTGGTGCAAACTGTTGATATCTGAGAGATGATATCTCAGATGTAAAGTCATGCCACTATCGCCTAGGGTCTTCTACACAAGTCTTCGACAGTGCAAGTCCCATCAAGTGAATAAAGGAGTTGAGGTCGAATGTGATGTGACATCGTCTGATTACCGTTCAATGATGTATACCATTAACAGACGCGAGATAACCCACCAATAATGAAAATGGGCATCAAGGCACAGAGTACAGTCATCGGAGTGTGAATAGATGCGTTGAAGTCAAACACTAGGATGAATCCATCGATCATGGGACATTGATGTATTCCCAAAACTGTCGATGGCGAGAGAACCTGCCACTAATGACTGCAAGCCTCGAGGTACTCAACTAAAATCTAAGCCTCAAGTCCCAGAATAAATGGGTTGAAGTCAACGGAACGAGACTCGCTGGAAGGAGGGCATTAAGGCATCCCCCATCAACTAGCACAAGGTACCAGCTACACTAAAATATTTGGAAGGTCTCAGGTGAAACAGACTGACTCCATAAGGATGGTCGACATGCAATAGTCAAGAAATATGAGGAGTGACCAACATTCGTTTCAGGACTTCCTTTGAACAAGAGCATGAGTAGATGGATAGAATCAGACATCATAGACTCAATATAGATTGTGCGATGCAGGAGGCACCACAAAGGGCTCCATAATGATTGGAAGCTTAACCAATCGGTGGAGTAAACTAAGAAACAAGTACAGCTCCTAAGGTCCAACTATAGTCCCGACTCATAATGTATGGAGTGGTATGAATTCTCTGTTCAAAGGCGACACAACAGCTGCCAACTAGAAGTAGTAACCATAATCCCGTCTGGATTTCTAGAATATTTGATTTTTTTTGTCTTTTTCATATTTGGAAAAGCTTGAAAAAGAATAAAATTGCTTATAGTACAACAAGTGAGGGAACGAGTGTCAAATAGAAAGCAGACTAGTTCCAAGCAGTGGAACATACCTATGACCAATGCAAGGAAACATGCAGGATGTGGACACTCGGGGGGGAGGTTCCCTCAGGGTCAAAAGGTCGTCAAATTGTGAAGGTCAAATGGAGGATCTGCAAGGCTTGACAAGGAAAAGTGCTCAGGCACCAGGCTAACAACTGAGTAAGCGAGAGTCGGCACAAGGCTCAAGCGACAAGTAGGATGATGCAATGCAATCACAACGTGACATAACTGGAGGGGATTCCTTATGGGAGAGTGCTAGCACAAGACAAAGTAGAGTATGAGTCTTTATCGCAAAGTCATGGCATAACTACAAAGGACTCCCAATCCTAATAACACACAACGGCATGGGCACCATAATGCAACAGGGGGTTCTAACTAGGGTACCCATGTTCAAAAAGGTCTTACCGCCACATAACGACACTTCTATAACAGTGAAGGTTCTGTGTCAGTTAAGAAGCGGTGTTTCACCTAGGGTTTATGAAAACAGTCAAAAGGTCAAATGCATAATGCATGTGAAAATGACATCTAAGCTATATGCCAGGTGTGAAATATACCTGCCATAGGCACGAAATGGTCCAAAAAAAGTATCGCCGAAGAAAGCTGGTCAAAAAATGCTACTCCAAGATGTTATATTAGTCCAAAACAGCATATAATGGCGAAAACTATAGACAAGTGGGTCTTGAAAATTATAAATAGTAACAAAAATTTACAATTTACAATTCATTTTTACTATTCACCCATTCGGAGTTTTGTGGTTAGTTCTGCTGATTCCGGGAGCTACGAGCGTCCGATCATCGAACTGTCAGGAGCAGGTTGGTAGTCTCATCCATACCTTCCATTTCAATGCTTTTATTTCAATTTTCATCGGTTGGATTTTTCATTTGGCCAATCCCTAAATGGTTTCGATGCTACCCGCGGGCTATAACTATGCAGGTCGCAGGTAGGGCAGGGTACTCGCAGTCAATGCATGCGTTGACCGCGGGTACCCGCCTGTATAAGCAAACTTTCCCGTGGGTATGGCCGTGAAGCTAATTTTTAAATGAAATTGACTAAATTTGTTGTTTTTTCTCCCTCCAGGATGGTTCTAGAGTGGAGAGAGAGGGAACATGACCTAGTGGATGAGGCCATCCACAATGATGTGCGTGCATAGCAAGCGCTGCAAGCATGTGGGCTATACAAATTTTGGAGCATAGGGGGTTTAAGGGCCCAAAACCTATTGCTCCACCACTTGATAGACTACTAGGACGTCGATGCACAAAACTTCAACCTAGATAGGCAAATACTCTCACTGGAAGTGGAAGATATCTACTTCATTACTGGTTTGTCCCGCCAAGGTGAGGTGGCAAGCCTTCGATCTCGTTCTGTGGGTGGTGGGATCACCATCCCCGACTATATAGAGCAGTATTGTATACCAGATACTCGGGCAATGGGGAGTCAGGTGCCCATTAGAGCCATAGTTAATCTGAGTATGAATCTCATAGTGGCAACCCTAGTGTGGATTACTGGTTCAAAAGCTCTTCACCAGGCATCCAAGCAAGTGATGTTCTATGAGTCACAGTGTATGCATCCCATGATATTTGACTAGTGTAAAATGCTACTAGGGTCCATGAAGACCCAGCTGACAGAGTGCAAGCAAGGGGAGGGAAAAAACTTTGGATACGGCAGTATCTTGTGCATTTTCTTCTTTGAGCGAGTTCTAGGGCTCAGTCTGAGGGTTGAGGTCCCTCCTCACAGTCTCCACGACCCGGCACTGACTCGGTGGGCAGAGGTCTTGACGCAACAGGGTGGTGGTTGTCGGGTGTCACCATACATAGAGGAGTTCTTTCACTGGTGGGGCCTATAGGTCATAGCCATAGAGGACTACCCCTATGCATGGATAGACTTCCGACAGGATCATGACATGCCGCTTCCAGAGGATGCAGCATTCGGAGACATTGGTGAGTACTCTTTTTAGGTTTTTTTGGTGTATTAAATTTTTATGGATTTTTTATTATAGATGTAAATGCAAAAATATTTTTGGGGGTAGTATCGTATATTAATGATTTACTGTTTGCTCGCAGACAAGGGCCCAGTGAAACCCGAGGGCTTCCCGAGACATCATCGTCGGGGAAGGGGTGATGAGGCAGGGGGTGCTACAACAGAGTGTACACTACAGACTCTGCAAGGAAATCTATCACGAATGACTGCCAGGGTACCACAGATAGAGGTGGCGCGGCTACCAGAGGATATGCAGCGCCAGGTAGTGGGGGTGTCGGGTAACTGGGTACGACTACTGTAGCGTATAGCAAATGCAGTACAGTATTACTATGAGACTCATCTTGTCGGGGTGGTAGCTAGGCCTCCTCGTAGAGAGTAGATATCTCAGGATCCCATTTTTGTATCGATATGTATATTTTTTAGGGCTACGGGCTCCAGTTTTGTATTATGACACTACCATTTTTGGACATATTATTTATAAAAAACTTTGGTTCTCCAGTTCTACTATATGTGTGTATGTACAAACGTATGAATGTCTACTTTTATTTGTGTGCTTCATTGTGAATGTGATAAATGCAAATCCAATACATAGTTAGCGTATGCATCAGATATATGATTAACACTTCTCGAAACATGAATGTATGTAATTGAAACAAAATGTCGTTCCAAGAGTCTTACCCTTAGGAATTTCAGTAGTAGCGTAGGATCTCTCACACGGTACTGACCATTCAACTGAGACACAACCAGTTGTGAATCCAGGTGGAATTCTAAAAACTGGATGCGATGTGAAATAACATCCCGAAGTAGCTCAATCACGGCACTATACTCAGCCACATTGTTAGATGTAGGACCAAGACAAGCACCTCCTGAAGACACAACTAGATGGTCAGGTGAATAAATAACCCAGGCAGCAGAAGCAAGTTGCTCCGTATGACGGCTAGCACCATTAGTGAAACCTAAGAACGTAGGAGAATTAGTGATCCGGAAGATCAAAAGAAATCTAAACTATGTATAGAAATAACTATACAATAGTATACAAAAGCATTAGCTCGAACTAGAAGTTCAAGCGTAATACCGCTTGAGGTAGAGCCCATTCCTAGGCTCCTTCAAGACATTCCCTTCATAGTCCGCTAATTCATAGGCTCCTTTTTCTAGGACACGCTTCACAATGTAAGGACCGTGCCACATGGGGTTGAACTTGCCTACCCTCGGGGGTTCTTTAGCTTGATCATATAAGAGGACCAAGTCACCTTTAGCATATTGTTGGGGACGGACAGACCTATCATACTGAACCTTAACACGACTCTTATTGGTATCTATAGCCACGGTGGCATCTCGACATTGCTCGTCAAGTTGCTCAAGGTGGATTAAACATTGCTCAATACTCGTCGTATCAGGGAGGATCTCTATGGCTAGTTTAAGCAAAGGGATTTCACATTCAATCGGTAAAATCGACTCCACACCATGCACCAACTCAAATGGTGAGAACCCGGTGGCAGTCTTGACTGTAGTTCGATATGCCCACAAAGCAAGATATAACATAATGTTCCAGTTGTTCTTGCTTTGTTGGATGGTACATCTAATAATGGTCTTTAAAGACTTATTGACTGCTTCAACTTGACCATTCGCTTGGGGATAGTAAGAAGATGAGTGTTCTTGACGAAACCCAAGCTTGAGTGACAAATTCCCCATCATTTTGTTCTGAAAGTGACTGCCATGGTCAGTGGCAATCTCTTTCGGAATACCGAACCAAGTAATAATCTGATTGAACAAGAAATGGGATGCTGTAGCACCATCGGCTTTTATGGTAGGCATGGCCTCAGCCCATTTGGAAAAGTAGTCCACGACCACTATGATATGGTGATTCCCCCCAACCGAAGCTAGTTTACAATCCATGAAATCTACCCCCCACTTGGTGAAGGGACCGACGGTGACAACCAGATGAAGGGGGGCTGGATGCGAGTGTATATTCCAAGAAAACTCCTGGCAAAGGTGACATCTCTTCACAGCATTAATACAATCTCTAAATATTGAAGGCCAAAAGTAACTAGCTCGCATAATACGTTGGGCTATAGCAAGCCCGGATAAGTGACCGCCACATGCCCCAGCATGGAAATCATTAAGCACATGCTCCACTTCTTCGTGAGTCAAGCAACGACGGAGAATAGAATCCTTTCCTCGGCGACACAAAGTGTCACTGATGATAGTATAATCTTTAGCGTGATGTTTCACATGCCGTCGCTCATCCCATGAATAATGTGAAGGAAACTTCAAAGTTTGGAGATATACAATGACATCCCCATACCAAGGGTCCTCTAATGAGATAAGAAATAAGTGTTCATCCACAAAGGAATCCTCATGGATGACATCCTCATCAAGTCTTGGAAGGTCCGACATAAGCTCAACAAACACCAACGATTTCATCAACTTCACCAAAGAAAAATCGAGATAGAAATCCTAAAGGATCACAATCCATTTATTGTACTTCCCCCCTATAAGGCGTCGTGATAGCACGAACTGAAACTGATTGATATGCGCTACAACTGTGGTTGTTCTAAGCAAAACGTAGTGTCGTAACCACTGGACTGCATGGACAGTCGCAAGTGACAGCTTTTCCATGTGAGTATATCTCAGTTCAGCGTCGACTAGGTTTCGACTGAGGTAATAGATGACATGCTCGAGGAGTGCATCATCAACTTGAACTAAGACCATGCCAATCATCTCTTGAGATGCAGCCACATAAATTATAAAATCTCATGCAAAGTCGGGTGGACTAAGCACAAGGGCTGATACCAAAGCTTTCTTAAGGGCATCGAAAGACTGATGGGATTGCTCATCCCAGATAAATGGTGTGTCTTTCTTCAACAAGCGCATGAAACCATTGGTAAGATTACCATAATTGACTACAAAATGACGTAGAAAAGGAGGAGACGCACTGTTGGAAATGGTTCCAATAAAATTCACGGGTGCGGGGAAATCATAAGATCCCATCAATGAAGGGTACATACCAACACCCATGTTCCCAGTTGCCGACTGAGAATCCATAACCTGCAGGACTACTAATCCCATGGATGCTTCAGGAGGAGGATTAACGAAATCCAGCTGATTGATTGTCACAATCTTACCTTCGTGTGGAAAGTAGATAACTCTAACTACAGTAGATGTGATAGATTTCATAGAGTACATCCAATTCTGACCCATTAAAAGGTTGTAGTCGATGGGCGCATCAACCACTTCGACTTCAATAGGCACAGGTTTACCCCCCAACTGGACAACAAGGGAAGGGATAATCCCATGCGGCTTAAATGACTGACTGTATGGATCTAGACGTGAGTAGAGGAGGAGAGCCAAGAGATTTCCAACAAGCTAATGACATCACTGATGCGGAAGCACCTTCGTCAACCACCATTCCTTTGACGAAATTCTTAAGGCACTCCACATGGATTTGAAAATCCAAGTGGGAAGGTAAGCGAGGTTGAACATCAGTAATGTAGAACTTGATAACACTGGGACTCACCCATCCTGAACTCCTAATGCACTCAAAAGGGCATGCCTTTGAGAAGGACACACCTGTAAAACTTCAAGAGCTGACATGGCACACGGAGTTTGGCCCAAATTTTCTACAATGGAGTAGTTATGGGTAGCTCGAGCATTGGGATTATGCGTAGAGTGCTTAAGAACACCTTTCGGTATCCACGGCATAATAGAGGGATTCTTGATATGCAAGGAATTACTAGGAGGAGGGGGAGGCTCACTCCCCATATTAGGTTGTGGTGCACCATAATCGCGTTGATGAGTGGCAACACTAACCTCCGACTGCACCATCTTCACGCATCCATAACCACTAGTATTGGAAGAAGACGTTGCAGTCTCATTAGGTCCATAACCAGTGGTGGGAGCATGCGAAGCCATGTTTTGATGATGAGGAAGGGGATCCTTCAACAAAGCTGGGATCTATTCCAAATGCTTCGATGATTCTTCGATTCAAGGACACAAGTGAGTAAGGTGATCTTCCCCGCAAAGCTTACAAGGAAATTTCACCTTATGCCTAGGTTTACGGTCCTCACCAACATTTCCGCCTTCCTGAGGAGGGTTGCAATTCTCCTTACGAGGGGTATTGAGATTGTTATTATTGTTCCCATTGTTTCCACCCCTACGATTGTTTCTCCCCTTTTTCTTACCACCAAGTTTCTAGTTACCCGATGGGTTTGTCGATTGCACACTGTGTACATCAGACGACAGGGTGGAAGTGGACAAGGTGTGAACCTGTCCAGGAGTAGACTAGTTTAGCGACAAATTTTGCATTTGATTAGCCACCAAATATATAGGGCAAGTTCTTGAGGATCCCACAATTCCATTGGCATGTGGTACAGGAACTGACTTGGGCTCATGGCGTGTTCACTATGCGTTAGGAATAATGTCATACAAAATGCCAGACTGAGAGTATAGTAAATCTAACTGCTGGACTTTTAAGATGGATTATTCCTCAGTCACAATGCCGGACATCGAAACATCCTTAGAGATATATGGAAGTAAATACTTGAGGAACCATTCCAACAGAAACTCTGGAGGAATGTTGGCTTTCACTAACCTCTTCCACCGATGCCACTCTTGAACATGGTCAGAAATGTGTGTGGCCTTATTCTGGCGGAAGGTAGACAAAAGTTCAGTACCAGTATCGTAACGAACCAGCAACTAGAAATTATCCAAGAAAACCAAAGCGATCTCATTGAATATCCTATAAGTGTTCCTAGGAAACTCAATGTACCAATTCCCGGCTAGCCCCGTGAGGGTGCATTTAAATAGTCGTAATCTAATAGAATCGTGATTCAACGAGTTGGAGGAGCACCAAAGGTGAAATTTTGTGACATGATCTCCTGGATCCTCACCACCTTTCCCCTCGAACTTAGGAATGTCCAAAGGGAGCTTGGTAGGGATCGGAGGCCAACTAGGGTCATGACACACCAGATCATCCGTGAGCTTCGAAAGATCGGGAAGATTCAAACATGCAAGGAACAGGAGCTGCAGCTGGAAAGCTTGATTATAAGCCCCCATAAAAGGTTGGTTGAACGAAACCGAATTATAAGGTGGACCAAAAGCTTGACCATGAGCATTAAACTGTTGATTATGAGGACCTGACGGACCATAAGCTTGACCATGGCCATAAGGTTGATAACCTCCTCCGACCTGACCCGTGTGATGGTAAGTAGGTATATAAGTGTTTTGGGCACCATATTGAGGTGGGTTGTACTGGTGGCCAGCATCGACTGTATTGTAGTAAGGGTTTCCACCATAATTATGGGGCATATACGTACTATTCGTAGCGGGAAACATGTTGTAATGACCATAATGATGAGGTATGTTACCACCCCGAGCATAAGCATTAGGAGTAGCGTGAGCAGTCATGTGGTGACCATAAGGATGAGATGTATTCCCAACCCCAACATTGGTGTTACTAGTAGCAGGAATGGTAGCGTTATGACCATGAGGATAAGATATATTTACACCTCCTACATTAGCATTACTAGTAGTGGCAGTGGACGCAAAAGTATGTGATATATGTCCACCCCCGTGGTTGGGAGGAGCATTAACATTCGCGAAAGTGGTCCTAGGTTGACAGGTAGCGGGATGTGTATTAGGTGGTGGATGGCGAGTCATGTTGCGAACAGTGTTCCTATTAGGTTGAGTATCCCTAGGAGGCATTCATCTTCCAACATTAGCATTTTTAGGAGGAATATGACCGGTCCCCATACCATGTGTGTGAGTGGACAACGTGGTGCCCCCGGTGAGGGTATTGCCCCCAATGGGTGCAGTGTTGCTAACACCATGACTAGTGCCAACATGACTACCAAAAGCAGTGGAAGGATCAACTGTGTTGTAATTAGGCATACCATATGAGAACATGGTAGGGTTGACCATAGGGCCTATGTCATCATGTAATTCTGGCATCCCATATAAATAATTATGTGGAAATGAAGGATCGAACGGGTCGTCCTCCGGTGGATCTGGACCAAACAAACTAGGATGAGTCTCGGGTGTATCCGGACCAAACAAACTAGGATGAGTCTCGGGTGTATCCGGACCAAACAAACTAGGTTCGATCTCAGGTGGATCACGCCCCCATGCCTCACGAGGAGTAGGGGTTTCTGAAGTGTTCTTAACTCTAACCGATGCACTGGTCGGGATTTCTCCCATGCCAGAATGTGCAGTCATGGTGTCGATAACGTATGTCTCGTAAGAATCCGAAGATTCGAAGGGAGCCCGGCGGCGTCCCTTCTTGACACGGCGTGAAATCTCGGCAGCTGGTAAACCATCCAACCGACGAGATCGACGGAGAGAAATACTCCATGCCATGATATCTCCAGAGATACTATAAAATCAAAACGTCCCCTAAAGGCCAACTATCGATCAAAAACAGTAAATCAAAAGCACACACCTAGAGAAACTACAGCCAAGAGAAGACAAATAGAGTGGTTAAATGAGCTCCCTATACAACGACAACTGTGTTGTCCGACCTCTCTCTGACTCAAGACACAAACAGTATAACCACTGCAAGTACCCTATGCGATACCTAGGTAAGGAAACTATGGTCACTACATTGTAACCAATGCTCAAGGGGACAATCGCATGTGGGATCCGTCGTATGGGAAGGGTAGCTAAGCCTGAAGCACAAGAGGACGAATCTCCAGTACCCCCAGATACGAACAAACCCTGGAAATATCTCCCACGTTCAATTGGTATTGGAGGGATATCTCCTCAACCAACCTCCTGTGACCTTGTTCTTAACTCTGGTCTAAGTAGAGCTTCCTGAGAACACTGATGTATACCATGGATTTCATCACTCCCTAGTCAGACACATAATGTTTCGTCTAGTCGTCTTAGATTGTTTACTCACAATGATCTATTCCAAGACTCTAAACCTATGCTAGTTGGTGTACCCTATAAATAAAATCGGTATAATCAATTTTAAGATTAAGCGTTAATTTTAATGGATGTGGTTACTCAAAGGATATGGTCATGAAACTAGTGATGTATATGACTCAATAGTATGCAAAATCATCAAATCCTAGACTCATCTATCCAAGAAAAACAATGCCACTAGCATGCAAAATCAATTCAACGGTTTCGAAATAAAAATGCAACTCTTTTATATTTTCAATGCACAAGCAGAACCTAAATGAAAGCAACAAGCACTCAATGCAAGATGCAGTACATGGAAGTAAACAAAAATTGTATTTTCTCTTATAAACAAAAGGAAAATGCAAAACTATATTTTTATTTTTGTATTTCTTCAATATAATGGAATGTTTCGTCTAGTCGTCTTGGATTATTTACTCACAATGATCTAGTCCAAGACTCTAAACCTATGCTAGTTGGTGTACCCTATAAATAAAATTGGTCTAATCAATTTTAAGATTAAGCATTAATTTTAATGGATGTGGTTACTCAAAGGATATGGTCATGAAACTAGTGATGTATATGACTCAATAGTATGCAAAATCGTCAAATCCTAGACTCATCTATCCAAGAAAAACAATGCCATTAGAATGCAAAATAAATTCAACGGTTTCGAAATAAAAATGCAACTCTTTTATATTTTCAATGCACAAGCAGAACCTAAATGAAAGCAGCAAGCACTCAATGCAAGATGTAGTACAAGGAAGTAAACAAAAATTGTATTTTCTCTTATAAACAAAAGGAAAATGCAAAACTATATTTTTATTTTTGTATTTTTTCAATATAATGGAATGAAAAATGCAAGCAAAATCCTACTATTTAGTCACTGATATGCAGAGGAGATCACTAAGACAATCCAGTAGATCCCAAACAGTAAGACTCATCCAATGGAATGAGCTTGATCGGAAAAAACCAACAAGGTTAAATCCAACGATGGGTAAAAAAAAAAACAAGGCTCAACCAAGAGAAGAGAAGAGTTTTGGTCACAAACAAGGCATGGAACAGTTAAGAATCAGGCCAACAAAGACTCAGGATCATCCAAAGCCAACCCAACAACAACCAAAAGTCATAAATCAACCAAAGCCGGAGTTGTACGCTACTGTCAAAGGAATACTTGCGGGTACCCGTGAGCAGTAGTGTAAACAGAGGCAGGTAGACGCGGGCAGAGCTAAGCTCACCCGTGGGTAAGGAAAATAAAATGGGCAAACAAAGAGTCCAATGGATCAGAAAAAACCAGTTTTCTATAGTGTATCTCAACAGCCAATCAGTGACACAGAGCTTCGACAAACAGCAACTCTAAATAAGGACTAATGCTAAAAAATCCCCAAAAATTGATGTTTTCCCCAGCGGAGTCACCATTTCTATGTTGGAGAAAACTTCCTATGGCTTGGGGTAGACCACAACAGATAGTTAACTACCAGAAATTAACTCAATTCTCAGTACTATGCTATATAAATGACAATGCTAAGATAATGAAGAATATAACCAACCTCGATCCAAATGTTTGATGTAGATCCCTGTTGGAGCTTTCAATCCGTGCACTTGAATTTGCGAATTAGTCTTGACAACCAATATACAACAAGCGCGTATAATATATAAATGACACTAACATCATTAATAGCAATGGTCCATGATATTATAAGTAAATGCAACCCAATGTAGTATAAAAAACATTCACAACATTAATGGACGAGAATATGAGTATTTCTATTAATAAACAACAAGAAGTACAATGTGATACGACCTCTTGTCGGCAACCAATCTGAACCAAGATCTAAGTCAATCCACTTGTGCCTCCACCACTTCAATCCTCCATGGAATGGCAAACTCAAACTATGATAGGAGTTTGGAAGGTGAACATAAAGGATTCACAACTACAAGGATCAATGAGTGTAGACTCAAGATAGGGCAAAAATCCACTAGAGTTCTCTTTCTCTCCTTTCTCCTCCCGTCCATAAGCCATATGTGCTCAATATATAGTCCTCCCAAAGGTAAGTGAAAGGACACATCGAAGCGTTTTGGGGAAAATGAAGAGCCAAAGGTCACCCTATGACCACTTTTTGGGAGTAAAAAGTAATAAACTAGTGATTTTTACCATTTTACATGCTGCCCGCGGGCTATAGTAATGCAACTCATGGGTATGCCCACTATAGTAATGCAGCTAGCATACAGGGAAAAAAATAGGAAAATAGTGCGTCTGAAGGATATGAAGTGGATCTGAGTCAATAAAATGGATCTTGCAAACCAAAGAGTGTTGATACTCACAAGGTGGAAAATTACGTTGTAATAGTAGAGAAGTTGTCTCTGTTTGGATCATATGTGGAATCAGTTTCATTTTCAGAGTTTAGGAATTCAAACTGAGAGTGGTCAGAACTGTTGTTACCATTGTTGCTCATGGGACGCTTAGGCAAAAAGCATCCAAACCTATCCCTTTTCTGACAAGGCATTCATTGGTAAAATATTTATGTTGTTTATATATATATATATGTGTGTGTGTGTGTGTGATTTTTCTTTTTGTTTTGTTTTTGAAAATGTCTCCTAAAAGATTTAGCACCTCCCTGGCAACGGCGCCAATAAGTGGTGAGCTCTCAGAATGGATGCCTAATGAGGGCAGCTAGACTAGGATCCTACTTTAATTATCAACCCAGGGGACGTACAAACTTCAAAGGTGCAGGCACTATATGTGCTCTTATAGGATAGTCTTTGTCGTGGTTGGGCGTTGGTATAAGTGTTTAAGGGTTTTCCTAAAAGAAATTGAATAAGTTGGGACAGGCTTGACTAATCTATGGATGAAAAATACCTATGCTAAGAAGTGCAAATACTGAAAATAGTAAATCTACATTAAGGAATTTAAATGCTGAAAATAGTAAGTATGTCCCTAAGAATTGACTTGCTGAAAATAGTGAATTTCTACTATGAAATTGAATGTTGAAAACATAGCAGATCTATTCTAAAATAATGAAAGCTGGATCTTTAATCTAAGAAGTAATTACTGTAAATCAAATGCATAAAACTAGAAGTCTAGTCTAACCTATTCAATTGCCAAAACCAAGTTCAGAATGCCATTATCTAATGCTATGAAGTAATCATAACTTTAAGAACTGAATATCCTTAATTAATCACAGTATTGAAAGTAAGCAATGTTAATTTTTGAGTATTAATTCAATATACTATAGGATCTTTACTGAGAGAATAACATGTACATTATATCAATGCATATCAATCATAGCAAGCATATCAATCATCACAAGATGCAAACATAAGAGACAATAAACACACAGAGTTTCCGTGGGGAAAACCCTAAGGTGAAAAACCCCGCAACTTCCTCAGAGATAGATAGAGCAATGATACAACCCAAGTACACAGAGATAGTCTCCTTTTAGCAGCTGATCCTCCTCCTCACATGTGCGCCACTTTTCGAGTGATGGATGAGTGAGTAATGAAGTGATCAAATAGAGAGATCCCGCTCTCTATTTATACTTGTTCTGAGCAGCCTAATAAACCTATGGGGCCGACTTGTCTAACTCAGCCTAATAACCCTAGGTTAACTTAATCAAGGCCGACCCCACACATGGTGGTCTAATAACCCATCGGCAAGTTACGACACTTGCGACACTTGTCAATACAAATGACAACACTTCCGTATAGAGGAATAATACATCTCTATAGGAGTACAATAAAATACATTCTGAAGTTACATATACATCAACACTCCCTCTTAATTAGGAAGGTATTTCTCGACACAGATCTGCTAACACAAGTCTTCTTCTCTGGATCATCATCAGCGAATCATCGTCATCATCACTGCTACTGCTATCTCAATCAATCTCTGAATCTACTCGTCATAGGAAGTTCCACAGAGCCAGTCCTTTTTCATACTGGATGTAGGCCCACCACTTGTAGGTCTTCATCACTAGCCATACTGTGGAATACTCAGGACTGATTACGTGCCTCAACAAAACCTTGAAAGAGCATCCCAGAACTGATTATGAGCACATTGCTCAACCTATCGGATCTCACAAGATATTTTACATGTTGACCTTCACAAAACCTACTCAGAGCATCCCAGGATGTTACGAGCAAACCGCTCTACCTGTCTGGATCTCGATAGAGCATCCCAGGCTGTTACGAACACACCGCTCTATCTGTTCGGATTTTAAAGGATCTTTTCTATGTGAACTTTTGCAAAACCTACTCAGAGCATCCCAAGATGTTATGAGCAAACTGATCTACCTATCTGGATCTTGATAGAGCATCCCAAGATGTTACGAGCACACCGCTCTACCTGTCCGTATTTTAAAGGATCTTTTCTATGTAAAACTGTAGCAAATGTTGATGTATATGTAACTTCGGAATGTATTTCATCCATGTATTTCATTTATATATTATTGTGCTCCTATAGAGATGTGTCATTCCTCTATACAGAAGTGTTGTCATATGTATTGACAAGTGTCACAAGTGTGTTAACTTGTCGATGGGTTATTAGACCACCATGTGTGGGGTCGTCCCTGATTTATGTAATATATGGTTGATGTACCTAGCTAGACAAGTTGGCCCCATAAGGTTATTGCGAAAACAAGACATGTATAAATAGAGATCGGGAAATCTCTATTTGGATCACTCAGAAACTCATTCTTCCTAAACTCGAAAAGTGGCGCACTTGTGAGGAAGAGGTTCAACTGCTAGGAGGAGTCTATCTCTTGTATTTTGGTTGTACTTTGGTTGAGCTATTGCTCTATCTATCTCTGAGGAAGTTGTGGGGTTTTCACCTTAGGGTTTTCCCCACGGAAACTCTGTGTGTCTATTGTCTCTCATGCTTTTGATTCTTGTGATGACGGACATGCTTGTTATGATTGATATGCATTGGTATACTGTACATGTTGTTCTCTCAGTAAATATCCTAGAGTATTGTGAATTAATGCTCAAAATTTAACATGGTATCGAAGCTAACCTGAGAAGAAGACATTGTGTAGTGACAGAAACTAGGGTTTCTTGTTTATTGGGTTTCTCTCCACAGATTTTGGAAAAGCGGTATTGTAGATTGACTCTACTCATCAAGGAGAATCTATCTGTCCAATCAGAATTCAATTCTAAGCATTTTCAGATTTGGCCCTAAAAATTAGGGTTTCCACAAAAATAGGAATTTCTGAAATCAGAAGACATAGTTGGAAGTGCCTTGGAAAAATCAAATTTTAGAGCTTTGGATCGAGATTTTTGGCTGATTAAATCTCCGAGAAACTCAAACTCTAATTCAGGGTCCTCCCTAGTGAACCCGGGAAGACTAAAAGACATTTCTGAAGGGTGAAGCTTTGCATGTCTCAAATTCTGAATACACTGAGCTGATCAGCTCATCAAGGCGCATCTTTCTATCCTCTCAGAAAGTTGAAATTCACATTTTGAATTTTTAGGGTTTTTTCGACAAACCCTAATCCGAGACCAGATCCAGTTTTCAGCAAAACAAGTGGTAAGACCTAAATCTCTTCTATTTCCATTTGAAGTACTCTTTAAGATGTCTCACCACACCAAGCTTGAGGATAAGCTTGAAGGGGCTGATAACTTCCGAGCCTGGAAGTATAGGAATTGGTTAATCGTAAAAGAAAATGAATTGGACTCCTACATCAGCTCTGAGGTCCCTATCCCAGAGGATGAAGAGGCTAAGGTATTGCATAAGAAGAACTTGGTCAAGGCAAAGAGAATCATTGTTGATTCTATCAAAGACCATCTCATACCTCATGTGTCATCTCTAAATACACCCAAGGAGATGTTTGACTCTCTGACCAAGTTATTTGAAGGGGAGAACATTAATCGGAAGATGACTCTACGGAATCAAATGAAAGGGGTCAAGATGTTGAATGGAGAGACCATTCAATCTTACTTATCCAAGGTCTCTCAGATCAAGGAACAACTTGAAGCTGTGAATGAAGTAGTGGACAAAGGTGAAGTTGTTATGACCACTCTAAATGGCCTACCTAGGTCATGGGACTCCTTTATTCAAGGAATCTGTGCAAGAAAGAAATTGATCTCTTTCAGTAAACTGTGGGAGGAATGCTCTCAAGAAGAAGCTAGGCCTGTAGCTCGAGAAGAAAAGATGGGAGATGAAGATCAAGCTATCGCAGCTCACACCAAAAGAAGCAATCCCAAGAAGGAGCACTCTCACTACAAGAGATCCTATCACAACCAACAAAAGAGTAAGAAGGATCTAAGATGTTTTACCTACAATGAGAAAGGTCACTTTGCTTGAGATTTTCCCAAGAACAAAACGGATAACAACAACAACCCCAACAAGAAGAAGAAGGGAAACAAAAGAAGGTACCATGCTCATGCTGCCGAGGATGATGAACCTCCAAAGAAGAAGGCTAGGGAAGAAAGTGATGATGACTCATAAAGTGAAGAAGAGTATGTTCTAGTCTCTACTCTCACAGGTACTATCTCTCATGGTTGTAATGATTGGTTAATTGACAGTGGGGCTTCCAAACACATGACTGGGTTTAAAGAATCTTTCATAAAACTATCTGAACATGAGTCACCCCATAAGGTGAAACTTGGGGATGATTATAAATACCCTATCAAAGGAAGTGGTGAAGCCTCCTACAACCTAGATTCTAGAAAGTCTTTGAAGATGAAAGAAGTTCTTTATGTACCTGGGCTCAAGAAGAATCTTCTCTCCATCTCTGTATTGGATGAAAAAGGCATGAGGGTTGCATTTGTAGATGGCCAAGTTTTGATGTGGCCAAAGGGTAAAACTATTGATGATGCAATGGTGATTGGAGAGCAAGAGGGAAGATTGTATAAATTGAAGGGACTACCTGAACATGCCATGGTACATTATTCCATGGAGCCAAGTGAACTTTGGCATAGAAGACTTGCACATATGCACTACAGAGCATTACCAATTGCAAGTAAGGTTGTAGAAGGTCTTCCTGAAATTAAGACCAAGCATGAAGGTGTTTGCAAAGGATGTGCAAAAGGAAAGAACATTAAGAAGGCATTTCCAAGCAGTGAAAGCAAGACAAAGGGTATCTTGGAAATCATCCACTCTGACGTATGCGGTCCTATGTCATCCAGTTCTCTGAGTGGGTATGTTTACTATGTCTCTTTCATTGATGACTTCTCTAGGAAGACTTGGGTTTACTTCTTGAAGAACAAAGATGAAGTATTTGATAAGTTCAAGGAATTCAAAACCTTGATGGAGAACCAAACTGATAAGAAGATCAAAACATTCAGATCCGACAATGGTGGATAATTCACCTCAGGTGACTTCAAGAATCTATGTTGTGATCCAGGGATTAAGAGGGAGTTGACTTCTCCTTACAATCCACAACAGAATGGAGTTGTAGAAAGAAAGAATAGAACAATCATGGAAGCAGCAAGGGCAATGTTGCATGACCAGGATCTACCTATGCATCTATGGGCAAAAGCAGCTAGAACAGCTGTATATGTGCAGAACAGAACACCCCACAAGATATTGGACAACAAGACACCAGAAGAGGTCTTCTCTGGAAAGAAACCTGAAGTCAGCCACCTCATAATATTTGGTTGTCCTATATACACTCATGTCCCAAATGAAAAGATGACTAAGCTAGATCCTTCAGGAAAGAAGGGTATCTTTGTGGGTTACAATGAAAGCTCGAAGGCTTACAGAATATACTTTCCAGGGTTCAAGAAGATTGATGTCAGCAGGGATGTGACATTTGATGAAAATTCAGCATTCATCAAATCAAGAAAGACACCTATTGAAGATTATGAAGAACCTAAGGAAACTAGATTTCAAGACACTACCATGACTGGAGCAATTCTAGATGTTGTTCGTGAAATTGAATATCCACAACAACCTGTAGATCCACCTCGTGAGAATAACTCTCACAAGAGAAAACTTGCATGGGCTAGAGAGCTCATTCAAGATGCAGAAAGATATGGTATTCCAGAAGAAGAACACAGAGCAAAGAAAAGAACCAGATCACATACCAGCTATGTTGCTTTACTCTATGACATCATAAACAAAGAACCTTCCAGTTATGAAGAAGCAGCGGAAAAGAAAGAATGGAAGAATTCCATGATCGAAGAATACCAATCAATAATGAAGAATGATGTTTGGGATGTTGTCCCAAGACCTAAAGGGAAGTCTGTTGTGACTTCCAAATGGATCTACAAGATCAAGCATGCTACAGATGGCAGCATAGAGAAATACAAGGCAAGATTCGTAGTTCGTGGCTTCTCTCAGAAAGAGGGAATAGACTATGAAGAACTTTTGCTCCTGTATCCAGGTACACTTCCATCAGATCAGTACTCTGCCTGGCTGCAACAATGAAATGGAAGATACACCAAATGGATGTCAAGACTGCCTTCTTGAATGGTGTAGTCGAAGAGGAAGTGTATGTGGAGCAGTCACTCGGTTTTGAAACACATGACAGGGAGTCCCATGTGTGCAGATTGAAGAAAGCCTTGTATGGCTTGAAGAAAGCTCCCAGAACTTTGTATGGTAGGATGGACAGTTTCCTATCTAGTTTGGGCTTTACCAAGAGTAAAGCGGATTCCAACCTTTACTACAAGGTTGAGGAAGGAAATCATGTGATTCTACTCCTGTATGTAGATGACCTGTTTGTAATAGGAGATGACAGATTGATTGCCGATACAAAGAGGAAGCCTGCTACCGAGTTCGATATGAAGGACTTGGGGATGATGCACTATTTTCTAGGTATGGAGGTGTGGCAGAGTGCATATGGGATCTTCCTTGGACAAGGGAAGTATATAGTATATATCCTGAAGAGGTTCGGGATGATGGATTGCAAGGCCATGGCCACATCTATGGCATCGAATCTGAAGCTTCTATGTGATGCTTCATCTGAGCCGGTTGATGTCTCTATGTATCGTCAGATGATTGGGTCCTTGAAGTACCTGACAAACACGAGACCAGATATTTGCTTTGCGGTGAACACATGGAGCCAGTTCCTGATGGATCCGAGGAGAGTTCACCTGGTTGTTGTAAAGCATATTCTGAGGTACCTGAAGGGTACAGTTGATTATGGGCTCAAGTATGAAGCGAATCAAAAGTTTAACCTGCAGGGTTATGTTGATTCAGATTGCGCAGGCAGTGTTGCAGATAGGAAGAGCACATCTGGGTGTTGCTTCAGTATAGGATCAGGTGTGATCTCTTGGTTTAGCAGGAAGTGGTCCTGCGTAGCACTGAGTACAGCCGAGGCAGAGTATGTTGCAGCCTGTTCGGCTAGTTGTGAGGCAGTATGGCTTCGGAAGCTACTGTTTGAGTTATTTGATCTCCCGTTGGATGCTACTGGTATCTTCTATGATAACTAGAGTTGTGTGAAGCTGTCTGAGAACCCAGTGTTTCATGAGAGGTCGAAACACATAGAGATCAAATATCACTATATCAGGGATATGGTGTAGAGAGGAGCAGTGAAGCTCCTGTATGTTGCGATGGATGAGCAGGTTGCAGATGTACTGATGAAACCACTAGCTAGAGTGAAGTTCTAGTACTTCAGAGAGAGGCTTGGTGTTCTTCAAATTGATGACACTTCAAGGAAGAAGTGATGGACACATTTGCAGAAGCCATTCCAAGCATGTTGGAAGGAGGATCCTTCACATGGCTGTGGATGTAAGGGCTGGATGGTGAGCATCAGGATGATGCTCCAGTTACTGCTATGTATATGTATGTACGCATCATGTTGGATGTTGGATATGATCAGTTGGATCATTTATTTGTATATGTACACATCATGTTGGATGCTGGATATGATCAGTTGGATCATTTATATGTATTTGTATATGCATCATGTTGGATGCTTGGACCATGTATCTGTATATGTATCAGGTGGATACTGTGTATGGTCAGGTAGATCATGTATATTGATATATATAAGGTGGATACATTGTGTGGATCATGTATCTATGTATGTATCAGGTGGATACATTGTATGATCAGGTGGATCATGTATGATGATATGTATTAGGTAGATACTTGGTATGCATCAGGTAGATGCATTGTATGATCAGGATGATCATGGATGACGAGCTTCAGGATGTTGCTCCAGATGACATGCATCAGGACGATGTAGTGATGATGGTCAGGTTGATCATGTGTACATCAGGATGATGTATGCTGAGTATCAGGTTGATACTCTATGGCCGTGGAACAGGTTGTGCAGATAAGCATATAATTTGGCCTTAGGAGATTTGCAGATAATATTTCGATGTTTTTCCTATGGCATGTAATCTGGCCCTAGGATATCTGGCAAATGCTCTTTCGAGGTTTTGCTTTGGGAGGACATATAATTTAGCCCTGGGAGATCTACAGATAGTCTTTCGAGGTTTTTCCTATGGCATATAATTTGGCCTTAGGATATCTGGCAGATGCTCTTTCGAGGTTTTGTCCTATGGCATATAATATGTCCTGGGCAGATCCGATAGGTTGGGTTGTGTGCCCGTAATAAGTCCTGGGATGCTCTTACGAGGTTTTGCCATGACCACATGTAATTTGGCCCTAGGAGATCCTATAGGTAGAGTTGTGTGCTCATAACAACCTAGGATGCTCTTGCGAGGTTTTGTGGTGACCACATGTAATATGTCCCTGGGAGATCCTATAGGTTGATTTGTGTGCTCGTAACAGCCTGGGATGCTCTTGCGAGGTTTTGTGGTGAGGTCACATATAATATGTCCCTGGGAGATCCTACAGGTAGAGTCGTGTGCTTGTAACAGCATGGGATGATCTTGCGAGGTTTTGTGATGCACGTAATAAGTCCTGAGGATTCCATAGTATGGACAGTGATGATGAAGACCTACAGGTGGTGGGCCTACATCCAGTATGAAAAAGGACTGGCTCTGTAGAACTTCCTATGACGAGTAGATTCAGAGATTGTTTGAGATAGCAGCAGCAGTGACAATGATGATGATTCGAGGATGATGCATCGATGACAATGATCCAAAGAAGAAGACTTGTGCTAGCAGATCTGTGTCGAGAAATACCTTCCTAGTTAAGAGGGAGTGTTGATGTATATGTAACTTCGGAATGTATTTCATCCATGTATTTTATTTATATATTATTGTGCTCCTATACAGATGTGTCATTCCTCTATACGGAAGTGTCGTCATGTGTATTGACAAGTGTCGCAAGTGTGTTAACTTGCCGATGGGTTATTAGACCACCATGTGTGGGGTCGGCCCTGATTTATGTAATATATGGTTGATGTACCTAGCTAGACAAGTCGGCCCCATAAGGTTATTGGGAAAACAGGACAAGTATAAATAGAGATTGGGAGATCTCTATTTGGATCACTCAAAAAATCATTCTTCCTTCACTCGAAAAGTGGCGCACTTGTGAGGAGGAAGTTCAGCTGCTATGAGGAATCTATCTCTTGTATTTTGGTTGTACTTTGGTTGAGCTATTGCTCTATCCATCTCTGAGGAAGTTGTGGGGTTTTTCACCTTAGGGTTTTCCCCATGGAAACTCTGTGTGTCTATTGTCTCTCATGCTTTTGATTCTTGTGATGATTGACATTCTTGTTATGATTGATATGCATTGATATACTGTACATGTTCTCTCAGTAAAGATCCTAGAGTATTGTGAATTAATGCTCAAAATTTAACAACAAAACTTACTCAGAGCATCCCAGGATGTTACGAGCACACCGCTCTACCTGTCTGGATCTCGATAGAGCATCCCAGGATGTTACAAGCACACCGCTCTACCTATCCATATTTTAAAGGACCTTTTCTATGCTACCTGCACAACCTGTCCACGGCCACAGAGTATCAAACCGATACTCATCATACATCATCCTGATGTACATCATCACATGATCAACCTGATCATCATCATAGCATCAACCTGATGCATATCATCTGGAGAAACATCCTAGAGCTCGTCATCTGTGATCATCCTGATCATCATCATAGCATCAACCTGATGCATATCATCTGGAGAAACATCCTGAAGATCATCATCTGTGATCATCCTGATCAAACAATATATCCATCTGATGCATACAAAGTATCTACCTGATACATATCATCATACATGATCTACCTGATCATACAATGCATCCACCTAATATACATAATGCATCCACCTGATACATACATAAGTACATGATCTACCTAATCATACAATGCATCCACCTGATACATACATAAGTACATGATCTACCTGATCACACAAGTACCCACCTGATACATATACAAATCCATGATCCAACTGATCATAACAAGCATCCAACATGATGCATATACATATACATGATCACACTGATCAAAGCATCCAAAAAATACATGATCACACTGATCAAATCATCCAACATGATGCATATATAGAGCAGTAACTGGAGCATCATCCTGATGCTCATCATCCAGCGCTTACATCCACATCCATGGGAAGGATCCTCCTCTCACCATGCTTGGAATAGCCCCGAGTAGATGTGTCAACCATCACTTCTTCCTTGAAGTGTCGTCGATCTGAAGGACACCAAGCCTCTCTCTGAAGTACTCGAACTTCACTCTCGCTAGTGGTTTCGTAAGTACATCTGCAACCTACTCATCCATCGCAACATACAGGAGCTTCACTACTCCTCTCTGCACCATATCCCTGATATAGTGATATTTGATCTCGATGTGCTTCAACCTGTCATGGAACACCAGGTTCTCAGATAGATTCACACAACTCTATTTGTCACAAAAGATACCAGTAGCCTCCAATGGGAGATCAAATAACTCAGACAATAGCTTTCGGAGCCATATTGCCTCACAACTAGCCGAACATGCTGTAACATACTCTGCTTCAACTGTACTCAGTACTATGCAGGATTGCTTCCTGCGAAACCAAGAGATCACACTTGATCCCATACTGAAGCAACACCCAGATGTGCTCTTCCTATCTGCAACACTGCCTACCCAATCTGAATCAACATCACCCTGCAGGTTAAACTTTTGATTCACATCATACTTGAGCCCATAGTCAACTGTACCCTTCAGGTACCTCAGAATATTCTTTACAACAACCAGGTGAACACCTCTGGGATCTGTCAGGAACTGGCTCAATGTGTTCACCGCAAAGCAAATGTCTGGTCTCATGTTCGTCAGGTACATCAAGTACCCAATCATCTGACGATACACAGTGACATTAACCGGATGAGTTGAAGCATCACACAGAAGCTTCAGGTTTGATGCCATAGGTGTGGCCATGGCCTTGCAGTCCATCATCATGAACCTCTTCAGGATCTCTACTGCATACTATCCTTGTCCAAGGAAGATACCATCTGCACTCTGCCACACCTCCATGCCTAGAAAATAGTGCATCATCCCTAAGTCCTTCATCTCGAACTCGACAGCAAGCTTCCTCTTGTTATCAACAATCAAACTATCATCACCTGTAACAAAAAGGTCATCCACATACAGGAGTAGTATCACAGGATTTCCTTCCTCAACCTTGTAGTAAAGGTTGGAATCCGCTTTACTCTTGGTAAAGCCCAAACTGGATAGAAAACTGTCCATCCTACCATACCAAGTCCTAGGACCTTGCATCAAGCCATAGAAGGCTTTCTTCCATCTACACACATATGACTTCCTGTCATGTGTCTCAAAACCAAGTGGCTGCTCCACATACACTTCCTCCTCGACTACACCATTCAAGAAAGAAGTCTTGACATCCATCTAGTGTATCTTCCATTTCATCACTACAGTTAGAGCAAGTACTGATCTGATGGAAGTGTACCTGGCTACAAGAGCAAAATTTTCTTAATAATCAATCCCTTCTTTCTGGGATAAGCCACGAGCTACAAATCTCGCTTTGTATTTCTCTGTGCTGCCATCTGCAGCATGCTTGATCTTGTAGATCCATTTGGAAGTCACAAGAAACTTCCCTTCAGGTCTTGGGACTACATCCCAAACATCATTTTTCATTATTTATTGGTATTCCTCAACCATGTCATCCTTCCATTCTTTCTTTTCCGCCGCCTCTTCATAACTGGAAGGTTCTTTCTTCATGATATCACAGAGTAAGGCAACATAGCTGGTATGTGATCTAGTGCTCTTCTTTGCTCTGTGTTCTTCTTCTGGAATGCCATACCTTTATGCATCTTGAATGAGCTCTCTAGCCCATGCAGGTTTCCTCTTGTGAGAATCCTTCTCACGAGGTGGATATACAGGCTCTTACGGATCTTCAATTTCACGATCAACATCTGGAATTGCTTCAGTCATAGTAGTGTCTTGAAATCTGGTTTCCTTTGGTTCTTCATGATCTTCAACAGGTGTCTTCCTTGATTTGATGAATGCTAAGTTTTCATCAAATGTCACATCCCTGCTGACATCAATCTTGTTGAACCCTGGAAAGTATATTATGTAAGCCTTCGAGCTTTCACTATACCCTATAAAGATACCCTTCTTTCCTGAAGGATCTAACTTTGTCCTCTTTTCCTTTGGAACATGTGTATATACTGGACAACCAAAAATTCTGAGATGGCTGACTTCAGGCTTCTTACCAGAGAAGACCTCTTCTGGTGTCTTGTTGTCCAATATCTTGTGAGGTGTTTTGTTCTGCACATATACAGTTGTCCTAGTTGCCTCTGCCCATAAATGCATAGGAAGATCCTGGTTATGCAGCATTTCCCGTGCTACTTCCATGATTGTTCTACTCTTCCTTTCTGCAACTCCATTCTGTTGTGGACTGTAGGGAGCAGTCAACTCTCTCTTAATCCCTGAATCACTGCATAGCTTCTTGAAGTCACCTAAAGTGAATTCTCCGCCATTGTCTGATCTGAATGTCTATATTTTCTTATCAGTTTGATTTTCCATCAAAACTTTGAATTCCTTGAACTTGTCAAACACTTCATCTTTGTTCTTCAAGAAATAAACCGAAGTCTTCCTGGAGAAGTCATCAATGAAAGAGACATAGTAAACATACCCACTCAGAGAACTGGATGACATCGGACCGCATACATCAGAGTGGATAATTTCCAAGATTCCTTTTGATTTGCTTTCACTGCTTGGAAATGCCTTCTTTATGTTCTTTCCTTTTGCACAGCCTTTGCAAACACCGTCATGCTTGGTCTTGATTTCAGGAAGACCTTCTACATCTTTGCTTGCAATTGGTAGTGCTCTGTAGTGCACATGTGCAAGCCTTCGATGCCAAAGGTCATTAGGCTCCATGGATTCATGTACCATGGCATGTTCAGGTTGTCCCTTCAATTTGTACAGTCCTCCCTCTTGCTCTCCAATCACCACTGCATCATCAATAGTTTTACCCTTTGGCCACATTAGGACTTGGCCATCTACAAATGCAACCCTCATGCCTTTTGCATCCAATGCAGAAATGGAGAGTAGGTTCTTCTTGAGCCCATGTACAAATTACACATCTTTCATCTTCAAGGACTTTCTAGATTCTAGGTTGTAGGAGGATTCCCCACTTCCTTTGATAGAATATTGATAATCATCCCCAAGTTTCACTTTATGGGGTGATACATGTTCAGATAGGTTTACAAAAGATTCTTTAAACCCAGTCATGTGTTTAGAAGCCCCACTATCAATTAACCAATCATTACAACCATGAGAAATAGTACGTGTGAGATCATAGATTATAACATACTCTTCTTCGCTTGATGAGTCATCATCATCACTTTATGTTCTAGCTTTCTTCCTGGGAGGTTCATCATCCTCAGCAACATGAGCATGATATCTTCTTTTGCTATTCTTCTTCTTCTTGTTGAAGTTGTTGTGTTTCTTCTTCTTGGGACAATTTGAAGCAAAGTGTCCCATTTCATTACATTCGTAACATCGAACATGAGATAGATCTTTCTTCTTGTGATGAGGGTGAGAATATTTCTTGTTATGAGATTTCTCCCTCTTAAACTTGCTTCCCTTTTTGTGAGCTGTGAGAGCTTGATCTTCATTCCCCATATTTTCTTCTCGTGCCACAAGCCTTGCTTCCTCTTGTGAGCATTCTTCCCGCAGTCTGTTGAAGGATACCAACTTCTTTCTTGTACAGATTCCTTGGATAAAGGAATCCCATGACCTGGGTAGGCCATTCAGAGTGGTCATGACAACTTCACCATTCTCCACCATTTCATCCACTACTTTTAGTTGTTCCTTGATCTGAGAGACCCTAGAAAAATAAGATTGAATGGATTCTCCATTCTGAAGCTTTACCCCTTTCAATTGGTTCTGCAGATTCATCTTCCGATTTATGTTCTTCCCTTCAAATAGCTTGGATAGGGAATCAAACATCTCTTTGGGTGTCTTCAGAGATGACACATGGGGGATCAGATGGTCCTTGATAGAATTAGCAATGATTCTCTTTGCCTTGACCAAGTTCTTATTGTGGAGGGCTTTAGCCTCTTCTCCCTCTAGGACAGGGACCTCTTCTCGTATGTAAGTATCCAATTCATTTTCTTCCAGGATTAACCCAATCCTATACTTCCATGCTCGGAATTTATCAACCCCTTCAAGCTTATCCTCAATCTTAGTGTGGTGAGACATATTAAAGAGTACTTCAAATGGAAATAGAAAATATTTAGGTCTTACCACTTGATTTGCTGAAAACTGGATCTAGTCCTAGAGTAGGGTTTGTCAGAGAAACCCTAAAAATTAAAAATGTGAATTTCAACTTTCTGAAAGGATAGAAAGATGCGCCTTGATGAGCTGATCAGCCTGGTGTATTCAAAATTTAAGATCTGCAAAGCTTTACCCTTCAGAAATGCCTTTTAGTCTTCCTGGGTTCACTAGGGAGGACCTTGAATTAGGGTTTGAGTTTATCGAATATTTACCCAACCAAAAATCTTGATCCAAAGCTCTAAACTTTGATTTTTCCAAGGAGCTTCTAGCTATGGCTTCAGATTTCATAAATTCCTATTTTTGTGGAAACCCTGATTTTTAGGGCCAAAACTAAAAGTGCTCAGAACTGAATTCTGATTGGATAGAAAGATTCACCTTGCTGAGGAGAGTCAATCTATCACATTGTGTTTCCAAAATCTGTTGAGAGAAACCCAAAAACAAGAAGCCCTAGCTTCCGCAACTGCACAGTGTCTTCTTCTCATGTTAGCTCTGTTACCATGTTAATTTTTTAGTATTAATTCAATATACTCTAGGATCTTTACTGAGAGAATAACATGTACAGTATATCAATGCATATCAATCACAGCAAGCATATCAATCATCACAAGATGCAAACATAAGAGACAATAGACACACAGAGTTTCCATAGGGAAAACCCTAAGGTGAAAACCCCACATATTCCTCAGAGATAGATAGAGCAATGATACAACCAAAGTACAACCCAAGTACACAGAGATAGTCTCCTCCTAGCAGCTGATCCTCCTCCTCACATGTGCGCCACTTTCTGAGTGTTGGATGAGTGAGTAATGAAGTGATCAAATAGAGAGATCCCACTCTCTATTTATACTTGTTCTGAGCAGCCTAATAAACCTATGGGGCCGACTTGTCTAACTCAGCCTAATAACCCCAGGTTAACTTAATCAGGGCTGACCCCACACATGGTGGTCTAATAACCCATCGGCAAGTTACGACACTTGTCAATACAAATGACGACACTTCCGTATAGAGGAATAATACATCTCTATAGGAGTACAATAAAATACATAGATGAAATACATTCCAAAGTTACATATACATCAACAAGCAATCTTTATGAGCAACCATAATAATGGAAGAGTGCATAAGCCTTAAGATCTGGATCATTGTTTCAAAAACAATGCGAGTACATAGGGAAATAGATGTTTAAAATATGCCTTGGAAGAATGCTGCTATAGGACTACTTAAACAATGTTACTGAACTACATAATGTGCTATAAACTACTACGGAATCAGACTGGTTACTTTACTACAAAAATCAAATCGTACTATTTAACGCCATTCAAATGCTTTCATATGCAATATAGATTCAGTCAATGTAAAGCACATAATGAAAAATACCTGAATAGTTAGATCTCCTGACTTACGTGTTGGAGGGGCCCTCTCCAACCCGTACTCAGTAGTGGAGAAAACTTATAGACACCGAATTGAAATCAACATCAAGTCTTTATTCAAAATAGCAACTTCATAGTTTAACAAAAGTCTGTAACTCAAATTATCTCAACAATATAAAAACGTAAAACGATGGTTCTAAAAAATGGCAACAGGGTCCTATCACTAGCCGAGAGGCCCGTATATATATATGCCTTTAATGCTTAACCTAACTTATATGTCTAATTGTCGATTATGTTTGAATAGGTGTTCTCTCTAGAAATCAGGAAAAAGGCGTTGAGCTTTACATGATCTTGCAGACCTCTGCTTGATCTGCGTGTTTGTCCCTTAGTGTACCTAGACCTGCTCAATCATACTCAATTTTCATATAATTAGTTTATTGAACACACATTCAAACATACACGAATAATCTTTAAAACAAATTAAATAATCAAGGTAAATCATTTCTCCCACAAAACAAGTGTATTTCTTCACCCTTTCTTGTGCTTTTGCTGTGGGGAAAAAGGCTATCAGATACCTGATCTTGGACTCATCAACTACATCGACAGGAGGACGGAAGGAAAATTTGAACAGTAAACCAACTGCATAGGAGGAATACAAGGAAAGAGATGAGGATGAATGCTTAAATTGGCACATTCGATGTCAGAAATATTATTCTCGACTTGGGGTCAGATGTAAACATATTGACGAAGAAGACATGGGAGATAATGGGGAAACCACAGCTGCAATGGTCCCCCGTACGGCTTCGATTAGCGAACAAGATTAAGGTCACACCAATTGGTCGGTTGTGTCATATCCCAGTTGATATCGAGGGCGTGAATACCTGTGCATATTTTGATGTGATAAAGATAGTCGACAACACCAACTCCTATCTAGTGTTGTTGGGGATATACTGGGAAATGGAGAACCTGGACATCATCAACTTTAATAAAAGGACCATGTCATTCAAGAATCGTGACATGAGGGTAGTCGTACCCCTGGATCTAGCAGAAGGACAACGGTATGTCGAACCAATGCAGGATGAATTCACCGAAGGATGGGACAATCCTTTTAATATCTCCGAAGACTACGTCAATCCTACCGTTGATGGAGAGTTGGGATGGCAGAGTGTTAGCTCAGACTCATTATATTATGATGAAGCACTCAAAAACTGGTGGAACTGACTACATGAAGTGTTGTTTAGAACGTGTGCACGGATCACCCAATCACTGCGACGAGTGGAAACAGAAGTATGCGAACTGCCAACATATGAAGGTTTTCCTAAGCTGACTGAATTTATCGCCGAGTTTGAAGGAAAGGTAGAAGAACCACAATGACTACTGGCATTGGAGGAAGCATTAAAGGCTACACCGGCGTGATGGTGGGTGGCACATAAGTCGACATTAACAAATTGGCCATTATTTCAACTACTAATGGAGTCTAGATTCAATGAATATAAAGGATATTGTGGAAGAAAGTAGAGTGGATGTAGTGACCCAAAGGCTCACTTGGATGAATGTCAAAATGCATGGGGACTCGGGCCGCAACAAGAGAGGGACCATGCGTTCGTCCAAACACTGGATGATGTACCACGAAACTGGTATGTCACAGCAGAAATGCGACATGGAACGATGACGTGGGAGGAACTAAATACCAACTTCAGCCAAACTTTCAGTTTCTCGGATGAAAACCCATTCATCCATAGCGCTCTATAGGTGGTACGAGATAAGGTGCTTGAAGCAGTCCCAATGGAGAAACCGATGGGATTACAATGGAATGCAACACCGAAGATGCTAATGGAATGCTACAATGTAACAGGAGAACCCAATGATGAGGGTGATCCATGGGCCACTTACATACTAGATTCGGAAGGAAGTCGAAATGTTGAGGCACCTAAGATACCCTCCGAAATTTTTCAACAACCATTATGCATCAGGAAAGTTAATATTGGGTCGTAGGGAAACCCAAATTTCGCTAGCATCGAAGATTATTGGGATGATGCGACCATCGCAAAAGTCATAGATCTACTACACAAATTTCAGGATCTATTCCCAACAAAATTTTCGAAAATGAAAGGCATTTCCGGGGAACTAGGCGAAATGAAGATCCCACCGAAGCCCGATGTGATACCAGTGAAGGAGCGACCTTATCGTTTGAACCCCAGGTACAAGGAGATGAACTAGAGAGGATGTTGGATGCAGGCATCATAGAACCAGTAGAAGAATCTTAATGGATCAATCCAATGGTGATCCAAGATAAGAAAACTGGCGAATTCAGGATCTGTGTCGACTTAAGAAAGTTGAATGACGCATGTTTACATGAACCATTCCCGACACCATTCATAGATGAAGTGTTAGAAGGCGTTGGAGGTTAGAAAATATACTCGTTCATAGACAGATTCTCCGGATATCATCAAATAAATATTGTGAAGGAGGATTGACACAAGACAACCTTCATAATAGACTAGGGCTGCTTCCAATATACAGTAATGCCATTCGGTCTTAAAAATGCCCCAGCAATCTTCTCCCGAATAGTTGTTTCGGAATTTAAAGACTTCATTCACAAATTCCTTGCAGTATATATGGATGATTGGACCGTGTATGGATTAGTGTAGGACCATGTTGCAAACCTAAGGTTGATGCTGGAGATATGTAGGCAGCATGAGATTTCACTAAATTTGAAGAAATGCATCTTCTGCACTCCATTCGGCATTTTGTTAAGACACATTGTATGCAAGGAAGGGATGTTGGTGGACCTAGCCAATATTTCCATTATTGTTGACTTACACCCTCCGATGACACTAAATCAACTAAGGGAGACATTGAGGCATACGGGGTACTACAAAAATTTCATCAAAGGGTATGCAGCGATCATAGTGCCAATCGAGAAGCTATGAAAGAAGGATGTGAAGTTTGAATGGAATGAAGAATGCCAAAAGAGCCTCAACATATTAAAAGAAATATTAGCTTTTCCCGACTGGACAAAGGAATTCCACGTCCACGTCAATGCATCATCGATAACACTAGGGGTGGTATTGGCTCAACAAGGAGAAGGGGCGATTAATCACCCAATTGCATTCGTCAGTAGGACACTGTCCACTAGAGAGAGGAACTACACAACAACATAGAGAGAAGGGTTAGCAATGGTCTACGCATTACAGAAATTCCACCACTACCTACTTGGAGGCCATTTCAAGATGTTCACTGACCACTCAGCATTGAAATATTTGGTCAACAAGCCTGCGTTAGGGGGGGATTTGTCATTGGTTTCTTCTATTTCAAGAATTTGACTTTGAGATTATTGTAAAACTGGGACGCTTGAATGTTGGGCCTGATCACTTGTCTCTAATTGAATCATGAGAAGAACCCCAAAGCATAGATGAAGGATTACCAGATGCGCAACTATTTCGGATCGGCATGGTCGATGACCATTACGAGCAAATCATTGAGTTCTTGACTACAGGATGTGCACCAGAAGGATTGAATACCAACCAAAAAAATCAGCTAGTGGTAAAGGCTGCCGACTTTCATTTAATTGCAGGACAACTTTACAAAATTGGGCCAGACGAGATTCTTCACCGATATGTTCCTCCGCATGAGTAGGAAAGGATACTAGCGGAATATCATGATGGGATCGCAGGAGGACACTATGGAGGACGTGCCACTGCTAGTAAGATACTTAGAGCTGGATTATGGTGGCCGACAATGCATGGAGATGATGTGGATTACGCCGAGAGTTGCGATGTGTGCCAAAGAACAGGAAAGCCATCGCGAAGGGATGAGATGCCACTAGTACCTCAGTTGACGCTACAAGCGTTCGAAAAATGGGTGGTTTAATTTGTAGGGCCGATCAACCCACAAGGAAAAAGGACGGGATCACGATATATAATCACCATGATTGATTATTTGATGTGATGGGATGAAGCTAGACCGGTGAAGGATTGCACAACTGCGACATCAGCAATATTTCCTTTTGATAACGTGGTCACCAGGCTTGGGTGTCCAAATATATTGACGAGTGACCAGGGTACTCACTTTTTCAACCAAACTATCAAGGCAATGATAGAACCATTCAAGATTTAGCATCGCAAAAGTACCCCATACCACCCATAGGTGAATGGTGCAGTAGAAGCATTTAACAATATATTAGAGCATGCGCTAACAAAGGTATGTAACACGAACCGCGGCGACTGGGATCCAAATATTCTAGCAATATTGTGGGCCTATAGTACAACTTGTAAACGTTTTGACAGGCGAGACACCATTCAAGTTAGTTTACGGATAGGAAGTAGTGATGCCAATGGAATACATTGTCCCCAGTCTCCTCATTGTAGCAGCCATAGGAATGAGAGACAACAAAGCACTCGAAGAACGGTTGACGCAATTAGTACAGCTTGACAAGGACAGGTTTATCGCAGGATTCCAACAACAGGTAGAAAAGGATCGACAAAAGGCTTGGCACAATTGCCATGTCAAGGCTAAGCACTTCCAATGTGGAGATATGGTGCTTTTATATGACAATAAGTTTGTGAAGCATCCAGGTAAGCTCCAGATGCATTGGTTGGGACCTTATATTATAAAATTTATCACTAACGGAGGTGTCGTATAGTTACAAAAGCTAGATGGGATTCTACTAACAAATCTAGTGAATGGAACCTGATTGAATCCCTATCACCATAACCAGGTGCATGGAAACTAAAACAGGGTTCGCACCAGTAAAAAAAAAAATAGAAGAAAAAGAAAAGAAAAACAAGACATTGAATATCTGTCGATCGCATAGGAAAGTGCAAGCATAGGGACTTGAAGTTCGTAGATAGGTAGCATGTGGCAGTCAAATCAGGCCATAATAATAGAATTCAAGCATCGATGGAAGGCAGCGGCAGCGGATGACAATTCACTTAATGGCCGAATTTAGGAAATACGGGAAAGATTCAACGAAGGACTTGGTAATCATTCCTCAAAGATTCCATGATAGAAAGGACTGAGTGAGTTAATCTATAAAGCAGATGGGAAACTAGCATTATGAAGAGTTATTGAGCTAGAGGTGCGACTCTAGGAAGTTGCAGAGTCAAGCAGTGAAGATAGAAGGGTCGGGAAGTAAGGAAGTTGTAAAGTATTACAGGGGTGTGATGGCACACTCATTTCTGGCAGAAGCACCCAGGGTGTGCTAAGGGAAAAAACAAAAAGTGTTCATGAGCAATTGACGAATAAAGATGCGCAGAAAAACCTAAAGGAAAGAAAAAAAGTGTCACCCAATATTTATAAGGGATTTGTAGGAGTTGGAAGAACCTTGGTCCATACGACCACAGAAACACCAAGAGCAAGGGCACACTGGACCCATCGAAGGATGATCAAAGGTGAGAAACTAATGTGCCGGAGCGTCCAACCTGTTTCACATTTTGGTGACGTCGATGAAATTTTGTCCAATCAAAATCCAGGGTCGAGAGTAGTAGATAGCCAATCAGGGATAGATGATGAAGGTTTCAATAGACTAGAGGATGAGTTTGAGAAATACATAACAGCCATCAAGAGACTGGAGGATGAGTTCAAGAATTACATGACAACCATCAAGAGACCAGAGGACGAGTTCGAGAAGTACACAACAGCGAACCAGAACAGTACCAGAGGTGTCTAACTGATGTGGCTTAAGGGTGAGCCACAAGTTTTTGTTAGGGGCCTGTTGGCACAAGGTTAGGGCGCATGAAGTGCGAAAGTTGACAACGATAAAGAGGGAATTCGCGGAAGAAAGGACCATTTGCAGAGAATAAGGAAGCTGACGAAAGACCAAGTTATGGTTTAGTTAGGTAGAATGGGTCATTTGGACTGTTTTGTAACAACTTAGTTGTCTATAAATAGGACCATGATTGCATTGTAAGCCTAAGGGCATCTATTTTTCAAGATTCAGTTATAGTTGATCGATTGAAGACTATGATATCTCGCATCTATGTATTTTCCTTTTTCCGACAAGTTATGTTTTGTGTATATGGATTCGTGATAATTCGCTTGGAACTGTTCGTGCGAAGGTTGTACCATAGATTTTGAGATGAGTTAATGCATGAGGATGTTCGATTATGTCTCTATTTTGTGTCATGAATGATGACTGTTATATTAATGTATTAATGTGTTTAAGGCTTTGTTGCTCTATCGATGTCGATTAAATCTGTAATGCGAATGTTTATTACATGTTGAATATATACTTGATTTGTTAGCATAATGCGAAGGTAAGATCTCTGGTTTTTGTAGAGATTGATTAAGGGTTAATGCATGTCTTCTCCCTACTGCAGAAACATGGTTCCTGCAGCACCCCTTAGACATATTGGGTGAGACCTCACTCACTCTGCGAGTGTTGCTCGAAAGGGAAAAACCTTTCTGGTCCGATGCCTAAGGGTGTTATGTTGGTATTTGTTGACAGCAGTGCAAAGTGAACCCCTGTCGACATAAATGTGTTAACAAATGATAAGACGAATTGTGAGCCAACTAGGTACCCAAACAAGAAAATAATTTAGTCGAAAATTTAGTAGTGAAAATTGGATCTCTATCAGTTACAATAATCTTCAGGCTTCCATGTAACTTATGAAATGTATCCATGAAGGTGGAAGCTACTGTACTTGTATTAAAACAACCAAAAAGTGTAAAAATGTGTGCATACTTCGTGAGTCTATCAACAACTGCCATAATAACATTCTTCCCTTCTGACTTGGGTAGTCCTTTGATAAAATCCATTCAGACTTTCTCCCAACACTAGCGAATTTTTTCCAAAGGTTGTAAAAAACACGGGGTATTAACTATTTCAACCTTATTTTGTTGACAAACCAAACATTCTACCACAAACTTTTGAACATTAGATTTAAGACCTTCGCAAAAAAATTCCTTCTTGACCTTGTGGTAGGTTTTCAAGAAACTTGAGTGCCCACCTGTAGGAGAGGCATGTAATACCAACAGCACCTTTTGTTTGAGTTGGTAGTTCTTGCATATAGATAAGTGGTCCTTATACCATAGTGAATCGTTTTTCCATGCAAAAGTATCTTATACACTAGGATCATTTTGTCGCTTTTGTATCAACGTCCACACAGATATGTCATTTTCCCATTATTCCCTTGCTGCTACCACCCAATCATGTTGTATAATTGAAATCGCAAAAATTATTTGTAATACCCCTAGTTTTTACTTGGAATGTATTTATCCAAAATTATGTAAATGATGTAAATATGCTAGTGTGAATTCCCAGTGCAGAGCTCAAGGCCAAGGCCTGACTAGTGAATGCTAGGCAAGTATGATGTATATATTTTATTTGGATTGTTTGGTTGGCTTGTTATGTTGATTTAGAAAATATGTAAATATTATGTCCATAAATAATAAAATGGTACAAGTATGGTTGTGTAAAGAGAAACAAAGGGGCTATAATTTCACTAGAGGGGAAGAGGAATGGGGGTCTATGGGAGACTAAATCCTTGTTTTCAAGTGTCAACCTTAGAACTCACCCAAATTCTATCATGTTCTTTGAATAAGCCAACTATCTCCTTGTTTGACTATTTTCCAATCATAAGTGCATGTGTGAGGTTGGTGGGAAAAGTTACCTCATGTAGTTATTGAAGCATGGGTCCGACTGCACTTTTGTGACAGTTCTGTCATGACAGAAGTTAGTCTATAGCTTCGAGGAGTCCTTTCTTCTACTGTCAAAAATTATATTAGTTGTATTTTCACCATTTTCTCATATCCTTTTTATTCAACCCTCATTCTCTCATTTCTTGCATGTCGATCTACACTAGGAAGAACTCTCCATTGTTGTCCATGAACTTACTTATCCATATCGCAGTTGGCATTTTTTTCGAATGCCAACACCGACTCCGACAAGTCATCGACGTCGACACAACTTCTACAAGTTTCGACTTCGACATGGCTTCGAAAAAATCCGCAACTTTGAAAAGTTCAACGACCTCAAAACAGTCTCGCGACGTCGACATGTAGCATCAACTTGCAACTGTCGAACTTCGACAGATTGTCTCTTTGTCTTCCAATCGACTGTAACGGTTGAACTTCCGAAACCGTTCTAACTTATCTCGTAACTGAACGTAATGGGTAGGCACCCAAGCATCTCAACACTATATATAAGCATGTAAATATTGTAACATACATCAAGTCATGATATTTACATCCAGTAATAGAGAAATCAGTTCACATTCCTTCATATTGTTTGTGTGTATTTTTGTTTATCTACGTAGTGTATTAATGCTTTGCTTATTATCTTTTTTATGCTTCTACCATAACAGATTTGACTCATTCAGTCGAACTATTGTCCCCCTCGTGCTTCCTGCTCTGATACCAATGATCCTCTCGAGGCCAGGAAGCATGAGGGGGACAACAGTTCGACTGAATGAGTTGGCTCTGTTATGGCGGAAGCATAAGAAAGAGAACAAGCAAAGCAAGAATACACTACGCAGATAAACACAAATACACACAGACAATATGCAGGAATGGGAACTGATTTCTCTATTACTTAATGTAAAGATCATGACTTGATGTATGTTAGAATATTATACATGCTTATATAGAATGTTGAGACGCTTGGGTTCCTTCCCGTTACGTTCAGTTACAAGAGAAGTTAGAATGGTTTTGGAAGTTCAACAGTTACAATCGACTATAAGACAGAGAGACAATCTGTCGAAGTTCGATAGTCGCAAGTTGATGTTGCATGTCGATGTCACGAGATTTTTTTGAGGTCGCTAAACTTGTCGAAGTTGTGGAGTTTGTCGAAGTCGTGTCGAAGTTGAAACTTGTAGAATTTGTGTCGACGTCAATGACTTGTCGCATTCGGTGTTAGCATTCGACAATCGATGCCAACTGCTATATGGATCACTTACCATGTTGTTTTGAACCTAGAAATTCCAATTTGGATACCATGTTGTAGATTTGGAAGGGAAAATTGATGGATGTAGGTGAGTAGACAGATGGGGAAATCTAGGAACATTTACGCATTGAGTTATGTTGCTCAGGTTCTTGAGAAGCCATGGATAGAAGATACGGGTGGTTCTATAGCAGCATATATCATATTGGACTTCTTCTATGCACACACTAGAAGCACCTAGCAAGATGGATCGCCTAACAAAACCGTGGATAGGTGAAGGGGATCCCTGAGCTATAAGGGTTTTTTGGGGGCAGGTATTGTGGAATCCAAGGCTGTGAGGGTTGTGTGATACCCCTGTAGAGCTCTGTATGAGCATTTGGCTAAGCATAGAGAGAAGAATGGGTTGTGGGATGATATATAGAAGCACATAGGTGTTTCCTTCACCCTGGTGGCCTCATAGCCCAGCTTGGGGGTGGCATCTCAGCATAAAGAGTATATGTTGGAAAGAGTGCCTATGGTTGGGTGGAAAATCGCTCTTACACAACCAGTTGCGTGGATATGCATTGGATAAAGATAAGTATTCTCATGCATTTGAATTTGTAATGTTTTTATTGGATGCATGTAATGTTTAAGCTTATATTTACATGTTATATGTGTGTCACTACTACATATGGCTCAAAAGTCCCATGAAAGTTTGCCATGAAACAGTTAAAATTGATGTTTTCGTGGAAAAACGGTTTAAATTTTTGGAAAAAAAAATGAAAATTCCCTCGACGTTTGTGGCTATAGCCATGAAATGTCGAAAAGATTTTATTTTATTTTGTAACGGTCATTGACTTCTTCTTTTTTTTAAATTTGACCATTTTGTAATTTTGCCGGAACCGCGACCCTCATTGAGCTATAAATACATGTTCTTAAGTCATATTGTCAGAATCATTTGTTACAGTTGCAGCGATCTTTCTATTGGTTTTTGGTTCTACAATTTCAAGAGTCCAGTACTGGTTTGACACATCGAATTTTTGCGCTCATTCGTTTTCCAGGTTAGTTTAATTGCAATGCACTAGTCTTTTTTTTGTTGCGCCCTTTATGTTCCAACTAGGGTTTCAATGCAGATCTCATTTTTATCTTTCTCTACCTCTTTATCCATGATGTATCCTCCATTTATAATCCATGTGGGTGGCAAGGTTAATGCTATGAATGCATGCATGTCACACAAATGTTGTCCATGCATGATATTTCCTCGTGCATTTTTGCTTTCACATGTTTTAATCCCTAATTTAAGGATTTTGAGATGTGGTTTTGGTTCTTGTTTATAACTTTAGTATTTATCCATGGTACCTCTTTATAATAACCATGAGGCTTATGCACACCTAGAAAAGGATATTCACATATTTTTATGGGTTTAATATAATCAAAATACATGATTTCATTAGTCTAGGTAGTAGTTATGTTATACCCCAAAACAATTTAGGGTGTTAGGTACCATTAGAACTAGGGTTCAAGGAGGGTCATTGGGAAAAAATGTACAATAAGGATTTCCTCTTTATATTATATTAGTACTTTATACCAACCATGGGATAAAAATTCCTTTACACCGAGATTCTTCTTGACGTGTGATTAAAGAAAGCTTGGACATTGAAATCCAAGAAAAATACTTAATTTGTTATTTTTCTTAAATAGTGTTTGGAATCCTATCTTTAGAATTAATATATAAAAACACTTTTTATTTAGATATTTTTGCTAATTGGAGGTATCCATGTGGATAAACTATTGACACTATTGGGAGAAAAAACCCCATGCTTTCTACAATCTCGGTGAAAAAATATGGAGCATATTGTCTAGATATGTTCTCTTTCTAGGAATGTATAGACGTAATCATAGTTTGCGCCATGTCAATAATATTTTCTTGCTTCTTCAACATGGTCATGAGATATTATTATAGGAAATTTATTATCTATATACCATTTGATGGGAATCTCCATTTTTTTAATCTTTTGCAATATATGTAACAAATTTTATTAAAAATCAGAGGAAAAATACATAATTTTAAACTTAGACACCATCATTCTCCAATTCATGGTCTTGTTTTTTAAAATTGCTTGTGATTCAAGCATAACTTATCCCAACATAATTAGGTTTGTCATTCCAATGTCGCACATGAAAATATTTTTCTTTTAGGGTCTTTTATTCCTTTAAACCCAAGTTTTTTTATTTATCTCACCTATCTAATAAATCAAATTATCTAGATTTATCTTAAATTTGAATATCTTGGGGTATATGATCAAGGTCCTCCTCTTAAACTAGAAATAGTTGTTATTATCCATTCCTTAATGTTTTAAGATCCTTTTAGTATTTGTTACTCTTTTTGTAATGTCCCCATTATTCTCCTTTAATATATATATGTATATATTATATTCAATTTAGATGTACATTATATATTGATTAATGAGTTTTCTTTGTTGTTATAGGCTATCAGAATGTCAAATAAATATACTTGGGAAGAAAACAATAGGAGGTATGTTGAGGCTAAGGAAGCATAGGAGGCGAAGGGTGATGGAAAGTGTTATTTCCCTTGCAATGATTGTAGAGGTTTGCGAACTAGAAGAATTTTAAGAACATCAACTGAAAAACATTGTAAGGAGAAGGGGCATGCTGAAGGGGGATATGAATATCATCCATTGGTAAGATGTTATTCATTACATATTGTACTTCTTGTAATAGTATTGATAATGTAATCACAATTTTTGTATCATTGTAAATATATGTGTTGTATATTATACACTAATGTTATTGCATTGTTTATAAATATAAAGACAATGCCCCCAAGATGTCGACCGCCAGAGAGCTATTTGCCACATGATAGTAGAAATACTACTTTACAAGACGACGAGCATGGAGATCATGCTATTGAAGATCGAGTTCTTAATGATCCTATGGACGAAGATGACGTTATTGATACTAATGGTGAAGATGAGATAAATAGATTGCTACAAGACACATTTGCTCCATTGGATGAGGACAACCTCCATGCTTTTCATGATGTTCCTCTTCTCAAGAAGTCCCAAGAACCTCTTTATGAAGGCTCAACAACCAATATTCTATCTTCTATATTGTTGTTGGTGAGCTTGAAGGTTTTGAATGGTTTATCAAACACTTGTTTCACACAGCTCCTAAGGTATGTAAATTTGATTATTTTCCTATATTTTTAGTGTTAATTAATTCGTAAATTAGGGATATGAAATATTTATGACGTATATTGTTTACATTTCACTTTTTGTCAATGTTGCAGATTGTTGGGTGAATTTCTATTACCACCTTCAAATAATTTACCACGCACAAGTCGAGAGGTATTCTTGATTATGAAAGAAATTGGAGTGGAGTATCAATCTATTGATGCATGTCATAATGATCATATTATATATTATGGACAATATGCATCAGAAAACAAATGCCCATAGTGTGAAATTAGTAGATATCGAGCTGATCAATTAACAAAAGAGGTCCCTCGCAAAGTTCTTCGTTATATTCCCATAATTCCACGTTTCCAACAACTATTCAGGTGCCAAAGTATAGCACAGTTTATGGATTACCATGCGAAGAACAGAAGTGAAGATGGTGTTCTTCGAATGCCTGCAGATGGTTCTGCATTGAAGAGCATCGAAGAAAAATGGCCAATTTTTAAATATGAACCTCATAATGTTAGACTTTCATTGGCAGCTGATGGTTTCAATCCATTTGGTGAGCTTCGTTCTACTTATTCAGTGTGGCTTGTTTTCATCATAAACAATAACCTACCTCCTTGGATGACAATTAAGAGAGAGCACACAATGTTGGCAATGATTATTTCAGGTATTTTTTTTAAGCTGTAATTATATTATTTCATAAAGCTATTTGTTTAATTGCTGCATGAGAACACCATTTATATATTTGGATGGATAACTAAATAGCAATATTGTATGTTTATTGATCAATTAGGTAAGTACCAAGTTAAAGATATGAATGTATATATTGAGCCTCTTATTGATGAGCTATTGAAGTTATGGGCAAGAATCACTATGCATGACATCTCTAGAACAATAGGGAAGAAACAATTTCAGTTCCATGGAATTCTTGCATGGACAATTCATGACGCTCCCGGGTTAACACATTTTTGTGGTATGTAACTTTATGTTGCACGTCGTTAAAATTATATGTTTTTAAGGTAAAAAAAATGCATTTTTTGTTTGAATTAATAATATTTTGATGCTATAACATTAATACATATATCTTGCAGGTCTTCAAACAAAGGGAAAATTTGCATGTCCAGTATGTGGTCCTAGGATAAAATCTCATCGTTCAAGAAGTTTAGCAAAGGAGGTGTTCGATGAGTATAGGCACTTCCTCCCTAAGAACCATAGGTACTGAACTATTGAAAAAACAAAATTCAATGGTAAAGAAGAGAATGCAAAGAAACCACGAAGAATGACACCTCACCTATGGAAGGTGGAATATAATAGAAATCGTCAAGGTATGCAAATTGTTTATGCAACATACAATATGTTCACGTAATATTATGATTTTTATATTTTTACTGAATTTTCTCTACCATGGATGTCATGAATTATTGTTAATGTGTTTTCGTTTATGTTTAATGACTGTATTTAAGGCATGAATGGGCTTCCACGAGGAATGAAGAGTTATCCCATACAATTCAGTAGGTTGCCTTACTACGAGCACCTACAAATAGCTCATTTGTTTGATACAATGCATATCGGGAAGAATGTAACAGAAATGATATGGCGGACATTAGATGGAAGGTCAGACAAAGATAAAATTGGAAAAATTTGTAGTGAGATTGCATAAGCAAATCACGCATTGCAAACTATAATTATTTCCAATGCTGGAAATGGGAACCGGAATATTAGTCTTCCATGGTTATTGACGGAGCAACAAAGCAATGCTATAAAAGAGGTCATTCAGAAAATAAGGTTTCCGACGGGGTTTTCGTCGAACATACAAAATATCTTAACCAAAAAGGTGATTTTGGCGGTGTTAAAACTCATGACTGGCATACATTCATTAAGGTAATTATTTACATATATAATTTCCATTAAGTAAATCTTTTTAATAATTGTTCTCTCCTATTTGGAAACATTAGATAATGATTTCTTTTTTCTAAAGTACGTTCTACCTCTGGCTCTCCCAGATAGCTTTGACGAAAACATAAAACAAATTATATATGATCTTGGTAAATACATGAGGTAAGTAACAATTTTATATGCATGAAAAGTTCGTTCTTTTGGTTGCATTGATTAATGACATATTGTGTTTTATAGCTTGGAACTTTATTATATATTATATGCCTCAATCTGGTTGATCATTAATCATGTTATTTTCTTGCATCTTTTGTAGGTGGCTTTCATCTAAAGAAATCCATAAAGAATATATTAGGTATTGGAAGAGAGAAATTCCTCGTCTAATGTGTGAAATGCAGAAGTATTTACCTCTGGCATTTTTCAATGCACAAGAACACTATCTCATACACCAAGTTGAGGAGATTGAATTGTGTGGACCTGTAAACTCAAGGTCAATGTGGATGGTGGAAAGGAATTTGTAGTCATTGAAGGATTTTGTTAGACAAATAGCATGCCCTGAGGGTTCTATGGTGCAGGGCTATATGCTATATCAATCCATGTTGTACATTAGTCAGTATATTCCAAATTTAGCAAAAAATATCAATCTGCCTCGCATTTGGCATGTCGACTCCATCAACAAATTTGAAGGGGATGTCCTGTTGGGGAAAGGTAGAAAGAGGAAAGTGAAAGGTAATTGAATGGTATACATTTTATTTATTATACAATTAATTTTTCAATTTATTTAATTTTTATTATTCCAGCAGTATTTTAAGGTAAAATTAATTGCCTTTAATGATAGCTAATTTACCATTCTTAATTGTTATTTTTTCATATAGTTGGTCACGTGTGGGATGCAATGCATTTATACATTGCAAACAATCTTGATTGGATGGAGGAATGGATTGAACGCTGTACAGAATACTATGGTACCTCATCATGGGAAGGGGTTAGTAAAATGATTAAAACAGTGCATCGTCATCGAGAAGAATATCCTGAACTTACGCAAAGGGAAATTGATCTAGCATGCGGTTTAAAAGATAAAAAGGCAAGTATATTTACCCTGCTCATTTTTTCATTGTTTCACATTGTATCAAAATATTTATCTCGTTTATGTCTTCTTATATATTTATTTACCAAGACGGGTATGATGCAGCTGATACATCACAATGCTATGTGGTGCAATGGTCGTAAATTTCGCATAAAAAAGTTGGATGACAAGAGGAAAACATTTGATTGTGGGATAAATGCATTTTTTCAAGTCACTAATGTTTCCTCTAGAAGTGACAGGCATCCAGAAGTATCTGAAAATAGGTACTATGGTTATTTGGAAGATATACTTGAGTGTGACTTTAATTCCTTTAAAGTAGTTCTATTTGAGGTCAAATGGTACAGGCTACGAATGAATGAACGTAATCCCGAAAGAACTGTTATTGAGCATGCCAATGGATTTACCATGGGAAATACAAGGGCACTTGAACCAGGTACAGAGCCTTATGTTCTTCCAAGTCAATGTGAGTAGGTATTTTACTCAGAGGTTCCAGGTAAAGCAGGTTGGTCATACATTGTTAGATACAATCCAAGAGGAAGACCGGTCAAGTATAATGCAGTAGAGGAAGAAGACAATGTTGAAGAAGAAGGTGATGCAAATCAGGAGCAGTTGGCCATCGACGTAGATGTGTCAGATGAAGAATCCGATCAAGAAGTTGATCATCCAAATGATGTAGCAGACAATGAAATTGACATTGATGATATTGATGATGAATATCTAACTAAAAATGACATTGATCATGATCCCGATATGATTGATCTTTTCAACGATAGCGATTATGAACCAGACGACGATACAGATGTTGAGTTAGATGAAGAAGAATATGAATGACATTGTAGCAATGTTGGAATCTAGGAGGTATGTTAGAACATATTTTTGCCTAATGTATTATGTTTACGACTATTTAGTTATGTTTAAACCATCGTTACCATCATCAATATCGTCATCACCATCATCACAATCTCCATCGTCATCATCATCTTCATCATGATCATCATCTTCAACACCACCACCACCACCACCATCATCTTCATCGTCCTCATCCTCATCATCTTCGTCATCATCATCATCATTATCATTAACCTTGTCATCATCGTCATCATCATCATCGTCATCACCATCATCATAATCTCTGTCATCATCATCATTTTCATCATGATCATCATCTTCACCACCACCAGCACCATCATGATCATCATCTTCATCATCATCTTCATCCTCATGATCATCATATTCATCATCCTCATCCTCATCATCATCGTCCTCGTCATCATCATCATCATCATAATCCTCGTCATCAATATCGTCGTCATCATCATCATCATTAGCATAATACTCTATATATTTTGATTTAATATTGCGTTAGAATTAACGAATTTTATTGGTACGTATAAATTAACTGTTTCTTACTGTTATTTACATTTTCCTATATATTGTCATATGCTCTAACACATTTTTTTTAGATATATTTTTTCGGGTTATGGGGAATTGAGAGTGATGTGAGGGGGGGGGAGGGGCCATAAGAGCTTCCACCTTCACGTGGTTGGCCCTGTTCAGTAAAGAATATTACATTATTCTTGAAACAAAGAGAAGCTCAGTAAGGAAATGCATAGTTACGATGGTGATGATGATGGACATGATGATGATCATTATCATTGACATCGTCATCGTCATCATCATCCTCATCACCATCTTCATCATCATTATCGTGTCCATCATCATCATCATCATCATCATCATCATCGTCGTCGTCGTCGTCATCATCATCCTCATCCTCATCATCATCATCATCATCATCATCATCATCATCCTCATCATCATCATCATAATCACCATCATCATCATCATCATCATCGACATCATCATCATCGTCATCGTCATCGTCATCATCATCATCATTATCAAAGGGGTATGTTCAAATCCAATGCGATGCCACATCATTGGATTTGAACATACCCCTTTGATAGTGATGAAAGTTACTTTTAGCATTCCATCCATATCAACATGCCATGTATATCAATGTGCCACCCAGATTTCCATTTGGGCATAGCATAATACTTAGCTTAGCACCTTTGCATATACACCATAAATCAAAACCATAAGCATATTATTGTGAAAGGTGAATTGTATCCCCAATGTTTCCCAGTTTAAGAATGACACCATACAAAATGTTGTTGGAAAGTAGTAGAACTAGCTCTAGTGAGGTGCAATATTGAGGCTACTATGTGCCTAATATCCAAAAAATGAGAAATATTTGTGTGCTAGGAGCGGGATAACTATGTAGAATGGTCCTCATGATATCCATGTAGATACATGAAGCTCAAATTTGAATGATGTACATTGCATGATCTGTATGAAGTAAGAATCAACTAGCTTGAGAGGAATAGTGAGGGATCATAAAATTCCTCAATGTGTAGCTAGGCCACAAAAGGGCCACCGACAATCTACTTCCTCCATGTTTTCTTGAAGAAAATTTATGTTCATATCAAAATTTATTAGAAAAAATGATTTCCCATACCAATAAGAATATGGCCTATAATGTTTGTGTGATAGAGTAGGATGGTAGTGAAGGTAAATCACCTAATGAGAGAAATACCTAATACTTTCCTATAGTTCTAGTTGCACTGGAGGGGATGGATGATGTTGAAATCGCTAGTACCTAAAGATGCTAATTATGAGAAATATGTGAGGCACTCTATAAAGCTTGGTGATGCAAAATTTATAGGAATGTTTGGGATACGATCAATGTGTGGAAAAGTAATTGAAGAGTGTACAACCTACTAATAAAGATAGTGGAGTCTAGTAAATACAAATTTGAATTATTTAGTGTTGAGACAATTAGGGAAAACCCTGTTGGAGAGGGATAGGAACTAGTGCACTAGAGCTAGCACTCCCATTGGAGTGAATTTGCTTGTTGTTGATATGTAATGGTCGGGGCTGATTTAGGTGGAAGTGTTGGGTTTCCATGGAACAGTTCCACATAAACAATATACTTTCCCATACGATAATTCCATTTCAATGTTGAACCAAAGTCGGGGAGAGCCTTATAGTAGGTGTCAATGTATATTTGGGTGGGAAGGCACACTCTAATGAAATAGATATGGAATTCTTCTTCTAAAGAATTAATTAGATGAGAGAGTTGTTGAACATATAATTTTGACAGAGATAATGTCCTATACCAATGATCCAATACCATTTGGTGTATTTCTAATCTATGTAACCTATAAAAACTAGTTTAGAGGGGGAGTGCACTAGCTAAAGGAGAAATAACCTAGATAATATTCAATATTAATAAGAACAATAAAGAGCACACTAATTATATTTGGAAAGAAAATGGATTAATATTTTTTTGGAATACCAACTAGTATTATATAGAAATACAAAGTGTTCACACAAGGTGAGAAAATATTAAAATACTAATGCATGAATCCCTAGAGCTGGGAAGATACATTTATATGTCCACAAACAATTACATTGAAGTCAAACATGAATTGGGAATGAGGAACCCTCAACAATTGCTTCAATAATCTAGATAATGATGGATAGGTGAATGTGTCCTCCTTGGGGAGGAAGGGTTCTTACATGGTAACTTGGCTCTTCTAGTAAGTTTTAGTAAGTTTTCATTTGTTTGATACAATAAAATATAGGGTCTCTTTTCTACACCTTCACTGACTCCCACGTGGTTTATATTCCAAAAACAAATGACTCCCGCGTGCACATACAGAGAACCGAGTGAGAGAATATTCCAAAAAAAAATTGACTCCCGCGTGCACATCCAGAGAGCCGAGTGAGATTCGAGTGAGAGCCGAGTGAGTAGAGATGTACTGTAGAGCCGAGTGAGCAGAGACCAGTGTAGAGGAGGGAGGCGAGACCACCAAGAACATTGCAGAGGAGGGATTCTAGACTAAGAGATCAACGCCATTGCAGAGGAAGCCGTCGAGATGTCGTCGGTAAGTCTGAAATGCACATTTTGTACACTAGGGTTGGGGGTTTGGAAATGAATTGTTTGTTAATGGGGTTATGTGTGTGCCCATGTGTGTGTGTGTGCAACTTTTTTGAAAATTTGTCGTATATGTTCCCCTCTTCATATCTATATTTGTTCCCATATCCGTTTTAGTGCAACTTAGCTTTGTCATGACCTTTCAACCTTTGTTATGTTATTTGACATTTACCTCAATACACCCATGAATGCCATAATACATTGCCCTTTCAATTCCTTTTTTAGGCCTCGACATCCTCTACACTAAGATTTATTTTTGATTGCCCAATGAAGTTTATTTTTGTAATCCCTTATTTGATGAACCCCATCGGTGGTGGATAGTGAAAGGAATAAGTGGAGCTTCTGCATCAATTCTACCTCTACGTAAACCCATTTGTTGGCTTTGAAGGAGTTGTGGCAACCATCAAAGAAAGATCAATACTTTACTAGATCAAACAAATCCACTGGAGGTTGGAGATTAGCAGGGATTCTAGGAAAGTCAATCCATAATGGGAAATGTGCTTGAGACCTATCCTCGAGGTTAAAGTTAGAGCACCAGGTTTTAACATATGATAATGAGCCTACAATGTTCCAGGTGTAATATTGAGTCACATTTTGTGCAACCACATCTAAATTAAATAGAAGGAAAAGGTACTTAGACTCGAGGCCCCAATACAATTTCTAGAAAATCCCTTGATCTCCTAGTTCAAAATAACACATTTATTAAAAGTCACCTCATCAGACATTTTGTGAAGAAAGAACAAAATGACCCTCTTATGCTTTAGGTCATGACACTCCTATTCATACTTCTTGTTACTATTCATGAAAAATAAATCCCCATCAGATTCAAACACATTACCATGTGATTCACCATGGCTAGGGACTAATGCTTGACTTTATGTTTGGAAGGCTTACTTGGTCCTCAATAGGCTTTGAAGGTAGATCTGAGCCACAATGGGGCTTCTGTGGTTGAATGTGATTCCTCTGCAAGCCCATAACCTCTAGCATGAGATAGATTGAATGACACTCTGTCTACAAAGAATGGGATAGCATGAGAAGCTAAGCTCCCATTCAGAGAGAGAACCACATTCCTATTCAAATCTTCATCATCGAGGGGAATGAAGTCTTGGATAGTGTTGTAGTCCCTTGATTTGCATTTCCTTGTAGAACTTTTTGTCATAAAGAATATTAAATTTTGATTGATCCCCATCAAACATGTCATCATCAAAATGGGGTGTGTTACAACAAAATCTAGCACACAAAGTGTAAAGTCCCAAGCACCAAGGTGATATAGTTTTGTGTAATTTAGGAAGGCTTCCCACTGTCACCTCAGCAACTCTTTCCCAACTTTAGGTTTTTTCTTCTTCAACACAAGGGGGCTTCCTTGAGATAAAGTCTAAGTCCAAGGTCTAAGGTCTGTATTGTAATTTTTTGGAATTGAATTATATCTGGCTTATAATCTGGTGTGGGTTTTTTTATCAAGTTAAGGTTCAGGTTTACAAACCAGTATACAAGTTTAGTATAAGAGAGTATGATTGAAAATTTGAAAGTGTCAAGATTTGGTATAAATCTAATCCATATGATGTTAATATTTGCTGGAAAATTCAATAATTATTGAAAGACATCCAAATAATTTCTCTAATTTGTCTCAAATAGGTGAAGTTAATTTTTTTGAGCCAATATTTGAGCCTCTAAATCCTTCAGCTTTTATTTTGATTCTTTAAAAGAATGAGCACAAATATCCTTGATGGTATAGCTACCACTCTTGAATGAATTTTCACCATAAACTTCAAATATGTGGGTGTTAGCATTGAGTTCAGAAGTTTCACACAGTTGGAGGCATTATAAACTTTTGAAAAACACAACATTGATATTTTTGGCCACTTCCAATTCATGGACTATTGGATACAATTGATAGTTTCCATATGTTTTTGAAAAATCTTAATCATTGATATTTTATTTGTTTCCATAAGTACCATCCCACTCCATCATTGAAAACATATTCCAGTAAGCTAGGCTACTTTTAAAATACATTATTGTTGCATGATTTCATCCCATGGTGGTTCCTAAGCATACCAATCTACTATGGAGATAGACCTTTCGAAGCTATAGAGGATCTTGGGTAGTTTTATCCTATAATATTTTTTTTTATTCTTGCAAACACACTTACTCCTACTTCCAATGCCCAAAATATATCTATACATATCCATATGGATTTCTTAAAATCCTTTACGAAAAAAAATAATGGAATGAGATAATGGAATAAAACAAATAACAAAACGAGAAGTCGAAAAGTTGGAACATTTCACAATTACATATAAAAATGGGTGATCTCTTGAAACATTTCACGATTACCTTTTTTTATATTTAAATAATTGTATTTTCCACTAGATAGTGAAGTATAATCATATCGAATTAATCCACTTGGACTTCCATTGGTGAAGTATAATCATATCCAATATCAAGACACTGTTCATAATCATGCAATGCATGGATATTCTTATTTTTCTCATCCAAAATTCATAGATATTTCCTGTTGTCTTTGTTTTTCATAGAAGAATGCCCAAAAAAAGAAATACAAAACTTGAGCCTAGAAGGCTAGAACTTCTTCCAATTGCATTTGTATATATATCGAAAACTTGTTTCCCAAAAAGAGGCATTGATGCTAGTGAAAATTTGAACTTGTTGGTTGCCAAAGTAGTTGCAGAAACCAATTGTGAAAATATTGACTTTTTCTTTTTCCTCTGCATGCATGGAAATATACAACTACATAAAATATCGAGAGAATGGTTAGGACAGTCTGCAGAAAACTAGTATCTTTTGTTGCTTTAAATTTGCAAAGACACGAAAATTATTTGATTTGGCATTAAAGGGGTATGTTGCAAGTTTTCTACAAGGAAGCATTTCCATTGAAGTGGTTGCAAAAACTAACATTGAAGAAATAAACATTGTCCTAATTGAAGACAAACAACATTCAGATGACATGTTTATGCGATTGTTTGAAGGAATAGGAAAATATTTCAGATATGCTTATTGTTGAAAATTGTGTTAGGTTAGGGTTTCAAATAGAAAATTAAAAAAAATGAACGTTAATGCATTAAATAAAATTCTAAATCAATGGTAGAAACATAACAGTACAACTGTAATAAAATTAAAACATAATTTTCATCTCTTACAACTTTAACAGTGCCAAAGGTCCATGTGTTAAAGTTGAAAGCATATAATAGCAATAAACAACAACAATAGTAATTAAACATAGGCTAATGAACAAGTTAAATAAAACTAACAAATAACATCAGTAGACGCGAAGAACAATACTGGTTTAGACCTTCCTTATACTCATATATATTTTTAGATCAAATCATGTATCTTTGAAGACACATTACTAAAGGAACCGAGGACATACCTGAGAGAGAAATAGGAGAGTTGCAGAAAGGTAAAGTTAGACAAATACAAACCTAATATTGCTATCCAAAACAGTCCAGAAATGAGAGTGGAAACTTCAAACCCTTGCATAGACTGTAGCATCACTTTCATAATGTCCATGACACCTTCTAAACATGCCTAAAATATCACAGATCATACATGATAGTGAAACACGTTTAACTGCTTAATCCTAGAAGGCCAATGAAAGTCACAATCCAACTTAAAATTTATATTCATAGTAAACTAAAGAGTGGAAATTCAATTTCATAGTAAATTGGATGATGTGATCCTCTAGACCTTAATCAAATATAGAGAAGGCATGGTTCTATTGGCTAAATCCATATGGAAGTAGCATGAAAAGAAATATACATATGAAAGGAAATAATAGTCTATCAATTAAATAAACCAATTGAATTATCTCTGGTGTATGAAAGTAAACTTACCACATCAAGATTTGAAATTGGTTGTTTTCGAAATTTTTAAGGGTCAAGTCCATTCATTTGAAGTGCCCTTGAAACTGCAAATTGTGCAAGAGTATTTGTTAAATTTTCAGGATGAAGTTGCTATTGGTAATGCTCAAACTAAATCCCTTCACACAGATCTTGAAGTTGCAAACATGAATATTGACATAAACATGCAAACAATTCCAAATAATAAATGTAAAGGTACATAACATTGAAAATATTTAATGTTGCATACTCACATATAAAAGAATGGTTCATATCTTCATTCTACATGGTTTCGCCTCACAATAATTCCCAAGTAACACCAACAGCTCCATTACAACGAAAATAATCCATCCAAGTAGTTCTCAAACTCATTGAGATCATTTCCAAAAGAAACATGGTATTTAGTATCATAGCATAATAATCACGAGGGGTTCACTTAAGAAAACCCCTAGTTTCACCAGATGTCTTTCAATCATTATTTGGATGTCTTTCAAATATTGGAAAGTTCGTGGAAAATAAAATGCAATTTCCAGAATACAAAGGTGGAAAAGTGTTTGAAATTAATATTTTTGGTGATGAGAAAGGAAAGAATAGTGGCTAATTGTTTCTTTGGGATAATGGGGTCATTAACTTTTCTTGAGGAGGCCATAATATTATCTAAAATAATGGTATTAGAGGATTGCCTAGATGCATGCTATAGAAATCCTATATGGCTGAAAATTAAACTAGAAAGTGTGCAAGGAAACGACTTCTAAAGAATGTCAATTTCAGATATAGCTCTGATTTCAATGGAAAAAAATCAGAGGCATATCTCCCTTCATTGTGAAATTCAGGCCTATCACTTCATATTCCAAAACTTTTGATGGTTCCAATCACAACAGATATCACGAGCAAAACCCCAATACCAAGTTAGTCAAGCAGCAAAGTCTCTTGCATCAAGTTTATTTATGTCATGTTTTTTATAATATAGACATGGTTAATTATATGTCATGCTTTTCATTAATCACGTTTAAGAGACATTGTTATATATGTAATTTTCATTTTTAATATGTCTTAATTCTTATATTGTGACAGGGTGATCGTGGCCATATGCCACAAGTTGGTCGTGGAAAGTCAACAATGGTGACAGATGAGGTAAATGTTAGTTTAATAGTACCTAATAGCATTAATGTAATAGTAACCACAATTCATGATTATATTACATCTGTTAACATTTGACCTTTTTTTTCACATTGAGCTCAATATTTCAATATGATATCATTCTTATTCTATTGTGGCAGGGGGTCATTACTATGAGCACACCTAGAGCTTCTGGACAGGTAAAGTTGACTCTCATAGTAACAATAAAGTTTTTTTATATTAATCAAGTTTATTATACATGGTTCAATTTTTAGTTATCGATATTAATATGTATTGCTTATTGTATTGTTGCAGGGTGACCGTGGGAAGGCACCAATGTCGTCGCATCAGGTAAATTATAGTACCTAAACATTATTATAGTACTTTTTTTTTGCTATTATATGCATTATATATATTTTTACGTGATTTTTTTATTGTCGTTCGTAGAGCACACCGCATCAAGGTGATGATGTGGTCAATGAAGTAGAGATACATTATTCAACCGACCCAATGCTTACTGTGAAAATGGCTTTGAATAAGTGCAATGACGAACTTCTTGAACTGATTTCAATCGATCCAATGACTGAAGAAATACAAGCAAAAATTGATGAATTGGAGAGAAAGATAAAAAATACGTGGTAAGTGGCATCTTTGAAAGTTTTTACGAACTACATATATTCATTTATGTTATTTTAGTTCTCTTTTTTTGATATGTTCTAATCAATTGAAGTTGGATTCCTTAGAGTTATTTGGAGCCAAAACCCGTGTGTGAAGAACATACTGCAAAGGGTGGTATAGTTAGTAGCGATGGTTCAACACTTCGTAGATCTACCGTACCAACGAGGCTATTTTCCACTCCTACACAAGAGTGCACTTTAGATGCCACGCCCTCAACAGATGTTGGAGGTGAAGATGGCCCTTCAAACACCGCTACTCCACATGATGATAGAGAGGACCGTGGCACCGATTGTGATAGTTGCTATCCTGGCTCAATGCGTGTGGTTAGCAAGGGATCATTTCCCGTTAGCTTCTTGGTGGACAATCAATGTATTCCAATCAAGATACCAAAGATTGCAAGTATTATTTAATTTATTATGTGTTTTTTATTCATGTAATTCAAAGCCACATAACTCAACCTAGTTTTAATTAATGATCGTATGTTTTTTGCAGGAAATAATTTCTTTTATAAGAACCTACATGAAAAGGAATTAGATATTTTTGGGCCCACCATTCGTACACGATGGAATGCCCAAAATGACAAATTGAAAGATGATTTGATGAACCACATGGTCAGCTTGTTTGGTGAGACATTCAACAAAAAAGGTGTCACCGTAGCAGCTGGGGTAAATTTGAAATATGTCAGGGCAGATTATAGGGAGAATCTGCAAATTAACCACAAGTATGAGCATCCTCCGATGGTTCCAGACAAGGATTGGAAGGCGCTCATCGAGGATGCAAAGGAGAAGGCATTAATAAAACAAGGAAAGACTAAGCCAATCGGTTCAAGAAGGTATGGCACATATCATATTTTTTTAAAACTTTTAAATATATTTAAGTTGCAATATCTAACGTATTTGCAACCTTTCATAGGGTCCCTAACACATCTAAAGCAACTAAGTCAAGAATGGAAAAACATGGGCAGCACAAATTGGGCCAGGGTGGATATCAGAAGCTAAGGGCACGAATTGTAAGAATCATTTGATCATTATCTGTAGCCAACAATTAATTGATTTTTCTAACTGTAGCGAACAATTAATTGATTTATTACAAGCACTTTACATGGTGTTATGCATTGCAGGGAAATGCTTTTCTTGAGAAAGCCACTAATGAAGACTTGAAGCTCGGCTTCAAGTACGGTTTTCAGCATGTGCTGGAACATCGAAAAAGCTTGGGGAAAACCCCAGTTTCCCCATTGATTGACGCCAAGGTAAATAAAATCAATAAGGACATCATTATAGTGAACTTGCGTAATCTATCCATGAATGATTACATCAAAAAATGATGTCTTTTTTCGTTTTCAAGGTGAGACCTACAAAAGCAGTGAGGGTAGCGGTACCGAACCGGTACCACGCGATGGTGGTGAGCTACCTAGCCATTTAGGTATGTATGCTATAAAAAATATGTATTCAATATGATTTTAAATACATAATTAATGACGTTTACTTATTAATATTTTTCTATGAATGGCAGAGCATGTACCTTCCCTTGCTCAGTCGGGAGAGGAACAAATGGTAGAGCCAATGAACACTCCAATTGACTCGGCTAGTCAGCAAGCAGGTAAAGATCATTGTAATGAAATTGAAAATAATGAAAAAAGTATATCAATAATAACTTCGCACTTATATCTATATAATTGTCTTGGTTTTTGCAGATGATGCCCCTGTCCATCCACCTCCACCCCCTCCTAATCGACGCACCCGAAGTATGGTGCGGGAGTGCTTATCCACACAATCAATGGAAAAAGAGGGCACAACAACTACAATGAGGCAAGACACCGAAGATGAAGTCCCCCTCTTACAATTTATGAGAAAAAAACAAAAACATAAAAAAATGTAGTTGTAAACATTTAAGATTGGTATTCGATTGAGTGAAGCCATGAACTCTTTTCAGTTTTGTAACAAGTTTATTGATCTAGTCGTTTCATGGTGATATTTTGGAATTGAGGTTTCATATCTGTATGTTATTGCTCATGCCATATGTCTGAATATGTGTGACCTGAGGTAGCGTTTTACTGTATTTCAGATGCTTTGTTGTCACTGGCCACTCAAAGCAGGAATTGGATTACATTGCATTCACATTGCCTATACTTATTTCAAAATTAAGTTTGTTGTATTCCATCAATTAACGTTTAAAGAATGAACTAAACACTGAGTTATGAAGTGTTTTAGCCACGAGCATTTATAGATGATTGACAGTCGTAGAATGTGGTTGAGTCGTATATGATAACCATTAGTCAATATGCAATAAGTTTAGGTCTGAAATAAATGATGCACATTACAAACTACAAGAATAGTTGTAGCCATGGAGGCCAGGCAAATATATTAAGCTCTTTTTGTTTATGATCATCAAGATTTTAGTCCTTTATATTAGGATTTTCAGGATTCTTGTATTCATTTCAGTTTGTTTTCATTGATTCTTTGTATTGTTGTCTTGGTTCATTTGAGAAAAGTGAAAAATAAGTGCTTAGCAGCAGGCCTGTGAAAAAATACTTCAATACTCTGTTGTGGGAAGGATTTTCTGTTAAAAATTGAGTGCAATTCAGAGAGATTATAAAGATGTTGGTCCTATTTGAAACCCCTGCGGGGTTCGCACTGTTCAAAGTACTCGATGAAGAGAAGCTCGATAAAGTGGAGGTATGACCTTATTTGAATGTTACATTCTCTAGTTCATCGTAATCTACAATGTTCTAAAAGATGTAATGGATGAATGGATACAATGACAGAAAAAATAGCTGCTGCAGAGTTGTTTATATGCTTATATACCTTTGATTGAGTTAAATGAGGGCATTTCTGTTGATATTGTTCTTTAGAAACCTTGTAAAATCTAATGGGGATGAAGCCATAATATATGCCATTGTTAAAGAGATGATCTAGGTTTGAAATATTGGACAACCACAACAGTCTCTCCTGATTAAGAGTTGGGCTCTCAGAAAAAAATTGTTGGATGGAAAAATATTCATTAGTTTTACCTGGATGGAACACATTAGATGTTTTATTGGATAGTCTGCCATTGGCTGATAGTGAGGAAACCTCTGTTCAAAAAATGTCAACAACATATGATGATTTCATTATTTCAGGTGAAGCAGGGCAGATGACTATACATAGTGCATATTTAGACCCTTTTGTTGGAGATCAGGTTTAGCATATGATCAACTGGAAAATTAGTGGTTATCTGCACAAGGAGAAGAGTAATGGAAGAAGTTTAGGAGACGATTCTTTCATGGTTTCTACAAAATCCATGTTAAAAAGATCAAGCAAGTAATGACATTCAATGTATATATGTATAGTTAATAATTAATTGCAGTGGCATCTCTGCTTCTCTATGAGTATTGCTATGCTTCTTCTCTTTTGTATGACATCAATTATCCTCCTGTGATTTTGATTTCCTAACTGTTGTTCTGATAATTTTTGTCGGGCCTTCTTTGATGATTCACAGTAGTGATACAATGCCTTTTACTATTCTTACGAAGTTTGAATTGATTGTTATATGCAATTGTTGTGATTCTACCCTTATTTTATGTGTCAGTTTTTATCAATTGGTAGTAGAACGATTTCCATACCTTGCATGATGTTCATTGAGAATAATATGGCCAATATCCAGCAGTTTTGTTGCCAAGGGCAACGGAAATTTGACCAAAGATCAGGCAGGAGTGTCCTTACAATATAAACCCAAGTTGGGCTCTGATAGCACGATTCATTTTTTATGTGTGATGTATCCCTAGACACCTTATGATCTTATATATCAGTTTTCTTTCCATACTCATGTGGCAATGTGTTTATTTGATGTTATTGTTGCTTTCAATGTTTAAAAAATAGAAAAAAATTGAATGTATTTGTATTTTTTTAATTTTGTCAATATATTGCCGATGTGTTCCTGAGATATTCCGAAACGATGTTTTCTGGACCCTACCAAAAATTTTGCCGAGACGATGTTTGCAAAATTACTAGTATTCATATTTGAATTTGGTAACTATGGCTGAAATATTTGAATTTGGTAACTATGGCTAAAAATGCCATTACCCTCACCTGCATAGTTAACATACAGGTCTCTGGATAAACCTACCCATGAATAAAGCAATACCTTGCAAAGGATTTATAGAATAGTACTTTTCTATGACTGAAGACATTGTTGTTCAAATATTGTTTCATGCATGGTTGAAATTTGTTGTCTTCTTCTTACTAATGTTGGTACTGAAACTGTCATTTCTCATTTAAATATTGCTCAAATCGTTGTAATCTTTTTATTTGTTCAATATTATTCTAATTGCTACATCATTTCATTGAATCTTAATTTGGTTGGTGATTGTCTTTTTCTTGACATGCAAGCTCAATGCCACTCTATTTTTACAGTGCCATATATGATGCTCATTCCCCTAGAAAAATCCCAAAGATGAAAACACTGCCATTCCTTGATACATAGTGCCATCTACAGCAAGTGTTCTTTTAATAAAAATAGACGTTTAAAATCCCCTGACTTCTTGATGCTTCTTGCTAAGTATACTTTTAATTTGTTTTTTGAACTGCTATTAATATCTGCAAATATGGTGTGAGTGCTCATCTTAGTTGTTGTTATTTACGTTGGATCCATGTTAAGCTGCTAGTATTTACCTTGAGCATCCTAGGAAAGTTTATGTTAACTACAACAGGTCCATTGATCTGAAAACAGTAAGAATAGGAAAATTGGGTATCATTTACCTTATGTGCACCCCAGGCAAGTTTTTGTTTAGTACAACAGGTCAAGAGTCTTAAAACAGGAAGAATTGGCACTCTGGACATTATTTACCTTATGCACATCTCAGTATAAGATTCATAATGGTGCTTCATAGTAGAAACTGACCAGCATAATTTATTAACATATAGTTTCTATCTCTATTTTGTCTCTTTAAAATGCTTCTCTGTGATATGGTAGATGTTTGTACACTATTCTCATGATGTGCTTTGGAGAATTTTAGCAGGGCCAGCGATTGAAATTTTCTCATTGTTGTACTTCAGGAAGTTTGGGTCCTTGGGAAACTTATGTGTGTGGAATGGCTGCTTGCAGCCTGACAAATGCTGTCAAATCAACATTCCTGATAGTAAATCAAACTTTGAATGGTGTCCTGCCAGCTTGTATGTGTCTATTTGCTTCTCCATGATTGTACAACAAATGCATCTACCTAAGCTTTGAGGTAAGGAAGCTAGATTCGTCGAATACATGAATTTTTGTTGATGTTTTATATTGTAAACATTGAGATTGTTGGAAATTTGCAAGCAACCCATGAACTTAATTGGCCAACTCACTTTCATTGCAAATTAAGCTGGCAAATGATCTTAATTGGTCAAACCCACTTGTGCTGTATTTTTTAACATATTTTCACGGTCAGCTCGAGAATGTTATGCATGATAATGTAGTGATTTATTCACAATCTAGAACTTCAATGCAAGTTGTCTGCAATGTATATCTATCTGTTGTTACATGACATCATGTTGCAGGTAAACTTAGTCCTATATCTACCCTTCTTATCTTTGAATCTATATGTTGATGAATATTCAGTTTAGACTCTAGAGTTAAATTTTGACAATGGTTTGACATTCTAAATGTTGATGTTGGAATTTCATGGTCTTGTGATACAATTGGTTCTTGTGCACATCCATTTATTTATTTGATATTAACCTCTACTTTTATTTGTTTCTATTAAATGCAATCACCAAGTCCAATCCCTTTTTGCCTGTGGGGATCACTTTGAATTCTTTCCTATATGAAGTAATAGGTGATAGGAAAGTCGCTCAAATTAGCATGGACATACGCATTTTTTTTTTCTCAATCAAACCTATATTGGTTGTATATGTTACAAGGACAAAGCCAAGTGGTTGCACCTTAAAATGCTTCTAGTCTAGATATCAGTAAGGATGATCAGAATCATTCGTCATGGTATAATCACTTCCTTGTTTCCCTTTGTTTATCTTCTATACTCGTTCTCCATTTGACATGTTTTTGGTGAGGCCATCCCTGTGTGGGTTGCTTGCTTTTTCTTCAAGGCAGGTGGAGGACACGAACTGGAAAGTGTCATAGGTAACTAGGTTTGGTATGGATTAACTGCAATGTTCAAAAAATCATGTCACTGTTGCAAACCACCAAAGCCACAGTGAAAATGAGGATGTCTAATAAGAACTCATGATCTCTCTCATTGAAACATTATTTTGCAGAGAAAGAAGAGATTGCTTACTGTTAAGTGATGAAAGTGGGAGTTGATAGTTCACACCAACTAAAGGGCTTGAGTATAGAATGAGTTTGTTTGGAATATGAATGGCATAATGAAGTTGTCAAAGCCATTATAAATTAGAGAACAGGCTTTACCTTTCAATGGAGAGCCTTGGGAATCACCGTTTCTACTTTTTAGAAGTGTTCTATAGATTTTGAAATTTTCACCTTAAATCGTAAAATTTCAGTTCCTTGAAAATTGAAATAGATCTCAATATAGTAATTGCTTCCTTGCTCTTCGTACTAGTATGTATTTATGTAGATCATGGGGCCATTTGGCTATCAAAAGCTAAGATTATTTGCATTGATTTTGGCATTTTTCTACAGGAATGTTCTTTCTACAGTGAAGGCATCTGCCCGAGTTGACAAGTTCTCCAAAACTGACATCATCGTCTCTCCTTCTATTCTTTCTGCAAATTTTGCAACATTGGGTGAGCAGGTTTGCTTTCAAACCCTTACATTCTCTTCTATACAATCCAAATTTCCTTCAATTGTGAGATGATATTGAATAAAATTGCATGATAATAGTTCAGAAGAAAATAAATAAACCAGCTATATAAATATAGTCTTTGTGTTAGATGGTGTAAAAATAAGTTTTCTTTGTTAATAAAATTTCTTAACAACTTAATATTGTACCTTAAATGTTAAAACAAGAAAGTGGCTTACTGTTCATTGCAGTGGTTGGAATGAAATCACTATATATAATAAGTTCACAATCAACATTTCTGATAGGATTTCTTTGTTTCAGGGCTTTGTCATATTTGGGTTCCCTTTGTGGTGAATAGCATGGGGGTCAAATTCATGTCACTCCAAAAGACCCAAAAATTATATCAAAACTAGGGATTTTGTATGTTCTATAAGAAGTTTCCCAAGATTACCTTTGTGATTTTTCATGACATTACTTTGACCTACAGATTTGTCCTTCTTGATGATCAGTTTCAGGATATTTTGACAAAAAAAGTAGTGGGCCATAGTTGAGTGATTGCTTGGAGAGCAAGTTGTTGTGCAATTCATTCCCTTTGGAAATTCTTAGGCATTTGTGTATTATGGACAGGCACAAGCAGTCAAGCCACTGTATTCCTTGTGAGATCTCTGAGCTGCACAGGGTACAGAGGTGAAATGCTAGGAAAATTGAGGACCTCCAAGTGGTAGGGTTGTGCATCATTATTAATATTACTCCTTTTCTGCATCCTTTGGTTGGGGTGTTAAGGGCTTGACAGTTGACATCTTCATTGCAACTTTTCAAGGGCTCGTTGAGGCGGGAAAATTATTGATGAGTAGTTGCTCCTCTCCATTTAATTCCCTTGAAAGAGACTCTTCTAAAGTCCAGAAATTGTTGGAATGTGGAGACTTTTGGATGGTGGAATTTTAACACTTGTGATTAGCTTCCCCAAATGAAGGTGTCTGTCCAAAACTGCCCTACTTTATTAAGTAGGAAAGAGTTTGTAATTGTTTCACAATCCCTAGAAAGTACCCTTTGACTGGCTTTCCCAAATGAAGGCATCCATTCAAAAATGTCATTCTACTATATTGTCTTCAGAAAGAAAAGAAAAAAAAGAGGAGTTAATTGTTTCACATTCCCTACAATCATTATAGATTTCTAAGCTTAAACTCTTCCTAGCTTATCATGTGGTGGACTACAGTGCATAACAAAGTATATTAAAAGCCTTGAGTTAATTAAGGCTTTAAAAGACACAAATAGGAACTCATGATCTCCCTCGTTGAAACATTATTTTGCAGAGAAAGTAGAGATTGCTTGATGTTAAATGATGAAAGTGGGAGTTGACAATTCACACCAACTAAAGGGCTTGAGTATAGAATGAGTTTGTTTGGAATATGAATGGCATCATGAAGTTTTCAAAGCCATTATAAATTAGAGAACAGGCTTTACCTTTCAATGGAGAGCCTTGGGAATCACCATTTCTACTTTTTAGAAGTGTTCTATAGATTTTGAAATTTTCACATTAAATCGTAAAATTTCAGTTCCTTGAAAATTGAATATCATGCATTTAAGATTTAATCCACTCACAGGTCTTGTTATGAGGAAGCCTGAAAAAAGATTGAAGATGTTATAAAATGTAGATGCAATTATAGTTGCAACTTGAGCATTTGGACCGATTGCCATTGTCATCATTCTGAAGTAAGTGTAGAGGAGAAAAGTGCAGAGAGTAACAAAGAGGTACCAAAAGAATTTATACCCAAACCAATGGAAACCAATCACTGAGTATGTAATAATTCCATACATAATTGTTTGGAAAAGAGTATATGGGATTTCTACCACTACCTGCAACAAATAGGAAGCCACAAGAGAAAATCTCGTCAAATATAATGATCTTTATGATTTGTCAAACTAGTATAATTATCAGTAATCAACCATTTCAAAATATATTAGAACATGAATTATTCGTGACTCTACGTTATAGACCTACTCGTGACTCTCCAAATTTGTTGTGAGCTTCTACAGAAATTTAGATATGCTAAAAATGTGCAAATTTCAAAGAAAATAATTCAACAAAGACTATCAATATTTTTTAGGTCACTTTCAATAAGACCTTGGATTCCTTACCTATGCTAAAGCATATACAAGTGGAGAATACAACCTAGCTGTTTTTTCTCTATATAAAACCTTGCGTTCAACATCAACAAAGGGTTGCATAGAGGAGGAATTATTTATTCCTATAAACAGCATGGCACCATACATGGCCTCCATCATCTTCAGCAGGTCTTCTTGGTCATTTCTGTTGCAAATAGTCCAAGAATGTAAATGCTCTTCATTTTCTTACCAGTATGGAATTATGTGCAAATAGATTTAGAAAGCAATGGTTAGCACAGATGTTTTTCACTATCAGGTAATCCAGCATTTTGAAACTGAATGACCCTATTTAAGATAAACACTAGATAGTATACTGAACAGATAAAGCATGTTCCAACATGTAACAAATTAGCTTACATTTTCATCCCTTGTTTCCAATAGATAATGCCAAAGAGTAATCCAGTAAAAAAACTGAAGGTTAAGCGCACTAAATTGTAACCAGGACTTTGCCAATACACCCAAAACCGTTTCCATAGGTAGATTGTGAATTGTTTCCAAGCACACTGTGCATAGTCATCTAGAAAATAAAGGTCCTTGGCATCTGGAGCTGGGGTACATAACTCCTTAACAATTTCATTGTTTTCCCTTTAACAAAATGAGATTTATTAGTATCTCAGGAATCATTGAAAAATAAAGAATTCTATTGGTTTGTAACATCAAAAAGGGTTTAGAAATCTATTGGTTCCAAGGGCTTCCCCTGTACTTACCAACAAAAAGTTTACTCTTTGTAGATATGAGCAAAGTCTACACTAAGGCGCTGCTCTGCACCTGTAGAGGTGACCTCTAACATCCATGTTGCAGGATTATACTTGTCCTTAGTATTTGGCACTCCTCGAATAGCCTGCAGGGGAAATTAAAGTAAATCACTATCACTTAGTTGCTTCTTGTACTATTACACGTTTCCACGTTTCGTGCAACATAGCATTATGGGAAAAAAGGTCTGTCCCAGAATTAGTAACTGACTTTAAGCAACGGACAAATGAAAGAAGTTGATATAAACTTGCTCTGGCCCTGGTCAGGCTCTAAAAAGTAGAATCATGATTGTTGGCATGGGTTCTTTACTCTCCACAAAGAATACGTAGGAAAAAAATGTTTGGATGAACTTTGGGACATCATCAATTTTAATTAGTAGGATATTGTTACTATATAGTTTATATTATAGATCTTCCATGATTTGAATTTAACTTTGAAATGAATCTTAATCTAAGGCTCATGTCATCTGTACATAAAATTGAACCCCAACAGAGAGGGAAATCAAAATGATCACATGTATGGCTGCGGTCAAATGGTTGGCTGGAAGAGGTGAATGATGTGTGGCATACACCAAGAGAATCCAATAGCTGAGACAACCTTGACACTCCCCTTATGTCAACAAGGCTTTAGGATCATCCTTGGATTATTTTATAGATGATGTAGACTAAGGGATACACTCTTGAGTTCATTTTGTTTAAACTTTATATATAGTAGTCGATTGATTCTTTTGGCATATGGTCTATAGAAGAATTTATTTAAGAAGCAGATAGTAATTGTGATATGGATGATTGGATCCTCTTCCAATAGATCTGTCTTATAATTTTAGTGGTACACGATCCTTATTTAAAGTCATTAAATTTTGTGTCCAATTAAAATAAAGATTAAAAGGGTTTAAAATAAGTTTGGGTTTACGTGGTGTTCTACTTTAATGAAAATTACAGTCAAAGAGTAAACACAGTTTTATGTCCTCCATAAGAAAATTATCTCATAATAGAGACTAAAAAGAAATTCTTAGCACACATTATCCTATTACATATTTTGAACTATTATGGAAATAAATTAAATTCCATCACTGGTACTATAAATATTGAATAGAAGGTTCTGTCCACTGGTGAATTTTAGTTCTTGTCCAGTTATTCTATGTGAGGGGCATATATTCTCTTTGTAGAATCTCTTTTTTGGAGAAGGTAAGCAAGTAGATTATATTGGAACAAATAGTGGTAAGGGAATTGTCTTTCTTTGGTCTTTGTCTTTCCTACCTGTCTTGCCAATCACATCCAAAATATACACATTCATTTTGTGTTTTGACAGTATATGAGACTTGCATAAGAAAATAGTGAGACCATGAAGATCTACATTCTAAACTTATATGGATGAATTTAAGGGGTTTGATGCTATATAGATGACATTAAGGGATACATATATATCATTTTGTACTATATGTTTGATTCTAAACAGATAGCTAATACTTATGGGTTTCACTGTTGTCTAATTAAAGCACTTTTGTGCAAGAGCACTGAATCCATTGTGGAGGCCGTGATTAGGAAGGACCCTCATGAAGTGGAGTTTATTCAAGAAGTACAAGAAATAGTACATTCATTAGAGCCTGTCCTCTCCAAGAGCCCACTGAAGTAGAAGTATCTCATCCTATTTTTCAATTGTACCTGGTGAAGTTTCTTATTTGATGTATTAGTCCTACTCATCTGTTGCTTACAAATATCAGGTTATTGTTGAGAAAGCTGAGAGAAGTGACATACCAAACATTGACAAGAAAAATTAAGTGTTGGTTGAATTTATTATAGAAATGATGATTATTAATCACTATAACTGTTGAAAATAAACTAGATTTTTTTAAAATCCTTGAAGAATGTTATTGAAGTTATTTTCATGCAGGTTTTAAGAAATTGCTTGTTTTTGCAGGTACCTTGTTCCTGCTAACCTGACACTTGGTCGGTTTGTTTATGTCATTCGAAAACGGATTAAATTAAGTGCAGAAAAAAGCTATCTTTATTTTTGTCAATAATGTCCTCCCTCCAACTGGTATCTCTCTCTCTATCTCGTCCATTACAACCTTAGATACTAGTCCTGTTATGTTTGCTTTGATGAAAGCTACTTCATTCTTATGCCATCTATTTATATCTTACTAACACATCTTTGTGGTTGATTTGTCTAGCTGCTATAATTTCCTCAATATATGGTGAACACAAGGATGAAGATGGATTCCTTTATGTGACATATAGTGGAGAAAACACATTTGGTGATGAGGATGGATTCCTCGATGTCACATCTACTTAAATTTTAAACTTTCAATTTCGAATTCATTGTCTCAAATCAAGGTTGAGTGCCACTCATCATAAAAAACTGTAGTTATTTGAACATGACACTTCTACTTTTGCCATGGCTATTGAATTCCATGTTGTCAGAGTGATAAAGTTATTAGGTCTACTAAAACACTGTACAACAATGATTTGTAAATACAAGACAAAGATGGGATTGTGTATGTGCTTTTAACTGTAAATCTTAGCTCTGTCTAGCAATTATTTCAATATATGTCCATATTTCTGTTTGGGGATTCTATTTGGCGAAAAAGCAATTAATTGATATATGGTCCAACTTTGCTTGTATATATTATGTTCTAAATTTATGGAGTTCCATTAGGAGATTCCTGTTTCTTTTGGTTTACATTTCTTGTTTGCAATTGATCTGTGATATTTTGTTATATGCATCACTCCAATTTTATTGTAGCTCTGGTTTGATTAGGTTTGCATTTTATCATTGAATGCCATGGTTGTATTATTCATGTATGAATTCCTTTTCTTAGTCCACAGAACCGATGGTGTGGTTTTGTGCTTCTCTCAGCTTAAATGTCTTACCAATATTGAGCTCAGATTTTTTGCAATTGTTTTTTGTACTACTAGGTTTCTGATGTGCATTTGTCCTCCAGTGGTTTGTTAAATGTTAGCTTGTTTTATGAGGCCTTTCCATGATCATGTAAACTTATGGATATCAAGTTGATTAGTATAAAGAACCATTTGTTTTATGTTATTGTCCATGTAGTTTCTTATATATCAGCTTGTTTCCTCCCAAATTTAGATAACATAAAAACCAATGGGAACTTGAGAGATGGATGCAAGTGAAAATATAGACGAGACCACCACCTTTCTTTGGCACATACTTTGGTTGTTTGTTCCAGTTGTGGCAACATACAATTATTTGGCACATACTTTGGTTGTTTGTTCCAGTTGTGGCAACAAACATCACAAAGAAGTTATAGGCATTTCAACATATCTTCTTATATATAGGTACCTTGTAGTGAAGCATTTGTCATCCTTCCAACTTATAATGGGCAGTTAACTTATGAACATGCCACAAAAACCATAAAATTCATAGTGACAAAGTGGTTAAATTCACCACTCTTCTGGACTTCACTCTAGCAATGCTATGGCCATTAGGTTCTCTATCCTCCTGGCCTTGACAGTAGTAAATATGCAAGGCTCTATCAGCTATTGGGATTTCAAGTCTTGGCTCTATCAGCTATTTATTTTTTGTGAGAAAAATATGAGGAGCTTTGCATGGCTTTTGCATATAGAATTTCTTCAATGGAATCTTTAATTGATAGTATTATTTTGTTGAAGCAAGAACAATTTTAAACAATAAATTATGGGTATGCTGAAGCAATACGACGTTCTTTTATTGCACACCGAGGTACAAATTCTAGTTTTTTAAAAAATAGACATGTCCGTCGCTATGGAGACGACAAGCGCTAGCAAGTTTCGACAAACTTGCTATACTAGCGACGGAAATTTTCGTAGATAGTATAGCAAGTTCATCGAAAGTAGCCGGGGCTTGTCGTTTCTATAGCGACGGACATATTTTTTTTAAATATGTGAATCCGTCTCTATAGCCATGCACTTTCGGTGCTATAGCCACGAAGGTTTGTTGCTAGAGAGACGGAGATTGCTTTACTTTCTTTTTTTAATATGAACATCTGTCGCTATCGCCACACACTTTCGGTGCTATAGCCACCAACTTTTGTTGCTATAGCCACGAACTTTTGTTGCTATAGCCACGAACTTTCGTTGCTAGAGAGATGGAGATCGGTTGACTTATTTCTTTTAAATATGAAAATCCGTCGCTATAGCCACGAAATTTCATTGCTAGAGAGACGGAGATCGGTTCACTTATTTTTTTTAAATATGAACATTCGTCGCTATAGCCACGCACTTTCGGTGCTATAGACACGCACTTTCGGTGCTATAACCACGAAATTTCGTTGCTAGAGAGACGGAGATCGGATCACTTATTTCTTTTAAATATGGCCATTTGTCACTTGAGCCACGAACTATCGGTGCTATAGCCACAAACGTTCGTGGCTAGAGAGACATAGATGGCTTCATTTACTCTCTTTTTTAAATATAAACATCCGTCTCTATAGCAACGCACATTCGTGGCTATAGCCACGAATGTTAGAAAGTGTTGCTACAGCAGTGAAATTAGTGCCACGAAAACAAAGAGTCCTGTTTGTCGCTATAGCAACGGAAAAGTGTTGCAATAGCAACAATTTTCCGTGGGAAAAATGTCCACATGTACTAGTGAAAACAATTCTTTCAACAAAACTTGTTTGATCATCAAACTCTTTTGTACTTCAGCAATCATGGAGACTTGCATACAAAACTCTTATGTACTTCAGCAATCATGGAGACTTGCGTAAAAAATGCTCTTGTGTACTTCAACAATCATGGAGACTTGCATACAAAATGCGAGCCTTGTGCAAACTCAGCAGGAATACCATCTGCATACTTTCAGCAGGAACATGGCAGTCTTACAATACAACTCAAAACATAGCTTCCCCTCATCGAACTTCTTGTGTGCATATGGCAGAACCACAAGGAAAAGTTACTCCTCGGAGAACCTCTTGTGTGCAATTTCCAGCAAAACCACAAGGAAAACATGAGCCCTTCCTCTGCTCATTTCGATGGATATAAAGATTGCCTAGGCCTTTTTGGGTCAGTACAACATTCAACGAGCACTCCACCTACTCTATTCCACTTCTGTGGGGAACATGAACACAAATTAGGGTAGTTGTCCCATAACAACAGCTAGTTACTAAGTTCCTGATGTTGTCCCCTCTGCCTGAGTCCAAGAAATATTTCTTTGTAACAAACATTTATTATTTTCTTGCATGCCACATGCAACCTAATAACAACAAAATATATTCACCTATCATATTCTTTGCATTTTCATGATTACACATTCACCAATCATAAGTCTTACCACTACTCATGATAAAATAAAATAAAATAAATTATTACTTACTTTTGAGCATTTTAGCTCAACTTATCTGTATATGTGCTTTTATAATCAGCGTTCCTCCTTGATTACATCATCCGCCGATGTTAAGATCACTTCTTGAAATGTTAGTATAAAGAAAAAAATTATTTGATTCAATTGTTCAACCGTTGAACACATTAGTTCCTTAGCATTATACATATGCTCGTTCAATTAACTTGTGCATCCTCTTCACTTCATTTTGATGTAAACTCTTCAATATCTTTAATGTGAGTTTGTGGTCAGCTCTGCTATAAACAAACATGTTAGCATCAAATTTTTTAAACATTTAGTTTCATATAGACTCATTTCAAATTGAAACTTATCATCTAAAGATTCTTTTCTCAATAAACTTTAAAAGATCCCATGCTCAATCAATCACAACAAGATTAGAATTCTTCTTTTCCAATAATCAAACCCCTACTATTAACAAGACTTTTTAACTTGATATAAGGTCATCTTTTATTAGAAAATATAACAAAGTATACCAAAAAAAGAATAATTAGATTCGTATGCTTTCTAAAATAAGTTCACTTAAACTCCTAGAAAACACTGCTATACAATAATACATTTTTATTCTTGAAACTCTAATAACGATAAGAAGCCATGAAATGAAATACAATTGATGTTAAGTAATAAGACCTTAATCTTTAACAAAATGACGGTTTTTCGTAAGAGTAATATTTCAAACACATCAGTCATTTTACCACATAACTTGTGACCTCGTATGTCAAATTTATTCTGGCTATCAATACTCAAGGGTAACAATTACCTAGGCGACTCCATACCATTGGTTTCACTGAAAGAAAGACAACATATCTTTTTGTAATAAGCATACTATCAAAAACATAAGTAAAAGATGTATATACTGTTATTGCTACTTGGGGACCAACTTTTCATTTCAAGGAATGTACTAAGTAATTATATCTTCTACCAACAATGTTTTACCCGATGATCTTCTATCATATCTATGAAGGTCATATTTTCTGAAATAGTATTAAATGAATATGTCGTAACAACCATGTATTTGAATTTGAAGGTATTCAAGTGACTTCGTTTAATGAAACAAACTTACTTTTTCGGAGTATACAAAAACTATACTTTTAACATAATGATGTTCACGGGTAATGTGCTTAGTAATCTTTGACAGAAATATAGAATATTAGCAAAAATGTGTAATTAAATGATACGCCTAAGAAATTTTGCAATCACCCATAAACTTTATTAGCATGTTCACAACACTTTTCAAATACGGAAATCATTTCAACAAGTTTCATTCCTTAGTAATACCATACGGTAATGCGAGTATCTATATATCAAGGGAAAACTCATGACAAGGGAAAACGTACCTGTCTCACAACCTTATGAGGAAACCAAAAATAAAAGTACTTTACTCTTTTAGAGAAACTTGAAGTTCCGCTTGAAATAACATTACCCCTCGCCCATGCATCCAAAAATGAACAAAACAACTTTGATTAGTTAACTTTCATACTTATTTATTTCATGTTGAGCCCATCAGGTCCGAGTGTTTAAACCTAGTGCTCTGATACCATATGTCACATACCCGAAATTTCATAAAAATTTAAAATTTTTCTAAGCATCCAAACGTCATTAATTACCGCTATGGAAGATAAAAATATATGTACAACATCTATATTTACTTTTTTAATATAAGCATCATTATAACATCTCATAACTGTTAACATTTAATTGTAAACATTAATAAAACTTTGCTTGTCGACACAAAGGTCTTCTTATATTTTCACAAGCAACCCCAACTATAAATATACAACTCTTTATAACATATCTTATTCTAATAGCATAATTTAATAATGTTCTATCACATGTCCCACCTTAACCAATTGCTTCTACTAACTTAAACATTAACAATCAACAATACATCGTACCCAAACTTTCCTTAGTCATCAAAAATACACTCTATCTAACATATTCATCTTTATTCACCCTTGAAGATTACTAATTTTGAAATGCAGTTACGCATCAAACCCGAGACATATTCCTGAGAAAAATAATTTATTTATATAAGCATCCAATATGTATATATATTTATTTGATCAAGCGATCCAGGAAGTACACTTATAATTGATGAGTCCCAACTTAACTACATGTAAACAAGAGACAAAGATATAAATAACAACCATCATATTAGTAAAATGCCTAAGGTACACAAATTCAAAGCAAACCAACTTGAGTAATACTGAAACATAATATCAAAGGAATACACAAAAGAGACATAACATAGAGAAAGAGACCATTTTTAACGTGGTTCACCCAATCGTTGGGCTACGTCCACAAAAGGTTATTTATATATATTAGGAAAACAAGTGAAGGATTACATTCATCAACCTGATTGTTGAAAACAATATCTTTCTACTTTCTCATCCTCTATCACATAAAGCACTATGTAAATATACATTTACTTTTAGGAAAAACCATATATAACTACCCCTTTGGTAAAATTTTATGTTAATCAACATAAACTATATGTATTTCATTAACATTAATGCCTTTCTAAGTCCAACTTTACTTTTGGATTATAACTTCTAAATATTTTATTATCCTAAGAGTTATACATATACATGTTATAATAACATTAACAATAAGCCTTTACTTTAGGCTATGACATCTAAAGTTTCAAGAGTAATTAACTAGTCATCCTACAATATCTATATAACTTAAATAAATTTATTGCAACTAATAAAGTTATTTGTTTAGTTGTAAAGAATTAACAATCATATTATATATATTAAATTATTAATAGAAACACTTCATTATGTATAACTTAAATAACTTTATTACATCTAATAAAGTTATTTGTTTCACTAACAATCATATTATATATTAAATTATTAATAGAAACACTTCATTATGTATAATTTGAATAACTTTATTACATCTAATAAAGTTATTTGTTTCATTATCAATCATATTATATATTAAATTATTAATAGAAACACTTCATTATGTGAGGATCAAAAAACATTGTCTTTTATTAAACTTTATTCACAACAAGGAGAGGCCGAAGGTATGAATGATGTTAGAATAATATCTTCTCATCAAATCAACGGTTGAGAGAGGCCAAAGGTATGAATGGTGTGAGAATAATATCTTCTCATTAAATCAACGGTTGAGAGAGGCCGAAGGTATGAATGATGTGAGAATAATATCTTCTCATCAAATCAACGGTTGAGTGGCATGTGTATATATTTTCTTCCCTAATTCATTTAATTAAAGACTACCATTTTATATAAGTCTTGGATATCTATTTAAAGCAAAAAGTAAACACTTAAATCGTAATCACTTATGGGATCACGACAATGTTATTGTTCAGAAATGAGAAAAATACCACGCCATTTGTAAATGCCGTTTTCCTTTCCATATTAAGCTGGAACATATAATGTAAAAATATGGGCAGCATTAATATACACACAAATATAATTTCGTGTTTTTAAGGCACAACCTACCGGATCGGGTTTCCTTCACATAGACCCATCCTATGCTGACTACTACCTTCAACAAACATAGAACAACAAGAAAAAGTATACAGAGGTATAAAGTGAAGCAGAGATCTCTGTTCACGCAGAGATAAAAGAGAAACTAGGATCAACACGCCTTTCCTGGCAGCATAAGGTTGAGACGAAGATCTCAAGGATCATACACTTTTTTACTTACTACAGCATTTCACTCTAACCATAGTCCTGAGATGAACTTCTTTAAACAAATGAAAACAGAAATATAGATAAGAATCACTATTCAGAGATCATTCCGATTCCAAGATAGCATGACACTAAAAACTTCACCCTCCTTTATACGCATGAGGCTAAAAGATCTCTGCTAAGGATATCATGTACCAATGTTGGGGAACAGTAGATGTTAAACTTAAATATCAGAATCAGACAGAGATGACCAAAGATCTTCTGAATAATATTTTAATACAGACCTAAATATACAGTAATATAACCCCATCGATCTATTTGGTGGAAAAACAGGTTAACATAAGGTGCATAGCGATCACCCAATCGATCTAGGTCAACGTAGTTGCCACATAACATTAAAGAAATCAATTCATTGGTTTTTAGATTAATATTACCTGTCAACATGTAGAGAATAAAAACACACCTCTCTAGTAGGTGCGAAGATTGCTCAGGTCGTCCCATCCTTACATGACTCCTCGAGGGCGCGAGAGTCTCCTTTCTACTCCTCCAAACTAGCTGCGACTATGTACAACTACTCTCAAGATTCCTCCATCCATTCGCTGGGTGAGAATGACTATACTCAATATCTATACATCAATTATGCGTGGTTCTTTACTACAGGTTCACACATCAGAGCCCATGACCATGTGTCACTACCTTCCGAATTCCTCCATCGGATCGCTCCCACTGTGTGTGTAACTATGCCCAAAATCTCCCTCTCGGACCCCTTCCAATATACTGAGATATGCTCGTTAAATTAACAATTAGGTCCTCTCATCGGATTGACACCTGGTTGCACTCAATCCCCTCCTGCATACGCGTGGTAGTTGTGAAAGATTCGGGTGCCTCTTGGGAAGACGGTAGGTGGAAGCTCCATAGGAGTTTGGCACCTCCTCAATATAAAAACTTAAGAAAACCTTAAATAACCACGCTCGCCATCACAGGTGGATGGAGCCCTTTCTTTTAAGAAGCACTCCACACACAGGAGACCAAACACAGTGATCTGGGGTTGACTTTTGTCATAATGTGTTTGACGAAGACAAGTGGCAATGATAGGGTTTGATCTTACCCGAGTGGAAGATAGGTGGCGGCCTTCTCAAGTTCTACTCTCCATTAGGGAGAAAAAATCGCAGAAGAAACTCTCCTCGGTTTCCTCCACCAACTCCTAGGACAACTCCGAGCAATGAAGAAGGTCAAGAACCCATTATGGGGACAATCTCCCTTCTAAAACTCTCAATAGTTAAGGTTGATTAAATTTTATTTAAGCTTTTGTTTCTTCTAAATGCTTTGATGCCCCTTATCATATTAATTAACAAAGGTTTATTTTAAAAAACACTCCTTTAACCAAATGTGTGCCCATGCTACTATGTGTCATACTATCTCATTGTATTCACTTATGCATTAATTCTTTTGAAAAGAAATAAGCTCCCTATATAATTATTATATATATATACAAATGAAAAGCTATCAATATATAAATATACATCCATTTATATATTTATATATCATCATATATATATATATAGTATTATAGGTGTAACTTTCTTTCCTGTATAAAATCCCCTCCTTTCAATATTAAGGAATTTAAAATATATGTCCTTTATCTATTTATTTGAGGATATGGATAATAATGAAATCATAGGATACTTAATCTTTTTTATCTTTTAACAAAAGTTTATGAAAGGGAAGTTATTTACATATATTCTTATTGTCCCTTTAAAGAAAAATGTAAATAGATGGTCCATTTGCCAATGTATATATCTAGAATTTAATATATAAAAACCTTCTTATTTATATAACTTACTTCCAAAAATTTACATAGTATTTTGTCTATGGTTATGTCATAATTTTCTATAAAGTAAATTTATGTATTTTTTTATGAAAATTTTGGCTAGAATTATATATAATTCTTCATGCTTAAGATCAATTGTTATCATGACCGTTTAATTCCCATATAATACTCTTTAAGAGAGATTCTTCCATGTCTTATATATATATCATATTTTTTAAATGAATTCATATGTTTTATGTAGTTTAACATTTTGGTAATTACATATTTATGTAACTTCAATAGTTATAAATTCATTTTCATATGTATATAATACATATAACTAATATATACATTTTCACATATTAACAATTTGTATGAAAATTGTTATATTTCGTAAAATGAAAACCCTTATTAATTGTCGCATAATTGTCTAAATAGTACTAATTAGAATAATGACTAGATATTGGTTATTATAATATTTATCTTAATACAAAAATATCTACTATTTAACATTTTGTATAGTTATTTATTAACATAACTTAAAGTTAAGTATGCTAACAAAATAAATGACTATATCTTGTTAATAGTCCATCTACCTTTTATTTATATAGGTATACAAGACACACACACAGATATCTACTATTTAATACTTTGTATATTTATTTATTAACAATATAAATGACTATATCTTGCCAATAGTTCATCTACCTTTTATATATATAGGTATACAAGACACACACGCACACACAGAGATATATATATATATATATATATATATATATATATATAATTTCCATCTAGTCATTTAATTTATGTTAGACTCTTCTTAGGTGGATTCTTTAAAAATTTAAAAACATCACTAGTTCTTCACCCTCAATGTTTTATGACTTTAAACATGAATCTCACAGCTTCCTAGCTATCTTACCTTTCCTTATGGGAGGGTTTTGTTACTTATCGTTGAGTCGCATTATCGTTCTTAATATTCTAGGCTTAAACTAACACTTATAAACATAACACTATTTTCAAGGTCCACTGGTGGGGCCTTGGCCTTGAGCTCCTCACCAGAGCCTCCTACACAATCATAATTACGTTTACAAAAATAATAACAATAGGGGTCAAATTGGAGGGATGTTACATCCTCCTCCCCTTAAGAATAACATCATCCTCGGTGTTCAACATTTTGTCTTTCGCATCCTGACATCATCTTTTTGCTTGCTTTGTTCTTCTGCTTTGGTCATTTTTACATTTTCGCAATTTCCGCAAGCTCGTATCACTTATATCCTGCACATTACACAGATCATACAAGATCTTCCAATGTTTTTTAGCATATCATAAGTATAAAAAATTTCAAAACAGTAAATTTTCATCATTCTTCCTCATCCTCGAGGGGATATTTGCTTATTCTAGCATTCATAACATTCATGCATAAATACATCTCGTAGTCTAGTTACAAGACAAATCATTAACATTTGTTTATACAAAACAATTCTTTCAACAAAACTTGTTTGATCATTAAACTCTTTTGTACTTCAGCAATCATGGAGACTTGCATAAAAAACTCTTATGTACTTCAGCAATCATGGAGACTTGCGTACAAAATGCTCTTTTGTACTTCAACAATCATGGAGACTTGCATACAAAACGCGAGCCTTCTACAAACTCGGCAGGAATACCATCTGCATACTTTCAGCGGGAACATGACAGTCTTACAATACAACTCAAAACATAGCTTCCCCTCATCGAACTTCTTGTGTGCATATGGCAGAACCACAAGAAAAAGTTACTCCTCAAAGAACCTCTTGTGTGCAATTTCCAGCAAAACCACAAGGAAAACATGAGACCTTCCTCTACTCATTTCAATGGATATAAAGATTTTCTAGGTCTTTTTGGGTCAATATAACATTCAACGAGCACTCCACCTACTCGGTTCCACTTCTATGGGGAACATGACCACAAATTAGGGTAGTTGTCCCATAACAACAGCTAGTTATTGAGTTCCTAATGTTGTCGCCTATGCCTGAGTCCAGGAAATATTTCTTTGTAACAAACATTTATTATTTTCTTGCATGCCACATGCAATATAATAACAACAAAATATATTCACCTATCATATTCTTTGCATTTTCATGATTACACATTGACCAATCATAAGTCTTACCACTACTTGTGATAAAATAAAACCAGCCTAGATCCAAATCCTAGGCTCTATCAAGCGCCGAGAGGGATCAAATCTCCTGAGCTGCAAACCTCTCCTTGAATAACTCCTTGAGTGCAATACCTGAGCCACCTAATCCTAAGCTCTAAAGTCTCTAGCTTAAGTCTCATATTTACTTTTTACTTTGTATTATTCTTTTTTGTTTATGGCCGACATAATATTTATTACTTTTTACTTTGAATTATTATTTTTTGTTTACTTTGCATCATTTTGTTACTGGACAAACACTCTAAAGTCTCATATTTACTCTTTACTTTGTATTAAAAGTAAAAAGTAAAGTCTCTAGTTTAAGTCTCATATTCACTTTTTACTTTGTATTATTCTTTTTTGTTTATGGCCGACATAATATTTACCACCTAATGTTAAGCTCTAAAGTCTTTAGTTTAAGTCTCATATTTACTTTTTACTTTGTATTATTCTTTTTTTGTTTATGGCCCACATAATATTTATTACTTTTTACTTTGTATTATTCTTTTTTTGTTTACTTTTTATTATTTTGTTACTCGACAAACACTAGACTCATAAGATCTCCCCCATACTGGGCTGTAGAGCGCCTCTCGGTGCAATAAAATAAATCATTACTTACTTTTGAGCATTTTAGCTCAACTTATTTGTATACGTGCTTTTATAATCAGCGTTCCTCCTTGATTACGTCATTCGTCGATGTTAAGATCACTTCCTGAAATGTTAGTATAAAGAAAAGATTATTTGATTCAATTGCTCAATCGTTGAACGCATTAGTTCCTTATCATTATACATATGCTCGTTCAATTAACTTGTGCATCCTCTTCACTTCATTTTGATGTAAGTTCTTCAATATATTTAATGTGAGTTTTTGGTCAGCTCTGCTATAAACAAACATGTTAGCATCAAATTTTTTAAACATTTAGTTTCATATAGACTCATTTCAAATTGAAACTTATCATCTAAAGATTCTTTTCTCAATAAACTTTAAAAGATCCCATGCTCAATCAATCACAACAAGATTAGAATTCTTCTTTTCCGATAATCAAACCCCTACTATTAACAAGACTTTTTAACTTGATATAAGTCCATCTTTCATTAGAAGATATAACAAAGTATACCAAAAAAAGAATAATTAGATTCGTATGCATTCTAAAATAAGTTCACTTGAACTCCTAGAAAACACTGCTATACAATAATACATTTTTATTCTTAAAACTCTAATAACAATAAGAAGTCCTGAAATGAAATACAATTGGTGTTAAGTAATAAGACCTTAATCTTTAACAAAATGACGGTTTTTCATAAGAGTAATATTTCAAACAGATCAGTCATTTTACCACATAACTTGTGACCTAGTATGTTAAATTTATTCTGGCTATCACTACTCAAGGGTAACAGTTACCTAGGCGACTCCATACCATTGGTTTCACTGAAAGAAAGACAACATATCTTTTTGTAATAAGCATACTATCAAAAACTTAAGTAAAATATGTATATATTGTTATTGCTACTTGGGGACCAACTTTTCATTTCAAGGAATGTACTAAGTAACTATATCTTCTACCAACAATGTTTTACCCGATGATCTTCTATCATATCTATGAAGGCCATATTTTCTGAAATAGTATTAAATGAATCTGTCGTACCAACCATGTATTTGAATTTGAAGGTATTCAAGTGACTTCGTTTAATGAAACAAACTTACTTTTTCAGAGTATACAAAAACTATACTTTTAACCTAATGATGTTCATGGGTAATGCGCTTAGTAATCTTTGATAGAAATATAGAATATTAACAAAAATGCGGAATTAAATGATATGCCTATGAAATATTAGCATGTTCACAACACTTTTCAAATACGAAAATCATTTCAACAAGTTTCATTCCTTAGTAATACCATACAGTAATGCGAGTGTCTATATATCAAGGGAAAACTCATGACAAGGGAAAACATACCTGCCTCATAACCTTATGAGGAAACCAAAAATAAAAGTACTTATCTTTACTCTTTCAGAGAAACTTGAAGTTGCGCTTGAAATAACATTACCCCTCATCCATGCACCCAAAAATGAACAAAACAACTTTGATTAGTTAACTTTCATACTTATTTATTTCGGGTTGAGCCCATCAAGCCCAAGTGTTTAAACCTAGTTCTCTTATATCATATGTCACATACCCGAAATTTCGTAAAAATTTAAAAAAATTCTATGCATCCAAACGTCATTAATTACCGCTGCGGAAGATAAAATGTATGTACAACATCTATATTTACTGTTTTAATATAAACATCATTATAACATCTCACAATTGTTAACATTTAATTGTAAACATTAATAAAACTTTGCTTGTTGACACAAAGGTCTTCTTATATTTTCACAAGCAACCCCAACTATAAATATACAACTCTTTATAACATATCTTATTCTAATAGCATAATTTAGTAATGTTCTATCACTTGTCCCACCTTAACCAATTCCTTCTACTAACTTAAACATTAAAAATGAACAATACATCGTACCCAAACTTTCCTTAGTCATCAAAATGACACTCTATCTAACATATTCATCTTTATTCACCCTTGAAGATTACTAATTTTGAAATGCAATTACGCATCAAACCTGAGACATATTCGTGAGAAAAATAATTTATTTATATAAGCATCCAATATGTATATATATTTATTTGATCAAGCGATCCAAGAAGTACACTTATAATTGATGAGTCCCAACTTAACTACATGTAAACAAGAGACAAAGATATAAATAACAACCATCATATTAGTAAAATGCCTAAGGTACACAAATTCAAAACAAACCAACTTGAGTAATACTGAAACATAATATCAAAGGAATACACAAAAGAAACACAACATAGAGAAAGAGACCATTTTTAACGTGGTTCACCCAATCCTTGGGCTACATCCACAATCGGTTGTTTATATATATTAGGAAAACAAGTGAAGGATTACATTCATCAACCTTATTGTTGCAAACAATATCTTTCTACTTTCTCATCCTCTATCACATAAAGCACTATGTAAATATACATTTACTTTTAGGGAAAACCATATATAACTACCCCCTTTGATAAAAATTTATGTTAATCAACATAAACTATATGTATTTCATTAACATTAATGTCTTTCTAAGGCCAACTTTACTTTTGGATTATAACTTCTAAATATTTTATTATCCTAAGAGTTATACATAAACATGTTATAATAACATTAATAACAAACATTTACTTTAGGCTATGACATCTAAAGTTGCGAGAGTGATTAATTAGTCATCCTACAATGTCTATATAACTTAAATAACTTTATTGCAACTAATAAAGTTATTTGTTTCATTGTAAAGAATTAACAATCATATTATATATATTAAATTATTAATAGAAACACTTCATTATGTATAACTTAAATAACTTTATTACATCTAATAAAATTATTTGTTTCATTAACAATCATATTATATATTAAATTATTAATAGAAACATTTCATTATGTATAATTTGAATAACTTTATTACATCTAATAAAGTTATTTGTTTCATTAACAATCATATTATATATTAAATTATTAATAGAAACACTTCATTATGTGAGGATCAAAGAACATTGTCTTTTATTAAACTTTATTCACAACAAGGAGAGGCCGAAGGTATGAATGATGTGAGAATAATATCCTCTCATCAAATCAACGGTTGAAAGAGGCCGAAGGTATGAATGATGTGAGAATAATATCTTCTCATGAAATCAATGGTTGAGTGGCATGTGTATATATTTTCTTCCCTAATTCATTTATTTAAAGACTACCATTTTATGTAAGTCTCGGATATCTATTTAAAGCAAAAAGTAAACCCTTAAACCGTAATCACTTATGGGATCACGAAAATGTTATTGTTCAGAAATGAGAAAAATACTTCGCCATTTGTAAATTTTGTTTTCCTTTCTAGGTCAATGTAGTTGCCACATAACATAAACAAAATCAATTCATTGGTTTTTGGATCAATATTACCTGTCAACATGTAGAGAATAAAAACATGCCTCTCTAGTAGGTGCAAAGACTGTTCAGGCTGTCCCATCCTTACATGAATCCTCGATGGCGCGAGAGTCTCCTTTCTACTCCTCCAAACTAGCTGCGATTGTGTACAACTACTCTCAAATTCCTCCATCCATTCGTTGGGTGAAAATGACTATACTCAATATCTATACATCAATTCTGCGTGGGTCTTTACTACAGGTTCACACATTAGAGTTCGTGACCAGGGAAATTTTTAGGGTCAAAATTTAGACAATTGGCTATTTTTGGGTTTTTTTTTCAAAAAATAAATTCATTATTTGGTCATTTTTTACCTCCAATATCGCCTATATTTACATAAATTATGTTTTTTTAGCATAATATTCACCAAAATTTACAAGTTTCAATAGTAAATCATATGTTTCATATTTAATATTCGTCTACGAATCTATATATTTGTTTTTTTCAATCCAAAATAATCGCCTAGAATGCTATACTTAAGTATACTTTTATAATCCTTAAAAAATACCCTGCCCGCAACCATGTGTCACTACCTTCCAACTTCCTCCATCAGATCGCTCCCACTATGTATGTAACTATGCCCAAAATCTCCCTCTCCGACCCCCTCCAATAACCTGAGATCTGCTCGTTAAATTAACAATTGGGTCCTCTCATCGGATTGACACCTGGTTGCACTCAGTCCCCTCCTGCATACGCGTGGTAGTTGTGAAAGATTCGGGTGTTTCTTGGGAATACGGTAGGTGGAAGCTCCATAGGAGTTTGGCACCTCCTCAATATAAAAACTTAAGAAAACCTTAAATAACCACGCTCGCCATCAAGGTGGATGGAGCCCTTTCCTTTAAGAAGCAATCCACACACAGGAGACCAAACACAGTGATCTGGGGTCGATTTATGTCATAATGTGTTTAACGGAGACAAGTGGCAATGATAGGGTTTGAATCTTACCCGAGTGGAAGATAGGTGGCGGCCTTCTCGAATTCTACTCTCCATTAGGGAGAAAAAATCGCAGAAGAAACTCTCCTCAGTTTCCTCCACCAACTCCTAAGACAACTCCGAGCAATGAAGAAGGTTGAGAGCCCATTATGAAAACAATCTCCCTTGTAAAACTCTCAGTGGTTAGGGCTGATTAAATTTTATTTAAGCGTTTGTTTCTTCTAAATGCTTTGATGCCCCTATCATATTAATTAATAGAGGTTTATTTAAAAACACACTCCTTTAACCAAATGTCCGCCCATGCTACTATGTGTCATACTATTTCATTGTATTCACTTATGCATTAATTCTTTTGAAAAGAAATAAGCTCCCATATAATTATTATATATATATACAAATGGAAAGCTATCAATATATAAATATACATCCATTTATATATCATCATATATATATATAGGTATAACTTTCTTTCCTGCATAAAATCCCCTCCTTTCAATATTAAGGAATTTAAAATATATGTCATTTATCTATTTATTTGAGATATGGATAATAATGAAATCATAGGATACTTAATCCTTTTTTATCTTTTAACAAAAGTTCATGAAAGGTAAGTTATTTTCATATATTCTTATTGTCCCTAAAAAAAATATGTAAATGGATGATCCATTTGCCAATGTATATATCTAGGATTTAATATATAAAAACCTTATTCTTTATATAACTTACTTCCAAAAATTTACATAGAATTTTGTCTATGGTTATGTATTTTTTTATGAAAATTTTGGCTAGAATTATATATAATTCTTCATGCTTAAGATCAATTGTTATCATGACCGTTAAATTCCCATATAATACTCTTTAACAGGGATTCTTCCATGTCTTATATATATATATATCATATTTTTTAAATAAATTCATATGTTTTTATGTAGTTTAACATTTTGGTAATTATATATATTTATGTAACTTCAATAGTTATAAATTCATTTTCATATGTATATAATACATATAACTAATATATACATTAACAATTTGTATGAAAATTGTTCTATTATGTAAAATGAAAATTCTTATTAACTGTCGCATAATTGTCTAAATAGTACTACTTAGAATAGTGACTAGATGTTGGTTATTATAATATTTATTCCAATACAAAAATATCTACTATTTAACACTTTGTATATTTATTTATTAACATAACTTAAAGTTAAGTATGCTAATAATATAAATAACTATATCTTGCCAATAGTTCATCTACCTTTTATATATATAGGTATACAAGACACACGCACACATATATATAATTTCCATCAGGTCATTTAATTTATGTTAGACTCTTCTTAAGTGGATTCTTTAAGAATTTAAAAACATCACTAGTTATTCACTTTCAATGTTTTATGACTTAAAACATGAATCTCACAGCTTCCTAGCCATCTTACATTTCCTTGTGCGAGGGTTTTGTTACTTATCGTTTAGTTGCATTACCATTCTTAATCTTCTAGGCTTAAACTAACACTTATAAACATAACACTATTTTCAAGGTCCACTGGTGGGGCCTTGGCCTTGAGCTCCTCACCAGAGCTGCTTACACAATCATAATTACATTTACAAAAATAATAACAATAGGGGTCAAATTGGAGGGATGTTACAATGTGACTCTTATTTCAAGAAATATACCCATGTAAATCTACAGAAAGAATCAATGAAGGTTAAAATATACTTCACACATTCTAACGAGGGTTTGTTCATGCAACATAGATAACTTTGAACAAGTTCTAGCCAGTCATGTGCTCACCATGCTTTCCCATAATCAAAGGGTACTTGATGATGCTTTCCAACCACACATCCTATACAAATTCCATCATGTGGAATAGTATTTGGAGACCAATATCCATAGTATTTGTTACCATCATATTCAAACTTTGGAAGTTTAGATGTCCAAGTTGTTCATGCCAAATTCAACTTATGTTGTCGGTTTGAGAAATAAGGGTAGTTAGTCTAGTCCGTCGAAAATAATTATTGGGAGAGTCACATAACTTGCATAGTCTATCTTTGGGATCTAAATATCTTGAATTAATAGTCACCCCCCAATCCTCATATCATTTACATTAAAGTGATCTAACCAAAACTCAACAGTCTTCTTAGTCTATGTAAGTTGTACAATTGACAACAAATTTGCGCTCAAGCTAGGTACATAATAGACATTAGATATTCGACCATGCTTGCATTCAACATCATTGTTTCCAACAATTGTGAGAGAATAATAATCAGCTACATAAATATTCTATTCTCAAGCTCCACTTAAGGAAGATAACATATAAGTAGCCTTAGCCATATGATGTGTACAACTAGGATAGACTATCCATTCTATTTGAGTGGTGTGAGCACGTAATTCCTAGGAAGTGCTAACTGAAAAGGTTTTTTTTTTTGCAGGGTCGGTTGATCGAAGGACCAGTCAACACACCTTCTTCAAGATGCTTGACCTTTTCTTCCAAGTCCTTTGTCTTCTTCTAGCAAGTTTTATCCACATGGCCCAACTTTCCACATTAATGACATTTTTTTTCTTTTGATTTTTCTTGGTTGATGTCAACTTGTCATTATTCCATTTAGTAGGTTGGTTGCTACACTACATTTGTTGTTCTAGTTGGTCAGGGAATTCCCTTTGAACAACCCCCCAACCCAATAAAATCAGAAGGCGGAGACAAATGAAGAGGGGTACACTAGGGTGGATAATAGGAAAAGATAGGGCCGTAAGCAGGAGGTGTTTTCCCTGGGTGGAGCACCCCATACCACTAATAGTTTCTATGTACTAAACCAAATCCAAGATGAATAGGACGACGTGAAGAAGCACTAGAGATGAAAATCCACGTGGATTCCCAGAACTGCAAAGAGATGAAGATAAGGTGGAATAGGAGGACACAAATATGGGCGAAGAAGAAGAGCATGAAGTGGAACTAGGAGATTTGAATATGGAGGAAATCACAGAGGCTTGCACAAAAAAGGTAAAGGATATGTCCCTTTTCAACAGGTTCATTTGTTGCATGAAGCTCTTCTCTGATCATCCCAACAGATCAGCCTGGGATTGAAAGGAGAAACCCAAGGATAACAAGAGGAAGTACAAAGAAGTAGTGGAAAAGAAAGGCAGAAGGATCAACATGTAGCGGATTGTGGAAGTTGGGGCAATACTGGTCGAGTCCAGACAATACCCGACAATCAAAGCTTCCCTGGACTCTCTAAAACCCCTCTCAAAATGAAGATAATTTCCAGGAGTATTAGAGGCCTGAATAGTAAGCAGAAGAGAATAGTGTTGAGGAATAAAATTAGAGTAGAAACCCCTACTATCATGTTTTTCAAGAAACAAAATGCTTAGTGGAAGTGATGCAAGAGGTGGCTAAAACAGTATGGAAAGGGAGCAAGGTGGTGGTAGTGGGATGTCAGGGAATGATCTAGGGGTTGGAAATTATTTGGGACTCTATAGTTGTTGATTTGCAAAATTTTATTTCTTCTAGGAGGTTTATCTCGGTTGAATTTCAGCTGATAGAGATGGTTGTGCGGGGGGTCATCACCAATGTTTATGGGCCTCCTATCCCTTACTAGAGGGTTGATTTTCTTAAGTCATTAGAATATCTTCATTAGTTGGCGTTGGATAATTTTTGGATCCTAGGGGGATATTTTAACATGATCGCCTCTCTACAGGAGAAGAAAGGGGGTAGGAGATATCTAGACGAATGGAGTGGGTCCTTTAGGAACCTAATTGAAAACTTGAAGCTGGGAGATGTGGAACCTATAAACCATTTATTCACTTGGAATAATAGGCAATGTGGGGGGGAAAACACATTTCCTCTCGCTTGGATCATTTCCTAGTGTCTAAGTCTGTCCTCACTTTTGGTGGGGATGTGGTTGCTTTGGTGCTCCTTGCAGTGGGCTTGGACCATTGGCCGATAAGCTTGCAATGGGTAATGAAGAGACTGATCTCAAGCACCCTTTTCGCTTTGAGCAGTTATGGCTCTCTCATTCGTACTTCAAAGACACAATTCAACAATGGTGGGAGGAGGAAGAAACTACTTGGGGATCCTACATGTATAAATTCCAACATAAACTAAAAGCGATCAAAGGAAAACTTCGAAAATTGAATAGCAAATTCTTTGGGAACATTACTCAAGATAAGAAACTACTGGAAGATAGACTGGAAGAAATCCAGGTGAAGGGAATGCAGGAGGGATATGAGGATGAGCTTTACAGGGAGGAGCAACAAGTCATAGCAAAGTTGGAAGAAAGGGAACGACAAGAGCATATCATGTGGAAGCAAAAATATAGGAAACAATGGTTGAAGGAGGGGGGACGAAACACAACTTTCTTCCATCGTGCAACCCATTTAGTACTGTCATAGGAATATGATATTTATACTAAAGACTGTGGATGGTCAATCGGTGGAGGGATGGAAGGAGATTGAGCAGGAGTTGGTGGATTTCTACTCTGGTCTTATGTAGGATCCTATACATGATAGATACAAGGCGATTTCTCAAGTCACGCAATACATCCTTGGAATGGTCTCGGATGCCCAAAATGAGTCTTTTTATGAACCTAGTGGAATTGGTGGAGGTAGAAGAAGCTACCAAGCATATGTAAGATGGTAAGGCTCCAGGAACGGATGGTTTCACGACCAATTTCTTCCATCACTTATGGGACATGATAAATGAAGAAGTGGTGCATGTCGTGGAATATTCTTGGTTAATGGGGTGGGTGTTGTCTTCTTTCAATGCCACGTTTCTCACTCTTATCCCAAAGAGGGAGGGGGAAGATTCACCAAGTAAGTTTCGGCCCATTGCATTGTGTAATGTTATCTATAAAATTATCACCAAAGTCTTAGCAAGCAGGTTGAAATCCCTATTGGTGTTACTGATATCATCGGAAGAAACGGGTTTTTGTGGAGGGAAGACAAATCTTGGATGGAATAATCTTGGTCATGAGGTATTGCACTCCTTGAAGGTATCAAAAAATGAAGAATATTGATCGAGTTGGACCTTGAAAAAGCATATGATCGAGTGAGCTGACAATTTTTTAAGAAAATGTTGAAAGCTTTTGGTTTCAGTGACGCATGGACGGAGTGGATTGCCAACCTCACATCATCAACCTTTTTCTCAGTATTGGTTAATGGTTTTCCCTCCCAACCCTTTCGTCCATATCGTGGTATAAGGAAAGGGGATCCTATTTCCCCATTTCTTTTTATTCTGGTGTATGAAGGTTTGGGGTACATGTTGAAGTCTATGCAACATGACCAAGAACTCGGGGGGATTGTGTTGCACCTTGGGGATGGAACCCATATGTAGGAGCAGTTCGTTGATGATACGATGCTTATGGGCCACCCGTCAGTTTCAAGAATCCAAGGTAATGAAACGGGGCCTGGATAATTTCTTTGAGGCGTACGGGCTAGCAGTCAATGAAGAGAAATCCCAAGTTTTCTTACTCAACACCCCAAGAGTTACTTAGTAATATATTTTAAGGATCCTCAAGTTTCAGAGGATCTCCCTTCCATCATAATATATGGGATCCCCTCTCTCAAAATCAATGATCAGATAGGTCTCCTGGCGAGAGTTACTTGATAAGATGAAACAAAAACTGGCCAGTTGGATATTCTGACCCCTTAACCTGGGTAGCAAATTAGTTTTTGGTAAAGTTGGTGTTACAAGCAATGCCAACTTATTTGCTTTCAGTACTTGCAACCCCGAAAAGGATCATCAAAGAGATAATAACTATCCAAAGGAATTTCCTCTGCGGACGGTTCGAAAGAGAAACACAAAATGGCCATTAGTGAGTTGGGATATGTTATGCATGCCAAAAATGCTTGGGGGCCTTGGTGTGGAGGGCCGAAGATATGGTGGAGATGGGTCTCATATGACAATGAACCCCTGGATAAAATATGGCATTGCAAATATAGTCCGGGATGGGAGAAACATGGGTATGGAGTTGGTTCGAAGGCATAGCTTCTGGGAGATCTATAATGGAGAGACTGCAGACTTCTGGAACAATGCATGGCATAAATTAACACTCTTAAATGCTCAAATAAACATCCCAGAAACACAGCATGGATTCCAAGAAAGAACAGGTAGGAAGGTAAAGTGCTACTGGAAAGAGAAATCAACTTAGAATGATTATTGCGAGTGGCAGTCGAGAGAGTGGTGGGTAGCAATAGGAAGAAGGTGAGGACACCACCCCTCTGTGTGAAGGCTCTCCAAGAGAGGTGCATTCGCAGTTGTATAAACCTAAAAAGCTTTGATGGGGATACAAGAGCAAGGGGTCTTTCACCACCAAGGAGGCGTATGAGATAAACAAGGGGTGGGGGAAGCAACCTGGGTGGAAGAAAATGTGGAAGGAAAATTTATGGAAAAAGGTTGCTTCCTTCTTATGGATGGTTGGATATTGGAAAAATCCTCATGTGATATAATCGAAGGAAAAAAGGTTATCTTGGCCCACTAAAGTGTGTGATGTGTAATGAGGCCCGAAGAAACTCTGGAACACCTTTTGGATGGTTGTGGTTTCATCTCCTAGCTATAAGATAAAGGAGATGAATTATTTCGAAGAACCTCAAGAGTCTAAGGAAGGCCAGATATTTCCATAAAGGAATGGGAAGAGAAGCCATTTCAAAATGCCATTTTGAATAGAATCTCACGGTTGTTTCTGGGGTTTATCTTGTGGGATGCCTGTATTGAGCACATATCACAAGTATTTCATAGACAAAGTGACTATGGTGGAAAGGGTGTGGCATCAAGTTTGTAGTAATATATGCGCGACTTTAAAACGAAAGATTTGGTTAGACCAAGATGCACAAGCTAACGAACCGGAAGAGAGAATTATTCAATCTTGGGGTATTAACGAGATCCCCAAGACGGCCAGACCACCTTAGCATGGTCAGATTCACAGACGGAGTTCAGAGGTTTGGATCGCTCCCCCCTGTGGATTTTTTAAATTGAATTTTGATGGGGTGGACCAAGGGTAACCCTGGACTAGCAGGTTTTGGAGGCATGGTGCGTGACTCAACAGGGCGAGTCTTATGGACATACTAGGTATATATCGGCTCGGAGTCTAATAATGTGGGTTGAGTTGGAAGGGCTAATATAGGGTATATGAGTCATCAAATCTAATAGATTTGAACCGATGATCATAGAATGGGACCTGAAGGTCATTGTTCAAATGGCCGAGCAAATTCAGAGTGTCCAACCCATGTCCAAGGTCTCAGACACCTAGCGCTTGGAAGTTCGGTTGGAAACCTTGCGTGAGGGCTTGGGTGGACTCCACGGTCACTCATTTAGCCACGTCATTTGCAAAGGCAACATCATTGCAGACAGTTTATCCAATAAAGGAGTCTAGGAAAGGACCAGGATCAAGGAGGGCCCACTAGATGCCATCGAGGATTTGGAACTCAAATGCCAGTGCTATGCGCTCGCTGCCCAATATGTTTCCAACCCAAATGTGGAGGAAAAGGATGGAAATCGATATCCTGTGGCATTAGCTGAGGCCATATGATGCAAGGACATACGAAGGACGCAAAAGAGGCAAGGTTATGAGTGATTACATCGGGAATCGTAAATATGGTGGTACAACATACAAAAGGCTTAAAGGTGCGTTACTATGGAAAATATGGGGACATTGATGGAAGTATGTGGGAAATGAAGGAAGATACGAGTGAACGAATTGGTAAGGGTACTGATGACGCTAAATATGAGTACGAACTCAACAGGAAGCCTAGGGCAATGATTATGCATAATAATTGGCAGTGGGGAGTGTGGATAAAAGGTGGTGAAGAGAGGCAATGTAGAAATCAACGGAATGAAGAACCGGATTTACAAAAGTGGGATAAGTCTTTGTTGTTTCAAGCTAGTTTGGAAGACATGGAGCCAGATAAAAAGGGAGGGGAAAGGTACGGGGTTGGTGCGGTGAAAGGTAAAGGGGCCAACCACGAGCAACTACGCGCGGTTGCAGGCATCCTGGTTTGTACAAGGCGTCCATTGCTTAGGACGTTCACGAGGAGGTCGACAACATGGAAAAGGAATTGTGGGAGGAATTAGAAGCCACAAATCCAGTGGATGAACTTGAGGCTTTGCAGTCCTGGATTCGGGATCTAGGGTCTACCTATGTCCACCAGTTGCTTTACGAATAGGATGTGACAATGTTCTGGGTGTTAAAAGGGTTGTTGGCGAGGGTGTTGCTCGAACGTGAGGAGAAAGGGTGTGACGACAAAATCCCGATAAATTTCTGGAAGGAGCACCATGCAGAAACTAGGTTGATACATTAAAAAATTGATGTCATTTCCTGCAAGTTGGGAATCATCTTCATGCCTCGCACTGGTGGTGTGGGTGTGGATCCAAGATGAAAGATGGTCAGCTGATCTCATCGGTGTTGTGGGCGGATTCCTTCATAGGAGCACCTCCGGGTCTGTAAGTGTCGATTATGTTCTTGGTTTTTTTTGTCTATTATATCGGCTTCTATGTCTGGGGATAGTAGGTGGGTAGCAGGGCATGGATCTATTATGTAGCTTTTTGTCTATTTTGCATGATAATACTATGGGTTTAGGGAAGAAAGGGTTTGGGTATGGTCAGGAATCTATGTAAGGCCTTAGATGCAGGTATTGTTTTGGGTATGTTATGGGGAGTCAAATGGAGCAGTTTTGGTATATGTAGGGCATGTATCTAAGTATTGGTACTGGGGGTGTCTCATGAAGGGCCATCGAATTTTGAACAGAGAGTATGTATGAAGCTAAATGTACTCTTTTTTAATTTTAATATATAATCACTTATTTACAAAAAAAGAAAAAAAGTGAAGCAATTAGTATTTTAGCATCAACGAACTTCTTGTTCATTTGTAATTAACTTCTATGTATATGCTCATAGCTATTAATAATCAAAATTACATACTCTATTTATCAAGATGCCAAGGACATCGCCACCTTGTGGCTTTTATTATAATTAGATTTTGTGTTGATGTTGACAAAAACTCATTTCTTTTTTGAAATTAAATGCTCATGCCTCTTTTAGCAGCTAAATGATGAAATTAAGAAATGAGATAAGTTTTTTTTCTTAAATAGAATGGGATTTATAATTTTATTAGAAAGTTTAAAAGAATAAAAGCCATTAAGTAACAATGTCTCTATATCTTAGATAATTTAAAATAAAAAAATTGTTATCACAACTTCAAAACTAGTTTTTTTTTCAGCGAAAAAAAGCGTACTATTGTTATTCAAAAATAATCAAATAGTACAACGATGTTTAGGTCTTGAGAGAGACACAAAGGATTCTACAAGCATACAAAAACCTCCAACAATATACAATATTTTCAAACCAAAGAGTGATGGGTTTATACTATCCCACAACCTAGTCTGTTTAACAGTTTATACCAAAAAAGTTCTCACAAAAAGACAGAAATATCCTAGTCATAAAAATAAGAAACACCCATATCCTGGATGTGGAGTACTCTGCCATTCTTCTCATATTAAAAATCCTTCCTCACCATCCAAAGCTTGCTTCGAAAGTTTATCCGCCGTGGCATTGTGTTCCTTATAGATGTGATCAAAAGTTATACTCCTGCCAAGCTTGATTTCATCCCTAGTTCACTTACACCAATGAAGGAGTGTGTTGTAACCTTCAAGTTAAAATATCCACAATCCCATTTAATGGTGACTCGTGAATTACCAAAGGCTTTGAGATCCACTAAGCCAAAAATATTAGCAACCCGAAGAACACACCAGAGAGACATTAATTCAGCCTTCATGTTTGTCCCAAAACCACAATTAAGACATAGAGTAAAATAATGCTCTGGATTCAAATAAATCACCCCACCAACTGCACAAAAGCCATTAGTATTTGCACCATCAAAAAATAGGACTAAGCTATTAAAAGTAGGGGAAAAAGTACTCATCCATGGCAGCATCCTGTGACTCCTTCTCGTCTTTGTAAGTTGAATACAAGTTCAAATCCATAGTGCCAATCAAAAAAAAATTGGAGATAAATCACGGAACAATGCACAGTTCCTTGCAAACCAAACAGACCAAGCAATAAATATTGGTAATAAAAAGTGAGTCTTGTAGGATCTATACCAATTGAGCAGACATGTATCAAAGTTTACAGGCCCCCACTCCTGTTCAATATTCAGATCAGAACAACAATATTGCCAGATGTTTTTCATAAAATCGCAATCCACAAAAAGATGTCTTATAGTCTCAGCTTTGTGAAAACAGAGACAACATCTTCTAGGGCCAACCCATCCTTTTTTCAACAAATTATCCCATGTCTTGAGTCGCCCCTGAAGAGAGAACCAAAGAAAGCATTTAATTTTCAAAGGGACTTTCCACTTCCACAATATTTTGTACCACCAGTGTTGTGGATAGATCCACTTCTCATTAATAATCCTTTCATAAGCTGATTTAGCTGTCACTGTACCAGTACTAGCATTCCATGTCCAAACAATCTTATCCCTTTCCCAACTGATTTTGCATCCAACAGAATTAAGAGCCCAAACATATCTCTCCCATCCTTGCGCCAAAACACCTATAAAACCCAAATCCTTAGAATTCACCCAATAATCATTTAACTGATTACCATTACCTCTTTTCCTTATCCTTTTTAGCGTTACCATATCATAATCTTTCAGGATCCCCGAGTAACCTGTTTGACAGACCGTATGAATCCTCCAAACCAATTATTGGGTCAATTCCTATAACAATTTCCTTAGCTGAACCAACCTACCAGTAAATATCCTTAGTCATCCAATTATAAACCTTTAAAAAACCCCTCCAGATAAGAGAGATCCTTCTTCCAATCTTTCTCGGATTTATGAGCCAGTAGATTACATCAGATTTTAAATACTTCACCTACAAAACCTTTGACCACAACGTATCTCCGAATAAACCCCTCTAGAAGTCAATGCTATACTGAAAGAGGTTAAGTCTTTTATACCCCAACCACCATTCTTTTCGGGCAACGATAAAATCTCCCACCCAACCATCACCAGATTAGATCACTCTAATCCTCCCGTCCAAAGAAAATTAAAAAACATCTTCCTCAAATAGTTAATGATAAAACTCGGAACATGTAATAAGGACATCCAAAAAACAAGAATACCTATCAATACAGCTTTAACGAGAGTAAGCCTCCCGCCAACATATAAGAGTCTATACGACCAATGAGAGATCTTGGCTTCAACCTTCTTGAGAATCCATCTCCAGTCCTTGATAAGGTAACCATTAGGTTTCAAAAGCAAAACAAAACAAAAAACACAAACAAACAAACAAACAAACAAAACAAAACAAACAAACACAAACAAACAAACAAACAAACAAACAAAACAAAACAAAAACAAAACAACAAAAAAAAACCAAACCAAAACAAAACAAAAACAAAACAAAACAAAACAACAAAACAAAACAAAAAAAACAAAACAAAACAAACAACAAAACAAAAAAACAAAACAAAAAATACTTAAACCCATCCTGCAGACAATAGAAATTGTAGGGCAGAAGACCAATAATTTCCTCCCTCCTAGTTACATCAACCCTGTTGTGATAAACGTTGGATTTCGAAGAACTAACAAGCATGCCTGAGGCATCACAAAAGATCTTAATAAGCTCCATATATTTTCTCCATTCTGACACAGTATCAATTCCAGCCGCCAAAACATCATCTACAAATAGAAGATGTGTCAGAAAAAAGTCACAGGAAATCTTAAGACCTTTTATCAAACCTTCACTCTTATCCTGATTAACTAATTTGCTAAAACCATCAATAACCAACAAGAATAGCAGAGGTGATAAGGGGCATCCCTGTCGAATTCCTCTCGAACACTGGAAAAATGTTGAAGGAGCACCATTAACCAAAACATCAATATTCATAGATGAAACACATGCCATTATCCAGTTTAAAACAAGAGGAGGAGTACCAATTTGAATCAAAATCAATCTCAAAGATACCCAATTAACTCTATCATGGGCCTTCTCCAAGTCCATTTTCAATAAAAAAAATCCTTTAATTTCCGAGATTTGATAGAATGCATAAGTTCCTGTGCAATCCCAACAACATCGTGAGTTTGTCAATTCTGTAGGAAACCAAACTGTTCTTCTGTAATGTGTGATGAAAGAGTAGCCTTCAATCGTTGAGCAATAATTTTAGAGATTAACTTATAAGCCAAATTGCATAAAGCAATTGGGCGAGACTCTCCAAAGGATTTTGGCTTACTGCATTTTGGTATCAAGGTGACAAATGTTGAGTTCAAAGAACTAGAAATGTATCCATTTAATCTAGTATACTCGGCCATAATTAGAACATCCTCCCCCCATAATGTCGAAAAAGTGGATAAACACCTCCATAGACTAACCATCAAGTCCAGGACTCTTTTCCTTCGCAAAGAGTTTTAAAGTTTGTTCAATTTCTTCTAGAGTAACTTCCTTCCCCAGCTCCTTAGCCTCAAGATCATCAAAAAAAATGCGGATAGAGTCTAGCAACCTTCAGCTGAGCGGTCTGATCACACTGACCTGTATCCTTATAAATATTTCCAAAAAATATATTCGCCTTATCCTACAGCTTATCCAATCCAGTAACTAAATTGCCATGACCATCCATGATTTCCCAAATAGCATTCATATTCCTCCTTGAAGAAGCAAAGGACTGAATTTTTTTTGTATTTTTTGTCACCATGCTCAATCCACAAAGCATGACTCTTAAGCCGCCACTCCATTTATTCCTGCAAAATAAGAAGCTTCTTTTTCTATTCAAGACGCTTTAAATCCTCGAATACATCACTTTCCAACTTACCCACAAAATTTGCTAAGTGTAAACTCTGAATTTTTTCTTCAAGGAACCTAATATCCCTTTTATCCTTTGCTTTCTGAGCCTTGATCCACCATGTAACAACATATTTGAGCTTCCTCATCTTTAAACTAAATAATTCCAAAGGATTTAAGTCCTCTAGTTCAGTCTTTAACCAAAAATCCCGAACTAATGAACAAAATTCATCATTCCTCAGCCAGGAGCTATTAAATTTAAAAGGAAATTTAATATTTGCAACAATATCATCCATCTCTAAAAATACTGGCCCATGGTCTGAAAACTTAAACTCGCCAACCCATGTCTGAAACTTCTGAACTGAGCAAAGAAGGGACGATTTAACCAAGAATTTATCTAATCTCTTATGAACACCATCCAACCCTAGCCTCCCATTTGTCCAAGTTGGAGATATAACATTTGGAAGCACATCAACTAGATCAAACTTGTTAATCATATGAGTAAAAAAACAGCCAACTCGTCCAGTCTGGCAGTAGTCCCCCATACCTCAAGAGCAGATTTGGTAAAATTCAAATCACCTGCAAGAATAAGATTTCCAAGTCTTAAAGACCTAGAAGACATAAGAGCTTCCCAGAATCCCCTCCGGTCTTTATATGGGGCATAGCAGTTTAATATAAAGAGATTAATATTTAAGCTCAAGCTCCACCCCTCCATCAAAATACCCCATTGAGTTTTATAAACATGAAATGAATATAAAAGAGGATTCCCAAGCCACTAATAACCCCCCTGATAAACCAACAGAACAAACAGACATTCGAAACCTCCCACCTAGGAAGGATCCCAGCTAATTTGGACACAGCAAAAGTAGTCTCACACATAGTCTCTTGCAAAAGAATAATCCCTAGGCTAGTAGAAAGGAACAGATTGGATAAGGCCTGGGCCCGAGAAAACTTACCCAATCCCCTAACGTTTAATGACAAAAGAGACATTAAAGACCATCCATGACAGGGTTCAATGCTCTAAGGTCCCATAAGAAACAAACTTACAGTCATTACTCACGGCCTCCTCCAATATTTTGGAAACTGATTGATAAGAAGAAGCCCCCTCCAAATCATTATGAGTCACAATTTTATTTTTTCTACTCCTCCTAATAGTGACATTCTGAAACCATAAAGAATCTGAAGAGAGGGAGAGCATATGAATTGGTCGAAAGGGTTCTTTGAAAAAACAGGTAAAGGGGATAAACAATCAGTCACAGATTTGGCATCATCCCCACTTACACCCAGAAAAACATCCTCCGAAGTGTAAACCCTTGAACTGTTAACAATCGTCGGGTTAATAACCTTACTCAAATCATAAGAACATACAGGATTACGAGTTGTTAAATATCCCTTCTCGGTATCAGAGGCAGGAAAATGGGGATCCACATAATGATGATACCCATCCCTACCAACTTCCACAAACCCATTTAATAAATCCTTATTAACCAGATGAAAACCCCCATCCTCATCACGTCCATCTAAGGGAGAATCAACCAATGACTTCGAAAGAGCAAAAAGAGGGACACCCCAGATACCATAGGGTTTCCGAATTTAAGGATGACCTCCCCCGCAAAGATTTGTTTATCTAAAGAGTTCTCCACATCTAAAATAAAAGCAATCTCATCCTTAGAAACACCTTTATAGGGAGTTTCAAACAGAGTGGAACACTTACCAGATGAATGGTCTTCAAAACTAGCCCTAGGTCGCTCTGGAGATACAAACCCTTCATTCTGTCTGCAAGAATCCAATCAAATGAGAAGTAAAGGGAACTTAGCTTGCATATGTCCAGTGTTTTGACAAAATAAGCATCGAAAAGGAACTTTAAAGAAATCCAAACGCTGCTTCTAAAATACGAGAGCCCCACACAATCTCTATGTCCGCATGAAGACCTTTGCGCATATCAAATTCAACCATACTATTTGCAACCTGACACTCCATACCAAAAAGAGAATTCATGTCCATTCTGATAAATTTCCCAACAAAATTCACAAGTCCTATAAGAACATTCTCGGACCAAAGTTCAATAGGTAAACCAGGGACCAACATCCACATATGTCTTCGCTCCTATTTCTCACGAAGAGGGTCGAAGGAGATATGCCAACGCTTCAAGATTAAGGAACCATCCTTGAAGAGCCAAACTCCATCCAAAATCTTGTCCAAACAAGCCGACTCCAGAAAAATAAATAAAATCCATCTGTTCATTAAGAGATTTACCCTCGACGCAATACCAACTATGGGAACCCAGAACTTATTTACCCAGTCTAAAATTTCACTTTTTGAACCCGAAGTGAATTCGAGACGACCCACTAGAGCCCCTCCAGCCAACATTTCTATCCTATCCAAATTTGTGGATTCACTGATAATAAACCGATCCAGATAATCCCTAGCCTTGATGGCCTTTGCTTGTCTCCTTAATCTCGCCCTCTCCCCAGAAAGTTTAGCCGAAACATAGGATCCCTTCTTAGCAACATATAAGGGTTTTCCATAAACCCTTCCCTCTTCAACACCAACACATCCCCCCACATCCACATGTGAAAAAGACCCGACTTTTGTGAAAGGGATTTCCATTTAAAAACCCTAACCGACTACCACCGGAGTCCAATCAACACCTAGCTACAAGAAAGAAAAAAGCAGGAGCCCACCAGCATGACACCTGGATCCCACTACACCTTGAGTAGGGAAAAAAATAAAAAACCAAGGATAGAAAAGAAGTAGAAATCTAATAAAGATAAAGACTGGAAAACTAAAAGTATTTGAAAATGTTTTTCGAGCTTCAACGAGCAAAACCTTCCCACTTTTTTTCTACTTGGCTGGTACTAGGTTGATTCTTTCGAATCAACTTGACTCCAAGTTGCTGAAAACTCAAGAAACGAGTCTCCTACCATTGTTCCCAGTCCAAATCTGCAGAAAAACGCCAAAAACCCTCATGAACCCACTATGGTGGGCTACTAAACTTGGCATAACTTCAAAACTAGTTACCACTATGCATTAACACATATATGTTATCTATGTTGTTTAAATAATAAGAATGACCATTTTTATGTTAATAAAAAATAATCAATTAAGTTAATGATCTGGAAACAAGTTAATTTTAAATAAAAACAAAAACAAAAATTTATTATAATTTTATTAATGGGTAGTTATTATTACTCTTTATTTCTTACACACAATAAATATAATATAATATTTATTGAGAGACTCGTATGAATCAAATTTTACAGAAATCCAAATAATTCATTTCTCTTTTTTCTTTTTTTAAAGGTTTGATACACCAAATGAGTCTTAGTGATGATAATATTCATCTTTATCATTATAATTTTGTTAAATTTATACTATAAATTCAAAATTCTTTATATCTTTTTCAAAAATATTAAATTTACATATTTTAAAGTTTTATAAAAGTTATATATATATAATAGAATAGAAATGAAACTTTATATAATAATTTTTTTTTATTATGTTCTACAACGTAGTAAGAGGGAGAAGTGTAATTTGGTCTCAACCTGAAAGACTATTTAATTAAATAATAAAATATTGAGTAAACTAAATTTTTACTTTTGGACCCTAACTTAAACTTCAAAATGGCAAAGATATATTTATTCCATTTAATTATAACTAAGAGAATTAATTAGAATATATGCATGGAACTAAGTTATTTATTAAATAAGATTTTTGAGATAAGATGTCGATACAAAAGCCATTAAATTCTTTTATTTTATTTGTTTACCATTTTAAAGGATAATGTGAAAGGGTAAAATTCATTATCATCACATGTCGAGAGAGACCAAATCCTCAAGTGCATTCTACAATTTTTGTACTTTAAAAATAATTTGCATCTCTAGAATTTTGATCCTCTCAGAGCATGATAAATCCGAAGTTAAAATGAATTTATGTTAGTGATAATTTTTTCAAATATAAAATTTTTAAAACTTTTATATTTTAAATAACTCATCTTAACACCCAATTTTTAATGAATATATTGATGTAACCATCTTAAATTTTATTGATAATAGTTTTTTTTTAAACTTTGTTTAATAATTTATCGATATAAAATAAAAAGAATTATATTTATATTATATTATATAAAATTAAAATTAAATTTTATATTATATTATATAAAATTATCTTATATGGTGTTTTTTGAATTTTTTTTAACACATACTATTTGCTTAAGCTTTGTTTAAGATAAGTTTATGCATAAAATCTCTTTGAGTTATCATTCATCAAGGTTTTTAAAATACAAGCACTAAAAAGTTAATTCATGAAGGTTTATGGACAAATAATCAAAGTCATCCATTGTATGCAATAGTAGTTGTTTGGGCTTTGCAATTTCTTTGTTGAGTTATCGTTTCGAGTCTCACTTAACAATCAACACCATGCGGCTAGGGTTCCTTCCCTAGTTTCCCTCCCCTTCCTTGAGAGGCTTATGTTTTGGTTGAGTGAGAGAGCTTTTATCTAGCAACGCTTTCCTAAGGAGAGGCGGGATGCCCTTTCGTGGAGACCTATTGTTTTGAGCCTCCTTTGGCTCAACATCAACGTCTTTTGTGACGAGGATGTAGACTTATGGCATGGTAGTGGCATAGTGGGGATTCAGTGGAGCGATACCTCTTTGGAGGCGTCCTCCATTGGCGGATCCTCCTTGCAGATGGCGACAATGTGTTGGTGGCGACTGGTGCTCCAAAGCAGTTGGAGGCTCTATCCTTGACGATGCTCGTTGCCACTAGTCGACGGCACAAAACCTAATCTCAATGTGTGTGGCACGTCTTTCAGTATTCTTCAGCTGAGCTAATGTTTCAGAGTTTGTTTTCTCCCGAGGAGGTGGAGATGGTCGTGAGTGGTCGTTTGATGTGCGAATTTGAAGACCCTGGTTTGGGGAATGGATACAACTCAACAGAGGCCAAAGAATGATGTTGTATGGAGAGGTTGCTCGCATAAGGAAAGATGGCTGAAAGTTAGTTTAGCTCATTTATCAGACGACTTGATCATGGCCTCTTTCTCAAATTTTTAATTTTTTTTGCTCATTTGAGTAGTTTTTTGTCTTAGTGCTCGATACTTATACTGGTTTCCCTGTAATAGGGTTATTTATTGATGTAGTTTTATAGCTACTATCTACTTTTTCAACAAAGTTTTTCTATGCTTAGGCACATGTAAACCTGCGGGTTATTTTATGTAAGGCCAACAGACCTATAAACAATGTATTATGTTTTCACTAATATAATACAATCTTTTTTTCGTGGAAAAAAAATAGTCATTGAATTAGAAAATAGTTCATTATCCAACCGTAACAAAATATTTTATCTTCTATAATTAGTTATTGCAATTATTGTATTTTTCACTTTCCTGAAATGGTATACCATTTTCAAAGACTGAAAAGTTAAAAAATTCAAATCTTCTTAAATGCAGGGATGAATCTTTATTGATATCAAAATCAATTGAACTAGGTTTAGGTTATTATACCTGCTGAAGGCAGTTATATAGCAATCATTTAGGATTCAAACTTTTTTTAATTTTCAAAATTTTTTTTTGATAAAAAATATTTCTATAGTTTTACAAAGTTTTATAAATATTTATATATTAAATTGAATATTTTAAAAAATAAAAATCAATTTCTAAATTTTTTAAATATAATTTGTAATTTGTAATTGGTTCAAAGTTTTGAATTGACTATTTTCACCTGCTTCTACAGCTAATTGTCAGAAGAAAAAAAAAAAAAACACTTATTTAACATCTGTCTCTTAATTATTGTCCTTAGTCCAGTCGTATCCTATGATTAGATTTATATTAATGTGAAGTGAAGACCGGGGCGATCTATATTTGCGATCCTCATTTTTCGCGAAGCTTCACAAGAAAATTAAGTGGAAGCATTATCATAATGTGAATGGAAGTTTTCATCGTGTACCCCATAACAAGCAGCTATTTAATTGTTTGACAAGATAGTTGCACGGATTTTTAACCAGGTGGCAAGACAATTGCACGGATTTTTAACCAGACTATAGAAATGCAAGACGTGTAAGGTTGATTTGTAAAGTTGACTGTAATTTTTTAATTAATGATAAAATTAGTGTTGTGGAGATAGGATAAATTAATATAATGAATTTGTTTCTTATAGATTATACAAATATAGAAATTTATTTTTCAACAGAAAAATGACGATACAATTTCTTAATACTATAATGTTTACAAGGCTCCAACTAATTATTAGTTCTTAAATTTTCCAACTCATTAATTGTAATATATATTTTGAATTTAATATTTTTTTTATTTATATCTATTAAATTGTATTTATAAATTTAGATTTTTATTAATTGAATTTGTATTAAATATTATTCTTTTTTGTGAATAAAACAAAGTAATAACTAGTTACTTTAATTTTTTTGATAAATTTTCAATGGTTTTCTATCTTATATATGATGATCATAATCATATGTTTATATTACTTTTTTCACTTTTTTTAATTTTAATTTTTGAAGGTATAGAATAGTAAGTATCACGTCTCTCTTACTTTTAGTTCATTTTTTTTTCATAATTATTTCAACTTTTAGCTTTAGTTCATTTTTTTTCATAATTATTTCAACTTTTAGCTTTGGATTGTATGATGGTCATAGCCTTATGCTTATTTTCAAACTTATTAGTTGTAATATATATTTTGAATTTAATGTTTTTTTTCATTTACATCTATTAAATTGTATATATAAATTTGGATTCTTATTAATTGAATTTGTATCAAATATTATTCTCTCTTGTAAATAAAGCAAAAAGCAAGGTAACTAGTTGCCTTAATGTCTTTTGATAACTTTTTAATGGCTATCTTGTATGATAATCATAGCCATATGCTTATATCATTTATTTTACTTTTTTATTTCAATTTTTAAAGGTATGGAGTGGTAGGTGTCATTTCTCTCTTCTTTTAGTTTAATTTTCATAATTATTTTAACTTTTAACTTTGAATTGTATGGTGATCATAGCCCTATGCTTATACTACTTAGTTTACTTTTTAATTTCAATTTTTAAAGGTATGGAGTACTAGGTGTCACTTGTCTCTTATTTTTTAGTCTAATTTTTATAATTATTTTAACTATTAGCTTTGGATGTGAATAACTAATACATTAAAACATTTCTAAGCGGCAGGTATAAGCAACTCTATTGCTAATTTCACTTGTTTAGTTCAAGATACCATAGTCAATCGTTGCCAATTTAGTCCAGTCGTGGATATTCTATCTTCAAACTAATACCCACCCATCCCAAAAAAGTGTTTCCTTTATCTTTAAGTAAGATTACACCGATATTTTCAAATGCATGACATGTAGAAAGATCAACAATACCTACTAGTGCTAATTTAGGTCCAAGTTTGTTGCGTCATTCCTCTTTAGTAAATTGTGTAGTTTTTTGCTAGAGTTTTTTAAAAAATCAATGTTTCAATGAAATTTAGCAACATAATGTTGTCAAGGTTAAGGTTGGTTCCATTTAAGAAATCACGATACTAACAAATGATGCATTTGTTTTTTTCAAGAAAGTTGTTGTGGACTTAAAAAGTATTCTTATAAACTTGTTTGAACGATGCATAACGTATCAATGACCATTCTAGTAAGTAGTTGACTATGGTTCAAACAATTTAAGTGAATCATATTGATATTCAAAACTCTTCAATATGTAATCTACAATATTTATAACATATAATAACAATATTGTTCGCTATTGCTCTTCATTTTGGCAATTGACGGATTTAGCATATTAATTGGGGAAGCGAAGATGGAAAAGATAAAAGTATAAAAATAGCTAAGACTTTATCACTTATTTACTTGTTCTTTGTTGATGATGTACTGATATTTTGGTGCAGCAACGGTTTCTGAATGGAAGGTATATAAAAGAATTTTTGATGTATTTTGTAAAGCCTTTAGGATAGCCAACAATGTACATAAACAAAATTTTCTGCATTATTGCTCAGATGAGACTTGTCTTAGTGCTATTGGGGCCTTTTTGCCTTTTAAAATGGTTAGTTTGGAGAAAAGTATAAAGTACCTTGGGTACTACCTTAAACCAAACAACTACAGGTCTGAGGATTGGGGTTGGCTTTTGAAGACAATGGATCGCAGGATAAACATATGGGCTTACAGGTGGCTTTCATTGGGTGGGAGACTTATTCTGGCATAGTCGGTTTTGATGAACATTTCAACATACTGGTTGGGTTTGATGAAACCTCCTGGAAATATACTCAATGCCATATGCAACAAAATATTCCACTTCATTTGGGTTGGAAACCAACTATTTGGGAAGTTTCATCTAACCAGTTGGAACTCCATCTCTTGGCCCAAAAAACTTGGTGGTTGGGGTTTACTTAATCTCAATTTGTTCAGTCAGGCACTTCAAACCAAGAGCTTATGGCGAGATTTAACAAATGAGGGACTGTGGAGCATTGTGATAAGAACCTAGCACTTAAAAAATTTCTCATCACTGCAATGGATTACAAATCCATCCTATTATTACAAGAATGCCTCGATTATTTGGAGAAGCATTATATTCACTTTCCCCTATATCAATAAATTTTTAAGTTGGAAATTTGGCAATGGCGTACAGGTGCATGTGGGTGTTGATTCCATGGTTGGTGTAGATAACTATGTTCTATCTCAGTCATTAGTGGAGCAGTTAAATAATAAAAGTATTATGTTTATGGCGCAAGATTCTCACATAGGGGACCACAACAACTCGCTGCATTGGAAATCAGCTGATGAATTGGGACTTGTGGACACTGAGGAATTTGAATGGAACAAGTACATCAGGCAATTATCATTATCAAGTATAATTCCATCTGAGGAACAAGACTTATTAGTCTGGGTTCATCTAAATGCAAACAGTAACTTCACTGTAAAAAATGTTTATGAATCGATACTATATAATCAAGTGCATCAAGTCTCTAATAGGTGGCATCGACATATACGGCGTTGAAGGATCCCAATGAAGATCAAATGCTTCATTTGGCTTTGTCTACATAATCAAATTCTAACTTGGTCTAATTTGTTGAAAAGAGGTTTTCATGGGCCAAGCATTTGCATTTTGTGTATGGATGATGAGGAGGATATTCCTCATTTTTTTATATTTTGCCCATTTTTCAGGAATATTTGGAATGAACTTAAATACATATTGGGTATATCACATGATTGGTATGGGATGAACCTAGATAACAGTCTCCTCAGATAGTTCCAGAAAAAGACTAAGTATAAAATGTTGCCTATCTTCACCATATGGGTTATATGGAACATCAAAAACAAGAAAAAATTTGAGGACTCCGAGCCATCTAGTTTCATCATATGTAAGAAAATCTTGACCTTTATGAATGAGTATCATACATAGGTTAAATATACTTCGAGGAGGATTTGCAAAGCCCCTAAGATAGATTATGGATCATCTTATGGTTTTTTTGATGGAGCTACCAAAAGAGATGGTTGTGGGGCTGGAATGATTCTTTGGGTCAAAGTGGACCATAAAATTTTCCTTAAGATGGGGGTAGGATTGGGTACAAACATGAAAGCGGAGCTCTTAGCACTTTGGGGATTATTGCGGTTTACCTCTAAAAGAGTCATTTTCAGTATTAACATCTTTGGTGACTCCAAAGTTATAATTGATTGGGCTGCGGGGAAACATGATATTCATGCTATTCATTTGCTACCTTGGTTGAACCAAACCTCAAATCTCATCAAGACTTTTGGGATGATCACTTTTCAGCACATCTACAGGGTGTACAATTCTGAAGCTGACTGTCTTTCAAAAGATGTCATTGGTGCTTTTGATGGAACTATCACTTTTGAAGAATGGGTTGATGGAAGCTTAGTTGACATGGGCAATATAATTGCCATTTAGATTCTGTTATGTTTTGTTTTTGTATGGTATTCCTTTGTATTGTGTATTCCAAGACTAGTGGCTATTGGTCTTACAATAGGATGTAGTATGGACCTACAATGATATGGTATTTTTTAAAGTCTAGAGGAGGACTAATGAAAGAAAGATATGTATGGACAATATATGCATATATTTTGTAACTTTGATTTCTGAATGGAAATAACAAGTTACTGTTTTTTTTCTTCTGAAAAATAACAATATTGTAAATATGTGTAAATAAACGCTTTGGGTAGATAAAATTTGTTATCTTTGTGAGAATAAGATCATTGAAGGTAAAAAACACTTCTTCTTAGATTGTCGTGCATATGCCCATATTAAATCTCAATTTGAAATTATTTGTTACAATAATGACCCTCATAACCTTTTAATTCAACACAATTATAGTGACTTATGAATGCTTGTCTTCAAGCTTTTCAAACACATAAATAAAATTTTAAAGCAATCCAAGTAATTTCTTAACTTTTTTTAAGGTTCGATATGGATATTAACAACCACCATCATCCTTATCAAAGAGACTGAACTACTACCTAAAAATATAATTACTAATTTCTTTTGTACCTTACTCTATCTTTTAATCATTAATAAACATTTAATTGATATTTTTTTTCAATTATTATATCTAAAGTTATAATTGTTTTTTTAAAGATTCCTTCTCTTTAAATATATCCACCCTGGATATCCTTTGATGTTTACTTTCTAATAAAAAAGAATTTAATGTTAAGGCAACAAAGACTTGTTATAAAGAAATTTAATACTATGCATAGAAAATAAACACTTTGAACATTGTTGTACAAGTGTGCATTGCATTGTTAAAGGTTTGATGAGGATTTTATTTTTTCTTAAATGGTATTCTTATTCCCATTCCATATTATATTATGGATATAATTTCATGTTATATTATGAACCTTGGGTAATGGAAGAGGCCATGTTTATCTTTAAATGTCCTAGTCTTATGTTCGAATCAGTTTAGTTTTGTTATTTCTTGTGAATGATTTCTAAGCATGATAAATATGTGGCAAGGTCAATATGATTATATAGTTGTTATGGACTTGTGACAAATTAAGTATAACCTATGTTGATATGAACTTGAACCTGTGACAAATTAAGTATAACATATCTTGGACTAGTGGCAAATGATGGTAACATATTTATTATTTTATTCATTTTTCTTTATTATGTTTAGGCAATATAAATATGTGTTTGGTTAATATGATTGTGAGGTTAATATGGATATATAATAAAGGAGTAGTCTATTTATTCTATGTTTTGGATTTTATGGTGGGTTTTGGTTGGAATCCGATAATTGTTTTTGGTAAAATCCAAAAGTAGAAGTGTTTAAATTACGTTTTTGAATTCATGAATAGATTTGGCACCCTCAAATACTCCATAACGCCCAAATTATGTAATTTCTATAGCTAATATATGTGATTCTAATACCAGGGAGAATCCCTTGTTGATTGATGCTACAATTTTCGAGGCATCAACAGGAGTCCATTGTATGGATTAAAAATGCCACTGGAGGGGTTTGATTTAGGGAAAATTCTTTTTTGACCTAGCTCGGAGCCGCTCTGCTATGCGCGCAGCCGCTGCTCGGCTCTCTTGGTCGCAATGATGGCGACTGGGGGAGGGCTTCCCCCTCCCACCGCTTCTGACGCCTTCAACCTGCTCCTTCGCCCCTCTGGCTCAAAACCTAAAGTTCCTGCCGTCCCAAAATTCATCAAGAAGCTCGAATCAATCCCTGAAATCGATTTGCTAGGTGAAATCCCTATCAAAGTTGCTTTGGCTCTTGCTGATAGGGGCCTGGTCGGACAGTTTATGGGGCTCTGGCCTTCAACCAAGACCACCGACGACTGGATTCAAAGGAACTGGCGGCCCCAACTAAAGCACAGTGTCACCTGTTACCCCGTAGGTCGTGGCTTCTTCATCTTTGAGTTTATAGCTCAAGAAGACAGAGATCTGATATTCAGAAATGGTCCATACTTCATGGGACCTCAAGGATTGTACCTCAACAGATGGACGCCTGACTTCAATGCAGAAACGGATGTGCCGACAGAAGTTCCAGTCTGGGTAAGACTCCCCAACCTCCCTATACACTGCTGGAACACTCCTACTCTGGAAAAAATTGGAAACACATTAGGGAAATACATCGACAAAGCTGATAACAAGGGCCAATACTCATGTGCCAGAATATGTGTCGAGGTTGATCTTGAAGCAGGCCTTCCCGAAGCTATTAAACTCAAAATAGGAGATTGGACATACTACCAAAAGCTCGACTACGAACAGATCCCATTCAAATGTCGCCAATGTCATGAACATGGTCACTTTCAAAGAAACTGTCTAAAAAATCAAGTCTCAGAAGATGAGGCAGGATGGAAAAAAGTCAAGAAAGGTAAAGCAGTTCCAAAGAATCCTGAAAAGACCGTCAAGGACATGCAAACTCAGCCCTCAAGCTCAAACAATCCCTCCAGCGAATCCACAAAAGAAGATCCAATCATAGTCTCAAGCCCTAAAGAACGTCAAGAGGCCAACCTCTCCGAGAAGATGCAATCTACAGCTATCGGTGAGCCTCTGCCGGCCAAGCAAACTAACAAGGAAGATACTGACGCCCTGAACGCAGATCTGCTAGAACCTGGTGAACTACCCAATCCTCGAGCAGAAGCTGATAAACCAAGCTCGCCCAAGGAAGTCAATGAAGAATCCCTGCTGCAAGATTCAGATCCTGAAGAAGATACAGAAGGAGAGACATCCAGCGGTCTCTACTCCTTCCCTATCAAAACCCCAAGAGGAAGGAAAACCAAGAAGAAACAAAGAGAAGAAGCTACTTATCTGGAAGTTCTCGAAGGCTCTCAAAAAACTCTAAAAGGCATCATGAACACCCGCTCAAAAAAAGGTACAACTCAGGCCTCCAAAGAGGCCAAAACCTTCCCCCATAATCGTCAATGAAATATATTTCCTGGAATTGCAGAGGGCTTGGATCCACCCTGAAAGAAGATGCAATGAGAGATCTAATCCGAATACATAGGCCTGAGATTCTGCTTATCCAGGAGACTAAAATGGAGGAGATTAAGGCCCTCCAAATCGGGAAAAGATTTTGGAAAAAAAGCGTTGGGATTGGCAACAATTCCAGAGGTGCCTCAGGAGGAATTGCCACCTTCTGGGATCCTTTCCTATATGATATTGAAGCTGAAGAACGTACTGCTCACTGGGTTTTCACAAAACTGGTCCACAAGCAATCTGGACACAAGGTAAGTCTCTTTAATCTCTATGTCCCTGTTCTGCATGAGGAAAAAAAAGAGTGCTGGAACACTCTTGAAACTTTTCTTCAATTACAGAATAGAGAGAACATTATTATAGCTGGAGATCTGAATGTGACTCTAGCAACTAATGAAAAGAAAGGAGGAAATCCGGTTAGAGACCCCTCAAGAGAATGGGTAGAAGACATCATCTCTGGCTGGGATCTGCTTGACATCAAACCCATCAATGGCAACTTTACTTGGACAAACAAAAGAATTGGGCCTGGCCATGTTGCAGCAAGGCTAGACCGCTTCCTTGTCCACTCATCCTTTCTCGATCTGAGTCTTCTTGCTTCCTCCAAAATCCTCCCTCACTACACCTCTGACCATAGGCCGATTCTGCTTGAGCTAGCCACCGATCAAAATCTTGGACCTATCCCCTTTCGGTTCAGTCCACTTTGGATTCATCATGATGACTTTCTTCAAACTGTAGATGATTCGTGGAACATCCCCCTCTCTGGCTCGCCCTCCTTTGTCTGGGAATCCAAACTTAAAAGACTCAAATTAGCCCTTAAAGCATGGGCCAAAATTCTCCCCTCTCCTGCCTCCAACAGAGAATTTGCCCAGGCTGAGCTAGAAACGCATCAAGCATTAACTGGTTCCTCCCCTGCGTCTGACTGGATTCTCTCTGAGGAAGAAACCTTGCAAAAAAACTTCTTCACTGCTTGTAGGGTTGAAGAAGAATACCATCGTCAAAAATCCCGTAACCTCTGGCTTCTTAGCGGAGACAAAAATACCAAATTCTTTCACAAACAAGCTGAAGCTAGGAAGAACTACAAAGCAGTCACTGAAATTCGGGTTGAGGGAGAAGTGATCCAAGATGCAGATAGAATCAAGAAAGCAGCTATTGAAACTTTTGCTGATCTCTTCACTGCTCCCATTGAAGAGCCTCTCGATACCACTTCCCATCCTTTTGATCTCATCCCCCAGATCATCAGTGAGAGAGAAAACAACTCCCTTTTAGCGCCTATCACCATGGATGAAGTTAAAAAAGCTCTCGCTGCTATGAAACTCGATAGTGCGCCAGGTCCGGATGGCTTTACAACTAGATTTTTCATCTGCTGTTGGACAATCATCAAGTATGATCTCCTCAAAATGGTTAGGCACTCCCAGAAAACCAACAAGCTAGGAGGCAGCACGAACTCTTCCTTCCTGGCCCTGATCCCTAAAGAAAAAGGAGCCAACTCCTTCAACAGATTCAGGCCCATCTCCCTCTGCAACACGGGCTACAAACTAATTACAAAGATCATTGCCACCAGACTGAAAAGACTGCTCCCTCGGATCATCCCGGAGAACCAAGGAGGATTCATCAAAGGCAGGAAAATATTGGATAACATCATTCTCGTTCAAGAAGCTATCCACTCAAGCAACCAGCGTAAGGAGAAAGGCATGGTCATCAAACTCGACTTAGCTAACGCCTTTGACCGAGTTAGACATGACTTCCTGTTTGCTGTTATGGCTAAATTTGGATTCTCCACCAACTTCATTAACTGGATCAAAGGATGTGTGGGGGACCCTTGGATTGCCCCTCTAGTAAATGGAAGGCCAACTCGTTTCTTCAAAGCCTCAAGAGGTTTAAGGCAGGGCTGCCCGCTTTCTCCCCTTCTTTATGCTATCCAGGCATCTATCCTCAGCTATCAACTTAACTTCAGTCAAGACATTCATGTGCTTCCTGGGCTTAGAATTGTGAACAATGTCAGGGACATCAATCATGCCCAATTTGCTGATGACACCCTACTTCTGGGAGGAGCGTCTGTCCACTCCTCGGAGCAATTCAAAAGAGAATTGGAGGTATACAAAAAAGTCTCAGGGAGCAAAATAAATCTCCACAAAAGCAAAATCTTCAGCTGGAATTGTGCTGCCAGGGAACTAAGGGACATCAGCAGAACGTTGGGGATGGAATCCACCAAAGACTGGAATAACTTCATTTATCTCGGAATCCCCATTTGTAAAAACAAAATCACTTCAGCAGATTGGGATCCTATAGTGGACAAGATCAAACGCAAAATCCAAAAATGGGGGGCCAGCTGGCTCAATCTTGCAGGTAAAACTACTCTCATCAAATCAGTCCTCAATAGCATGCCCATTTACCAATCTTCTATTCTGCTCGCTCCCTGCTCTGTAGTTAACAAGATTGAAGGGTTGCTAAGGAAATTCATTTGGGAAGGAGGAAAAGGGAATGGGAACAAAATACATCTTGTCAGTTGGGAAAAGATTAAAAAACCTCGGAATGAAGGTGGCCTTCAGGTAAGAAGTTTAACAACTCAAAATCTAGCTCTGGGAGCTAAATTACTCTGGCAAATGATCTCAGGTAAAACCAGCTGGAGCAAAGAAGCTCTCCGCAGAAAATACTTCCCTGGCCCGAGGAAGAGATGCCTGGACCAGCAGCCTCCTCCTAGTAAAGGATCGCCAATCTACAAGTTATGCATTAAAGCTTTGCCCCCATTCCATAATAAGCTGTACTGGATCCCTGGAAATGGTAGCTCAATCAATATCTGGGAAGACTCCATTCTGGGGAGCCCCCCAATTGGTACTAACTCGGATATCAGCAACATAAAAACATGGCTTCTTGAAAAAGGATCCATCAAACTAATGGACCTCTCTGTCTGGGAGAACGATAATTGGAAAGGTTGGGACTTAGGCCATGTTCCCCCTGATCTCAACAACGAAGTTGATGCTCTTTTGGCCCTCCTCCAAGGTAAGTCCCCATCCAAAATGGATTCCAGAGATAGAAGGGGTTGGGGAACCTCCGGAATGTACACTACAGTGGAAGGCTACAATGAACTCCAGTCCATCCCCTATGCTGCCCCAAATCCTGCTATCTGGAAATTTATATGGTCCAAACCTTTCATCCCGAAAATTGATATCTTCTGCTGGTCCTTAGCCCATAAGAGTATTCTCACTGGTGATAACCTCAGAAGAAAAGGAATGGAAGGCCCAACCCGATGTCCCCTCTGCAAAAGCAATGATGAAACTATGGACCACATAATGCTGGAGTGTCCCTATGCTAAAGATGCTTGGATCCACGCCTTGAGCCTTAACAACGTCCTTAACCTGCCCCATACTGTTCAGCACCTTTTCTCCACTTGGAAGTCACTATCTCCCTTCAAGTTGAAAAACAAGAACCTGCTTCAAACTGCTTGGGGATGGCTCCCAAAAGCCATATGCTGGAAACTGTGGCTAGAGAGAAACAATAGAATCTTCCGCAGTAAAGAAGCCCCTCCCTGGAAAACTGCAGTAAAGGCTAGAGCCATCCTGGGAGAAGCCCTGGATTGCCACTCCTTAAATAACGCGTCCCATCTTCTACAAGAGGAGGTCAATTGGTTAAGGCTAACGACCAATCTTCCTCTAAGTACCTCCTGCGGAGCCCCTCACTCAGAGAATTGGGAAATCATGATGGAGGAAGCAGACTTCAGAAGTTGGGAAGCCTCCCTAAAGGAACCTTGCCTGTTCTTCGATGGGGCCTCAAAAGGAAATCCAGGACCAGCCGGTGCCGGAGGTATAATCAGATCAGCAAGAGGGATTACTGGCATCAATTATTCCTGGGGACTTGGAATTGACACTAACAACACTGCTGAATTCTGCAGTCTTTGGCAAGGTTTAAAGATTGCGCGTGATCAAGGAATTCGCCATTTAACAGTCTTGGGAGACTCCAGGATCCTAATCAAGGCCCTTATAACCAAGAAAGCTCCTCCGAATGTCCAACTCCGCCATATTTTTCAAAGAATTCTCCAGGTTAGCAAACACTTCCAAAAAATAAGATTTTTCCATGTGCTTCGTGAGCTCAATAAACAAGCAGACATGGAAGCCAATAAAGGGGTCGAGCTGACTCAAGGAAATCTAAAAATCAATGGTTTGTGTCAGCGATGTGACATTCCCTAGCTGCAGGAGATCCTGTATCTTCACGCAGCACGCTCCTGGGCTTCCCCAAATCACGTTTTCCATGAGAATGCAGAGATTCCCTGCACAACAGCTCAGAGACAGGTCCTTGCGCCCTCGGGAGTCTCCCTGCTTGCTCTTAAAGGAGCTCCTCCCCTGTCTCGTTCTCATTCCATTCTGCAACGCGAGCTCTGTGGTAAAGCCTTTGGTTTCAAGCTTGCTGAGGTTCCTATCTCCAGATCCTGCTCAGATCGTGGTTCACCGAACGCCTCTGCACGAGATGGTGACGAATAGCTCCTCCAGTTCTGGACTAACAGCAGATGAGCGTATTGGAGCTCTGGAAGAGGCCCTTGGGCGTCTGAGGGCAAAACACGCCGACCAGAAGGCTAAATTAGAGGTGCTCTCCAAAGCAGGAGAGCAAACATGGGACTTACTGAACAAAGACATCATGCAACTCAGGGCTGAACTCTCTGAACATATGGAAGACTTAAAAGATGAGACGCGCACTGGATTCAAGGACGTCGCGAACACCCACGGTAATTTTGGGCACAGAATAGCAGCACTGGAAGCTCAAGTCTCCAATCTGAAAGACAAGCTGGAAAAATGATTACAGATCCTGCTGCACAATACGCCTCTCTCTTCTGTTATAGCTAAATAATGTCTGGCATATGGGAGTAGAGCCCTGCCATGTTTTGAGCGAACTCTGTAAGCTCGCTAATCTACTACAGAGGTGTATTGTCTCTAAAATTTCTATGTAATAGCTTTCGGTTGCTAAAATACTGGCACTAATACAATTCCCACATGTTCTTGTCAAAAAAAAAATATATGTGATTCTAAGATTTTTTAAAAGTTTCCAACTGGACTTTAAACAAATAAACTTAAAAAAGATTGAAAACGTAAAATATTTAGGCTACAATGATAACAAATACTGATAAGATATTTTTCATTTTATTTACATACCAATTACATCAACTACATCAACATATTTAGTAATTATTATCCCATAATTTTTAAATTTGATATAATTTATTTTATTGGATAGTTATTATTCAACAATGTTATTTATAGAAATTAATATATTTAATGAATGGAGTGTAAAATATTGTAATATTTTTAAATTCTTAATATTATTTATTTAAAAAAATATCATTACAAATAAAAATATTATCAATATTTTGAACCAAAATATAACAATTTTATATCTTTTAAGATAGTTTTTGACTTTTTAAATTTCCTTTAAGAGAATATTTCTTATAGAGAAGTTGGTCATAAATCTATCTCCATTGCAATGTGTTCTAGAGATTATTGGAGTCTTATAGAGAAGTAGGTCATAAATCTATCTCCGTTGCAATATGTTCTAGAGATTAGTGAATTTATTAGTATTTACAATCATTATAGTTTGATTTGTAAATTTAATCAAATATGATGATCAACATCCACTCATGTAAAGTGGATAAATCCACATAAATTATGAGTATCTTAAAATATTGAAAGGATTCTTAATTATATATTTTTAAATAATGTATTCCCCACAAAATGGTTTTAAAAGATGAGTTGTGGTTTTGGTTTGAATGGGCCTTTTCATTAAACCATTAAACCTTGGTTTTTGGAGTTTCATCTAGCCAGCATATTTTTTTTTCAAGTCGAAAAAAGCATCTTTTATTAAAAATGGAAAAGATGTTCCAGGGAGAAATCCAAAAATATATTCAAACCAAAAAATTGTAATACTGTCTAGAAAGGAGACAAACCCGATGACATTCGAGACACGTAAAAACTTTTAACTTTCACAACTAATTAGTCAGCATTACAAGCTGCGGCCAATTAGCACTAGATCACCAGTAGCGCATGATCAGAAACACAGAAATAAAGACAAAACTGCTTCAGCAACAAAACGCCAACCGAGAACCCTGCAAAGGAGCACTCACTTAGCAGAATCCCATATCACCTTCAGCGACCAGAGCTCCATCATAGAATTCCTTGAACGAGATTCTACCATCCATGAAACCCAACGCTCGCTTTGAGATGTCGTTGGCCTCAGCATTATGACACCGTCGGATATGAGTGAAAACTGGATTCTTAGATCTCTGGATCAGCTTCCTAACCCTCTCCGCCCAGTGCTTAAGAGAGAGTGGACGCAGCAGATATTTACCAGTAGCCCAATCAATGATACAAAGGGAGTCACCAAAAATAACAGTAAGGGCTATATTTCGAACCTTCGCAAACCACAGAAGCCCTCATAGGGCTAACAGCCCCGCCTGAGTATTGGAGCCAAGGCCAACATTCATACAAATATGGAAATAGTGGGAATTAGATAGCTTGATGACCATACCGCACCACAGACCCCCAGCTAAGCCGCACCGTCGAAAAACCCAATAGGGAATGTAATTGAGTCCACATAAAAGGGAGGGGCACGAGAGAGATCACTGACTGGCTTGATGTCCAAGCCCGTGTGCCAGGCATAGATACGAGATAATATGAAATCTTTATTAGGTTGGATCCCCTTAAAAATAAGCCCATTACGTCCACGCCAAACCTCCCACAACAAAAGGAAGGCAACAAGGGGATAAATCCTCGAAATCTCATAACAAATGACTAAATTTTCCACCACCCCCCATCTGATTCCAAGCTGGTAAGGTCGACCATCTGAGACGCAGTAAGCCCCAGAGCTCCTGGAAAAAATCACATCCACCAAAAAGATGCTCAACATCCTCGTCAACACTCTTGCACAAAACGCAGATCCCTGATCCAGAATAACCCCGAAATTTGAGATTGGTCCACGTAAGAATCTTGTTGTGGATGACCAGCCAAATGAAACAACCGATTTTCAGCGGCACCTTATTACTCCACACCAGCAGCTTAGGACCTGTTACCGAATTCTTAGGGATATCCGCCATTAGCTTATCATAATCCAAACTGGCAGTGACAATTCCCTGACTGTCATTTACATCCCAAATCAGTTTGTCCGATTTCTCTTCCAGAAAAATACCCGCCACCTTCAGAGCAAGACAGTAGTCGGACCACTCCTTTTCAAGCTCCGAAGATAAGGCCAAATCCCCGATCATCTCCCAGCGGTCCGAATAATCAACAGTAGGCAGTCACAACTAACTAAGGACATAATAACCATGCTCATGGAGAATCCTAATGAGCTCAAGAGTTAAATAGGACTTGTCCCCAAGGCCTAAAATGGGATCAATACCTATAGAAACCTGGTTCCCCCCACCCACATCCCAAACCAGAGATCACCGAATGAAAGGTGGAGAATTAAGAAGAATTCTCCAGATAGCAGACCCTCCTCCAAGAGAGTGACTACTAGAGCATAACCACGTCCCCGGCTCAATTCCTTTCAGGTACTTAGCTTTGATGGTGGTACCCCATAGACCTTTGTCAAAAAGGTCATGCCAATAGCTCTTCACACAGAGGGCTTTATTGAAAAACCATAAATACTTTATACCCCAGCCCCCCGACGACTTGGGTCTCGACAGACTCTTCCAGCACGCCAAATGGAATTTAAAAGTCCCAGGCCTACCTCCCCAAAGAGAATGAAAAATGAGTTGCCTCAAACTATTCAAAATACTAACCGGAACTTCGAACATACTGAACCAATACACAGGAATAGAGAGTATAATAGACTAAGTCATAATAAGTCTGCCCCCCAAGGACAACCAACGAGTTTCCCAAGAATGGATTCGACGAGCCACCTTTTTTATCAGCCAGTTCCAATCCGCAGCGTCATAACAGTTTGGTTTGATCAAGAAGCTGAGATACAAAAGGCCATCATTCAGAGGGACCTGCTGATAGGGAAGCAAATCATCCAAGAACGAGCAGAAGGATCGATCATCACACTAGTAGGAGAAAGAGGATTTGGTAGCATTGATGCTGAGTCCAGAAGCATCACAAAAGGTACTGAGAATAGAATGGAAATGCAGGCATTCTCCTTTGGCGCCAACTCCGAATAATAGCACATCATTCACAAAGAAGAGATGAGAGATGAATAAAGTGCAGGCCGCATGAATACCAGAAATATCCCCCTTGTTAATTTTAAATCAAATAGACTAGCAAGATCACTGAAAGAAGCATAATCACAAGATAGACACAGAGTTTACCCTGGGAAACCCTCATGGGGTAGAAAACCCAGCAAAGCTTTCCTCAATAAGATGATCAACCAAAATACAAGATGTGCTCCCTCCTTCTTTAACTCCTTAGCAGATCTCCCAGACAAGTGCGCCACTTTTCTCAAGTGAGTGTGTGTGTCTAATGAGGAGTTCACCTCCTCTATTTATACTAACTCCCAACCACCAAAAATACCTAATGGGGCCGACCTCTCCTGGAGAAGTCTAATAACCCCTAAAACATAAACTCAGGGCCAACCCCCACATGGTGGGTCTAATAACCCTAGTTACCACAACTCCTCGGAGGAATAAACATCTCCAGATACATAATAGAATCACCTCGGAGGGATGGAACATCTCCGGAATAAATAAAGTACAAATATAATATTCTTAGAAGTTACAATATTCAACACTCCCCCTTAACGAGAAGGATATTATAACAACGTCTGCAGGAGCAAGGAGTCATCAACTACATCATACATGATACATCTATATATCATCGGAAGCTTTCTTCAATTTATTATTATCATCATACGATCATCAGCATCGTCATCACACGATCATCAGCATCGTCATCAATACAGGTATCCATAACAATACAAGTATTCACATCATTAGTACAAGTATTCACATCATTAGTACAAGTATTCATGCCAATACAAGTATACATATCATCAATACAAGTATCCATACCGATACAAGTAACCACATCATCAATACAAGTATCCATACCGATACAAGTAACCACATCATCAATACAAGTATCCATACCGATACAAGTAACCACATCATCAATACAAGTATCCATACCGATACAGGTAACCACATCAAAAAAAAATCACTTTCTCGAAGACCATCCGTCTACGGATCAATTCAGGGACCAAAGTCCGGGGATGATACAATCCCCACTTCTCGGAGACCACACGTCTACGGATCAATTCAGGGACCAAAGTCCGGGGATGATACAATCCCCACTTCTCGGAGACCACACGTCTACGAATCAATTCAGGGACCAAAGTCCGGGGATGATACAATCCCCACTTCTCGGAGACCACACGTCTACAGATCAATTCAGGGACCAAAGTCCGGGGATGATGCAATCCCCACTTCTCGGAGACCACACGTCTACGGATCAATTCAGGGACCAAAGTCCGGGGATGATGCAATCCCCATCACGTACATTTTGAACAAGTGGTTCCGGGATGATGCAATCCCCATCACTTCATTCTCGAAGACCATACGTCTACGGATCAATTTAGGGACCAAAGTCCGGGGATGATACAATCCCCACTTGTCCACTAAGGACTTCATTTTCGGAGACCATACGTCTACGGATCAATTTAGGGACCAAAGTCCAGGGATGATACAATCCCTATCTGTCCACTAAGGACTTCATTTTCGAAGACCATGCGTCTACGGATCAATTCAAGGAACCAATGTCCAGGGATGATACAATCCCTATCTGTCCACTAAGGAATTCATTTTCGAAGACCATGCATCTACGGATCAATTCAAGGAACCAATGTCCAAGGATGATACAATCCCTATCTGTCCACTAAGGACTTCATTTTCGAAGACCATGCGTCTACGGATCAATTCAAGGAACCAATGTCCAGGGATGATACAATCCCTACTAAGGACTTCATTTTCGAAGACCATGCGTCTACAGATCAATTCAAGGACCCAATGTCGAGGGATGATACAATCCCTATCTGTCCACTAAGGACTTCATTTTCGAAGACCATGCGTCTACGGATCAATTCAAGGACCCAATGTCCAGGGATGATACAATCCCTATCTGTCCACTAAGGACTTCATTTTCGAAGACCATGCGTCTATGGATCAATTCAAGGAACCAATGTCCAGGGATGATACAATCCCTATCTGTATCCTTATCAATACAGATGTCATCAAAACATGTATTCTTATCAATACATTAATAAAACATGTATCCTCATCAATACATCAGTAAATAAAAGTAAGTGAGAGAAAATAAGTATTTCTAAATATAAGAGTCCTAAGTCTAAGTATCTAAAACAGGTATTCACATCATTGACCTTTTTGTCGATGAGGCAATCTCATCAATAGAGATCACACTACTCCCCCTTTCGAGAAGGGTCCTTTTGAGCCACACCAAGTTTGTCTCAGAAGTATTCAAATTTCACTCGAGACAAGGGTTTGCTCAAGATATCAGCAATTTGATTCTCAGTGCTTACATACTCGATCTTAATGGCTCCTCTCTGCACCATATCTCGTATATAAAAGTATCGGATCTCTATGTGTTTAGACTTATCGTGAAATACCGGATTTTTGTCATCTTGATACAACTTTGATTGTCACACATAATCACAGTAGGATCCAATTCTAAGTCAAATACTCTAGATAGTAGTTTCCGAAGCCATACTGCTTCACAGCTAGCAAAGCAGGCAGCTATATATTCTGCTTCAGCAGTACTGAGAGCCACATTGGATTGTTTCTTGCTGAACCAAGAGATCATAGCGGATTCAAGTCCATAACATCCACCTGAAGTGCTCTTCCTGTCTGAAACACTTCCTGCCCAATCAGAATCTGAATAACCATGTAATTTAAGTTCATGATTTCTGAGATAGTAAAGACCAAAATCTAAAGTACCTTTTAGATACCTCATTACATGCTTTGCAGCTATTAGGTGAACCTTTCTTGGTTCTACTAGAAATTGACTCAGAGTATTTACAGCAAAGCATATATTTGGTCTGGTATTTGTCAAATACATCAATGACCCAATGATTTGTCTATATAGAGTTACATCCACTAGTTCTGATGAGTCATCAACTAATAATTTCAAGTTGGAGTCCATGGGAGTGGCCATGGCCTTCCATTCCAACATGTCAAATCTTTTCAAGATCTCCACAGCATACTTACCTTGATTTAGGAAGATTCCTTTTGGTTCTTGCCATACTTCTAGACCTAAGAAGTAGTGCATTAATCCTAGATCCTTCATTTCAAATTCAGAAGAAAGCTTCTTCTTACATTCGATAATTTGGTTTTCATTTCCTGTCAGAAATAGATCATCCACATACAGTAGTAATATAACAGGTTCATCATCCATAATTTTGAGATAGAGATTTGGGTCAGCTTTACTCTTGGTAAAACCCATACTTGTTAAGAAACTGTCAATCCTTCCGTACCAAGCTCTGGGAGCTTGCTTCAATCCATACAAAGCCTTTTTCAGCTTGCATACATGAGTTCTTCTATATTTAACCTCAAAACCTTGTGGTTGTTCCATGTACACTTCTTCTTCAATGACACCATTCAGGAAGACTGTTTTAACATCCATCTGGTGTAATTTCCACTTCATCATAGATGCAAGAGCCATGATAGTTCTAATTGAAGTGTACCTAGCAACTGGTGCAAATGTTTCTTCATAGTCTATTCCCTCCTTTTGAGAGAACCCTCTAGCTACAAATCTTGCTTTATATTTTTCGATGCTACCATCTGCAGCATGTTTTACTTTGAAAATCCATTTGGAAGAAACCACACTTTTATCCTTTGGTTTGGGGACTATGTCCCAAACATCGTTTTTCATTATTGACTGGTACTCTTCTGTCATAGCTTCTACCCACTCCTTTCTTTGAGCTGCTTCCTCATAGCTGGTGGATTGATGATCCACAAGATCACACATTAATGCCACATAGTTGGATACAAATTTGGGTTTCTTCCTTTCTCTAGTGGAGCCTTCAGGAGCTCCATATTTTTCAGCTCCTTGAATAATGTCTCTAGCCCATGCTGGTCTTCTTTTTCTAGAAATATTTGGAAGGGAGGGTTCTTGGGGTTCTATCATATCATGATCTTCTGGTGTATCATCTTCAGGAATGGATACAACTTTTGCAACTCTAGGAGGTGAGTCTTCTTCATAGATTTCTTCAAGTTGGCACTTTCTAGATTTCTTGATAGCTGCTTCTTCATCAAATGTTACATCTCTACTTATTTCCATATGATGAAAACCAGGTATGTAAATTCTAAAAGCTTTGGATGTTTCACAATATCCAACAAATATTCCTTTCTTTCCAGAGAGATCCAACTTAGTTCTCTTTTCTTTTGGAATGTGAATGTACATAGGACATCCAAATATTTTGAGATGACTTACCTCGGGCTTCCTTCCTGTGAAGACTTCTTTTGGAGTCTTAAATTCAAGAGCACTATGAGAAAGTCTATTTTGAACATAGACAGTTGTCATGGCTGCTTTAGCCCATAGATACATAGGAAGATCTTGATCATGTATCATAGTCTTTACAGCTTCCATGATAGTTCTATTCTTCCTTTCAGCAACCCCATTTTGTTGGGGATTGTAGGGAGTGGTTAGTTCCCTTTTGATTCCAGCTTCTTTACAAAAGTCTTCAAATTCTTTTGAAGTATATTCTCCGCCATTATCTGTTCTGAGAATCTTGATTTTCTTTTCTGAGAGATTTTCTATTAAGGCCTTAAACTCTTTAAATTTTCCAAAGACTTCATTCTTACCTTTTAGAAAGAATATCCAAGTTTTCCTTGAGTAGTCATCAATGAATGTGACATAATATTCGTATCCACTCAAAGATGTGGAGGGCATTGGTCCACATACATCAGAGTGTATTAACTCCAAGGTACTTTTAGTCTTAGTTTCACTTCTGGGAAATGGGTTCTTGACATTCTTCCCCTTTGCACATCCTTTGCATGTTCCATCATGATTAGTCTTTAATTCTGGCAAACCTATAACTACCTTGCTTACATAGGGTAGTGCCTTGTAGTTAATGTGAGCAAGTCTCCTATGCCATAATTCATTTGGGCTAATAGTTTCATGAACAAGAGCTGCTTCTGGAAGGCCCTTAAGCTTGTATAAGCCTCCTTCTTCTTCACCAATGATAATTGCATCCTTGATAGTCTTACCTTTGGACCACATTAAGACTTGTCCATCAATGAATGCAATCCTGTAGCCTTTCTTATCCAATGTTGAGATGGATAACAGGTTCTTATTTAATCTTGGTACATACAATATTTCTTTCATTTTCATGGAGGTACCAGAATCAAGCTTGTAGCTTGCTTCACCAATTCCCTTGATGGGATATTGAAAATCATCTCCTAGAGATACCTTTTGGGGAGAAGTATTTTCTTCAAGACTTGAGAGAGTCTTTTTCTGACCTGTCATGTGCTTTGAAGCACCACTGTCAATAAGCCATGTATCCTCTCCAGGGGTTATAGATCCAGAGAGTGTGGAGAAAAGAACATATTCTTCTGCATCTTCTTCTGTATTTCTCCTTGATCTTCTTTTGAAGAAGGTCCTTTCTTCTTCTTCCTCTTCACTTCTTGGTCTTTTATTGTGAGACCTTTCTTCCTCTACTTCTTCTTCTTCACTATCATCTTCTGCAAGATGTGCTTGATGTCTTTTGTAATGAGAGCCCTTTTTCTTCTGTAGAGGGCAATCTCTAGCAAGATGTCCTATTTTGTGACAAGAAAAACACTGGAAAGAAGAGTAATCTCTTCTTTGGGTAGATCCTCTTTTCTTTTGAAATCTGTGTGGAGGATGAGACTCCTTGTGACTAACCTTTTTGGAGTAGGATTGATTCCTTCTTATCTTGGTGTGGGTGGCCAAGGCTTGGTCATCCTCTTTGAGTAAGGCTTCTCGGTTTGCAACCCTAGCCTCCTCTTGTACACAATCCTCCCAGACTACATCAAACTTCATACTTTCTTTTCTGGCACACATAGTTTGAATGAATGACTCCCAAGGTCTAGTGAGACCATTTAGAGCTGTCATCACAAGTTCATCTTCATCAAGAGTATCACCAATGGCATTTAGTTGCTCCTTGATTTGGGAGACTCTTGAGAAGTAGTCTTGAATGGATTCTCCTTTGTGCATCTTAGTGCTTTTCAACTGAGACCTTAGGTTCATCTTCCTATTGATGTTCTTTCCTTCATACATTCTTCCTAGGGCATCATACATTTCCTTTGGAGTTTTCTTGGAGGCCACTTGGGGAATCAAGTGGTGTTTAATAGAATCAGCTATGATTCTCTTTGCCCTAATCAAATCCTTCCTATGCTTTTCTTTGGTTTCATCTCCTTCTGGTTCTGCAACTTCCTCCTTGATATAATGAACAAGATCATTCTCTTCAAGAATGAGACCAATTCTGTATTTCCATGCCCGAAAATTTTCTATACCTTCTAGCTTATCTTCAAGCTTAGTGTTTGGAGCCATATTCTCTTGGGGGAGTCCAAGAGACAGAGTAGACTTACCTGGAAATGTTACTTTTCACTTTTCTGGAATCTGGGATAGAATTTTATCACACTTTTGGTAGAATTAGGGTTTGACTTTCCCGGAGTTCTACTCAACCAAAAAGTTCGATCTAGAGCTCAAAAGAATGGTCTTGAGAAGGGCTATCCAGCCATGTAATCAGAATTTAAAAATGCCAACTTTTTTCTGAAACCAAATTCTGACTTATCGCACTTTTGGTAGAATTAGGGTTTGGATTTCCCGGAGTTCTACCCAACCAAAAAGTTCTATCTAGGGCTTAAAAGATTGGTATTGAAGAGGGCTATCCATCCATGTAACCAAAATTCAATAATACCAACTTTTTGCTGAAACCCTAACTTTCACCGGAGAGAGAGAGAGAGGTATTCTTACCTTGTGAAAGATGTCCTATTCAGTCTAGCTTTGATACCATGTTAATTTTAAATCAAATAGACTAGAAAGATCACTGAAAGAAGCATAATCACAAGATAGACACAGAGTTTAACCTGGGAAATCCTCATGGGGTAGAAAACCCAGCAAAACTTTCCTCAATAAGATGATCAACCAAAATACAAGATGTGCTCCCTCCTTCTTTAACTCCTTAGCAGATCTCCCAGACAAGTGCACCAATTTTCTCAAGTGAGTGTGTGTGTCTAATGAGGAGTTCACCTCCTCTATTTATACTAACTCCTGACCACCAAAAAATACCTAATGGGGCCGACCTCTCCTGGAGAAGTCTAATAACCCCTAAAACATAAACTCAGGGCCGACCCCCACATGGTGGGTCTAATAACCCTAGTTACCACAACTCCTCGGAGGAATAAACATCTCCGGATACATAATAGAATCACCTCGGAGGGATGGAACATCTCCGGAATAAATAAAGTACAAATATAATATTCTTAGAAGTTACAATATTCAACACCCCTTAGCCCGAGCTTTCAAAATCATCTGACTTAGACCTTCCATAGCAAGGATAAATAGGTAAGGGGATAATGGGCATCCTTTCCTTAACCCCTGATTTCCACTAAAGTAATCCGATGGAGAACCATTAATGAGAACTGCGAAACTGGTGGAAGAATAACAGGCATAAATCCACTGTACCACTTCAGCAGGGATGCCAATTTGGATTAGAATGAAGCGCAGAAAGTCCCAGTCTACACAATCATACGCTTTCTGGAGATCAACCTTAAGAATAAAGACATTCAATTTCTTGGCTTTGATAGAATGCATACATTCCTCGGCAACTCCCACAGTGTCCGAAATCTATCTATTCGACAAGAAGGCGAATTGTTCCTTGGAGACAAAATGACCCAGAACCGTCTTAATCCTTTCTGCAATGATTTTAGTAATAATTTTATAACAGAGATTGCACAAAGAGATAGGACGATACTCGTCAAAATGCAACAATTTATCAACCTTGGGAATCAAGGTGATGAAAGTACGATTCAAGTGCCGGGGGATACGAGCCTTGGATCTCAAATCCTCAATAGCCTTCGTCAGATCAACGCCCAGAATGTCAAAAAAATGCAGGTAAAACTCAGACGTCCAGCCATCGGGCCCTGGGCTCTTATCATTCTTGAAACATTTCAGGGTATTAAAAACTTCCACCTGCGTAACCGGACGCTCCAGAACCAGGGCCTCCTCCACAGGAAAATAACGAGGGAGATTACCAACCGTTTCAAGCTGATGAAGTAACCCTGGATCCCTCTTCTTAGTATAAACACCCGTAAAATGATTATGCACTTCCTTTTTGATGGATAGGTCATCAAAAATAGTGAGATTGTCCCCGGTCTTGACATCCCAAATGGAATTCGAAAGACGACGCTGATTAGCAAACCTATGAAAGAATTTAGTGTTCCTGTCGCCAGCCTTGAGCCAAATGGGTCGGCTCTTCTGCCTCCACTCCTCCTCGATAGATAATAAAATCTTTTCCTTTGCAGAGATTAAAGTATCCAAACGGGCACGTTGCTCAACATACATCGGATGCATATCCAAAGTAGCATGGACCTGTTGTAAATCCTCCTCAATCATCTCCAAAGCCTGAAGATCCCAGGATTTCTTTGCCTTCACCCACCCCTGCATCAACCTCTTTAACAAATGGAGTTTATGAGTAAATCCCCCCAAAGTGGAGACCCTGTCATCAGTGCTTAACTCCTCCCAAGTAGCCCTCAACCAACAGCAGAATTCAGGGTCCAATAATAATCCCGAGTTAAACTTGTAAGGATAAAAATTAGAGCACGCCCCTACCTCGAGTTGCAGCACCACAGCCTTGTGATCAGAAATGCCAACAACATACGACCAGGACCTATATCTCCCGAAGAAGTTACAGAGGTCCTCCGCCATCAAGAAACGATCCAAACGTTTTCCAACATAACTCGCCCCATAGCGACCATTTGACCAGGTCGGATACATAATGTGAGCGATCACATCCACCAAATGAGCCTCATCGAATAACTCCTAAAAATATCCAGCTAGTGGATCCATGAGCTTACCAGCACCCCAAACTTCATCTGGGCAAAGAGTCAGATTAAGATCGCCTGCAAGGATGAGAGAAGGATCGTTAAGAATACCTGACAAAACCAGCTTGTCCCAGTAGGACCTACGATCAGCATAAGGGCCGTAAACATTCAGAATGCGGATCACTCTGTCACACCCATGGAATCGGACCTCCACCAAAATGCCCGCGCAAGAAGAAAAAGAACTAAAAGTATCCATACTCGGGTCCCAGCAAACCAGAGTAACCCCCGAATGACCACATGCATCCAAGGCACATACACGCCACAACGGCTTCAATTTCATAAAATAAGAGATAGCATCAATAGCACTAACCATCGTTTCTTGCACTACTAAAAGAGCAGGTTTAGTCACCTCTAAAAAATGTTTTAAAGCTACTCTCTTAGGGCCCCTTCCAAGGCCCCTAACATTGAAGGAAATAATCAACATTAAAGGATGGGGAAAGGGGTTGTCAAATCTTTAAGAGCCTGAGTTGGAGAGAGCCGAGTAAGACCTTTGTTAAAAAGGGAAGATAAAGGAGGGTTCACAGAAAAAGCCAAAGGGTCAGGGGTAGGAGACCCCTTTACAGACCTTGCAGAGTCCTTCTTTCTCCTACGGGCCTTACGTATGGTCACATTGCCCCGAGGATTGGTGGAAGGGTCAGTCAGAGCAATGGAAGCAGGGCCCGTGGAAAAGGATTCAAGAGGGATCAAATTAGCCGATTTCAGCCTGGAGAGCTCGGGCTCTAGTGGAATGGAAGATGGAGACAGAGTGATATCCAGAAAGGCCCTCCCGGACACCTCAGCTAGAGGTTCCACCAATGGCAGAGACACCACGAGAGAGAGGATAGGAGTAGTGATCTGGGTACAAAGATCATCTGGGACGGGCCCAATCCCATCAAGGATAGTCGTGGGAGTTTCACCCCCATCTTGACTATGCTCATCTGTAGAAGAAGGACCACCACCCTGGAAATGCGGCTGCACCACCGAACCCGAGCCCACCGCCATACCCAATAAATCCGAGACCGAGATGAAAGGAAGGGCCTGAGAGAAATCTTCAACAGATAGAAACTTAAGAAGAAAAGGGACCTCCTGGGCGAACTTACTCACCACAGCAAACACCGACTTCTGGTCCAGGGGGACAAAATCCCAGACACCTTCTTTGGGAGCATCCCTCTGCTTCAGTTCCACAGGCTGAGCACTACAACAATCCTTGGAATGGCCAATTTGTCTACACTTATGGCAACGAAAAGCTATTTTCCAGTAATCTAGATGCGCATATTTGTTACCACAAACCTATGAAAGTTGCATGTTAATCTACCATATGTATGTTGATTTTATGAGTGTTAGAAATAATTATAAATGCATTGTGGAGATTTATATGCTTCAACAATAGTTGGGTTTAAAAGGGCATTATCGAAACCGTAGGTGATTCATTCCATCGCATCACCACCCAACCATAGACAATGTCGTACCATCGCATCGCCTCCCCCCCAACCAACACTTGAACGATCGATTTCCCAACGCATGACAATGCGCTCACCCATCTAGTCTCAATCCTCAATGGTGCTCGAAGGTTCTGTCTTGGCTCCGCCCGACCACATACCTTCACTACATCCATCAATGTTATTGTCCTAGCATGGTTGGTACACCACACATCACGTTTCCAATTGTGCCATCCTCCGTCAAGCTTGATAAGTAGTGTCTCACTAGTTTGTCTCGTCCTACTCGACTCGACATCATCCTTGGTCCTCCTAGCGAGCCTACTCACTAGTATACCGTACTGACCGTCTCATGGCCAACAACCATGAGCTGAACACCAAGGCTACCAAATCATATGGACTGTATGTACATCCTTAAGTAATGCATCTCGACACGCCCCTCATCACGCCAATGCTAATGGCACTCAGTGTAGAGTCACCACACAAGGTTTTAGTAGGGGAAAGGGATAAAATTACCAAACCCAGAAGTTGGAATATAACTCTTGGAGCACTCCAAAAAAGGAACTTGTTCACTTCAAACTTATACTTTAACAAATGTCCTAATCACACTCTTTGAGGTAGGGAATGATCATAAAAACTAAACCAAATTATAATATATATATGTTATTATGACAAACAACCAACTCATAAAAATGATTAAAGTAATGGGATAGTCTAAATATTCTACGTTTTTAACTTTTTTCGAGTATATTTTTCGTCTTGTTTTGTTCGAAGTTCGGTTGGAAATCTGTAAAAAATTTAGAATCAAATATATTACCTATGAACTTGCATAATATGGGTGTTATGGAGGTATTTGAGGGTGCCGAATCTATTTATGGATTCAAAAATACAATTTAAACACTTCCTAATTTAAATTTTACCAAAACACTTTCACCAAATTCCAACCAAAACAACCAAAAAATCCAAAACATAGAATAAATAAATTGCTCCTAAAATAATCACCTAACATAAACAACTCTAATCCAAAAGGAACCATATTCCTTATAATTATAATAACTATAATTATAGAAAAGTTAAATAATTAATTTAACTAAAACCTTCACTAACCTTCCACCATTCAAAAATGTAAACCCATAAATATTCAAGATCCCCATCAAAAAGCATATATCCTGATCTTCTACTAATATATAAGTAAAACATGTTCAATCCTTGGGTTTAATATGAACTTGTTTCTTCGTACTTGTTATTATTAATTATGACGATTCTTAGAATATTGAATATGTGACCTTTGACCTAAGTATGGCATGGCAAGAAGTCATCTAACAATGATTATTGTATTGCATATTTTCTTTTTTTGTTTATATATATATAATATGATTCTTAGAATATTGAATATGTGATCTGTGACCTAAGTTTGGGATGGCAAGAAATCATCTAATTTGTGGTATATAATTTCTTCTAAAATCAAAATTATAATTATATTGGTTTGTTGAATTACTAATTTTGTTCACGAGTACACCATGCTAAGCGATGATCTTGGACAACAAACTTTGTTCTTAGTCAATAGCTTAGAAGTTTTGCTCATTGAAAGGTAAGGTGGGTTCTACTCAATTATGCTCATTGGAAGGAAAGGTGGGTTCTATGGATGGATGGAGACATATGTGGTTGTTATCACTTTTCGTGTTAAATAATTGACAAGTCTTCAAACTCTACTTCATAAATATAAAACTTATTAATTCACATTAATGGATGAAGGAAATGATCCATATTCTTTGCCATCATTGTCAAGGGGGGTGAATTATGTACTATCCTTTGCTATCTTGGAAGGTCAATTGTATCATTCATTTAGGACCAATGGACTTGCTCTCTTGTTCTATAATTTTTCCAATGAGAAGAAAATCATATAAAATAAAATAAAATTAGGTTTGGACGATGCAACCTTTGATTGCTGTGGAGTTTGTTTGTATGTAGGTTTGAAAGATGGTTGTCCTTTCTTTTTTTCAAGAAAGTACAATCCAAGTTTCTTATGATAGCCAACTTCATCCATAATGACAATGGAGATTGATTGGAGGGTAAGAAAGTAGTTAGTTGAAATGAATGACAACCTTAGAATGTGTTATACCACCCAACCCAACCCAACCCAAAGCCAATGAGAAGAACAAAAAGGATTTAAAGCTAAAGTTGTTGTTTACGTTGAGGTTGAGGTGGAGTGGGGGCAAACGAGACAGAGACGCGCACAAGTTAAGCCAACCCAAGAGACGAATTACAAGGCATTAGAAATTAAATGCAAAATAATTAGATTGGAAATCGGTGCTTTTCTTGTTGGCGAGCACGTGGAGAGGCGCCCAAGGATAAAACCCAACTCAACACAATTGGATTGTCAATGTCTATCACTTTATTCCGGTTTCCAACTACTGTCTCCGGGAGAAAAGGCCGATGGCCGAGGTCCCCGCCGTCGGATAATAACAAAAACATTCATTTCATTTGCACTTTGTGGTGCCGATAGGCTGGTTGTTGGAACGGGAATAGAATGCCAGCCGAACTTTCCGTTTGCCGTAGAGTTGGTTTGGAAACGTGGCTACACGTAAACCGAAGCTATCGGCGGGACCCGCTGTATCGATTTCCGGTAGCACGCTCGCCCAGATCACGCTTCGGAGGATGTTATGTTATCTTAATATCTTATGTTGTGTTGTCTCACGGGACTCGTGTGAGCCCTCGGATCAAGGTGTACAGTGCGCGCTCTCACACCTCACACGAGCGAAGAGATACGTGTGAATTGAATTGAATTGAATTGAATTGAATTCTCATCGACCTAACCCTAAATCAGGGAAAGGTGAAGACGATTGACACGTATGTTTTTTTTCTTTCGAAATCGGCTAAGAAAGCGGGAAAGCCAGCGGGTAAAGTACTAGAACCTTTTAACTTGACATGCTAACAAAGACGGGCAGACGGGTAGACGGGCAGCGTATAGAGGCTCTACCTATTTGAGGGGGGTTCCGTGGGACCGTTTCGTCTGTTGTGTACAGATTTTATTTTAGGGCAGCCAATCCAAGAACAAGAACAAGAACAAGAACAGGCGGTTTCTATTTAACACGTCCTCGGATTCGAGGTAACCTCGTTGCGGTCTGCTTTGCTTCATGCGTGTTTGTCGATAGAGTTTGTTGACTGGCACTATCGCCACGTGGAATCCTCGGGAACATCTTCTGCATGCGAGCTCTTGGTGGCATTTCTTAGGTGTATAAAGCTCGACGTTAGGTTATATTATTTGATATGTCAAATCCCTTTTAGAAATACACAGTGCTTTGTCTGTAGATCCGATACACAGGATATGGCCGATTCAGATGTTGTTTCTCAGAGCAGCGGCAGTCCTCTGTCCCGCAAGAGAGCGAGGGACGAATCCCGCGATGTGATGGAGAGCGTTCATTTTTCTGATGATAATAATAATACGGATTTGGGGATTCTTGTTATTCCAGAGGCCAAGAAACACAATGTTGAACCGCTTGCACAGGATGCCGACCTCATGGCTCTGCTCGATAGAATCGAGCAGATGGAAAGCTTCACAGTCGAGGATGGAGATTCTGGCATTCTGAAATCATCGGAAGAAGCTTCTGAAATCGGTGGAATAATGAAGCAGACGGACTCGTCTTCTTCTATTGGGGATGGTTCTGATGTTGGTGACTTGCAGGCTTACGGAAATTTTCTTGGAGAGTTTGACTTTAATGTTTTTCTGGACTCTGCTGACGAGTTGGCCATGGGTTTGAACCAGTTTCCATATTACGATGGAGATTTAATGGCCGCCGTAACTTCGCAAAGTCTTCCTGAGAATGCCGCATATAATGATTCTGCGGCAGAGGTTTCTTTATGGGAAGATGATATTTGGCAACTGACGGACGCCAAATGAAAAATTCAAGAAAAGGGTTTTTATACTTGTAAAGCATGGGAATGTAATATATGTGTAGGGAACTTTTGATGAAAGTGCATGTGTACAATGTACTAATGGCGTTAAGGAAGAATGTATTGTTTTGCCGTTCATGTTGCAGTCACCTGGTTTTGGATATTTTCCAATCTCAAATGAATAGTGAATGTAACGCTCCAGTCTGTTCCTTTTTCTGGAAGAACAGAAGAAATATTTTAATGAACATTCTGTTTCAAACGGTTTCAAGATTGGATTCATGTGCAAAACTGTGTACTTTCTGTTTAATGAATCGAATTTAATTTCGTCTCCGAAAATCTCATCTACTTATTTTTACTAGCATTAAAAAGCTGCTTGAATAGTACGCGCCAGTGTGTATCGTATTGAATTGTGAATAAATGATTCGTACTTTTATTCAGACTTCGTCAGTGCTAAATGTTCTGTTTCTTGTTTTATCCAACATGAATGCCAAATGTTCCGCCTTCTTCTGTAAGTTGCAGGACTTTTCATATCTTACTTTATTGTCATTAAACTCTAGAATGTATGACATTATCAATATATTCAGAGATGAACTGTGAATTTGTCTTTTTTTTCCTCGTTGTTTACTGTGTATATATTTAGCAAAAGTATCTTATTTTAGCAAATGAAATTGTCTGTATTTTCCTCGTTGTTTACTGTGTATGTACTTAGCAAAAGTATCTTATTTTAGCAAGTGAAATTTTCATTATGAATATATTCAGAGATGAACTGTGATTTGTCTTTTTTTCGTCGTTGTTTACTGTGGATATACTCTAGCAAAAGTATCTTATTTTAGCAAATGAAATTTTCAGTGTCGAACGGAACACTATAATAAATTATTATAAAACAATAGTGAAAATCTTTTTCTTTGGGGGTGTTCCATCTTCTATTGGATTGGGTTGTGTTCCTTTAAAGAATATTTGTTTGTTTTGTAACAGAGAGTCGCAAAATACACGCACTTTAAAAGGTTAATGTGGGGTTTGTATCGAAGGTATTTAAGTCCTCGTTTCACGACTCCCGAGTAATAAGCTCAGCTCGGCTCGTTTCTCTTTTCATATTTTAATATTTAAAAATATTGATAATCAGAATAAAACATTTTAATATATATACTGAGAGATGTTAATAATGAGAAGATCATGTACATATCTGTTTTGTAATATCATGTTATAAACTATTAGTACTTATTAAAAGGATAGTGGCCCAATTCGTGTCCTATTTGATAACCGTCTGGTCATCAAATCGAATCAAGGCAATAATTGACCATATCTATTTATAGCTTTTATGGTCATTAAACCAAATCGTGGTAATAATTTTTTGCACTAACTATCTATAATATTTTAGTTAAAGTACTTTAATTATCATTAAACCATATCGTGGTAATAATTTGCAATATATTTATATTCTGCGCAAGAAGCGGATTAAAATGGGAAGATGTACGTACTAATACTTCTTCGTTTATATCGATTCTTTCCAATAAAACCTTACGGAGTCGGAGATTCCATTCAAAAAAACTGGCCCTTTAAAGCATCTCGAAATTTGGTCCTGATCGCTTGAAGGTGGAAATTGACGGTTGCCTGTAAAAAAATACCGTCAATCGATTTTTATTGTTGGCCGTAAAAACCATTCGCAAAAATAGTTTTCCAGTAAACTTTAAATCTTGACCTTTTTGGTGGAATTTGACGGTTGCTTTTTAAATACCGAGCATCTTTGAAAATTGGCGGAATTTCACGGTTGCCGGCTACATTGTCAGTCAATCTTTATTTTTGGTCCTAAAAAACGCGATTCCGCCCCCCCAACGCAATTTCTGACAAAACGTTTGGTTATGTCATTTAAGATGAAATGTTTTACAAATTCTTACCTTGTCCAATTCAACCACATGTTCGTTGGAGAAACCAATCCTAGGTGAGTCGGTAGGGAGAAGTAGATAGGAGGTTTAAGTTTTCCTAAGTTTCGGGGCAGGCCTGACCCTCCAAATAGCTGTCAAGACTTTTTAGGTTTCAACTTGAGGGTTTTTTAATTGGTGGTGTCCTATCTTAACTACTTAAGCTATGATGCAATAGATAACCCACTCTGAGCATGATGCAATGGATAGCCCACTAACTATGCAGAGAAAACAAAAATTAATCTCACACATGGTGGTTATACTCTTGTCAAGTTTGAACATGTGCCCCTATCTTAACTACTTTAAGCCATGATGCAATAAACCACTCTAAGCATGATGCAATGGATAGGCCACTAACTATGCAGATAAAACAAAAATTAATCTCACACATGGTGGTTATGCCCTTGTAAAGTTTGAACCTATGCCCCTATCTTAACTACTTAAACCTATGCCCTATCTTAACTACTTTAAGCCATCAAGCCATGATGCAATAAATAGCCCAATATGTAAGCATAATGTAACGTATAGTTCACTAGCACTTGTATAGAAAAATGAAAATGAATGTATATTAGGAAAAAAACATTCCTCTAACACATAGTCGCTCTACCCTTGTCACATTTGAGGTGCCTTGTTTTAACTTGGTGATGTTTTGTCCTAGCTACCAATCCATAATAAACTTGGCGGTGCTTTGTCCTAATTACTAAAACCACAATGCAATTGATATACTAAACCATAATGCAATAGATAGTTCGCTAACAATGCATGCATTAAAATGCTTGGGAAAAAATGCTTGGGTTATGTATAAAGTGAGATGATGATCATTGCCATGTTAAAAGTTGTATTCATGTTTGTTTGGAAATATTCTTTTGGTGTTTTGATAGGTTGGGTGATACTAACATAAATGATGGTTGACATTTAGTTGGTTGGAGTGATGTTGTGGTGATGGTGTGACAAAGCTTAAACTCACATGTTTTAGTGTATTTGTCAAGTGATGCAAGGTTGATGGGACTCGAATGATGCTATTAGATCGAGATGTGTTCACAAGAAGGGAATCAAATTTGCACATATTGAAGATGACTTATATATAAGCATCATTATATCTTTGTTGTTAAAAAGCGTTGAGTCGCATTGTGTTGATTGGGGCAACATCGATCAACTAGTTTGTACTAACTCCACTCTACATTCGTTGAAAATTTTGCTCATCCATATCTAATGCTTGGCGGTAAGCATTGGAAACCTAGGAAGAGTAAGTACAAGGGCACAAAAGTTCGAGGGTCATTGGAAGCTTGAATTGTGTAGAGTTGGTTGACTATTGATTGCCAAGTTGTTCTACCATATGTTCAAAATCAATATCGAAGGGGACATTGGAGTGGAAGCATCCATATATAGTGACCAATGAGTTACTTCGGTGGGGAACTCGACAATAATGGGGTTGATAGTGGGGACTTGAGTGAAAGGGAAAATGCAACAATAAAATAATGCAATCTTTGGGTTATGTTGGGCTCTTATAAAATTTCACATTGAGCCTACTGTTATAATCTTGGATGCTTGGCTCGAAGATGGTAGATGAATGTAGACTGTAGGGCAAGCTCGATAGTGACACTAGTGCTATGGGTAGTATTGATACATTGTTGTTGTTGGTTCTATGCAATGATGTTGGATATTGGGTCATTGATAAGGAGAGGTATGCATTGTTATTATGTTACCCCCTACTAAGTGTGCTCATGTCAATCTAATTTATATGCGACCTTAGTATTCGACATACCAATTTTATAACCAAAGGGGAAACATTGTTGTGGGTGTGCTTGGACATCGTGAAATTATCCAAGAGGGTGTTATCCTCTCCAATGGAATGAAGAAGTTGGTCCAAGGTTGTGTGGTAGTGATTCATTTGGTTGGTAAGAACTTGAAGATGTGTCACATACTCCAGAGGGAAAGGATGTGTATTAGTGAATCAATGTATCCCTAGCTATGGCATCGGTGGCAATGCTTTAACACATTGACGAGCTATTTTGCTACCCTGAAAAAGAGCAACAAAATAGACTTGTACATTAATTGCCAACCCAGGGTTTGAGAGGAACTTGCTAGATGTTGTGCACTATATGTGCAGGATTCAGGTTCATTATATACAACTGGTTTTCTACATGCTCCCATGAAAAGAAAATTACATCACACCACACTTCATAAATCAAGAGTAGCAACAATCCATCTACTTGAATGTTGATCATGCTATTGGAACCCTACTGTCACCAGGACATCTCCTGGCATGACCTAGATACTCCCTGTTTCAATGGATCAAAGCCAAAAGGAAAGTACTCTTGCATAAATGTAAAGGAAAAATAATAGACATGCATTCAACCAAATACTACTCTGATTGTAATAACTGCTTGACAGTGGCAGTGCTTTGGCTTGGATTACCATTCACAAAAGTGTAGTCACAGGTTTTATCTGCCTTTGTCCTCTATGTGTGAAACATGGATATACAATTATTTAATAAGCAAAACTATAAGAATGAAATAAACATGTATTCAAATAAAACATGCATGGAAGAAACTATGTACAATACAAAGTACATGTTCTCATGGAGTGGGCCATGCCTCCATAGGAACAAGGTGCCAGTATGAACTATAACACTATAGATATGCTCAAATCTCAACACTATAGATATGCATCGTCTAGTATGAACTATAACACTATAGAAATTCCAACATAGTCATGAGAGTGAGTCTCTCACATCGACCTCCTAATACAAGTTCTAACCCTCTTATTTATAGACTTCAGGGCATTAAATGAAATATCACAACCTTTTAACTAAATCCTAAATATGTGCTATTAGTTACAAAATATTCTCCAAGGAAATTAATTCCCAATAATCTAGGAAAGTAGTTCCAATATTCTAGGAAGGTAGTTTCATCCTCTTTTCTCATAATAATTAGGTACCAAACTCATAAATGAAGCAATCAATGTGTTGATGCTTCTCTTGATTCCTTTGATAATTGTTAGGTTGAACCTTTGTCTTCTTTAAACTTGAATCTTCACAATCCTCAAATATAACATCATAATGCAAACCCTTTAACTATTAATCCAAATTCTCTAAATAAACTAATTAATCTCTAAAATAATAATCCATCATTCCTTGGTTAGACGTGCGAGTATATGGGAAATAATACGAGTCTTAAGGAAAAATATCAAGGTAAAAAGGTGTTACTACAAGGAGGATGACTGGCTCAAATAGACAAAACATGCATCACACATACCCTTTCCTACTAAAGTATAAGACAGTACTAGCTTATAGTGACGTTGATTTGACATACAACAATTAGATCTATATGTGGGTCGACAATGGAAAAAAAAATGAACAAGGCCCTAACTCGAGGTGCCATTAGAAATGGCATGGCATATGGTGTGTTGGGAAAACATGACTAAGGGTGCACAGTGAGTCCATATGTTTTGGTAGCCTTGGTGATCCACTTTGTGGGTGGTGATTGCAAGATGGTTAGGATAGTGTAGTCGTCCATAGGAAATGAGGGCTAAGGAAGTCTTTTCTTGTAGGGGAAGATGGTCGATGAGGCATTGCATAGTTGGATTTGGTAGAGGACACTGTGATTGGCAATGCGATGGATCGTGTATGTTATTTGTAATACGGAAACACTGTCGATAATTGCATTGAAGATATGTAAATGCTTGAAACTCAGGAGCATGGCATCATGGACTATCATGTGTTGGCCTAGATGGATGACAACATGGTTTCATGTTGAGCAGTGGGTTGCTCAAGTATGCTTGGCTTGGGGAAGGCCACAACGTGCTGCCTATGGTTGGGTGGCAATGATGTAGTGTTGCCTATGGTGAAATGAACACTCTAACATTACATGAGTATATGTTGCTTGGTTTGGGTTATGTCAGGGTATGTCGATTAGGCATATTCTAGGCAATACAAGTGATTGATGGCCATACAAACTAGCAAAATCATGCCAATGCCATGTAGCGACTGAACTTCTTTATTAATATGGGATGCTCAAGTAAAACAAAATATATACCTCCATAACAAAATGTGATTGATAAGAGCTCTATATCATTTAAAGAACTCCTCATTACACTACAGTGGGTATACCTCACCCAATAAAAGATAAATACCAATATTTCTTCTAATCAAATTCTCAATTATTTAACCCTGGTCTCTTTTTTCTTTTTCCCTCTTTAACTTACCCTTGGATTGAGGGGATTTAAAAAGTATTTGCATGACTTATTATAGCAAATCACTCCATTGACTTGAGAAATGATTTGCTTTATAGTTCAAAATATTAATTTAAAAAAAAAATCCATCCATTAAAATCATGAAACGTACTTTGGTCATTAAAATAATTCCACTTTTACTCTACTACTAACGTGATTTTTATGATATCATATGACGTTAAATAATAAAATATACATTCCAAATAACATGTCATGCAATCGTAACAAACATATACTTTAATTAATTATAGATTAATCAACTTAGAGAGCTCACCATTTAGAAAACCTTAATTTTCTTCATAAACATTTAAACTATTTTCGTGTAGAAATAATTGAAAATTGACATGAGTGAACTCAATCTAAAAAAGAAAATGTGCTTCTACGTGGGGTTTAAAAGGGTCTTAAGTTTTAAAGAAAATAATGTCACAATGTGTCACATTTTGATTTGATTTCGAGGTAACTTATTCTACGTGGATATTTTTAATTTTGAGTATTCATATGCCATTAATAAGACAAAGATATGTAAAGAGTACCACGTATGGTGGAATTAATTTATACTATCGAGAGATTTTTAGTAATATAAATTCACTGGTCTTAATGATTTAAGAATCAGAAGTACAATTTGATTTGTTACTTTTGCTTGGTTTGTTTTCTTTCCATACTTTAAAATAAGTAACAAATGATTTTCAAAGAAAATATGAGTGCCTCTCTTTCTAGTTACATTACAGCCCAAACACGGTAAAAACAAAAGGGGATCTCCTTTTCTTGGGGTGTTTAAACTCTACCTTCTTTTTCATTGGGTTATGTTTCTTTAAAGAATATTTGTTTGGTGTAACCAGAGTCGTAGATTGAAATTAAAAGGATTTAGGTGGGCTATGTTCTAGGTGTATGGTGTGGCTTTTTCTTTATGAATATAATTTTTCTTTATCCCAAATAAACCAAAATGTCATATGCATATACATAAAAACAAAACTATAATATGCCTAAGTAAACCAAAATGTCATATGTATATATACATAAAAATAAAACTATGATATGGATTGAAAATAGAGTCCATTCATCTCTAAAAACCTGTTTTGGTGCATTTCAAAACACAAAAGGCATGACCAATCAATCATATTGTCCATGTAAGATACTAATGGCCATCTTATAGATATCTTATGAAGATATCTTTATTTGATAAAATTCACTCTAACAGTCAAACTGGTTGTATATATTGTTGCTGGTTAATTAAGTTAACATAGTATCTTTTGAGGGTATATTTAAAATTGATGGTATATAGCTTAATGTAAGATACTAATGGCCATTTTATAGATATCTTATGAAGATATCCTTATTTGATAAAATTCACTCTAACAGTCAAACTTGTTGTATATATGGTTGCTGGTTAATTAAGTTAACATAGTATCTTTTGAGGATATATTTAAAATTGATGGTATACAACTTATCACCATCTTTTTCTTGTCCCTTTTCTATTGACTATGCTTTTCTTGCCCCTTTTCTCATCCATATAAAAATATTCAATGTAGATTTTGATTGTTTCAACAACATCTACATTAGTTATTTCTGTTTTTCCATTTACAATAATGACATCCACCTTTTCTAAGAATTATCTAGGCATTCTAGTTATGAGGTTCAACTTGATAGAATTACCTTTTGCATGCCCACTCCTAAGAGCTAGCTTTTCATAGTCTATCATAGACTCATTGAATTCTTTTAAGCTAGTTAATTCAAATTCCATTAACATTCTAAGGTCTTTGTCATTTGTTATTTTCTTCTAGAGTCCAAATGTTGTTACTATTGTCTTTTTGAGAGCATCTAAATATGTAATCCGTTCCTTTAAAATGGATTTTCTTTTATTGGTGGAATATTTCCAATTGCTTTTGTCTTGCAGATTGGGAGTTTTAGTAGCCATGACATTAATATACCCTTGAATTGTACAATGGCTATGCCAACAATTTCTTCATCACTGATGTGATGTCATTGTTAGAGGACACAAGAAGGCATTTATTTGTCCATTCTTGCAAATTTCTTACTCTCTGATTTGTAGACAACTCATTAAAAAACATAGGTAGATTTAAAGAAGATTTTAGTTGTAGTTTTATAGACTTTGTTTTTGGATTTCTCTAGTGGTGGCTTCTACCTTTTTTTTTAACAGAAACCGGAGAAGAGATAATATTTATAAAAGAGTTGTGCACAACCATTCATTGCAAAATGGAGAGCTTCATCCTAAGCTCTGTAATTTTATGAAGAGATGAAAACAAAACTTGTTCCATTTCATTTCTATCCGATTTTCTTTTATACTTCCTAGAAAATTCAAAAGCATAGGAGGGATAAACCCTTACAAATTGTCTGTTAAGCAATACACAAAAAAAATAAAACTGAAAGAGACAGAGAATCGCTCTAGAAACCCTTGCAGACCCTACCCTTGCAATTGGACTGAAGCTTCATCCACTGGCAGTGCGTCTTCATATGGGAACTCCTGGCAATGACTAAATTGGGTTATTTTTTCCATCTTCAGCTCTTCATCCTTGATGACATCCACGGTTCCCATAAGCTCAAACAAGTTTCTCTCCAGGTCGTCAATTCGAGAGTCTTAATAGGTGAGTTGTTGGGATATGTATTTCATATCCTCCGTTGTTTCTTTATTTTCCTTCAGACCAACATAGTCAGTCTTGTAAACCTTCCTAAGATTCAGTTTAAAGTCTTCAGCACTAGCCTTCAAATAAGACATGGCCTCCCTAATTCCTGCCATTTCTCTGGGATTCTAGATACTTCTTGAAGGCTCGTCGAAATGAAGAAAGAGGGTTTTGGTCAGGCTCTGCTCCCACTTGTTATCTTCCTCACAGTTCAAGGGAATAAGGGATAGACCTCCCAAATATTTCCAAGCTGCTGTGTTTGGAGTACTGATTGCCCTTTCGCCTCTACCTTATTGAAATTCATAAAGCAGTACATCTTGTTCAAGCGTGGGCCAAGAGAGGTAGAGTCTTGGACAAGACTCCCCATAAATGCATCATCCAGGCTTTCGTCAAGAGGCAAGGTGTTGTTAGGACAACACACATGCATTGACGCCATCATATTGGGGGTCTTCCCACTATGACATAAATTCGAATGGGTTGAACACTTGTTGGTGGGACTTTGAGTCCTAGGGGATAGGAGTGAGCCTTTGCAAACCATCCTGATTGATTACCTTTCCTAGACCAATTTTTACACCTTTGTTTGCAAGGTGGTCTGATGTTCCATTTTTTTCTCTTAGAATGTGAAGATAATTGACCTCATGAGAGATATTTAGTAAGCCAATTATTGGATGAATCCTTCTGCACCACGGGGATCCTTTGGGGTAACCATTCCTCATTTTTTGGATGACTTGTCTTGAATCTCCAAAAACCAAAAGCTTGCCGATGTTTAACTTGGAGACTATTCCAGGCTATGAAGTAAAGCAAGCCATTCAACTACATTGTTGGATTTCTCCCCTAGTCCCCAGGCATAAGAGTTGACTATTTTTCCTCCAGGGTTATAGATGACCCCCCCGCACCTTCCTCCCCTGTAGTGGTGGCTTCTACCTTGTAGAAGCATGAGAATGTATCTACTTTAGGGACTATTGTCAAATGATGTTTTTTTTTTCCAGATCCCTAATTTCCTCAAGTAGTGTAGCAAGTTGATCCACTTTTGTTTGGATGGAAGCATCTTACATTTGAATTTATTTCATCATGGTACTATATACTTTTAAAGTTGGAATAAAAAGTATTTATAGTATCATATATTTGGTTTACTCTATATGAGATAGATTTGCATGCTATCTCAATTCCACTAGGGCTAGATTTTACTTTGACTAAAATGGATCCAATGTGTGCTACATGGTGTCCTACAGTCTATTTTGTGTTATTAGTTGATTAATTTATGTTGTGTTGTGGATATCCATTTGTTGTGCCAGTGTAATATGCCCAGTTTTGACTTGGAATGTACTGAATCAAAATTATGTAAATGATGTAAATATGATAGTAAGGATTCCTAGTGCGGAGTTCAAGGCCAAGGCCTAACTAGTGAATGGCTAGGAATGCATGATGTGAAATTTTTTAATTGGACTATATGGTTGGCTTGCCATGCTAACTCGAAATCTATGTAAATACTATGTTGGAAAATGATAAAAATGGTCCAACATGGTTGTGTAAAGAGCACTAGAGGGGCTATGATTCCACTATAGGGGAAGAGGAAAAGGGGGGCCTATGAGGGATTAAATCCTCAATTTCCAAGTATCAACCTTAGAGCTCATCCAATCGCTTCCATGTGCTTTAAATGAGTCAATTATTTCCTTTTGACTAAATCCAGTCATTGAATGCATGTGTGAGGTTTGTGGGAAAGGTCCTTTCATGTAGTTATGGGAGCAAGGGGGTCAATGTACTTTTATGTTAGTTATGACAGTTGAAAGAGTCCTTTCTTCTATGTTCATAAGTTATGTTAGTTGTCTTTTCATCGTTCTCTTCGATTCTTTGGAGTCAACCATTCATATCATCATTATTGTCATGCATATTCACACTAGGTAGAGCTTCCTATTGCTGTTCATTACTATGATCAAACTTTGCATTACCTAGAAATTCGAATTGGGAAATAGAGCTACAAATTTGAGGGAAAAAGAGATGTCTATAGGTGAGCATGGAGGTTGGACAAGCTAAGAATCTTTACCCATTGATATTTATTACTTCTGCATGCTTGAGAAGCTATTAATTAACACTACAAGAGGTTCTCCAACAACATACAACAAATTGGGCTCTTACTGCACACACTGGTAAGCACTGTAAGGGTTAGATTTCCCAAGGGAACTATGGATCAATGAAGGGATATTCCTTCCTTGTGTTGTGTGGGGCAGTTTGAAGGAGTGTCGTGGCTGTGATGGATGAGTGATATTCTTATGGATCTCTAGATGAGCATTTGGCTAAGCATTGAGAGAAAATTGGGTTGTGGGATGAGAGAGAGAAGCTTGTAGGTATTTCCTTCACCCTGGTGGACTCATAGGTCAGCTTGGGGGTGGCCTCTCAGCAAAAATAGTATATGTTGTACAAGGTTCCTAAGATTGGGCGGAAAATTACTCTTACAAAACAAGTTGCTTGGATCTTCTTTATTTAAAGATAAGTATTCTCGTTGTATTTGATATTCAATGATTTTATTTTATGCCTGTGATGATTATGCTTGTATATGCATACTATGTGTGTGTGAGTGTGCATAGAAATTTATTTCCATTGTGTTTTACAATTATACACTTGCACATAAATATTTATAGTTTATGAATTCGTAATATGGCAAAGAGACAAAATTTAGAAGCTTAGAATTCATAAATTCCCCCTCCGTTGGTTAAATAGATGGATGTGGATGTGACAACCAATTACCTTGTTTTTTTCTAACAATAGTTGTCCTTTTCATTTGAATAGGATGACTAATTGGTATTGCATTTTCTAATCTCTTGTTTCTTTCTCTTCTCCTAATTGCATGTTAGGCCAAGAGGCTATTCCACAAGGTCTTTCTGTCTCTAACCTTGGAAACAAAGGCATAAAATTGTGGGGGGACCACCTTTAGATCCTACAATTTTCTATCTGGAGAATGGATTTGGAATCTCTTCTTCTTTTGGTATGGGTCGAAGAGGGGACTGAATCTGATCAATGTATGGCATAAATTTTACTACTAAGTTAATTTTTTTTTCGAGTTGTCTTGGGATTTAGGGACAATCTATCACTAATATATTTTTTATTTCTTAATGTAAATGGTCAATATTTTCCTTGTTAATGCATTCTTTCATTACAAGGGTATTATCAACAATGTAACCCTACATGTCAATTGTCCTTCCAAATGAAATCAAGTTTTATCCCATCATTGGTATTAGATCATGGTTTCAATCTTGATGACAATGAAGTAGTATGCACCCTAACTTGGAACTTGTCGGGAATTACCACCCTTAGTTTAATATATCTATGATTTGCACACACTATATTAATAAATAATTCCACCAATTCAATATTTTTATATTTCTAAATGATATTTATGTGTCTTTCTTTTATACCATTTGAAACAAAAATGGCTTACTTGTACTAGGGGACATATCATTCTTGCGGATATATTCATGTACGAGCTCTAACCCTTGTTCTTCTTAGGAGCCAATATATTGGAAGATCAAGTAGTTGTTGATAGATAAGAATATCATATTTTGGTTATAGGTTGAAGGATTTAAGCCAAATTTTTTGAAATCTTAAACCACTTATCTCTAAGGTGTAGGTTGGTGAGCTTCTAGAGTCATTTCTATGTCTAGTTTGGATACAATATGCACCTCCTGGATAGGTTGTTAGGATATTTAGATACTTAGGAGTTAGTTAAAATCAGCTTGGTCTAATGTGTTTTTAGGTAAAGTGTGTTTCTTAAGTATGCATTTATACTTATGTAATCTAATTATCACAATACATTTAAGACATAAAGTGATCTAATTGTTCATCTTCTACTTGATACTAATAGCTATATTGATCTATGGCTTAGCACCCAATTAGTCCATGATATCTCTTTAAAGAGAATGGAGGGCCATTTGCTGATGATCAATTGTGAGAAATTCATATGTAAAATATTTTCCTTTTGCATTAATATATTCAATGAAGTGATCACATTGGTTGGGGCCATGGACTGCTTTCCTCTTTGAGTTTTTAACCACGTAGTACATTGGTTTGTCATACTTTGGTTCTTTTTTTGTGAATGATTACTTGTGTTGTATTTGTGTGGAAATACCCTATTTTGTTGAACATGGTATGAAAGCACTTATGAAGACCCACTCCCATTGTAAATCAATATCTTGAACTTATGTCATTGAATGCATTAAATTATTTTTGAATTTTTGAATTTTTATGCATTTCTAAGTTGAGCGAGTTGCTCCATTTCACTCATAGTGTTGCTTTCAATTGTAAACACTATTTGTTTCACTCAAAAATGTTTTTGGTTTCCCAAGATAAAACCATTTTATTATATCCAAAGGTATAATGTTTTCATTATGATTTTTAAATCTTTCTCGTGATGTTTATATATTTCAGTTTGGTGTTTTTGTTTATATTCCCAATTATCTCCCTTTCTACCCTATGTATGCTCTCTACCACTTGCTTTGTGTGAACTTGAGAATTTAAAAACGAAGTAGAACACATGTTATTTTCTACATATGCTCTTTTCCATGCTCCTTACGTGAACTCAACAAAACTGAAAAATAGAGAAAAATTGCATTTGTTTTGGCAAGCTAACCAAGAACTAACCCTAAGCTCAAAATTTTTGGATTCAGATTTTTTGTTGTTTTTGTGTGTGGTTGCGTTGAAGTGTTTTGCAAGAAAAAATAAGTTTTTTGTGGGTAAGCATACATTTCAAGGCAATGAGTAAAAAAATTTCCCTCATCGTTCATAACATTTTTTCTATATATTTTGCATTAGTTCACTTAGTTGAAAGTCCCTTTATTAAATAAGAGATCTTGAGTTCAAGTGTTTTTTTCATTAAGTTACTTTAAAAGAAGTTCATGCAACTTTATGTTTTCGCGTAACTTTATTGTAAATCAGGTGAGGAAGAATTGCTAAATTTTATACTGAAATCTCAACCAAAGATTGAGGGGTAGGAAGTTGCTCGACCAACGACTTCATGAAGTGGGTAAAGTGCATTTCACTTATTTTATAAAAGTGGATAACTATAAAGTAACTTTAATATTCTTTTTGAAGTTATTTTTTACGTGAAACTTTAATTTATAAAGTAACTTTATTGAAAAGTTGTTTCTCGCTTATTTTATAAAAGTGTATGACTTATTTTATTGTAAAAAAAACTTATTTTTAAAAGTGAGATTATAGGCAAAGTTCAAGAAGGAAGGATTTTTTTTATAAAACTAAACAGCCTCATTGTGCATCCTTCACCATGTGTACCAACCTCTACCTGACATGTGGAACTTTGGTTACTTTTTATGCATTTCTTAAAAAATACGTAACTTTGACATCCAAAGTCCATTTCGTGTTGTTGTTTTTGAAATTGCCTATTTTTTGAGAAATTTCCATCCAGACTATTTAATTTATTCTTTTGAACCCATCATACTTGCATATTATAATATGTCTATTCCAAGTGATCTCTTTCTCATCGATTCAAACTACTTCTCACGGAAATTGGGCATGGATGATTTACTATGAGCTAGAGGACTTTACTGAGTTACCTGGTGAACATAATTTTCCCTTCTCAATGCATTAGAGAAATCCAAATGGAAGAATGAAAATGATGAAGCACATATATTAATCAATTTTTTTTATCTGTATTGATATTTAGTTTCACTTTTAAGGATTTGATACTGTAGATGCAACATGGAAATTTTTTGGCAACCATGTATGGTAAACACAATGAGATTCGAGGCCACCAACTTGAAAACCATTTAATTTCTTTAAATCTCGAGGATTCCTCTTGCATTGAAAATTTTATATCTAAGTTCAAAACACTTAGAATTTTTACTTGTAGAATGTAAAATAATCAAGACAAATGACTAACCCCATATTCTAATATTTCTAAGCTTGGCACTACTTGTTCTATTTTTGTATCTACTTTTCACTCCACCAAAGAATCTTCTCTTTTGAATCCTTTTTTGATTCTTTCATTAGAAATCAAGATAGGCTCTTTTATCTTGGAGTTATATACACTACAAGTACATCTAACAAAACCTTAGTGGCGCAATAAAAGGATAAATACAAGAATTTGAAGAATAACTTGCTTGGAACAATAAACAAATCAAGTCTCCCAAACCCTCTCAACCAACTCCTCCTCCCAATGGTGATAAGAAAATTAATCAAAAGGAAAGAATATTGAGGGACATTGTAATTTTTGTGGGAAAGATAATCATATGGAGTTTAAGTGTTTCAAGAAAATGGAAGCCTTAGAAGAAACAATGAAGGAGCATAACATCAATCTTGATTCTTCTTCTTATAAGTCTTCATCTCATGGACATGCACTTTCTTCTTTTGGTTTTTCCTTCAATGCATCATCTACTTTTTCTTCTAATGAGTGGATTATTGAATCTAGATAATCTTATCATATGGCTAAGGATAAAGACATTTTTCTCCTCTCAATGAATATTACACCAAACAAATATTTGTGGGTGATGATAAATCTCTTAATATTGTAGGGTCTAGAATAGTTCAACTAGACGATGGTAATTTCAATGATGTATTATGTGTTCCAAGCATTTCTTGTATTGATATAAAAAATATTACAAGAAAGGATCACTTGAACAATCGTAGCGGAAGAGGCCCCTGCAGTTGTCCGAGGGAGGGTCTGATGGTTCTCCTGACAATCTTCTGATTCTTTGGCCACGCATCACAAGAAGATGATCTCAAAAAGGTGAGAAAGAAGTGGAAAGAGGCCAACTCCAATCTTGGCGAAAATATAGTAGAGTAACGGATTGAGAAAATGGAATGGATTTGTGTATGGAATGAGGGACCTTGGTGTCTCTTTTATAGACAATGATGAGAGTCTAGGGTTGAGTTTTGGGCTCTAGATTCATCATTAGAATGAAGCCACGTAGAGACTCGTGCCCATTTCATTTTCTTTTTGTCGAACATGAAGTAGAGATAGATGAAAGACAAATTGGAGGTTGGGTCACACTTTTTTGTGTGTTTTTGAGTGACTTGGGTCACTCAAATTGAGGGATTATGAGTGACCTGGGTCGCTCTTATCGAAGAATTAAGGGAGACCTATCTTGTAAATATATTTTTGAGGGTTGTCTTTATTTTTTGGGGTTTTTGGCTGATTTTCCAAGGTCAAATGGATATAAATGAGGTGGAATGATGATATATGAAGGTGAGGGTGTTGATGACATGTCAAGTGAGCAAATTTTGGTTGTTAATATATTTCCTCCTGATGTGTTAGGTTAGGAGCTCATCATATGGTTGACATACATCATAGGATTCTCTTGTGGTTTAGGAGATGAGTGTGACAATGGCACATAGAATGGAGATCGCTTCGAGGATAACTCACCTTCTGATGGGGATACAGGGCCCCTTACCTGCAGATATAATGGTGCATATAATCTCAAATGTATTGGACGAGGTGGGCATTCCCATGCTTGTATCAATGTCTCAAATATAACAACAAGATCTAGACCCAGTGGAGGTAGATCAATACATGAATAATCATTGTGTACATCATAAGTGTCCAGAAAGGACCCAAGTCAAAAAGTACATAAGCATGGTCCAACCATGGTTGGTCCGAAGAATTGATATTAGAACAATGACATTCTGGAGGAATGCGGGATCACAATAACTTATGCTCTATTGGTATTGAAACGAGTCCAACAAACTAGGATGACTCAAACAACTAAAAGCATGAATCAAGTAAGCTCTAGGCACTGCATCTATAACTGAATACAAAAGGAAGCATGCAACTGGGGCTCTCAAAACCCTTTCGCCAATGCAGCCTAGATATCGCGAGAAATATATAACTGGAAAAGACTCCTCCAAGGATGGGAGTTTTTTTGGGGGGGCTTGCCGTACTAATTCACACATGAGAATCACTGGAAATATTTTAGGTCAACTTTTTTTTTGATTACTTTCTTCATGGAATTCTTATCCATAAAAAATCTTTTGGGTCAACTTTGTTTTCAATTATTTTCTCCATGGACTTGTTTACTAGATTTTAATTGGAGTTTTTTAGACTTTGTTTTTGGATTTCTATAGTGGTGTCTTCGATCGTGTAGAAGCTTGGGAATGTGTCTACTTTATGGATTGTTGTCAAATTTGTTTTTTCAAATCGCTAATTTCCTTAAGTACTGTAGCAAGTTGATTCACTTTTGTTTGGCTGGAAGCATCTACCATTTGATTTTATTTAATCATGGTACTATATACATTTTTAAAGTTGGAATTGGAATAAAAAGTATTTATAGTAGCGTCTATCTAGTTTGCTTTATATGAAATAGATTTGCATGCTATCTCAATTCTACTAGTACTAGATATTACTTTGGCTATAATAGAGCCAATAAGTGCTACATGGTATCCTACATTCTATTTTGTGTATTAGGTGATTAATTTATGTTGTGTCATGGATATCCATTTGTTGTGCTAGTTACATTTTTTTTCTTACACAATAGTTGTCCTTTTCTTTTAATAAGATGACTAGTTGATATTGTACTTTGTAGTCTCTTGTTTCTTTCTCTTCTCCTGATTGCATGCTAGGCCAAGATGCTATTCCACAAAACCTTTATTTTTGTAATCTCGGAAACAAAGGCATAAAATTATGGAGGGACTGCATTTGGATCCTACAATTTTCTATCCAGAGGATGGATTTGGAATCTCTTCTTCTTTTGGTATTGGTCGAAGAGGGGGCTAAATGTGATCAACATATGGCATACATTTTACTACTAATTTGCTTTTTTGTTAATTGTCTTGGGATTTAGGGACAATCTATCACTAATAGACTTTTTATTTCTAAATGTAAAATGGTTGATATTTTCCTTATTAATGTATTGTGTCAATTACCCTTCCAAAAACCAAGTTCTATCCCATTACTGGTAATAGATCCTAGTTTTGATCTTGTTGACAATGAGGTAGTATGTACCCTAACTTGGAACTTGTCGGAACGACCACCCTTAGTTTGATAGATATATGATTTGCACACACTATTAATAAATCATTCCACCAATTTTATATTTTTATATTTCTAACTTAGATTTATGCATTTTTTTTATCTTTATTTTATATCATTTGCAAACAAAAAGGTATCTATGATTTGCACACGCTCTATTAATAAATCATTCCACCAATTTTATATTTTTTATATTTCTAACTTAGATTTATGCAATTTGGTATCTTTGTTTTATATCATTTGCAAACAAAAATGGCTTACTCGTGCTAGGGAACATGCCATTCATGAGGATATATTCATGTACTAGCCCCAACCCTTGTTCTTCCTAGGAAACCAATATATTATAAGATCAAGTAATTGTTGAGAGATAAGGATACCATATTTTGGTTAGGTGTAGAAGGATTTAAGCTCACATTTTTGAAAGCTCAAACCCCCTATCACTAAGGTGTAAGTTAGTGAGTTGCTAAAGGAACTCCTATGTCCACTTTGGATGCAATATGTACCTCATAGATAGGTTGTTAGGACATTTAGATACATTAGGAGTTAGTTAAGATCAACTTGGTCTAAGGTGTCTTTAGGTAAAGTGTGTTGCTTTAGCATGCATTAATATGCATTTATACTTATGTAATCCAATGGTCACAATATGTTCTAGACATAAAGTGATCCAATGATTCATCTTCTCCTCGATGCTAATGGCTATATTGATCTACGACTTAGCACCCAATTAGTCCATGATAGCTAAATTAATAGCATGGAGGGTCATTTGTTGATGATCATTTGTGAGAAACTCATGTGCAAAATATTTTCCTTTTGCATTAATATATTGCCTCAAGTGGCTGTGTTGGTTGGGCCGTGGTCTGTTCCCTCTTTGAGGGTTTAACCACGTACTACATTGGTGTGCCGATATTTGATCTTTATTTGTGAACAATTACTTAAGTTGTTAGACCTGTGTGAAAATACCCTATTTTGTCGAACATGGTATCAGAGAACTGATGAAAATCCACTCCCATTCTCAATCGAGATGTTTAACCTTTGTCATTGCATGCATTAAATGATTTTTGGATTATGCTATTTTTTATGCATTTCTGGGCTAAATGAGTTACTCCATCGTACTTAGAATGATGCTTTCAATTGTAAACACTCTTTATTTCATTTGGAAAGGTTTATGGTTTCCCAAGACATGGCCATTTTATTAGATCCAGAGGTATAATGTTTTTGTTACATGACCATTTTATTATATTCCCAGTTTTCTCATTTTCCAACCTACATATACTCTTTGTTGCTTTCTTTGTGTGAACTCTACAATTTAAAAACAAATGAGAACACGTTTTATTTTCTTTGTATGCTCTTTGCCATGCTCCTTGTGTGAACTTAGAAAATCATAAACATAGAGAAAACTTTCATTTTTTTGGGTAAGCTAACCAAGAGCTAACCCCAAGCTCAAAAGTTTTGGATTCAATTTTTTTTATTCCTTTTATGTGCAAATGTGTTGAAGTGTTTTGCAAGAAAAAGTAATCGTTTTGGGGGTAACCATAGATTTCAAGGTGATGAGTACAAACCATTTCTCATCATTCATAACATTTCCTATATATTTTGCACTAATTCACTTGGTTGAAAGTTACTTTATTAAATAAGAGGTCCTACGTTCAAATGTTTATTTTCATTAAGTTACCTTTTAAAAAAGTTCATACAACTTAAGTTATCATTTAACTTTGATTGTAAAGTGCATTTCACTTATTTTATAAAAGTGAATCACTATAAAGTAACTTTAATATTCTTTGAAGTTGTGTTTTGCACGAAACTTTAGTTTATAAAGTAATTTCATTGTAAAAATGTTTCTCACTTATTTTATAAAAGTGGATCAATGATTTTATTGTAAAAAATAACTTATTAGCAAAAGTGATCTTATATGCAAAGCTAAAGGAGGAAGACATTTTTTTAACTTAGCAACCTCATTGTGCATCCTTTAACACAAGGACCAACCTCTCCTTGGCATGTGAAACTTTGGTTACTTTTAATGCCTTTCTTCAAAATGACATAACTTTGACATCCTAAGTCCGTTTTCTATGTTGTTGTTTTTTAAATTGCCTATTTTTTGAGAAATCTCCATCGAGACTATCAATTTTTGTGTTTGAAGCCATCATACTTACATATTATAATATGGCTAGTTCAAGTGACCTCTTGCTTATCAGTTAAAACTACTTCTCATGGAAATATTGTATGGAGTATTTACTAAGAAGTAGGGGACTTTACTGAGTTACCCCATAACGATAATTTTCCCTTTTTGATGCATTAAAGAAATCCAAATGGGATAATAAAAAAGATGAAGCATGTGGATTAATTAGAATTTCCATCTCTGGTGATTTTCAGTTTCATTGCAGATGCAATATAGAAAAACTTGGAAACTGTGTTTGGTAAGAACAATGAGATTCAAGGCCACCAACTTGAAACCGATTGATTGCTTTAAATCCCAATGATTTCTCTTGCATTGAAGAATTTCTTTCTAAGTCCAAAACACTTAGAATTTTACTTGTAGAATGTAAAATAATCAAGACAAATGACTAACTCATATATGCTATTCTTTCTAAGATTGGCACTACTTATTCTATTTTTGTATCTACTTTTCAACTTATTAGTCAAGGTGCTATTTATAGAAATCCTTCTTTCGAAGCCTTTTGTGATTCTTTGATTAGAAATCAATATAAGCTTTTGCATCTTGGAGTGATCAACACTGTAGGTACATATAACAAAAACTTAATGGCGTGATAGAAGGATAAATCCAAGAATTTGAAGAAGCAACACCCTTGCAACAATAAACAAATCAAGGGTTCTAAACCCTCTCAGCCAACTCCTCCTCCCAATGGTGATTGGGGAAATCAATCAAAAGGTAAGAATACAGTGAAACATTGTAATATTTTTGGGAAAGATAGTCATATGGAGTCTAAATGTTTCAAGAAAATGGAATCCTTAGAAGAAACAATGAAGAAGCATAACATCAATATTGATTCTTCTGCTTATAACTCTTCATCTCAGGGACATGCACTTTCCACTTTTGTTTTTTCCTTCAATGCATCATCTATTTTTTCTTCTATGAGTGGCTTATTGATTCTAGAGAATCTTATCATATGGCTAAGGATAAAGCCATTTGATTCTATGAGTGGTTTCAATTTGATTGGTGTTTGTCCCTCCCCTCTGGTCCTGACTTAGAGGAATGGGAGGATGAGTTTGGATGGTGTGTCAAAGAGGCTTGACCATTTTTTCAACTATGAACCTATTTCAAAAGTTGTATGTAGATACCGTTATTGGCCCATACATTCTGGCATTTTGGATCATACTCCTATTTGTCTTCAGCTGGATGTGGAGTCTTCTTGCACTTTCCCTTCAAGTTTAATCATGTTTGGCTTGAAGATCCATCATTTTATGCCCTTGTCAAGGATTATTGGAATGGATTATTGAGGACAATGATTGCTCTACCATGGAAAAACTATATGGTGAGATTAAGGGGTTGAAACAAAAAGTGATTGAATGGGAAGCCAAAAAGAAGAAGGAATAGTTCAAGTACCTATGAAAGGTGGAGGAAGCTATAGTATCCCTCTACTCTAGTAATGCTTATGGGATATTTTCTAAGGAGGAAAAATGCAGGTTGTTGGAGTTAGAAGCCAGGAAAATTCAGTTGCTTAAAATTCAAGAACGAACCTGGCGTCTTAAGAGTTGTGCTATATGGCTTAGTCTTGTTGATGCAAACCCAAAGTTTTTTCATAAATATGCAAGCTATAGAAGAAACCTAAATGCAATCTGGGACATTCAAGATCAGGATGGTTCAACTTTACACTCTTAGAAGGATTTGGAGAATGTAGCTGTCTCTTTTTTCTCAGATATCTTTAGGGATCCCAAGCGGGTCAATCTATCTGAACAATTCAAGGTAATTCAAAATATTCCCTACTTCTTTTCTAAAAAAGAGGGGCTCCAGGTTTACAGAGAGGTGACCCTGGATGAAGTGGAGGAAACTTTAAAGTCTATTGCCAAGGACAAAATACTAGGACTAGACGAGTGGACAACTGAATTGTTTTTTGCTTTTTTGGATCTGATGGGAAAGGATATTTTGCAGGTTATTGAGGAATCCATAATCCATGGTTCAATCTCAAGGGCTCTCAATTTAACTTTTTTATCCCAGATTCCCAAAAGTCCAAACCCTCTTCTTTTGATGAATTATGGCCTATCGCCCTATGCAACCTGATTTATAAGCTCATTACCAAGATCATTGTTAACCTTCTTAAGCCTAAGTTTAATGAGTTTATATCACCAGAACAATTTGGTTTTTTGGATAAAAGTCAGATTCTTAACGCGATCGGTGTTTCTTAGGAATGCTTACATTTGATTAAACTTAAGAAGATGCATGCTTTAGTACTTAAAATGGACCTATCGAAAGCCTATGATAAAGTAGACTAGGGATTTATCCGTCTTGCTTTGATTCATATTTGTCTGCCAATATCCGTGGTGGAATGGACTATGGCATGTGTAACCTCGACTCCGTTTTATGTCTTAGTAAATGGTTGTCCCTCGCCTTTCTTCAGGAGTACAAAGGGATTGAGGCAGGGCTTCCCTCTCTCTCCTATTCTATTCTTGTTGGTGGTGGGATGCCTCAGTAGGCTCATTGGCCAGGCTAAACAAAATAATCTTTTATCTGGGGTGAGAGTGTATGTTATTCACCATATCACTCATCTTCTTTTTGTTGACGATGTGTTGTTATTTGGCATCGATACAGTCAACGAATGGGTTAATATGCGTGACACAATTCATCTCTTTTTATTTGCTTCTAGCATGGAGGTAAGTCCTCTTAAGTCTTGTTTCTTTTAGCATGAGATTGAGGATTCAGTTATGGGACAGATTTTACAGGTCCTTCGTTACAATGTCAAGCCTCTAGTGGAAGGCTTCAATTATTTGTTTTTTTTTTCTCAAAGCTAAATAACTATTTGAATTCGGATTAGAATTGGTTGATTAAGAAGGTGGAAAACAAGATTGGATGTTGGGTTTTTAAGTGGCTCTCTTTAGGGGGAAGACTCACGATACTAAAATCTGTCTTGGATAGTACTCCGGTGTATTGGTTCTCACTAGCTAATATACCGATGTCTATTATCATTGCCTTGAGGAATATCAATGATTCAATTTCTTTGGTCTGGTAGCTTGGAAAGGAAGAAATTTCACTTGACTAATTAGCAGAGTATCTCTCTTCCTAAATATAAAGGCGGGGTGGGGTGTGAAACATCTCTTTTGGTTATGCGATGCTCTCAGGGTCAAGAGTTTTTGGAGGGGTCTCTTTGGTCAGGGCCTCTAGAAGGATATCCTCCATGCCAAATATCTAAAAAATATCCCAATAGTTTTATGGATTAGGTCTTTTAACAAGCTCATTCACTGAGCCTCGAATTTCTGGTAGGTGTTCATGAAATTTGATCAGTGGCTAGGGTCAATTGTTTCCTGGAAGGTGGGTAATGGGAGGATGGCTTACTTGGGAACTGACCCCTTTGTTGGGGGTGAATATTTTTTAGGATGTCTCCTCGGCTTATTGAACAATTAAATGCTTTGGGCATTTTTTGGATTGGCACAAGCTAAAAATGTGGTTGAACATGGTTCTTCTTATTGGCTTAGTGCAGAGGCCTTGAGTCTGACCGGAGACATGGTTGTTGAATGGAACTTTTTTGTACACGGGATATTGGTTTGGTCAAAGTACATGAACAATGGACATATGTAGGAAAAATATTCCTATGGAGTTATGATGGATGAATTGCGGACTCCAGTGGCCAGTTGGTGGCATAAACAATTATGGAAGTGGAACGTGCCGAAAAATATTAAGTGTTTCATATGGCTTTGCTTGAATTCTCTCTTGGGATAATTTGTTTCCTAGAGGGTTCGCAGGTCCTAATTGCTGTTATTTGTGCAAGAAGGGAGCGGAATCAGTCAATCATCTTTTTGCCCATTGCAACTTGTCTAAAGCTGTTTGGACTAATGTTAGGATGGCTCTGCACATAGATCATGAGTAGAAACTCTCCACCTTTGAAGACTCATTATTGGATTGGGTTTCTCACTGTTCTTCTTATAAGGAACTTCCATGTTTCATTTCCTGGATTATTTGGAAAGGCAAGAATAGACATATTTTTGATGAAGTGGAGGTGAATCTACAGGTTATTTGTCTTGAGATCTTAAGTTTCTCCAAAGTATTGCTTAAGCTGTGTCCTCTGAAGCAACCTCGCCTTGTGCTTGTTCTCGAGTTCCCCACCGAGGCGATAGTGGGGTTCTTCGATGGGGTTGCGTCCCTTTCTCAAGGGGGCTGTGGCATGGTTTTGAAAGTTAGCGAAGACCGTCTGTTTTTTATGTGGTTGGTTTGTGGCCAAGGAACAAATTCGAGAGCTGAGTTGTTGGCCATGTGGGCCTTGTTATGGTTTTCTCATCATAAACAATTCTCTACTCTTCATGTTTTTGGAGACTCAAAGGTCGTGGTTGAATGGGACTATGGCGGATCAAGACTTCATGTGGCATCTCTTGAGAATTGGTGTGGTAGAATTTTGTTGTTGAAGTCCCACTTTACATGCCTATCGGTTTCACATATTTACAGGGAACATAATCAAATGACATACTTGTTGTCAAAATGTGGAGTGGGCTCTCCCAAGGGTGTTCTCTTTTTTGAAGAATTCATTGACTCACTTAAGGTGGATGAGGGCTCTCATTTTATTTTCTAGATGAATGATAGCAAGGAAGAGCTAGTACAAACTTTGATGTGTTGCTTCAATCTTGATACAACTGTTTTTGCTTCTTATTATTATGCTCATAACTTTTTTAGCTGGAAGTTTGGATGTGTATGTGTTTCTTTTAATGCCATTTTGAGGCAAATGCACAGGTTGTTGTTGTAATTGCTCTTTTTTCAAGTGTGATATGATCCTTTTTTACTTTGAAGCAAAATGGATCACCTATTTCCATATGTAAAATAACTTTGATTCTATCTTGAATAACAAGTTATTGATTTTTTTTTCTTTCACAACTCCCGAGTAATCGACTCGTGAAAATTTGGTGGTTGTCTTCTCTTTTAATATTTTATAATCAGAATAAAACATTTTAATATACTGAAATGTTAATAATGAGAATATAATGTACATATCTGTTTAGTAATATCATGTTATAAATTGTCAAGGATACGGTGGTCTGTTGGTGAGGATAGATGGATTTCATTTCGTCCACCTACGTTCAGTTCCAAATTGAGACATCTTCTGGCTTGGATTTGCTCCCATAAAAAAAAAATCATGTTATAAATTATTATTAGTTATTAAAAGTCACTACTTTGCATAAGTGGCCAAATTTTTCTTTTCATTTGATAACCGTCTTTCTTTAACTGTTCATCAAATTGAATCAAGGAAATAATTGACCATATCTACTTATAATTTTTTATGGTTATTAAACCAAATCGTGGTAATAATTTTTTGTAGTAACTATTTATAATTTATTTTTGGGTTAATGTACTTTTTTTTTCATATGAGTAGTTAAACCGGCGCTCAATGGTGGACGAAAGCGTCGAATCGGACGAGGTCTTGGGATCGATCCTGGGTGGGGACATCCACAGCCGACCGCCCCAGCCACCCGGCCATAACGGCTGTGGCGGGTTAATGTACTTTAATTATCATTAAACGATATCGTGGTAATAATTTGCAATATATTCTGCGCAAGAAGTGGATTGAAATGGGAAGATGTACGTACTAAGACTTCTTCGTTTATATCGATTATTTCCAATAAGACCTTACGGAGTCGGAGAATCTATTCCAAAAAACTAGCCCTCCATAAATGAGAACTTTAAAGCATCTCGAAGTTTGGTCGACGGTGGAAGTTTAGGTTTGAACTTAGGGGTTTTTAATTGGTGGTGTCCTATCTTAACTACTTAAGCTATAATGCAATGGGTAACCCACTCTAATAAGCATGATGCAATGGATAGCCCACTAAGTGTGCCGAGAAAACAAAAATTAATCTCACATATGGTGGTTATACCCTTGTCAAGTTTGAGCCCATGCCCCTATCTTAACTACTTAAACCTATGCCCTATCTTAACGACTTTAAGCCATGATGCAATGAATAGCCCATTCTAAGGATAATGTAATGAATAGTTCACTAGCAATTGTATAGAAAAATTAATGTATAAAAGGAAAAAATCATTCCTCTAACACATAATGGCTCTAACCTTGTCACATTTGAACCATGTTATTGGTGGTGCCTTGTTTTAACTGGGTGATGCTTTGTCCTAGCTACTAAACCATAGTAAAATTGGCGGTGCTTTGTCTTGATTTCTAAACCAAAACCACAATATAATTGATATACTAAACCATAATGCAATATATAGTTCACTAAAAATGCATGCATAACAATGTATTGGAAAACATGCCCTGGTTATGTATAAACCGAGATGATGATCAACGCCATGTTAAAAGTTGTGTTCATGTTTGTTTGGAAATATTCTTTTGGTTTTTTGATAGGTTGGGTGATGCTAACATAAATGATGGTTGACATTTAGTTGGTTGGAATGATGTTGTGCTAATGGTGTGAGAAAGCTTAAACCCACATGCTTCAAAGTGATTCAAGGTTGATGGGCCTCGAATGATGCTATTAGATGGAGATGTGTTCACAAGAAAGGAATCAAATTTGCACACATTGAAGATGACCTATATATAAGCATCATTATATCTTTGTTGTTAAGAAGTGTTAAGTTGCATAATGTTGATTGGGCAACACCAATCAGCTAGTGTGTGCTAACTCCATTCGACATTCTTTGAAATTTTGGTCAACCATATCTTATGCTTGGTGGTAAGCGTTGGAAACCTAGGAAAAGTAAGTAGAAGGACACAAACGTTTGAGGGTTATTGGAAGCTTGAATTGTGTAGAGTTGGTTGACTATTGATTGTCAAGTTGTTTTACAATAAGTTCAAAATCAATATTAAAGGGGACATTGGATGGAAGCATCCATATACAGTGGCCAATGAGGTACTTCAGTGGGGAACTCGACAATTATGGGGTTGATAGTGGGGACTTGAGTGAAAGGGAAAATGCAACAATAAAATATTGTAATCTTTGGGCTAGTTTGAGATCTTATAAAATTCCACATTGAGCCTATTGTTATAATCTTGGATGCCTGGCTCGAAAATAGCAGATGAATGTAGACTATGGGGTGAGCAACTTGATATTGACACCGGTGCTTTGGGTGGTATTGAGACCTTATTGTTGTTGGTTTTGTGTAGGATGTTAGATATTGGGTCATTGATAAGGAGAGGCATGCATTGTTATTACGTTAACCCCTACTAAGTGTGCTCATGTCAATCTAATTTATAAGCGACCTTAGGATTCCACATACCAATTTTATAACCAAAGGGGAAAAATAGTTGTGGGTGTGCTTAGACATCATGAAATTGTCCAAGAGGGTGTTATCCTCTCCAATTGCATGAAGAAGTTGGTCCAAGGTAGTGTGGTAGTGATTCATTTGGTTCGAAAGAACTTGAAGACGTGTCACATACTCTAGAGGGAAAGGATATGTATTAGTGAATCAATGTCTCCCTAGCCATGACATCGTTGACAATGTTTTAACACATTGATGAGCTATTTTGTTACCCTAAAAAAGAGCAACAAAAGAGACTTGTACATTAATTGTCAACCCGAGGTTTTTAGAGGAACTTGTGAGATGTCATGCACTATATGTGCAGCATCCAAGTTCATTATATACAATTGGTTTTCTACATGCTCTTATGAAAATACAATTACATCACACCACACTTCATAAATCAAGAGTAGCAACAATCCATATACTTGAACGTCAATCATGCTAATGGGAACCCTGCTGTCACCAGTACATCTCCTGGCATGACCTTGATACTCCCCGTTTCAATGGATCAAAGCCAAAAGAAAAATACACTTGCAGAAATGAAAAGAAAAATAATAGACATGCATTCACCCAAATACTACTCTGGCTATAATTAGTGTTTGATGGTGGTGTTGCTTTGGCTCAAATTACCATTGACAAAAGTGTAGTCACATGTTTTATCCACCTTTGTGCCATGTGTGTGAAACATTGATATACAATCATTTAAAAATCAAAATTATAAGAATGAAATAAACATGTATTCAAATAAAACATGCATGAAAGTAACAATGTATAATACAAAGCACCTATTCCCATGGAGTGGGCCCTTCCTCCATGGGAATAGGGTTCTGGCATGAACTATAACACTATAGATATGCTTAAATCTCCAATTGCTTTCATTCATAAACTAGAGAGTGTGTCTCTCACATCAATCTCCTAATACTAGTGCTAGCCCTCTTACTCATAGAGTTAAGGGCATTAAATGAAATATCACAACCTTGTAACTAAATCCTAAATATGTGCTATTAGTTGCAAAATACTCTCCAAGGAAACTAATTCCCATTAATATAGGAAAGTAGTTCCAATATTCCAGGAAGGGAGTTTCAACCTCTTTCTCATAATAATTAGGTACCAAACTCATAAATGAAGTAATCAATGTGTTGATGCTTCTCTTGATTCCTTTGATAATTGTTATGTTGAACCTTTGTCTTCTTTAAACTTGAGTCTACACAATCCTCAAATATAACATCATAATGGAAACTCTTAAATTATTAGTCCAAATTATCTGAATAAACTAATTAATCTCTAAAATAACAATCCATCATTCCTTGGAGTATATGGGAAATTATACGAGTCTTAAGGAAATAGGTCAAGGTAAAAAGGGGTTACTGCAAGGAGGATGATTGGTTCAAAATAAGACAAAATAGGCACCCATCACACATACTCTTGCCTAATAACATATAAGACACTACTAGATATTAGTGGCCTTGATTTAACATACAACAATTAGATCTATATGTGGGTCGACAATGGAAAAACAAATGCACAAGGCCCCGACTTGAGGTGTGTTGGGAAAACATGACTAAGGGTGCACAATGAGTCCATATGTTTTGGTAGCCTTTGTGATCCACTTTGTGGGTGGTAGATTGTAAGATGGTTAGGATAGTGTAGTCACCCATAGGCTAGGAGGGCCAAGGAAGTCTTGTCTCTTAGGGGTAGACAATTGATAAGGCATTGCATAGTTGGCTTTCGTAGAGGACACTATGATTAGGAATGTGATGAATTGTGTGTTATTTGTAGTAAGGAAACAATGTTTATAAGTGCATTGAAGATGTGTAAATGCTTGAAAACAAGGAGCATGGCATCATGGACTATCATGTGTTGGCCTAGATGGATGACATCACGGTCTCATGTTGAGCAGTGGGTTGTTCAAGTATGCTTGTATTGGGGGAGGCAACAGCATGTTGCCTATGGTTGGATGGCAATGATATAGTGTTGCCTATGGTGATGGTGAAATGGACATTCCAGAAGTATATGGTGCTTGGTTTGGGTTATGTTAGGGTATGTCGGTTAGGCGTATTCTAGGAAATACAAGTGATTGATGGCCATGCCAACTAGCAAGATCATGCCAATGCCACGTAGCTGATGGGATTCTTTATTGATATGGGATGCTCAATTAGAACAAAAATTCTAACTCCATAACACATTGTGATGGATATGAGCTATATTTTCATTTGAAAAACTCCTCATTACACTAAACTAAATAAACCTCAGTGCCAGGGAAAATGATAAGGATCCATAATTTTATTAAAGTGTATAAACTTTGGCGAATCTTGTTAATTATCAAATTTCCAACCATAAAATGTTTGACGATATTAAAAAAAATCAAATTTCTAAAGATTTTATATAATTTTTAGACAATTTTGGTGATTTTTAGAATAACATATTTTAATCCTATGAAATTTGGGCATCAAATTTCACCCCTAAAATTTTCTCTATACCTCATCCAATAAAAAATATATACTAATATTTTATTATAATCAAATTCTCAATATTTTGCCCATGCCTTTTTTTTTTTTACTTACCCTTGAATTTAGGGTATTTAAAAAATATTTGTATGACTTATTATGACCAAATCATTCCATTGACTTGAGAAATGATTTGCTTTATAGTTCAACTTATTAATTTAAAGAAAAAATCAATCCATTAAAATCATGAAACCTACTTTGTTAGGTAAAATAAATCCACACGTGATTTTTATGATATCATATGACGTTAAATAATAAAATATTGAAATAACATGTCATGCAATCGTAACAAACAATAATTAATTATAGATCAATCAACTTAGAGAGCTCACCATTTAGAAAACCTTAATTTTCTTCAAAAACATTTAAACTATTTTCGAGTAGAAATAATTGGCAATTGACATGAGTGAACTCATTCTAAAGAAGAAAAGTGCTTCTAAGTGGGGTTTGAAAGGGTCTTAAATTTAAGGGAATAATTGGCAATTTTAAGGGTCACAATGTGTCACATTTTGATTTGATTTCGAGGTAACTTATTCTATCTAGAGATTTTTCATTTTGAGTATTCATATGCCATTAATAAGACAAACATATGGATATGGTGGAATTAATTTATATTATCGAGAGATTTTTAGTAATATAAATTGAATGGTTTTATGATTTTCATAGAAAATATAAGTGCCTCTTTTTCTAGTGATTACATTACAACCCAAACACGATAATAACAAAAGGGGATCTCCTATTCTTGGGGTGTTTAAACTCTACCTTCTTTTTTATTGGGTTATGTTTTTCAAAAGAATATTTGTTTGGTGTAACAAGAGTCGTAGATTGAAATTAAAAGGGTTTAGGTGGGCTATGTTCTAGGTGTATGGTGCTTTGTCATTTTGGATTTTTCTATTTTCCATCCATTTTATTTTTTTTATGGTTCACGTGGACTAAACAAGTTATTCATCCTTCTCTTAACAAATATATAAACAATATTATATTAAGTATACATCAATTTTGTAAGATATCCCATTGATCATTATTTATTTATTTATTATTTAATGAGAGTTGTAAATCCTATTTTACTAATATTTAAATCATTATCTCAATTTAGACAAATTATGTTTTTTACAATCTTTATTATTTTTTGAGTTTTCTATTTTTTTGTTCCTGATTGCATTAGTTAGGCGTAAGAATCAGGCCTTGACAAACTTTGAATCCTAGTAGGTATTTTTCTAGTTGGAATGTAAAAATCATCTTACATACTTTTCTTGTCACAACCCCTACCATGGATCTAACTCAAGGAAGGGAACATGACTAAAATTCTGGGCTTTTACAAAACTCAACCCCATTCATTATGAACAGATTCATGTAAATAGATAAAACACATGTGTTTAGATGCAATTCAAAATAAACATTCACATCGGAATGAAACTATCCACACACATTTCACATGCATTCAACATATCAATAACATCCATCAAATGAGACACATCTAGCATGTAATTTCCAGTAGAAGTAGAATTATAACATGCATCAAATTAAACAATTCATAATCGAAACACATAGATAATAATTATCTTGATTGTGGAGTTGTCTCAAGCAACTAGCTATGCAACTGCAACGTTCCACCCATCCATAGGCCAACTATGTTCATCAATCTCTCAGCATAGTTTCCACCCCCAATCTGGGCATGATTTCTACAAGGAATGGGAACCTACAAACTAATGCATAGCAAAATGGACACTACACTTAAGTCAAGCCAGTCCATAGTTGGGTTTATCAAGCCAAATATGAACCCTCTTCATTTATGGATGCTTGCACTCAAGCTCAAGCTAAAACAATGGGTACCCATAACTCAAACCACATCATTCTCTCACACATAGAGAAAGCACATATGTTGGGCATAACAAAACATTTTTAAATATGGGATTCACAAAAAACATGATTTCCATGGATTTCCCAAATCGTGGCATCCAAAAACGAGTTTTGGGAAGGAAAACAATCATAGGGAGAAAAAAACTAGTTCCCAATAGGTATATGGGCATTCAGAGGTAAAACACGACCTCTACAGGCCCCCAAATCATGACTCCCTTCCTACCAAACATTCTGCAACACAAAAATGACCTCCTAGCTAGAGAAAAATGGAGGAAAACTAAAGAAAAAGCCGAGCTAGCTCCCAACTCATTAGAGAGAAAAATTCATGGGTGAAGAATGGCTTGGGGAGTAATCTCGTGGCTCTTTTCTTGCCCAAGAATCCAAACACATGTTATGTTCCCATTTTTTCAAGCACCAGGAAGCAACCAATGTCACCTTAAAACCCCATGTATCCTAGTGAAAGTCAATTAATTAATTGATGAGGAGGATAACATTGGTAAATTACCCTAGGAAATTAAATTAACTAGGAATAAAAATTCAGACCATAGTTGTTTCAATTAATTAAATTGAAGAGGATGTACTTATTATTTTTGTATTTAATTATTATTTACATTTGATGATGAGTTGGTTGATGAAAAGGGCGCATAAGGAGATAAGGTTGGTTCAGTGAGTTGTCAACCAAAGAGGAAAGTGAAACAAAAACAGAGCGAAGCAAAAAAGAGGAAATTGACAAACATAATGCATAAAGTAGGCAAGTGCACAAAGCATGCAAGTGAGGAAAAGAAGGAAACATACAGAAAGCTAAGGAGGGCGCAGTTTCCAAAAAGAAAAAAATCCATCCAATTGTAAAAAGAAGGAAACATCCATAAAAGCCAGGAGGGCGCAATTTCCAAAAAAGAGGAAAAGCTAGTCAGTAAAAAAGATGGAAAGTGCCAACTCAGTCAAGGAAGGTGCATTAGAGGAGGCCAAGGAGGTTTATTGGAAAGATAAATTGCTCAAAAAGTCACCTAGTCTATAAAAGGAGGAGGGCACACCACATTCATATATTTTGACAGTTTATGGTTTGTATGAGAGTAAGCTCAAGCTTCTCTAGGATTTGATGATGCACCCTTAGCAACTTGTGGGAGATGTGCCCCATAGTTCCTGTTACAGTATTCTACACGTGATCTAGTGCATCCAATGATGACCAATTTCCATATCTGATCCATATCTATGATTTCATCCTCTCTTCTTTCTTTCTTTTGAAGCATTCTTCTCATTCAGTGGAAACAATGTTGAAGGGCTGAAATGGAGGTTCTGGTTTCGAAATTTTTGATCATTTTTAGGTTGTGAGAGCTAATTGTTTCCGGAGTGTCATTTATAGTAAGAAATTCTTTTTTTCTTGTTGAAAATGTATCTGGATGACCAAGTTACAACAATTCTAACCAGAGCTAAGGTTTCAATGTTGAGGAGCGCACATGTGAAATTTGGAGAAGTTTCAGTTGATTAATGCGCCCCGTATGAGACATCACTAATATATGTTGCATCTTACATGAGAATACATATTCCCCTTATCCATCATATTTGAGATACAGAGAAGATCCTGCTTCTTCTTCTCTTGTCAGACTCCTTCTACACTCAGTATTGTAATAATTCCATGGTTAGAGATTCTCTGTAAAGTATGAGATCAAAATATATTCATTTGCTGCTCAATATTCTCTAATATAGAATGATTCTATTCTTTTATATGTATTTGATCCATATTTTTCATCAGAAGGATAATTCAAGAGCCTTAGAGGCTGATTTTGCTCACTTTTCTCAAGACTAGCTCTTTAACATCTTTTAATTGACTAGTTTTCCAGGATTTGCAATATACAGAGCTCATAGTAACTATTTTCCTTTCTGAATGTTGCTGTAGTTTTTTAACTTCCTCTATAATAAATCTCAATATAAAAATCATAGATTTGTGACCTTCTCTAGCTGTTTGAGTCCATGATTATCAAAACTAGCTCATTGGGCACCCAAATTTGGCTAGTTTTGCAATTTGTGTAATTAAAAAGTCTCTGTATGCTCAATTTCGCTTCTGTCAGTCATGTTGGGTCCCTGAGAAATTTATGAATACCATCCCACCATTAGAAATATAATTAATTTCCTTCTCTGCATTTTTGGAAGAGCCTGGAAGAAAGCTAGTGGAGTAGTCCACCATAGCGCACTTTCTCATTTTGCCCCCAAACTCAGTCAAACTTTCCCTAAACCTCATAAAATATTATCCATCATAAATTTAGGGGTTTATTTACATATTGTACACATTTTCTTGATGTCAATTGCAAGTAAATGAGTTTAGTATGCATATGTTGGTGTGCCCAGGAAGCCTTGGAGTAGACTTCAGCCTAGCTAATGCTCGAAACATAAATGGGCCCAATAAATTGTGCATAGAAATCAAAATATGGACTTGATGATGTTGTCCTTTATGCTGCACACTTCCCAATACATTTTTCAGATCCAAAATTGTTCTCCTATCAATCTCTGGGTGGGTTATTCACTGATCAAGACTTGTTTCATCTTGTCTAGTTTTGTGAGCTAGTTCTGCTTGTGAATTTTCTGATTTTAAAGTTTATATTTGAGATAATATAATATTATATCAAATCAGGGATATTACAGTGGTATCAGAGAACCTTCCTTGGCTCATCTTGTGGAAAGTAATTCTCAGTGGAAGATATATCAGATTTATTTTCAAGTTGCAATTGTGGAACTAGTTGCAGTCATGGAAGATGAAGACTTTGAGTTATATGAGGAAGAATAAATAATTTAAATTGATAGAGGGATACAAAGAGATGAGGATGGTTACATTTGTGACCATATGCATATAGATCAATGGGATGAACCACCGATGGAAAATCCTAAGAAGGATTTAGCAAAGAGGATATCTGCAAGTGAAAAATTTCCCTACAACTACCAGGAGTATATAGCTTTGGGAGAAGAGATTGGTAAGGCCATTTATTTCAAAGATTGCTTTTATTGAAAAGTTGGATTTGAGATCCAGGATAAATATTTGGATTCAATAGAGAGAAGCAAACCACCCATGGAGGAACCAAGTTGTTATTCCTCTGTGAGTATAGAAGAAGGAAGAAAAATAAGCCAACTTCATCTTCTAGCATCATGAGATTGTTTGGGTAAAAAATGGGCCTCCTAAGGAAAATAATAAAATAATAGTAGAGAGAGAGTAAAAAAACTACTTTTTTGGATCGTATTTTCAACCTATCTCCTTGTAGGTTTACTCAAGTTTCAAGCGGGAGGACTTTTTTGATGCATAATTAAATTATGCATCCAATGAGTACCCATGTTGCATATTTTTAAGAACATCCACACCATGAAAAATTGAAAATACATTAAAAAACATGTTTCTAGTGAGAGAAAACACATTTTTTAATGTATTTTCGATTTTTCATGGTGTGAATGTTGTTAAAAGTATGCAACATGGGTACTTGTTGATGCATAATTTAATTATGCACCCAACGAGTCCTCCCACTTGAAATTTGAGTAAACCTACAAGGAGATAAGTTGAAAATACGATCCAAAAAAGTAGTTTTTTTATTTTTTCCCTCCAATTTTTTTACATGCACCTTGTTTGATTTTTAAAGCATTTTGATTGGCTAATATGTGATGACAAGAAATTGTACTTTAGGGTTAAAAGGCCCATTTTTCATCCAAATTTCCTCTAATGAGCAGATATTCCAAAGAATGTAAGCATAAAGAAGCCACCACAAGTTCTGATAAGGATCATCCAATTATGGATCAGAGAGTAGCTACTAATGGGTTCCAAGAAGAGACATCTACTAATGGTTTCTCAAGTACTGAAGAAGCATCTATTGATGGATGTTGTGATAAGGTACCTATCGATGGGTGCCTAAGTTTTGAGGAGACATCTACTGATGGATGTCTATCTCTCTATGTTGGTGAAATATAGATACCAATTGATGAAGTTGCTGCAAGTACAAGTTCCATTGAGCATGAATAGGAAGATATTTTAGTAGTAGAAGTTATTCCAGATTCAACTTTTCACCCATCACTTGAACCACATTGTGAAGTTGACCTCGCCGAAGAAGAAGAAGAGGTTCATCCTCAAGAACCTCATTTCCTTGCATGGCCCTTGAAGATGAGTGAGAGGAAGATCAAAGAGGCCTTGCACATTCTACATGGCACACATGTTTCAGTGTCACAATCATGTTGGAGAGCTGCTTCATTGGAAGATTCATCTTTCCTTGAATCCATGGAGAAGATTTAGAAAGACATGTCTACAATCCAAGGTAAATTTTCAGATATGCTTTCTGATAGAGAACATTTGCATGATCTTGTTCATATGTTGCATGGGGCATCCTTGAAGGATGATGAAGAGATCAACAAGCTCAATTATGAATTGATGGCCACCCAATATTCTTTGAAAAGCACTCAAAGTGCCCTCCAAGAATCCAACATGGAGATAGATAAACTTCACCAAAAGTTGCAAATATCACACATACCAGTCATCTAGTCTCTTATGGTTGGTTGTACTTAGAATTTTATGGAGGAACCTCATGAGATGGTGGTTCATGATGTGCATGATAAAATGCATGTGCTTGAGGATTTTTTAGATGCAGCTGAAGAGTTTCAAGCACATATAGTTCCCCATAACGAAACTGAGCTTCTCCCCAGAGTGAGTCATTCCTCCATTGAGGAATCAAAAGAGCTCATATTTGATGGACCAACTTATGATGGAGTTGATGCATCCATTAGATTGATGGATGAGGTTTCCAGTGATAAAAAGTTTGTTCCATGATCAAACATTATTTCCTACTATTGATTACATGTCACTTGAGGAGGAAGTTTGGGTCAAAGGTTTCTTTTTGATGGTTCCACCTGAGGAGTATGAAACTCACCTTTATCCTTTTAATGATGGCATGTCTATATCACCTTCTTCCTTACATTTTCAGCAGTATCCTTGGTTACCCTAGGATGATACACATCTTCATGGATGCATATATAGTACTCCTTTGAGCCCCTTGCAGGTTCATTGTCTTCTTTGCTCCACAATTGGTTTAGATTTTGGAAGAAGTTCTTCATTCACCTCCTAGATGAAAGCACACATTGCTGATTATTTTGAAGCGTTTTTCATTCTTTTAAAGAAGCATTGTGGGACATGGAATCTTCACCTATGTCATTGGAGAAGATTTGTTTTGACCCTTGGTACTCGTGTCTATAGTCACTGGTTTTTGGAAGAGGAGTTTGATGTCTTGATTGAATTCGTCCTTTCTTCTTTATGTAAGTTGATTTTATAGTGTCTCTATACCAAAGTTAGTTACTTCTTTGTTCGATTGAAGAAACTTCTTGGATTTTTTGTTTTCAGACTCTTTTGAGGGTAGATTTATGAGTTTTATAGGTTTAGGTATAGTCATATTACACTTGCATTATTGATTATTCTTGTCTTGTCCATATTTAGTTGTTATTTCTTTCATTTAAAAGAAAAACAAAAAAGAACAAGTACTTTTATTTTAAGCAAGAGCATTGTTTTTTCAAAGTAGAGTTTAGTTGTATATGCTGATTCTTTGGAAAAGTAGAAAAAAAAACATTTCAAGTTAATTTTAGGTTTACTTTGCGAACTTTTTGATTTTGAAAGATAAGCAAAAAAAAATAGTGAAAGGAACTTACATTTTTATATATACACTTTAATTTTCAGTTGTAACCATCTTACACACACACACACACACACACACTCCTTTTGAGTAAAGAAAATCCCTAAAAAAGAACATTTAAAGTTAAAATTTAATAGCAAATTTTCTTTCTAGGGAACATACATCGACTAGCTTAGGATAGGGTTTTGGACTAGGTTCTTTTAACTATCCAAAACCATTTTAAACTCAAATCGTAGTGGACTATCACTAGGTAAATCTACCTTTGCGGAAGGTGTGCCAGGAAGCTTGTCATGTGAGGTTGATCAGTTGGGGATACCCCTCCACTTCTTAATAAAGCATCTACTATAACTGATACGCGTATGGGGATCCACCAGCACCTTTGGTGCTTTTAGATTTCATGCTTAGTTACCCTGCCCATGTGTGTTAGTTCGACCTGCGACTGTCTCCCTGGACTCTTTCTACATTTTTGGTATCCTTAGTATCTTGACCATTAGGGATCTACATAGGTGAGAGTGAAGGGATATTTTCACTTCACCTAGGAGTACAGATCTGGGCGGAAATCCTCTGCAGCTCTTTGGGAAGGTGGTTGGGTGATTCTAGCACTTGGAACCATCATGACTATACCGTGGACCCCAGATAATTGTTCTTCATCATTTCATTGGTTCGTTCTGGGCCCTAATCATCCCAGACTTTCCTTTCAGAGTTCATCTGTTTGCCTGGTTTGGACTACTATAGGATTTTTTAGTGGTGTGATGAGTATTCACTTTTGTCCTAGTTGGATCTAGGTTGTTTACATATAATTTTTTTTGTAGTTGTGGAGGACCAACCTCCTAATAGGTCAAGAAGGTTGAGAAACCTTCCTCCACTCAATGTGGATCCCCCACCTCAACCTCAGCGACGCATAACAAATTCAAGTGGTTCTTTTGAACCAACTGGAACGATTGAATCCCCTAGAGAATCCCAACTCATTTCTTAAACTTCATCTGTCCCATAGACCATCGAGGTTGAATATTTTCAAAAATAATACTTTGCAAAACACTTCAACCCTCCTTTAACAGGACAGGACAATCCTTTGATAGAAATAGTTGTTTCTTTAGGAGTACCAGAGTCAAGTGTATATAGGTTTACTTCTGCACTTAGTATGGAAAACATAGGGGATGGATAGGGAGTTCAACATACTCCCACATCAGCTATCAGACAGGGAGTTTTGTCTCCTCCACATATAAACACTCCAATACCCAGTTCGTTGCAAATGTTTCCTACTTTGAGCACCTCTTTTATCTTCAATATGGGATCCTTAGGGTCACCTAGCACTCAGATTACTTCAACCTCTATACCTTTTGGATCGACTATTGGGTCATATAATGTCCCTTTTACTGGGATACCTACGGTATCATTTACTTCCTCCCCATTCCTTCAACAGTTCTAGGGTAACCTTGTTTCAACTCCTTTTACTCAAGGATTCCCTTGGCTTGGAGGGAACATTCCCCCTTCAACACCATTTATAGGATCGATGCTTATCCCTTCCATTGCACAATTTTCAAGTTCTAATCCCTTCACAAGCTTTAATGTACAACATTCAAATGTTCAAACCTCTAATATGCCTGTAGGGAGTACTCCCTTCTCACTTTTTGGTGGAAGAAGCAGTAACACTTATAATCATACTCTATTTGGAAGTACTTATACTCAACTGTAATGGACTGGGAGACAAGGGAGAAATCCGCTGGCTTATGGATGGAGTATTTTTCCAAACTCATTTTCATCACAAATGATGGCTGGAGGAAACCCAACCCACCTTTTGGAGGTCATGGTTCAGGTTCTTCTCCTTACCAGATTCCTCAAAATCACATGCCATCGGCAAGACCTTGCTTACCTTTTCTGGCAAATTTGAATCTACCATATCTTTCAAAGTTAATGAATGACCCAGTGTGACATAATCCTGCTTGGTCTCCAGTCCCAACCAAACTCCCTTCAGACATTCCAAAGTTTGAAGGAAAAACTGGTGAAGAACCAGGGGACCATGTCACAACATTTCATCTATGGTGCTCCTCTAACTTGAATGATGACTCAATCTGATTGAGGCTCTTTCAGACATCTATGACTAGTGTTACGGATAAATGGTATATCGAGCTATCAACCGTAGCTTATAACAAATTTTATTATTTAGCGACAGTTTTTCTGAACCATTTCCAACTTCCCGTCCGGTATGATGCTGACATGGACCTTCTATCTACTTTTAGACAGAATAAAGCCACTCATATATATGATCAAATTTAGGAGTGGAGAAGGCAGAAACAACTCATTAAAGTTGAGATTCCTCCAGAGTTTCTATTAGAGTGATTTTTAAAATTACTGTAACTCTACATATCCAAAGATGTGTCAACTTCTAGGGTTACTTCTGAAGAGGAATCCATTTTAAGGACCCACCAACTCGAATTGATTTATGCTCAGTCCGGGATCCTTTATGAAATTATTCCAGATGCACCTAGGTCAGACATCGATCTTGGTAAGCCTAAACTTTGACCTCATGTCGTTGGAATTGTAGGTTCAGTAGACTCATCTGCTTTAGAAGCTTTGACTAAGCAAGTCCATGCAGTTTCGATAAATCAATCTGTTGCGGAAGCAATTGCGGTTGCATCCTCCCCTTTGCAAACATAAACTGTACAAAATGTGCAGTCAAATCAAAAGGGTCCTTGAAAACCCAACAATAAGAAAAAGGGAAAGAAAGGGGAAGGAAACCAAAAAAATCCCGAAGCCATTGAGAATGCCAAGGAAGGAAAAAGATAAAAGAAGAAGGTGAAGTCTCCTTGAAAAATTTGTAAAGAAGATCACCTGACTCATCAATGTCCTCTTATAGACGAAGCCTAGAAGCTAATGAACCAAAAGAAACCAACCATCCTGAAGGATCATTTCTCCAAAGGACAAAACCTAGCTTCTGGTAGCTCTAATACTGGGGGCACTCATTGTGCCACATAGGCTGATAAATCATATATAAATATGGTTAAATCACATGCTTTATTGCAAACGAGAGCCATGAATTATACCCCGGATTTGTCGTAGAAAGACAAAGAAATCCCCGTGTCATCTGTTCCTCTTCATATAGAGATACCTGCAGATCCTATGCCGAAGATACCGAAAGGTGTCTATAAATGGGAAATGCAAAAGCCTAATGCACAGGATGCTCCTGACTACTTAGTTCTGGAGGACCTATCCAAAACGTCGTGTTCTATGACTGCTCTAGAAGTTTTGCAAAGTTTTCCAACGTAGTGAAATGCACTTTTAGTGGCAATAGGAAGTATGGATTCGTCAAGTATGCTGGCTAGATTTGATATGTCAAATATCAAATCTCGGTTTCCCTATCATGTGGCCTTCCAAATTGAAGTAGTCCATGGTTCGAAAACCATTGGATGAACAATAGTATATGAAGGCGCGTCAACGTGCATAATGTCTATCTCTTGTTGGCAAGCCTTAGGCTCTCCAGAGATAGTTCCTTTGGTTACATTAATTACCGATTTTGATGGGATATCCTTTTTTCCGCATGGAATCTTACCCTCATTTGAGATCCAACTAGCGGGAAAAGTAGTGTCAGTAGAAGTGGAAGTTGTAGATGCTTCTCTCGATTACAACTTGTTGTTGGGAAGAAGTTCAACGTACTCTATGCAAGCCATTTCGTCATTCATTTTTCGGGTACTTATGTTCCCCCATGAAGGAAAGATCGTCACGATTGACCAAATATCCTTTGCCCAGAAAAGCAATACAACTCCTTCAGATTCAAATATCTCGTGGATTGATCAGGATCGTCTGCCCAGTGAGATTTTAGGAGTAGATATGTACTCATCGTTGATGGGCACCTTTGATTTACCCTCTCCCGTGAACTATATTGGTTCAACGAGTAACTTTAATATGTCATCTAAGGAGGTCTTCAACGTTGCTCAAACAACCGATGCTTGGATTATTCCTACTCAAGGGGAACCAATTGTGCCCCTATATGCCATAGAGGTGGCTTATCAATCTTCACAGAAATCCGTGATATATTATATCTCGACTCCGTCAGTCTCCATCGAGTCAGATAACGATTATGCACATGCATGGGCAATATAATCCACCCATTCCTTCGATTGTTTAGATATAGTTTTACCATCATATGAAGCCATATTGGAAGCTATGACAGGTCTGGATCAACCTTGGGAACATATTCATCACAGATCCTACTTTCTTCAAGACCTGAACAAAATCGAGAATGGAGAGTTCTCCATGAGACCCGGTGGAAACATTGACTTTTCCATCAATCCTTTAATGAAACGGGGGATTTTCGCTGAAGGTAATATGGATAACATTTCAACAACTATCCTGATCAATATTTCCGCCAAAACCGACGCCGTGGAAAATATTTTTATTGGTGCAAATTGTTCCCCACAAGAGATCAGTTTGTACACCACCTTATTTGAGGAATTCCACGATGTTTTCGCTTGGTCATACGAGAAGATGCCAGGCATCAACCCTTCCATCATTGAACAAGTCATTACGACATATCCTAACGTGAAACCAGTTGGGAAAGAGCTCCATCCAGTTAACCCTAGAAAGGCTGCGGCCATCAAGGATGAGGTTGAAAATCTCCTCAAAGCTGGATTCATCTATCCTATTGACATGACAGAATGGGTGTCTAAACCTGTCCCAATTGATAAAAAGGAAGGTACTATACGCGTGTGCATAGATTTCAGGGACCTTAATAAAGCTTGCCTGAAAGATAACTACCCCACGCCATTTATCGACCAAAACATAGATGTGTATGTGGGCCATGAAATATTTTCTTTCATGGATGGTTTCTCGGAATATAACCAAATTCAAATCAAACCCGAAGACCAGCATACGACAACTTTCATATTCCCCTGGGGTAATTTGGCATATAGGAAAATTCCATTCGGATTGAAGAATGCTGGAGCCACTTTCCAGTGAGCTATGAAATTTGATTTTCATGACATCAAACACGTGGTTGAAACTTACTTGGAAGATCTACCTGTGTGATATCGAAAGAGAAGATATCATCCTAAACACTTACGGCTTGTGTTTGAACGATGCAAATACTACAAGATTCAGTTAAACCCCCAAAAATATGTATTCTGTGTCGAGTATGAATGACTATTAGGTTTCATTTTGTCAAATTGATGGATCATGGTCGATCCGTTGAAAGTCGAAGCCATTGTTAAATTGCCTCGTTCTCGCACTACCAGAAAACTTCAAAGTTTACAAGGAATATCCAATTTTCTTTTATGTTTTATCATTAACTATGCAAAGATTACTAAATGTTTTATGCGACTACTTAAACAAGATACCCAATTCTTTTGGGCTGAAGCTGCGCAAAACTCATTTGAGGCTTTGAAAAAAGAATTATTGTAAGCTCCCTTGTTGATCCCACCAGATTACACTCAGGATTTTATTTTATATCTGGCCGCATCAGATTCCACAGTTGGCATATTAGTCATGGTTCAGGAGGATAACATACTCCAAGAGCATGTCATTTATTATCTGTTTCGCGCTTGTAACACCTGAAATAAAGTACTCACACGTTGAGAAATTAGCACTCGCCACGGTATATTCCATTCAGAGATTACGTCACTATATTTTACTGTGCACTACTATGGTGATTGCAGATGTCAATTGTTTCCAATATGTTTTAAACTGGCGTATTATCCGGGGAAAATTTAGAAAGTGGATTGTCATTCTGCAAGAGTTTGATCTTACCTTCCAATCCACTAAGTCAAAGAAGTCGTTAGTGTTCGCATAACTAATATTTGAATTCCCTAGTGGCGTAGAGTTCGAAGAAGAAGATACTTCATTCCCTGATGAACATATCTTCCTCATCGCGACTTCTGACCCATGTTGATGTATTTTTAACTTCAGAAGATATTCACTTATATATTGTAATTGTACTTTATTGTATCCCCAACGGAGATGTATTAGTCCTCCGATTGGAAGTGTCGTTAGTTGTACTTGCATGTGTCGCAAGTTATATTGTAAGTGTCGTAACTTATACTTGATGCATTATTAGACCACGTTGATGGGGTCGGCCCTGTATGAGTCACGTGGGTCAAAGTGTTATTATACCACCCTAGTAGGGGTCGGCCTAGTCATCATTATGTTAAGTGGTTAAGTTGGGGCCGACCTAGTTGAGTAAAGGTCAAGTCAAGTTAGTGTATAAATAGAGAGTGTGACTCTCTCATTTTATACATTGTCTCTTTCACTCACTTCGCATTACTGTGAGAAGAGAAGGGTGTGCACAAGTGGAGGAGGAGCATGCTGCTGAAGACATCTATCTCTTGGGTTTGATCATGGTGATCCTTGTATTGATGCTTATTCTATCTCTGAGGAATTTGCGGGGTTTTTCACCTTCTTGGTTTTCCCCGGTGAAATGTTTTGTGTCTCTTGTCTCTTGTCTCTTATGCTTGATATGGTATGCATGTTGTTCTTTCAGTTAAGATCCTATATCTATTGAATTTATGCTCAAAAACTAACATGGTATCATAGCTAGCCTGAAGGAAGGCATGGTATGGAATTTATGAGACTTGTTGCACTTGTGACAAATTGGAAGCTAGGGCTTGATATAGAAAAAACCAGTCATCGTGGAACTTTCGCTATAAATCCATTTTGGAAAAGGTTTAGGATATGAAACATTCACAGGTCATAGATAACATCATCATGTACCTTGTGTCCAAAGCAAAACATCTAATTCGCTGTACTTTCTATTTTATGATCAGTACAATCTAGGGTTTCTGCCTCTTCCAGATCTCAGTCATAAACAGGTGACCTAGGGAAAAAGGTCACAACGTGGGCTAGGAAGCTCCAAATGAAATTTCGTAAAAAGTGATAGGTAGAGAACGGACTGTAGTGATAGGTAGGTCTGTAGTTGAACCAATGACATGTGGCACACCGTACAAGTTCTCTCTCCTGTTTTATCCCATAAAGAGATCACGTTGCGACACTTGGAATAAATCTCTCTCAGAGAATCCAATTGAGGTCAGACTTGTGGGGTTGGAAAGATGACAGGTCAGGATACCACAGGTCGAAGTTTCAGACCCTTTGGATTTGTAATTTCAGAGATGCACCAGAAACAATCAGGTGCATATTTCTGTCAAAACAGAATTGGATTTTGAGCACCTTAATTCTTGGCTTGTCACTACTGCGGGAATTTAGGGCTTCGAAGAAAGTTGGAATTTTTGGAATCAGAGTCCATGGATGAATGCTCCTCATAAAAATCAAAATTTAGAGACCAATATCAAATTTTTGGGTTGGGTAGAAGGTCGGGCTTGATCAAACCTAGTTCGGGATTTTGATCGGAAAGGTGGAAAATTAGGGCTTTTGCAAAGTTGGAATTTTTGAAATCCGTGACCACGAATGGAAGCTCCTTAGAAAAATTGAAGTTTAGAGTACAATATCGAACCTTTTGGTTGGAAATAAGACTGGGCTTTATCAAACCCTAGTTCGGGATCCTGTCCAGAAGATCCAGAAGTTTCAAAGTCAATTTTGAGGGGTCAAATTTTGGAGATTTCAAAATTGAAGTATACCAGCTTGATCAGCTCAATAAGGCGCAATTTTTAATCCAATCAGAAGTTTAAAATTCAAATTTTGAATTTTTAGGGTTTCTCTAACAAACCCTAATCCAACTTCAGATCCAGTTTCAGCAAATCAAAGTGGATTAGGTTAATCCTATAAGATGATGAATTGGACACCTACATAAGTGAAGAGATTCCAGTTCCAGAGGGAGATGAGGCTAAGGCCTTACACAATAAGTCTACAAGCAATCCCGACAGGTATGACTTGAAGAGATACAGGTATGGTTGTGAAATTTGTTCATGATTAAGTTTATGATATGTTTGTCTTCATATTATTAGTACAATCTTGATTAATATTAGACTTGTCTTATCACCTTAGTAAAAGTATGAATGCTTGTAGACATTCATTGATTAGGGCTATGGCACTTATGATTGTACTAATGCACCATGATGTTGTCCGCTAACATGAAAGGTACATCAAGAAAGACAGATCAAGTTCTAGATCAAAAACATATGACCATGGTGACATGAAGACAAAGACTCATCCGTAGCCATTATAGAAGCTCTACTTACGAGGTATGTATATTTTTGGTTCTACAATGGTTAACTCATGAGTTATGCAGGTTACTAAGCACAAGTCATTGAGGAGAACAAGAAGACATTGTTTGGGTATGTTAGACATAACTAGCAAACATGATAACCAGGTATGTTTTTCCTATATCTAGTTAGAATCCTACCTTGTGTTAGGATCTTATACTTTTGTATGAATGATAATGATTATTCTTGAAGTTAGAAGTTTAAGTAATCAAGGGTTTATGCATATTATGTGTCTTACTTTGATTAATGATATGACTAACCAAAAGAGTCATATGGTCAAATAAGAATATGCATGAGTAAAAGAAGTCTTCCCTGAAACCTTGAATACTAACACTTATTACCTTTGTGTTGGCACGCAAACCGAGGCGACGAGGGGGCGTGGGAAAAAATGCCCGGAAAATCTAAAGGTGAGAGCGAGAAATGGTCTCAAGCATCATCAAGGGCGCGGAAAACTGAATCCGGCCATATAAGGCACCTCGAAAACGGAGTACGGCCGATGTGGCACGCAAACCGAGGCTACGAGAGGGGCTAAAAAATGGTCATAAATGGACCCCGGGAAAAACGGGAAACGGAAGGAACCTCTATGAAGTTCTCGCTGTGCTGATCCCAACGGTACCAACGGTTTGAGAAATGGACTTCGTATGACACCGCAATGGTTGTTTGAAATTTGTGGAATTTCTATAAATAGGACGTGGGGCCCAATATGACTTGTCATTGTTACGTGCGAGTTTGATAGAGCAGTCAGAGCTATTTCTCGATTTCCGGGAGATTTCACCGTTGGTTTTCGATTTAGCGAGTTGCAGGTAACTCTATTCGCCTTAACCTAGTCGATTATGTCTTTTTTAGTTGGCGGTGGGCCCCCGAAAGCCGCGAATCTCCATGTTGACTCTCCAACGTGGAACCGCGCGGGTTTCGGGGCGGAACCCGCGATGGACCGCGCGGGTTTTAGACTCACAGTCGCGATGTTCATCGCGACTGTGAGGTCGGAACCCGCGATGTTCATCGCGTGTTCATGGGTGACAGTCGCGATGTTCATCGCGACTGTCTGGACGAAACTCGCGATGTTCATCGCGGGTTTTTTCATGGAACCCGCGATGGTCATCGCGGCTTTTGTGGAAAAGCCGCGATGGTCATCGCGGCTTTTTTTGAAAAAGTCGCGATGGTCATCGCGGCTTTTTTTGAAAAAGTCGCGATGAGATTTTTTTCAAAATTTTCTTATGCTGGGGCTAAAATTTTCTGTGTTTTCTTGGCAGGATGTTGCGGAGGGCTCAGTCCGTATGGCGGGAGAGAGATATTGATGCCGAGATTGTGGCGAGGATCGAGGATGATGGGGGGGTGAGACAGACTTTAGCCATGAGCGGACTCTTGAAGTTCGCTCAGATACCTTATATCCGTTCAGTGAGGAGACTCCTGAACAAGCTCGTTCAGTGGTGGGTGCCGGCAGAGGGTGCCTTTATTATTGGTGGTGAGAGGTTGGAGATTACTCTCACTGATGTATATTTTTTGACCGGTTTGCCTCGCTTGGGTGAGGTGGGTGATATCTCTCCGAGGTTGCCTCCAGGCGTGGATATGGAGGACCTCTTACAGACCTTTTGTGGGGATGACGCTGTTTTGGTAAACAGCTCTATCAGTCTGAAGTTCCTACGTGAGTGGGATATGCGGGCCGTTGGTGCCTGCGTTCTGAGGGTTTTGGGTGCTGCTGCACCACATCGTATGTCTGGGGGGCAGACGGTGATGGTGGACTCCGTTCTACGGGGTACGTACTATGCTTGGGCTCAGATGTTCTTGGCCGGTGTCCGGAGAGATCTGGACAAGGCCGTGAGAGAGGGAGGTGAGTTCTGTTACGCCTCATTTTTATGTTGTTTTTTCTTTGAGCGGGTGCCGACCCTACGGCCACACGTACCGGTTCGTGCTGGTCTACCTAGCGAGCCTCGTATGATGAGGTGGGGGCAGATGATGCCTCGTGCTGGCGGTGGTATCCGTGGCTTCTTTACAGAGGATTTTTTCCAGCAGTGGGAGCAGATGCCACTGGTGATCGAGGACTATCCATACGCCGGTATGGACTACCGGGGAGACCCGGAGATGCCACGTGCCCCAGGACAGGCCTGGAGCTTAGACGGTATGTTTTTGTGTCCTATGTGATGTTTATACCATATGTATTATGTTTGATCATGATGATGTCTGTTGTATAGTATCTGATGGTTCTACTTGTTTTGTGCAGATATTGGTCCGGTACCACCACCTGACTATGTGGCTCGGCAGGGGCGGGCGATAGTGGTTGCGCGTCCTCCAGTACCTGTACGTCCTCCTCGTGGTGGAGGATTTGGAGCCCGTGGGCGAGGGGTTGGCCCTCAGGACGATGCTATAGATGGTGTTCGACGGACTTTGGCCCGGATCGTAGCTAGACTTCCGGAGGATGGCTGGAGGGACCTTGATCGGGACATTTTGCAGGGATGTCTCGGTGCACCGCCCGAGTGGCAGTCACTGTTGTTGAGGGCAGTGGTGCTTGCTGCGAGACACGGGGGTGGTGGAGGAGATGCTCCGGCAGAGCCGGCACCGGGGAGGATACGTCTGAGGGACGACCCAGCAGGGCCAGCCGAGCGGCGAGTTCGGGGTCGTCGTGACCCGGCTGGGCCAGCGGAGGTGGAGTCGGAGGAGGAGCCGGAGGAGGATCCTGAGGATCCGGAGGATCCTGATGATTAGACGTCATTGTACTTGCCCCCAAATGCTCATGAGTATATGGGGAAGCATGTTTGTATGACAGATGTATTTTGTGTATATCGAGTGCTGAGGGCACTTATGACATGTAGACGTTTTGGTTCGTATATATATGTGGATATATATTTTGGATATTTTGATGTGTATGCACGTGGATGCACTTTGTTTTTTGTATATGCTCATGGAGACACATGTTATGCACGTGGATGCAGTGTGTTTGTAGATTTATATATGCCCGTGGAGGCACATGCTATGCACATGGATGCATTATTTTGGTTTGTTTTATGCCCGTGGAGGCACATGTTATGCACGTGGATGCAATATTGGTTTTTTGTATATGCCCGTGGAGGCACATCTTTTGCACTTGGGTGCATGTTTGTTTATGGATATGACATGATGTGATTGGTGTGCCAGTCGAGGACACTGTTGGCCATATTATCTGCTACACTATTGAGGTGTCTTGGGACATGTGTGAATGTAATGGATTCAAACTGTCTAACCATTTGTTTAGTGCGCAGGAATTTTCTGAACAGACAGGGATCGCGTACCTGGTAATCATTGTTGAGCTGGGAAACTAGGAGCTGTGAGTCCAAGAAAACGTTGAGGTGACGTATGCTCATCTGGAGAGCAGCGGCCAGGAGACCGGTCACGGCATCGTATTCAGCTTGATTATTGGTGGCGGCACCTAAACATACTCCATCGATGTGAATTAACTCATGTGAAGGGGAGTATATTACCCAAGCTGCGGAGGCGAGATTGGGAGACCAACGGCTTGCACCATCAGCGAAACCGATATGGCAGAGTGGAAGAGGCTCCATCTGTGGTCATGCAGGGAAAACAAATATTTAGGTTTTTTTTTTTTTTTTTTTTTTTGAAAAATTTTTTGTGAACGAAAAAACGTATGCCTATACTAAAAAATGGACGATGGTGTCCATGAGATTTTCTATGGGTAAAATCTTTTAAGGTACAACCCGTTGCGTGGGTTGCGTAAGGTGTTGCCTTCTGAATCGGTCAGAATGTATGCCCCCTGCCCGAGGCAGGTGTGTATAATGTAGGGGCCTTGCCACATAGACACGAACTTCCCTTTTCCGGTTTTATCATGAGCTTGATCGTAAGCGAGGACAAGGTCTCCCTCCGAAAAGGTTCTTGGGTGGACGCGTTTGTCGTAACTTAGTTTCGATCTTTGTTTAGCGGCTTCCATGTTTTGAATGGCTGTGCGCCGATCTTCATCGGCCTGCTCTAGGAGCAGTAAACGTTGCTCGATCGGGGAAGTATCTGGTAGGAGCTCAACGGCGATGTGTAAAGCTGGGATCTGGCACTCAATAGGGAGGACAGATTCGACACCGTGAACTAAATGGAAAGGGGTAAAACCGGTGGCGGTTTTGGTTGATGTGCGGTAAGCCCAGAGTGCTGGGAAAAGCATGTGATGCCAATTGGATTTGTGCTTGTCTACAGTGCGTTGGAGAATGGTCTTCAAGATTTTATTGATCGCTTCGACTTGGCCGTTTCCTTGGGGGTAGTAAGCGGAAGAGAAATGGTGTTCGAATTTCAACATGGTTGATAATTCTTTCCAGACGGCATCTTCGAAGTGAGAGCCGTGGTCAGAGACTAGCTGTTGTGGTACTCCGAAACGAGCGATGACGTGGTTGAAGAAAAACCGCGCCGCGGTGTCGGCTTTGCAGTTATAGGTTGGCATGGCTTCTGCCCACTTGGTGAAATAATCTACGGCCACAATGATGTGTTTGTGACCGCCGGCTGACGGGGGGTTGCAGTCGAGGAAGTCTATGGCCCATTTGCAGAATGGTCCAACAGTGATGACTGGATGAAGGGGGGCAGGGGGGGTTCTTGCCTTGGGGGCAAAGAGCTGGCAGTTCTGGCAATGCTTGACTGCGGTGATGCAATCAGTAAACAACGATGGCCAAAAATAACCTGCCCGAATGATTTTCTGGGCGGTAGCCATGCCGGAGAAATGGCCTCCACAGGCACCGCTATGACAATCATTGAGGACTTGTTCTGCCTCACTATGGGATAGGCAGCGGCGTAAGATAGTATCAACGCCGCGTCGGTAAAGTACATCTCCAATAAGTAGGTATCGGGGTGCGTGGTGTCGTATGCGACGGCGTCCATCACGATCGATGTGTGGTCGGAATTTTTGAGTACGGAGGTAAGTCAAAATGTCTCCGTACCAAGGGTCGTCCGACGAAATGACGAAGATCTGCTCGTCAATCAGGTCCGTATGGATAACGGGTGATGTCGAAGAGGACGGGAGATCTGTAATTAAGTGAGCAAGCGCGAGGGCTTTGGTGCTTTTGGGAGTCTTGAAAGTAAGGTCGTATTCCTGGAGGATAATGACCCATTTAGCGACACGACCCTGAAGGAGTCTCCTGGTGAGGAGGTAGACCATGGGGTTGGAGTCGGCCACGACCGTGGTATGACTAAGCAAAATGTAGTGTCGTAGTTTCTGTACGGAAAAGACTACAGCTAGGGCTAATCTTTCCTCATATGGGTAACGTAGAGGTGGGCCAGACAAGGTCTGGCTGACGTAGTAAATTACATGCTCTTTGTGGGAAGCATCTTCTTGGACCAAAACTCCGGATACGGCATGTTCGGATGCCGAGACGTAAAGGGTGAAGTCTTGGGAAAAATCCGGTGGGGATATCAAGGGGGCTTGTGTGAGAGCCTTCTTGAGGGCTTCGAATGCCGTGTCTGCTTGTTCGTCCCAGACAAAGGGTATGTGGGTACGAAGTAAGCGTAAGAATCCATGGACTTTGGTGGCGTAATCAGGAACAAAGCGCCTAAGAAAATTGGACCGACCTTGCAAGCTCTGAAGCTGGCGAAGCGTGCGAGGAGGGGGAAGTTCTAAGATGGCTTTGACTTTCAGGGGATCAACGGTGATCCCGTCCTGAGAAACAATGAAACCCAACAACCGGCCTGCCGGGACGCAAAAGACACACTTGTGTGGGTTCAAGCGGATTTTATATTTACGACAACACAGGAAAACTTGCCGGAGGTCGCTAAGGTGGTCTGATCGTTTTAGGGAACGCGCTGTGAGGTCGTCAAGATAGACCCGCAGGATATGGACCAAGTCGTGAAAGCAGTAGGTCATGGCTCGCTGGAAAGTGGCACCAGCATTTTTAAGGCCAAAGGGCATGACTCGATAGGCAAAGGTGCCCCATGGGGTGGTAAAGGCAGTCTTGTACTGATCCTCCTTGCGGATGTGAATCTGGTTGTATCCGGAAAAACCGTCCATGAAGGATAGGACCTCATGGCCCGCACACTCATCAATGAGTTGGTCAATGAATGGCGTGGGGAAATTGTCTTTTGGACAAGCGTGGTTTAGGTCGCGGAAATCAGTGCATACTCTAAGGGTGCCTTGCTTTTTGTTGACAGGGACGGGGTTCGACACCCATGTGGTGTATGGAATAGGGTAGATGAAACCTGCTGTTCGAAGTTTCTCGACTTCAGCCTTGACAGCGGGGAGCTTGGCAGGGTGAATAGGTCGCTGTTTCTGACGAACAGGGGGTACTTCCGGCCATGTATCGATATGGTGTTCAATAATGGCGGGGTCGAGACCAGGCATCTCGGTATAGGACCAGGCGAAGACGTCTCGGAACTCTTGAAAGAGTTTTTTGTATGCCTGAGTTTCTGCTTGAGTGCAAGATGCGCCCAGCGAGATGAGCTCAGGTTTCCCTGGTGTTATGGAAATGTCTATCTGTATGGTGGGGGAAATGTTGGACATGTTCCCTTCTTCAAAGGCATCCGGTGCTGGGATGGGGTCCTTTAACCAATCGACCTTAGCAGGTATGAAGTCTTTCGACTCGACTGATAGCTGGTTGGATGCGGTGGAGGTAGATGTTTCCGGGAGGAAGTACGAGCGATGATGCATATCATCCCAAGGGTAGTCGGGTGCAGTGAGTGTTTCCAAAATCTGCTCGTCAGTATTGAAGTAGTCAGACCATAAATCAAGGGGTTCTGGTTTGAAGGTTGTCGAAATCATATATATCGTATTGACTTCTTCTGACGAGGATGATGGTGGAGGGTGAATCTCCTCGATAAGGGGAGGAGATATCTCTAAATCGGCATTGTTTAATTCGTACAGCGCTGCTCTATAGTCTGGTAGATCAGGGCAATGGTGTGAGTAGTGGCCGTAGACACTGCATATAGCACAAGGATGGTTAGTGCGCAGTGATTTATCGCGAGGCTGTAGAGGTGGCTCTAATTTGACTACTGGGATGCCGACGTCATCGTCCAACATATTCATATGTTCTTGGAGTGCCGGTAAATGTGGGCATTGATGAGTTGGATGGCCAATTTCATCGCATAATGAACATTTGGGGGGAGCTCGAAACACCGGTGGGGGTTTGGCTGTCTTAGGAGGTGGTATGGCAGTGTAGGGTTGTGGACCTCTGCCCCCAGTGGGCTTAGCAAGGAGAGGGGGATCCTTTGACGTCGACGCAATCGTGAGACCCGGAGGAGGTTTCATTGCCGACGAAGGAATATTGAGGTTAGGAGGAGGTGTCGTTGCCGACGAAGGGATCGCGACGCCAGGGGGAGGTTGATTTGTGGTAACAATAGGTTGTACCGGTTGGAGGATGACGTCTGGTGTCGGTAATCGAACGGGTGGCGGAATATACCACACGGGTAATCCCAATGTTAGCCCGGGTAGGCTAAGGGTAGCCATAACCGGGGCGCTTACTACGCCCGAAGGAGGAAATAGGAAGGGGATGGTGTGGATGGGTGTAACACCAATGTGACTGGGGATCAATGGCGGTTGACCGCCGGGTGTTTGCGTATTCTGCGAAACAGTACAGAGGTTTGCGACTTAGGTCTCCGGTGACGGTGGTGGAATGGCCTGGAATGTAGAGGTCATTGGTGTATCCGAATACAGTCCGGGTGCCACAGAAGACACAAAGGAGGTAACAGCACTAGAAGCGGGTTGTTCAATCATGGGGAGAACATTCTCCGGTGCTGCAGGGGCGTTGGGGTCATAGTAGGTGAGCTGGTCAATTTTGACCACGCGGCCCTCATGGGGGAACATCATGGTGCGGAAGACGGAGGAGGCGACCGCTTTCATGGCATACATGTAACTGCGGCCAAGTAAAAGGTTATAGTCTAGTTGGGCGTTAATGACCTCTATGTCGATGAGCACGGTCTTCCCACCTAATTGGACGGGTACCTTGGGTAATAAACCGTGAGGTTGAGCTGACCGGCCGTCGTAGGCCCGCAATGCGGTGGTGGATTGCTGGAGAGCAGGGGAGCCCAACTTTTGCCAAACAAAAGTGGACATGACGCATGTGGAGGCACCCTCGTCGATGATACATCGATGGATGACAAGATTCCGAATAGAAACGGAAACTTGGACTGCTATGGTAGAAGGCAGCCGTGGTTCAGATTGGTCTAAGTCAAAGGTCATCAAGTTCGAATCATTTGGGTCAATAGCCCCAATGGCGGAAAGTAAAGTCTTGCGCTGAGAAGGACAGGTTTTTAAGACTTCTAACGCAGACATGGCTGCGGGAGATTGAGCTAAGTCATCTACGATGTTGTAATTGGATGCAGCTCGTGCATTGGGGTTGTTGTTGATTCGGCGAAGGGGGAAGCGAGGTGCTTTAGAAGCGCCATCAAGTGGAACCTGAGGTATACGCAATGTCTGATCAGTGGGATTAGCAGTGGTATCCTTTTCGGCGGGGGGGGCTTCAGAAGTCGGTCCATATTGATTTCGACGGGTTTGGACATTGACGTCAGCGGTGGACATCATCAATAAGTGGTGGGTACCTGAATCAAACATGGGTTGATCAGGAGCTGCGTAAGTTATTTGTTGTGGTTGCACGTTGCCCTGTTGGGGGGCTAACGGCTGGGTGTTTACCACTCCTTGTGTTGGAAAGGGGTTTTGGAGAACCAGAGGTTGTTGTGGAGGTGGTGGGGGGTTGGGTGGTGGCTGAGGAGCCGCCTGCTCTTGACGATGGGCGTCATTTGTCCATAGTTGTCGAGCTCGCTCGAGATGTGGGCAAGCGTGGGTATAGTGGCCATAGACATTGCAAATGGAACAAGGATGGTTTGTCCGTAAATTAGCATTTTTAGGTTGCTTAGGTGGTCGATCAGGATTCTGATGAGCGGGCGCCGCGTTATTGTTTTGCGGGGGCTGGGTAGGCTGTGGAGCTTGGTTGCGGTTTTGATTGTTTCCACGGTTGCGTCCTCTTCCGCGGTTGGGTTGTCCACCCTGGTTGCGCTGGTTATTTTGATATTGGGGCTGCTGTTGTTGTGCGTACACATGCCCTTGAGCATTGGGGGGATTCTGAGGAGCCGCAGGTGCGGGAGCAGGTTGCGGTGGATAGTATGCAGGTGGAGCTGGAGGTGGTCCAGTTGCCTGTTGGGGATGTTGGTACCCCTGCGCTGGTGGAGGTGTGAGGTTAGCCGGTGCAACCGGTTGTGGGTAATGCATGGGCTGTTGTGGAAACTGCATGGGGTTTTGTACCGTAGGTTGAGCATAGTATGTAGGAGGTACATATGCTGATGGCGCTTGGCCATAACAATGTTGTGGACAAGAGGGTCCATGAACATGATGGGTCTGGTTTATCGGAGCATAAGAAGTTGTCGCTCCGGAACTGGATGTAGCCCTAGAAAGGTCTGGGGCGGGCATGGTGCTCACCATACTGAAAGGTTTTGCTTGCGGTGTAATTTGGCCAATAATGCCATCAGCGGCATGTGATGCCCCCGGTGTGTCACCGCGTGCAGAGTCGCCTCGTGGGGCGTCAGGTATGATGGTGTATAGGTATCCTGACTGGGCATAGATAAGGTCAAACTGTTGGGCCTTAAGGATGGCCTCCTCTTCAGACTGGGGTCTTTCAGAAGCTACATCCTTCGCAATGAGGGGAAGGAGGGATTTAAGGAACCAGTCTAAAAAGATTCGATCGTCTAATTTGATTTTGCATAGGCTTCGGCGCCGACGCCAATCATGAATATGGTCAGTGATGTGCGTGGCTGTGTTCTGTCTGCAAGACAGTAGGATCTCGACGCCCGCATCATAGCGGACCGGTAGCTGAAAGAACTGCAGGAAGGTCGAGGCAAGGGAGGTAAATGAGGAATGCGTCCCATGGGGTTGCTCGATATACCATTTGGCTGCAGAGCCAGTGAAGGTGCGCTGTAATAAACGGAGGCGGATAGAGTCGTCCACTATGGAGTTGGAGGAACACCATAAATGGAAGGACATGATGTGGTTCTGGGGGTCTTCTCCGGCCTTTCCCTCAAACTTAGGGATGTCAGAGGGAAGCTTAGTGGGCATATGGGGCCAAGCAGGATCATGCCTAATGGGGTCATTCGTAAGCCTAGCTAAATCTGGCAAGTTGAGACTTGCCATGTATGGTAGACTAGCGGATGTGGTGATTGGAACGGGGATTGGCCTAGCCATTGTGGTATGGTGTAGGGGTCCAGTAGCTCCTATAGGTATGCTAGGTATGGCGGGTATGTGCCCTCCAACAGGTGTGGCCTGATATGGGTTAGTACTCCCAAGTGCAACTTGGGTTACACTTGGGTTAGGGATCGCACTAGGGATTCCTGGTATATTACTACCGAGTGCAACGTGGGTTACACTTGGGTTAGGAATCGCACTAGGGATTCCTGGGATAGCATTCCCAAGTGCAACAGGAGTGACACTTGGGTTAGGAATCGTATTAGGGATTCCTGGGATAGGGTTTGTGGAAACCGAAGGGGGTATGACCCCCATGTTGGGCATGCCCATGACAGGTTGTGGTCCTGTGCTAGGCATTCCTAAATGTGGAGTGTTACCCATATTGGGCATACCCAAGGGGGTGGGTGTTGTCATGGATGGTATCCCCGCAGAAAGGTCTGCGGATGTCTGACCTATGGTTAATGTAAATTGTGGATCTTCTGGTGTTCCAGACATAATTGTGGTAGGTGGTAACTCTGTGGGGTTTTCGGATTCTACCTCCAAATCAAAGGTGAAGTGGGGTATGTCAGAATCGGATGACCGTCTAGATGATCGACGATGTGTCGAATCAAGGGATAATGCTCTGCGTCAGTGACGTGGAGAGCCAAGTGGACTAAACTCTAGGAGTTCGCCCTGTAGACGACGAGAACGTCTAGAATTCTCAATGGTGAGAATATGGTTTTTATGTAAAAATTGTTTTAAGTATCAGGTGGTGATATATATGTAAAAGACTCAAAACCCTAATGCAACCAAGGGTGCAAAAAGGGGAGTGAAAAAAAAGAAGGCTCACAGGCCAAAAAATCAATCCTCAAAAAATGCACTTATTCTAGCAGCTGTGCTACAATAAGTGGAGGAATGCAACAACCGGTCAGAATACCAACATGCAAGCGGCTCCTAGAAAAAATAGGTGTAACTAGACTCAAAAGGTGGTAAAGATCATGCAAACACCTAATCTAAAAGTATTGTGACTCAAACAGACGATATCCCCTGCAAGGTGATGAAATCCAAGTCAGACAATATGAATGTAGAGACAACGGCTAGATATCCCCCTACCGGGAGGGACACCGGGTAATCAATCCTAAAAAGACAGGCTACTAGGATACTCCGTTCATGACGCGTCGAGAAAAGGTAAATCTGCCGTTTGGTCCTTTGATCGCAATATCCCAATACAGGGATATCCCGAGAACTGCGAATGGTAGCCCTTCGGTTACTGAATGGGTTTCGGTATCCCACTCAGGCTTCCGGAACCATCCTCGCGACTTCAACCCTCCTAGGGGAGAGGCCTTCCCACAAACCGGTTGTGACCGCGCCAAAAAGTACTAAGAGATTTTAGCTCCCTAATTGGACAACTTCTATGTCTCAGATGTATGAACTGAGGGGTGTTATTGGAACACCTATCCCCCCAATACTACCTAGCTACAAGAATTCTTTTTGTGTTCCCCAAGTGGGGTTAAGAGTGTGTTCAAATTAGGGTAAGTTTTAAGTCTTAGTTCAATTAAGTGATCGTGTGAGTGCACGTGGGGTTTTGTAAACTGAACTTGAAAAAATTAAATGCTTTAAGGGAAAATTTTTCCAAAAAAATAAAGGACTTTTCGAAAAATAATAAGCAAATATTTAAGACTTTTTTCACTAAAAGAAATTAAATTGCTTTTTCAAAAATAACTCGAAAAAATAATGGATTTTTTGGATTTTTGAAAGCAAATAATAAACTTCTAAAAGAAATAAATGGATTTCTTCGTTTCAATAAAATTTGCTAAGGGCAAGATTCTAAAGAAGTAAACAGGAAAAAATTTGAATCTAGATAAAGAATGCAAAATGAATCTTTCTTTCACTTTCTTGAAAATTTTTAAAAAGATTTCTATGTATGCACTTTTAAATAGTAAAAATTTTTTCTAAATCTGGAAAATATGCAGAATTTGATACTGTAAAAAATGTGCTATGGGCAGAAAGTACAGTAAAAAATATTTTTCAAAATCGGGATGGAATGAAAAAATTCAGCCGCGCGGGTTTTGGACGAACAGCCGCGATGGGCCGCGCGGGTTTTGGCCGAACAGTCGCGATGGACCGCGCGGGTTTTGGACGCACAGTCGCGATGGACCGCGCAGGTTTAGGGCGCACAGTCGCGATGGACCGCGCAGGTTTTGGGCGCACAGTCGCGATGGACCGCGCAGGTTTTGGGCGCACAGTCGCGATGGACAGCGCGGAAAAAGGCCGCGAAGCCGCGGTGTGCAGCGCGGAAAAACACAGAACAGTCGCGATGGACCGCGCGACTGTCTGGAAAAAGGCCGCGATGGACCGCGCGGAAAAATGCAGAAAAGTCGCGATGGACCGCGCGACTGTCTGGCAAAAAGCCGCGAGGCGGAAGCCGTGCACGGAAAACGAGAAACGAACTCGAAAATCTAAAATTTAGGGCTGTTTTTTGGGGCCAAATCTCAGAACAGCAATGGATCTGCTGTCTAAGATGGCAGATCTATGGATCTAATGGTTAAAAACTCATAAAAACTAAGATTTAATGGCAAAGCTAGAGATCTAAAGTTCAAACCAAAGCGGAGTCGCCAAAACTGTTGGCTCGGTTTTGCAACCAAGCTTAGTGCTATGGGCACCTACTAACTAGTAGTAGCAGTTTCAATAGAAATAAAAGCAATAAACTAAATAAACAATACTTTTCATGGATCTAAACAAGAATCTAAGCAAATAATGTAAATATTTCAAAATCAAGAACAAGAAACATAAGAAATAAATTTTTGTATTGAAAAGTGGGGGGCAAGCAAGTGCTTGCGATATTACCTCCAATGGTGAAGGTTAATGTTGAGCAACTCCCAAGATGAGTAGCTCCAAACTCCAATAGGTCTCTTTCTCCAAGGTTGCTTCAATGGCTAAAAGTGCTCGTGGGAGATTTCAGCAGCATAAGGATGAGATAATGGAAGGATGTGAAATGAGGAGCCCCTACCACCTTTTTATAGGTTTTGGTGGTGAGGAATACCATTTGTGGTTTTGTGGAAACCAATGGTATTGACCAACATGGTTTAGGTTCTTTTCCCTCCTTTTTCCTTTTTTGAATAAAAATAATATTTTAATTCCCTTTTTAATATTTTTGGGAATTTGGACCCTTTTTGAGGGTTTTTTATGATTTTCTTGGAAAAATAAAATTTTTTTTAATGGAAAAAGGGGTGTACCAAGGTCTTTTGGTGACCTTTTGTTGGTTTCAGAGGCTCAGATGGTGGAAAAGTGGACAAATGGGTCATGTGAGTAAGGGAATGAGCTAGTGAGCACTTTTTAGGTGTTAACACTTTGTATGAAATGATCATGACCATACATACGATTATTTAGAATCATAATGTTTTGATAGTATTGAGATTATACTAATGTATGTATGGTTATGTATGAGATCTTGAGGATAACACAATGGTGACACTAGTGCACACTTAAGCATGCAGGAAGCAAAGATCAAGAGGGAGCACACTCTAGTAGTTCCTGCAAGGAAGCAAAGATTGAGAGGGAGTCCACCCTACAACTAAACAAAGATAAGTATTTGAATTGTCATTTATATGATTACTTAAATGATGTTGTCCAGTCATGTACATACTTATGTTCCTAGATGCATATTAGAAAAGTTACATTAATGAACAAGATTACTACTAATATACAAGTAATGGGTAAGTGGCCTATGGTAATGTACAACATTCCATTGCTACTTATCTATAATGAAACCTCTTTGATAACATGTTGGGAGTTGTGCACACTCTTAACAAATGTTCTGGTAGAGATGGAAGGCATCTAGAAAGTTACCGTGTGAATACGGGATATGGATAAATGTTGTATTGAAACATTGGCTAAGATAATTGCATGACTGTATGACATATGTCTTTATGCATAAGAATGTGTATTTGAAAAAACTATGAGAAGTGTCTAATAATACAATTGAATTTGACTTGTAGGAAAGATCGTGTACAATCACCTACAAAAGAAGGACTACAACATTTGTTCCAGCAACAAAGTTCAAAGAAAACTATCTATTAAAGATATTGAAGAATCTGAAGTTCCCAGGATCCGGGATGAAGTAATGGAAGAATGCCATGATCGAGGAGTACCAGTCGACCATGAAGAATGATGTTTTGGATGTGGTCCTAAGACCAGAAGGGAAGTCTGTTGTGACTTCCAAGTGGATCTATAAGATCAAGCATGATGCAGATGGTAGCATAGAGAAATAAAAAGCGAGGTTTGTGGCTCGTGGATTCTCCCAGAAAGAGGGATAGATTATGAAGAGACTTTTTCACCCGTAGCCAGTTACACTTCCATCAAATCAGTAATTTCCCTGGCTGCAGTGATGAAGTGGAAGATACACCAGATGGATGTCAAGACAACCTTCTTGAATGGTGTATTCGAATAGGAAGTGTATGTGGAGCAGCCACTTGATTCTGAAACACATGACAAGGAGTCATATGTGTGCAGATAGAAGAAAGCCTTGTATGGCTTGAAGCAAACTCCTAGGACTTGGTATGATAGGATAGACAACTTTCTATTCAGTTTGGGATTTACTAAAAGTAAAGTGGATTCCAACCTTTACTACAAGGTTGAGGAAGGAAATCTAGTGATACTACTACTGTATGTGGATGACATGTTTGTTATAGGTGAGGATAGATTGATTGCCGACACGAAGAGGAAGCTTGCTTCCAAGTTCAAGTTGAAGGACTTGGGGATGATACACTACTTTCTAGGCATGGAGGTGTGGTAGAGTGCAGATGGAATCTTCCTTGGACAAGGGAAGTATGCAGTAGAGATCCTGAAGAGGTTCGGGATGACGGACTACAAAGCCATGGCCATACCTATGGAATCAAACCTGAAGCTTTTGTGTGATGCTTCATCTGAGCCGGTTGATGTCACGATGTATCATCAGATGATTGGGTCCTTGATGTACCTGACGAGCACAAGACCAGATATTTTTTTTGTTGTGAACACATTGAACCAGTTCCTGACGGATCCGAGAAGTGTTAACCTGGTTCCTGTAAAGCATATTCTGAGGTACCTGAAGGTACGGTTAATTATGGGCTCAAGTATGATGTGAATCAAAATTTTAACCTAGAGGGTTATGTTGATTCATATTGGGCAGGCAGTGCCATTGATCGGAAGAGCACTTCGAGGTGATGCTTCAGTATGGGATCTCGTATGATCTCTTGGTTTAGCAGGAAGAAGTCCTATGTGGCACTGAGTATAGCCGAAGTTGAGTATGTTGCAGCTTTTTCGGCTAGCTGTGAGGCAGTATGGCTTAGGAAGCTACTATCTGAGTTATTTGATCTCCCGTTGGATGCTATCTGTATCTTTTGTGACAATCAGAGTTGTGTGAAGTTGTTTGAGAACCCCGTGTTCCATGACAGGTCAAAGCACATTAAGATCAAACATCACTATATCAGGGATATGGTGCAGAGAGGAGCAGTGAAGCTCGTGTATGTTGCAACGGATGAGCAGATAGCCGATGTGTTGACCAAGCCGCTGACCAGAGTGAAGTTTGAGTACTTCAGAGAGATACTTGGTGTAATTCAGATCGAGATCCTTTCCAAGGGGAAGTGATGAGTCCAGAGACATAGATGCACACAAGCTATTCTCACATAGTGCTAGGAAAGTCCTCCTATGGTGAGATGTAAGGGCTAGGGCCATTCTTACATGGTGGTAGGAAAGTCCTCCCATGGTAAGATGTAAGGGCTGGGCTATTCTCACATGGTTAGAGGAAAGTCCTTCCATGGTGATATGTCAGGGATGGGAGTGACTTTTCCGACATGGTCAGAGGAAAGTCCTTCCATGGTCGCGATGTAATTGCCAGGGCTTTTCTGACATGGTCAGAGGAAAGTCCTTCCATGGTCATGATGTAATTTCTGATCTTCTCTGACATTGTGAGAGGAAAGTCCTTCCATGGTCGTGATGTAATTGTTGTAGCATTTCCGACATGGTCAGAGGAAAGTCCTTCCATGGTCGTTGATGTAAGTGTTGATCCTTTCTCGGATGGTCAGAGGAAAGTCCTTCCATGCTGGTGAGTGTAAGTGTTGTGATGTGTGTGCAACTGGGTTGTGCTCCGTGGACTATGAGGTGATTTGAAGACGACGAGGTGATAGTATGGTACACAACTTTTGCAGAGGCAGTGTAATAAGTCTTGAGAGATCTTGCAGGTTTTGCAGAGGCAGTGTAATCAGTCCTGAGGTGTACCTACTTGATGGCTTGCTTGCAAAGATGATGAATACCTACATGGAGGATAGGCCTACATCCAGCATGAAAAAGGGCTGGCTCTGTAGAACTTCCTATGACGAGAAGAATTATGAGATAGCACCAGTGATCGAGATGTCAAGTACAGCAGCAGTGATGATGATGATGCTCCGTGATCCAGTGTTGATGATCCAGCTCCAGAATTAAAGACTTGTGCTTATATGTATTGATGACTTGTGTAAAGAGAATACCTTCCTAGTTAACAGGGAGTGTTGATGTATTTGTAACTTCGAAATATATTCACTTCTATATTGTAATTGTACTTTATTGTATCCCCAACGGAGATGTATTATTCCTCTGATTGGAAGTGTCGTCAGTTGTACTTGCATATGTCGCAAGTTATATTGTAAGTGTCGTAACTTATACTTGATGGGTTATTAGACCACCTTGATGGGGTAGGCCCTGTATGAGTCATGTGGGTCAAAGGGTTATTAGACCACCCTAGTAGGGGTCGGCCCAGTCAGCATTATGTTAATTGGTTAAGTTCGGGCCGACCTAGTTGAGTAAAGGTCAACTCAAGTTAGTGTATAAATAGAGAGTGTGACTCTCTCATTTTATACATTGTCTCTTTCACTCACTTCGCATTAGTGAGAGAAGAGAAGGGTTCACACAAGTGGAGGAGGAGCATGTTGCTGAAGACATCTATCTCTTGGGTTTGATCATGGCGATCCTTGTATTGATGCTTATTCTATCTCTGAGGAAGTTGCGGGGTTTTTCACCTTCTTGGTTTTCCCCGGTGAAATGTTTTGTGTCTCTTGTCTCTTGTCTCTTATGCTTGATATGATGTACATGTTGTTCTTTCAGTTAAGATCCTAGATCTATTGAATTTATGATAAAAAAATAACGACCCGTGGTATGGAGACATTTTAATATATATCCAGAATTTGAAGTGTCTGCCAACTTTCGCTAGAGAGGAATGATAAAAATGTAGGCATCATGCTAAGAAATACCTCATTATTTTCGATACACTATAAAGACGGGGGGTGGATTAGATATTACGTCGTTGTTTATATATGGATGAATTCGAGTCAGTATTGAATGATTCTCATAATGGATCCTGTGGGGGTCATCTTTCTGGGTTGGAAACAACCCATAAAATACTTTGTGCTGGGTATTTTTGGCCCACCATCTTCAAAGATTGTGTGGAAGCCATGAAGCGTTGTCACCCTTGTCAGCTATTCACAAAGAAAATGTGAGAACACCTAGATCCCCTTCACCCCGTTATCAAAATTGGTCCAATCACCAAATGGGGTGTGGATTATATGACTTGCAACCCAGTCTCGGCTGGGGGGACTCAATACATTATCGTTGTCGTCGACTACTTTATGAATTGGGCCAAGGCAATGCCGACTGTGAAAGAGGATGGTGAAAATGAAGCCTATTTTGTATTCAATCAAATCATTTCTAGGTTCAGCATACCCAAAGAGATAGTCACCAACCATGGTACACATTTCCAGAACTACATGATGACAAAGTTGACAACTATACTACGTTTTCGACAAAAACACTTGTCTCCTTTCTATACATAGGTGAATGGTCAAGTTGAAGTGGTAAAAAAAACTCTGAAAACCATTCTTCAACGTACTATCAATGCAAGTAGGTCAAACATGCACATAATGTTGTATTCGACTCTTTAGGCATATCATTCCAATGTCAAGACTGATGCTGTTTTTTCACCATTCCAACTTGTTCACAGGTTGGAGGCAATCACACCTATTGAATGCGAGATTCCATCATTAAAGTTGGCTATCCAACTACTACTTGAGACTTCTATGTTGGAAGAGATATTGCTTCATTTAGAACATTTGGATGAACATCTCCGAGATGCGCTCACTGCGAATGAATCTCATAAGAAACAAGTCAAACATAAATACGACAAGTCTATAAAACCCAACATATTCTCCAAAGGAGATCTTGTTTTGGTTTATGATCAAGATAAGGATCCCCTAGGAGCAGGAAAGTTCAAGTATATGTGTCTCACTCCCTATATTTATTATAAAGTTTTGAAGAAGGATCGTATGAGTTGATAGATTATGATGGTTTTAAGCTTCTTGAGCCCATAAATGGGATCTATTTGAAAAAGTATTACGCCTAGCTTATATGATTTTTATTGTACTATAGTTGTACATTTTTGTAGAGTTATTCCTTGTAGATTTTCTTATCTGTCATCTGGATGGTGTTTTCAGATGGAAACCAAGTGATTTTTAGGATTCGTTGATGGTGCTAGTCGTCACACTCGTAACTTGGCTTCAACTACTTGGGTGATCTATTCACCCACAAGACAACATATTTCCTCATAATGTGCTTTTTTAGGCCCTACGATGAACACTATAGCTAAGTATAGTTTTGTTATTGAGCTACTCCAAGATTCTATTCATCACGACATTTCGTGTTTGGAAGTGCGGCTCGATTCACAGTTAGTTGTACTCCAGTTGACGAGTGAGTACTAGGTTAGAGATCCTTCTTTGCTACGTCATTTTTTGAGAGTTAGGTTATTTGAAAGAAATTTTGATTACATTTCATGTCAACATATTTCAAGAAATCACAATTCATTAGTTGATGCATATGCAAATGATGTACTTGATTGGCATTTGTATCATACACGATAACATAAACCATTCACACACATTAAGAAAACATGTATATATAACCGATACTATATATATATATATATAAGGCCAACAAATATCTGAGTCTAACTCAATCTCTTTCAAAATATAGCAATATACAAAGAGGGCATAACAACCTCAAAATAAGTGTCACTCTCCCTAAGGAGAGGCAGGTGCCTCAGCTTGCTCTGTTAGGACCTCCCTATAACATATCACTAGTCTAGCTACTTTCCTAAGTAGCCGGATCCATGCAGGGGGCACTCCCACCACATGTTCCTGCATAGCTAGGTGCATCCGCTCAATTCAATATGTGGGAATTTCATGTGTCAAGTGGCCCATATTTCCCTCAATACTCCGCAGCATGAAATCAGTACAACCTGGATTTTTCGGTCGCACATATATCCTGGGATGTCCAGCAGGCCTTACTTGCCCCACATCTACATAAAATGTATGGTTTTAGCACTCATACTCATTAAAAACACATGTATATGGAAAAAACAAAAACCATAAAAAATAAATAACTTTTAAAATGAATTTTGGTACCTTATATGTATCCCCAGGATGCTCCCGAAGGAAACATAAGCTTAGGATCACCCCGAAAGTCCATTCCGGCATACAAAAACTATTTGAATGCTGGCACCTGGCATCTCCACCATCCAATATAATCCTTGTCAGTGTAATAATCACTAGTCTCACCTCCTCCCTGGCATAGGAGGATATCACCCCATCGATTCATTAGTGGCTCATGGGGGTTGAGTAGTGGAAGATCCATTCCTGGATTCAGGGCAGGGAATCTCTCTCTTGAAGGTACAAAGTATGCTTCCATATCCAAAGTTCTTCTTCTTTCCCGTTTTTCACTCTGTAAGTTGGTGTTTCATATTCACCAATAGACCGAAACACCAATCAAATATGACATTGCGCAGACATTCCACGTCAATTTGCATATCGATTCGGGAAGCTAAATGTTGGGCCGCATTGCCACTGATCCTGTTTATGGTACTCAGGATCACCTTCAAAGGAAAACTATCTATTTTCCCAATTGACACTTGGATGCCGCTCTTTTTCATTCCTGCTATGCAATATGTATTGATATGATCCCATACTGATAAAGATCCAACACCTCTGAATCTTCCTTTGAGGTTTACATCCTCACCTCGATGGGACAATCCAGTAATGAAATATATATCATCCACCATGATATCTATCGTCTCCCCTTGGATATTGAACATCCCCTGATCAAGATCCCAATATTGCACAAGAATTTGGAGTAAATGGGATTGTGCCCTCATGTTTGAAATGCGGAAAAAATTGAGTCCACACCGTCTTAAGGCATTTAATGTCAGTGGATCCCCTAGGGATATTCTATCCATGGCATCATGCTCTCTTTCCCTCCAAGTGAGCACTATCCTACATTGCATTCATCAATTTGTTCATTAGTTTGAAGTTTTTTCATTTTTGGTTTGCTCCACCAACGGGTTATCTTTTAACACAGGGGTAGGTACCCACGAGTTAAGTTTATTCCAACTCGTGAAATATACCCGCGAATTTCAAGAAGGCCTACCCATGGTATGCAGACCTAATTTTTTAACCTCAAATAAAAGCTTCAAAAATCCATTTAAAAACTTTAAAAAAGGATTAAACATGCAAAGTAGAATGAGATTGGTTACCTCCAAGCGAAGGATTCTGAATTGGTCCTCCGGATTGATCGTAAAAAACATATGAAGTCGTAGGTTTTTTCCTCTTCTCCAATGGTAAAATGGTAATTGTGGGTAATTTTAGGTTTTTGTTACTATTTATATAAAATCTTTTTATTTTTACCCATTTTCTATAGTTCTTAAACCACTTTTTGTTATATTTATTAATCTAAAGTGACTAATGAAGTTCTTTTTATTAGGTAAAAGTACAAGAAGGTGCTTTCTCACTACTATGCCCATATTGGTGTTCCCTTAAAAGGTTTGATTTCCTATGAAATGTCGTTTAGATCATTGCATTTCATCTATACCTCATCATTTTATGCCTTAGGTTTTCCTTTTTCACCATGGACTGCAATTTTTACCCTCCATTGTATTTGTTCTTCCATGGCTAGGATTTTCCTTCACATGGGTCACCCTAGATAGGAAACCGTGTTACACTGGTGTCCATGTCATCGTTTTCCATTTTGGGGACTTGGTCATTTATCATGCATTTTGTCACTCATGTCAAGTTCCCATCCCTATGGATTTCTTTCATGCTCTTGTTAGACTCCTTAAAATTAACAAGATCGCTGAGCATACTTTTCTTGTTCAGACTTGTTAAAGGACTTGAACAAACATGCACTTAGATATAAGTTTATCCCTTTTCCGGATCTTTGTGGATTATTTACGAAAAAGGTATACTCTACTTTTTTTTTACTAGAAGAGTCCTCTCTTGTACACTTTTACACTTTTCGGGCGAGGATGCTAACTTTACGAAAAAAGTACATTATGGAGTTCTTGTTTAAGTTTTTCAGACTCCCTAATTATGAAAACACTGGTGAGCACATACCAACTCGGGCTCGATATTAAAATCCATGAGTAGGTGTATGGAGTTCTTGTTTAAGTTTTTCAGACTCCTTAAACATGAAAACACCGGTGAGCATGAACAGATCTGGGCTCGATACTAAAATCCACGGATCAGTAACCTATTGTGTACTAGTCTATCTCTTCTTCAAACTCGTTAAAACATGAAGAAGGTCCCGAGTTTCCCTCCCATGGACTCGTTAAATCACACATGGTTGGACTTGTATCAAGCATTCTTCTCTCTCTTCTTTGATCTTGTACAAAATGAAGAAGGTATTTCGAGGTTACTTTCTTGGACTCCTTAAAATTTAACAAGAGAGATACTATCGAGCTTCCTTTTCAACCTTTTCATGCTCGTTAAAACAAGAAAATACATTTAAAAAGAGAAGGGAAAGAAAACCTCTGTCATTCATTCATCATATAGAAACAAGTCTAAACCGTCCTTGAACACAACACTTCTGTTAAAGTCAATGGGTCTTAGTTTTGGATTTAGGATTTAATTGGATTCCAGAGTTCTGTACTCCTTCGATTGGTTACTCTTCCTATCATATGGAGAGTTTATTATGTATCCTACATGGAAAACTTATATCATGTTTCCTGCCTCTCCAAGATGCCTAAGTCAGTTTCCTCTAGTGCTCAATGTTCAAGGATTATCCATGTGTCGACCATTCTGTAGTTCATCTTGACCTCTCATGTTGGCCATCCCTTATCTCAGTCTTGTTTCAACTCAATGTTTTAGTATTCCTTGTGTGAGGTGACGAAGGATACTGTTGACGCAACGTCTATTGACAGGGGTTCACTTCGTACTGTCGCCAACAAACTATCAACCCAAACTCCCTTATACACCGGCCTGGAAAGGTGTAACCCTTCCCAGTAACACTTGTGGAGCAAGTGTAGTCTCACCTGAGATGGATAAGGGGGCTATTGGAACCAAGTTTCTGCAATTGTGTAGAGGACATGCACATATTACCTTCGCACTAACCAAAGATTATAACATTCACAACATACTATTAACTTATCATTCGCAGATTTCAATAGACATTCAGAACAACACATTCGACGTACTTATTCATATTAGCATTACTTATACAACATATTCGCATCAACCAATGTAAACATTCACACAACATGGTTTTCATTCATCATTGCATAGGATTAAAGACAGAGATTACACCATAACTGAAAATCTCCATTCATTCACCAAACCTGCGGAATAAACCTCGCAGAAACTGTCAAGACATCATATCACGGATACAAAACGAACCCAAAAGATAAGATGATCATCCAAAACTTCGATTCCCTTAGGCTTAAAATCCTACTCTATTTATATGCTTCTATTCTATTACAAAATGGTTCAATGACCGACTTAACTAATCTATCAATTCTTATGCTTCTGCGAATGCCGCGAAGGGTCCTTTTTCCGTGGAATGACCCTTTCGCACCTGTCAGCTTCCGTCCTTCCCGCAGATCTATCCCATGCTAACAGGCCCCCAACACAAACTTGTGGCTCGTCCGATCCACCTTAGCTAGACACTGTTGGTTTGTACCCATGCTTCACTGTGTTCTATTTCTGAAGCTGTTCTTGCCATCTGGAGATCACTGTTGTGTACTTCTCATCTGCATCCGTCGATTGCTGGTTCGTTGTCATGTACTTCTTGAACTCATCCTCTAGTCTCTGGAAACCTTGATCATCTACCTATTTGGAGTCTATTGGTTCACTCCATGTCCATTCCAGACTGGGGAGAAAGTCATCAACGTCGCCAAGGTGGGAAACATGACGACTGCTCCGGCACATCTGTTTCACACCTTGTAGTGCCTCCTACCGGGGCCAGGGGGCTGCTGCCCCTGTAATTTTGGTGGTCACCAGGACCACGAAGCTTCGAACTACTACCACATACCTAGACATCTCAGATGAAACTTCGCCTCTGTGACACCCAAGTTCCCACGCCTCTTCCTGCTCAAGGCACTCATGCACACTCTTCATTTGGGCCTGCAGCGCACCTGGTGTGCTACAACACGAAATGAAATGGATCATTTCCATAGCCTCCTTGGAATTCCTAACTTATCCAATTACCTGACCTACTTGCAGCATGTATTTCTCTTGTCTAGTAAGTTCCACTTAGCTCTACTTAGTCTCTAGTGTCTGTATTTATGCCTTTCGTCTTTCAAGATGCCTGCTTCAAAAATCATTCGCACATCCGTTCATCTGATGTGCCGATTATTTCATCATTTGTTTCCTACGTGTTGAGACCGAACTTCCTACGTGCGTGACTGGTGACCTTACTTCCCTTCATTGCAAAATCGTGCGAACCGTTACTCGTGGTGCTACTGGCCATGCTGCCACTGTGTGTTGCCATGTGCCAAACGTGTCTGGTCCTGCGATCATACCTGCCAAAAAGACTGATCATCTGAAAAAGTCCCATCTACTGATAGTCGGGAATGATTGTTGATTTGACAGGTCGTGACCCTGCAACTGTCGTAACCCGAACTACGATACAACCACTCTTGCTTGCACAATCTCTTCCTGCTGGTGCGTCATCCTGCCACCTAGTATCCTAACATTTTTTTTCCATCAGTCCTCATCCGCTCTGCGTCAGATCATGGTGATAGGGCTTCAGCCTATTTCCATTGACTAATTTGGATAACAGTACTCCATCCAAACTTTGTAGTTGTATTGCGCCTCTGTTGGTGACAAAAGTGATAACTTATGGTCCCAACCAATGCATTTGCAACTTACCAGGGTGTTTCACAAACTTACTATCATACAACAGAACTGTATCCCCATTTTGTAAGTGCTTCGTCTTGACATGGCGGTCGTGACACACCTTCCGGAGGTCCTTTTATATCTTCTGATGGAACCCTGTGATGAATCGATCTTCGTCAAGATGTATTAGTTGTGTCAACCATTCCTTCAATGCACCTCATCCCTGTTGCTACTGCGAAGCACAAGATCGGTACGATATATTCCATTGACATAACTGCTTCCTGGCCGTAAACGAGCTTAAATGCGGTGTGGCCAGTCAATCGCTTGCATCTGGTGCGATATGCCCAAAGGACCATTGGGATTTTTAGGTCCCAGTCGTCGTGGTTCACATTGCACACCTTGGTGAGGGAATGCTCCAATAAATTATTGAACGCCTCAACTATCCTGTTTTCCTGAGGGTGATAAGGTGTGCTCTTCTTGTGCTGTATTTGAAACTCTTCTATCATCGCGGCAATTGTTTGGTTAACAAAGTGCATTTTCTGGTCGCTTAATAATACTTTTGGGCAACCAAACCTAGTGACCACATTGTCAAATAGGAATCGTGCTGCAGTCGCAGCAGAACAATATTTCACTGGTGCAGATTCTGCTCAATGCGTCGGGTAGTCTATTGCAGTGATCATGTAATGCGACCTTGTTCTCTTTCTAGGTGGGATGATGGGTCCCACAAAATCAACAGCCCCTTTGGTTAAGGCTTGCATCGTTACTTGTGGTACTAGGGGCATTTCGTCTCGACGTGAGGGCTTCCCGGTTCGTTGGCATATGTTGCATCTCTTGGCATAGTCCATGGAATCTCCATGCAAGATTGGCCACCACATCCCGGCTCGAAGGATCTTCCTAGAAGTTGCTCGTCCACCATAATGTCTCCCAACAATTCCGTCACGGGCTTTCGACATAATTTGTTCCTGTTCATGCGGAAGGACGTAGCGTAGCAGAATCTCATCTGGGCCCATTTTATATAACTCTCCTGCAATTAGTTGAAAATCTGCAACTCGGACAACTAACTACTTCTTTTGACTGGTAGTGAACTCGGTTGGTGCCTCCCCTGTTGCCAAAAATTGAATAATTTGTTCATAGTTGTTATCGACCACGCCAATCCTAAAAAACTGAGCATCCAATAATCCTTCATTGATACTCATTGGTTCTTCTCTTGACTCTATTCATGAGAGATGATCAGGTCCCACGTTCAATTGCCCCATCTTCACAATAATCTCAAAATCAAACTCTTGAAACAACAATAGCCAGCGGCCGATCTCCCCCCCCAACACTGGCTTGTTCACCAAGTATTTCAGCGTGGAATGATCTCTGAACATTTTTAAGTGGCCCCCTAAGATGTAATGGTAGAATTTCTACAAAGCATAGACTATCGCCAGCCCCTCCCGCTCGGTGGTCGTATAGTTTCTCTCCGCAGTAGATAGTTTTCTACTTGCGAATGCTATTGGGTGATCAATGTCGCCGGTTCATGGTTGGGCCAAGATTACGCCAAGTGCGACTGATGACGCATCCACATGTACGTGAAATTCCTTTGTCCAATTCGGAAATGCGAGGATTGGCACTACGACCATCTTCTCTTTCAATATGTCCAAGCTTTTCTAACAATCCTTTGTCCATTCAAACTTAGCAACTTTCTTTAGTAACTTCTCCATGGGTGCTGTGATAGCTGCATATCCTCAAATAAATTTCCTGTAGTAACCTGTGTGTCCCAATGTCGCTCATAGTTTTTTGTTCGTTGTTGGTGATGGGAGGTCGACAATGATGGCAATCTTTTCCGTATCTACCAAAATTCCTTCTCTGCAGATAATGTGTCTTAACAGAATTCCGAACGGAGTGCAAAAGATGCACTTCTTGAGGTTCAGGGAAATTTGGTGCTGTCGACAATGTTCTAGCATGAGTCTTAAGTTCGTGACATGATCCTTGACTAATCCATATACTGTCCAATCATCCATGTAGACAGTGAGGAACTTATGGATATAATATTTGAAGTCTGCTACCACTATTCTGGAAACGATTGCAGAAGCATTGTTTAATCCAAATGGCATCACCGTGTACTGAAAGCATCCCCACTTTGTGACAAATGTAGTCTTGTGTCGATCTTCTTTCGCAATCTTGATTTGGTGGTAGTTCAAAAATTCGTCTGTAAAGGAATATATCTCCTGACCTCCTACTCCTTCGAGCACCTCATCCGTAAATGGGGTCGGGAATGGATCATGTAGGTAGGCATCATTCAATTTCTGTAGGTCGACACATATTCGTACTTCACCGGTTTTCTTGTCCTGGAAAACCATTGGACTGATCCATTCCAATTCATCTACTGGTTCTATGATGCCTACCTCCACCATTCTTTCGATTTCGGCTTGCACCCATTCCTTGTATCTCGGGTTCAATCGATATGACCATTGCTTAACCGACTTCGCATCGGGTTTCAGGGGGATCTTCATTTCCCCTAGGTCTCCAGAAATTCCCTTCATCTCTAAGAATTTTGTTGGAAACAAATCCTGAAACTCATATGATAAGTTAGTCATCTTCACAATGGTCAACTCATCCCAATAGTCGCCAATGCTTGCGAACTTGGGGTTTTCCTCCGACCCAATGTTAACCTTCTTGATCTTTAATGGTTGCTAAAATTTGTTTGACGGTATATCTGGTGCTACAACACTGCGACTACCCTCCGATTCTGGTACATACGTAGCCCTGGGGTCATCATCCTATTCAGGATTTCCAGTGATGTTGTAACAATCCATCGACATTTCTGGTGTCACGGTCCATTGGAGTGCCATCAGTTGTCCAGTCGATGCTACTTCAAATATTTTTCCGCGGATTTCCTGCAGCGTGGTGTGGATCAAGGGATTTTCGTTTGAGAATGAGAATGATTGGCTAAATCCAATGGTAATATGTTCCCAATATGTCGTCCCACATCGTAGTTCTGCTATGACATACCAGCTCCGTGGTACCTCATCCAACGTGTGTACAAATGCATGTACCCACTCCTGTCATTCCCTTGATCCCCATTGATGTTGACAGGCATTCAGATGCTTCTTTGAGTCTCCTCATCCGTCATATCGCATGTGGTTGTCCTCAGCAGCTTCGCCGAACCTCACCCCCATGAGGTGTCAACATATTGGCCAAGATGTGATTTTTGATTTATGCGTTGCCCACCATTGTGCAGGAGTAGCCTTCAGGGATTCCTCCAAGGCCAGTAGACGTTGTGGTTCCACCACTTTCCCCTCGAATTCTATGAGAAACGTGCCCAAGTTGGGAAATCCCTCATAGGTAGGTAACACATACTCCTCCGTGGCTACCCTTCGCAGGGACCGTGTTATTCATGCGCATCTTCGAAATGACACTTCATGCAACCGGTTCTTCCAATTCTCAAGGGCCTCATCTAAATCAGAGGATGCTAAGCTGTCACCGCGCCTCCTAATTCTCCATTCGTGGTAGGATTAACATAATCCTCAGAAATGTTATACAATTTGTCCCATCCTTCCATAAACTTGTCTCTGGATGGCTCCGTATAGTGCAACCCTTCCGCAAGATCCAGTGGTGAGATGACCCTCATTTCCTGATTCTCGAATGACATTATCCTTTTCTTAAAGTTGATAATTGCTTGATTCTCCATAGCCCAGTCTATCCCCAGAAGTACCGGATTGGGGCTGGTGTTGTCCACAATCTCAATGAAATCGAAATCCGCATACATTCTAAGCCATTCAGTTTCAACCGAAAGTTGACATACCCGAATGAGCGGGGTGACCTTACTCCGGTTCGCTAGTCGTAGCTGTACTGGGGACCAGGTCATCCATGGCTTTCCCACTATCTCCCATGTCTGTTTATCCAGGATATTCACTTCCGAACCCAAATCTAGAATGATGGAGCCGACATCAAATTCTCTAATTTGTGCCGGCATCCACATCTCCCTGCCTGTCTTTCTTTTATGTATGTGATTGACTCTCTGTTCTAGTCGTGCACCTCCTTGTTGCTGTAGTAGACTAGCTATTTCTTCCAATACATCTGGGTCCTTTTCCAAATCCAAGCAACTCCCTAAGAAGGTTTTTAGAGTGTTTGCCTTCCTTCGCGGCTTTGTCGAGTCGAACGTTAGTGGCATGTCATATATTTCTTCTTCAAGAGGTATCCACCTCCTATTCCTCATTGCATCCTATGCCTTAAAAAATATGTCCTTTTCCGCTTCTGCATCGACGGTGACCTGATTCCTCTGTGTTTGCGTTGGTATGACATTGGTGTGTGGCCTCTTGCCACTCGTCATCGCCTCTCCTTGTGTCACTATCCCTCCCGTTGCGTGGTTACTTCTGGCTTCTGTCGAAATCATTTGTACAACAGGTGGTGCATTCAGATTATTTGGGTTCTGGTTTTGGGGTGGATGCTTAGTTTTCCATTTTGCAATAAGCTGAGGAAAGTATTCTATACTATGATCTACGGTACTGCAGTATGTACACTGTGGTGCAGGGTTTGGAAAATCTTGCTGGTAGTGCCCCTGCTATCCGCAATTGTAGCAGATGATGGGTCCTATTCCCTGTCCAGTGGCTCCTCCACATCCCATACCGACACCTCGACATCCATGGAATCCTCCTCGGAACCCTCCGCGTGGTGGTCCATATGGTTGATACTGCAGTTTCCCGTACTGCGTTTGCTGATACTGTTGCTACCCATACTGCGGCTGGCCATACGACAGTGGTGGATACTGCGGGTGCCCATACTGCGGCTTCCCGTATTGCCCCTGGTCATATTGCTGTGGTTGGTTAAACTGTTGCTAGTGTCAAGCACTCTAATTGCAGATAATTAAATATCAAACACACAGAGCGTATGAAATTTATTGTCAACCCGAGAAAGTCTTTTTATTTCAAAGGACAAGTGCACAATATATGCTTAAACACAAAACCATTAGAAGTGAATACTTTTATCTTCTATCATCCATATTCATCCAAAGAATCTCTGCAATCCCAATTGCCTTCTAACTGCTATACTACAATTCTTTTCTATTATGCATCAAAGAGAAATGGTATCAGATCTAATCAACAATTGCAAGAAGGAAATCTCATCCGCATTCTAAAATAATCAACTGTCTAATCTAATCAAGTTGGGAATCATAAAGCATGACCTGCACATTACTCTAGAATTTTAATGAAGGAGATTGAAACAACTGTTCTAAGAAACTGAATTGCAGAATATAAATCAATCAACACATAACAGGAAAGCTAAATTGTAAGAGCTCCTGGGATTACGTTTCAGCTGTAGGATGAACACGGCAGTGTGAACAGAAATTGAAGTGTGTAAAACAAACCTGACTCAGTCGACTGTTATTGATACCATTCACCAATCTCACGGAAATATAATCGTTACTAAGAAATCCACACAATAAATATTGCTGCTGCGTACAAAAGAAAGACAAAGCATCACACAACAAGAAAGATGAAATCCTAAATTAACGCAGCAATCTCTGTGGAAGACGGGCCCAGTCTTCACACAGAGACGCTGGTCGAACAACACTCTCTTTAACTCAGAAGTAACTCCTTATATTAACAGAAGAATGAGTACACAGTTTCAGCTCGGTTGCTAATACAAGATAAATTAATTGTCTGCTGTCCAACCCCTCGATCGAGGCAATCCCACATATTTATACATACAATTTGCAACATCTAAACCTATAATTGGGCAGCCATGAAGATCTCTGATCTTCAGGCGCCCTAAATAATCTAGCTGTTACAATGCGTGGAAGAACTGAAATATCCAAATATGAGGGGAGTTATTAACTGTCCCAAGAGTGGCGGTCCTTCCAGCTCACAGCTGGATTCGAGCAGCGACATACTTAAGATAGCACTTTATGTTACAGCTGCCCTGCCACGACTGTGCCTTGATTGACGATTTGAGTCCCAAGGAACCTTCTACAAGCAATGGACGTCCCTTCCTCCATGACTTGTTCAGCTCCGATCTTTCTACAGTCTATTTGTCTTACTACCTTCATAAATCGCATCATGTTAGCACAAATTAAGAGATGCACAGCTTTAATCATCACAATCATAAGTATTAATACAATAAAACAATAATCGGCCATGCCTTGGTAAATTGGGGAATAAGATAAGGACAATAAGTCGAATTGCCAAGGTAATTGGTGTGAGACAAGGGAAGGGAAGATGATAAATGATGGTAAAAAAGGGCCAATTCTGGGCTCAACATCTCCCCCCAACTACCCTGTTGCATGTCCTCATGCAACAACCTGCATCTAAATCTTGAACTGAGCTCTGTCCAGGAGAGAGGAAGGAATGTAGGTAAATTAGGCACCTCATCTACCTTTTTGAAAAAGCTTCTGTGAGCAACCCGACATCTTCCAACTTCACTGTTTCCCTTCCACTGCTTCTTGCTGATATCTGAGAATGCACTTGGTGTGGTGGGAATCTTTCTGCAGTTCTCTTATGCTATGCCTGGGGAAGTTGAAAAGACACCCTCAATCTGAATCCAACTCAATGACACCTGTAGGAGGTGGAAGCACTGGTTCTTGTGGGACAGTGTCTTCCAGCGCATCTGATGTTAACAGGAGAGTTGCTGGTTCTTGTGTAACAGCAACATCCCTTAACCCATCTTCAGCAGCTACCTTCATTGCTTTTGGAGACACTGGTTCTTGTGTAACAGTATCTTCTTTGTCATTCTGCTGCCGAGACTGAATATCCTTTTCAATTTGCAGCTCCTCCTCCAAGATTTCAGTGTCACCTGAGCATGGTGTCTGTACCTATTCATTGTCACTCCACTGTGTGTCAGGGATGATATCCATTCCCAGGTTATCTCCCAGCTGTAATTCAGGAGTTTTTGTTGCAGCCTCCTCTTCCAAGATTTCAGTGTCACCTGAGCATGGTGTCTGTACCTGTTCATTGTCACTCCACTGTGTATCAGGGATGATATCCACTCCCAGGTTATCTCCCAGCTGTAATTCAGGAGTTTTTGTTGCAACCTCCAAGGATGTTGGTTCTGTATCATGGGGGATCTCTGGGGTTATAACCCAGAGTTCATCATTGAATGCCAAAGTATCCTCTGTCTCAGCTTCTCCTACTGTCTGCTCAGCCGATTGGACAGTCCCATTCAGGATTGCTGGTTCTTGTGTTGCAGCATCCTGTTCCAACTTATCACTGTCCTGCCTTTCCGTTTCTTCTTCTAAAATTATTGTGTCCTGGAAACGTTCTGGGGTTACAGCACAAAATTTTTCACTATCCTCCAGAGTATCCTTCGGCTCCATGATCTCTGTATCAAGGGAACATTCTGGAGTCTCACCATATTCTTTTATAAGCTCCAGAGCATCCTTCATTTCCCGTTCTTCTCCCATCTGTTCTATGATTTCTATGTTGTGGGAGCATTTTGGGATTGCCATACATTCCTCATAAATTTCCAGGGCATCCTCCACTCCCTGTTCTTCTCCCATCTGTTCTATGACTTTTGCATCATGGGAAGTGGCAGCTGCAGCAAGGATGTTTAAAGGTGTTGGTTCTTGTGTAACAGCACCTTCTTTCTCCACTGCTTTCCCTTCTGTGGCTACAGGCTGTTGTGCTGAATAGGTGCTAAGTAAAATTTTATGGCCTGCTTCCTCAAAGATCTCCCCACAGGTGGGGCAGAGTATTCGCTCATCCTTTTCTCCAGCTCCAGCAGAAGCTGATTCCTCCACTTGGTCTGCAGCCTCTATTAATGTATACATCTTTCTTCCACCCTGCTTTCTACAGATTTCCTTCCATTTTTCCAGCTCCTTTCTAAGTGCTTGGAGGTCCTCTTTCAGCATTGCATTCTCATACAAGAGTCCCTCAATTTCAGGTTCTTCCTCCGCTGGCCTTTGTGGAGCATTCCTCGGTTTTGGTGTAAGGATTGGTGGTTCAACCTGTGTTTCTAAGGTTGCCCATTTTGTTCTAGCTGCCTCTGCTGCTGTGATTGATCGAGTTCGTTTCCTTCTGATTGGTGCCACTAAATCAAACTCATTGGTAGCCCTCTTCCTTTTCTGTGGCGTTTTCTTTTGTGACTTTCCTTTTTGTGATGTTTCTTCTTGTGGAGCCGGAATATAGGGAGGCAAAACTGAAGTTAAAGGAATATTTCCCTGCCCCTCATGCTGTTCTTCTTCAATCACAGCTGCTCCTCCTGCCCACTCCGGTGAAGACTCGATTGTGACCAGCTCAATATCTTCTTCCATTGCTCTGGCTCCGTCATCTTCAGTTTCCATTGTCCCAGCATTTGATGCTGCTCCAATTTCACCTTCTGCTGTCGGAGCTGCCCTGTTATCTAGGTTTTCCGCGAGGGTTTCATCTATATTGTCGCCTGACGGCTCTGTTTGTGCTTCCCCTCGCTCTCCTTCAAATGCAGTGTCATCCCCCACTGGTTCTGCTTGTGCTGGGGATTCATATACTTCAAATGGTTCTGCCTGTGCCCCTGTTTGTTCTTCCTCTGTGGTTTTATCCACCTCGGATGGTCCTGCCTGTGCCCCCTGTTGTTCTTCTTCCGTTTCATCCCTCCCCCCAACTTCACTGGAGGAACTCCGGTCCTCCTGTTGTGGCGGAACCGGTATTTGCTGTAATGGAATGATCCTCAAGGGAACAGGTTGCTGTGGTCGGGTAATGAATTGATGCCATGTTATATTATGTTGGGCCAGGGTTCTTACAATAATTAACTTAATAAGGCCATGGTGGGTGAGGGAGGATAATGGGTGCTTTGCAGATTGAACAAATGTTGCCATATGGCGCAAGTCGTGCAATAGATAAAATGGAATATTCAACAAAATGCCATGACGGAGATGAGAAAGCAAAGGAAGTTCAGAGTTGTACACAGTTTGGTATCGACCTTCGCAGGTAATGTACTTCTTGAGGAAGACAGCAACCTGGTCCCATGGCTGCGGCAATGACTTCAGTGCAATCCCTCTCCTGGATGCTTCAACTTGCTCCCCTGGAAGTAAAAATTCTTCCCGTGCAACCGTTGCAGGGACTCGACGGTTAAACCAAGGTTTTCCCACCATCGGGATAGCTGTAACCTCGGATATAATGACCTCCGAAACATCTATACACAGCCCCCACACCGTGGAGTGTGTTTTAGTAAGATTCAAGGCGAATTGCAGGGCTGCGTCCCGATCGAATCCGTCCAATCGTTCAAAGAACTCGACCCAGCCAGCAGCTTGAAAAATGGCCAGAACCTGCAGATTCCGTCTAAGTTCCCGGGTATTTAAAGGTTCATGGCGAACTGGAATGCCCATAGTCCTGGTTGCAAGATGAAACTGCTGTTCGACAGAGTACAAGATCCCAGAATGGAAGTTGCACCACAGAGAATGCACGAATCGTTGAGCGGAGACGTTGAGCGAATGAACTAATTCGGAAAGTTAAGCGCAGAGAAGAGTTTAAAATTTTCATGCCGAATTGGGGAGGGTGGCAGTTATTAGTATTACGTCATACGAGGGAAAGGTTTAATCAGATATAAATGGTGGTACGAGTGAAGGTACGGCCAATCTCGTTTAAATGATATCAATACTTAATCACGTGATAAATGAAAGCCATACCTCATAAAACTGTGCGTCGGAAGGCTGCGGAAACTGGTGGAGCATGCAGTTGGTGACGTCACGGAGCCGGACGCGTGCACAGTCAGACGTGGGATCATGATGACTCGGATAAGGCACTGATTTCCTTCGCCGGTAAAACAAAAGGCGTCGCATCCTCCGGGTTAAAATGATGAGTTCGCCGGCAGGACTGGGATGAATCAGCATCATAATTAGCAGGTTGAACAATCCTTCTGTTAACACGGGAGTTACCACTGCAAGTTGTCAAAGAAATGATCACACGGCCGATGAAAAAGCTTGTTGCAGCTGGCAGGAAAGAAGTTACAGCCACCGGAAAAGAATTCACGGCAGCCGGAAAAAGATTTACGATATCAGGGAAAATTACGGCTGTCACGGGAAAGTTTTACGGCGGCGGGGGAAAAAAAAACTTACAGCTGGCGGGAAAAGATTTTACGACTATGGGAAATATGTCGCAGCCGCTGGAAATAAATGGCAGCTACGTGGAAATGATGTGGAAGTGACTTGGTCAATGAGGTGGCAACCGCCGAAAAATAAGGTGACAGCCAGGAAATGATGTGGCGGCTTCGGGAAAAAGATGTTGCAGCTTTCAATGTTGCAGCCGCCGAAATTGCAGCTGCTGGAGTTGCAGCTGCCAGAGTTGCAACTGTCGGAAAAGATTTGACGGCTGACGGAAGAAGGACATTACGGCTACCGGGAAGTGAAATGGACGTGGCTGGTAAATGGAGTGGCAGCTGCGGAAAATGAGATGGTAGCAACTGGTGAATGAGGTGGCAATAACTGGTGAATGAGGTGGCAACCATAGGGAGGATGAGGTGGCAGCCGCGGAAACTGGAGTTGCAGCCGCCGATGTTGCAGCCGCTAATGTTGCAGCCGCCGATGTTGCAGCTGTCGGGAAAGTGGACGGCTGACGGAAAAAGGTCATTATGGCTGCCGGGAAAAGGAGAATATGGTTTCCGGAAAAGGATAAACAGCTGCCGGAAAATATGTTGCAGCTGCCGAAAAATATGTTGCAGCTGCCGGATTTTTTTTATTTTTATTTTTATTTTTTATTTTTTATTTTTAACTCACAAGGACAGCACCGGGAGATTTTCATTACGGGCCCAAACTGATCGTTCTCCTGGCGCTTCCCTGAAATTTTTTTGAAAGACAACAGCAAGCAAAAGAGATCAAATGCAAAGAGAAAGAAAACGACAACTATACGCTACAGCAAGAAATTATTTATGTACAGCAAATATAATTTTCAGTTTAAGATTTGGCAAAGGTAGAGAAATGTTCCTGCTCTGGTGCCAATTGGTAGTTTGGATCAGCAGCAATCTGTGAAATGAATGCATCTTTCGAAATGGGCTTCCGATACAGTCGCAGTCTGTGGCCATTAGCAAGTAATGGTATACGGTTTTCATCAATGGTGACCAGGCGAACAGTGCCGTTGTCAAATACCCTGTCAACCAAATATGGACCCAGCCATCTTGTACGTAATTTCCCTTTGAAATCCTTCTTGAATCTGGAGTCGTATAATAGTGCCCAGTCTCCTTCACGGAAGATTTTCTTTTTGATGAATCGGTCATGCCAATTAGATCTCTGTTGCTGAAGCAGCACAGTCTGGTCTACCGCGGCTAACCGTTTCTCATCCAATTCATTTAATTGATTCAATCTTTTTTTCTGGGCTTCTGTTACATCCAGGTTCATTTCAATGGCTGTTTTCAGGGTCTTAATCTCAAATTCAATTGGAAAGATGGCACTCTTTCCATACACCAGATCATAGGGAGAAAAGCCCGTGGTGTTGCGCCAAGTCGTGTGATATGCCCACAGTGCTTCTGGAAGTCTGTCAGCCCAATCCCTTCGATGGCTTTTAACTGTTTTAGTAAGGATTGCTTCGATAACTTTATTAGTGCTTTCCACCTGACCATTGGCCTGGGGATGATAAGGTGAAGCTATCTTGTGCTGCACATGATACTTCCGGAGCAAGGATTCAAATTGATGTGAAATAAATTGTGGTCCCCCATCGGTAACTACTTCCTTTGGTACTCCAAAACGGGTAAAAACTTCACTGTACAAGAAATCAATCACCGCCTGGTCATTTGCCTTGGCCAAAGCTACAGCTTCTACCCATTTAGTCATGTAATCTGTACACACCAGGATGTAAACCTTCTGTTTGGAAGGAGGGTTGATAGGACCAACAAAGTCCAATTCCCATCTATCAAACGGTTCTAGTACCAGTTGGGGCTGTAAAGGCATCTGATCTGTCTTATTAGGTTGGCCCATCCTTTGGCAGCTGTCACAGGACTGAACATATCTTTTAGCATCTCTGAACAGTGTCGGCCAATAATAGCCCATCCGCAACGCCTTATGCCCTGTTCTTTTGTCTGCAAAGTGTCCTCCGCAAGGTTCATCGTGACAGGCCTTCAGTATATGAAAGATCTCATCTTCCCTTACACATCTTCTAATTTCAAGATCAGGTCCGGTGTAAAAGAGATGGCCCTTGAGCCAACAATACCTGGCACTTTGCTGAATAATTTTTCTTTTCTCTCGTTTAGACATATGTGGCGGAAGCTTCCCTGCAACCAAATAATTAGCAACGTCTGCATACCAGGGTGAATGAGTTGAGAGTGCAAATAAATGTTCATCCGGGAAAGCATCCTCAACAGGTGCACTGTCATCACTGTTAGTAAATCGTGATAAAAAATCAGCAACAACATTTTCTTTTCCAGGTTTATCTATAATAGTAATATCAAATTCCTGTAATAATAAAAGCCACCTGGTTACTCTGGCATTAGTGACAGGTTTATTCATTAAATACTTAATGGCAGAGTGGTCAGTATGCACGAATGTAGGATACCCAGTAATATAATGCCGAAACTTATTAATAGAATAAACAATAGCAAGGAATTCTTTTTCAGTAACAGTATAATTTAGTTCAGCAGGGGCTAAGTTTTTACTAACATAATAAATAGCATAAGGTACTTGACCATCCTGCTGTCCTAGTACTGCTCCAATGGCAGTATCAGAAGCATCTGAAGAAATGTGGAAAGGTATGGTCCAATTAGGTCCCCTCAAAATAGGGGCTGTGGACAGTTTCTCTTTAAGCTTATCAAATGCTGTCTGGCATGCTGTACTCCATACAAACTGTGCGTCCTTCATTAACAATGAAAACAAAGGAGAAGCAAGTTTGGAGAAGTTTTCTATGAATCTCCTGTAATACCCAGCATGTCCCAGAAAACTTCGCACCTCTTTCTGAGTTGAAGGAGTTGGTATATTCTTTATCACCTTAATTTTTGAAGGATCCACTTGAATACCATCAGTAGAGATGAAATGTCCTAATACCACTCCCTCACTCAACATCATGTGGCATTTTTCAGTGCTTAGTGAGAGGCGAGCCTGTTCACAGCGAATTAAAACTTTCTTCAAATTTTCCAGTGCTTCCTCAAAATCCCTGCCATAAGGAGTAAAATCATCCATAAAAACTTCCATGCTATCATTAACCAATTCAGAAAATATGCCAATCACAGCTCTTTGGAACGTTGCGGGTGCATTGCACAATCCAAAGGGAAGCACCCTGTAGGCGAACGTTCCCCAAGGGCAAGTGAAGGTGGTATTATCCTGATCCTCTGGAGCAATCTGAATTTGATTGTACCCGCTGAACCCATCCAGGAAGGAGAAAAACTTCTTCCCAGATAGGGTATCAAGTACCTGGTCAATAAAGGGCAGAGGAAAATGATCCTTTTGTGTAGCTTTGTTCAGCTCCCTATAATCGACACAGACTCTCCATTTACCATTTTTCTTGGGTACAATTACAAGTGGGGAAACCCACTCACTGTCTGAGATAGGATAGATGAATCCTGCTTCCAAGAGTTTCTGGATTTCTTCCTTCACTATATCCCTCAGATTGGGGTTCATGCGTCGTTGAGGTTGACATACAGGCCGGGAGTCGTTTTTAATATAAATATGATGAGTGCACAGACTAGAAGGAATACCCTTCATGTCGGTATACTCCCAGGCGAATGCCCCCTTACGTTCCTTCAAGAGATTGGTTAGGCGCTTTTGTTCTTCTGAGGAGAGACCAGGATTGATGTTCAAAGTTCTTCCAGGCTCTACCTCAATAGGAATGCTTCTCGAGTTTTTCAATACTGGGATTATGTTTGTGTCATTGGCTAGTGCTTCCTCCATAAGCTGTTCCTGTTCTTCTTTACCGAGGGTACTGTTCAGGAGTTGATAAACTTCCTTGTCTACTGAAGCAGGTTCGCTAATGAAATTATTAATGGCATCGTCTTCTGTTTCGTTTTTGAAGGTTAGTGCCTTCCCTATTGTTAGTAATGGCTGAACATCTTCCTCTTCTTCCTGTTCTATCCAAAGGGAGGTTTCAGTTTCTAGACTCGGCCGTGCTAGAGGGTACAGGGTGAGGTTTTTGGTTTCCATGCCATCAGATATAGTCATAGATCCTGATCGACAGCTGATGCAAGCATCAGCTGTAGCCAACCAGGGCCTCCCCAGAATCAATGGATGTCCCCCCAGCTGTGATTTTGGTTGTAATACCAGAAAGTCGGCAGGGTATTCCCATGAGTCTACTGAAATAACAAGGTCGTCCAAAATCCCTTCGGGTCTGATGGTGGATATGTCTGCCAATTCTAAGATAGTAGGGGTCGGTCTAATATTGGTGAATCCGAGCTTCTTTACAGTCTCCATCGTTATAACATTGATCGCAGCTCCTAAATCTACTAGTACGTTGGGTATCTGCGTTTGTCCTATGTGTACAGTGACAGTAGGATTGCCGGTATCCTCATACTTGGTTATAGGGGTTTTTCCAGTCATTAAAGCGGATAAATTCCCTATAACATGAACAGTAGGAGGATCTCTGGGTTTCCTTCCCGGTCTTTTAGTGCACAGATCCCGAACAGTTCTAGCATAGATAGGTACATCTTGAAGAGCTTGTAAAAGAGGAATCTTAACATAAAGGTTCTTCAATTCTCCTAGGAGATTGAACTGAGGTTTCCCTCCTCTTTGTGGCAGCATCAATCTCTCAGGGTAAGGTGGTTGCCTTACCAACTGGGTAGGCTGCGTGTTATCCACTTCATCGTTTAATGTTTCAGCCCTCCCCTCTGAGGGATGCTCAGCATCTTCAGTGATAGGAACCGGATCAAACGGATGCTGGGAACTCTCTCCTTTGTCATACACAATTGGTGGAATATTTTCTGCAGTTACACGTTCTACTATCTTTCCAGACCGTAAGCGAATATCATTACAAGGTACAGGGGAGAGAGAGTAGGCCGGCATATTGAGAGCTTCCACTTGCTGGACTGTTTTATTATTTGGGTTAGGGTTAGGTTGGGCAGGCAGCTGAGGCCGTATTGGTATGTTAGGCACAGGATTATTTTGCAGCTGCAGCTGCGACTGCTGAGGTGGGTATTGAGGATATTGATGAAATTGAGGATATGGAGGATATGGTAACTGTTGAGGTGGAGGTGGTTGAGGAAACTGGTTCCCAGGATGGAAGTTCCTCCATCCAGGAGACCATGAAGTAGGTTGGTGTGGAGGCTGTGTCCAAGGACTCCATGAGTTATAACCTTGCATCGCAGGTTGAGGGGAATTCCACTGAGCATAATTTGAAGGGAATTGTGTATTCACATTTTGCATATTAGTATTCCAATTATTCAAATTATTCAAAAATGGAAATGAGTCGGGAGACATACCTTGATTCCGGGGCTGCCAGGGTTTCTTCTGTGCAATGAAGTAGGCTGAATCCACCTCTGGAGTTGATGCCTGCAGAACAGCCTTCACTTGGGGCAACGTGGGGCATTCTTTCATATCATGGTTCAGCTCGCACAGCTGACACACTTGTACTTTGTCAAGAGGGCATTCTTTCAGTGGATGAGTCTTTCTACATCGGGGACAAAACACACCTAGTGTGAGATCCTCCACTGCCTGTCTTTGCTTGGCCTTCAAGACGTCAATCTTTGAAGAGATAGAACTCATCATTTCTGTTTTAAAATTTTCAAGAAGATTGCCTATCTCTGCCCGTGTAGCTCCCCCATTGGATGACTTCTGAGTTCTGTCAAAGACATCACGTTCCAGCTTATCTCGTTTATTCTGCTTATTATGCCTAGAAGATCCCCTGGAGTATCTCTTACATAATTCCACAATTGTCTCAAAGGGTTCTTTAGAGATATCTCCCTTCCCTAATAAATTTAGCATGTCTAAACAATCGTCCCTGATCCCTCGAAGCAGGATTATCTTAAGCACATCTAGTCCCATGTTTGTCTGTCCAGCTCTCTGCACATTGTACAACAACCTCTCTACAAAATCCTCCAAGCTTTCATCCTCCTTCTGTACCATCTTGAATAACTCCTCCCTTTTGTCCCTGGTGTTGCAATATTCTTGATATTTTTCCAGGAACACTTGCTTCATCTTGTTCCAATTAGCAACAGTTCCTTCCCCAAGGCTCATGAACCAACGTAATGCATTGTCCTTCAGGGTGGCAGGAAAAAGCTTCAACTTTTGAGCATCTGTGACATAATCATAGCTGCGACAGAGGATATCGAATTCAAACAGGAATTCGTCTGGATCTTCTGCCGCCCTGCCATGGAAGCGGGGTAACACCGACGGTGAGATATTTTTCATAGGAGCTGTCCCCTCTAGTTGCTGTATTGGGAATTGCAATGTAGCCATAGTCTCTGGCGGGGAATTATCTTCATGATGGTATTGTACCACTGCTTCTTCCTCTTCGTTCTCATGTCTATTACTCATATTTTCTTCTGTATCTTCTCCTTCGTTTGTTCCTTTGTTCTTTACCTCAGTTGTAACAGCTGCGTATTCTTCGGTTGTAACAGCTGCGTATTCTTCAGTTGTAACAGCTGCGTATTCTTCGGTTGCAACAGCTGCGTATTCTTCGGTTGCAACAGCTGAATCAGCTGTTACTTCTTTAGCAGGAGTATATGCAGGAATCACAGCTGCTCCTGTATCTTTCACTGTAGATCCTGATGCTAACGCTCCAGGATCAGCAGGGCCTCTTTTGATAGGAGTCTCCTGTTGACGAGATCTGACAGCTGAATCAGTTTTGTCAACAAGGTCGTCAATGAATGTTCTTCTGCCCAGCGGTGGACCTCGACCACGACCCGAACCACCTGTACTGTTAGTAATTTGTGGTGTTTTGGGGGTCGGGAGGTGATCGTGTTTTACCCCCCTCGTATTCATGCGAAGCAGATCATTTCAAAATCAACCAAAAGACTGACTAAAAGCAATTATCAGATCAACTAATGACTAGTGTTTAGTTTTCATCCTTCCCCGGCAACGACGCCAAAATGTCAAGCACTCTAATTGCAGATAATTAAATATCAAACACACAGAGCGTATGAAATTTATTGTCAACCCGAGAAAGTCTTTTTATTTCAAAGGACAAGTGCACAATATATGCTTAAACACAAAACCATTAGAAGTGAATACTTTTATCTTCTATCATCCATATTCATCCAAAGAATCTCTGCAATCCCAATTGCCTTCTAACTGCTATACTACAATTCTTTTCTATTATGCATCAAAGAGAAATGGTATCAGATCTAATCAACAATTGCAAGAAGGAAATCTCATCCGCATTCTAAAATAATCAACTGTCTAATCTAATCAAGCTGGGAATCATAAAGCATGACCTGCACATTACTCTAGAATTTTAATGAAGGAGATTGAAACAACTGTTCTAAGAAACTGAATTGCAGAATATAAATCAATCAACACATAACAGGAAAGCTAAATTGTAAGAGCTCTTGGGATTACGTTTCAGCTGTAGGATGAACACGGCAGTGTGAACAGAAATTGAAGTGTGTAAAACAAACCTGACTCAGTCGACTGTTATTGATACCATTCACCAATCTCACGGAAATATAATCGTTACTAAGAAATCCACACAATAAATATTGCTGCTGCGTACAAAAGAAAGACAAAGCATCACACAACAAGAAAGATGAAATCCTAAATTAACGCAGCAATCTCTGTGGAAGACGGGCCCAGTCTTCACACAGAGACGCTGGTCGAACAACACTCTCTTTAACTCAGAAGTAACTCCTTCTATTAACAGAAGAATGAGTACACAGTTTCAGCTCGGTTGCTAATACAAGATAAATTAATTGTCTGCTGTCCAACCCCTCGATCGAGGCAATCCCACATATTTATACATACAATTTGCAACATCTAAACCTATAATTGGGCAGCCATGAAGATATCTGATCTTCAGGCGCCTTAAATAATCTAGCTGTTACAATGCGTGGAAGAACTGAAATATCCAAATATGAGGGGAGTTATTAACTGTCCCAAGAGTGGCGGTCCTTCCAGCTCACAGCTGGATTCGAGCAGCGACATACTTAAGATAGCACTTTATGTTACAGCTGCCCTGCCACGACTGTGCCTTGATTGACGATTTGAGTCCCAAGGAACCTTCTACAAGCAATGGACGTCCCTTCCTCCATGACTTGTTCAGCTCCGATCTTTCTGCAGTCTATTTGTCTTACTACCTTCATAAATCGCATCATGTTAGCACAAATTAAGAGATGCACAGCTTTAATCATCACAATCATAAGTATTAATACAATAAAACAATAATCGGCCATGCCTTGGTAAATTGGGGAATAAGATAAGGACAATAAGTCGAATTGCCAAGGTAATTGGTGTGAGACAAGGGAAGGGAAGATGATAAATGATGGTAAAAAAGGGCCAATTCTGGGCTCAACAGCTAGCTATACTGTGATTGATGCTGCACCACCGAAAACTCTTCTCCCTTCATAAAATACGTGTTAGTTGTTCGATCTTGTAGCAGATCATAGGCCCTGCAGTCCTTCTCATCATGGCCAACCAATTGGAAAAACTCGCAGTATAAGTTTGCTGGATTTGATACCATCTTTTGCAGATATACACATTCCTCCGGTCGATGCCCTCTGGTCTGACAAATAGTACACCATGGCATTCCTCCTTGACAAAGGACATTTGGTTCCCCTAACTGCAAATACTCATGGAATTCCGGGCAATTGTCCTTATGGTGCCCCTCAGTTCTGCATCGAGTGCACCATATATCTCTGCGGGTTTCCTTGCCCTTCTCGATATCCTCTAGTTGCAATGTTAAATTGGCCAACTGTGCCTGAACTCTGTCCATTCCCATTCCTGCTTCACCGATTGGTGAAGCCTCTAGTTTCATCGCGATCTCTAATGCTTCTGCCTGTGTTGCGACGTTTTGTTGCATTAGTGGCCCTCGGATATGCGATACTAGTCCTGCGATGAACCATTCTTTATGTTGCAGCTCATTTATCAGAAATCTCACTTTCTCTATCGACATCTATTATTGCTGATCGACTTCCCACACTGGCTCATTCATGAATTACTTAATCTCCTTAACCTCAATGACATATTGTGGCTCATATTTTGGTTTTTGAAATTCATCAATCATCGTCGTTCTGACCTGCGCTAGTGTTTTGGATGCTGTTCCCACTGGAACCTTTACAAACTTCATGTACTAGTCTAACACCCGACCCCTAAGGGTCGTCGCTAGTTGTCCCATCTTTATAGCATCATCCTGGACCTACTTCACGGTCCAGATTGCTTCGCATATAAACCAATACTGTTCGGGATCCTTCGTCCCATTCCCCTGAAAGGTGGGCATCTTTGCCTCGTCTGCCATCCTAATGTTGCTAGTATTGTTGTTCACTGAAGCGCTATTCTTACCGCTACACATAGGGAAACTCTATGAGTAGTTTGGATTTCTTCCTATAAAATTCGGAGTGGTATGTGGGGTTGAAGGTACGTGGTAACTTATGATCTGATCTCCTTCTGCCGCTGGGGTATCCTGGTCGACGTCTCCTTCGCAATAAGTTTGCTTCCTCCCTTGTGGTCCTGTTCCGCAGTTCTCTGTTCTGGTCCTCTCAGGAGACTCTCTCTCAGTCCTCCTCTTCTTCTCAGGACGCTAGAATATTGCTCCACTCCTCAAGGTACCACACTCTTCGTCAGCTTCCCTTTGCAACTCATCGTTGCTCATGTCTATGTACCACATCTTTCTGTTCGACTCGCATTTACGTGATACCTTCACCCTCGCACACCGATTCTTCTACTCATTAGAAGACATCATCAATATTCCTGTTTTGCAGACAAGCATCTTAATCCACAATTTTAATGATGATAGGAACCTTCCTCTTGGCCCCCTTAAGAAGTTCCTTTTGGTGTTGTTGTATGGCTTGATAGTATCTACTATGAACTCAGTTACGTACCCTTCAAGGATACTATCTATCCAAAAATCAATGGCTCATGATACCTTGTTATCGACTTGCTTCAGCTGTCGCACCAACTCCGGGGTCCAACAATCAAGTTCAGTCTTCTGGCAGTGATTCTTTCGGAACGTCAGCTTTGCTAGCCACTCATGCAACAACACTAGGAATTCATGGAAGAATATATCATGGATGTATCTTTCTAACCAACTGGTCGCTATCTGTTTAGGATCTCGCTTCTCGCTTTCTGCGAATTCCTCTGCCTTCTTGTCGAACCACTCTTGGATCTTTGGTTTTGTTAGATGCCACAACATATCCTCTTTTCTTCTTCCTTAGGGTCCCGACAATGGAACCATTTGTTGACATAGCATTTATCGACAAGCGTTCACTTCGTACTATCGTCAACAAACTATCAACCCAAACTCCCTTATACAACGACCCAGAAAGGTGTAACCCTTCCCAACAACACTTGCAGACCAAGTGCAGTCTCATCCGAGATGGATAAGGGGCCTGCTGGAACCAAGTTTCCATAGTTGTGTAGAGGACATGCACATATTACCTTGGCACTAACCAGAGATTATAACATTCACAACATACTATTAACTTATCATTCGCATATTTCAATAAATATTTAGAACAATACATTCGACATACTTATTCATATTAGCATTACTTCTACAACATATTCGCATCAACCAATGTAAACATTCACACAACATGGTTTTCATTCATCATTGCATAGGATTAAAGACAGAGATTACACCATAACTGAACATCTCCATTCATTCACCAAACCTGCGGAATAAACCTCGCAGAAACTGTCAAGACATCATATCGCGGATACAAAACGAACCCAAAAGATAGGATGATCATCGAAAACTTCGATGCCCTTAGGCTTACAATCCTACTCTATTTATATGCTTCTATTCTATTACAAAATGGTCCAATGACCGACTTAACTAATCTGTCAATTCTTATTCTTCCGCAAATGCCGTGAAGGGTCCTTTTTCCGCGGAATGACCCTTTCGCACCTGTTAGCTTCCGCTCTTCCCGTGGATCTATCCCATGCCAACAGATACCTTAATGCCTTCCTTCTCATGGGTCTCTTCCTATCGACATCAACACATCTTGCTCTAGGAAGATGACTTAGAGTTCCTGATTAGTACCTTGATATTTGCAGTCATTAGTGGCAGATCCTCTCGCTGTTGTGTTATAGGAATACATCAATGACCCTTAATTGACATATTCTTCAAGTGTTTGACTTCAATACTTCTTATTCACACTTGTAAGAATGTTCTAAGTACCTTGGACCCCATTTTTATCATTGGTGGGTGTCCTCGCATTTGTTAACGGTTTTCATTATTGACTGCTAATCAAACGAAATCCTCCATGTTCGAATTCAACTCCTTTATTCGCATGGTTTAGGGTTTGTACTATTTATCGATGGTTGGTTTGAAGACCTTGGGCTTATGATAAAACTCCTTTGTTATCGCCCAAGCTGTGCAAGACCGAGCCCTACTTATATTGGCTCCTCATGAGACATAGATCCAGTTTGTTGTTATGGTTATGATCTCCTTTTGACATGGATCCATGCTTGTATTTTAGTGGCCATGCTATATACATATTTCCTACATATGTATCAGAGGTCATGTTCTATCATTCTGAACATCTCCTTATATAAATATTTTAATTGCTCGTTGACCTTGATTTGTTTCAGGTATTGTTTGAGACTTTGTTCCCGTGGTTTCCACGCTCGTCCACTTCTTGGTTTGTAATTCATTTCAGTCATCATTACTTTTTGAAATCATGCAATATGGGGAATCTGTTATCCATCAGATTGGAACTTCTCCATCCGTGATCACACTGCATTGTCGGCCACACAAAAGGACCTTATGGATGGAAGAGCCTCATTGACTATAGATGCTTTGGATCCAAATGTTACAATACCTTCTTCAGCATAGCTATTTTTTTGAAGTACTTTGAGCTATAACCGCAGCTCTTATATCAGTCAACTTGTGGGTGACCCGCTGGAGTTTACACTGAAAAACCACGGTTATCACCTAAAAATTTGCACCCGCTAGTTGCTTGACACTAGACCCGTGAGTCACTCGCCTGTTGTCAAGTGATATACCCGTGGGTACCTCCAAAATCATGAAAAAATTATTTAAAAAATTGATTAGGGATTAGTTATGGAAGTTATCCTAATTACCATAACTTCCCCAACCATTTACCTTTCAATCCTATCCTCTCAGCCTTGCTATAAATACAAGGACAGTGCCTTGAGAAAGGGAGAACCATTTTTTATAAGGAAATTCCGGAGAAATATCCATTGAAGGAAGAGTAGAAAGGAACCTAGGATCAATTTTTCAACAGTGCAGGTTATAGATCAGGTATAGCTGGTTTCCATTGATTATTATAATATAGGAAGTTTTCTTTCCCTTAAAATTGCTTGTCTACCTTGTGAATATAGTTGATTGAATCTGTCATATCTCTATTATATATGAGTTTCATGCTAGTTTATTCATGTTTTCTATAGTCAAAATATTTGAGGAAGGTTTATTCTGTGTTGCAGGTTTATCATCTGGGATCATGGATTGGAGGAATAAAGCTTAAATCTTGGATCAAACTTTGTATGTCCAGGTATGTTCTTTGGCTTTAAACCCTAACCTTTCTTAATTAAAGAAAATATTTATGCTGTACTTATTTGTCATCTATATTCTGTAACTTAATAACAGTATGTTGGTGATCTTTGAACTTCCCAATCATAGGTAGATTTACCTAACAACATCCTCCCTCAGGAAGATTTGGAAAGAAAGTAGCCAAAAGCAGGAAAAGCAACATAAAATTAGAGAAGGAAGAAGTTTCCTAGTTTTTTAAGATAAGGAAGAGAAAGGAATAAAAACAACAAGAAAGCACCAAGGAATATCAGGAAAAGCTACATAGTCCAAAATTATCCAAGGAGGGTGCAATTTATGAGGCAATTAGGTCCATATGCAAGTACAACTTTCCAAAGAAGCCTCCACTTATCACTAATTCGAATTTCAAGAAGGAAGGCTATAGAGAAAGGAAGAAAGCCACCAGAGGGTTATAAAAGGAGTATGAGAGTCTCCTTTGGAATATTTTGGTCATTTTTCATTTTTATTGGAGAGCTTCATGCTTCTCACAACTTGGGATATGTGCCCCTGGTTCACATTGAGAGATGTGCCCCTTTGCATACAATAACTAGTTGGAGTGTTTGTTACCATTCCAATTGGTCATTTAGGAGAAGGACATCCAATCCTTTTCACATGAGAATCAATTTGTAGTAGTATATTATAATAGATATTATTTTATTTAGGTGTTAGTGTAGGTCATTTTAATGTTTTAGTCTCCATCCAGTTAGAGTTTCAATTTTAGTATTGTGCAAGCTCCAGTTTTGCAGTGTTTTTGGGTGTCTAGTGTGGAGGGTGCACTTAGTGGCACCCAAAAATTTGGAGGTTGTTTTAGTGGGTTGATAATCATGAAATAATGTGGTGAATATATCCATGGAATAATAACCTAACCTCTGGTTCGAGTTCCTATTGCAAGCTCTAGTTATATCAAGCAAAATCACTATTTTTGAGCAATATTGCCCATGATTCTCATTGTAAATCTGTAGATATTTCTCTATTCGGTTTATATCAGAGTTATTTGTGGTTTTGAAGATGATAATGTAGCGATGAATGTACATCCAATGTCCATATATCATTAATAAATTTTCACCCTCATTTTCCTTCAATTTCATGCGTCAATTCCCATATTTGTTTACTAGTTTAGCTCTATGAATTTGTGAGTAAACTATCTCATTGTAAAATTTGTTCCAAGTGCCTTTGTGTTGTATGGATGCCATGTATAATATGATATCATGTTTTAGGGTCAAGTTGTCTTCATATTTGAACCAAAATCCATTGAGTTTCCATGTAATTCCTAGGGCTATTGCCTTGAATCCTTTGGTATAGCCAAAGGACTCTTCCCATGTGTGATGTACTCAGAAAATGTGCAATATTTCAAGGAAACCTCCTATAGTAAATATTCTTAAAAGTATAAGTGTAAAATATGTCAATAGGAAGTATACAAGACCCATGCCCTACATCATATGAAACTCATTAGGGTTTAGAGCCACTTGGGACGAGTTGGAAACATGCAGTTTTTAGCCTCCAAAAGCTAGAAATTGTACCTAGTTTCATAATTTTTGAAATTGGATAATTTTTATTGAGTTAATATCTTTGATATCCATATTGGAGATACTACAATGGTATTAGAGAATGGTAATTTGTACTTGTGAATTGTGACCATCAATTGAAGAAGGAGAGTTTGCAAAATGAGGCTTGTACTAATTGATGAAGGTGATGATCGTGAACAATATGAAGAAGATGAGGTGATCTATATTAATGGAGGCATGCATATGTCAAAATATGAGAATGGTTACTCTTGTGACCAAGTGTATAACGAATTTAGAAGGCCTAAACCACCAATGTTTGATATTGTTGATGGCAGAGTATTCTATGGAGGAAAGTCACTTGGATTTGATCCTTTTGAGTACCTTCGAGGATACCAAGCATTAAGAAAGGAGATCCATGAAATATTTCCTTTTCGAGAATACTATGAATCCAAGGTTAGAATAATGTTATGGACAAGGGATCCCTTTGGAAACTCACATCATAATAGAATAGACCATATTTTCAACAATGTGTGCAGAGAAGTGGAGAAAATGTTGCAGCAAAATGAAGTGTTACCAACAAAGTGCTCCACATAAAATCTCTATGAATAAAGTGCAACCAATATCATGGTGGAGCCTACTAATGATGTAGATCCTCATGCCTCTCCAGATGAAGAATCCTCAAGTTTCCAGGAGGATATCCTTTGTGAACCACATCATTTGAGTGGATCACTAAAGGAGAACCAAGAGAAGATCATGGAATCCTTGAAGAATTTTGTTGATACCAATGCCTTGGTGTCAAGTTGTTGTTGGAGAGCTTCAAGAGTTGGTTAGGAGAAATAATCCTTTTTAGAATATTTCAAAAACTAAGAGAAGTAGTGCCACAAATGAAGGTGAACTACATGAAATTTCTCACAGATAGGAACCATCCTCTCATGGTGACTGAGATGTATCATCATGCACTCAGAAGGGAAGAAGAAGAAGCATAAATGCTTGGTAGCGAATTGGAGGCTATGTATGAATATTTGAGGAGAACCCAAGATTCCCTTCAAGAATTAAGGTTGCAGATTGATAAGATTCATATAGAGTTGAGCATGCCACATCGTCCATCCTGCATGAAAAATGATCATTTGCACATGGTAGGATACACCTTGGAGATGATGGAGGAACCTCACGTGGGGATTGAACACGAGGAAAAGTTTTATTTGTAGGTGCTTACGAAGAGGAATGACATTGGAGACTTTGTATAAACACTTTTTTTGAAGGATGAGGAGGATAAATTAGCTATGGGGGAGATAGCTAAGGACATGCCATTTAAATTAGAAAGCAAAGGTATTCACTTATCCATGGATTGGGTAGATGAGTACATAATTGAAATGGAAGTTCAAGGATGCACTAGACTTGCTTGAATTGGTAGGATATTTATGGACACATCACTTGATGTGCAATCTTGTGAGAATCAACATGAGTTCATATGGCATACATGTGATCCTTCAAATATGCATAGAATCACATGGGAATCCTACTTGATTGGTTGGATGGACTAGTTGACATGGGGAGTGTTTTCCAAATGCTCACTTTGCTTGAGGAGTATTTTGGGATACCTTTAAGGAAGGGAGATTTCACTCTAAAGGAGAAGGATGATTTATTTCCATTTGGATCAGTAAACATGAGTGTTTATTCACCCATGGATGGAATGAAAAGATGCATTGCAGAGAAGAAGACTCATGGTAGTGATGCACTGCCAATTTGGTTATGGGATCCTGACATCATTTGGAATGAAACATTGTTCCAAGTGATCAATAAGTTAAGTGGAATGATGCATAAGTCATGGGATCCTGGAATTTCATGGAGTGACATATTTCTACTACTGGAATTTGAGATTAGTATCATGCATCATGATCAATGGGATCTAGGAGGGAGAGCCACCCTTCATTTCCAACATTCTATCCATCTAGATCAGTGGATTTGTTTCCTACATGGGAAACCATATGATGGATGGACACTATACCTTATATCTTGTTGGATTGGGAGTCTTCCAAAACCTCCTTATGTGGACACCATGTAGTGTAGAGGTGGAACTAAGAGACACTTCCCACTCCTAAGATTCATTTGGTACCCTGTAATCATCCTTGGTCTCAAGTACTTCAACTGGAGATTTCACATAGAATTATAGGAGACAGAGACACCTCTCAAGAGGAATGAGTTGCATAAGATTGAGTACCTTCCCAAAATTGATCTCCACCTTGGTCATCATTATCAATTTCACTTGGAAGAAGAAATTTTGCAAGAGACATCTCTTTGTGTCTGATGTGCCTACTTGGGGCTTTCATGCATGAGCATTGAATTGGTTGATGCACCTACGACTTCAAATTTACATGAGAAGAACATACATCAAGAAATTTGGTAAGATTGTGTTGGTTCTCTTTGATTACATTTTGGTTCATGGTAGGATGTTGGAGAAGTACACTCCTGGTTTGGAAGATATGTCATGTACTTGGTTCTAGAGAAATCATTGTATATATGTTTGTTTGAACATGAAATTGGAAGGATAGAGATATTTCATTTTGATCCTATGATTGAACATGGTAAGGATAGTGCACCATGTAGACGATCCTTTCATTTCATAACACACGTTGTTTCCAAAGTAAGGAAAGGAGTCTTTTATGGGGATGAATATTTTCAAAGAGTTCTCGAAAGGATAAAGAAAATGTTACATAAATATTCCCATGTTACATCCCATGAATTTGCATCCCTATCAAAGAAATTTCTCATTCAAAGTCATGGAGGTGTTATCCATTATACATGTATTGGATAAGAGAAAACAATGCTTAAGAAGGAACAAGTTTGAGGTTGAAATTGACCACATTGGTTCAAGGTCAATCTTGACACATAATGAGTTCACTGTATGGCAGCAAGAATGGATTGCATGTGAGTCATTGGATGGATTGAAGTATGAAAAGTGGTGCAGAACATGTAAATGGTATGAGTTGTGTTTCAGGAATAGAAGTTTACAAATTCATGATCATTACTATTCCAACTGCTACAACAGAAGTTTGGCCATTGTGCATGCATTGCTCAAATTCAATTGATGATTTGAAACTCAACTTGCAATGGAGTGTTTCAAAATCATGATCATTCATGAGATGATGGTGAAGGATGATCGATGTAATCTTAAAAGAGGGGTCTCCCCCATGAAGGAGATGAAGTTCAAATGATGTATACAACAACTTGCAAAACTATGTGGAAAAGTGTCCAAATGTTTCATCATTCATATTTTCACTTGCTTAAGGACAAGCAAATTTTGGGAGGGGATAATTGTAATGTCCCAATTTTTTACAGAACCATGGAGAAACCACTATCCCTTTAGATCCCCATGGGTCCTAGTGGAAAATGAAATTAATTAATAAGGAGGTAATTTTGGCTATAGTATGTAATTAAATAAACCATGTAAGGATATTGGGGACCACAATTTTGGATTATTTAATTTGATAATAATTATTTACAATTTGCAAATGACTTAGGTGGCTCAAGAGGGTGCACAGGAAGAGCATAAGACATAGGAGTTGTCTCCCTCAGGAAAATTTGGAAATAAAGAGGCCAAAAGCAGAAATAGTATCCAAAAGTAGGAAAAGCAGGAAAAGCAGGAAAAGCAACAAAAAATTAGAGATCACATAAGTTTCCTTATTTTTGAATATAAGGAAGAGAACATAATAGAAACAACAAGAAAGCACCAAGTAATCTCAGGAAAAGCTACAGAGTCTAAATTTATGCAAGGAGGGTGCAATTGATGAGGCGAGTGGGTCCATATGCAAGTGCAACTTTCCAAAGAAGCCTCCACTCATCACTAATTCGAATTTCAAGAAGGAAGGTTCTAGAGAAAGGAAGAAAGACACCAGGGGTTATAAAAGGAGTATGAGAGTCTCCTTAGGAATATTTTGGTCATTTTTCATTTGTATTGGAGAGATTCATGCTTCTCAAAACTTGGGATATTTTCCCCTTTGCATACAGTAACTAGTTGGAGTGTTTGCTAGTATTCCAATTGGTGATTGAGGAGAAGGACATCCAATGATTTTCACATAAGATTCAATTTACAGAAGTATGTTAGAATGGATATGATTTTATGCAGCTGCTAGTGCAGGTCATGTTCATGTTCCCGTCTCCATCCAGTTAGAGTTTCAATTTCAGTATTGTGCAAGCTCCAGTTTTGCAGTGTTTTTGGGTCTCTAGTGTGGAGGGCGTACCTACTGGTGCCCAAATTTTTGGAGGTTTTTTCAGTGGCTTCATAATCATGAATTTAGGTGGTGAATACATCCATGAAAACAAAATATAATCCTTGGTTCAAGTTCCTATTGCAATCTCCATTTATATCAAGCAAAATCACTATTTATGAGCAATATTGCCCATGATTCTCATTGTAAATTTGTACATATTTCTCTACTCAGTTTTATATCAGATTTATTTGTGGTTTTGTAGATTCTAATGCATCCATAAATGCAAATCTAATGTAAATCTATCATTAATAAATTTTCACTCTCATTTTCCTTCAGTTTCATGTGTGAATTCCCCTATCTGTTTACTAGTTAAGCTGTATGAATTTGTGGGTAAAGTATCTCATTGTAAAATTTATTCCAAGTGCCCCTGTGTTGTATGGAGCCCATGTATAATTTAGTATCATGTGTTAGGGTCAGCTTGTCTTCATATTTTCACCAAAATCCATTTATTTTCCACGTAATTCCTGGGGCTATTTCCTTGAAGCCTTTGGTATGGCCAAAGGTGTCTTCCCAGATGTGATGTACTCAGAAAATGTGTAATCTATCAAGGAAAAGTATTATGGTAAATATTCCTAAAAGTATTTCTGAGTGTCATATATTCCAGTAGAAAGTCTACAGGACCCATCCCCTCCTTCATATTTGAAATTAGTTAGGGTTTAGAGCCATTTGGGATGAGTTGGAAACAAATAGTTTTTAGCCTCCAAAAGCTAGAAATTGTACCTAGTTTCATAATTTTTTAAATTAGCTCATTGTGATTGAGTTGATATCTTTGATCTCTAGATTGGGAATACTACAGTTTCCCAAAACTGATTCACTTAAAAGTAAACTAACCTATAGAGATATTTTGTTATTTTGATTTATTAAGTTAAAGATAAATATCTTGAGTGATCATGTAAAGATTCCAATAAATTTATCAACAGAGCTCATAACATAATTTTCAAAGTCAAAGAACAACTAATCAGAGAATTTGATGCTCAACATAAGGTAACACCTTTAATGATTTCCTTGCAGAAATATTTCATCGCTGTTTAACAAAACAATTTCTCTCACCCAATGAGTATGTTGGAAAATTTTGAATTGAAATAAAAATCTAGACTTAAAAACCAATACTGATAAAATCAACTTGTATTCAAGAAAAACTGATAAAAGAAAACAAAAACCATGAATCAACATATAAAAATCATCAAAGAAACTAAAAGTAATGCAAAAACTAATCTAATCTAGAATAAATCCTAAATGAATTATTATCTCATCATAAAAATGTATAAATTAACATCTCAATATATCACAATCTAAAAAAAATAGAAAGGGGAGTAATAAAATAAATTGAAACTATGAATTCCAATCATTATTTGTGAAATTCCACAGGGATAGATAACTGAGCTAGAACAAACCTCACAATTTCACATTGTTATTACTGAGAATAATTAGACAAATACATTGATCAATTCACTCATAAAACTGAAACACATGAAAAATTGTTGTTGATACATTAATCAACTGTAAGCTAGCAATAAAAAAGTGTTACAATAGAATGAATTCGATACTCCTAGGAGGATTTGAATTCACCTCAAGTATAGGCTTAGTGTGCACTGGAACCATCTCCTGATAAGGTCCAGTGGCCATCAATGATGAATAATCAGTTAACTGAGGTAGAATTGAGCATAATTGAATCACGTGGGCACCAAAATAAGGGAGGAGACTCCAAGAGGGCGAAATATTGACTTGTAGTGGTCAAAATAGGTGCTCCTACACTCAATAGTAGTGAAACTAGCTGTAACAGCCAGTTAACTATGAAATCAAGGGGACAAGGTGCCCTAAATCATTGAACTGACTGTGCTAACTCCTAAAATCATGCATGAGGGAGAATTTGGACTTCAACGATGTAACCAAGGCGCTTTGAGTGGATCAGAGGGATAATGATGGCCAAAAACAAGCTCCAGGGGCCCAAAGTAATGGCTAGGTGCTAGGAGACTCAACTGCTAATGCATGGAATGCATGGATGCATGCAAGACCAAAATGCGATGGTGATAATATTCCAACACCCCCCCTTAAGCCGAACTATGAGGAAAGAGGGAAAACCAACTAAGACCAAAGGTCACCCTGTACAACAATCTAAAAAAGTAAGGAAAGAGGGAAAACCCAGTGGGAAAAAAAACCCCTCAATATAGACTGAAACACACCAAAAATTGATGCTCAATATTCAAGTAGGTGTGATGATTGATTCAATGTCTGGAGGTATCTTCCTCTTTGGAAGAAGTGGATCATGCTCCAAAAACATGTGCTTGAATTCTCCTTTAGTGGTTGCAAGTGAATATGGAGGAATTTTGAACTTTCTCTTCATACCAAACATGGTGAGAACAAATCCAAAAATATGAAGATCATCCTAGAACTTGTAATTTGAACCAACTAGGGTAGGATCAACTCCAGTCATATCTGATTTCTCTTGAAACTTGAACTTCTTATCAGTGGAAGTTAAATCAATGCCAAGAATTGATAGATGGTTTCTTATGATCAACAGGGGTGAGATCAAAACCAAAATCACCAAAATGTGCTTGGGACTTGAACCCAAGCGAATGGTAGTGTCCTCCATCTTCAGTGAAACTCTGAGAACATGTGCCACTGATTGAATAGAGGTACATAGGATTCATGTGATCAAGGAGGGAGAAAGCATCACCTCCAAACTCTAATTTAACCTCCAAAACATTCAATGGATCATCATTCTATACACCAACAGACTCATGTGAAAGAGAGGATTTAAGAACCTCTTCAGATTCTAGAGCATGAATTGGCTTATCTTGCTCAAAATTCGAAATATAAGACATTGAGAATGTGATTGAGGAATGGATAATCTCTACAAAAGGATGATATTCACTATTTGTATCACTTTCATCTGCATTAGATACATGGGAAAGGGACAATTTGAAACTATCTTAAATTTCTAGAGCAACATAGGAAGGAATGTCTTCAACATGAACTTTTTGTGTTGAATATGCAGCTTCTTCTTCACTTGAATAAATTCATCATGATAGATGATTGAGGCCAAGACATAATTAGATAGAACACTTAAGGAGGTATCACTGGGCTTGTTCTCCAAATATTTTGCACCAATCTCTTCATTCTGCTTGCCAAATGATTTGTCCAGTTGGGCCCATAGATCGCTTGGATATTCAACAGTTTCCATGAGGTATCACATACTAGGAAACATAGCAATACACATTGTTCCAAAGGCTCTGTCACATCCATTTAGCCAATCATTCTCTTCATCATAGGAAGCAAAATATTTCATAACACCAATACACATATGAAAAAGACCCTGCCTCCTTAGATATGCTATGATCTTTGGTTTCCACTCATCATAGTTGAATGGAGAGAGAGGAGAAATTCCTTTCAGATTCATGGAAGTTATTGTAGAATACCTACAAAAACAATGGAAAAATGTTTGGAGGATTGTTACTGAATCTATTGAACACTACTTTAGGACAGCAGGCACTTTTATCCAGATCATTCACACCTGGCTAGACCTCAAAGGGTTTCTCCAATGAATTCAATGCAATGGCACCAGGATTTGCTATGGAAATCCAGAGGCTTTTGGTGCTCTATTGAAAGCAACTGCTCAATCTACTGCTGCAACTACAACAACTTCTACAACTGCTACATCTACTGCACTCAAAATGTTTCACGAGCTTTGATACCATGTGAAATTCCACATGGATAGATCATTGAGCTAGAACAAACCTCACAATTTCACATTGTTATTACTGAGAAGAATTAGACAAAGACATGGATAAATTCACTCATAAAATTGAAACACACATGAAAAATTGTTGTTGATACATTAATCAGCTGTAAGATGGCAATCAAAAAGTGATACAATTGAATGAATTTGATACTCCTGGGAGGATTCAAATTCACCTCAAGTATAGGCTTAGTTTGCATTGGAACCATCTCCTGATAAGATTTAGTGGCCATTGATGATGAATAATCAGTTAACTGAGGTAGAATTGAGCATAATTGAATCATGTGGGAACCAAAATAGGGGAGGAGACTCCAAGGAGGCGAAATAATGACTTGTAGTGGTAAAAATAGGTGCTCCTACACTCAGTAGCAATGAATCTAGGTGTAACAGTCAGTTAACTACGCAACCAAGGGGACAAGGTGTCCTAAATTTTGGAACTGACTCTACTAACTCCAAAGATCATGCATGAGGGTGAATTTGGACTTCAGTGATGTAACCAAGGCGCTCTGAGTGGATAGGAGGGCTAATGATGACCAAAAACAAGTTCCCCGGGGCCCAAAGTAAGGACTAGATGCTAGGAGACTCAACTGCTAATGCATGGATGCATGCAAAATGCATATAAAACATGCAAAACCAAAATGAAATGATGAGAATATTTCAACACTATTAGATTCTTTCAATTGTTATATGAACATATTATCTCTTTCAAATTAAAATTTGTGACATATAAACTAGTTTTAATAATGAATGAGATGTTTTATAGATAAGGTCTTCTTATTTAAAAGTAAACGTCATAAAAAAGACTAAAATGAAAATAAATTAAATGAGTGCAATTACGACATCAATTTCCAAGACACGCGAAAGCCTCTTTTATTCAATTATATATCACGAAAGAATGAATATAATTTTAATCACTATGCCTTATTTAAAACCATGTTCATTGTAGAAGAGTAAATGTGAGAGCAAATCACAAGAGTTATGGAAATGAGATGATTAAAGAAATAATGGGGAATTACCATAACAGTCAATATCAATACTAGAATCTTTCCAAAATTGATCTTGAATATCTTCAGTTAAATTAGAAGATTGATCTTGAATATCTTCAGTTAAATTAGAAGAAGATTGATTAATATCATGAACAAAAATTCCAAATTTATCCTCTTTCACTTCCAAAATAGTTATAGTTTGACAATTTTATAGAATATGACAATTTTCTTCAACCCTATTTAAAATTTCCATCTCTTCTCAAGAATATACTAATAAATGAAGATTATTAGAATTTATGTTTGCATTTTCTAAAGACTTAAGTTCATTTTGATCCTCTTATTTCAAGATGAAAAAAGTAGTTATACAATATTGTCTTCCTACTTCAGGATTCTTATCAAAATCAACATGTAAATTAGCATTGATGTTGATTAGGATATTTGGTTGATCTTGTTCTTCTAAAAAGAGAAATTAAAAACTGAAACCACTCATCAATTGAAGGAATGTCTCTCAAAGGAAATCTAAGAGTAAGATGCATAAACCTGACAGTAAAGTCTTCTAACTATTCATCCTTTCCTTTCTCTATTCTCCACCAGTTGACATTTTCCTTTCGCCTATATTTGGTTTCGTTATCGAATTTTCTGTTCATTTGTTGATATGATCTTCGCTTTACATCTTCATGATCTTTAGCCTTTAAATTGCAATTTCAAATCCGAAAACCAAATGGAGCAATTAAAATTCAAACGTTTTAATAAAACTAAGTCTAAAATCTAAAGCACAATAAAATATTAAACTAAATATTAAACCATAATCTAATTGAAAACTAAAACGTAATTAAAACAAACAAAGAAAGATTGAACAAATAATCTATGAACTCCTCATGCCAGCATGGAATGGTGATTTGGTTGCCAACAGTTTGTTGAGTGAAAGATGTGATATCCCCAACAAACTGTGAACAAACTGACCCTTGACCCTTGGAAACCATGATTTCAGTGATCAGATTCTCCCTTTTGCTCCATAACTTGCAGTACAAAAGCTTTTCCAAAAATCAAGGAGGGAGGAGCATAGAAGCTTTCTATCGCCTCCATTTTTAACCATAGTAGTATAATTCGGCCGTATTGGTAGTTCATATACGGAAATTAGGAGCAATTCGAATTCATCGAATATTCGATTTAGGTGTAATACGGATATGGGTTTTTACTAGTGAACAATTCAAATTTTAAAATAACAAACTTTAATTTTGAATATTATAAAACAAAAATACAATTCAATTTAATACTATCTTATTAAAATAATTATTAATAATTACTTGCAATCTCACACTAACAACATTCTAGGTTCTTGAGATTTTTTGTTTTGTTTTTTAAATAGATTTATTTTATTATATAATTATCTATGTATATTTATGGTGTATTTGAGAACATTTGATTAAAAGTATTATATGTAAGCATTCTACTTCCTTATTTTATTCGTACTAAATTTTTTCATTACGTATTTTTTCAGTATCAAATCATAGTCGTATCTAGTGATACTATGTTTTTAACTATACTAAAAGATGAAGATTATAGCATTATAAGGATTCTTCATGGCTAGTATTCAATTTGATTAGATTCTTCTTGATCATAGCAATCCATACAACAATGAACTAGTGGTATCCCTTCTACACAAATAAGCGTAAACCTTCCTAGGATTTTGATGTAGTGGCAGACTTTGTTTTCTTCTTTAAGCGTAAACCTTCCTAGGATTTTGATGTAGTGGCAGACTTTGTTTTCTTCTTTTAGGGGATGGCGTCCACCTTATCAACATAATAAAACAAACAGTTGAACGCCTCGTCACCTCACTTGTTTGACACCTCTTTAACCGGTTGATATACAATATAATATCTCTCGACATGCATCATTACTCTGTTAAAATGCGGTAGTAATATTGTTGTAAACCTTGACTGTAATTTCGATAGTTTGGTGTTAAATTTGTAGCCCACGAATCTCTTCTTGCATAGTTCAAATTTCATGGGATTCTTTAGTGGAGGATGGCTCCTGAATATTCAACCACATATGATGAAGCTTCTTCTCTTTCCAAGTTGTGAACCCTTTTGTTGAAGGACTGTTGGTATCCTTTATGTAACGTGAGTAACATTTTAGGGTTTTGATAAAGCTTGTTATATGTGGAATTTCTCTCAGTGATCTTGAAATTTGTGGCAAGTTCCTCTCTTTGGTGGCATAAAATTTTTAGTCTAGTGGATGCTCCTTCCCGTTTTTGACTGGGTAAATCAATCTAAAATTTTCTCTTTTCAAGGATGGTGATTTTATTTATTGATATGGTGAATTAAGGCAAATAGAATGATCGAAATATTGTAGCATGCATTAGAGAAATTTTGAGGTCTAAAATGGGCCTCCTAAGGAAAATTATAAAACAACAGTGGAAATAATAAAATAATATTAGCATATCAAATCAAATTTTGGAGGAAAAAAGAAAAAAACTACTTCTTCAAATCGTATTTTCAACTTATCTCCTTGTATATTCACTCAAATTTCGATCCGGAGCAGTCGTTGGATGGGGAATTCAATTCTGCATCCAAGGAGTAGTGTCCGGAGCAGTCGTTGGATGGGGAATTCAATCCCGCATCCAAGGAGTACCCGGGATTGAATTCCCCATCCAACTACTGCTCCAGACACTACTCCTTGGATGCGGAATTGAATTCCCCATCGAACGACTGCTCTGGATCAAAATTTGAGTGAATATACATGGAGACAAGTTGAAAATACGAGTTGAAGAAGTAGTTTTTTTACTTTGACCTTTTTACCTTTTTACCCTTTTACCCCAAAAATGGGGATTCATCCCATAATTGACATCATCACCTTGAATCCTATTTATTGATTTTTATAGTACATTTTTTTTGTTTCAAAACCCATTTTTTACTTCAAAATTTCTCTAATACAAACCATATACATAAGAAGTTTGGAAATTTAGTATTTCCCTTTCCTTGATGATTAAGCCATTCACAGACCTAATGTGATCCACTTTATCCTTGGCCACATCAAATTGTGATAGCGTTGACTAGTTTTGTATAGGTTCCTACATACATATGTTGACACCATAACCCTTTTTTGTTGACACCATAACCCTTTTTTCCTCCACTAATTTCCATATGTAATAATACCATTATAATAATATTAAATTTTGATCCTGGATCAAGACAACCCTTCCAAAACATTAATAAAAACTTGTCCAAATCAAGGAATTGAAGTTAATAAAAGACAAGTAAATAAAGTGAAAGAGTTACTTATTTTAGTAATTTATTCCAAACTTTTGAGTTAGGAAAAATCCAAAAATGAAAAGTGTGCAATATCAAATGTATCCTTTTCTCAATGCATTATAGCGCTCAACTCCATTTGACCTTTAATATGGAAATTTTCAAAAAGAAAGATACCTTTGTTCTCCCATCCCTAACAAAATTTCAAAGTTTCTTTTAATTTAAAATATATAACATAAACAATATTTTAAAAGAAACTTAAATAATGTGTTCTCCTCCAAACTTTGCTCTTTTAAGGCATAAAATAATTTGAATATGAATCAACCATAATTGAATTGCTTACACTGTATTAAAGAGTATATAAATTAGGAACACAGCATAATTTTATAAATGAAAAATCAATGTCCGTAAAATTTGATAGGTTACTTCAACCCAAAATTAGAAGCATGGTTCCATTTTTTTAATATGCACGCCTTCAATACGTAGATTGAAATCCTTAATAACCTTTTGGGCTACACTACTACAAAGCATCACCGATAAACAATTCCAACTATCCTACTAATCTTACTAATAAATGCAATATAAATCAATTTATAATTTAAGATAGAAATTGGAAACAATGAAATATTTCCTATCTCGGGTCCAATGCTTCTAGAAGATCCTCTTCTCAACTTTGCTCTTAATTTATTTTTAATGATATGCAGTTACAAACAAGGACAAAGATACAAGTAGACAATTGCAAATATAATAATTCAATTGCAAATAAATACATTGAATTTACAAGATAATGAAGAACAAGAAATTAACACATTACTGGATATGAAAGATAATTCTTTATAAAATCAACAACAAGATACAAGATAGATTTCATTTGCTCTCCGTTGTGGCACTGTTTTGAAACTAGATGTTGAGTTCCTCCATCCTGGGCCACACACATACACAACTCTTCAATACTCCAAATGCATGCCCAAAGAAAACAAGCTGGTAGTTTCTTGGCAAGAAAGAAATGGAGAATGTTGGAATTATAGATTTCCGGATATGGGGGTTTAATTGCGGACCTGGGAAAATAGGGTTTATGGATTCAATATGAAAAAGTGCAACGTAAGGGTGTTTTTCCTTTCTTCTAACTCTTATCATGCTTCCTCTTGCCTCTTTTATACTTTTGTGGAGGTAGTTAGGGAAGTTCCATTAGTTGTTTACGTGAAAAAGACTATTGAAAAATCGTAAAATTGTTTTCACATTTCCCAAAATTTATTTTTATTTTTTACCTTCAAAATAGGGGGAATTTGGGCTAGGCACTAGAGAGTTGCATGGACGTGGGATAGCCATGCATAGGTCGCGTCCTTGAATACATTTGGGATTTTTTGAAGGTTTTACTAATAAGAGATAATGGGGATTGAACCATAACAAGATAAGGAAGTTTGCAATGATGTAAATAAACTAACAAAGGCATGTTGCAGATATGTGGAAAATCATGCTATAATAGATGCCCCTTAATGTATGAGGTTAGAAGGAAAACTGATGGCCAATATACATTATAAATATGGAGAGTATGTGCATGGTGGACCTGGTAGAAGTAATTAATTACTAGCCATAGGCATAGAACCAACAGTGGAACAAAATAGAACTCTCTTCCTGAGGCGGGCATCCTAGGCTCGAAAATGACAAAAACATGGTCATTGTAATCAAGTACATAGCGGATCCAAAAAAATATAGAAACAATGATCATGGCCACATGGATGCAAAATGGATCCATGTTAAAATGTAGAACATAGCCACGGAGATACAAAGTGGATCTATGTCTAAAATGAAAAATCACAGCCACATAAAATACAAGGTGGATCTGTGGCTCAACATCAAATTAAGATCTCTGGAAATATGACTGAAGAGAGCAATCTCCATAAGAATTAGTGCCAAAATATAAATAAGTGTCAATACAACACAACTTGATTCATAGCATAATGATGTGATGCTATATGGGCTCGAGGTCTTCAAAACAACTGTAATTGGTATGAGCCTAAACTATGTGAATAAGTGTCTTGGAGTCAAACATAGGAAGACAACCTGTGATTATCGATCATTGATGTATACCATTAAGACACGCGATCCAACTCATTGATAATGATAATGAGCATCAAGGTACCTATTACAATCTAACAAATGTGAATATATGTATTTATATCGAACATTTGTAGACTCTATAAATTAGGGGACATTGATGTATTCCCACAGTGGTTAGTGAGGAAAATTTCCACTAATGACTGCAAGCTACAAGGTACTAAAAGGACTCTGTATGATAATCCAAGAATAAATGTTTTGGATTCGATGGGATGTGAACCGTTGTAAGGAGGGCATTAAGGCATCCCTTATCGTCCAAAACAAGGTAGTAGCAGGATTCCAAAGATTTGGTGGAACAACTGATGATTCTAAGACATACTTGAAATGGGAAGGTCGACACAAAGAAGTCAAGAGTTCCAAAGATTGGCCAACTCAGGAAAAAAATTCCCTTGAATATAAGCACAACAACATAAGTGAGTAAGGAAGAATTGACTAAAGAAAGGACACGATATAAGTTAGTGATGTATGAGACATCAAAGACTACTCCATAATGACTAGAAGAATAACTAGTCGGTGGAGATAAACTTAAATGAAGTAAGCTTCCTAAATCCATGCTATAACCCAAAATGCAGAGACAACAACTCAAAAAAATGTGCTTTGTTCAAGGGAGATGCACCTTGCTGCTGAACCTAAGTAAGAACATAAATATTTCCCATCCATCTTTTTGGAATATTTGATTTTTTAATATTTTTAATATTATAAAAAATTTAAAAATAAAATAAAAGAGTGCTATAATATAGGGGAAGAAATGAGTTTCAGGACAAGCGAACTAGTTCCAAGCGCATGGAACAAACCTATGCATAATGCAAGGAACATGAACAAGATAATAACACTCAAGGTATGTTTCTTCCCAGTAAAATGGGTGTTCAGGTTGCAAAGGAGAAAATAGTGTGAAGCTTCGTGAAAATGAGGTAGGATATGGAGGCTCATATAACAAGAGAAAGCTTGGAAGTCAGCATCAGGATCATAAGTGTAAGTGGGATAAATGCATATGCAATTAAAACTTGAATAGTACCAAACCGTGGATTTTATCAAGACCAAAATAGTTAGTGCTCATTAGAGTTTTCAATTTTAGAGAGTCTAAAAACTTGAAGAGGACTCCAAAGTGGTATTTTTGTAAATTTAGTCTCTAATGCCCGAAAAAGCATAAAAGTGTACAGGGGAGAACACTTCTAGCTAAAATTAACTAGAATATTCATTTTTTTTAAATAGTTCATCTAGTCCGGAAAAGAGTTAAACTTATACTTGATGGACATTTTTTAAAGTCATTTTAATGAGTCTTAAAGACACAAACTCACTCAACAATCTTTTTATATTTACAGAGTAAAAAAAAAGCTTTTAAAATAACTTTGTAATGGGAGTCCTACTGCAAGATATGGCCAACAAAACATGAGAAATAATCAATGTAGTTGCAACAAAAAGTCAGGAAATAACACAATGGGAATCCCATATCCTAAAAATTAAAGCAACATGAGCATCAATGGTAGACAAGATGAAATCTAGGAAGCTCATGGGACGGTTAGGCTCTAAATGCAATATTATGACATATATTGTTCAAAAGAAGGTTAATCGTCGCAATTTATAGGAGTAACCTAGGGTATTTGAAAACCGAGGGAAGGACACAACATGGAAAAAATGGTGGGAATCCTATGCAATATTATGACATATATTGTTCAAAAGAAGGTTAATCATCGCAATTTACAAGAGTAACCTAGGGTATTTCAAAACCGAGGGAAGGATGCACCATGGAAAAAATGGTGGGAATCCTACCCTATATGCTATTTAAGAAACAACATACTTGCAATAATTACCACCACCATTGAAAATATAGTCTTCTCGATAAAACATGTACCAAAAATAGCCCTAAAACACCAATAATTAGTTCATTTTTTACAAAATAAAAATAAAACTATTGAAAAGTGGGTAGTAAAAAGTAATACAAATAGGCTAAATAACTTTTTACCATTTCATTTGTAAAACTTGGAAAAATTGGTGAAATTGGTAAAAAATACCTCGATCTTCAACAATTGATTACAGGATCTATGATCCACCATTTGATGAACAGTCAGTGTCAGGTAGGAGCTTAAGCCTTCCTCTTTCCATTTATATGTTTTTTTATGCACCCCCCCAAACTTGTATCTCTTTTAGGAGGCCCTAATTTATCTTGGCCATAGACGTGGGCTACAAAAGCACGGGTCACATCTAGTGCAACTTTGACTTCTATAGCTCAAGTCTGTGTGCGCAACTAAAGTTTTTTGAGAAAAATGGATAAAAATTTGTAAGTTTTGGGTAGGATGACGCTTGAATGGAGAGGAAGGGAGCATGAGGAATTATATTACCAAGTCATAGAAGATGATGAGGCCATCGAATCTCTCTTCCAGTGTAGGCTAAAGAAATTTTTTGAAGCACCCAATATGCGGGCTCAACGAAGATTGCTTGAAATGATTATTGGATATTGAGATGTGGATGTTGATTGCTTCATATTGGATGGAAAACCTCTAAATATACAGGTAGATGATATCTATTTCATCATCTGGTTATCCAACCGAGGTGAAATACAAAGTTTCAATCCTCGAAGTGTGGGTGGGATGTCCAATGATGAGGACATGGCCATATATTTTGTGCTTGATGCACAAAAAAGCGAATCACAAATCAAGATTCGAGACATAGCAAGCTTAGGCATGAAAATTATCCTACTTACCATTACTCGAGTCAAAGGATCAGTGACTTCACACCTAGCATACAAGGTCCAAATGTTCTATGTAGTGAGATGCATGGAACCCATAGTATTTTATTGGTGCACATGCTTATTGGGGTGTCTAAAATACAAACTATGTGCGGTCATACCGGGGAGTTTGCAGAAATTTGGTTTCAGTAATATCCTCTTTAGTTTATTTTTTGAGAGGGTATCGATGCTCAATCCACGAGTGCTAGTAGATGTACATGGCCTCAAGGATCCTGCTATGATTAGATGGGAAGGTATTATGCTACAACTTGGGGGAAGATGGGTAGCTATACCATTTGATGATGGATACTTTGGATGGTGGTATCACGAGATTGTAGTCATCGATGACTATCCCTATCATGGCATAGATTTCAGTCATGATATAGATATGGTAGTCCCCCCAGGGAGGGCACTTGGCATGATTTGTAAGTCTCATTTTTTACATTTTGTACTTTATTTCATTTTTATGTTTTTTGTTATAAGTTGAAAACAAAAACATGTTATAACTTGGCCAACCAGTTGGGTTTCCCCGTTACTGTCATAGGTTGTGGGAAGGGGAGGGATCTGATGCCACTACTTTAGAAAATTTCTAGCAGAACTTGAGCGGATTAACTGATGGTGTCTCTTCCGCTAGGATGCTAGATATGCATGAGGCATTACAGCGACATGTGGTGGGAGTACCAGGAGCCTAGGTATGATACTTCCAGAAAGTAGCTACTATGGTCATGTATTTAGTAGGGGTCAGGGTTTAGGTGACCAACAGGAGTAGTGTAGGTTGCATATCTATGAGGGCCAGAGTGCCCTATTTTTGGATATGTTTTGGATCCACATTTTGTGATGTATAAGATTTTTATATTTTTTGAGACTTTATATATATCTATCGACATACTTTTATTTTTGGCATATTTACATTGTGTTGTGTTTGTTATATACACGTTGACTTTAAATGTTTATAGATTATAAAAATTCCAATCTAAAACATAATTAGCATATGCATCATCTATTACATTCTAATTTCTTGGGGTATGATTATATGTAATATAAATAAAATGTCGCTCAAGTAATTGAATGCATAAAACTGACAAAGTAGGACAAGATCATGGATTCTATACTCATCATTAGTTGAGCGACAACTAGTTGTGAATCGAGAAGAACCTCTCAGTATAGGATGCCATTCAAAATAGTGTCACCAAGGAGTTCTATCAGAGCACTATACTTGGCCATATTATTAGTAGTTTTCCCTAGACAGTCCCCTCCTGAAACAACCAACTAACCTGTGGGAGAATAAATAATCCCACACAGCTACAATGAGAGCTTGAGTTATGCGACTAGATCCATCTGCAAATCCTAGAATTATCCTACTCAACATTTGAAAACAACAACAACAAACCTACATAAGAATTATGCTAAAACTATACGACTATACAATTATGTACAAGAAAAAACATATGAACTAAGCATAATACTTATTCAGATAGATCCCATTTCTAAGCTCCAACAACTTGTTCCGTTCATAATCACCTAACTCGTAAGCTCCTTTTTCTAAAACACGTGTTAGAATATATGGGCCGAGCGATATAAAGTTCAATTTTTCCGCCCACAAAGGTTCTTTGTCTTGATCAGAGACCAAGATGAGGTCACCTTTGGAAAATACTTGAGGTTGGATAGATTTATCATGTTGAATTTTGAACCTCTTTTTGTGTGCCTCATTTGTTGTGGTTGCATCTCAACATTGTTCATCTAGATGTTCCAAGTGAATCAACCATTCTTCCAAAGCGGAAGTCTCAGGTAAGAGCTGTATAGCTAACTTTAAGGAAGGGATTTCACATTAAATTGCGGTTACTACTTCCACTCCATGAACGAGTTGGAAGGGGGAGAAACCTATGGCATTTTTTACCATTGTTCAATAATACCATAGAGCAAGATACAACATAATGTGCCAATTGGACTTACTAGCATTAACCGTGCATTGGAGAATGATATTGAGTTTTTTATTCACTTCTTCAACCTAAACGTTCACTTGTGAATAAAAAGGACATGAATGTTCCTGTTTAAAACCCAACATAGTAGTTAAATCAGAAATCATGTAGTTCTGGAAATGACTTCCATGACCAGTGACAACTTGTTTTGGGATACCAAACCATGATATAATTTGATTGAATACAAAATAAGATGTAGTTTCCCCATCATATTTTAATATAGGAATAGCCTCTTCCCACTTAGTGAAATATCCAACAGCAACTATGATGTGTTTATGCCCCCAACCAAAAGTGGGTTGCATGTCATGAAATCAATCCCCCACTTAGTGAAGGGAACTACAGTAATAAAACGAAAAAGTGGATTTGGATGCTCCTACATCTTCTTGGTAAACAGTTGGTATGGATGACAACGTTTGACTACTTCAACACAATCTTTAAAGATTGTAGGACAAAAATAACCAACACGTAATTTTTTTTGGGATGTTTACAACCCAGATAAATGATCCCCACATGCTACATCGTGGGCATCATTCAAAACATCCTCTGCTTCCTAATGGGTCAAGAAAGGACACACAATGGAATCAACTCCTCTACAGTATGAATTGTCTCAAATGATGATATAATTCTTCCCATTACTGTGTGAACATCGCCGATCATCCCTTGAAAAAGGGGAGGGGCACTTGAAAGTATGGATATATATCAAAATGTATCCATACCAAGGGTTAGATGAAGAAATCAAGAAGATGTGCTCATCAGGGAATGGGTATTATTTGATAGTGGTATTTTCTTTATCTGAGAGCTCTGAAATGAGTTCAACGAAAACCTTTTTTATTTTATTTTGCATATTGAAACTCCAAATCAAACTCTTGCAGTATGATAATCCATTTATTGTATTTGCCCCTGATTATTCGTCGAGTCAAAATAAACTGGAAAGGGTTAACATCTACAACTACTATGGTTGTTCACAAAAAAATATAATGACAGAGCCTTTGAACAACATAAACAACTGCTACAGCCAATTTTTCTACATGAGAGTATCATAGCTCAGGACCTAGTAATGCACAACTAAGATAATGGTTAACATGCTATTGGAGCTGATCATATTCCTAGATTAATACTATACCAACCATGGAATCAGAGGCAGCTAGGTACAAAATAAAATACCTTGTGTAATATGGTGAGCTAAGTAAAGGAGCCACCAATAATTCCCTTTTAAGGGCTTCAAAAGAATTTTGGGCAGCATCATCCCATATAAATGAAATGTATTTCTTAAGCAAACACACGAATCCTTTGGTTATTTTGGTGTAGTTTACAATAAAACGTCTAAGAAAGTTAGCTTTCCCCTATAGAATTTGAAGCTGACAAATGGTGCAAGGAGGAGGAAAATTTACAATGGCCTCAACTTTCAATGGATTGACCATAATTCCTTTGTTGGACACAATAAAACCCAGTAACCATCTAAAATCGATGCAGAATATGCATTTATTTGGATTCAAACGAATCTTATAATGTATGCATATTTAAAACAAAAGGTGTAAGTGATCAGTATGTTCTCGTCTCTTCCGAAAATGAGTAGTTAGATCATCAACATATGGCTCTACAATGTGTTTGATGTCACGGAAAGAAAAACTCATATTGCACTGAAATGTAGCTCCAACATTTTTTAAGCGAAAAGGCATCTTCCTATAAGAGAAGGTACCCCAAGGACAAATGAATATAGTTTTATGTTGATCCTCAAATTTGATCTAGATATAGTTATAGATTGAAAATCCACACATAAAGGAAAATATTTCACTCCCCACACATGAATCAATAATTTGATCAATGAATGGTGTAGGGAAATTATCTTTAGGATAGCCTTTTTTCAAATCTCATAAATCAATACAAAATCTAATGGTACCTTGATTTTTATCTACTAGAAATGGGTTGGATACCCATTCTGTCATAGTAATAGGATAGATGAATCCACCTTTTAAAATTTTTTCAACGTCGACTTTAACAACCACTGCCTTCCTAGGGTTGTTAGGACATATCTTTTGTCGAATAGGTTTAACATTTGGATATGTTTGAATCTCATGTTCAACAATGGATGGGTCGATGCTTGGAATCTCCTCATATGATCAGGAAAAAACGCCATGAAATTCTTTAAATAGCTCGATGTAGATACAAAATTCTTGCTCAGAGCAGTTTTCACTAATGAAATGTTTTCAATGACATTAGGATCTTTGGAAATATTGTTTGGTATAGTTTTAGCTATGTTTTCCATATTTCCTTCAGCATAGATTCTGTACTTAGCTAAAGGATTCATTGGCCAATCATTATTCCCAGGTAGTCTCACATGAAATTCCTCATTTTCAATTCAATCGAAAGTTGGAAGAAAGTAGGAACGTTGATGCATATCCTCCCAAGGTTTATTAAAATCCTACCATAGCTTCTAGAATGGCCACATCTATAGGAAAAACTGTATCTAAATAATGGAGAGGATGAGAAGAATCCATAGCCCATGCATGCTCGTAACTTGGACCCAATTCCTCTGAGACTGGAAGAGTTATAATTGAATCAGTGGAAGAAATTTAGATGGATTGGTAAGATATCTCTGCCACAAATAAGGGAAATATCAACTCACGATGTTGGGGATCTTCTGCTAACTCTAATGGAGTTGGTAGGATCCAAGGATCACTTCTATCATATTTTTCTTATAAGAAATCCTTGGATACAATATCGACATCTCTAACACTAGTTGAACCAATATAATTAACAAGAGCGGGAAGATTGAATGTGCCCATGTAAGTGATGGATACATTCCTACACCTAAACTCTAGGTTGTTGGATGAGTTCGGTCAATCCAAGGAATATTAGAATCTATGGGAATTGCAGTACTATTATGGGTATAGGATAATTGGCCAATATTGAAAGTCTTTCCTTCATGGGGAAATAATGGAACTTGAAATACTAACGATGGGATATCTTTCATAACATACATCCAACTCCTCCCTAACCACAAATTGTAATCCATGGGAGCATCTACAACTTCAACTTCTACTAGAACTATTTTTCCTCCTAACTCGATATTGAAAGAAGGGAGGATTCCATGAGGTTGGAATGAACTTCCATCAAATGCATTAAGAAATGTTGTAGAAGGAACTGACTCTGGGGACCCTAAATATCTCCAACGGGAAATGGCCATAATGCACTTAGACACACCTTCATTAACTACATTTACTCCAATAGTGTTAGAACCATGGACTATGTCAATTTGGAAAGCAACATGGTATGGTAAACGAGGTTTGAAATCATACATATCAAACTTCACCATTAAATAGTTTGCAGAGTCAATGTTTCCTATAGCAGCCAAAACTGCATTATGTTGCAATGGGAAACTTTGTAACACTTCTAGAGCAGACATCACACAAGGAGTTTGGGATAAATATTCAACAATAGAGTAGTTGACAACAACCCGAGTATTAGTATTGTGCACGGCTCTTTTATAGACACTTTTCGGTATCTTTGGCATAGAGTCTGCAGGTTTCTCAATATGAAGAGAGTTCCGCAAATCAGGATTCTCTTTATCCTTTTGTGGTGGTTCTTGACCATAATTTTTTTCTCTAATTTGCAAAAGAGTGTTCAAACATATCATATTGATGTAACATTGATCCGATGACGAGGCATTTTGGGTGCCCCTAGTAGAACAAGAGTTGCTAGAAGTCATGTTTTTTTCCTTTTGGAAAGGGATCTCTCAACACACTAGGTTATTGTTGCTGCAACAATTTCCGGGCTTGATCAATTAAGGGGCATTGATGTGTAAGGTGGTCTCCTTTGCAAATTTTCCAAGGAAACTTGACTTTTATACGTTCTTTCTTATCCCACTTAGAAATATCATTAGACTAGGGATGATTTTGATTTCCCTCCCCTTTCTTGCCCTTATTATTATTTTTCTTTCCACCAGGTTGTTGAGGACCTTTTGGATTTGAATGCACATTGTGTACAGTCATTGTTTGAGAAAGGGGAGTAGCAACCTTTGTTGCTTCTACTGTAGAGATTTTAACATATATTGTTTTCATTTGCTTGGAAAGTGCTTCTATAGTAGGATTTTCAATCGAACCAACAATGTCATAAGCATGTTGTCTTGGTTTGGGCCTAGCAGGATCCGTACTCAGTTGTGGAGCATTAGGAATAATTTTGTACAAGATCCCAGATTGAGAGTGGATCAAATCTAATTGTTGGGATTTGAAAATGGCTTCCTCCTTGGTTGTAACCCCTAAAGTAGAAACATATTTAGAAATGTAAGGTAAAAGTGACTTTAGAAAACACTCTAATAAGAATTCATGAGGTATAGTGGCTTTGGTCATCCTCTCTTGTCTTCACCACTCTTGGATATGATCATAAATATGAGTGGCTTTGGTAGTCCTAATTGTATACAATAAATATGTATAGGCATCATAATAGACAAGAAGTTGGAAGTGATTTAAAAAAAATGTCTCTGAATCATTTAAATGATAGTAAGAAGATGATGGAAGCTCAATACAACATTTTTATACCATCCCCATAAGGGTTACTTGGAATAATCTTAACCTAAACGAGTCATCATTTAGTGAATTGGAAGAAAACAATAAATGGAAATTTGCAACATGTTCCCCCGGACCTTCACCAGTTTTTCTTTTGAATTTTGGAATTTACGAAGGTATCTTAGTGGGAATAGGAGGCCAAGATGGATCATAGTGCACTAGGTCCTTCATTAGTTTCGATAGATATTGAAAATTTAAAGTTACCAGAAAAAGGTAGTCTCAGTTGTGCTGAAAAAGGATTGGGTTAGGGAGTTTGATGAGGAAAATCCCCCCTAATGAAGTTCCCAAAAGGATGGTTGGGATATCCCCCAGCCATAACCTACGAAGTGATAATGTTTTGAAAAGGATTCCAACTAGTTTGTAAAGGATTTCCCCCCCATACCTTGTGTCTAATTCCACATATCTTTGTAAAAGTTTCCCATAGTCAAAATACCAGTTGAAGGCATAGCTGTACTATGCATGACTGAAAATTGAAGGGTTAATCCTAGTAGGCATAGTAGATGATTGAAAACCAACTAACTGAAAATTGAATCTTGTAAACAAGTGTGAACCCAAAGTAGGACCAATGGATTGGAAAGGCATAGATCCAATAAAAGGGTAGGATGGGGGAATACGTCCCCCACCCCAAGGAAAACCTTGAAAAGATAGTGTGGAACTGTTAGGACATAAAACCGAGTTCTGGGACATAGGAGTATATGTAAAAGGAACACTTGGTATTCCTGTCATAGGCATTCCCAATGCAATTGCATTGCACCCAAAGGGTGCTGAAAATGAATAACTATGAACTTGAGTAATTGAGGACACTAAAGTTATAAAATCGGCATTAAAAGTCACAACTGGGGTAGTAGCATCCTAAATTGTGTTGGATATATGAGCACTAACATGAGGAGGAGATAATTATTTTGATACTATGGAAGATGTAGGGGTATGTAGTTCCCCTTATCCTTCTCCTAAGTCATCCATTATTAAACCACTATAGATTCTATAAGAACTCAAAATGGGTTGAACAAAAGAATGAACATACATTACAACTGGATTGTTGGGTCCAGTTAAAGGTGAGTTAAAAGGTCTAACAAAACCTTTGGTTTGTAGAGATTCAACAGTAATAGTGTGTGATGTAGGAGTTATTTTCTCAATAAGGTGATGCTCCCCAGGAATATCAACTAATCCAGTTGGTTCAAAATATTTGCATGTGTTTATGCGACGTGTCGCATCCCTGGTCCCCTCGGTTCCCTTTAGAGGTGATGGGGGAGATCCTTAGAATAAACCTGGTAATTTTTTTTTTCAAACTATGCACAACTCTACACTTTTACACTTCAGTCCGCAATCTGAAATCTGCAAGCAACAATCCGAAGGCAGCAAGTCGGAAATCTAAATTCACAACCTCGAGAATTACACCTCCGAATTCCGCAATACACAAGTCGGTATTCGGAAGTCGGAACCCAACGTGCCACTTCAATAATTGCACCTCCGAATTCTGTAGTCTACACCACGGGAGTCAGACAGTCGGAATGGAAAATACACGACATCGAAGAAATACGCCTCCAACTTCCGCATTCCGCAATCCACGATGCGGGAGTCAGAAAGTCGCAACACCCAATTCTATGCTTCGCCGAACCATGCCTCCGAATTTTTCAATCCACGATGAGGGATTCAGAATTCAGAACTCCAAAATTCTCAGCTCCAAGAAAATTACTCCTCTGACTTCGGCAATTTGCAATCTGCCTTGCGGGAATTGCAAATTTGGAACCACAGCGTGAAACTCCGGGAAAATTACACCTCCGACCTTTGAATTTCATAATCTGCCTTATGGGAGTAGGTAAGTTGGAACTCCAATGCACCATGCTGAGAATCACGCCTTCGAATTCCGCAATCCGCAATCTGCACTGCGGGTTCAGAAAGTCGGAAGTCGACCCTATACCCTGTTACTGCCAACTCCTCATGTTACTGCCAACTCCTCAGGGCGATATATTCCTCATCCTAAGTCCATTTCTGGAAAATTTGGTACTTTTGGAAATCTCTCGGAGAGCCCTATGTAACTGCATGATCCTCTTCTACACCTGAGAACTCTTTATTTGTCCTTCTTCCAATCAAAGTGTTGCTCAAACTTCATCCATGCCTCTTTACCACACTGTAAGGGCTCTAATACTACTCTGTCATGTCCCTTCCCTTCAAATGATCCATAGAAGGAACATGAACACCATAGGGGGTGCCCATTTCTCCCCCAAGCCATGAATGGACATTCTGAACCTCCTGGGCCTCATTAAGACTTAGTCCTATTGATCAATGAACAAATTCATAAAAACACATGGAAGCATATGCATACTCAAATAAATACAGCTGTATGAAACATTATCCACACACATATCTATCATGCACTCAACATATCAATAATAATCATCAATAATTAAATCATTGCAGAAGTAAAACACATAGAATGAACATGATACGAATCACAAAGAACACTTATTTTTCCATTGAAATTTTCGAGAAACTTGCTATGGACTACAACGTTCCAACCCAACCATAGGTATCTTCCCAACCTGTATTATTTCATCACTTAGAGACCAGCCCCGAGATGGGGCTATGTATCCACTAAGGAGAGACTACTCAGGTCCACTCACAACCTTTCTTTCACAATCATTCAGGGTCATCCAACACATAGCGAGTTCTATTAAGCAAGTGGGGAGATATGGAAGGAGGTTTCTAAGTCAATGAGCTCCACACAGAGCTACAGAAATATCCAATTGGATTTATACAGTCCAGGAACCCCCATCACCTCCACTCTCAGCCTAACTAAGGTTCCCTTCTTTTCTACGCAGTCCCTCGGGAGCCCCTTTCCTCAGTGCTAACCTGGGAAGGTATGGATGGTCCTAACTTATAAACCAAGGATAAATGAGACTCACTGGCTCTACCATGAATTCTGACCCCTCCCGGTCTCTCTCCCACTCGGATCCGCTCTAGGATCTCCTCTGCGTTGCGTCCAAAAGGCTATGTCCCGCAACTAGATTTTTGGTTGGTTAGTCCCACTACGATCTGCTCTGGGATCTCCTCCACACTGCAGCTAAAGGCTCTGTCCCACCGTTTCCCTTTCAGGCTTCCAAAACCGGATTTCCCCTATGAAGTTATGGGCATAGTTGCGGCCGAATGGCTCAATCCCGCGCTGGGTTTTCAACTATAAGATATGGGTTTTCCCATGGGTTTCAGGGTGTCTCACACTCTCCAATTTTCCCCCAAGTTCAGGTCGATGGGTTCCCTATCATATTTCTCTTCCCACGCATATTTCTAGGCGATCTTGGCACTTCCAAATGCGGCTTCATTCAGAATTGTGATTTCTGGTTTTCTTCACTACTGGGCTACATCCTCCATGAAAACTCCAAACTCCCTCGTTGGATTTAATTCCCCACACAAATTTCCTGGTCCATCTTGTTACTCCAAAATGCGTCTTCAAACCAAGTCGTGATTTTTGGTTCCCCTCCCCCCTGGGCATATCCCCCATGAAAAGTAAAACTCATGCCTCCCTCGTCCACAACCTCCCCAATGGGGATGGGAGAAAATGTCCCCCAAAGAGGTGGAATGACTTTTGGGTCAAGCAAACCGAGCCCATATCTTTCCTTACCGATTTCAGGGTTTCCCATCCTCCATCACTCTCATGAGCTCATTTCTACAACCACTTCCTTACACAGAATTAAGTGACAGCTAGGACAGTCAAAGGTGGTTTCCAAGGTGACATATGGAAGCCTAGGGTTCAATCCCACTACCCCCTCACCTCTCCCTAGTGGATACACATAGCCCCCTCATTTAGTTGCATCCATAGCCATACCCTTGGTATTTTTATTTGCATTATCATCATTTACATCATTTTTACAATTTCCCCATGGCTTACTAGCACATGGATAACACAACATAAAATACCATCCCTTCAAGGATGAGCATTCACTAGCGGGGCCTTGGCCTTGAGCTCCACACTAGGAATCATACATCACATATATATGACATTTACATTACAATCCAATACATCCGAAGGGTCAAAATGGGGGTATTACAATTCCCTCCCCCTTGGAATAACACCGTCCTCGGTGTTCCAATACTTAGGAATACTTATACATTGTTTGCACCTGTCTAAAATTCACAAAATGTGGCAGGTCTATCCTGCATTTCATATTTTACTTTGATTTTTCAAGACCAGGTCCCTTGGATTCTACAAGTTGCTCTTGGTGGCTTTGACCTTCCAGCTCCACATGTGGGCATTTCTCCACAACAGTCTCTTCCTTTTATTTACCTTCCAGTTGATGCATAAGTATAAAAACTTTGTGGCTACAATTCTTCTTGTTGTCCTTTCCACTGTTGATAGCTTTTGGTATGTTGCCATGGTCAACGTGCACAACTGCCCACACTTTGCTTACTAGCAACCGTCTTGCCTTGTAGCAATTGCAATGAATTGATTTAATTTTCACCTGTGAAATTGATCATTGCAAATCTTGTTAGGCCAAGCATAACATAAGCATTAAGACCAGTGAATTACTTTCCCAATTGACATGGAAATTTCATGCTTTATCCACAATAATTCCACACATTTCATGCTTGTCCAACATACAAATTAATGAACTCATTCATATTCATCCTTTCACAAGAAATTAACTAATTCAGCATTCACAATTTATTCCAAGCAAAATAAGCACAACCAACTTTAGCCATAACATGCATTCAACAATTTTTTGTTTCTAAAATGCATCAATAAAAAAGGAAAGGGAAGAGTAAGAGTTACCCCCTCTTAATATTGTTCCAATCTGGAGCCCCACCGCAACTGTGGTTCCATGCTCCTTGGCCGCTTTCACTTCAAATGTGAATGTTTGACTCGCATTTTCCTTTATTTAACGATGACACTTGGTGTCTAAGGTCTTTCCAATGCTTCTCAACTAGGGAACCCTTCCCCATGATTGCGTACAAAACCTTTGGCTGCTAGACCCAAACAATTCCACTAGCACCATTTTCCATTGCTACTCATACTGAGCTTTCTAGGACAATCACATGTCCAAATGCATCCTTAATATGTCCTCAAGGTCCTTGCATCCAGCAACACCTACACTCAAACATTGAGTCAACTCACATGTCAAGTTCATTTTCATAGGATTTATCTCTAAAAAAGAGTTTAAAACTCATAACCAAATCATATACACATGCATATTCATATTGAATAAGCAGAAATATGCAAGATAAACCAAATACTTATCCATATTGCATGTCTTCCTTTAGCTCCACAGGTATCCCGCATTGACTTTAGACAACTATGGAACCCACAAGAACTGCCCCACCCAACACAAGGATGGTATCTCTTCCTTGCTACATATTACCTCGAGCGTACCCACCCCTTCTAGTGCTCTTCAGGGTGTGCATCGAAATGTAACCAAGTTTCTGCAAGACTCGGATCACCTGTGCATACAATAATGAATCTTTGGCCAGCATGCAGGCTACTCCACAACATTCAAATAACCAATGCCAAGCCAGTACGCCGACTGGTTTATCAGGAATTCCATTAAATAGTATGCTAAGCCAGTTCTTCGACTGGGTTTATCAAGCATACACCAACCATCCACACACATAGGGATGGTACCCCTTCTTCACTTTGCTTCTTAGTATGAAACACCAAATGTCATGTATAAAATTGCAACATATTTCATAATAATACAAAAATTCACTCTCTGATATTGAAACACCAGAAATGCGTCCATTCCCTTAGGTTGTAATCAATTTTGAAAACCATAACAAGACACAACACCCGAAAGGCATGCACCCCTTTCCGATGTGATCTATGTAGGCCATAATCACACTGAAGCAGTTTGAAATAAAAGCACATAATCACACTCAAACAGTCTGAAATAAAAACACGCTCTGGATATTAATTCTAATAATTAAACATGCATATTTTTAGCAAGGGTTACAAAATAATTATATGTTTTTCATATGTATTTTCTCTTCCTTTTGTGAGGAATGGGGCTCCCTTCTTTGAGTTAATAGTCCCTCGGTATTTTTACCCCAATCCCTTTCTTTTTCATAAACAACATATGCCCTATTGGCATAACTTCACCATCTCACCCATGTTGTTTACCAACAAGCAGCTCACATGAGATGTCTTCCAAATTTACAATAGTGTTTCACCCGAAACCCATTTCCAAATCATGGCATCCTTCCCATGGAGTTTGGATTCTACATGCCATAGCACATGGTTTTCCTGCAATGTGTTTTCCTGACACACTTCAAGACAGTCAAACAGTCAACAACATTAGCAATCAAATTCAAATATGAATTTAGAATTCCGTTCACTACAGAAATTAGATTTGCTTAACCACGAGGCCATCCTCATATTGTTTGGCTCTTGTAAGCGGTATCACTCTCTCCATTATGGTTTTACACTTTCTTCCATAACTTGAACATCCACCTACAACACGTCCTCTTGACACAATTCTAGAGAACCAAACAACCATTAGTAATTATTAGCAAATTCTCAAATATAAAATTTACAAATATGTTATGTACATAATTATATTTTTTTGCAACCATGACATCCTTATCATAAACTTAAATAAAAAAATTTACAAATCTATTTTATACAAAAATCATATTTCACAACAATGAGATCATCCTCACAATATTTGGCTCTTGTACATGGTAGATTCCAGTCTTTATCATGGACTTACCCACATTTCCATACCCAAGGCATTTCTACCTGTAATCTGAAATTTCATTCATCCAAGCACTTGGTGAGCATTAATGCATATAATATTTTCATTGTTACAACAGTCACTGAAGTGATCTCATAATTATTATACTCAATAATTCAAACACTATCAACTATTATTATTTCAAATGCAATGAAATACGATCATTTTATATGCACCATTATCACAATAAAATGAAATATACAATCACATTATCTATGCTATCAAATAAAACTTAAATAATCATGATTTTGCAACCATATCCTTTCATACAACTATGTCCTCTAAACAGAGCATTCTGGTAGCCCATCAAACACAACTACCTTCTTCATGCAATTCTTTTCCCATAGCATCTCATGGAAGGATCTTAGAATTTTCAATAATTCTACCATTTCATCTATCAATGAATTGTAATGAAGTATACACCACAATATTTCATTCACACAATGCATCTTGACATATTTACTCACGCATATTTATGCATAACCACAATATTTATAAAATCTTTCAATGTACTTTTACTCAATGCATGCAATGCATTACGGCATTGCTCAAAACATGTTTTTGTTCCTATACATGTGTCCTGCCATGGTAAGTTGGGAATCTTAGTCAATGCTTCAACACAATACCTAGCCATCTCCCTTATTACTAGGTTAATTATCTCGGTGCCTTCCTTCTTCATCTAAACACAACACATAAGGAGTTCTCTCACTCCTAGTTGTTGGCAAAGAGATTTCATCCCAAATTAACACCAATAGGGAGTTCATGGGATACTTGTTGAGCACTGTAGGCTTCACAACCCAACATCCTCACGGTTTCACACATGGCACGCTCTTATTTTTATGGATGCATTCAAAATTTTAAACAGACACATGGTATAATGCTCATTTCCTTTACTACCACATACCTCACCATACCATTGCGGTATGGCATTCACATAAATGCATTCAACCTTACATGCCTACCATTTTATGATGATAAAAAATATGGTAGGGGGGATTCTTACCCATCCTCTTTCAACATTTATACAATTAGCATAAATAAATATTACCTGCATGGATCCCATTAACATATCTGATGCTACCTGGTTAGTTGGCCTCTTACCAAGGAATACATAGTCCTTCCACCAACCTCTTGATCATGGATTTGTGCTCCAACCTTTCTTCACAAGGCTACTAGTCACATGTAATAGAATCATCAACATTTTCAATCATGTTTATGCTGTCTTTGGCCTTACAACGAATACCAACAACATTAATTATTATCAACCAAAATAATTATTAAAAGTGGCTCATTGCATATGTAAAACCTCACTACTTTTATCAGTATTTAATATCATATTCATGCACAAGCAAGTTCACATGCACTATGAATTATCTCTTAATATGCTCACTAGTGCATATGCATTTCACCACCTAATATCTTGCAATTTCATCATTCCTATGCCATAATTTCATATATATAAAACTCATAAAATATAAATATATCAACAAGAGAAGACTTGAGGAATTTGCCCTTTCCAATCCCTCCTCATTGCATGGAATTCCTATTCCACATCATAGTTGATCCAATTCATGGAATCTCTATCAAGCACACAAGGGATCATTAGCTATGATTTTCTCACCTAGTAGCAATTCAAGACATTTACACATGCATGACATTTACACTTGCTACTTTCCCAGCATGCAATTCTTATGCTAGAAAAACATAGTTTTAAGGTGAGAAATTTCCCTCTTTATCAACATTGCCTTACTGCTTTAATTGCTTTCAGAAATTATGGCCAAGTTCAACTTGACATTTCTTAACTTCCCTGCACTTATCATCACTGCAATTTGTTCAATTCCAGCTCCATATGGAGTCCTTCAAGGCACATTGTATGCCCTTGCACCTCATTCAAATGTGATGCTTTCTTTCCATTCTCATGGAAATATTTTCCACAATTATGAGCCACACAATAGATTCACACATGGGAATTACTCATTCCCCTATTAGCAGCCTTTGCATGGACACCATGTCACTATCATTAGCCACAAGCCAATTCCACATATTGGGATGTCTTATTTCTATGAGTGACAAATTTTGGGAGAATGGAATTGCCTTACCCATTCTCCTTATTTACTCATATATATCAACTTCTCTCATCATGCATGCACTTGGCCACAAGGATGATTCACCCAGCGAAATGCTACGTGGCCGTCGATCCTTCTCTGCCTTTGTTTGTTCTGCATCTCTAACAAGCCCGTAAGCTCTTGCTTTGGCCCAAGCAGCCCCAGTGTTGCAACCTTGGTTTATGATACCATCTATCACATCCTCGGTCCCCTCAATTCCATTTAGAGGTGATGGGGGAGCTCCTTAGAATAAACCTGCTGATTATTTTTTCAAACTATGCACAACTCTACACTTTTACACTTTAGTCCACAATCCGCAAGCAACAATCTACAAGCCGCAAGTTGGAATTCATAACTCTAAATTCACAACCTTGAGAATTAGACCTTCGACTTCCGCAATCCACAAATCGGGAGTCGGAAGTCGGCACTCCAATGCGCCACTTCAAGAATTACACCTCCGACTTCCGAAGTACGCACTGTGGGAGTTGGATAGTCGGAATGGAAAATACACAACATCAAAGAAATATGCCTTTGAATTCCACAATCCATGATGTGGGAGTTGGAAAGTCGGAACACCCAATTCTCTGCGTCGCCATACCACACTTACAACTTCCACAATCCGCGATGCGGGAGTCAAAAGTTGGAACTCCAAAATTCTCAGCTCCGAAAATTAGTCCTCTGACTTCCGCAATCCACAATCCACCTTGTGGGAGTCGAAAATCCGGAACCATAGCGCGCGACTCCAAGAAAATTACACCTCCAACTCCTGCATTCTGCAATCCGCCTCGCGAGAGTCGGGAATTCGGAACTCTAACACACCACACCGAGAATCATGCCTCTGACTTCCGCAATCCTCAATCTGCACTGCAGGTTCAGAAATTCGGAATTCGAACCTATACCCTGTTACTGCCAACTCCTCATGTTGATATCTTCCTCATCCTAAGTCCATTTTGGCAATCTTGGTACCATTGGGAAGCTCTCGGAGAGCCCTATGCAATTGCATGATCCTCTGCCACACCTGAGAACTCTGAATTTGTCCTTATTCCAATCAAAGTGTTTCTCAAACTTCATCCATTCCTCTTTATCACTCTGTAAGGTCTCTAATACTACTATGTCATGTCCCTTCCCTTCAACTAATCCAAAGAGGGAACATGAACACCATAATGGGTGTCTATTTCTCCCCTAAGCCATGACTGGACATTCTGAACCTCTTGGGCCTCATAAAGACTTATCCCTATTCATCAATGAACAAATTCATAAAAACACATGGAAGCATATGCATACTCAAATAAACACATCCAAATGAAACATTATCCACACACATATCTATCATGCACACAAAATATCAATAACAATCATCAATAATTAAATCATTGTAGAAGTAAAACACATAGAATGAACATGATATGAATCACAGAGAACACTTATTTTTCCATTGAAATCTCTGAGCAACTAGCTATGGACTGAAACCTTCCAAACCAACCATAGGTCTCTTCCCATCCTGTATTCTTTTAGCACCCAGAGACCACCCCCGAGCTGGGGCTATGTATCCACTAAGGAGAGACTACTCAGGTCCACTCACAACCTTGGTTTCGCAATCATTCAAGGTCATCCAACACACAAATGTCTCTTTCAAGCAAGTGGCGAGATAGGGAAGGAGGTTTCTAAGTCAATGATCTACACACAGAGCTATAGGCATATCCAATTGGCTTCAGACAGTCCAGGAACCCCCAACACTTCCACTCTCATCCTACATAAGGTTCCCTTCTTTGCTACACAATCCCATGAGCACCCCTTTCCTTAGCGCTAACCTGGGAAGTTATAGCTGGTCCCAACTTCTAAACCAAGAATAAATGAGCCTCACTGGCTCTACCATGAATTCTAACCCCTCCCGGTCTCTCTCCCACTTAGATCCACTCTAGGATCTCCTTTGCGTTGCGGCTAAAACGCTCTATCCCGCAACCGTATTTTCGGGAGGTCAGTTCCACTACAATCCACTCTGGTATCTCCTCTGTGTTGCGGTCGAAGGATCTGTCCCGTTGCTTCCCTTTCGGGCTTCCAAAACTGTATTTCCCCTATGAAGTTCTAGGCATAGTTGCGGCCGAATGGCTCTGTCCCGCGCTGGGTTTTTTACTATTAGATATAGGTTTTCCCATGGGTTTCATGGCATATCACACTCTCCAATTCACCCCCAGGTTAAGGTCAATGTGTTCCTTATCGTATTTCTCTTCCCATGCATATTTCTGGGCGAGCTTGGCACTTCCAAATGCAGCGTCACTCAGAATCACAATTTTTGGTCTTCTTCATTACTGGGATGCATCCTCCATGAAAAATCCAAACTCCCTCGTTGGATTTCCTTCCCCACACCAATTTCCTGGGCCATCTTGGCCCTCCAAAACGTGGCTTCAACCCAAGTCACAATTTATGGTTCCCCTCCCTCCTAGGCATACGCCCCCCATGAAAACTCATGCCCCCCTCGTCCACATTACCCCTGATGAGGATGAGAGAAAATGTCCCCCCAATAGGTGGAGTGACTTATGGGTCAAGCAAACCGATCCCATACCATGCCTTACCGATTTCATGGATTCCCATCCTCCATCACTCTCTTGAACTCATTTCTCCAACCACTTACACAAAATTAAATGACAGCTAGGACAGTCAAAGGTGGTTTCCAATGTGACATATGGTATCCTAGGGTTCAATCCCAGAACCCCCTCACATATCCCTAGTGGATATACATATCCCCCTTATTTAGTTGCATCCATAGCCATCCCCTTGGTATTTTTATTTGCATTATCATCATTTACATCATTTTTACAATTTCCCCATGGCTTACTAGCACATGAATAACACACCATAAAATACCATCCCTTCAAGGCTGAGCATTCACTAGTGGGGCCTTGGCCTTGAGCTCCATGCTAGGAATCATACATCACATATATACAACATTTACATTACAAGCCAATACATCCGAAGGGTCAAAATGGGGGTATTACATGACGCCTACGAGTAGGAAGTGGAGGCTCCACTATCAACGGAGTAAGATTTTGAACCCTCCTAGATCAACAAAGTGGTTGATATTATACCCTTAAAAATGTTAGACCCAAATAGTCCTAAGGCTAGCTAAACACAAAGAGAAAACAACATACCACTATAAAAAGTCCGAAGGATATGAACCAAGCAAACAAATAATCCTTCTGAGTTTTCACTATGGGTTTATTAAGTTCCATTACTAAAACAACAAAGTTTGAAAGCAGTTACTAAGGCTGGGCATGTTTCCCTTCTTGGTGCAATTGTTTTACTAGATAAATCTAGAAAACACCCTCCAAGGGTACTAATGATTGAGTCACAAAGTTTTCCCGATGTGTTCACATAAAATCCCCTACTAGCACCAATGTATGATCCTAGTACAAGATATTATGGCTATGAATCTATTAATTGTGTCTGATGGGATAATCACTGGTCGAAATTGTACATATGGGCATGGTATCTAATCCTGAAACTTCAACAATACTTAGGGACTGAAGAGAGTCCATTGTTGGCGGGAAAATCTACCCTATAGCAAGGAAACTAATGCTATCAACTGGAGTGGGGTGACATGCAAGTGTATTGATGATATTACAAAGATATTTACGAAAAGAAATAAGTTATGGATCTTGAGAACACACCTTCCAATCGAAGTTCAATCCTAGCCTTTACTTTATCTTGTGCTCAACCTTCAAATCCACCTTCCTTTCAGTAAACCTGCAATAACAATACCTTTCTCAAAGCATCTTGGACAATATACAAAGCTTGAAAGAAAACAAAAACAATGTTTAACATTCAATATTGACCAAAACAGATCCAAATTACGATGTCATTTCAGAACACATTTAAGTTGGAACAAGAAAGACACTTCAACCTTTATTGTCAAAAGTAAATTGATGTACAAGTATACCTGACTCTATGACAGACTCCTGCAACTTGATTCTGGGCTCTGGCTCTTCTCTGGCTTGGATATCTTCAGCATCAACTCCTCCAATGCAAGCTTCTTCTTTAGATCTCTATGTCTCAAAGTTTCTCCATTAATCCATCTAACCTTTCTCTTTAGTCTTCCTTGTATTTATAGGATTAGAGAAGTAGCTCAGGTCGATGTATGGTTATGGAGGAAGTTGGGGAAGTTGGGAAACTACCAGCAACTAATCCTCCTCGAGAAAATTAATTAATTTTTAATCATCTTTTGATATGTACGTGACTATTATTTAGTGAAGTAGCGTATAGGGCGCTACTTTGGTGCTTACCAACTAGCGCTCATTCAATTTTAAATGTCGAGCGCTACTATGCTGAGAAGGAGTAGTGCCCATAAGGCTTTGGGCGCTACTATTGTTCACTGGAGTAGCATATGGGCGCTAGTCTCTTTGAGTAGAGTAGCGCTCATATCTCAGAATGATATGTTTAGGGTTTTTCCAGTAAAATTAGGAAATGGAGTAAGTCAAAGTATCATCTAAGGTCAACATGCTCCTCCATCCACGTTGTCCTTTTGTGTGATCAACAGTTCAAGGTGATCACAGACGGAGAGGTGCAAGTTTAACCTATAACAGATGCCCCCTAATGTGTGAGGTCAGAGGGAAACGATGGCCGAAATACATTATAATCCAAAGCCAGAGGAGGAGCAAAGAACCGCAGAAAACAAGTCGCAAGAACACCTGCAACAAAGATCAAGGTCAGCGAGCAATTGCATTTTTGACATCATATAAATGTGTAGTGTGATACAACATGATCTCCGATACATAACAAGGAGATGTATATAAAAGCATGGCCACTTGGAATACAAGCGCGGATCCATGTCAAACTAAGAGATCATAGCCATAACAACAAACTGGATCTATGTCTCATGGAGAGCCGAATATAAGTGAGGCTCAGTCTTGTGCAACTTGGGTGATAACAAAATGAGGTACTGTCATCCAAAATCCCAAGGTCTTCATCCAAAACAACTCTAGGTACAAACCCTAACCATGTGAATAGATGAGCTGACAGTCGAACATGGGTGGTATCGTTTGATTACCGGTCATTGATGTATACCGTTAACAAACGCGAGGACTTCCACTGATAATGATGATGGGGTCCAAGGTACCAAGTACGATCCGCCAAGTGTGAATAAATGGACTTGAAGTCAAACACTTGGGAATCCAGTCGAAGAAGAGACATTGATGTATTCTCATCATTCAACAGCGAGGAAAATTGCCACTGGTGACTGCAATCTCCAAGGTACTAACCGAAACTCTAAAGTTCATTCCCAGAGTAAAATGAGTTGATGTCGATGGGAAGAAGTCCGTTGGAAGGGAGGCCTTAAGGCATCCTCCATCATCCAACTCGAGAAACACTCAACTGGTAAGAGCTGATATGGAATAATATGTAACAAGACTGACACTAGGAAGGCCGACACATGAGGTCAAGGTAAACTATAGAATGGCCGACACAGGGTATATCCTTGAACATTGAGCACAACACAAAGTGACTCAGGCAGTTTCTGACATAATGGGGTAAATAATAAGTCTGAAATGTAAGAGACATTATCAGACCCTCCATATGGTTGGAAGAATAACCAACCGGGGGAGTAAATAACTCGGAGGAAAGGTTCACCCTGAGGTCAAAAACTAAACCCAATCGACAAGATAGACTCAAGTAGGTGATGTGTTCAAGGATAGAACTGACTGAACTGCCTTTGACAATGAAGATATGATATGTATTTTGCGTTCCTTATTCTTTTTACATAAAAGAATGCCCCTCTTGTTGTTTTAATGAGTCCAAGAAAGAATGAAAACTCAATAGATCCAACCATGTAAATAGTTTAACGAGCCCATGGGAGGAAGACTCAGGACCTTCTTCATTATTTATAGAGTTTGAAGAAGAGATAGAAGATTAATCTATATTACTGATCTCTAGATTTTAATATCGAGCCGAGATCTGTTCTTGCTCACCGGTGTTTTCAATTTTAAGGAGTCTGAAAAACTTAAACAATAACTCCATATATCTGCTCGTGGAATTTAGTATCGAGCCCAATTAGATTAATGCTCGCCGGTGTTTTCCTGTTTATAGAGTCTGAAAAACTTAAACAATCCTCTTTTCACCTATCCGTGGATTTTATATTGAGCCCGGATTGGTCTGTTCTCAACGGTGTTTTCTTGTTTATAGAGTCGAAAAACTTAAACAGTCCTCTACTTACCCTCTCGTGGATTTCACATCGAGCTCGAGTAGGTAAATGCTCGCTTGGTATTTTCATGTTTAGAGAGCCTGAAAACCCTAAAGAAAGGCTCCAAAAGGTCCTTTTTCGTGCAGTTAGTCTCCTCCCCCGAAAAAGAATAAAACAATGGAAGAAGATCAAACCTTGTTGGGATTCAATCTACTAATGCATATCAAACCTTAAGTTTATGTCAATCCGGGTTGGTAGACTTAGAGGCATTTCCAAGTATAAGGACTCAAAGCTAGACTTGTCTTGGAAATTTAGTTTATCTATGAAAGAAACCTATTAACAAACTAAGTTACTGTGATTTGAAAACACAAAAATTCCCTTATAGGAACAACTTCATTTGATATTTCATTTACGCAGCAATTTATATGTGAAAGCAATTTGAGATAATAAAAACAATTACAAAGTAATCCTAACCCTAAAATATGAATTATAAAACTCTGCCTATTATCCCAACATTGAATAAGCAATCAAACATTAATTCCCTTTACAGGAAAGCATTCGTAATGTGTAATTGTTCTTAATACTCCATCATTGAATAGTCAAGCAATGCACAGTAAGGTAAGATCATTCTCCAGCGTATAATCAATGAGATAACAGAGCTTTATAAAACTGATTGAAAACTAGTTTAACTCATTCTGTAATAAGAAAATCGAATCCTACAGGAATGAAATCATACCACTGGCAACAATCAAATCGTTTGCAGCGATTCAATAGTTCACTGGAAAATAAAAGGAGTGTGCAGACTCGACAGAGGGGGCCCTCCAATGCCTCGTTCACACACGCAATTGAAGAATCACAACTTTAAATATATTCATCATAAAATCGATCATAACAGTAATGGAATAACGCAGTCTAGAACAGTATGCGTTTTCAGTCTCAAATCGTGATCATCTTCTCCTTTGTTTTATGAAGTACTTATACAAATTCTTGAAAACTAGAAATGCTATTAACATGGAAACTAATTAATGAAACATAGTCCTCGAGATCCTCTATCAAATATATGAAAATCAACAAAATCGGATCTGCCCTGCTTTTGTGCTGAGTGGTAGCACAGGTGGTCGTCTTTGACCGACTTTGACTTGACACCTATGAGAGCCACATCATCTATTCGTTGGAAGTTCATCCATCCTTGGACACTGAGGATATTTTCTCCATCTTTCAGTTCACGCCTAGCTGGCCTGCAAGTGTTCAACCTTGGAGACATTACGGGAAGTTAGCACATCCTGTAATCCTGAATAAAAACCTTAGTTTAAATGCTTTAAAAATCTCAAAATTCAATTTGTTAAAAAGCAATGACATTTATACCTTTTAACCAAAGTTTGTGGGTGAATTTAAAGCTTTATAAATCAGTATGAAGGTTTTATGGAGGAAAATGGAGGATATTTAGATGACAAAAAGAGGTCAAAATGGTGCCCAACATCTCCCCCAAGAGGAAGCTATTGCATGTCCCCATGCCAAAAATATTTGACCCTGTTTAAAACCAAAATTTTGCTGCTGATCATCTTGCTTCCAATCTCCTACTGAGACGATGCATCTGTTGAAGTTGGAGATGCATAAAGGACCTTCAGTCTCTCATACTTAGCTTTATAAATATTGTTTTGCTTATACCATCTGTATGCATGTTTAGATATGCATGTCTTCTGAATTTTCAGCTTTCGATTGACTTCTCTTAATTTCTCATTCTTGAGCTCTAATTCCTCTATTTCAAGTTTCAACCTCTTAATCTTTTTATTGTTCTTGGAAGTTTTCTTCTTTTTCATTGAAAGCTGGACATAATTGGTGTCCATCCCCAGTTCTTCACTCTCTTGTACTGAATCTTCTTTCTTTTCCTCTTCCACAGTTTGTTGCTCTGAGAAAAGAGAAGCTGAGTCTTTTAGTATTTCCTGTCTTGATTGCTTTTCCTTTTCCTTCTCTTGCTGATCCAAGAAGAGATTGATTTTTTTTGTCTGTTTTATCATCTCATCAATTTCTTGGATATCCTGCCCTATCTCACCTGATAGGTTTTCTTCTTGACTCCCCAAGGTTTGTATGTGTTCCTCATCTTCTAATTGCTTTTCCTTTTCCTTCTCTTGCTGATCTAAGAAGAGATTGATTCTTTTTGTCTGTTTTATCATCTCATCAGTTTCTTGGATATCCTACCCTATCTCACCTATTAGGTTTTATTCTTGACTCCCCAAGGTTTATATGTCTTCCTCATCTTCTAATGCTAACTGGCTTTGAGCTTGCTTATACTTCCTTGGCTTCTTCTGGTAAGTGGTGAAAATATGCTCTTGTTTTTGAAACTGTTTTTCTCCTCTCATTACACTCCTAGTTCGTATCCTTCTCTGAGGATGTTTTGAACTTGTTGCCTCAGAGTTGTCTTCATCATCAGTAATCAACAATACCTCCTTTTTCTTCTTTTTCTTCTTTGGCAGTTTTGAACTTGTTGCCTCAGGGTATGTTATCATCAACAATTCATCTTCTTTTAAAACTTCTTCATGCAATTCTTCCTGCTCTTCAAACTGACCGTGGATTAAAAATTCTGACCATGTCAAATTTTGCTTTTGTAACTCATGCTTGATGATGATTTTGATGAGTCCACAGTGAAAAAGGCTTGTCATTTTGTCTTTTGCACGCCTTTGGACAACCTTAGCCATCTTAGTTAAACTCTGTAACAGGAAATAGGGCATATTGATCTCACATTCACCTTTTAAATGCTGCAACAGCTTGATGTGGTAAAGGTAAACAATACTGAATCGGCCTTCACAAGTAATAAATTTTTGGATAACATAAACTATTTCAACCTAGGGATGAACCAGCCAGCTCCTTGGTATACCTTTAATCCAGTTTACTGACCCTGCTCTTGATCTACACAAAAAGGGTATCCATGCTTTCTCTTTGAATTGTTTAGTTCTGAAAAATATTTCTCCTTGCTGTGGCAGGCCAATAATTTGTGCTAAGATGTCTTCATATAGTCTGAAGTGCAAGTTTCCCATTATAACCCTTTCTCCATCAAATGCTTCAGCAAAAGCTAGACTAGCATGCTCATTATGCCCTTCAAACTTTTCAAAGAAAGTTACCCACTGCTTCTTTTCAAAGATATCCATGCAATTCTCATGAATATCAGTGGGGTTGAATTTCGCTGGTTCTAGTCTAGATGACATTTTGAACTTTGATAGAAAAGAGAACAAGAAACTTCAACCTTTCAATTTTCAACTCTGCATTTGTTTTTCTTATCCAAAAATGATACTATGAAAATGAAGAATTTCTGTTGGTCTTTGTAGAGTCTTTAGCAAAGAAAGGGTTTAAGTTTTACCTCCTTTCTGGTGTAACTGTCTTCACTTCTTCCTGTGCAATTCCACAGCAGTTGGTGTTTGCACCCTTCCTGTAATCCACGGCCTCTTCCTACTGAAAAGTATCACCCACAGCAATCGATTTTTGCAGAGAAAAATGAGTTGGATTTGGTTCAAAAGAATGACCAAATCGCACTCCTCGACTTCCCCAATTCATAATACAAGACTCAGGCACGTTTGTATGCTGTCGTGGGGCATATAACCACGTTTTTTTCATCATTTCATAAACATGCCACTTTCCATCCAATTATTTGCTCAGAAAAGAATTAAAAGGTAAGGTTTTGATGTTTATAACATGTTTTTAATTTCTTTGTATGCCCTAATATTTGATTATAAATCGGAATGAAGGAATTTTCTTTTAACTAAAATGGACTCTTTTCATTTTGAAAATACACACGGCCATCTATATTCTATGTGTATGCTTGCTTAATGCTTGATGCACCAATGTATATACATATAAAACATTGGGAATTTCATGTTTTTCTTAAACATTACACTTTCTGCTGAGAAGGAGACCTTGCCTGTAGAATGCAGTATATATTTTGGCCATTTTAAAATTTGCTCTTAAGTTTGATTTTGACCACCATCTTGACCCCTAGGGTAGGATAATGGAAAGTAAATGAAATGCTGGCAGAGACTGTGAGGATAATGAAATAGGCAGTCAAACTTATGAGGGTTGGTAAAATATGTCATACATTAAAACAAAGAATCATGCAACTTTTAAAACACAAAAACTAAAATTCTTACAGACTTTGCTTGATATTCCTATATGATGAGCTTGCTGCCTGATGTAGCTAGTTTGCATGTACTTCTGATTCATTTCTGTCCTTCTGATGTCTTTTGTCTGCCATCTCAGATTCCTTTTGCTTTGCTGGAAGTCAGGTCCTTCTATAGGTATCTTCTGTCTTACTGGAAGTCAGGTCCCTCTTCATTGCTAGAAATCACTGTATTGCTGGAAATCAGGTCCCTTCTGCATATGAAAAAAAACTTGGAGGGTTCCAGAAAGCATAGAAATGCTTATCCCCCTCATAGGCCTACTTATTGACTTGTCCTCAAGTCAAACAAGAACAATATTATTTGAAAAGAAAATTATGTAAAAGAAATGAAATATTTTTATGATTTTTCAATGGCCAAGTGAACCTGGTTTTCCATGGAAAATTCAAGTTTATGTTGTGCCAGTGACCTGGTTTTCACAACTAAACCTCCTTTTTTTCTTGTTTATATATATATATATATTTGTTCTTTTTGTTTTTTTTATTTGGCAATATCAGAGCAGCTAAGAAGTAAGTGAAGGACAAACACTGATGTGTCTATCCAGCACCTCCATTTCCCGTTGCTGTGAAATCTGCTGTATAAAATCTTCCTTATTGATAGGCTTGGTATACAGTTTGAGCCGATGGCCATTGACCACAAATGTACATGCTGCATCATCGATTGTTTGAAGTTTGACTGAGCCATTAACATATACCTCAGCAATTTCATATGGACCAAGCCAGTGAGTTGTAAATTTGGCTTTGAAGTCTTTGAAATTTGAGTCAAACAGTAGTTCCAAGTCACTGATGTGAAATTGTTTCTTTTTAATAAACTTGTCATGCCATTGAGCTCTCTGCTGTTGAATCAAAATATTGTGTTCTATGGCAGCCTATCTCATCTCATCGAGTTGATTCAACTGAAGTATTCTTTCTTGCTGAGCCTCTGAAAGATCCATGCCTAAATCTGCTGCTAACTTGAAAGTATGAACTTGAAACTCTATAGGAAGGAGGACTTGCTTACCGTAAACAAGCTGACAAGGAGAAAAACCAGTACTGTTTTTCCAAGTGATACGGTATGCCCATAAAGCTTCAGTAAGCTTAGCTAACCAATCCTTCCGATGCATTTGGACAGTTTTGGTAATGATTCCTTCTAAAGTCTTGTTTGTAGATTCCACTTGGCCATTTGCTTGTGGATGGTAAGGGGTAGACTTTCTGTGCTTAATATTATACTTTTTTGCTATCTCCTGCACTAGTTTAGAAGTAAACTGGGCACCCTGATCAGTTACAATCTCTCTAGGCACCCCAAATCTGACAAATATCTCCTCAAAAAGAAAGTTTACCACAGTCTGTTCGGTGGCTCTTGGTAATGGTTTTGCATCTACCCACTTAGTAACATAGTCCGTACAAACCAAAATGTACTTCATTCCATGTGATGGTGGATGAATTGGACCAATGAAGTCAAGGGCCCACTTTTCAAATGGTTCAATGAGGATTTGTGGTTGGAATGGCATTTCATCAGACCAGACTGGCCGTCCCATTCGTTGACAAGTATCACAACTTCTAACATATCTCTTAGCTTCTTTGAAAATGGAAGGCCAATAATACCCCAAATTGAGTATCTTGTATGTTTTCCTTTTATCTGCAAAATGGCCACCACACGGTTCATCATGACATGACTTTAAAATATCTAAGACTTCATCCTGTCGTACACATCTTCGGATAATGAGATCATATCCTGTGTAAAAGAGATCACCATTAACCCATATATGTCTAGCACTTTGTTTAATAATCTTTTTCTTTTATTTAGATGTCATAGATGGGGGTAGTTGTCCTGATGACAAGTAGTTGGCAATATCAGCATACCAAGGAGTGATAACAGAAATTGCAAACAGGTGTTCATCAGGAAAACTATCTAAAATAGGAACAACCTCACCAGTATTGTGTAAGCGAGACAGAAAATCTGCAACTTGATTTTCACGTCCAGGGCGATCTAGAACAGTGATATTGAATTCCTGCATTAATAACAACCATCTAGTAATCCGACCATTAGTGATAGACTTATTCATTAAATATCGTAAGGCTGAATGATTTGTATGAACAAAAATTTCATAGCCAGTTATGTAATGACGGAATTTGTTTACAGCATGAACCACTGCCAACATCTCCTTTTCAGTGACTGTATAGTTCAACTCTGCAGGTGTTAGATTTTTACTAATAAAATAGATGGCATAAGTCAAAGTATGTTCTTTCTGGCCCAATGAGGCCCCTATTGCAGTAGCAGAGGCATCCGTAGAAATATGGAAAGGCAATGTCCAATTTGGTCCCCTTAAAATGGGAGCACTTGAGAGCTTCTCTTTAAGTGTCTGAAAAGCAGATTGACAGTTAGCATTCCAATTAAAATTCACATCCTTTGAAAGCAATTTAAACAATGGCAGAGCTATCTTACTAAAATTTGCAATAAATCTATGATAATAGCCTGCATAACCTAAAAATCTTCTCACATCTATTTGAGTTGTTGGTTTAGATAAATTTTCAATGATTTGAATTTTAGCAGGATCTACTTTGATTCCAGATGAAGAAATGTGATGCCCTAAAACTATCCCTTCAGCCATCATCATAAAACACTTTTCGTTACTAAGGGAAAGGTTTGAGTCAACACATCTTTTTAGAATTTTCTCCAAGTTTGCTAATGAATCTTCAAAGGTACTTCCATACACAGAAAATTCATCCATGTAAATTTCAACACACTCATGAATTAGATCTGCAAATATGGCCAAGACAACCCTCTGAAAGGTAGCTGGGGCATTACATAAGCCAAAAGGTAAAACCTTGTAGGCATATGTGCCCCAGGGACATGTAAAGGTGGTTTTGTCTTGGTCTTCTTTTGCAATACTAATTTGATTATACCCACTGAAACCATCTAAAAATGAAAAATATTCTCTTCTAGCTAAGGCATCCAGCACTTGATCAATGAAAGGAAATGGAAAATAGTCTTTTAATGTTGCCTTATTCAACTCCCTGTAATCTACACATATGTTCCATTTACCATTTTTTTAGGAACAACAACCAAGGGTGAGACCCATTGGCTGTCGGAGATGGGGAAAATAAATCCCTCTTTTAACAACTTTTGCAACTCTTCCTTGACTATTTCTTTTTGTATAGGGTTCATTCTGCGTTGCGGTTGTCTAAGAGGTCTGATTTTATCATCTATGTAAATGTGGTGAGTGCATGTCTCAGGATGAATACCTAGCATATCAGTGTACTCCCAAGCAAATGCATGGGAATGTTTATTCAGCAAAGTAATCAACTGTTCTTCCTGTGATGTAGTAAGATGTGCACTTATTTTCAAAGTTCTTCCTGGACTGATTTCAACTGTTTTACTGTGAATATCTGTGATTGAATGAACATTAAAAACATCATGAAGTGCTAATGCTAGAGAATGTACTGTGCAATTTTCCTGAAAATTATAACCCAAAACTTGATCTGCTACAGCATATTGCATATCTCTTAATTCTTCAGAAATATCAGGTTCAGCAATGAAATAATCCAATAAATCTTCGTGGTTTTCTTCCTGAAAATCAAAGAACTGATTGATACTCAGGACAGGATGAATCACTTCTTCTTCTTGTTCTTTGGTCTCATTAATCCATGACAGTTGATCTAATGTAGAAGGTCTTTGGGCAGAAGGGTAAAGTGCAATCTGTTTTCTCTTTGTCCCATGTGAAATGAGCATACTACCTGACCTACATCCTATGAAAGCATCCGCTGTTGCCAGCTAGGGTCTGCCAAGGATCAATGGGTGGCCTCCTAGGTTAGAATTTGGCTGTAGCACTATAAAATCAACAGGATATTCCCAGGAGTCTAAAGAAACAATGATATCTTCTAAGACCCCTTCTGGTGTAATTTTAGACCTATCAGCTAATTCCAAGACTGTTGTGGTTGGTCTGAGATTTGTCAAGTGAAGGTATTTCATTGTCACTAGTGTCATGACATTAATGGCAGCACCTAAATCGATCAATGTTTTTGGAATTGAAAAGTTATTAATAGTAATTGTAACCATTGGGATTCCAGGATCTACATACTTTTCAATGAAAACAGTGTTAGACATTAATACTGCTAGATTGCCTACCACATGAATTTTTGATGGATCCTTCTTTCGTTTATTAAGACATAATTCCTTAACTGCTTTAGTGTAAATTGGAATATCCTTTATAGCCTGCAGTAGAGGAATTTTGACATATACATTTGTTAACTCATTCAAAACATCAAAATTAGGTAAGGAAATCGAAGGTTTTTCTTTGACCAATCTTTCGGGAAAAGGAGGTGTGTAAGATACTGATGTTTTCCCTTTTTGACTGTGATTTTTCTGTATTTAATTTTTTTGGAGTTTTCTCATTTTCTGTTTTCTCTTCTAAGATAACAGGAGATTCTTTTTGTAAGGTTTTCCCAGATCTTAAATTGATATTTTGCAGTGGGAGGATTGAGTAGGGAAGCGCCATTCCATCATCAACATTATACATGGGTCTGTCTGTTTTATTATTTGGATTGGAAATTGGCTGGGATGGCAATTGTGTAGGCCAAGGTGGAGGCTGATTGGATGGCAATTGAAGCTGTTGAGGTGGTGTACCCAATTGAGGAGCCATGTTGTTGGGTTGTTGAAAAGATGGAGCTTGAAAAGATGGGGCTTGGACTTGATGCTGCTGATATTGGGGATAGGCAGAAGGTTGTTGGTAGGGATGTAAATAAGCCTGCTGATATGTCTGGTTACCATGGGCATATCCTCTCCAATTTGGAGCAGATTGGGCTAATGGAGGAGACCAAGTTTGCCAAGGAATGGGTGCATTCCATGAATTCCGAATAGAAGTTTGATAATTTGTATGAAATTGCTGCATAGGATCTTGAGACATACCTGAAAATTGTGGCTGCCAAGGTCTTCGTTGTCCCATAAAGTAGAGAGACTCCATGCTTTGATTATCCTCCATTCGAGCTGCTTGTAATTCTTTCAATCTAGGGCAGTCATCAGTTTTGTGATTAAAAGTACATAAGCCACAAATTTCAACAGCATTTAAAGGACATTCTTTTAGTGGGTGTTTCTTTCTACATTTAGGACAAAAAATAGACAAAGCTTGATCTTGTTGGTCCTGTTGTTCCTGCTTCTTCTTGGTTTTTGTTGCTTCGACTTGTGTGCCCAAGGTACTCAATAAATCAGTCTTGAAATCTTCTAGCAGATTTCCAAGCTCAACTCTAGAAATACCACTGTTTTCAGATTTAGTTACTTTGGTATTGATATCCCTTTTTCCAGTTCGAGCCTTTCCTCTTGAATATTTCTGACATAAATCTTGTATCTCATCAAAGGGAAGGTAAGAGATGTCACCTTTGCCCATAACATTCAGAATATCCAAATACTCTTCTCGTATTCCTTTTAGGAATATTGTTCTAATCATCTCAGGTGTTAAAGAATTGTATTTAGATTTTTGCAGGTTGTATGAGAATCTTTCCAAATACTCCTCCAAGCTCTCATCTTCCTGCTGAGTCATACCAAAAATTTCATCTTTTAAACCCTTTGATCTGCAATATGCTTGATATTTTCGAAGAAAGATCTTCCTCAATTCATCCCAGCTAGTGATAGAATGTTCTCCTAAGCCCATGAACCATTTCAAAGCAGCTGCTTTAAGGGTAGTAGGGAAAAGATGAAGCTTATGGGTGTCATTAGTGTATCCGTAAGTTCGACACAAGATATCAAACTCAAATAGGAAAGAGTCAGGATCTTCAGAGGTCATGCCATAGAAGTTTGGTAAGACAGATGGTGGGATATTCTTCATTTTTACCTCTTCTCCTAAGATAATGCTAGTGTCCAAGATAGGAAATTTAAAAGTGGCTTCCTGATCTTCTACTGTTCTTTCATCCCTCTCATGTCTTCTCTCTTCTTCCCTTCTCTCTTGTCTGCATTTGTTTTCTATTTCTAACATCCTCTCATACTCCCTTCTCTGTTTTGCAGTTGGCCCTTTTGATGTTTCTTCCTCAGCCATTTTAAAAGTACCCACTGTTGTGATGAATCCTTTTGGAAAAGAAGGTCCTATTACTTTTGTTTTGGGGGGGTTTTTGATAAATATTCCTTTCTCGTCTCTTTGTCTTGACATAAAACTAAAATCTACTCTATGTTTTTTTTTAGAAAATTTTGTTTTTACCAGAGAATTAAAGTGCCTAAGCCTGCTTCTACAATGCCTCCCCGACAACGGCGCCAAAATGTTGGGCTTCAATCTACTAATGCAGATCAAACCTTAAGTTTATGTCAATAAGGGTTGGTAGACTTAGAGGCATATCCAAGTATAAGGACTCAAAGATAGACTTGTCTTGGAAATTTAGTTTATCTATGAAAGAAACCTATTAACAAACTAAGTTACTGTGATTTGAAAACACAAAAATTCCCTTACAGGAACAGCTTCATTTGATATTTCATTTACGCAGCAATTTATATGTGAAAGCAATTTGAGATAATAAAAACAATTACAAAGTAATCCTAACCCTAAAATATGAATTATAAAACTCTGCCTATTATCCCAGCATTGAATAAGCAATCAAACATTAATTCCCTTTACAGGAAAGCATTCGTAATGTGTAATTGTTCTTAATACTCCATCATTGAATAGTCAAGCAATGCACAGTAAGGTAAGATCATTCTCCAGCGTATAATCAATGAGATAACAGAGCTTTATAAAACCGATTGAAAACTAGTTTAACTCGTTCTGCAATAAGAAAATCGAATCCTACAGGAATTAAAACATACCACTGGCCACAATCAAATCGTTTGCAGCGATTCAATAGTTCACTGGCAAATAAAAGGAGTGTACAGACTCGACAGAGGGGGCCCTCCAATGCCTCGTTCACCCACGCAATTGAAGAATCACAGAGCTTAAACTTTAAATATATTCACCATAAAATCGATCATAACAGTAATGGAATAACGCAGTCTAGAATAGTATGCATTTTCAGTCTCAAATCGTGATCATCTTCTCCTTTGTTTTATGAAGTACTTATACAAATTCTTGAAAACTAGAAATGCTATTAACATGGAAACTAATTAATGAAACATAGTCCTCGATATCCTCTATCAGATCTATGAAAATCAACAAAATCGGAACTGCCTTGCTTTTGTGCCGAGTAGTAGTACAGGTGGTCGTCTTTGACCGACTTTGACTTGACACCTATGAGAGCCACATCATCTATTCGTTGGAAGTTCATCCATCCTTGGACACTGATGATATTTTCTCCATCTTTCAGTTCACGCCTAGCTGGCCTGCAAGTGTTCAACCTTGGAGACATTACGGGAAGTTAGCACATCCTGTAATCCTGAATAAAAACCTTAGTTTAAATGCTTTAAAAATCTCAAAATTCAATTTGTTAAAAAGCAATGACATTTATACCTTTTAACCAAAGTTTGTGGGTGAATTTAAAGCTTTATAAATCAGTATGAAGGTTTTATGGAGGAAAATGGAGGATATTTAGATGACAAAAAGAGGTCAAAATGGTGCCCAACATACCTTTTCCGTAGTTGATCCACCTAGGTCTCGAAAATGGGTAATTCTATACCTGAGTGGATGAGCCTTCGATTACTTTAACGAGCTCGAAGAGGAAAATCTTGCTCGGAAATATTGTTTAGGTTTAAATAGTCCAAACAAGAGCTTAAAATGACTTAAAGGTCAGCTTCTAGGATCATAGCTTCATACTCTGCCAAAACTAGGTCTTCAACAAAATATTAGTCGATGCGACAAAAAATCTTGAATGAACTATTTAACTAGTTGACAAGGTCTATCATCAAGAGTTTTTAAACTTAGGAGATGAATCCGACAAAAATTAAATGAAAATTGAGCTTGGATTAGTATTGTACCATATGTGTGTTTCAATTGATTAATTAGGGATTTTTCGAAAATTTTGAAACTATAGAAAATTAAACAATGGTGGGTAAAAATCAAAATCCAATTCATATATATAATTTCATTTTTAAAAATCAATTTTCAAATTGTTTTGTAGGGCAAAGATTGGGGCAACCTTTTGCAATTTCAAATCTCCATGGCGATCAAACCAAGCATCCAAACGTCGTTATTCCTCCACCAAGTAAGTTAAAATTCACCATACTTGCATTTTCATGCTTTAGTTTTCATTTTTTGAGCAAAAATTGGCTTGCAACGTGATGCTCACAATCTTTGTTGCGCAGGTGCTACTGTGTAACCATAACAGTAGCGTGTCAACGCGATGGGCGCTACTGTGCTCAAGCAGAGTAGCGCCCATACGTGACTGTGTAGTATACATAGTAGCGCTCACTCATGAAAACCTACTTACAAGCGCCGGGACTAAAAAATTTTCATTTTCTGTACAGGATGGTTCTTCAATGGAGGGAGAGAGAACATGAGGACATGGATAGGTTGGACATGTAAGATCCGGCCACTCTCCATGCTCTCCGAAGATGCGGTTTATTGAAGTTTTACCGAACCGTAAACATGAGGGCTTTAAAGAAACTGTTTCGAAGACTTATTCAGTACTGGGATGTGGATACCAATATTTCTTGTCATCCGTGGGCAAACTTTGGAGCTTACAGTTGATGACATATATTTCATTACTGGTCTCTCATGGAGAGGAGATGTAATCAATCTGAAAGGGTCTTCTCATGTTTGTGTAAGGTCTGTGCAAGAGTACGTGAATACATATTGTATTGTCGGAGCTGAGAAATCGGGAAGCCAAGTCTTGATCTCAACCATTGACGGTCTCCCTTTGAAAGTGATAGTGAGCATGATCAACCGAGTGGAAGGTAGTGCATCACAACACTTAGCTTCCAGGCACTCTATGCATATTGGTGTACAATGCTTACACAATCATGTCTATGATTGGTGTACTAGTTTACTGGTGAGCATGAAATCTCAATTGACAGGTTGCGAATCCAGCACAATGAAGAATTTTGGGTATGGTAGTATTTTGTGTACTTTCTTCTTTGAGAGGATGCCTGCTATCAGTTTGGGGATGCATCTACCTCAGGTTAACCCCCGTGAGCCCAGACTAGGCCGTTGGGGCGACATATTCCTCTGCCAGGGTGGTGGAGAAAATCACTACTGTTATCATACTGATGATTTCTGGGGGTGGTGGGAGAGGCAAGTGCCCGCTTTCGAGCAGTTTCCATATGCTGGATTGGATTTCCATCATGATCCAGAGCTGGTGCTTCCTCCAGGTGGAGCCTGGGGAGATATTGGTATGTTTAAATTTTAAGGTTTATTTAATTTTTTTTCAGACTTTTTCAAGTATTTGATTTTTATGAATGAATTTTGAAGTTCTAAACAAGTGTCATATGCAGATCTGGGGCCTGTTCGTCCTGAGGGACATCCTACCATCTATGTGAGGCTAGATGATATTGCTGCAGAAGATTCTATGTTGGGTACCTTAGAGAGAAGAATGAGTCGTTTGACTCATGAGATTCCTGCATGCTGTATGGATCAGATACCTATTGATATGCAGGAAGATGTTGTTGGGGTGCCCCCGGCATGGCTTAGGGTGCTACGGAAGATAGCTAGGCTAGTCATATGCTATCGCAATGCAGTAGATGATGATGATGTCCCTCCTTCTCCACAGGAGAGAGATACATTCTATGTATATATTTTTGAGGCTACTATGCCCAGTTTTTTGTACTTTTATGACTTGATTGATAGACTTGTGACCCAAAAATCATATATTTTTGAGATACAGTATCGGCTATATATAGTATCAGTTATTTACATGCGTATGTGTTTTAATTTTATGTGTGCAATGTTATTTATGAAAATGTATGATGAAAATGCCAGTCTAACACATAGTTTTCTAATGAATCAACTAAAGTGTTTAAAATTCTTGGAATGTGTTCATATATAATAGAATGAAATTGTCTTTCCAATAGTATAACTTGTAGGAATTGACGTAGCAATCCCGAATCCCTAATCTGATAAACACTTGTTAACTGAAATACAATTAATTATGAGTCAAGCCTTACCTCCAAATGTGAAATGCCATGACTGAGAGCATCTCGGATAAGTTCTATAACTGCACTGTATTCAACCACATTATTCGTAGTAGGACCCAAACAAACCCCCCCCCGAAGAGACAAGTTGGCCAGTGGGTGAATAAATGACCCAAGTTGCTGCAGCCAACTGACAGGTGTGGCTACTGGCGCCATTAGCAAATCCTAAGAAATGTTCGGTTGACATCTGGTACACGAAACGAAAAACACACATAGGATTAACTAACAAGCATAACAAAACTAGCTTTACAAAAATATACAGCTATGTTACAAGAAAAAGTATTTCAGCCTAGGCGTAGTACTTCTTCAGGTAGGGTCAATGCCCGGATCCTCCTCATGAGGCCGGGAAAAGGTGTTATGGAAATCACGGAAAAGATTGGTATACAGAATGATCTCATCGAGATAACAGCCCGTTTCAAAAAAAATGTTTTCGTTGACCCCAGTGAAAATGTTCACTAGCGAGGTATGCAATCTATTCGCTTTAACAACACCAAATTGTGAAGAAGTGGAATTGGTATTTTCATTGGGTGTTGGAAAAAATTCACCTCTCTCTATCAAGTTAAGAAAAGGAACCAAGAAGGACCCGAGATCTATATGTTCCCGAGGATGATCCTGGTCGGTCATGGCTTCTAACATTTCCTCCTCAGAAGGTAAAGTAGTATCTGAACTGTTAAGAGAGTGGATTGGGTCTGGTGACTGAGTAGTGGCACAATCTATATTTGACTCGACAAACACCAATGGAGTCAACATATGTTCTGTTGTAGTTTGATAAGAATCCAAGTGGGTAACTTCTGCAACAGGGGTGGGTACGGAGGGGTTTGTATTAGTTGGGAGAAACCCAGAATCAGTTGTTAAACTAACCGTGGAAGTTTCAGACGATGAACATCCCTCAATACCAACGAATAAGGTAGGAGCCGGTAGGTCAAAAGTGCCAATTAATGACCCGTAAAGTCCTTCTCCTAAAATCTCACCAACCGGGGTGGTTTGATCAATCAATGGAACTGTGGTCTCCGAAGAAGTCTGGTTGTTTCTCTGAGTGAAAGAAAGTTGATCAACTGTAATGATCTTACCTTCAAATGGGAACATAACCACTCGAAAAAATGCCGATGCAATAGCTCGCATGGCATATGTCCAACTCCTGCCCAATAACATATTGTAATCAAGCGGAGCGTCCAAAACTTCTACTTCAACAGCAACTGTCTTACCGGCCAATGTGACATCAAATGATGGCAAAAATCCATGTGGATGGAAAGTTCTGCCATCAAATGCAGTAAGCAATGTGTTAGAAGGGGCTAACTCGGGGGAGCCTAAAGCTTTCCAACAGGAAATTGACATTACGCAAGTCGACGCGCCCTCATCTACTACCGCTCGTCTGATGGTCATTGGACCATGAACGACTTCAATCTGAAGGGAAACGTGATAGGGAAACCGGTATTTGACATCAGTCATATCAAATCGCGCAGACATGTTAGAGGATTCCATACTTCCAATAGCTGCCAGAAGTGCATTCCGTTGTAAAGGACAACTTTGCAAGACTTCTAAAGTAGACATGGCATAAGGGGTCTGAGCTAAATCTTCAACCACATTGTAGTTGGAAGCGGACCGAGTGTTGGGATTGTGCGATGCCCATTTCAAGACACCTTTCGGAATCTTGGGAATTGGGTCCACAGGTATGTGGAGTGGAGTGGAGGATTCTGGAATCTCTTTATACTTTTTCTGTGCGTCCGGGGTATAATTCCTGGCTCTCGTTTGTAAGAGTGAATCCGAATTAACCATGTTGATAAAAGTTTGATCAACCGTAGCATGTGTAGTGCTCCCAGTATTGGAGGTGCCAAAAGTTGAGCTCTGTCCTTTAGGGAATGGATCTTTCAGGACGGCAGGCTTCTTTTCTCTTAAGAGCTTCTGGGCTTCTTCAAGCAGAGGGCATTGGTGAGTAAGGTGGTTCTGCTTGCAAAGTTTACAAGGGATCTTAACCTTCTTTTCCTTTTTGTTACCCTCTTTGACATTCTCTTTTTTGGGCTTTTGTTGGTTCCCCTCTCCTTTCTTGCCCTTCTTTTTGTTATTGGGCTGCTGAGGGCCCTTTTGATTGTTCTAAACCTGTTTGACAGGCTCAGAAGTAGAAGGAGAGGTTGTGACGGAAGAAACATCTGCAATCAATTATTTGACTGATAAGGCATGAACCTGTTTGGTCAGTGCTTCGAAAGCTGCAGAGTCAACTGAACCCACTATGCCGTCAGCATGTGGTCCAGGTTTGGGTCTACTCAGATCGGTGTTCGATAGCGGTGCATCAGGTATAATCTCGTACAATAACTTGGATTGTGCATAAACGATATCTAACTGCTGGGTCCGTAGGATGGCTTCTTCCTCGTCAGATACTCCAAATGTAGCTACTTCCTTAGAAATATAAGGAAGGAGTGATTTCAAATACCAATCGAGAAGGAATTCTGGAGGAATGTTGGCCTTAATGAGCCTCTTCCGTCTTCGCCACTCCTGAATGTGGTCAGATAAATGAGTGGCTTGATTTTTCCTAAATGTAAACAAAAGGTCTGTTCCGGCATCATACCGAACAGGAAGCTGGAAGTGATTCAAAAAGACAGTGGCGAGATCTCCAAAATTAGAGAATATAGCCGCAGGTAACTCAATGTATCATTTGGCTGCAGCACCAGTTAAGGTCCTTTGGAACAGTCTCAATCTAATGGAATCTTTGTTTAATGAATTCGAGGAACACCATAAGTGGAAAGTAGTGACATGGTCACCAAGGTCTTCACCTGCTTTTCCTTCGAACTTTGGAATGTCCGAAGGTAACTTGGTGGGAACTGATAGCCATGTAGCATTATGACACATAGTATCGTTGGTTAGTTTGGAAAGATATGGCAAATTTAAAGTTTCCAGAAATGGTAAACGAGGCCGGTAAGATGGTACTTGATAAGCTGGGGTCGATAAAGGGGAACCACCCATAGTTTGACCCATGAACTGTTGGTAGGGGTTTCCCCCAGCCGTCTGTTGATAAGGGTTGCCCCCGACCATATGCTGATAGGAGTTGCCACCTACCATCTGTTGATAGGGGTTTCCCCTAGCTACTTGTTGATAGGGGTTGCCCCCTGCCATCTGTTGTTGTACGAAAGACTTATTAAAATTTTTCCACCCATATGAAAGTGGATTAGTGCTCTGTGGGTTCGTCCACTTTGGCTGGGTATTAGCCCCGCCATATTGTTCGTTAAAAATATTACCCCCTCCCCCTGAGAATAAGGAAAAAGGGACATTACCTGCATGCATATTACATTGATTCATTGTAGGGCCTGCAAAGGTATTAAAACTAGTGGAAGTTGATGTAGACAGTGCAGTCATGGTACTCATGACTGGCACGGTTGCAGAAGCACTTGGTCCTACAGCAGGTGTGGAAATCCAAGTACTAGGTATCTGATATAACGGTTGAAAAGCGGGAGGTGGTGCAAAGTTGGCTGTACTGCCAGGTCCAATAGTAGGTGTAGAGATAGATGCCATCGTTGTTGAACTTAGCATACCTAATGTACCAGTATTGAAACTGAAAGACGGAGTAGACACAGAGGTTGTCTGTGCCTGACTCGGCGTAGCAGTAAAAGAAGGATTTACCGTGTTAGTGTTCATACCTAAGCTGGGAGTTTGGGGAAATCCCTGTTCACCTCCTAGAGTAGACATTAGATGTCCGGGCAAGGAATTATCTGCACTGAAATGGGGCTGCTGGAAACCAACAGGTGACAGAAGCATAATTCTAGTATTGGTCAAAGGAGGATTGAAAGGAGTGCTATACTCCGCAGATGTAAGATATTCAACCTCAAATGAACTAAAGTGTCGCTGATCTGGGGTACCTGGTAGTGGTTCCTCAGGAACCTCTATTTCAAGGTTTTCTGTTGCAAGAATTTCCTCAGGAAATTCTGTTTCAGGAGTAGTTTCTGAAGAAATACCGGGGTTTACCCGCTGTCGTTTAGCTGGCTGTAAAGGTTCTGTTCTAAGTGGTGGAAGGTTTTGAAACCTTCTCTATCTACGAAGCTCTTGATTCTCCGTGATTATATATATAAAATAACAGACTAGAACCTAGTGGCCACTACAACTAGGGGGAAAATAGCACGCCAACTAAAAAGTCCTAAGTATGCAAACCAGGCAAACAAAGATGCCTTCCGGACAAGAGTCTGGGATGATGAGGGCCCAGAATAGATCAACGAAGGAAGAAAGACAGTTACCCGGGGTCCACAATACAATGACTAAGGGTGCAAGCGCTGGAATCACCCAACGACCCTCCCAAAGACCTGCAAGGGGTTTCCTCCCACGTCTGTCTTAGGTACAACAGATATACCCTCTGCTGTCACCTGTGTATGAACCTAGAAGTCAGATACTAAGGATACCAAAACACCGAAAACTCCTGGGGGAACAGTCAACGATCGAATCAGAAAGCATGGGAAGGGTATCTAAGCCCGAAACTCTGAAGAGTCCCCATACGAAATCCAATCCTGGCGTATGCTCGAACAGAAAGTAGGAGGATTATTCCCAACAATATGATCTCGCAATGACCTACTGCATAAATCCCAGGCAAGTTTTGAGTGAAATGGATTTACCTGTGATAGTCCAACTACGATTTTTGCGTAATGTGTGATCTTGAGTGGTTTAAGGTGGTTTGAACTCAAGATCCTAACCAAAACTAGTTGGTGTAGTGTATCCCTAAAAAGAAAAATTGTTTCTAGTTTATTTTATTAAAATATTTTTTAGGGCTGTTATTACTCAAAAAGGGTAGTGCTTTTGTGTGGCGTGGTTGCAACAAGAAAACAAAAGTGCATAAAATCAAAACTTTCTACAACAAAGCTCTTTTCATTTTTTCATTTATTTCTTTTCAAAACTGAAAATCTAAGTAAATCTACTAAAAAAATTTTGTTTTCTTTTTTGGAATTGTACAAAATATCCTATGCTATCTTGTAACAAAAAAGATAATTCTTATTAAACTTAAACTACCAATTTTTTTTTTGCTTTTTCTATAAACGAAAAAGAACTATAAAGATGGAAAGCAAAATAAAACTTATGTGCAATGTGTGTAAGTATGGCTAAAAGTTATTAAACTTATGGCTGTCAAGACACTAGCTCAAAAAAGACTTGATCTACAGGTTTTTTGCAAAGGAAAAAGCCTCTAAACTCGGAAACAAAGTGGGAGAAAACAAAAGAGATAGATACAAAAGGACTGACCTAAAGCATCTAGCCCTAGCAAGACCACTATGCCAAGCAAAAAGTAGACAAGCAAGCTGCCAACTACCTTACTAACACAAAGAACTGAGAAATGAATCAGCCTACAACACTTTAAATGCACTTGAAACTAGAAAAAGACAATAAGTCTAGGAAGATTGGAAATCAACTAAATCGGAAAACACCCTAGAGGCTCTAAAACGGACCAAACCCTAAAACAAAGGATAGGATGAGTAGAGAGCAGACAAACATTGCCACAAAAAACGGATACAAGAGTATGCAGGTTTGTAAACTAGCAACATACAGTCAGGGCCTAAAAAGCGGAAGTGTTCACCACAAGACACAACCTAGTCTTCCAAAAAAGTCATAAACAGTCCAAACGTTCCAAAGGTAAACAAGCGATTCAAAAGATGGAAAAAGACTCAAAGAAAGGTTTTATGACTTAGACAAAAGTTAAAAACCTCATACACCAGTCAAAAAGACCTAAAAGCAAAGTCAGCAAACCACCAAAAGGTTAAAAACTCAAGCAGACCACTAACAGAGAGATTCAGGAAACGTACCCTACTGTGCAGTAGGGAAACTCGCGCCCCTACAGAGATGGGCGCTACTGTATGTATAGCACAGTAGCGTATGGGCACTACTGTATGTACAATAGAGTAGCACTCATATCTCAAAAGCTTAAAAATTGACTTTGAAAGATACCAAAAAACTGATGGAAGCAGAAAGAAACAGGCAGGGGATACCTACAGGGTTTCTTAACACATCAAAGGAGTCAAAACAATTTTGGGAAAACACACAAGAACAAGGTTTCCTAGAGAAAAAACTCAACTTTCCTCAGCAGAGTCGCCAGTCCGTTGGCGGGAAAATCTACCCTATAGCAAGGAAACTAATGCTATCAACTGGAGTGGGGTGACAGGTAAGTGTATTGATGATATTACAGAGAGATTTACGAAAAGAAATAAGTTATGGATCTTGAGAACACACCTTCCAATCGAAGTTCGATCGTAGCCTTTACTTTATCTTATGCTCAACCTTCAAATCCACCTTCCTTTCAGTAAACCTGCAATAACAATACCTTTCTCAAAGCATCTTGGACAATATACAAAGCTTGAAAGAAAACAAAAACAATGTTTAACATTCAATATTGACCAAAACAGATCCAAATTAAGATGTCATTTCAGAACACATTTAAGTTGGAACAAGAAAGACACTTCAACCTTTATTGTCAAAAGTAAATTGATGTACAAGTATACCTGACTCTATGACAGACTCCTGTAACTTGATTCTGGGCTCTGGCTCTTCTCTGGCTTGGATATCTTCAGCATCAACTCCTCCAATGCAAGCTTCTTCTTTAAATCTCTATGTCTCAAAGTTTCTCCATTAATCCATCTAACCTTTCTCTTTAGTCTTCCTTGTATTTATAGGATTAGAGAAGTAGCTCAGGTCGATGTATGGTTATGGAGGAAGTTGGGGAAGTTGGGAAACTACCAGCAACTAATCCTCCTCGAGAAAATTAATTATTTTTTAATCATCTTTTGATATGTACGGGACTATTATTCAGTGAAGTAGCGTATAGGGCGCTACTTTGGCGCTTACCAACTAGCGCTCATTCAATTTTAAATGTCGAGCGCTACTATGCTGAGAAGGAGTAGCGCCCATAAGGATTTGGGCGCTACGATTGTTCACTGGAGTAGCGTATGGGCGCTAGTCTCTTTGAGTAGAGTAGCGCTCATATCTCAGAATGATATGTTTAGGGTTTTTCCAGTAAAATTAGGAAATGGAGTAAGTCAAAGTATCATCTAAGGTCAACATGCTCCTCCATCCATGTTGTCCTTTTGTGTGATCAACAGTTCAAGGTGATCATAGACGGAGAGGTGCAAGTTTAACCTATAACATCCATGTATACGTAAAATACCTGGTAGATTCTTGATTAGGAATTGGAGGGATCTCTCCACAACCTAGCCTTACATGACCTTGTGCTTAACTATGGTTTGAGTAAAGCTTCTTGTCCACACTGATTACAAAATTGGATTTGTCTCGTCCTCTTGAAAATACCCACTATGTTTAAAAATCTGAATGATCTTGGATAGTTTGCAACCACCCTAGTCCAAGATCCTATACTTATACTAGATTGTTGAACCCTATAAAAGAATAAAGTTCTAATTAATTTTAGTTAAGTGTTCATTTTAAAGTGGTTTTCTTACTCAAGGGATGCGAATGTGAAACTTGTGGTATTCTGACACTTATAGGAAAAAAAATTTAAGATCAAAAGTGCTCGTGGAAAGAAAAGGAATATTGAAATATTCACATGAAAAATAAGTATGAACAACACTCCTATCTTTCACTTGTTTTCCTTTTTCTTTTGTAAACAAATAAAACCAAAGGCACAATTTTTTATTTTTCAAAACTAAATGAAAAATGAATAGACTAAGCCCTACTAATATGGTTCTTTTTTTCTTGGTTTGATCAAAAGAAAAAGAAAATTTTAAAACTTGTAGCTTCTTTTACTTTTACTTTTTAATGTATGCAAAGAAAGGAATCTAAAATTTGTACATTCTTTTTCTTTTGTTTTGCAAATGACTAAACTAGAAAAAGATTTAAAAACAAATTTAGTCTTTCAACTTTTTCAATGCACACAGAGCAACAAAGAAAAACAAAAATTATTATTTACAAGGTGTGAAAGGGAATTTTTATTTTATTTTATTCCTTCTATAAGAAAAAGAACAAATAACATATTTGATTTTTAAAAACTTAGATCAAACAACCAGTAAGAAAAACTGAGAGAAACAAGAAATGTGCATGAAAAATAATAGAAAAAATCCACAAAAACTCAAATTGGCCTTGAAAAGAAAAGTATTTTTTCTTGGAAAGAAGTCAATTTATGAACTAATCAACCGAGACTTAAAATTTCACAGTTATTTTAGATAAATTAGAAACCCACATTCCCATCTATGTAAACATAAAACTGAAGAAAAACAAAGGAAATTTGATGGATTTGGGCTATGCATTGGCATCTTGCATGGAAATTATTGTCTAGTGTCTAGGTCGCGTTCCTAGGAAAAAATAATATTTTTTCAAAAGCAGGTAAAAGTATAGGCCTGGAACACGCTTGTTCTCACAACAACCTACATACTTACACGGGAAAAGTGAAAATATTTAAAATTCACAACCCATATAGACAAAATTCCTTTCTATAAGGGTTCTAAAATGAGTAGTTACTAAGTTAACAAAGAATATCTTCAAAAAATAGATGGAATCAAATAAAAATAAATAAAAAAATAAAAAAGAACAAAAACGAAACCCTAACAACCCAAAATGGAGATAATCCCCATGGGAGTCTCGAGTTCTGTTTCAGGGAATTAATCCCTAGTAACCTTTTGAGATAAGTTACTACAGAGAAATTCCCATAAACAATTCCAACAATCCTACCAATAAATAAAACCTAAATCAATTTACAATTCAAGATAGGAATCAGAAACAAGGAAATATTTCCTACCTCGAGTCCAATGTTTGTAGAAGATCCCTCTTCTAACGTTTGCTACTAATTTACCTTTAATGATATGCAATCACATACAAGAACAAAGATACAAGTAGACAACTGCAAATATAATAATTCAATTGAAAATGAATATGTCGAATTCACAAGATAATGAAGAACACGAAATCAACACATTACTGGACATGAAAGATAATTCTTTATAAAAATCAATAGCAAGATACATGATAGATTTCACCTACTCTTGGTTGTGGCATTGTTTTTAAACTAGATGTTGATTTCCTCTATCTCGGGCCATAAACATACACACCTCTTCAATATTCAAAGGCATGCCCAAAGAAAACAATCTGATAATTTCTTGACATGAAAGAAATGGAGAATGTTGGAAATGTATATTTCCAGATATGGGGGTTTAATTGTAGACTTGGGAAAATAGGGTTTATGGATTCAATATGCTAAAGAGAAGCATAAGGGTGATTTTTCTTTATTCTCTCTCTTCCCATGCTTCCTCTTTCCTCTTTTATACATTTGGGGAGGCAGTTAGGGAAGTTCCATTAGTTATTTACTTGAAAAAGACGATTGAAAAACCGTGAGACGATTTTCATGTTTCCCAAAAATTATTTTTATTTTTTACCTTCAAAGCATAGGGAATGCAAGCTAGACACTAGAGAGTCACATGAACGTGGGCTAGCCATGCATAGGTTGCGTCCCTGTGGAAATTTGATATTTTTTGAAGGTTTGATTGAGAAGGGATAATGAGGATTAAACCATAACAAGATAAGAAAGTCTGCAATGATGTAAATTAGCTAACAAAAGGCATGTTGCAGATATGTGACAAATCATGCTATAACAGAAGTGAAGACCAAAATTTCACAAAGCTATCGAAAGTTCAATATAATCCAATTTCTTGTAACCGAGGAATATGATCAACTTGGATAAGCCCAATAGAAATCACGCAATCTATCATGAAGCTAAAAATACCAAATCGAAAAAAAATCGTCAAAATCACTAAATTATCATCTCATAAAAGAAAATCCCAAAGAACTAATGATGAAAAGTGCACAAAACCAAATCCTCTAGAAATGGAACTATCATCAAGCAAGACAAAATAAAGCAATGAAAAAGAGTATTTTAAAATTTTTGGATGGGGAGACCCTAAAATTTTGTGAAAATTTTAAAGGGCTGTTGAGGGGCTAACAATTAGGCTATTGTGACTATTCATTTCAATATTATTTACTAGTTTTTGGTGCTCTCATCCATAATTTGTTTCCTTATGAATTACAGAATCGAAGCTAAGTAAAAAAAAAAAGGCTATTCTGAAATTTTATTTAGCTCATGCTATTTGTTTTGTTTATGTTCCAAAACAACTTCCTAAACTTGAAAATTCATAAGATGAATATTGTTATGCTTCTCATTGATTAGTATAACTCCTAGCTAGGATAGGATAGAATTGGTCTCAATTTCCAACACTTTTTATTTTAGGTAGGTAATTGACTGCATTTAATCCCTTACGAAATAAATAGTGAATCAAGTCATAAATGGTAAAACCAAACATTAATGGTTGGAAGGATAAAACTTTTACATGTTCCCTATACTAAACGGTTTAAGGTCTAATTGGGACCTTTCATTGGGGAGAATCCATTTTATATCGATGCAAGAATTCATTGGCCATCAACACAGTACATGGACCATCGTTCTACAAAGAAAACAACAAGTGGGGGAATGTTAGGTATGCATTATATTCTTTGCATAAGGGATGTGTCACCTTATGACCCTTTTCCATCTAGTTTTTCTATTTTATCATAAAATCTCTAATTAATCCTAGTTAAGAAATTTGGGTTTATATCTAATATGGGTTAATGGATTAGGGTTTTGTATGCTATGAAATACCTAAATATTGTATTGTGAATGGTTAGGAAACACAATGAAAAAGATATAGGTGTAGCCCCAAGTTTTGTTGGTTTCTCCTGTTAAGGGTTTCCAGGGTAAACCTCTATGTACTGTGTGTGTCTCATTGTTTAATATCAGTATTTGTGTAAGAATCTGTATGCATTATTCCACTTCACAGGTTTAGAACTTACGTGTGGTATCATATATCAATTATTGGCTTTAAGGGGATGCCTTTGTTGCCGAGGGTTCGAATCATTTGATAGAGCAATTTGATCTTCGATTTGTGATAAACCTAGATCTAGTGGGAGCTTTGCAGTGGTGATTCATGCGTTGAAAGAGAATGGTGAGAAGTCATAGAATTGAGATTGAGAAATTTAGTGGTTGAAAATTTGAGCTATGTAATCTCAAGATGGAATATCTTCTTGTACATCGAGAACAATGGATTGTTGTGGTTCTAGTTACACAACCTATTGGATATACAAAAGAATATCGTGACAAGATGGAGAGAATGGAAAGGAGTACAATTTGACCTTTTCCTATCATATTCAGTGTCTTCGAGTCTATCTAGAGAAGAAATTGCATTGAAGCTATGGAATAAGATAGGGAGTTTGTATCAATAAAATCTCCTAGTAAACAAATTGTTTCTTCTAAATAAGTTGTTTCACCTTAGGATGGATGATAATGAATCAGTGATACATCATAAAATGTCTATAATACTTTGGTAAGTCAACTTATGTTAGGAACCCATGTCAACCCTTCTCTTTACTTTGTTAGTATATTGTTGTTGGACGCATATGCTTTGTAAGTCATTCTGTAGTATTTGTTGATCCATAGTTTGTATTATTGTTGTTGGATGCATATGCTTTGTAAGTCGTCCCGTAGTATTTTTTGATCCATAGTTTGTACCGGCCCATGGTTTTGACCCATAGTATTGGCGCCTAGACTTAGTATATACGTTTGTGTTGAGGCCAATGAAGGAACCGTGAAGTTATTTTTTATTGAGCTTGATCAAAGGAGGTTTCCCCCTCGAAGTGGCCTGCGATCAATAAAAGTACTGTGATCTGATATATTGTGTATTCATCAATTGATTGTTGCAGGTTCTTCACATCTGGTATCAGAGCACTTTCTTGGGCTCGTTGCGTGAAATTTCTGCCAATTTTTTTTTTTGCATATGTTGTAGGTTTGGATCTGGGAATAATCCATGTCCGCTTAACTGTGGGAAGTACTTGGGCATAATCCCTAAAACGCATTGTGGGGAGTACCACAAGAACCCCTAAGTAGCTGGCCCATTGAGAGGACCTGCCAGTGAAAAGGTAGTTTCACCCAATCGCCTTCAAATTTTACCAAAGAGTTCCTTTCGCTTCTTTGTCCCTCTTTGCCAAATTTTCTCATTCTTTCACCCCGCTTCTGAAATCCTCATTTTCTGCTTCCCTATCCATTCGACAGTGTCCAAAACCTAGTCAAACCCAAATTACCCTTCACATTTTTTCCCAAATTTAGATTTTCCTTTCTTGAAATAGTTTTGGTTTTTGTTTTTCTAACCACTCAAAAAAAAAAAAAACTCATGGTTATGGTTGTCACCCGCATAGGAGCAAAAACCATGGAGGAAGCACTTGCAGCCATCCAAACCAAACTCCAGGATCTGAATGAAAAATTTCTCGGCCTCCATCTTGAGCATTCAGCCATGAACAACAAACGATAGTCCAAGTTTTCATCAGACAATGGGTTCTCTTCTTCCAGCAATTTCCGTGGTCTGAAGCTTGATTTTCCTCGCTTCAATGGTATTGATCCGACTGGACGGATCTATCGTGCATAATAGTATTTCAGTCTACATAATACTTTTGATTTCAACAAAGTTCCAATTGCATCCTTCCATTTGGAACAAGAATCTCTTCAATGGTACCATTGGTACATCAAGGCTCATGAAGAGCCAAAATGGCCATATTTTTGCCAGCTCCTTTTGCAATGATTTGGTCCTAGTGCTTTTGATGACTTCATAGGATATCTCACTAAACTTCGCCAAATTGGAACTGTGAGAGAGTATCAAACCAAATTTGAGAAACTAGCCAACCACACCGAAGGATTGCCTGATGAATTCTACCGGAGTTGTTTTATCAGTGGTCTAAAGGATGCAATCCGTTTTGAGGTCAAAATGTTTTGTTATCCATTGAGCGATGACCCTTCCACTCGGCAGCGTCTGATCACTAAGGCCGACTTTCATCCCTTCTCGACGGGTGGGTCTTGCAGACAAGATCCCTTCTGCCTTTGCACTCGAGGGACGATTTCCATCCGGCTCGAGGAAACCTTTGCACGCCTTCGTTACCTTTTGGGAGGCCTATTCCCCATAGAAAATGTCTACCTGAGACTGTCCCTTGGGTCGTAGGTCCTGAAACAAGGTTAGAATTCTAGCTTTTCCAGAGTGGTATCTCATTGGTGGCTCAGGCCCCCTCGGAAGGGGGCCTTCTTCGCCCTCCACCTAAGATGTGGTCCCAACACAATGATGGAAACCCTGGGGTTGGATAAGTTGGCAGATGACAAGATTGCATCCCAACAATGTTCCAAACTCACTTGTGTTCCCTTCCGAAATATGGGTTCTCAATGACCTCTCGTTCCATCAGCTCCTTGACCAACTCCTATCAAGCATTTGTCTGAAACAAAGATGCAGGCACACAGAGAAAAAGGGCTTTGTTACAATTGTGATGAGAAATTCACTCGGGGACATAGATGTGTTTAACAATAACTCTATCTCTTGGATGTAGATTCTCCGTCTGCCTATGAAATTGGTGAAGAAGCCCCATATACAATGGATGCTTAGGTCGACATTCAGGAGCCTCCTATTGACCCTCCGTCTCAGGACGACCAGCCAGAGATATCTCTCCATGCTTTAGCTGGAATCACCACCCCCCAAATAATGTGGGTCAGGGGTTACTTCAAGAAGCTTCCTCTTACAATACTCATTGATTCTGGTAGCACTCATAATTTCATTGACCCTCGGATTTCCAAATAGGCTGATTGTTTTATCCATCCTTGCTCCAACTTTGAAGTCATGGTTTCCAATAGGGGCACCTTACCTTGTAAAGGGAAGTGTCATAATGTGCGTATCTCTATGGGAGATTATAACCTGCGCTCTGACATGTTTTCCTTGACCTTAGGCGGATGTGATGTGGTTTTGGGCCCTCAATGGCTACACATACTTGGCCCCATCTTATGGGATTTTGCTGAACTTTGGATGCAGTTTCCCCCCAATGGAAAAAAACACACATTGACAGGATTACAAGCAGGGTCTCTTAGCATCATCAGTTCACATCTCATGGAAAAAATCCTTAAGAATAATTCACGTGGTGTCATCACTCAGATCCATTCCATTCAGATGCAACCATCAGTGGTCTCCACTGCTCCTTTGGATCTACAATAAATCCTGGATCGATATACAAGTGTCTTTGCTGAACCAATGGGATTTCCACATTCAAGGCCAGAGGACCATCGTATTCCTCTCCTTCTTGGAAGCATTCCTCCCAAAATCAATCCCTATCGCTACCCATTTCACCAAAAAATAGAGATTTAAATGCTCGTTCAGGACTTACTAACGCAAGGTATTATTTGCCCAAGCACTAGTTCCTTTTCTTCACTAGTTCATCTTGTCCGCAAAAAAGATGGGTCATGGCGCCTCTGCATTGACTTCCGAGCACTTAATCACCTCACCATCAAGGATAAGTTTCCAATTTCTGTTGTTGAGGAGCTTCTTGATGAGCTTCATGGTGCTCAATTTTTCTCCAAGTTGGATCTTCATTCTAGGTATCATCAAATTTGGGTTCATGAGGATGATATCCCTAAAACAACTTTCTGCACACATGATGGCGACTATGAGTTTTTGGTCATGCGTTTTGGCCTCACTAATGCTCCTTCCACATTCCAGGCCTTGATGAGTATAATATTCCGGCCCTGCTTGCAGAAATTCATTCCGGTAATATTTGATGATATCCTCATCTACAGTAAAACATGGGTTGAACATCTCCAGCATCTGGACCTTGTAATGCAACTTTTCTTTGACTATCATCTCCACTCCAAACAGTCTAAATGTGTTTTTGGACAGAAGGAAATTGAGTATCTCGGGCACATTATCTCAACACAAGGGGTTTGTATGGATCCTGCCAAAATCGTTCCCATGAACAATTGGCCGCATCCTCAGACACTCAAGAGCTTTCGTGGTTTTTTGGGGTTGACTGGATACTACTGCAAGTTTATTAAGGATTATGGGAAGATTGCAGCTCCATTAACTTCTCTATTGAAAAAGGATGCTTTTACATGGACACATGCTACTGAGTGTGCATTTGACAAACTGAAACAAGCTATGTGTACTACACATGTTCTAGCTATGCCCGATTTTTCCAAGCCCTTCACTATTGAGAGTGATTCTTGCGGAAATGGACTTGGTGTTGTTCTCCTTCAAGATGAACACCCCATTGCATTCACCAGTAAAGCCCTTTCAGGTAATAATTTATCTGCCTCTACATATGAGAAGGAAATGATGGCTATTTTGCATGCAGTATAGAAGTGGCGACCATACCTATTAGGGAATCATTTTTGCATCAAGACTGATCATTGGAGTTTGAAATATTTCCTGGAACAACATGTATCCTCCCTAGGACAATAGAAATGGGTTAGAAAACTCATGGGTTATGACTGTGAGATCACTTACAAGAAGGGTAAGGACAATATTGTGGCGGATTCTCTTTCTCACACATTTGATGACCAAGGTTCTCTTTCAGCTATTTCTATGTCTGTTCCAAATTGGTTGCAATCTGTTCAACAGGGCTATGTCAATGACTCTTCATTATCTCAAATCATCCAACGCTTGGCCAACAACCCTTCTGTTGTACCACATTACTGTTGGGATGGTGCTTTCTTGAGATACAAGGGTCATCTGGTGCTTCCCCAAAGCACGGATCTTCAACAGGATGTCTTCTATGAACTCCATGCTTCTCCATTGGTAGGGCACTATGGGTTCCTCAAAACGTATGAGTGGGCATGATGCAACTTCTTTTGGAAGGGCATGAAAAGGACAATTCAACAGATGGTGGATGAATGTGATACTTGCCAGCGCAATAAGGATGAAATGACACTCCCTCCGGGATTGATCGAACCCTTTCCCATACCTACACGGATTTGGACAGATATTTCTATGGATTTCATTGAAGGGATCCCTACATCTGGAGGGAAGACAAGGATTTTGGTTGTGGTTGATCTCCTCTCCAAATATAGTCATTTTTGTGCTCTCATCCATCCCTATACAACCTCCTCAGTCGCTCAAATTTTCCTAGACCAGATCTTTCATCTTCATGGAATTCTTTCTTCCATTGTCTCGGATCATGATGCGACTTTCACCATTCATTTTTGGACAGAACTATTTCGCCACATTGGCACCAAACTGAAGATGATTTTAGGGGATCACCCATAAACAGATGGCCAGACTGAAATTATCAATAAATGCTTGGAAACTTATCTTCGTTGCTTCACCTCTGAACAACAACATCAGTGGGAAAAGTGGCTCCCTCTCACTGAATGGTGGTACAATACCTCTTACCACACTGCCTCTAAAATGACTCCATATGAAGCAGTTTATGGTCAGGCACCGCTGAGTCTTCTTCCATACATCCCCAGCAGTTCACTAGTTCAGACAGTTGACATGGTCCTTTGAAACTGCGATCAGATTCTTCGCATTTTGCGAGAAAATCTTCACATGGAAAGAAATCTCATGAAGCAACAAGCCAATCAGCACCTTTCTGAGCGCACTTTTGAAGCAGGTGATATGGTTTTTCTTCGTCTCCATCCTTACAAGCAATCCTCCCTGAAACTCAAAGGGCCTCATAAGCTTGCTCCAAAGTTCTATGGGCCATATAGGATTCTTCATAAGATTGGGTCCGTTGCTTATAAATAGAAACTTCCGCCTTCTTCCTGCATTGATCCAGTATTTCACGTCTTTTGTCTGAAGAAAGTTCTTGGCACCAACATCAGAGGACAAACTATTTTACCAGAATTGGATAATGAAGGATCCATCCTTTTGGAGCCAGAGGCCATCCTAAATAAGCGCACTCATCAACTTCGCTCTATCACAGAGGTCTTAATTCAGTGGCACATAATGCAATCAAAGGATGCTACATGGGAACCACTCCTTCAGATTCAACAATAATTTCCACATCTAAAGCTTTGAGGACAAATATTTTTCTAAGGGGGAGGGGATGTTAGGAACCCATGTCAACCCTTCTCTTTACTTTGTTATTATATTGTTGTTGGACGCATATGCTTTGTAATTCGTCCCATAGTATTTGTCGATCCATAGTTTGTATTAGTGTTGTTGGATGCATATGCTTTGTAAGTCGTCCTGTAGTATTTGTTGATCCATAGTTTGTACTAGCCCATGGTTTTGACCCATAGTATTGGCGCCTAGAGTTAGTATATAAGTTTGTGTTGAGGCCAATGAAGGCACCGTGAAGTTATTTTGTATTGAGCTTTCTCAAAGGAGGTTGCCCCCTTGAAGTGTCCTACGATCAATAAAAGTATTCTGTGATCTGATATATCGTGTATTCAACAATTAATTGTTGCAGGTTCTTCACAACTTACCTCTATTGGTATTAAGATGGAGGAAGAAGATAAATGCATTACATTATTATGTTCTTTTATAGATTCCTAGGATAATTTGATTGTAGCAATAGGTAGTGCTTGTCAAGTTACTTTAAAGTTTGAGGAAATAGTGGGATCCCTACTATTAGAGTAAATCAGATGGAAAACTATGGATATTCATAGTATGGAAGCCTTGTTCATGAGAGGTCATCCTCAAGATAGAAATAAAAACAAGGCTTTAGGGGGGAGATCTAAAACTAAGGGTAGATATAAATCTCTAGGAAAATATTTGATGAAATTCTAGAAATGTGCTAAAGGTAAGCACTATAAAAATAATTCCAGATCTAAAAATGTTGATAAACAAAGGCATCTAATGATAACCCTTCAACTAAGGAAAATAACTCCTTAGAAGAAGGAAAATATGTGTACCTCGTATCTATAAATACCCATTTGTATCATGATGTATGTCTTATTGACTTGGGTGCATCTTTGGATATGAAGCATGGGATTAAGTAAAGACACTTATATTGGAATCTCATCCCTACTCTGTAATGCCATGTGTTTCAAACACTAGTCTATAATGTTCCACAAACATTTTCTTGATATAGTCTTGATTAATAGTTTGACCAAATGTAGTTTTCAAGGTAGATATGTTGTTGTTGGACCCCTTATTGGTGAGTGTCTCAAAGAAGGATTTACTGGGTGTATCACCTATTCTAAGTCAGTGAAACCATTATAACATTTTAGCACTTCTAGATTATTATCTTTATCCTATATAATACATATGATGTAGTTTTGTTACATGGAATTGCTTTTGTTCATTGTAAAGGGTCATTACAAGCCTGGCATGACTTCCTTTAATTCATCAAATATTCATTCTCTACAGTCACACTATATCTTATCAATTTTTCTATTATTTCCCTTAAAGAGGGAAATAATTATGGAAAAGGAGTATTAACACTAGACTATCCAATTAGAATCCCCATAGGTTGAGGGGACTAGCTTCCACATAGTTCAAATGTGGGTTTGGTATCCTATTGATCTTTGGAGTTGTGTAACATTCATGATATACATAGTCTTTGTTAAATACATATTTTTAACTCCTTAAGAAATAGAGAACCAGAAAACTTGGTGGATTTATAAGGTCGTTGTGTAATCAACATACACTAGTCAACCACCATTAGATTCAAAGTGGAATAAGTCCTATTGTGACAACAAGGGTCAGTCATCAATAGATTATTTCTATAAATTTTTTGAAATTCATTGCAATTAAACCAAACCTTTGCTAATCCCATCAGTGATTTTACTTAGGTTTATATATCCTATGGAAGGCCTTCAAAATAAGCAAAGGTTATTTTTCCTTGAATAATAAGCATGGAATAAATACCCCCTTTTTTTTTTCTTGACACTCCATCATGTTGAAATACATACAAATGAGCAAAGGGTAATAAAAAAATTATCAAATAGATACCCAATACCAATACTAATTGTTATCCATTAATATTATTTAAGTGCCAACAATAATCATTGCGAGGGGACAGTCCCCCAATAAATAACTGCACTAGATAATTGAAGGGACATAATCACAAGAACAACACTTTTTACTTCAATGTGATTAGAGTGAATATGTTTGGCCCCTTGACATATGACATATAAGGTCATATGTAACAAAAATATTGAAACTTTGGATTCTTGTATGTAGATCCAATTGAAGTCAACAACTAGAAAATAATATGTTTCCCTTCGAGGTCACTTAATACCCAAACATTCCATGAGGTCATTTTCATTCCATAAGAGTAACATCAAGAATCTCCACTTAAATGTATAACTCCAAAAGGTTTATTTGTAATATCCAAGTGCCAAAGCATCCAATATCCAAGGGTAATATCTCCCATTCATTTCATTTGGTCATCAACATTAGTGATTTCTTCCTTTCCCTAAGCATACAAAAGTGGTAGAAGGGATTTAGATCTACAATGCCACCCTGTTTCTTGGTTGATTCGAAAGGAGGATGATTAGTTTTTGAACTTGGTTTGTAGTTGGAACATCTAGGTCTAACCAAAACTTAAGATTTAGGTTTCAATACTTTTGGGACATGTGTTTTATTTTCACTCATGCCTTTTTTTTCCTTACCACCTGAGACTAACCATCTTCACCCACATTTGTTTCCTAGGAATATTTTTGAGTCAAGGGGGTCTATGTGGGTTGGACCATTGTATGTTGGGTCTAATACATGAGAAGAAAACCACGAATTATATTGTGATCCATGATTTGACACCAATGGAAGTGTTAGTAAGATTGATTTATTAGACTTCATAGAACCATATCCCTTACCTAGATGAGCAAAAATTTCTTAAGGTGCTTTGAAAGGTTAACTTTAATGTAGACTTGGTGTAAGGGTCAAGGTTTCAAGTATCATTTACATTCATGACAAATAAAATTACCTAAAGGGGTATAGATATGGTCTTTGGATAACCAAAATTTTATCGAGACATTGGGAAATTCAACTGAGACTAGAAAAGTCAACATAACAACTTTGTTAGTAAAAAAATCATGACACCAATATAAAAAATAACCTAGTTACTCTTATACACCTAGGGGCCTTGATATTATATTTCCATCATGCATAATTTAAATCAACAAATTGAAAATGAAATAAACAATTTTTTAACATGTTAATACAAGTGTAGTTACAACCATGTGACTCCTACACCTTTGTGATCCATTGTGAGATAACTTCCTTGAGAAGCACCCTCTGCACAAAGTATCACAACCACCTAATACACCTTCTAAACAAAATTTTGCTCACTCTTGTTCACGATTGCGACTCTTTAACACATCATAACTCTAAAAATGATATGGCCACATGATTAATGAACTATGCCAAATTCAATGTGAAGGGACAAATCAATAACTCAACAACAAAACAAAATACCATATAAATCTTCCATGCCATAGTTTCAACTTCCAATTAAGTTATTCTTAATTTGAAATAATTATAATTTTCCTTTTCAAATTTAAATCAAAATTAAAAAATACCAATATAATCAAAATTAAAAAATACCAATATGTAATCTTAACATGATAGTCATTATTATCTTCTTAATATCATTAATATATTATTAAAATAAAAATCTTAATTTTATCTTTTCTAAATTCTAACAATAAATAAAATAAGTTTTTTATTCTTAATGTTTTATTTTACTAAATATTTTATCTTTATTTAAAATGGATCTATATTGATTTTGATTTTTTAAATTACTTTTGATTTTGATTTTGGTAAATAATTTATAGATTTATTTATAAAACATAATTTATATATCATAATATTTCCTTTTTAAATTTATTATACATTTTAAGAAATTCTATAATTTTGTTTTTTATTTAATTTTGGAGTTCGCACTAACATATTTACTAATTTTTTCCTTAATTTTTTTCACAGGATAATTAAAACTTTATTATTAAATTAGGTAAGATATTTAATTTATTCTTTAAGATATTTAATAAGATATTTAATTTTTATTTTTGATTTATTTTTTGAACTCCAACCAACAACTTGACTAATTCTTTTTTCAACGGCGACTTTAAGGTATCCTCATTTTAAAACTTTAATATTAAATTAAATGAGATGTTTAATTTTTTTTTGCCAAAGTGATTTTATAATATTAAATTAAATGAGATGTTTAATTTTTTTTTGCCAAAGTGATTTTATAGTCTTTTTAGTGTTTTCTCATTTGAAAAATTTATTAAAATGAATTTAATATTCAGTAATTTTAAAGAAAAGATCTTCATTGTTATTTACCTATTTAGTCTTTAGTTAGTTGAATGGTTTAATTCAAAGACAACTTTCATTTGGAGACTTTAATTTAAAGTTAGTTGAATGGTTTAATTCAAAGTCAACTTTTATTTGGAGACTTTAATATTAAATTAAATGAGATGTTTATTTATTTATTAAAAGTGGCTTTGTAGTCTTCTTAGGGTTTTATAATGTGAAATTTTTATTAAATTGAATTAATATTTAGTAATTTTAAAGAAGAGTTCTTTGTTGTTATTTAGCTATTTAGTTTTTGGTTAGTTGAATGGTTTGATTGAATGTCAACTTTGTGAAAGAAAATAACAATGCTTTCAACACCATTATTTGAATTTAAAATTTTTTTGATATCTACTACTTAATTATTCCATTTCCATGCCACTTTGATAAGATATTTCAGGTGAGGTTGATCCCTGCTTAGTTCATTATCCCCCCTCAGCGATAATTTAGATCCTTTCACCTCATCTTCTATCGGAAGAGGCTCTTCTTCATTTTATCCCCTCGGAGATCCTTTGGACCATTTTGATCCCTCCTTTCTAGTAGTAGGACACTCTTTATTTTCAACACCATCTCGGTCTCCATCTCGTGGAACCCCACCCAACATACAATGGCAAGGCCTACTCCCAACCCACCTTTCATGGCTAGCCTCAATCTCCCATATTTGGAAAAACTAATCAATGACCCTATCATGCATGATCCAACATGACCAACTATGCCAGACAAAATTCACTCCAATATCCCTAAGTTTGAAGGGAAGTAAGGAGAATACCCCGCCAACCATGTCATGTAAATTCACTTATGGTGTTTTTCCAACAACATAGTGGAAGACTTAGTAAGACTTTGCATCTTTTAGCGCACCCTCACAAGCATGGTAGAGAAATGGTATGTGAACTTACCAATATCGACCCATGCCACCTTTGTGGAATTTTCCACTGCATTCCTCACATACTTCCAAAATCCTATCTGTCATGACCTTGGCCTCGAAATTCTCATAGAATTTGGACAAAACACATCTACACACATTGTGGACCATATCCATGAGTGGCGTAGATGTCGAACATTGTGTAAAATTGACATACAACCTCCATTCCTATTGGATTGGTTCATTAAGTCACTCCAATCGGCCATTGCAAAAGATGTAGCCACATCCATGCCACAAAATGAGGAAGAGGCCATCATGAAGGCCCAACTTTTCGATGTTATCTACGCACAATCCAAATACTTATACACCACCCTTCCCGATGCCCCTCGGCATCGGTCATTGAATCCTATACCTACGGGTCCGTCACATTCAATGGATGGGCTTATTAGTTCCATTTCCCACCAACGAAAGGTTTCTCCTCCCATTGCACCATTTAATATGGCACCAAAGTACATACCCATTCCTTCTGTTATGGAACCCCCTCCACCTGTACAACCTCTCCCACTTGGTCAGTTATAATATGGACCTTACAATCATACTTATCCCACTGTTACCCAAGCAGTAGCAGTACCCCCACCAAAAATGGCACTAGTCTCTCATACATTGAACTCCTATGAAGCGCAACCATCATTTTTCCCATCGCCGGAGTATAACCCTTACTATTTGTTTCCATGTCCTCTAGGTTCTAATTCCATGCCAAATTTAGGGTTTAATTTGTTCCATCCTTCTTTCACTCAACAAGATCAATAGTTTGAGCAGTTAAACATTGCAAACCCTGAGAATCCTCAAAATCAAGGGAAGACGAATGGAAAGAACAAATAGAATTAGTAGCAGGGACAAGGGGGAAATCCCCCTCCCCACCAGAACTGGAATCTGGGTATCCAAAATGCGAGGGAAAATAACCCCCCTAGACAAGAGAAGAATGCTAACCTAACCCCAAACCATTGTCTTACAACAACCCTTTTCCAATCAAGGGGTCATTACTCAACAACAGGAACCCCTCCCTTCCGATGGTGTCTCCTTCCAGAACATCATATGCTGGATGTTAACCTTCAAATTAGAGCCAAATGTTATCATAGGATTGAATCCCCCAAGTGGAAGATGTACCTATCCCCTCAAGGGTCCCTTTGTAGATACCATTCCCAAATGGTGAACAGATCCCATGGATCCTCAAGGTAGGACTTAGGCGCACTCCCAATAACCCCCATATGAAACTTGCCCACTATTACAGTATTGTGGATGACTTGGATCAGTCACCATTTTTCGCAATGTCCATGTTAGAGGTGCTATAGTCTTGCTCGACCGAACAAAATACATTACTTCAAGCACTTGGCACTGTCGACCCTTCCAACTCCCTCCTCACGAATTTCGATATTTACAAAGGTGAACCACAGATGCCCTAGTTTGTCGCATTCAAAGTCCCCATTACAGTGAAAAACATTATGATTCATCGATGTATCATCGATGAAGGTGCATCCACATGTGTCATGTCCTCTAATGTTTGGAAGCAATTGGGATCACTTGAGTTAGTCCCCTGGTCTATCTCTCTCTATGCGTATGATGGGAGGCCATCCCAACCTTGGGTATTGTACCAAAATTTCCTTATCTAACTGGGGGAAATATGGTCATGATCGATATCGAAGTAGTCAATGCACAACTCGACTATAACATCCTCTTAGACTGTAGTTACATGTACATCATGAAGGCGCTCGCCTTCTTAGTTTTCTCCGTCATGATGTTTCCCTTCAATTGGAAAATAGTTACCCTTTACCAACTCAACTACTGCGACCCTAATACCAACACCAATATGAACAATGTCCTTCCCACTATCGCTGGGACCAGTTAACCCCCTTATGTTGACATTGGGTCAAGAGTGTACAAGGACTCTAAGTTGTTTTGGGTTAAAATTGTGCACTCAATGGCCTCATGTGCACAATTTTAACCACTGAAAATGTGCTCACCTCCCCCTCAGCATCATCATAATAACCTTCACTAACTCATGGCGTTGAGCAAACATTGAGTCCATCAGTACCCCCTATCTTCCAAATACCATTATTGTACCACCCCACATGAGTGAAATCGATGCTAGTTATGGCTTAATTGACTCTACTAGGACTCACTTTAGGTATTCCTATGTTGCACCTTACACCACCATACCCAGAGATGGCTTCAAATCCCATTATGATTTTTTCCTTGTCTCAGTTGTTGAACCTTCTAGGTCAGTCACACCATCTGTATTATTAGCCAAACCTATGACATACACAACTAAACCAACCCCGATAGTCGCTAAACCCACCAATGGGGGAATCAGACAACCTAAGTTGAAATCCCCCCTCACACCTAACCTTTCCCTCGAATCATAATCGGGAATCGATAAACCTAAAGTAGGAGGCATCAACAAAAAATGGTTAAAAGCCCCACTAATGACCACCACTACTCTTGTGATAAGGGTAACTCCTCCATGCACCCGATGCAGGAAACAAGTCCACGTGACCAACCTATTCCCCACCCTATCGGAGCTTAGTAATTTACTCAATACCGTCATTATCCTAACACATGCTCCACTTATGGTGGTAGGGGGAAACTCCTCTTCGCCTAACTCAACAACTAAGTCCAAATCCCTGCATACCAATCATGCATGTTTTATTTGTTCCTAGTTTGGGCATTATACACATCATTGTACCGACCTCCCTCAATTTAGAGACACTTTGGATACCATTCACCTCAGCCAAACTTTGGTTGAGAGTTCTTCACCACAACCCCAGGAACCAACTTCCATAAATGTGGCCACTTCCTCACCGACAACACATGTTGTGCCTATCTTAGAACTAGTCGTAACAATAGCTCCCACTATCGAGTCTATGACACCGCAAGAACCCCCACCAACGGATATTACGACAACAATACCACATGATGGATGCTCATGCAGTGGGAACCATATGCATATGATCCCTTCTAAGTCCATCACAACAACTCTTGATCATGACAAACCACCTTTGACACAACCACCTCTTCATGCTAGGGTACCATGCCCATGCCGATCATGTGGCAACGCTTCTCACTTTTCATTCCAGTGTCCCATTTTGTGCAGTGAACGAGAATCCCACCTTGAACTAATGAGACTCCAAGATCAACTCTCTTACCACAACACACTCCCACAAGGTTTACCCATGAGGAAGTTTCTCCCCCTCTACCATATTCCATTAATACCGCATCATCTTTGGACAGTTTACTCACTAGTGATGATTCCTTGTCTTCCGACGAATATTTGGATCCTCATCACCATCGATGGGTGACTAGAAAACACTTTGGGGTATCCTTTCAAATGTTGGATACTCACCAATTCTTGATGAGTATGATACCGCCTCAACACCACCTTATGTTCCAAGATTTAAAGGTCCCCACCACTAGAAGGGAGAAACCATTTTTTTCCCTTGATGTTGTTCCATTTAGACAATGTTGCATTTTATATTTAGTATTTTCAATCCCTTTGATTGAGAATAAGACCATATTTTGTTTATGTAGATGACCTCATGAGAAGATGACTATATCAACTTCATAGATGATGCAAGTCAATGGTCAAAGAATCTCGCATCAGCTGCTTGGGTCATTTATTCCCTCTCCCAAAATCTCTACCACACTGGAGGAGTTTGTTTAGGGGAGATTACTAACAACCAAGCATACTACGATGACGTCATTGGACTCTTAAGCGATGCCATCCACATTGGCATACACCATATGCATGTATACCTAGATTCCCAACTAGTTGTCTCTCAACTCACTAATGTCTTTAGAGTCCTTAACCTGCTCCCCTTTGATAAATTTTTATGATTATTCCTCCTAGTGCGATAATTTGAAACCATCACCTTCAAGCATGTCCTTGGGGAAACCAATGTGTTTGCTGACCACATCGTAAACCAGTCGATGGACTGGCATTTGATCACCAACCATCTGTCTGACCCCTGTATGCACAAAAAAATCATGTACATATGTGTTTCACTCATCATACTAATCATGTGCAAGTAGCTACAACTACACATAGAGCATTTCAAAACATACATGTAAACATCATCATCACATACATCACATACATACAAGAGACCATACACGTGCTTCCAAAATGGTATATATATATATAACCCAGAAAATAATGTTTGTCATGTACAAAATGTGGCCTCATGGGCCATATACAAAACAATCGGCTGCCTTATGGGGGAAACTTCAAAAATTGGCCTCCAATAGGCTCCATTTATACAAAAATACAAAGTTGGGCCCTCAGGCCTATATAGAAGCACTTCACACTTATGATGCTCCGATAGAAGCTGGATCACAGGGCCCCATGATAGCTAACGACCGTACGAACTCATCCCTCACTCCTCCCTTAGCCCCTGGATCTGGTCCTTGTGTTGGTCGTGGTCTTGGTAGTGGTCTCCTCCCTACAGGAAGACCTTGTCCTCCCTGTACCCCTCTCTCTACATGGAATGCCACTAATAACTGCTGCATCAATAAGTTCCAAAAATCACCACATGTTGCCGGAAGTTAGAGTCTTTTCCAGCTCATCATCATCCAAATTTACTATCCCCCGATCATTGTATACCCACATTCAAAATGCCCATCCACATCTCTATCTCGGCTAAGGAAGCCACAACACCATCCCCACCAAATGCTTCCCCACTAGGAGCAACCCCACCAACAACGAAACTATCACCTTTGACCACACCACCCGCTGCTCCAACAACTCTTGTCGTTCTCGCACCCTCCTCACGACACTGAAAACATTGTCCCTTGAGGGGAGGTCGCACTGGCTAAACATTTGCATCAAAAATAAGAGGCCACAATCAATATCCAATATATACATAAAAGGTATGTGTGCTGCTCCGACAACTCCTATCGGTCTCGCACCCACCTCACGGCACTGACAACAATGTCCCCTAAGGGGTGGTCGCACTGGCTAAACATTTGCATCACAAATAAGAGACCACAGTCAATATCCAATATATACATAAAAAGTATGTGCATAATCACCACATAATCAAAACATGCACATAAACATATGTAATCACTAAAACATAAAGCATACCTATGGAATCCCAACCATGGATAGGTAGGTGCAACTCTAGATCCCTAGTATAATCCATGCCACTGCATGGATATTGCTCCATCGACCCTACCTGCTGCTGCCACACATCCAAATAGTGGGTTGTGAATACATATCCGACCTCACCACCATTGGCCTGAGGCATCACCTTCCCCCAATACAACATCTGGGGCTCTCCTGGCCCCTTTGTTGGTACCACAACTTGGGGTCTCAAATATTGGAATCTCTCAAATAAATAGAAGCATAGTATGCTCTCATGACACAAGTTCCCATGAATTCCCTCCTCCAGCACATCTCTAAGATACTCCATCATATATTGGAGCAACATCGATCCCCATGCCACATGGTGACCTATGATCACACGCTCGAATAACTGTAACTAACCCCCTATAATCCTATGAGGAGAGGATACCCCCAATACTCTCAGCATCGGTGTTGTAACCACTTGGACCAATGAAATAATGAGGTGACTCACCAAAATATTCCCTGAGTTCATTGCATGCTCATCACCTCTGTAGTACTGATCAACAAGCCCCTCGATTGTATGACGTCCTCCCATAGATGGTTTGGTCGACTCCCATACTCCATCGCTATGCAACCTAGTCAAATATATTGTAAGCAATGATTCCCAGGTCCTCCCCACAGACCTGAAACACAGACATGTCCAGATCCCACATCCATATGATCACTTGTATTAAAAACTCCGTTGATCAGAGAAAAGGGAACCTGAAGACCTTCAAGATCCCTGCATCACTCAATGTCTGTGTGACCTTGATATTTCCATCTATCAGCTCCACTAGGTCATCATAATGGAACTCACACCACTCAATGCACTCCATCTCGCTCCAATGATATCACTTGGAACCACACAAGTACAAACATTAGAGTGCATCTTTCAACATAAACCTGGACAACCCACCAAAACCCCCCTCCCATGTGCTTTTCGATCAAACAATTATGTAGTTGCGCGCTTCTACTACATCCTAAGTCACATTGTCCCATGCTAAACCATGCAGCCCACTTCGCGCGATAGTTGTACCCTTCGTCCGCACAACTATACCTAAAACAGTCATGTTGATTTAACACGCGATCGATGCGCTAATATCCCGCACCTTGTGCGGTGATATCTATTATCGCGCACTAGGGAAGTGCGCGATAATGGATTATCCCGCGCATAAGCATGCGGTAATTCCAAATAATTGCACGGTTGCTTTTTATCTCTAAAATCTGGTCGCACTTGAAATGTGTCCCCATAACCCTAAGACTACCCAGATTAAAATAAAGAGGCTCAGGTTTAGGCTTACCTGTATCTCACCGCTCAGAGAACGGATACTTGTATCTCTTAGAATAACCAAAAACAACCTCAAGAGATTGAAAATCCAACATTACAAATAATTTCGAAAAACGGGCCCCACTCCTATTTATATACTTTGGCCCAATTTTCAAACCGTCTCCAAATCCGAACCGTAGCTCCATTTTATGAACTGTTTGCTACACTGTGATCAACACAATGAGATATACAGAGTGACACTTCTCCCTCTCTAAATAAGAAAAGTTCCATTTGACACTTATTTTTCTCGCTCGCACCCCACAAGTATGCTATGTTTTGGTTATCAATTATGTATCGTTAATACCTTTGTCATGTTCTTTATTACACTTAGGTATTTGCACCATATGTGCAGGACAATGACCAAGACTCGAAAACCTCTTGTTTTTTCCATTATAAGAACAAGACTCCACCCTCTGCAATGGCGTCAGACTTTTACTGTAGGTATCATATCGAAATTGGCATATAGACAATGCCTCCCCTGTGTTTACACTACACTTACCATATATTTCTGCTAACAACCATAGGGTCCTCATCCCCAGTTTTGATATGCCATCAATATCACTACTGAGTGTATCATCTTTCCTCCATGTGTGTACGCACCATTGCATCTCAGTCATTATTTGACACACAAGATGTCGATCCCCCAAAAGAACGAAGAATTTGATACACCTTGAAAGGATCAACCCATAGTTCCTCATTTTATAGTTGTGCATTTACTCCCTCACCTTCAACATTCGACGCCATAAAATTCCTCAACACATCTTATGATCAAGAAAACCAGGTGACCACTCATACCTCCATGATATCTCTACCATCTGCAATATTCTTTGTACCACCACCTCCACCAAGACACCCACACATCATCAAATTGGTCCCTGGACACCCTCAAAATCGTGGATACCACACTAGCTATTCTTTATGTACAAAATATTCCCCAATATTCTCAAAACAATTGCAACATCAATATTCTTTTGGTAGAAACCCCTGGTTACGTTTGATCAATATCGTCAATTATGACTACCCCTAGCATTATGACTTTTGTTAGTCACCATCACCCTTAGTGGTGTGTTCCCCACAAACTCCTCCATTTCCAGTTTGTCTCCCTCTATTAAAATATGTACCTTTATTTTGAAAATGTTTCCATCCATTAATCCCCTAGTTGACATTGATCAAAGGAAGTCATGAGTCTCATACTTACCATCGAGTCGCGTGTCAGGTCTGTCAGTCCAACATTTGGTTACAAAATTGTCCACACAAGATCCTTGTCTTATCCTATACTTCAGCTCTCATCGACATCAAGTACACATATTCCGAGAGTTGTAGTAGTTGCAATTGTACCCTGGGGTCCCTTTCAATCACTATAATTGATCACCTCAAACGATGTAGGGAGAGTCCTTAGTGCTCCCTGACTTAGTGGTCTCTCCTATGCTCGACGTCAACACATCTATCCCATCAGGGAGAGTCATACGTTTCGAAGGTAGCAATGTTCACATTTGCAAATCATGGTATAAGCACATCTGATACAGTGAAGTAACCCATTTAGAGACTTCACTAGTATTCCCGTCCCTCACCCCTATGGGCTTATCATGGTTATCAACAGTAACGCTTCTTCAACACCTGTAACAACATTTCCAGGTTTTGTTACTATTACATGGATTACAGTCCCCTTGATGCATGTGCCAACAATATATATATTTGACCTCTCGATCTCCTCTTCTTGTAGCCACTTTGGAATATTTTCACGAGCATGGGTATGCTCCCCTCGCTTGTATAAAACATTATTCTTTGTTCCGGCTTCACCAACAATCTTGCCTCATGGGTGCACCATGTTCATCCACACATGCTTCATAGATTTTAAGAACACAAGAGAGCATAAAAGAAACGATGATGCATTATCAGGGCTATAGTACCCTCCGAGCCTCATACATCAGAGGGCATATGTTAACACATAAATTTTCACACATGTGACATTTTTGTGATTTACACAGTAAGGAGTCATCAACATATAACATTTATCCCATCAAAAATATCCTCATTAGATCCAAGAAGAAATATGAGTCCATAAATGCCAAATAATACTCAAAAGACAGGACTGCACAGCCTAACCTATATTTAGGTGTGCAACTATGCATATTACTAGTTATGTACCCATGCAACCCATGCACAGATTTCCCTTTGATATCCACAGGACTATTAAAACATCATGATCTCAACCACCAGTTGCGCATTAAAAGATCATAAAAGCTCATCGCCAACACAAATTTCAACTTGTCTTCTCAACATGATGGATTGGCATTCAATAGCCTCCATTGTGTACCCTAAAGCTAGTTCATGAAGTGATGGGGTTCACACTTGGATATACTAATTACAGGAAATTCGGGGTCTAAAATGGGCCTTATAAGAAAACGAGCCATCATATAAGAAAACAAGCCAACCATAATTTCTTGATGAGTTGGAATTCAAGAACCAATATAATTTCAATAAAACAAGTCAACCATAATGGTTGACTTGAGATATTTGTCATAAAAAACTACTTTTTTTGTTCGTATTTTCAACATATCTTCCTCTGTTTGTACTCAAATTTCGAGCAGGAGAACTCGTTGGATGCGGAATTACCTGAAAAAAGAACAAACAAGAAATACCTGAAAAAACGTGATGCTGACATCATCATCATGTTTTTTCAGGTATTTCTTGTTTTTGGGGTAGCGAGGTCCGTCAAACGTATGCAGTGTGGGTACTCGTTGGATGCAGAATTTAATTCTGCATCCAACGAGTGCACCCGCTAGAAATTTGAGTAAAAAACATTGCCCAAAAAATAAGAAATACCTGAAAAAATATGTTGATGATGTCATCATCACATTTTTTAGGGTATTTATTGTTTTTGAGGCAGCATGGTCCGTCAAAAGTATATAGTGTGGGTACTTGTAGGATGCAAAATTTAATTATGCATCCAACAAGTGCTCCCACTCGAAATTTAAGGAAAAACACAGGGAGATATGTTGAAAATACGAACAAAAAATTAGTTTTTTTTCTTTGTTCTTCCAAACTTAATAAATATTATTTTACTATTTTAACTATTATTTTCTTATTTTCCTTATGAGGCCCATTTTATACCTCAAATTTCCTCTAATCGGTTGTTTCTTGGCCACCTCTTGGCCTATAAAGGGAATCCATTGAAATGCATATTAGAAGAGAAATCTATAGCAAGGTCATGTTGCTGAAATTGTATTGGAGCTTCCTCATAGTCCATCTCTTTCACATTCATTAACATTCTCAAAGCTCCCTTCCCTCCTTATTTCAAGGGGCAAGTGCTTCTCTCCATTGGTTCTTTCATATTTCTAGCATTTAGTGTGAACAAAATAAGCATCCCTAAGGGAGATTGTTGGCTTCCCCTTGAATCCTTCACCTCCTAGGTGACGCTACATGTATTTCCTTAACCATTGGGAAATTTAAAATGGTTCATGCACTGGTTCTTTGTTATGGTTTTGTTGTTGCTGCAACATCCCCCCCTCGAAATTTTGTTAATATTGGGGCCCCATCCTTTATTTTTTGAGAAAGGTTTTGCTTAGAAGTCAAGTCCCATCCTAAAGGCCTTTTTTATACTTAGTTTTTCTAAAGAGAGCAAGTCCTTAAGTTTGTTTTTGTTTTTTCCTTTTAAGTAAAACTCAGCTTTCATAGCCGAAACGGCGGCACAACTCACCAAGATGAGCATCAATGGTCGACCCTTTTTGTTAATTTTTTAGCTTTCCCCATTTCGGCGCAACTCATTGAGTCTTGCCGCAACAGACGAACATTTTTGCTAAGTAGTCTTGTTTTAGAAAAACTCACCCAGTTCCACCGAAACGGTCGCACAAGCTCGCCCAAACCTTCCGAAACATGGCCCTTTTTGCCTTGTCTTCTCTGAGTTCTATGTTTCGACGAATCTCACCAAGTCATGCCGACATAGTCAGTGGCCCTTTATTGTTTTCATCAAGTATTCTTTTGCACCCAAAATCGGAGTTTTGGCCCAAAACGGTCAGCGTTTTGTTTAAAGTTTAAGTGCCTTGGTGCGTTTTGGTGGAACTCAACAAGTTCTCCCGAAACCATCGCCTGTAGACCACGAGAGCCACCGCTGGAGTTATAGGAACAAAGGAAACTGGAAAAACTCGAAGAGAAGAGCCAAAACGAAGCAGTGAGCTGCCAAGAGTAATCATGCACCAAACTCGCCGAAACCTGTCGGCCCGTTGCGCGAGGAATTGGCCAACCCCGCTGACACTGTCGATCCAGCTCGCCGAGTCCTTTCTTTTTTGGCGGTTATGAGTTAATGCCACGCGGTGCTGAAAAGACATCGGTCCCCTCACCATAACAACGTTTTTAATGCCCCACTTACTCGGTTAAATGCCCACACGTGTCATATTTCTATATATAGAAAGTGGGCTTTTGGGGTTGTTTATTGTTGTTTTTTATTCATTTTCAAAATTCCGTTCAAGGCCGCCCCAACCATCCAACGACAGCCAAGTCTGCAGCTCTGTCTATTGCATCAAGCCCAATCGTCCGCTGCCAGGTAAGTTAACCCACCAAGCTCTTGCTTTCATGTTTTAGTGGTTAAATATTTTCACTGTCCATTTTGAAGCTTGTTCGATAGTCCTTCGCCGTGGCCACCTCTATCTATGATTCTATGGTAGAGTTCTTCTTTGCACCTAGTTAATTTGCCCCGCTAGACCCTGTTCCCTATCATAACAAGCCTTTCAGCATGCAGTCTTGTCGACCTCACCAAACCAATGTGGTGGGGCATTATCACAGTCGTAGTTCCCCGAAGCATGTTGTCCTACTTGTATCTTCCCCGGCCCTGTGTTTTTTAATGGAAAAACCACAAGATTTTAAACGTCGTGGTCTTACTCTCTCAAGCCAACCTGAAAAGGAAAACTAGCCCTGCCCCTGTTTATTTGTTTTAATTAACGTTGGCTTAGCATGTACTTTCTTAGATTACTGCTTGAAGTTTGTTTAAAAAGTAATATCATTGCTCTCCTGCCTAGGCTGTGTTTGTTGTTTGATAAATATTGGTTCAAAGCTTAGATGTTGTTTCCTAGTTCAATTAGTTTTTCTACTCATGCATGGTTGCTATTAGGTTTAAAGAACAATGCCGAAAGGTGGGAAGAGGAAGTAAAAAATGGTCGAGCCCGAATCAGGTGGAGAAGCAGTTCTAGAAGCAAGAGTCGAAACATTATACGAAGATACCAAGCCAATTATGGGCATTGCTCCTGAATTCAAGTGGGGAGCGCTGCATCACATGATAAGGGATCAGGATATTCCTGAATCAGTCTTGGAGGAAATGTACCCGTAACAAAACATTAGAAGCTCTGGAATCACTAAAGCAGCCACATGCCCATAACTCTTTCCCTGCTCAAAAGTTATCGGATGGATCCTAGCGCACACAAATGCTGAATCGAGAGTCTTATCCAACAGCATTGCATAGGCCTTTGCCTCGTTCCACCCAACCCATATTTTGGAAACCTACAAGTTTCCCCATCCTCAATAGTTGCTGAATGACGCTTGGCTTGAAAGTATCAACATGGATTACTTGGAAATGACTAGGAAATTGTTAATTCAAGGCAAGCAGCTGATGTTGAAGGAGAGTGATGAATATGAAGTTGAAGCGCTAAGACCTCCTTTCAGAATCATTGCCCTCATGCTAAGAAGAATTTTTGGCAGAGCTGATGGAACCATTTATAAGTTGCATTGGATCCCTTTAATCCACTATGTAGCATTCAAAGGCACGGTTTTCATTTGGGCAGACATCCTCTCGGACAATATATTGTCAGCCATAGCTGCTGCTAAGGAAGGGTTGGCATGAAAGAAATCAGAGTTTTACATGTCATCATACCTTGTAGGTTGTATTTTGTCAAGGAATCCATTCCCAAGGTTAGGATGCATTTGGAACAAGGATGACACCCCAGTTTATATCGCTTATAAGATCCCATGGGCCCAGAACTACAAGAAACATTACAAGGCCATATGTGAAGAACTCATCATGCCTCTATATGAACTGATGTTCAATAAAGAACTCGATTGCCTATCTGAGAATGGCATGGCAGTCATGGAAAAATATGGTGATTTTTATCTGTCAGAGGAAGGAACCTACATAAGAATGTATGGATGTTCCAAACCACCATCTCTCCTACCTAAGTATGCTATTGATTTTGTGGTCCATAAGGAAGCAATAAGACAGGTTTTTATAGATGGAGCTAGCAGTTTCCTGAAAAAATTGAAGAAGGCCTCTTTCCCGGCATTGCCCTTCTATGTTGGAGGTTACAAGTTCTCGAAGGTCAAAACAACTGAAGATTTTGTTCAGGAATTAAGAGAGTTTCACTTTGGAGAGAGGATTTTTGCGAAGAATGATAGGCTTAACAAGGTGACAAACCACTACAGGGAGGTTAATGTGCACTTTGAATATGCGCACTACTTTGATGAGGATGAATAAGTTTTCAGAAGGGTCAGTAATATGACCGAACTCAAAAGGTGCCTTCGCCTCAAAACCAGAGCTGTCTCTAGTTCCACTGCAACCCAAGCTGTTAAAGAAGAATAATTGCGAAGGGAAAGAGAGGAAGCCGAAGCCCTGACGAAAGAAGAGCAAAGGCTTAAGGAATAGGCTGAAAATATCCAAAGGGAAGCAGCAAAAAGAGCATAGAAGGAACATGAGAACAACCTTTGAGATGAAGAATCTCAAAGACTTCGAGATGAAGAATTAGAGAAGATCGGAAAAGAAGAAGCCGCCAAGCTGGAAGAGGAAAGAGAAGCAGTTGAAAAGCGGCTAAAGGCCGAAGAAGAAGAGAGACAACAAAAGGCCAAAGAAGAGGGTAAATCCAAAAAAGATGCACAAGCAGAGAGCCCAAACATGCAGGACATGAACATAGACTCGTCCCAAGTAACTCGGACCCCTACCATGGAGGATGACTTCCCCATAGGAGAGCTTCCGCTCGTCCCTTTTACCCCATCAAAGAGTCACACCGTGACCCAATGGGGCAAATTTGTGTTTGATAAGAAAAGGAAATACTTCATTCAGAAGACAGAGATGAGGATGAAGAAACCTTTTAAATCGGACATCGTCACCAAATGAGAAACCATTGTCATGCAAGGCACACAGAGTGTTGTTGAGTTTATGGCATCCGCCACTATAGCTTCCGCCAAGGCAAGAAAATACAATCTCCACAAGTTCGTAAGTGATGTGTAATGAAGCAAGAAGAGGGCGCGCAGGTTGCAGCTTAATCAAGTAAAGGAGCAGGCATATAGAGAATTAATGGTAAAGAAATATGATGCCCTTGTAGCAGAACAAAGAGAATTTTTAAGTAAGTATCGGCGCCTAGAGGAAGAAAAGGAAACCTTGGCAGTGGAGATGATGATAGTGGAAGGAGAGAAGAATGATCTCGAGGCCAAGACCATTCAATTGGAAGAGGAGAAAGAGCTAATGAAAGAATAGCTAGAGCTAGCAAATAGAAAAGCAATGGATTTGAACCCCTTTTATGAGCAGTCCTGTGACATACTAAAGTGTTAAATTTTGAGCATTAATTCACAATACTCTAGGATCTTTACTGAGAGAATAACATGTACAATATATCAATGCATAACAATCATAATAAGCATGACAAGCATCACAAGAATCAAAAGCATGAGAGACAAGAGACACATAGTTTCCGTGGGGAAAACCCTAAGGTGAAAAACCCCACAAATTCCTCAGAGATAGAGAGAGGAATGGTTCAACCAAAGTACAACCAACATACACTGAGATAGTCTCCTAGTAGCAGATGATCCTCCTCCTCACTAGTGTGCCACTTTCTAAGTGAGAGAAGTGTGAGTTTTTTAAGTGATCAAATAGAGATCTCCTGATCTCTATTTATACTTAACCTGTTTTCCCAGTTACACTATGGGGCTGACTTGTCTAGCTAGATACATCCACAATATAATATATATTCCAGGGCTGACCCCACACATGGTGGCCTAATAACCCATTGGCAAGTACACACACTTGCAACACTTGTCAATACACATGGCGACACTTCCTTATAGAGGAATAACACATCTCTTATAAGGGTACAATAAATATATATGAAATACATTCCGAAGTTACATATACATCAACACTCCCTCTTAACTAGGAAGGTATTTCTCGACACAGATATGCTAGACAAGTCTTCTTCTCGAGATCATCGTCATCATCATCGTCACTACTGCTGCTATCTCAATCAATCTCTGACTCTACTCGTCATAGGAAGTTCTACAGAGCCAGTCCTTTTTCATACTGGATGTAGGCCCACCACCTGCAGGTCTTTGTCATCACTGGCCATAATGTGGAATCCTTAGGACTTATTATGTGCGTCACAAAACCTCGAAAGAGCATCCCAGGATGTTATGGGTACACAACTCCGACCTGTAGGATCTCTCAGGGCCATATTATATGTGACCTCACCATAAAACCTCACAAGAGCATCCCAGGATGTTACGAGCACACAACTCTACCTATAGGATCTCCCAGGGATAGATTACATGTGGTCACCACAAAACCTCGCAAGAGAATCCCAGGATGTTACGAGCACACAACTCTACCTATAGGATCTCCCAAGGACAGATTATATGTGATCATGGAAAAACCTCGCAAGAGCATCCTAGGACTTATTACGGGCACACAGCCCAACCTATCATATCTCCTAGGGACAGATTATATGCCATAGGACAAAACCTCGAAAGAGCATCTGCCAAATATCCCAGGGCCAAATTATATGCCATACAAAAAACCTCGAAAGACTATCTGCAGATCTCCCAGGGCCAAATTATATGTCCTCCCAGAGCAAAACCTCGAAAGAGCATTTGCCAGATATCCCAGGGCCAAGTTACATGCCATAGGAAAAACCTCGAAAGACTATCTGCAAATCTCCCAGGGCCAAATTATATGCTCATCTGCACAACCTGATCCACGGCCATAGAGTATCATCCTGATACTCACCATACATCGTCCTGATGTATACATGATCATCCTGATCATCATCACTGCAACATCCTGTTGCATATCATCTGGAGCAACATCCTGAAGCTCGTCATCCATGATCATCCTGATCATACCATGCATCTACCTGATGCATACCAAGTATCTACCTGATACATATCATCATACATGATCCACCTAATCATACAATGTATCCACCTGATACAAATACAAATACATGATCCACTTGATCATACATGATACATATCAACATACATGATCTACTTGATCATACAATGTATCCACCTGATACATATACAGATACATGGTCCAAGCATCCAACATGATGCATATACAAAATACATACAAATGATCCAACCGATCATATCCAGCATTCAACATGATGCGTACATACCTATACATATAAATGATCCAACTGATCATATCCAGCATCCAACATGATGCGTACATACATATGCATATAAATGATCCAATTGATCATATCCGGCATCCAACATGATGCATACATATACATATAAATGATCCAACTGATCATATCCAACATCCTCCTAATGCATATACAGAGCAGTAACTGGAGCATCGTCCTGATGCTCATCATCCAGCGCTTACATCCACAGCCATGTGAAGGATTCTCCTTCCAGCATGCTTGGAATGGCTTCTGCAAATGTGTCCATCACTTCTTCCTCAAAGTGTCATCAATCCGAAGAACACCAAGCCTCTCTTTGAAGTACTTGAACTTCACTCTGGCTAGTGGTTTCATCAGCACATCTGCAATATGCTCATCCATTGCAACATACAGGAGCTTCACTGCTCCTCTCTGCACCATATCGCTGATATAGTGATATTTGATCTCTATGTGTTTCGACCTGTCATGAAACACTGGGTTCTCAGACAACTTCACACAACTCTGGTTATCACAGAAGATACCAGTAGCATCCAATGGGAGATCAAATAACTCAGACAGTAGCTTTCGAATCCATACTGCCTCACAGCTAGCTGAACAGGTTGCAACATACTCTACCTCAGCTGTACTCAGTGCTACGCAGGACTGCTTCCTGCTAAACCAAGAGATCACACCTGATCCCATATTGAAGCAGCACCCAAATGTGCTCTTCCTATCTACAGCACTGCCTGCCCAATCTGAATCAACATAACCCTGCAGGTTAAACTTTTGATTCGCTTCTACTTCAACCCATAATCAACTGTACCCTTTAATATGCTTTACATCAACCAGGTGAACACTCCTCAGATTAATCAAGAACTGGCTCAATGTGTTCACCGCAAAGCAAATATCTGGTCTCATGTTCGTCAGGTACATCAAGGACCCAATCATCTGACGATACATAGAGACATCAATCGGCTTAGATGAAGCATCACAAAGAAGCTTCAGATTCGGTGCCATAGGTGTGGCCATGGCCTTGCAATCCATCATCCCGAACCTCTTCAGGATATCTACGGTATACTTCCCTTGTCAAATGAAGATCCCATATGTACTCTGCCACACCTCCATACCTAGGAAATAGTGCATCATCCCTGGGTCCTTCATATCGAACTCAGCAGCAAGATTCCTCTTTGTATCTGCAATCAATGTGTCATCTCCTATTACAAATAAGTCATCCAAATACAGGAGCAGAATCATAGGATTCCCTTTCTCAACCTTGTAGTAAAGGTTGGAATCCGCTTTACTCTTGGTAAAGCCCAAGCTAGATAGGAAACTGTCCATCCTACCATACCAAGTTCTGGGAGCTTGCTTCAAGCCATACAAGGCTTTCTTCAATCTGCACACATATGACTCCCTATCATGTGTTTCAAAACCGAGTGGCTGCTCCACATATACTTCCTCTTCAACTACACCATTCAAGAAAGCAGTATTGACATCCATTTGGTGTATTTTCCATTTCATTGCTGCAGCCGGGGCAAGTACTGTTCTGATGGAAGTATACCTGGATACAGGTGCAAAAATTTCTTCATAATCTATTCCCTCTTTCTGAGAGAAGCCATGAGCTACGAATCTTGCCTTGTATTTCTCTACACTTCCATCTGCAGCATGCTTGATTTTGTAGATCCATTTGGAAGTCACAACAGACTTCTCTTTAGGTCTTGGGACAACATCCCAAACATCATTCTTCATTATTGATTGTTATTCCTCAACCATGGCATCCTTCCATTCTTTATTTTCCGTTGCTTCTTCATAACTGAAAGGTTCTTTGTTCATAATGTCACAGAGTAAAGCAACATAGCTAGTATGTGATCTGGTTCTCTTCTTTGCTCTGTGTTCTTCTTCTGGAATGCCAAATATTTCTGCATCTTGAATGAGATCTCTAGCCCATGCAGGTTTCCTCTTGTGAGAGTTATCCTTATGGGGTGTATCTACAGGTTCTTGCGGATCTTCAGACTCACGAACAACTTCTGGAATTGCTTCAGTCATGGTAGTGTCTTGAAATCTAGTTTCCTTAGGTTCTTCATAAACTTCAATAGGTGCATTTCTTGATTTGATGAATGCTGAGTTTTCATCAAATGTTACATCCCTGCTGACATCAATCTTCTTGAACCTTGGAAAGTATATTCTGTAAGCCTTTGAGCTTTCACTGTAACCCACAAAGATACACTTCTTTCCTGAAGGATCTAGTTTGGTCCTCTTTTCCTTTGGGACATGAGTGTATACTGGACAACCAAATATTTTGAGATGGCTGACTTTAGGTTTCTTACTAGAAAAGACCTCTTCTAGTGTCTTGTTGTCCAATATCTTGTGGGGTGTTCTGTTATGGACATATACAGCTATTCTAGCTGCTTCTTCCCATAGATGCATAGGTAGATCCTGGTCATGCAACATTGCCCTTGCTACTTCCATGATTGTTCTGTTCTTTCTTTCTACAACTCCATTTTTTTGTGGATTGTAAGGAGTAGTCAACTCCCTCTTAATCCCTGAATCACTGCAAAGTTTCTTGAAGTCACCTAAGGTGAATTCTCCACCATTGTCAGATCTAAATGTTTTGATCTTCTTATTAGTTTTATTTTCCATCAAGGTTTTGAATTCCTTGAACTTATCAAACACCTCATCTTTGTTTTTCAAGAATTAGACCCACGTCTTCCTGGAGAAGTCATCAAAGAAAGAGACATAGTAAACATACCCACTCAGAGAGCTTGATGACATAGGACCAAATACATCTGAGTGGATGATTTCCAGGACACCTTTTGCCTTGCTTTCACTACTTGGGAAAGCCTTCTTAATGTTCTTACCTTTTGCACATCCTTTTCAAACACCTTCATGTTTGGTCTTGATTTCAGGAAGACCTTCTATAGCCTTGCTTGCAATTGGAAGTGCCCTATAGTGCATATGAGCAAGTCTTCTATGCCAAAGTTCACTTGGCTCCATGGAGTCATGTACCATGGCATGTTCAGGTTGACCCTTCAATTTATATAATCCTCCCTCTTGCTCTCCAATCACTACTGCATCATCGATTGTTTTACCCTTTTGCCACATTAGGACTTGGCCATCTACAAATGAAACCCTCATGCCTTTTGCATCCAATGTAGAGATGGAGAGAAGATTCGTCTTGAGCCCGTGTACATAAAGAACTTCTTTCATCTTCAAAGATTTTCCATTATCTATGTTATAGGAGGCTTCACCACTTCCTTTGATTGGGTATTGATAATCATCCCCAAGTTTCACCTTATGGGGTGATTCATGTTCAGATAGGTTTACAAAAGTTCCTTAAACCAAGTCATGTGTTTGGAAGCCCCACTGTCAATTAACCAATAATTACAACCATGGGAGATAGTACCTATGAGAGCAGAGATTAGAACATACTCTTCTTCACTTGATGAGTCATCATCACTATCATCACTTTCTACCCTAGCCTTCTTCATTGGAGGTTCATCATCCTCGGCAGCATGAGCATGGAACTTTCTTTTGCTGCCCTTCTTCTTCTTGCTGGAGTTGTTGTTGTTATCCCTTTTGTTCTTGGGACAATCTGAAGCAAAGTGACCCTTCTCATTGCATGTGAAGCATCTTAGATCCTTCTTATTCTTTTGATAGGATCTCTTGTAGCAAGAGTGCTCTTTCTTGGGCTTGCTTCTTTTGGTGTGAGTTGCGAGAGCTTGATCTTCACCTCCCATCTTTTCTTCACGAGCTACAAGTCTAGCTTCTTCTTGAGAGCATTACTCCCACAGTTTATTGAAAGAGATCAATTTCTTTCTTGCACAGATTCCTTGAATAAAGGAGTCCCATGACCTAGGTAGGCCATTCAGAGTGGTCATAACAACATCACCATTGTCCACTATTTCATCCATAGCTTCAAGTTGTTCATTGATCTGAGAGACCTTGGAGAAGTAAGATTGAATGGTTTCTCCATTCAACATCTTGACCCCCTTCAATTGATTCCGCAGAGTCATCTTCCGATTTATGTTCTTCCCTTCAAATAACTTGGTCGGGGAGTCAAACATCTCTTTGGGTGTCTTCAAAGATGACACATGAGGGATGAGATGGTCTTTGATAGAGTCAGCAATGATTCTCTTTGCCTTGACCAAGTTATTCTTATGCAATATGTTAGCCTCTTCATCCTCTGGGATAGGGATGTCTTCTTATATGAGTCCAACTCATTCTCTTCTAGGATTAACCCAATCCTATACTTCCAGGCTCGGAAGTTATCAGCCCCTTCAAGCTTATCCTCAAGCTTGGCGTGGTGAGACATCTTAAAGAGTACTTCAAATGGAAATAGAAAAGATTTAGGTCTTACCACTTGAATTGCTGAAAAATTGGATCTGGTCCTGGATTAGGGTTTGTCGAAAAAACCCTAAAAATTCAAAATGTGAATTTCAACTTTCTGAAAGGATAGAAAGATGTGCCTTGATGAGATGATCAACCTGGTGTATTCAGAATTTGAGATCTGCAAAGCTACACCCTTCAAAACTGCCTTTCTGTCTTCCCGGATTCACTAAGGAGAGCCCTGAATTAGGGTTTGAGTTTCCCGGAGATCTACCGAGCCAAAAACCTCGATCCAAAGCTCTAAACTTTGATTTTTGCAAGGAACTTCCAGCTATGTCTTCAGATTCCAGAAATTCCTATTTTTGAGGAGACCCTAATTTTTAAGGCCAAATCTGAAAATGCTCAGAATTGAATTTTGATTAGACATATAGATTCTCCTTGATGAGTAGAGTCAATCTACTATACTGTTTTTCCAAAATATGTGGAGAGAAACCCAATAAACAAGAAACCCTAGTTTCTGTCACTGCACAATGTCTTCTTCTCGGGTTAGCTCTGATACAATGTTAAATTTTGAGCATTAATTCACAATAGTCTAGGATCTTTACTGAGAGAATAACATGTACAATATATCAATGCATAACAATCATAATAAGCATCACAAGCATCACAAGAATCAAAAGCATGAGAGACAAGAGACACAGAGTTTCCGTGGGGAAAACCCTAAGGTGAAAAACTCCACAAGTTCCTCATAGATAGAGAGAGCAATGGGTCAACCAGAGTACAACCAAAATACACTGAGATAGTCTCCTAGTAGCAGATGATCCTCCTCCTCACTAGTGCGCCACTTTCTAAGTGAGAGAAGTGTGATTTTTTTAAGTGATCAAATAGAGATCTCCCGATCTCTATTTATACTTAACCTGTTTGCCCAGTTACACTATGGGGCCGACTTGTCTAGCTAGGTACATCCACAATATAATATATATTTCAGCGCCGACCCCACACATGCTGGTCTAATAACCCATCGACAAGTACACACACTTGCGACACTTGTCAATACACATGACGACACTTCCTTATAGAGGAATAACACATCTCTTATAAGGGTACAATAAATATATATGAAATACATAGATGAAATACATTCCGAAGTTACATATACATCAACATAAAGAAGATAAATGAGTCAAAGGAACTCATTACTGAAGAAATTTGCAATGTAAAGGTGATGGTAGCTAGGATGAAAGAAATTAATTCTAAAGCCATTAGGCTCAGGAAGAAATATGCGCGTGTGAAGGAAGACATTGGAAAGCATATTGAATGGAGAGAGGGGAAGTCGGGATTCCCCAAGCACTTTCCTCTCAAATCCATGGTCGAATTTAAAGAAGATAGAGGTTTCATGGAGTTCTGCAAGAATTGTGGAGTAAAATTGAACTCTGTAATGCAAGCCACCATTGGGAAATGCATCTGTTTATATCTTAAAATCTAGACAGCTCATGAAAGATGTCAAATGATGGTGCCCCAAACTTTAGAAGAGTTTCCAGACAAAGATCAACGCTTGTATGGGTTAAAAAATGAGCTAAGCACATAGATGGAGTACGTGATGAAGATATATGTGTTAACAATGGATGACCTTCAACAATGCATCATGCAACCCTCCATTCACGCTCACCTTCTTTAAGAGGTCCTCCAGATTGCAAAAGAAGAGGTGCAAAACATTGAAGCAGAGTTAGCCAAGCATGTGATTTCCCCGAAGTTCATGCTCCCTACCCCTGCCAACATCGTTGTAAGAGAAACATGTATTTAGGTGAGATATATAGCAGAAGCAGATAAAACAGTTGAGGTGGAAGCACCAGCAGTATCAGAAGCTCCACCAGGGAACTGATTTGGCACTACGTGACTATCCAAATTCGATCTGGAAACATTTTTACCTTTTTATTTTCAGTCATGTATTTAAATACAGTTGGATGTTTTGTTTCTATTGTAAAAGGGGAAAATATTTGGAAATTATTCTTTTTTTGTATTTAGGCACTAAAAGACAAATTAAAAGATCGCTGAGGATTAGGGTACATGTAGAAGCTCTTGGAGCATTTTGTAAAGCTATATATAAATGAATAGACAAAGGTAGAAGGACTTTTGGTACGTGAAAGGACAACTGTTGTCTTGTACGTGAATTACTTTGCTGCATATTATAAAAGAAACTCCATTTTTACTGGGAAGAGGATTGCGTTTTTGCCTGAAGATGTGTTGAATGTCTGCTAGATTATTTATGCATCATTTATACATTACTGTGAGATCATTCCTTGTTTTTATGAATTGTTTCTTTGTAATGAATGTTCTCATCATTTTCCGTGCAAAGATGTATATCTTAAATGAGTAATGAAATTTTTTAATTCAATCAAAGCTATCTTTGATATCTTTTATCTTCTGCTGGAAATGCATCTTGATTAACTAGCTATCTACGATATCATTGGATGTTACTTTCGGTTTATTAGTCATACTTTCAGTTTTCTCCTTGCAAGGATAGATTAAATTTGCTTAACCAGTTTTAGATCAGATTTGCTTAATTACATACATTTAGTTTAGAGCACTTTCATATAATCTTTTAAAAAATAAATACATAAAGGATGGATCGGGCCACAATCGGTGCAAAGAAAAAAAAAAATTAAATCTTACACGGTAGCCGGACTGTTAACCGAACTGATTCCCCATACCAAACGGTGAGCGATCTAATTGGACTTGCTTACCGGAGATAATACCTTGTTGATTGATGCTTTGATTTTCGAGGCATCAACAGTTTTTGGTGCTAGAAGGAGGGACACTAGTGCATGGCTATCATAGGAGATCCTTCCATTAGAAGAGATCCCACTGAAGACCCACTTGAAACAGCTATCCCAGACAATTTAGATCTGGAATTAATAAATCAAGAAGATCCCAATTCTGAGACCAGACAACAAGAAACGTTGTATGCTATTCCTTTTGCTGAAGTAGCGAATTTAAGAAGACACACCCACACGTATGTTAGGAAGCTTGGTGGTTTGAATGCGATTCTCCTACTCCCCAAAAGAAGATCCCCTAGAAGAGAAATGCAGTATACAAGAGATTGAATTCTTGTTCAGAACTTAGAAGAGTTGGTGGATCTATCTTTAGAAGAAATCATAGAGCCTCTTGGAGAAATTAGACTTGAAACTCCTCCAAATTTAGAGGAACCACATACTCCACGTAATTCTCCACGTAACACTCCACCACATTCTCCACATAGAGCCATGGATGTACCTGGATGGAGAGCTAGAGGAGCGCTGAATTTAGCTGGGCCATTCCATGATCTACCCAAGAATCCGAAAAAGGTTTTTCCTAAATATGATCCTGGGAAGGGTATTTCTGCTGAAGATCATCTTAAGAGTTTCTATTTGGTTTTAAGTCTTTTAAATGTGTAACACGAAGATGTAGTATGTATGATTTTTCCCTACAATTTTGAACCCAAGGTATCTTCCTGGTATTTCAGTTTGTAAGCTAGTTCAATATCGAACTGGGAAGATTTTGAGAAATGCTTCTTAAAAAAGTACGGAAATCAGAAAACAGTCGCTACACTCATGAAAGAATTGTTGTCCATGAGAATGGAAAAGAAAGATAAGGTTCAAGAATTTAATCAAAGATTCACTACATTGTTAAATAATTTTAGTGATGCAGTAAGATCCGCTGAAGAATCTTTAGTTGAATATTATACAACAGCACTTGACCCTCCCATAGCAATGTTTGTCAAGAGAACAAATAAAACTACCTTGATAGAAAACTTTGAAGAAGCCAAGAAGGTAGAAGAAGAAACGGACAACATTGCTAAGCATTCTCTTGATCTGGAAACAAAGCCAACAGCTGTTAAGAAACCCCTTTTGCTAACCAGAAATAAAGAGGAACCATCAACAGATATGGAAAATATGGTCAAAATGATGCAAAAGATTTCTAACAAAATTGTAGATCAAGAGAAAGATAAGGCAGCCAACACTTCCAGGAAACCATTCAAACCTTTCTATAAGAAAAGGGATGAAAGTGGACAGCCGCTTCCACCCACAACCACTCCCGCTATTCTAAATTTAAATGAAGTAGGCATGGACCATTTATGTACCTTCCATCAAGAATAACACACAGAAAAGAGTTATCCACAATGGATAAATTCGATGAGCTGGGTGATGAATCAAATGCTAGATGCATAGATAAAAGATCAGAAAGATCTTGCAGAAGAGCATATTTTTGAACAGGAAAAATCCGCTCTCGACATCATAATGGTCCTATGGGATTGGGATCCCGCGCAAGAGCCTTCTTTTGAAGATATTGCTGATGAATCCCAGACCGTATCAATTAATGTCACCACTAGAAGTAAGGGTCTGATGCTTGATCAAGCCATTGATGCACCTAAAGCCAAGGTTGCCAAGGAAATACCCAAAAGGCACATAACTGTCATTCCACTGTTGGTCACTATTTTGATACCTATTTTGCCTTATAAATCCTTCATCTATCCCCATTATCCTTCATATTTTTCCATAAATCCTCATTTTCATCCATAGAACCTTGAAATTCGATTATCAAAGATATAAATTGTTGTTGATCTTAAATAAATTGAATTATGCAGTTTTTAAAGCATTTAAATTGAGATTTTAAATAAATTAAAGGATTAATTGACTTCCCATAATTGCTCCTAGATTGGATACTTGAAGGCCAGCTGGGCACGAACTGAAAGATAGAGAATGATCCTCGATGTCCCATGATGGATGAATTTCTAACAACTTTATAAAACAAGTTTTACAAGTGGCAAGTCAACACTAGTCAAAGCAATCTTCCAGCATTGCCACTTAGCACAAAAACAGGGACAGTTTTGATTTTATATTGATCTGGTCTATTTTTATGGATCTGAAGGATGATCTCGAGGATAGTAGAGATATTAGGGGAATGCAATTATTAATCACCAGGATTGTAGCATTTTAGTTTTCAAAACAATTTGTATAAGTATTTGAACTTGAGATATAATTCGGATCCGGTGATGGTGAACTTATGCTAAAGAAATAAAGACTTTGAAATTTCAAATATCTTTGTGTTTGTTCATTCTTATATTGTGAATGCGATTTGAGTGTTGAGAACTCTATGATTCTTCCTGCGTGTGTGAGTGAAGCAGTGGAGGGCCCCCTCTGCCGAACCTGCACACCTATTTTCCTTGTTGATGCGTATTGGTATGTGTTCTGAAGTTCCTGTAGAGTTCACTTGAGTTAACAGTCCGAGTTTTAAAATAAAATTCGATTTCATATGCTGCAAGTAGGGTTTTACTACAGAACAGGGTTAAATGTTTATATTTGATTGATCAATCACTGTAGGTGGCTTTTAGTTTCATTTTTCATTAGAATATACTCTGAATTGTTGAGGAATGCCAAATACTTTGTGAGCTGACTTCTTGTAAAAGAATTCAATGTATTCCTGCACTCAACAACAGATTCTTAATGATACAGTTTAATTTTATGATTTTTTTATTTTAAAATATTTAAGTACTGATAGATTGAAGGATTCGAATGAGTACACTTCTGTAAGGAAGTTTTTGTATTCTTTAGTTTATAGTATTTAAGTAGCTTTAGATTCATTGCCATAGACTAAGTAGTTTTAGATTTATTTCCAAAAGATAAGTAGTTTTAGATTCATTTTCAGAAACAGAATGCACTTCAAACCAGTCTAGACCTAATCCATATATTTTGGTTATGCTTCTAAGTTTACGATTTCGGATTGACATTTAAAATCTAAGCTCTAATTTACAACAGTAGATTGGAACCCAACATCCACCACATCCTAAAGCAATCCCAACAACTACAAAAGAACCAAGCATAGAGATAACCAAACAACCAAAAGTTACTTTGAACAAGACAGAAAATTATCCAAAAGTTTCAAAAGAATGTGACATGGGATATGATATAATCAAAGACATTAAGAAAGAAAAAGAAAATGTCTCCATATTTGATATGTGTAGTTTTCCCCGGCAAAGAAAGAAGCTGCTGCAAGCTCTTGATCGACAATCTAGCACTCCGTTAAAAAGCAGTCAGGAAGATCCTGAAATAAATGAATCTAGTATTGGCGGGAAATCTAGATCCCAAACGTTGCCTTTTCTTTTAACTTTTGAAATTTTTAATCATAATGTGCATAGTTGTTTGGTAGATTCTGGGGCTTCTTTGAATGTCATGCCACTGTCAATTTTCAAAAGGATTAATGGGCAGCCAATCCCATCCCCATCTTAGATCATACAGTTAGATAGAACTATTGTTAAGGTCATTGGAGAAATGAAAGATGTGCTTATTAGATTGTCAGCAGATCCTAGAGTGTGTCAAATTGTTTATATAATGGTAGTTGATATTCCTAAGGATAATGGTTTGATATTGAGCAGGGTCTGGTCTACAAAACTGAATGGTTATTTCGCAATGGATTGGTCTCACTTGTGGTTTCCATACCAGAATAGACAAAATCAGATTAAAATACTGAGAGAACTTCACATGAAAAAAACCGTAACTCAGTTAGAGGAAAAGAATGAAGCTGTAGCTTTCTCATCTTCAGTGTTGGGAAATTATTTCTTAGAAATTGAACCAGGTAATTATCAATTGGAAAACATTAGCCATGAATTAGATGAATAGTCTGATCTCCTTCAATTTTCTCAGACTGATGATATTGATTGTAACATAGTAGGATTAGTCACTGACTTAGGTAATAGTGATACTAACTTAGTGAAAATAGAAAATGTTTTTCGGGTTCTATACTCTGATGGTTGTAAAACCCAAAAAGGATCCGGAGCTGGTTGTGTTCTAATTGATCCTGAAACCAACAAACACTTTTTATCTTGTAGACTAGAGTTCGAATGTACTAATAACACTACTCAATATGAAGCTTTGGTCCATGGACTAAAGAAGGCTATTGGTTTAAATGTCAAATACTTGAAAGTCTTTGGTGACTCAGAAATAGTTGTCAGACAGGTGAGGGATACAATTCATTGTCTTTCACCACATTTAAAGGGTTACCAGTTTAAGGTGTGGGATTTAATCTCACACTTTGATGCTTTTAATATACATTCTATTCCTAGCATACAGAACACTGCAGCTGATTTGTTAGCTACTTTCGCTTCCAGATTAGTGCCTACTAATAACAAATGCTCTATTGAATTGATTTTCAGGCCATCCGTCCCAGACAACATTACAAAGTTTAGAGTGTTTGATGATGACGATTAGATCATTAGTTTCCTCACAACTGAACATGCTTTCTAGGAAGCCATATTAGACGAAGAGAAGCACGATTCAGATCTACAAAGCAAAGATGCCGTCAAAGGAAACTTCATGCCCAAGGGAGTGAGATCTCTTGAAAGTTTGTTCAATTTGCAGAACAAGTTCAAGAGGCCAACAAATGTTAAAACTCATAGCTCCTTTATGCAGCATGAATTGGTAAATCTGGGTACAGAAGCTAAACCAAAGTATGTCAATCTTGGTAAATGTTGCTCGCCAGGCGAGAGAGATAAGTTCATCAAACTTTTTCAGTAGTATAAAGATGTATTTGCATGGACTTATGAATATATGAAAACATATGATACTCGCATTATTCAGTACATAATACCAATGAAGGCAGGCATCAAACCATTTCAGCATCAATTAAGAAGAATGCATATGACTCTTGATCCTTTAATACAAAAGGAGTTGAAGAAATTATTGGATGCAAAGATCATTTTTAAAGTCCGGCACTCTGAATGGGTCGCTAATCTAGTTCCCGTGCGGAAGCAGTCAGGAGAGATAAGATTATGTGTGGATTTTCAGAACTTGAACAAAGCTTCTGATAAAGACAACTACCTTGTGCCTCCAATGGAACAAATTCTATAGATGGTGTCAGGATTAGAACTTTTTTCTCTACTAGACGGTTTCTTTGGTTATAATCAAGTACTAGTAGCAGAATAAGACCATCTCAAAACCAAGTTCTGTACCAAGTGGGGAACATTTGCATACCGAAGGATGCCATTCGGTTTGATAAATGCAAGAGCTACTTTTCAACGAGCTATGGACATTGCTTTTCGAGGATTAGGCGGTCATTGTGTTGTAGTTTATCTAGATGATGTGACAATTTTCTCAAAGAAAAGAGAAGAACATGTTTTCCACTTGAAGCATATCTTTGATCGCTGCAGAAAATATGGTATTTCGTTAAATCCCAAGAAAAGTGTTTTCATTGTTCTTGAGGGAAAACTCTTGGTTCATATCATTTCAAATAAGGGAATCTCAATAGATCAAGAGAGAGTGCAAGCTATCAATAAGATTCCCATGCCCCACAACAAAAAATCTATGCAATTGTTTATGGGCACCATTAATTTTGTTCGAAGGTTTGTTCCTGACTTCACTTAGAGTGTTAAGCCTTTGAAGCAAATGATAAAGCAAAGTGTACAGTTCAAGTGGACTAACTTGAAAAAAGTGGCATTCAAAGAAATCAAAGATTCCATAGCTAATGCACCTTCTTTAAGAAATCCATACTTCAATAAGGATTTCATTATGTACACCTTTTCCTCAGATGACTCTCTCGCAGCTGTGCTTACGCAAAAGGTAGAATGAGGAGATGAATACCTAATTTCATTTATGAGCACTAGTTTGAAGGGCGCTAAACTGAATTAACCTGTTGTAGACAAGCAAACATACACCATATTCAAAGCGGTAAAGCAGTTTAGGATGTATATTCTAAAAGACAAAACTAAAGTCATAGTTCCTCACCCCGCCACCAGATCTCTTTTCATTCAGAAAGAATCGGGAGAAAGAAGAGGTAACTGGGTCACTACTCTTCAGGAGTATGATTTAGAATTTAAACCTGCCACCATCATTAAGGGTCAAGGGTTATGTAGATTACTCACTGAGCATCCTGTTGATGAAGATTTGAATTGGAAAAATGAAGCAAAACTAAATATGATCGAGGTATGCCCCATTTTCACAACTCCTGAATCTTGGTATAGGGACCTAGTGCATTTTTTGCAGCAAGGATATTTACCGGAACACTGGAGTTCTAAGCAAAGAAGGGCACTCCGTTTGAAATCAAAAGCCTATTAAATCATTGATGGAATTATCTTCAGAAGGAATTATGATGGCATTTTCCTTAGATGTCTAGAGAAAGAAGATGCAAATAAAGTAGTCAAGGAATTATGCGATGGCCCTAGTGGGGGACACTACTCTGGAGATACAACATCTCACAAAATACTCAGAGCTGGATATTATTGGCCTACCTTATTCAGAGATGCTCACGCCTATGCTAGGAGTTGTGATGTGTGCCAAAAGAGTGCTGGAAAATTGCTGAAAGTAGCAGGACTTCTACAGCCAATCATTATCTCTGAACCATTCGAGCAATGGGGCATAGATGTTATTGGAGAAATAAACCTGAATTCTTCACTACAACATCGGTACATCTTAACAACCATTGACTATTTTACGAGGTGGAAAAAAGTCACTCGCTACACAAGATTATGAGGATGCAGTTTTCAGGTTCTTAAAAGAGAACATCATAACCAGTTTTGGGGTTCCAATTTCCCTAGTCTTTGATAATGCAACTTATTTCTCGTCTATAAATATTAAAGAATTTGTTTATGAGAAATTTATTAAATTGCATTATTCATCCAATTATTATCCCCCCAAAAATGGATTAGCCGAGTCTACCAATAAGAATCTCATTCGAATTCTTAAGAAAACTGTGATTGAAAATCAAAGAAGTTGGCATACAGCCCTCCCAAATGCTTTATGGGAAGATAGAGTCACCCCAAAGAATGCCTTAGGAGTTTCCCCGTTCACCCTAGTCTATGGTAAGGAAGCCATCCTTCCTCCGAATATTTTACTCCCATCCTTGCAAGTGGCCCAAGCCTCTCAGGGTTCCAGCACTCAAGTCCTACAATCAAGAATTGATACCCTGCTGAAGCTTGAAGAATCTCAGCTTAAAGCCAAAGACCGGTTCCACCAACACCAAGAGATAGTCAAAAGGTGGTTTGATAAATGGAAATCTGGCAAGAGAAGTTTCAAAAGTTTCAAAAGAATGTGACATGGGATATGATCTAATCAAAGACATTAAGAAATAAAAAGAAAATGTCTCCATATTTGATATGTGTACTTTTCCCCAGCAAAGAAAGAATCTGCTGCAAGCTCTTGATCGACAATCTAGCACTCCGTTAACAAACACTCAGGAAGATCCTGAAATAAATGAAGCTAGTATTGGCGGGAAATCTAGATCCCAAACATTGCCTTTTCTTTTAACTTTTAAAATTTTTAATCATAATGTGCATAGTTGTTTGGTAGATTCTGGGGCTTCTTTGAATGCCATGTCACTGTCAATTTGCAAAAGGATTAACGGGCAGCCAATCCCATCCCCATCTCAGATCATACAGTTAGATAAAACTGCTGTTAAGGTCATTGGAGAAATGTGTTCGGATATCCATCATCTATTTCGGGATACATATCTATTTCAGGATCATCTATTTCAGGATACATATCTACTTCAGGATCTTGCATGATCTATTTCAGGATATGCAGCCCAGTCACCAGTTTGATGCCTCCAACACCTTATCCACCTTCTTCTAGCACCCGGGAGCCACTTACCACAGAGTTTTAGCCCTCCTAAGCTGAAAGGCGCCCTCTTCTCACCTACTGACAGAGAAGGGCGCACTTGTTCACCTACCACTGCAGATTCACTCCAGTTACATTCAGTTAGCTCCGATTCTGATTGATTTCACTCCTGACTGACTGTTTCACCTCCGATTGACCTCCAGTTCGATTAGGTGACTTGTTCTGACTCCAATTAGCCTCCCATGCGCCCCCACTGAGCCTCTAGATCCTATATCAGTGCTACACACTTCAGTTACATTTATTATGATCAGTTAGACTCAGCTTGACACCTGGATGACTGGTTGTTGTGATTGATGAGCAACACCGATGATTGATGAGGACTCCTAGATAGAGTCAAGCTACTCCATTCAGTGATTCGAATGACCTCCTTAGGCAATTCGAATTGCTCTGTTCATTGTGACAGTTTGTATTGTAATTCATTCACCCTTTCTGGGATAGATAGCACTGCTGCATGTTTTGCACAGTTTTGCACCATATTTTCTATGTTCATCCGTTGTGATTGATTTACTTGTTCATTAGATCTGCTGTGACTAATTTTACATGGTATCAGAGCCATTGCAGGGACAAGATCTCTTTTCTACAGGTGTTTATACAAGAAGATTTGACTGAATTGCTAAAAATTGCAATAAGTTTGGCATGAGATATCTCAAGGGCATTCGCTCCTGTGCATGCAAAGCTTGAAAATTATTCCAATACCACTCCAGAAGCTTGAGTTACCACATAATTCCTGGATTTGATACATTGGACCCATTCAACATTGCTTGAAATCCAATCCCAGGTGTGATGCAACTCTCAAAGGGTGGATTGTTCGACCTTATTGTGGTTGTTTTGATGTGATTTGCAGGTTTATTGTCTCCTCCAATTGCATTCGCTACCTTCTGCATGCAAGCCTTTCTACAGCAATTGCATTCGCTATAGTCTGCATGCAAGCTTCCTCTTCATCAGTTGACTCAATCCTTGCAATGGAATACTCTTCTTCAAAGCCTATCCTCACCCCATTCAATTATTTTGATTGGAAAGATGATATGGAGATCATATTACGTTCAAAAGGTTACTACCGAGTCACTCTTGGTCTTGAATTGGAGCCAAACAATGTAGCAGAAAGAACTAAACACTACAACAAGCTTGATGAAGCTTATGGTCTTCTTTGTCTCTCCATCTCCAAGGATCTTCACTTCCATCTCAGCGGATTGAAGACTCCAAAAGCCATATGGGAGCAACTTGAGACACTATTCGGCAAGCAGGATGAGCTTAGGGCTTTTCAATTAGAGAATGAATTGATTGGCCTTAATCCTGAGAATTTCGAGACCATCAATGAATTCTTCACAAAATTCAAGAACTTGAACTTGCAATTGAAGAACAGTGGTGTTATCAAAGAGGATAAACAGTTGATCCTCTCCATTCTAAGCAAGCTTGGGAAAGATTATTCGGTATTTGTCTCTACTTTCAATTTCGGTCGGCTAACTACCCCGAATTGGAAGATGCCTACCTTGAATGCCTTCATTGAGTCCGTTACGAAAGAGCATGACAAGTTGATTCAAATGGGGTCCATAAGCTCCAAAGATTCAGCCCTATTTGTTCAAGGACCCAAGATCTCGAATGGTAAAGGAAAGCTAAAGAAGGAGAAGCCCAAATTCGAGCCTCACAAGCAAAAAGACAAAGGCAAGCAAACAGATGCACCATCCAGTTCGAAATCCAAGCAAAAGGGAAAAGAAGGTAACCAAAAATCTAAATGTACTTATTGTAACCGTGGCTTTCATCCCGAAAGTTCATGTATGAAGAAGACTATAGATCAAATGGCCCTCCTTTTGGAAAAGAACAACATAACCCTTCCTGACGGTGCAAGGAAGAAAGATCGGAATGATGATCATGAAAGAGGACAAGCACTCATGGCAACGGTTTCGAAGCCCACTCTCTTGATAGATTCGGGTGCATCAAATCATATGGCTGCAAATATTGATTCTTTTTCCTCATTCGATCCAAACAGCTCCATCCCCATCCATTTGGGAGATGACTCAAAAATTTCTTCAAAGGGCAAAGGTACGATTCATGTAGAACATGGATGCTTTCAGAATGTTCTCTATGTGCCTTCCTTAGCTTCGAATCTCCTTTCTGTGTATCAAATGACACATACTGGTGATCCAAAGAAAGTCACATTCAGCCCTAATACAGTTGAAATTTCTGATATCAAAAGTGGAAGACTAGTTGCGGTTGGAAAGGCAAACCACACTGCAAAATGTTATGAGTTTTCGCACTTTATTCCGCTTGCAAAGCCCACTGCTCTTCGCACACATGGTAATGAGATTAGTAGGCTTTGGCATGAAAGATTTGGACATCTAAATTATAAGTATTTGCTGCTGCTATCAAATAAATCCATGGTTGATGGGCTTCCACAACTCCGTTCCTCGAAGGGAATATGCACCGGTTGCATTATTGGGAAGCACCCCGAGCACAGATTCGACCGCGGCAAGGCTAGCAGAGCCTCTACTATTTTGGGATTGATCCATTCTGATATCAGCGGTCCGCTGCCCCATATGTCATTAAATGGTTCAAGGTATATTTTGACATTTATTGATGATTATTCTCGCTTTACATGGGTATTCTTTCTCAAAAACAAGTCAGAAGTGCTTGGAAAATTCAAGGATTTTAAGGCTTCTGTTGAGACCACCACTGAGAGCAAGATCAAAGCTCTTAGATCTGATAATGGTGGGGAATATATCAAGTCCGAGTTGCTGCAACTTTGTGCCCAAAGCGGAATCAAGATCCAACATACAGTTCCCTACACACCCCAGCAGAACGGTGTAGCGGAAAGGAAAAACCGGTCACTGAAAGAGATGGCTACATGCATGATTGAATCAAAAGGTTTGGCTGCAAATCTTTGGGCTGAAGCAATCAATGTTGCTGCATATATACAGAACCGAGTTCCACATTCATCCGTGAAAGGTATGACTCCTTTCGAAGCATTTTTTGGTCACAAACCGGATGTGTCAAATTTGAGAGTTTTTGGCTCTACTGCATGGGCTAGAATTCCTTCTGAGAAGAGACGAGCTTTGGATCCACAAAGTATCGAGTGCATATTGATAGGATATGGGGAAGAATCAAAAGCATATAAACTCATGGATATCAGATCTAAAAAGATATTCATAGAGCGCAGTGTGCAGTTTGAAGAACCGCTTCAAGAATTGCAACTAGTTGAGGAGAAAACTGCCGATTCACCGCCTTCACCAGAAGAAGATTCGAGCAGCGATAATGAAGGTATGAGTTCTGATATTTCTGATATTGTAGCAGCATATGATGATCATGACATATCAGGTTCGGAATCCGACCATTCAGATCCCCCTCAGTTACCAAAGTGGGCCCAAAATACTCTACAATCTGCTGGTTCTAGTCTTGGAAATCCTGCTGATCCGAGACGAACAAGAGGAGACTTTCAAAGGGTAGGTATGGCTCTTTCTATTGCTGATCCATTTCTTCCTGAGATTTGTTATTTGATGGCTGGTTCAGATCCCCAATCATACTATTCAGCCCATCGAGATCCGAGATGGAAAGATGCCATGGATGAAGAGTACAGTTCTCTTCAAAAGAACAATACATGGGAGCTAGTTTCTCTTCCACCTGGAAGAAAATTAGTGAAGTGTAAATGGGTCTACCGTACTAAAGTTGCTGCTGATGGCACTATCAGCAAATATAAAGCAAGGCTGGTGGCAAAAGGTTTTTCCCAAGTCCAAGGAGTGGACTACACAGAGACCTTTGCACCGGTTGCAAAGATGGATTCCATCCACCTTGTTTTAGCTATTGCCGCATCCAAGCACTGGGAAGTGCATCACATGGATGTGAAGAGTGCATTTTTACATGGAGACCTTGCTGAAGAGGTCTATATGCAGCAGCCAGATGGTTATACATCAGATCCATCATTGGTTTGTAGATTGAAGAAATCTTTGTACGGGTTAAAACAGGCCCCAAGAGCTTGGTACGCAAAGATGGACTCCTTCCTTCTTTCTCAGAATTTCCAAAGATGCAAATCTGATCCAAATGTCTATCTTCAGCGAGTTAAAGGTAATTTGTTGGTTATTGTACTTTATGTTGATGATCTGCTTATTACTGGTAGCACACTTACTTCAATAAACAAGCTAAAATCTGCCTTAAATCTAGCTTTTGACATGAGCGATTTGGGCTTGCTGAGTCACTTTTTGGGCTTGGAGATAGCTCAAAATTTTGATGGGATCACTATATCTCAGCAAAAATATGCTTCTGACCTGTTATTGAAGTTTAATATGGCTGAATGTAAGGCATCCCCGTTCCCATTCCTCTCAGGAATCAGTCTTGAGGAGGGAGATTCCACACCGCTTGCAGATTGCAGTATGTATCGACAGTTGATTGGTTCACTACTTTATTTGACACATTCACGGCCTGATATCTCATATGCCGTGAGTGCCGTGTCAAGATATATGCAGCAGCCACATGAGCTTCATTGGCGAGCAGCCAAGCGGATCTTGCAGTATGTGCAAGGTACGAGACAGTTTGGCATACATTATGCTGCAGATTCTGAGCTAGATTTCATTGGTTTTACTGATTCAGATTGGGCAGGTGATAGCATTGATCGAAAGTCCACTTCCGGTTATGTTTTCATGATTGGTCATGGTGCTATTTGCTGGTCCAGCAAAAAGCAAGCAGCCATTGCACTTTCTTCAGCAGAGGCAGAGTATCGAGGGGCAGTCAATGCCTGCATTCAGGCAGTTTGGTTGCAGGGTATTCTTTCCGAGTTTGGTTTTGGTGGCACTACTTCGACTGTCCTATTTTGTGACAATCAAAGTGCTATCAAGATCTCCACAGATCCAGTTCAGCGGCAGAGGACCAAACACATTGAGATTCATATGCATTACATTCGACAGTTGGTGCACGACCGCACCATCATTCTGCAATATTGCCCTACTGATGAGCAAATTGCAGACATCTTCACCAAGAGCTTCACTGAGAAGAAGTTCTCTTACCTCCGTTCACTGTTGGGGGTGAGTTCCATCATGGTGGAGACAGATTGATTCATTATTATGCTTTAGCTTGAGGGGGGGCTTTCTTCCCACTGGGTTTTCCCTCTTTCCTCACTTAGTTTATTTTCAGCATTTTTTGGATTATTGTATTGGGGTGACCTTTGGTCTTAGTTACCAGGGCCCCACATTATTTTAGTTGGCACATCATAGTCTAGCTTGAGGGGGGGTGTTCGGATATCCATCATCTATTTCGGGATACATATCTATTTCAGGATCATCTATTTCAGGATACATATCTACTTCAGGATCTTGCATGATCTATTTCAGGATATGCAGCCCAGTCACCAGTTTGATGCCTCCAGCACCTTATCCACCTTCTTCTAGCACCCGGGAGCCACTTACCACAGATTTTTAGCCCTCCTAAGCTGAAAGGCGCCCTCTTCTCACCTACTGACAGAGAAGGGCGCACTTGTTCACCTACCACTGCAGATTCACTCCAGTTACATTCAGTTAGCTCCGATTCTGATTGATTTCACTCCTGACTGACTGTTTCACCTCCGATTGACCTCCAGTTCGATTAGGTGACTTGTTCTGACTCCAGTTAGCCTCCCATGCGCCCCCACTGAGCCTCCAGATCCTATATCAGTGCTACACACTTCAGTTACATTTATTATGATCAGTTAGACTCAGCTTGACACCTGGATGACTGGTTGTTGTGATTGATGAGCAACACCGATGATTGATGAGGACTCCTAGATAGAGTCAAGCTACTCCATTCAGTGATTCGAATGACCTCCTTAGGCAATTCGAATTGCTCTGTTCATTGTGACAGTTTGTATTGTAATTCATTCACCCTTTCTGGGATAGATAGCACTGCTGCATGTTTTGCACAGTTTTGCACCATATTTTCTATGTTCATCTGTTGTGATTGATTTACTTGTTCATTAGATCTGCTGTGACTAATTTTACAAAATGAAAGATGTGGTTATTAGATTGTCAGCAAATCCTAGAGTGTGTCAATTTGTTGATATAATGGTAGTTGATATTCCTGAGGCTAATGGTTTGATATTGAGCAGGGTCTGGTCTACGAAACTGAATGGTTATTTCACAATGGATTGGTCTCACTTGTGGTTGCCATACCAAAATAGACGAAATCAGATTAAAATACTGAGAGAACCTCACATGAAACAAACCGTAACTTAGTTAGAGGAAAAGAATGAAGCTGTAGCTTTCTCATCTTCAGTGTTGGGAAATTATTTCTTAGAAATTGAACCAGGTAATTATCAATTGGAAAACATTAGCCATGAATCAGATGAACAGTCTGATCTCCTTCAATTTTCTCAGATTGATGATATTGATTGTAACATAGTAGGATTAGTCACTGACTTAGGTAATAGTGATACTAACTTAGTGAAAACAGAAAATGTTTTTCGGGTTCTATACTCTGACGGTTCTAAAACCCAAAAAGGATCCGGAGCTGGTTGTGTTCTAATTGATCCTGAAACCAACAAACAATTTTTATCTTGTAGACTAGAGTTCGAATGTACTAATAACACTGCTCAATATGAAGCTTTGGTCCATGGACTAAAGAAGGCTATTGGTTTAAATGTCAAATACTTGAAAGTCTTTGGTGACTCAGAAATAGTTGTCAGACAGGTGAGGGATACAATTCATTGTCTTTCACCACATTTAAAGGGTTACCAGTCTAAGGTATGGGATTTAATTTCACACTTTGATGCTTTTAATATACATTCTATTCCTAGATTACAGAACGCTGCAGCTGATTTGTTAGCTACTTCCGCTTCCAGATTAGTGCCTACTAATAACAAATGCTCTATTGAATTGATTTTCAGGCCATCCATCCCGGACGACGTTACAAAGTTTAGAGTGTTTGATGATGACGATCAGATCATTAGTTTCCTCACAACTGAACATGCTTTCCAGGAAGCCATAATAGACGAAGAGAAGCATGATTCAGATCTACAAAGCAAAGATGCCGTCAAAGGAAACTTCATGCCCAAGGGAGTGAGATCTCTTGAAAGTTTGTTCAATTTGCAGAACAAGTTCAAGAGGCCAACAAATGTTAAAACTCATAGCTCCTTTATGCAGCATGAATTGGTAAATCTGGGTACAGAAGCTGAACCAAAGTATGTCAATCTTGGTAAATGTTGCTCGCTAGGTGAGAGAGATAAGTTCATCAAAATTTTTTCAGTAGTATAAAGATGTATTTACATGGACTTCGAAATATATGAAAACATATGATACTCGCATTATTCAGTACATAATACCAATGAAGGCAGGCGTTAAGCCATTTCAGCATCAATTAAGAAGAATGCATCCGACTCTTGAGCCTTTAATACAAAAGGACTTGAAGAAATTATTGGATGCAAAGATCATTTTTAAAGTCCGGCACTCTGAATGGGTCGCTAATCTAGTTCCCGTGCGGAAGAAGTCAAGAGAGATAAGATTATGTGTGGATTTTCAGAAATTGAACAAAGCTTCTGATAAAGACAACTACCCCGTGCCTCCAATGGAACAAATTCTACAAATGGTGTCAGGATCAGAACTTTTTTCTCTACTAGACGGTTTCTTTGGTTATAATCAAGTACTAGTAGAAGAAGAAGACCGTCTCAAAACCACGTTCTGTACCAAGTGGGGAACATTTGCATACCGAAGGATGCCATTCAGTTTGATAAATGCAAGAGCTACTTTTGAACGAGCTATGGACATTGCTTTTCGAGGATTAGGCGATCATTGTGTTGTAGTTTATCTATATGATGTGACAATTTTCTCAAAGAAAAGAGAAGACCATGTTTTCCACTTGAAGCATATCTTTGATCGCTGCAGAAAATATGGTATTTCGTTAAATCCCAAGAAAAGTGTTTTCATTGTTCTTGAGGGAAAACTCTTGGTTCATATCATTTCAAAGAAGGGAATCTCAATAGATCAAGAGAGAGTGCAAGCTATCAATAAGATTCCCATGCCCCACAAAAAAAAATCTATGCAATTGTTTATGGGCACCATTAATTTTGTTCGATGGTTTGTTCCTGACTTCGTTCAGAGTGTTAAACCTTTGCAGCAAATGATAAAGTAGAGTGTACAGTTCAAGTGGACTAACTTGGAAAAAGTGGCATTCAAAGAAATCAAAGCTTCCACAGCTAATGCACCTTCTTTAAGAAATCCATACTTCAATAAGGATTTCATTATGTACATCTTTTCTTCAGATGACTCTCTCGCAGCTGTGCTTACGCAAAAGGTAGAATCAGGAGACGAATACCCAATTTCCTTTATGAGCACTAGTCTTAAGGGCGCTAAAATGAATTAACCTGTTGTAGACAAGCAAGCATACACCGTATTCAAAGCGGTAAAGCAGTTCAGGATGTATATTCTAAAAGACAAAACTAAAGTCATAGTTCCTCACCCCGCCGCCAGATCTCTTTTCATTCAGAAAGAATCGGGAGAAAGAAGAGGTAACTGGGTCACTACTCTTCAGGAGTATGATTTGGAATTTAAACCTGCCACCATCATTAAGGGTCAAGGGTTATGTAAAATTACTCACTGAGCATCCCGTTGATGAAGATTTGAATTGGAAAAATGAAGCAAAACTAAATATGATCGAGGTATGCCCCATTTTCACAACTCCTGAATCTTGGTATAGGGACCTAGTGCATTATTTGCAGCAAGGATATTTGCCGGAACACTAGAGTTCTAAGCAAAGAAGGGCATTCCGTTTGAAATCAACAGCCTATTAAATCATTGATGGAATTCTCTTCAGAAGGAATTATGATGGCATTTTCCTTAGATGTCTAGAGAAAGAAGATGCAAATAAAGTAGTCAAGGAATTATGCGATGGCCCTGGTGGGGGACACTACTCTAGAGATACAACATCTCACAAAATACTCAGAGCTGGATATTATTGGCCTACCTTATTCAGAGATGCTCACGCCTATGCTAGGAATTGTGATGTGTGCCAAAAGAGTGTTGGAAAATTGCTGAAAGTAGCAGGACCTCTACAGGCAATCATTATCTCTGAACCATTCGAGCAATGGGGCATAGATGTTATTGGAGAAATAAACCTGAATTCTTCACTGCAGCATCGGTACATCTTAACAACCATTGACTATTTTACGAGGTGGACAAAAGTCACTCGCTGCACAAGATTAATGAGGATGCAGTTTTCAGGTTCTTAAAAGAGAACATCATAACCATTTTTGGGGTTCCAATTTCCCTAGTATTTGATAATGCAACTTATTTCTCGTCTATAAATATTAAAGAATTTATTTATGAGAAATTTATTAAATTACATTATTCATCCAATTATTATCCCCCCAAAAATGGATTAGCCGAGTCTACCAATAAGAATCTCATTCAAATTCTTAAGAAAACTGTGATTGAAAATCAGAGAAGTTGGCATACAGCCCTCCCAAATGTTTTATGGGAAGATAGAGTCACCCCAAACAATGCCTTAGGAGTTTCCCCGTTCACCCTAGTCTATGGTAAGGAAGCCATTCTCCCTCCGAATATTTTACTCCCATCCTTGCAAGTGGCCCAAGCCTCTCGGGGTTCCAGCAGTCAAGTCCTACAATCAAGAATTGATACCCCACTGAAGCTTGAAGAATCTCAGCTTAAAGCCAAAGACCGGTTCCACCAACACCAAGAGATAGTCAAAAGGTGGGTTGATAAATGGAAATCTGGCAAGAGAAGTTTCGAAGTAGGTGACTTAGTTTTGAAGTGGGACCATCCACATGATGGTAAGGGAATGCACACAAATTTTTAACACTTGTGGGTTGGCCCTTACCAAATTTCTGAAAGGCTTGGCCCATCAACGTATAAACTGAAAGACTTACAAGGAGAGGAAGTGACTCTCCCTCTAAACGGCCTCGCTTTAAAGCAGTACTTCGCATAGTTCTATGAGGAATTTTGTACATAAATAAACACTCTTGTTTCTTTTCTTGTTTTCTGTTGTTTTTAAGTTAGCTTGGTTTGATTTTACCATGCTCTCTGTTCAAGTTTTCTTTATTCTTTCTTTAATAAAGACTAGCCCAACTTTTGGCTTAGAGGTAGGATAGGGCTCCGAGCAAAACTCAAAATCTGGTAAGGCAGAACCCACTTATAAAGAAATGTTGTGACTTTGATTTCACTGTTGGTTTCCAGGAATGAAGAGATCCATTTTTGTTTGGTCAAAATAAACCTGGTTAAATAACTAAGATTTGGCATTTCCTTCTTACTATTTTGGGGCCCCATTCACTATAACATTAATGCCTGTCTTAGGAAGTTCACTATGATAGACCCATGGAGAGGAAGTATGTCTCACAGATGTATGGTATTTAAAATGATCCCATGCTACAAATAAAAGCTAAAAGAGCTTATATCAAAGAGTTTGATTTCCAGAAATTCTCGCCTCAATTAAAGCAAGGTTGAGAAAAGCCAAATGCATTCAACTAAGGAAGTTGTTGAAATAAATAATCCCATCAAGGTTCTTCTCTGTTCGTGAAGCATGATAATCAAATAAATCTCTCGCTCACACAAAAGGACATTATGGATTGAAGAACCTAAATCAAATATTGATAGTTGAATAAACTTATTTCTAAAAGGTTCAAACGGAAAAAGGTCGTCAATTAAGAAACATCCAAAAAGGATGCAAATAGCATGGGAATGAGGAACAAACGAATATGTCTGTGAGATATTGTTACGATCCTATGGAGTCCTATATTAGTTGGAATTTGAAAGATAGTTTTTTAAAAATGAACTCCACACTTTGGCCCTGATAGAGTTGTGAAGAAGTCTGATTCAAAGTTGCCTTTTCCCAAATGACCATTATGATAAGAGTGATCACTGCATTCCCAGAAGCTGAATTATGAAGGCATTTTGTTGAGCATGTAGCCAACAATTTGTGAGTTTTTTGACAATGAGGAGAGTTTGTTTCAGAGATCTTTTTTCACCAGCAAGTCGCCAATTGTTGTTGCTGCAACATCCCCCCAAATATTTTGTAAATATTGGGCCCCCCTCCTTTATTTTTTGAGAATAGTTTTGCTTAGAAGTCAAGTCCTATCCTAAAGGCCTTTTTTATACTTAGTTTTTCTAAAGAGAGCAAGTCCTTAAGTTTGTTTTTGTTTTTTCCTTTTAAGTAAAACTCAGCTTTCATAGCCGAAACGGCGGCACAACTCACCGAGATGAGCTGCAATGATTGGCCCTTTTTGTTAAGTTTTTAACTTTCCCCATTTCGGCGCAACTCATTGAGTCCACGGGGGCTTCACTCAATAAACTGCTATCATAGCACGTTCGTTCATGGCATATGAAACAATACCCCTAATTTCACTAAATATTGGAAAATACCTTCCAAAATCATTTTTTTTTACCCCCTCCCAATATGCCTTCCCAATTTAAAAAAACCCCTATTTTCACTAGATATTGTATGTATCAATTTTTTCATTAACATTTTTTATACCCCTTTATATTTCTACCTAGTATATTGATATGATACCCCTCTTATGACCCCACATGCATTCTACAATGCACCTTGCTTCGTTCGATGTATATTGTGGATGCACATTACTTCACCCACAATTCAATTACTCAACCACATATCATTATGATTTGCAACATCTAATGGTCTAATGAAGAGATAGGAGATCACTTCTTGTATGTCACTAGAGCCAATGCACATAGTACAACATTTATATTGCGTGTTGTAGTTCCCCAATCGCTGACTAAGCCTATTGTGGGCTAGGTATCCAAGCCCCCGGGGCCTGTAACAAGCTCTAGGAGGTTGACTAAACCTCCCAAGGCCTCAAATAGGGATGAGTGGTTGTGTATTTAAGCCCCTAAGGCCTATCGAGGGACGATAACAGGCCCTAGAGGATTAGAGCCTCCCAAGGATATTGGTAACAACTGGCTGAGTGTTATTGGTAACAACTGGTTGTCAATGACCACTATCTCTCGACTTTGATCGACTGGAAACCCACTTCACCATGAAACCCCTGGCCTCAAGCATGCCTCAAGACGCGATTTCCTTGCATAAGCACGAGCTTTTCCTCAACTCGATTTCTCATCCGGTCGTGATCCCGCCATCTCCATTTGGAGGATATTTGTCAGCTCGCTCACATAAAAAAGACCCCAAAGTATTTTTGTATTGTTACATTAAATAATAAAACCCTTTGCCCCTTAATATATAAGCAATATAATTTTTAGGTTTTCATGAATATTTAATACCGCAATATGAATGAACGTGGTATTATATTTCCTTCTAGTGAAGCCCCCGTGATTGAGTCTCACCGCAACAGGCGGACATTTTTGCTAAGTAGTCTTGTTTTGGAAAAACTCGCCTAGTTCCGCCGAAATGGTTGCACAAACTCGCCCAAACCTTCTGAAACGTGACCCTTTTTGCCTTGTCTTTCTAAGTTCTATGTTTCGACGAATCTCGCTGAGTTGTGCCGACATAGTCGGCGGCCCTTTGTTGTTTTCATCAAATCTTCTTTTGCACCCAAAATTGAAGTTTTGGCCCGAAACGGTCGGTGTTTTGTTTAAATTTCAAGTGCCTCGGCATGTTTCGGTGGAACTCAACAAGTTCTCCAAAAACCATCACCTGCAGACCACGAGAGCTTCCGTTGGATTTAGAGGAATAGAGGCGATCGAAAAAACTCGAAGAGAAGAGCCGAAACGAAGCAGTGAGCTACCAAGAGTAATCATACACCAAACTCGTCAAAACCCGTCGACCCGTTGCATGAGGACTCAGCCAATCCCGCCGACACTGTCGCTCTAGCTTGCCGAGTCCTTCCATTTTTTGTGGTTATGAGTTAATGCCGCGCGATGCTGAAAATATATCAGTCCCCTCACCATAACGACATTTTTAATGGCCCACTTACCCTGTTAAAAGCCCACACGTGCCATATTTATATATATAGAAAGTGGGCTTTTGGGGTTGTTTATTGTTGTTTTTTATTCATTTTTGAAACTCTGTTCGAGACCCGCCCCAGCTATCTGACGATAGCCAGGTCTACAGCTCTGTCTACCGCATCAAGCCCAATCATCTGTTGCTAGGTAAGTTAACCCACCAAGCTCTTGCTTTCATGTTTTAGTGGTTAAATATTTTCGCTATCCGTTTTGAAGCTTGTTCGACAGTCCTTTGCTGCGGCCACCTTTATCTATGGTGGAGTTCTTCTTTGCACCCGATGAATCTGCCCCGCTATCATAAAAAGCCTTTCATAAAAATCCTATCATAAAAAGCCTTTCAACATGTATTTTTGTCGACCTCACCGAACCAATGCGGTGGGGTGTTATCTCGGTCGCAGTTCCTCGAAGCCTGTTGTCCTACTTGCATCTTCCCCGGCCCTGTGTTTTTTAATGGAACAACCACAACATTTTTGACGTCGTGGTCTTACTCTCTCAAGCCGACCTAAAAAGGAAAACTAGACCTGTCCCTGTTTATTTGTTTTAATTAACGTTGGCTTAGCATGTACTTTATTAGATTACTACTTGAAGTTTGTTTAAAAAGTAATATCATTGCTCTCCTGCCTAGGCTATGTTTGTTGTTTGATAAATCTTGGTTCAAAGCTTAGATGTTGTTTCCTAGTTCGATTAGTTTTTCTACTCATGCATGGTCGCCGTCAGGTTTAAAGCACAATGCTGAAAGGTGGCAAGAGGAAGTAAAAAATGGCCGAACCCGAATCAGGTGGCGAAGCGGTTCTAGAAGTAAGAGTCAAAACATTATACGAAGATACCAAGTAAATTATGGGAATTGCTCCTGAATTCAAGTGGGGAGAGTTGCATCACATGATAAGGGATCAAGATATTCCCGGATCAATCCTGGAGGAAATGTACCTGTACCAAAAAATTAGAAGCTCTGGCATCACTAAAGCAGCTAAGCGCCCATAACTCTTTCACTGCTCAGAAGTTATCGCACGGATCCTAATACACACAAATGCTGAATTGAGAGTCTTATCCGACAGTAATGGAGAGGCCTTTGCCTCATTCCACCCAGCCCATATTTTGGAAACCTACAAGTTTCCCCATCTTCAACAGTTGGTGAACGACGCTTGGCTCGAAAGTATCAACATGGATTACTTCGAAATGGCCAAGAAATTGTTAATTCAAGGCAAGTAGCTGAGGCTGAAGGAGAGTGATGAATATGAAGTTCAAGCGCTAAGACCTCCTTTCAGAATCATTGCCCTCATGCTAAGCAGAATTTTTGGTAGAGTTGATCGAATTGTTTATAAGCAGCATTGGATTCCTTTAATCAACTATGTAGCTTTCAAAGGCACGGTTTTCAATTGGGCAGACATCCTCTCGGACAATATATTGTCAACCATAGTTGTTGCTAAGGAAGGGTTGGCCTGAAGGAAATCAGAGTTCTACATGTCATCATACCTTGTAGATTGTATTTTTTCAAGGCATCCATTCCCAAGGTTAGGATGCATTTGGAACAAGGATGACACCCCATTTTATATTGCTTATAAGATCCTGTGGGCCCAGAACTACAAGAAACATTACAAGGCCATATGTGAAGAATTCAGCATGCCTCTGCATGAACTGATGTTCAATAAAGAACCCAGTTTCCTATCGGAGAATGCCATGGAATTCATGGAAAAATATGGTGATTTTTATCTATCAGAGGAAGGCACCTGCATAAGAATGTATGGAGGTTTTAAACCACCACCTCTCCTACCTAAGTATGCTATTGATTTTGTGGTCCATAAGGAAGCAGTAAGACAGGTTTTTATAGATGGAGTTGGCAGTTTCTTGAAAAAATTGAAGAAGGCATCTTTCCCAGCATTGCCCTTCTATGTCGGAGCTTACAAGTTCTCAAAGGTCAAAACAGCTGAAGACTTTGTTCAGGAATTAAGAGAGTTTCACTTTGGAGAGAGGATTTTCGAGAAGAATGATAGGCTTAACAAGGTGGCAGACCACTGCAGGAAGGTTAATGCGCACTATTTTGATGAGGATGAAGAAGTTTTCAGAAGGGTCAGTAATATGGCCGAACTCAAAAGGCGCCTTCGCCACAAAAGCGGAGCTGACTCTAGTTCCACTGTAGCCCAAGCTGTTAAAGAAGCAGCATTGCGAAGGGAAAGAGAGGAAGCTGAAGCCTTGATGAAAGAAGAGCAAAGGTTGAAGGAAGAGGCTGAAAATATGCAAAGGGAAGCAGCAAAAAGAGCGGGGAAGGAACATGAGAACAAGCTTCAATATGAAGAATTAGAGAAGATCATAAAAGAAGAAGTCACCGAGCTGCAAGTGGAAAGAGAAGTAGTTGAAAAGCAGCTGAAGGCCGAAGAAGAAGAGAGACAACTGAAGTTCGAAGAAGATTATAAATCCAAAAAAGATGCACAAGTAGAGAGCCAAAACATGCAGGACATGGACATAGACTCGTCCCAAGTAACTCATACCCCTACCACAGAGGATGACTTCCCCATAGGAGAGCTTTTGCTCATCCCTTTTACCCCATCAAAGAGTCACACCGTGACCTAATGGGACAAATTTGTGTTTGATAAGAAAAGCAAATCCATCGTTCGGAAGACAGAGACGAGGATGAAGAAAACTTTTCAACCGGACATCGTCACCAAACGAGAAACCACTATCATGCAAGGCACACAGAGTGTGCCCGAGTTTATGGCATCCGCCACTATAGCTGCTGCCAAGGCAAGCGAAGACAATGTGCAAAAGCTGGTAAGTGATGTGGAATCAGGCAAGAAGAGGGCGTGTAGGTTGCAGCTTACTCTAGTAAAGGATCAGGCATATAGAGAATTAATTGTAAAGAAATATGGTGCCCTCATAGCAGAATAAAGAGAATTTTCAAGTAAGTATCAGTGCCTAGAGGAAGAAAAGGAAACCATGGCAGTGCAGATGATGATAGTGGAAGGAGAGAAGAATGATCTTGAGGCCAAGACCATTCAGTTGGAAGAGGAGAAAGAGCTAATGACAGAACAACTAGAGATAACAAATAGCAAAGCAATGGATTTGAGCCCCTTTCATGAACAGTCCTGTGACATACTAAAGAAGATAAATGAGTTACAGGAACTCATTATTGAAGAAATTTTCAAAGTAAAGGCGATGGTAGCTAGGATGAAAGAAATTAATTCCGAAGCCATTAGGCTCAGGAAGAAATATGCGTGTGTGAAGGAAGACATTGGAAAGCATATTGAATGGAGAGAGGGGAAGTCAGCATTCCCCAAGCACCTTCCTCTCAAATCCATGGCCAAATTTAAAGAAGATATAGGTTTCATGGAGTTCTGCAAGAGTTGTGGTGTAAAATTGAGCTTTGTAATCTAAGCCACCATCGGGAAATGGAGCAGTTTATATCTTAAAATCCAGACAGCTCATGAAAGATGTCAAATGATGGTGCCCCAAACTTTAGAAGAGTTTCCATACAAATATCAACGCTTGTCTGAGTTAAAAAATGAGCTAAGCATGGAGATGGAGTACGTGAGGAAGATAGATGTGTTAACAGCGGATGACCTTCACCAATGCATCATGCAACCCTCCATTCATGCTCACCTTCTTGAAGTGGTCCTCTAGACTGCAAAAGCAGAGGCGTAAAACATTGAAGCAGAGTTAGCCAAGCATGTGATTTCCTTGAAGTTCATGCTCCCTGCCCCCGCCAACACCGTTGTAAGAGAAACAGGTATTTGGGTCAACTATATAGCAGAAGTAGATAAAACAACTGAGGTGGAAGTGCCAGCAGTATCAGAAGCTCCAGCCGGGACTTGATCTGGCACTACGTGACTATCTAAATTCGATATGGAAACATTTTTACCTCTTTATTTTTAGTCATGTATTTAAAGACAACTGGACGTTTCGTTTCTATTGTAAAAGGGGAAAATATTTGGAAATTATTCTATTTTTGTATTAAGGCACTAAAAGACAAATTAAAAGATCCCCGAGGATTAGGGTACATGTAGCAGCTCTTGGAGCATTTTGTAAAGCTATATATAGATGAATAGACAAAGGTAGAAGGACTTTTGGCAGGTGAAAGGACAACTTTTGTCTTGTACGTGAATTACTTTGCTGCATATTATAAAAGAAACTCCATTTTGCATGGGAATAGGACTGCGTTTTTGCCTGAAGATGTGTTGAATGTTTGCTAGATTATTTCTGCATCATTTATACATTACTGTGAGATCATTCCTTATTGTTATGAATTGTTTCTTTGTAATGAACTCATACTTTTCTGTGCAAAGATGTATATCTTAAATGAGTAATTGAATGTTTTAATTCAATCAAAGCTATCTTTGATATCCTTTATCTTCTATTGGAAATGCATCTTTATGATTAAATAGCTATCTACGAGAGCTTTGGATGTTTCTTTCGATTTATTACTCATACTTTCAGTTTGCTCCTTGCAAGGATAGATTAAATTTGCTTAAACAGTTTTAGATCAGATTTGATTAATTACATACATTTAGTTTAGAGCACTTGCATATCATCTTTAAAAAATAAAATACATAAACGGTGGATTGGGTCGCAACTAGTGCAAAGAAAAAAAATCTTTAAATCTTACACGGTAGCCGGACCGTTAACCGGACGGATTCCCCATACCAAACGGTGAGAGATCTAATTGGGCTTGCTTACTGGGGAGAATCCCTTGCTGATTGATGCTACGATTTTCGAGGCATCGACAAGTTTGCACCCTCTTGTTCTTTTTTCCCATTTCAAGTTATTTTTGTTTTATTTGACTAACAAATCCTTGCATGATCTACTTTGGGGTTATCACATTTTCTTTCTGTTTCTAAATACTAGGCCTAGTCAACAACCTCAAGGGATTCCATCTATTGTGGGAGGAGATGCACACCTTTGTGCATAATTTCCCAGAACAATTGAGTTGGAAGGAGGATTATATTAGCTACTGCAGTTAGTTTTTAGTTATCAACATCTAGGTCTAACAACAACTCCATATTTAGGTTTTAAGACTTTTGGAACATGTGTTTTATTTTTACTCCTGCTTTCGTTCTTCCTTACTACTAGTGACTAACCATCTTCACCCACATTTGTTTCCTAAGAATATTTTTGAGTAAAGGGGGTCTTTGTGGGTTGGAACATTGTATGTTGGGCCTAAGACATGAGAAGAAAACCATGAATATGGTGATCCATGATTTGACACTAAAGGAAGTGTTAGGAAGATTGATATATTAGACCAGATGTCATAGAACCATATCCCTTACCTACATGAGCAAAAATTTCTTAAAGTGCTTTGAAATGTTACCTTTAATGCCAACTTGGTGTAAGGGTCTAGGATTCAAGAATCGTTTACATTCATGAGAAATAAAATTCCCTAAAGGGCATATATATGGTCTTTGAATAACCAAAATTTTATCGAGACATGTTGAATTCAACCTACACGAGTAAAGAAAAATAACAACTTTATCACTAAAAAATCATGACACCAACATAAAAAAATAACCTAGGTATTCTTGTACATCTAGGGGCCTCGATATTATATTTCCATGTGCTCAAGATGAATCATCAAATTGAAATAAAAATGAACATTTTTCTAGCGTGTGAATACATGTGTAGTTTCAACCACGTGACTCCCACGCCTTCGTCATCCATCATGAAATAACTTCCTTGAGAAGTACCCTCTAAACAAAATTTTGGGAAATCTTGTTCACCATTACTACTCTTTAAACCAATCATACCAAATTCACGAACTATGCCAAATTCAATGTGAAGAGAAAAAGCAATAACTCAACAACAAACCCAAAAGACCATATAAATCCTCCATGTTATAGTTTCAACTAAAAGTGAAGTTATCCTTAATTTTAAATAATTATAATTCCCCTTTTAACTTTAAATAAAAAATAAAAAATACCAATTTATGTAATCTTAACATATTAGTCATTATTATTTTCTTAATATCATTAAAATATTATTAAACAAAAATCCTAACTTATTCTTTTAAATTATAATAATATATAAAATAAGTTTTTTATTCTTAATATTTTGTCTCACTAAATATCAACATAGATCCATTTAAAACCGGTATAAATCAAATACTTAGAGGAATCCAATTTCTTTAAATGTAAATTTTTTTTTACCTTAATTTTTTACATCAACAATGATCTATCTTAAATGGTGATTTACCAAGCATTGGGATCAAATCCCTCAAAGTGAAAACCCCTCCTTTTTAGAGCAAGCATTTTAATTTATCTAATTTGTATTGTTTTATATATGTCATTGTTACATATCCCTTACCCAGTTATAGAATGGGTTTCTTCCAGGCAAAAAATTTACACCTTAAAGAATTTGATCTTTAGATATTTGATATATCTTTGTTTAAGATAAATCTATATTGATTTTGATTTTTTTAATTATTTTTTATTTTGATAATGTAATTTATAAATTTATTTCTAAAACATAATTTATATATCTCATAATATTTATCTTTGTAAATTTAAATTTTAAATTTTATTTTTATTTAATTTTGGAACTCCCGCCAATATATTTGCAAATCTTTTTTTCCTTAAGTGTTTTTAAAAGATAGCTAAAACTCTATTATTAAATTAAATAAGATATTTAACTTTTTTAAAGAAAGATTATATGAATTTTTTTTTATCTATTCCTTTAACTCCAACCATAAATTCTATTATTAAATTAAATAAGATATTTAACTTAAAAAAAAAGAAGATTATATGAATTTTTTTTTATCTATTCCTTTAACTCCAACCAATAGATTGACAAATTCGTTTTACAATGGTGACTTTAAATGATCCTCATTTTAAAAATTTAATATTAAATTAAAAGAGATGTATAATTTTTTTGCCAAAGTGATTTTATAGTCTTCTTAGTGTCTTCTCATTTGAAAAATTTATTCAAATGAATTTAATATTTAGTAAATTTAAAGAAACGATCTTCATTGTTATCTAGTCCTTAGTTAGTTGAATGATTTAATTGAAAGTCAATTTTCATTTCAAAATTTTAATATTAAATTAATAAGATGTAATTTATTTATGTAGCAAAAATGTCTTTGTAGTTTTCTTAGAGTTTTGTTATGTGAAAACTTTATTAAATTGAATTAATATTTAATATTTTTAAAGAATAGATCTTTGTTGTTATTTAGTTATTTAGTCTTTAGTTTAGTTAGTTGAATGTTTTTTTTTAATGTCAACTTTTTGAAAGGAAATTATAATGCTTTTTCAAAATCATGATTTGAACTTACAAACTACCATATCTACCACTTAATTATTCCATGAATCTTGGTAGGTATCACATGTTCATGACCTATTTTCTCATTAAGAAGACTTGTAGGTATCACATGTTCCTAAACTATTTTACCATGAAGAAGACTTGGAAGTTGTTGACGACAACGAAAGAAAATTTTAACTTTACAACATAAACTTATCAAGTAATTGTTGGTTGATTGTACGTTTCTCCAGAGACACATTAAACAATTCCATGATCTTAGTGCAATTCCATAATGATACATATACTTCTTCTTTCAGAAAAATAATGGAAATAACCATGGAATTTTGCAACAAACTATCTAAAATAACAAGAAGTTGTATGATGCTGATAATCTCATTAGAGACATGAGTTTATCTTAAAACTATGAATGTTGAAGAAATAATATAGCACATCTGATTGGATTGACAATTACAATATAGAGCTACTAGGTTCATAGTACTCTTTGTTTAAATTAAATCCTTTCCCATGCTTGCTATTCATCGACGCTCCAAATCTTTGAATCCACAGAAATACCGAGCATCCATTCATCATCAATCTCAATTTTTGGAGATATATTACTATTGAGAACTAATTTTGGACAGTAGGAACATGTTTCTAGATCCTTCACACTTGGATAGACCTCATTGGATTTCTCCAATGAATTCAATGCAATGGCACTAGGATTTGTTGTGGAAATCCAGAGGCTTCTGGTGCACTACCGAAAGCAACTGCTCAACCTATTCGCTCAAATGGCTCTGATACCATGTGAAATTCTATGTCACAGCAGATCTAATAGCCGAGAATACCTCACCAAGAAAGAATGAGCAGAAAAGTTGAATAAGAGTGAAAACTGCAGTTAAAAAGAGCAGAAGAATAACTATGCAGCTGTTAACACCCAAAAAGTGCTCACTAGCTCATTCCCTTATTCACATGACCCATTTGTCCACTTTTCCACCATTTGAGCCTCTAAAGCCATCAAAAGGTCACCAAAAATACCATAATACACCTTTTCCCCTTCAAAATATACATTTTTTCCTCAAAAAACACAAAAAACCCTAAAAAAGGGTCCAGAATTCCCCAAAAATATTAAAAGGGAATAAAAATATTAAAAATATTCAAAAAAGAAAAAAGAGGGAAAAAGAGACCTAAACCATGTTGGCCAATACCACTAGTTTCCTTAAAACCATACTGGTATTCCCCATCACCAAAAACTATAAAAAGGTGATAGGGGCTCCTCACTTTCCATCCACTTTTCATCCTATCCTTATGCTGCCAAATTCCCATTGAGAGCCATTGCCTCCCATTTTGAGTTTGAAGACCCCCATTTCAGCATCTTGGAGAAGAGACCATTGGAGCTTGGAGCACCTCAACCTTGGAGCTGCTCAACAACAAACATCCTCACCTTTGAGGTAATACAAAAAATCTATTATTTTTTACTCTTGTTCTTCCATAGATCTCTTGTTATTGATTTAGTTCTTGTTTATTTACGCATGCTTATGTTAATGTTAGATTTAGTTTATTATTATTTGCTTTTCATTGAAACTGCAATTACTTTGTTAATAGGTGCATCCTTACACATGCTTGGTTAAAAAACCAATCAGACCCGGATTATACTCGGAATCACCTATGACTTCCACAATCAGACTCGAAGAATGCACCTACATCGTTCATCTCCACAATCAGACCCGGATTATACTCGGAATCCCCTATGACTTCCATATTCCAATCCATCCCACCCCCTTTGAAGATAACTGAGATATCTGATTTGTGCATCCTCTCTCATAACACGCAGGTACCAAACAAACAACCCCCTTTACTCCTGCAACCACCCTCAGTCCCAACTCATGTAGGAACCACACCAATTCATACTATCCCATTTTTATTTCCCCCTTCAAGTGCCATCATCACACTAGTCATGGCTACACTTAATCTCCCAGGATTAACATTAGGACTACCTGTGTGGTACCTACCTGCCCCAACCCCTCCCCCTACACTAAACGTCATTTTACAACTGGTGCAACCCGTCAATACTTCTAACCGTCCACCCCTTGGTGTTGCAAACATCTAGAACCGATCACCTCCAACAGGGGCCACTGCATCAACATCTAGTAATGCTCCCCCTGAAATCCACTACAATGGGGGCATAGGCCCACAAACCTACACCACTGCACCCACAACCCGCACCCCCCACCGATGCTCAAATTAGCTAAGAATCCCCCAACCCACGTGCTCCCTAAGTGCTCCTTGTGCGACGATATTGGCCACGCCACCTATCTATGTCCACAACTACCATCACTTCAAGAACATATGAATATGTTGGATGATGACACCAACGTTCCAGTTGTCAAATTAGAATTTCCACCTCAACCTCGTGATAAAGCATAGCACACAAACCACCCTTGTGCAATATGTGGAACCTATGACCATTATTCACATCACTGCCCCGATATCCTAGATTACAGAGCAGCACTATACGAGATGAATAATGCTGACCTTGAGATATCCCCACCACTTATTAAGGAAATATTCCCCCCAAAATCTTCCCATTCAGAAGAAATCAATACTGTATATATGATTTCAACTACTTATAAACCCGAGCTAGTTAATTTATGGTCCCACTACTTTCGTACTGATGAGGAAATTCTAGAAACACTCACCACACCAGACTACCCTTGGGATGATATGCACCATCACTCATACTTCCTCCTTGAGGTGTCTACGTCCACCGCAGCAAACCAACTATCCGTTGAATCCAAGGACTTCTTTCCAACTAAGGTCGATTGGTTCAAAGACCCAATACTAGCTTCAGAAGCCTTCGAAGAAGGAAACATGGCTAACATTTCGCCCATTACAAAAATTGACATCTCCACCACCCCCGAAAAACTTGAGCTTATCTCTTTGGGTGCATCTTGCATTGAGAAAGAAACCCAAGCTTATAAGAAACTCTTCCAAGAATTTTGAGATGTCTTCTCTTGGTCTTATACCGAGATGCCTGGTCTTGATTCTACCATCGTAGAACATCACATAGACACTTGGCCCAGCATATCACTAGTCCACCAGAAACAACGTCCCATTCACCCATCCAAGCTTCCAGCCGTCAAAGCCGAAATTGAGAAGCTTCGAGCAGTACGTTTCATATACCCTATTGCATACACCACCTGGGTTTCAAACCCAGTACCAGTCAATAAGAAAGTCGGCACCATCCGTGTCTATACTGACTTCCGTGACCTTAACCTAGCTTGTTCCAAAGACAACTTCCCCACACCATTTATTGACCAACTAATCGATGAGTGTGCAGGACATGAGGTACTCTCTTTTATGGACGGTTTCTTCGGATATAACCAAATCAAAATCCGTAAAGAAGATCAATACAAGACCGCTTTTACCACCCCATGGGGCACCTTCGCTTATTGCGTCATACCTTTCGGTCTCAAGAATGCGGAAGCCACTTTCCAACGAGCCATGACTTATTGTTTTCATGATCTGCATAAAATCATTAAAGTTTATATAGACGACCTCATAGCCCGATCTAAGAAACGATCTGACCATTTAGAAGATCTTCAACAAGTTTTCCTGCGTTGCCGCAAATACAAAATCCGCTTGAACCTGCTTAAATGTGTATTTTGCGTTACAGTAGGCCGCCTGCTGGGGTTTGTCATTTCAGAAAAAGGGATCACCGTTGACCCTCTAAAAGTTCAAGCCATAGTGGACCTCCCCTCACCACGTACATTAAGACAGCTGCAAAGCCTCCAGGAGAAATCCAACTTTCTTTGTCGTTTTGTTCCAGACTATGCCACCATAGTACATGGTTTCCTCCATTTTCTACGTCTTCATACCCGCTTTGTGTGGGACGACCAAGCAGAAGGAGCTTTCACGAACCTAAAGAAAGCACTTACAAGCACCCCTTTGATTTCTCCACCAGATTTCACAAAAGAATTTACCCTTTACATTTCGGCGCCAGATCACGCCATCTGTGGAGTTCTCGTCCAAGAAGACTCCGCTCGCCAGGAGCATGCCATTTACTATGTGAGCCAGACCTTGTCAGGCCCACCCCTCCACTACCCACATTCTCCTCAGCCACACCACGGTTGTGGCCAATTCCAATCCGATGGTCTATCTCTTGAATCGTCGCCTTCTACAAGGCCGTGTTGCCAAATGGGTGATAATCTTACAAGAATATGACCTAAGTTTTAAAACCTCGAAGAGAACTAAAGCTTTAGCACTCGCTCAACTCATTATGGACTTACCATCATCATCATCATCACCAATTATCCATACTGATCTAATCGACGAACATTTGTTTATCATCTCGTCGGACGACCCTTGGTATGGAAACATTTTGGTATACCTCCGCACACAGAAGTTTCGACCCAACATCGACCATGACAGACGCTGTCGCATCCATCACCATGCCCCACATTATCTCCTCTTGGGTGATGTCCTCTATCGACATGGCGTCGACACAATCTTACGACGATGCCTTTCCCAAGACGAAGCAGAACAAGTCCTTAATGACTGTCATAGCGGTGCCTGTGGCGGCCATTTCTCCGAAATGGCCACTGCCCAAAAGGTAATCCGCGCAAGTTATTTTTGGCCATCATTACTCACTGATTGTATCATAGCAATCAAACACTGCCAAAACTACCAGCTCTTTTCCCTAAAGGAAAGAACCCCCCCCATCCCCCTTCATCTAGTCGTCACCGCTGGACCATTTTGCAAATGGGCCATTGACTTCATGGATTGCAATCCCACATCAGCCGACAGTCACAAACACATTATTGTGGCTATTGATTACTTTACCAAATGGGCGGAGGCCATACCTACTTACAATTGCAAAGCCGACACTGCAGCCTGTTTTTTCCTCAACCATGTTATTGCTCGTTTCGGAGTACCAAAACAGCTCATCTCAGACCACGGCTCTCACTTCGAAGACTCCGTTTGGAGAGAATTGTCCATACTCCTTAAGTTTGAACACCATTTCTCCTCCGCCTACTACCCCCAAGGGAACGGCCAAGTCGAAGCTGTTAACAAAATTTTGAAGACTATCCTCCAACGCACCGTCGAAAAACATAAATCTAATTGGCATCACATGATTTTTCCCGCATTATGGGCTTATCGCACATCGACCAAGACCGCCACCGGCTTTACCCCATTCCATTTAGTTCATGGCGTGGAATCTGTCCTCCCCATTGAATGCTAGATACGAACATTACAAATTTCTGTAGAACTTCTCCCCGATACATCACTAATTGAAGAACGCTTACTTCTTTTAGAGCAGGCCGACAAGGATTGCCACGTAGCTCTCCAAACAATCGAAGCCGCAAAGAACAGATCTAAACTTCATTACGATAAACATGTTCACCCACGAGAATTTAGTGAAGGCGACCTCGTCCTTGCCTATGATCAAGCTCATGACAAAACGGGAAAAGGAAAGTTTGTGTCCATGTGGCAAGGCCCATATATTATACACACCTGCCTCGGACAGGGGGCATATATTCTGACTGACTCAAAAGGAAACCCCCTATGCAACCCACGTAATGGGTTTTACCTCAAGCGATTTTACCCATAGAAAATCTGATGGACACCACAGTCCACAATTGTATAGTTTTATTTTCTTTTTTACAAAAAATACAAAAACCTAAAAATTTGTTTTTCCTGCATGACCACAGATGGATCCTACTCCACTTTTCTACATTGGCTTCGCAGATGGTGCAAGCCGTTGGTCTCCCAATCTCGCCTCCGCAACTTGGGTAATATATTTCCCTTCACATGAGTTGATCCACATCGATGGAGTGTGCATAGGTGCCTCCACAAACAACCAAGCTGAGTACGATGCCGTGACCGATCTCCCGGCCACTGCTCTCCAAATGAGCATAAGTCACCTTAGCGTTTTCCTGGACTCCCAGCTCCTTGTTTCCCAACTCAACAATATTTACCAGGTATGCGATCCCTGTCTATTCAGAAAATTCCCGTGCACTAAACAAATGATTCGACAGTTTGAGTCCATTTCATTCACACATGTCCCAAGGAATCTCAACAGTATAGCAAACCATATGGCAAACAACATTCTAGATTGGCACACCAATCAAACCATGTAGAAAAAAAACAAAATTTGCATCCACGTGCATAACATGTGCCTCCACGGGCATACAAAAATCAAACATGCCTCCATGGGAAAACATATAGACACAATGTGCATCCACGTGCATACACGACTATATACCAAGATATATATATATATATATATATCATCATAAAATTCATAATGTTAGGAGTGCCCTCATCACCCAAAATATACAAAAAATACACTAGCCGTACAAAATGTGTATAAAAAAAAATCATCCCCATATGCTCATCAGCATTTGGGGGCACATATATGATACCCTAGTCATCATGATCCCAAGGATTCTCTGGCCCCTCCTCCGCTGGCTCCTCCAGATCCTCTTGATCCCGAGCCCTCCTCTCGGTTGACATAATTGCTAATATGAGCAGGATAGACCGCCACTCACGAGGAGCATCGAACAATGCTCAATAATGTGCCGGTCCAAGTCCCTCCAGCCCTCCTCTGGGGATCCCTCTAGAATCAACTCAAAAGTCTCCCATATGCCCTCTAGGGCATCATCTCGAGGACGCACAACCCCTCGAGCATGAGGAGGCGGCACTGCTACAGGTGGAGGAACGACCACCATCGCCCGTCCTCGATGGCCTACATGATCAGGTGGTGACCTCGGACCAACATCTGCACAATCACACAAGTGAACCAAGTCAATATCATATAAATATCTCTAGCTATACTCATAACAAAAATCATCTAAAGACATGATATAGTAGAGAACCAAAAACAAAGAGATACCATCTAAACCCCAGGCCTGCCCCTGAGCTCGAGGCATCTCCGGATCTCCTCGGTAATCCATGCCAGCATATGGATAATCATCAATCAGCAGGGGGATCTGCTCCCATTACTCATACATATCCGTCGAAAATAAATGCCGGATACCACCACCACCATGGGGCATCATCTACCCCCACCGCACCATCCACGACTCACAAACCAACCCATCTCGAACCGGCACACGCGGCCGCAAGGTCGATACTCGCTCAAAGAAAAAACAATAGAGGAAGGAGGCATAGCAAAACTCCCCCCCTTCCCGACTGACCTTGTCTAGATCTCGCTGGACACAGGCCAGAAACATCTGACCCCAAGAAAAGTAGGTCCCTCTCAACACAGAATCTACCATCATCGTTTTCCCCCAGACAAACAATGTGGCGCCAAGGCACCCAACACATGCAGAACACAAGCCCCAACCGCTCGCATCTCCCACTACCATAGATATGTCAGACTCAATGCGTTGTTCTGCGCAATAGCTCCCGGCACATAGAATCTCTCCAAGGGATCCTCAATATCCAACCCAGCCAGGATCCTCGGCTGGAGCTCCCCTACCTCCCCTTAGCGAGGCAACCTAGTAAGAAAATAAATGTAAGAAAGGGTGATCTCTAACCACTCACCCCCCACCACAAATGCAGCCTCTGCTGGAACCCAGAAACCCACCAATTTGTTCAGCAACTCTCTGATTGAACGCATTGGTGGAATCTGAGCGAACTTTAGGAGCCCTCCTGCAGCCAAGGCCTCCCAGACACCCTGGTCGGTCCGAATCTGCTCCGTCAAGTCCTAATCCATCTCTCGCTCCTGCCATGATGCTAGAGGCCTCCTCAACATCCTGCCAAAAAAAAAAAAACACAAAGGAAAATTTTTTAGAAAGATTTTTTTTTTTCAAAAAATTCCATCGTGCCTTTCAGGCCTTTAGTCGTGATGATCATCGTGGCTTTTCCACCAAAAGCCACCATGATCATCGTGGGTATCAGCCGTGCACCCGCGATGAACATCTCGGGTATCGACCCCACAGTCGCGATGAACATCGCGATTGTTAGCTAAACAGCCGCGATGAACATCGCGATTGTTAGCTAAACAGCCGCGATGAACATCGCGGGTTTCGGCCCCAAACCCACGATGAACATTGCGGGTTTCGAGCTGAAACCCGCGATGTTCATCGCGGAAAAGGACGCAAAACCCACGATATTCGATGTTGGAATGCCAAAGTGATAGCTAAAACCTGCGATGTTCATCGCGGAAAAGGATGCGAAACCCGCGATATTCCACGTTGGAATGCCAAAGTGGAATTTCACGGTTTTCGGGAGCCCGTTGCCAACCAGAAAGCAAATAAATTGAAAGGCTAAGGAGAATAGGATTACCTAAAACTCGCGGAACGAAAATCCAATGGTCAAATCTCCCACAAATCAAGAAAGAGCTCTGACCTCACTCAATTGCTCGCATGTAACAATGACACACGTCACTTGGGGCCCACACCCTATTTATAGAGATTTGGCCATTTTTTCCAACAACATTTTCGGTATCATACGACGTCTGTTTTTCAAACCATTGGTACCGTTGGAATCAGCACAGTGAGAACTTCATGATAGCCCACTCCTTTTCCCAATTCCACCAGGTCCATTTTTTGCGCATTTTTCCCATGCCCCTCATCGCCTCGATTTACGTGCCACATCGGCCATCGTCCATTTTTGACGAGTTTTATGTCGCCGGATTCAGTTTTCCGCGCTCGTGATGATGCTTGAGATCATTTCTCTCTCTCACGCCCAAATTTTCCAGGCATTTTTTTTCCCCCCTTGTCGCCTAGGTTTGCATGCCACATCGACCGTCGTCCGTTTTTGACGAGTCTTATATCGCCGGATTTAGTTTTCCGTGCTCGTGATGATGCTTGATACCATTTCTCGCTTTCACCCCCATAATTTTTGGGCATTTTTTCAAAATGACACTCATCGCCTCGGTTTGCGTGCCACATTGGTCGTTGCCCATTTTTCACAATCTTTATGTTGCCGGATTCAGTTTTTCATGCTCGTGATGATGCTTGAGATCATTTCTCGCTCTCACCAATACCTTTTTGTTCGGTATAATTTTATCCCTTTTTCAGGCCGAGCAATTCTTTTAGAAAATAGGCACTTAGGGAGTTTCTGTTAAGCTCTTTTCTGACTCCTAAAACAATGAAAAGATCACCGAGCAACCTTGCTTCTTTTCATGCTCGCTAAAAGTATTTGAAAGGGTGTCTACCTGGTATAAGTTTACCCATTTTCCGGACCTTGTAGACTATTTACGAAAAAGGAATACTCTAGTCACACCGGCTAGAAGAGTTCTCCATTTGCATCATTTTATGCTTTTTCTGGCCTTGGAGACTAACTTACGAAAAAGAACACCAATGGAGTCTACTTACTGCTTTCAGACTCTCAAAAAATGAAAGCAACCATGAGCAATCATCGTCTTGGGCTTGTAAAATCCATAGGACGGTACTCCACCACCACTGTAGAGTCTTCTTATCGTTTTCAGACTCCCTAAAAATGAAAACACTTACGAGCATGAATAGTCCTGGGATCACAAAATCCACAGGACAATACCATTTCAGAGCACACTTTCATCCCTTCTTGGAGCTCATTAAAACTACGAAGAAGGACCCAATGGTGCTTCTCGGCGCCACAACAGATCATGTCTACCATATGGCAGCTCCCCCATTTTGGTCGATTTTGTTCAGAGTATTCTGCAGTATCTCACCCTGAGATTCTCCCAAAATCATCCACCAGCTTGTCCCCCCAGAGTCACTCCAGTCTACAGTACATACCCTTGATCCCTTAAAGCTATGATCCTCACACCTAAAATTCAGTTTCCCATGCTGCCAGGTCAGCCATGTCATCATGCTCTGAACAAAGGAAGTTTGAGTCCACCCACTCTATGACCCCAATTACTCCCCACCCCTACAGTATGTCAGTCCTACCATCAGTACTACCACACTTCAGTTGTACACCTCGCGCTCCTATCAAGGAAACATCATTGACTTGATAGTTGCTGGTCTCCCTCTGTCAACACCAACCAAATCTATTCCAGAGGATGGACCCAGAGGTCCCTGTGCCTTAGACTCATCACCATTAGTGATGAGAGTGCCTATGAATCATTTCGAAAGGAATCCTCAGTGCCTCTCCAAATGATTGTTTCTCACATGCTCAACTTCAACACCTTGATCGCATCATTGAGACTTGTACAGGGTATCGGTCCTTTTTGTTATTTGTTGAAGACCTCGGATATCATCTGACTCTACCACATATGAGAGTCTAATTAAGGATACAACCAGTTACATTTTCCTATGGATATTCAGGTTGTGTTTCCCGACAGTTTTCAGATGTACCCCGCTTTTGTACTCCCTTGATTATACAGTTACATATAACTCCTCAGAGTTGACTCATAGTTATTGAGTCCCTACAAATGTTGGACACCTTCAGTTTTAGCAGTTCATCAACCCTTCTGATACCTTATTCAGAATGGTTGTTTCCCTTTTTCCAGTGTATCAGTTATTCAGATCAGTCATGATATGACCATGAGTATGTCCCAGCATTGTGTATCCTCTGGACCAATATTATGTACCAGCAGATTTTTATGTATTTCTTCAAGCCCCCCTTTGTGGGCCTAATTGTTATGTATATGTCTTGATACGAGTATATGTATGCCCGCTTCGTCCATAGTCAGAGATTATTCCTCATTCATTTTGAGGCCATGTAACATTTTTTGTTTTTTGCAGCTTCCAAGGGGCTGTTGCTCCAGTCTCCAACCGGTCTCTTCTCTTCTCCAAACCCCAGGAAAAAGAAAAAAGAACTATGATGTCTATCAGCCATACAATGATCTCCTACCCTCACACATTAGGGGGCAATCTGTTAACACCCAAAAAGTGCTCACTAGCTCATTCCCTTATTCACATGACCCATTTGTCCACTTTTCTACCATTTGAGCCTCTAAAGCCATCAAAAGGTCACCAAAAAGACCATAATACACCTTTTCCCCCTCAAAATATACATTTTTTCCTCAAAAAACACAAAAAACCCTAAAAAAGGGTCCAGAATTCCCCAAAAATATTAAAAGGGAATAAAATTATTAAAAAGATTCAAAAAAGGAAAAAGAGGGAAAAAGAGACCTAAACCATGTTGGCCAATACCATTGGTTTCCTTAAAACCATAATGGTATTCCCCATTACCAAAAACTATAAAAAGATGATAGGGGCTCCTCACTTTCCATCCACATTTCATCCTATCCTTATGCTACCAAATTCCCATTGAGAGCCATTGCCTCCCATTTTGAGTTTGAAGACCCCCATTTCAGCAACTTGGAGAAGAGACCATTGGAGCTTGGAGCACCTCAACCTTGGAGCTACTCAACACCAAACATCCTCACCTTTGAGGTAATACAAAAAATCTATTTTTTTTACTCTTGTTCTTCCATAGATCTCTTGTTGTTGATTTAGTTCTTGTTTATTTACACATGCTTATGTTAATGTTAGATTCAATTTATTATTATTTGCTTTTCATTGAAACTGCTATTACTTTGTTAATAGGTGCATCCTTGCACATGCTTGGCTAGAAAACCAAGCAACAACAACATAAATCATATAGAAGCAAAATAATGTCATACTTTCCAATAATCAGTATAATCAACAATGATATTACAATGGAGAGAATTCAAATCCCCTAGGATTATTCAAACCTCAGTTGGTCTAGCATAGGGATTATCACCATTGTAGTGCTCCAGAAGACTCAAACTCAACTGAATTGAACCTAAACTCAGCTAACTGAAGTCACAATCAATTTAACTAACTAAGGAGAGCGCAATATTGAATTTGGCATGCATGTAAATCAGAAATGGGCACATGAGGCCACAATCGGTGGAATCCGGAGCTCTAACCCCCACAAGAGTCATCTAAATCCGATGGACTACACTGGAGTAGTGAGTGGGTTCCTATAAAATAGGGAACTAACTCAAGTGGTCCTAAAATGATGCATGCAGATCTTAGAAGGTGGTAGATGGATCCTAGATGACATCTGCACACCATTAGGGGGAAAATGACATCATCAACTACTAGGAAAAATAAATAATGCTAGGTAGGACAAGGATGGAGTATTAAAATATACTAACACTCGCTACATGGAACACCACTACTAACTGCCGCATCAATGAGTTCCAACCAGCACCACATGTTGTCGGAAGTTAGAGAATGTTTTCCAGCTCATCATCATCCAAATCTATTATCCCCTTATCACTATATACCCACAATCAAAATTCCCATCCGCCTCTCTATCTCGGCCAAGGAATCCACAACATCATCCCCACCAAATGATCCCCCAGTAGGAGCAACCCCACCAACAACGGCACTAGCACCTTTGACAACACCACCCATTTCTCCAACAAATCCTGCCGGTCCCACACCCTCCTCACGGAACTGATAACATTGTCCCCTATGGGGCGGTCACACTAGCTCAACATTTGCATCACAGATAAGAGACCACATTCAATACCCAATATATATATATATATATAATATGTGCACAATCACCACATAATCACAACATGTACATAAACATATGTAATCACTAAAACATAAAGCATACCTATGGAATCCCAACCATGGATAGGTAGGGCCAACTCTAGATCCCTAGTATAATCCATGCCACTCCATGGATACTGCTCCATTGGCCCTACCCACTGCTGCCACACATCCAAATAGTGGGTTGTGAATACATGTCCAACCTCACCACCATTGGCATGAGGCATCACCTTCCCCCAATACACCTTTTGGGGCTCCCGTGGTCCCTTTGTTGGTACCACAATCGGGGGTCTCAAAGATGGGAATCTCTCAAAGAAATAGGAGCATAGTATATTGCTCTCATGACACAAGTTCCTATGAAGGCCCTCCTCTAGCACATCTCTAATATACTCCATCATAGAATGGAGGAACATCGGTCCCCACGCCACCTGGTGACCCGCGATCACACGCTCCAATAGCTGTAACTAACCCCCTATAATCCTATGAGGAGAGGATACCTCCAATACTCTCAGCATCTCCATTGCAGTCACTTGGATCGGTAAAATAATGAGGTGACTCACCAAAATCTTCCCTGAGTTCACCGCATGCTCATCACCTCCGCAGTACTGATCCAAAATCCCCTCGATCATATGAACTCCTCCCATTGATGGTTTGGTCGACTCCCATACTCCACCGCTAGACAACCTAGTAAAAAAGTATATATCCTAAGCAATGATGCTAAGGTCCTCCCTACTGACCTGAAACATAGACATGTCCAGATCCCACATCCAGATGATCTCTTGTAGTGAAAAATCCGCCGATCAGAGCAAAGGGAACCTAAATAACTTCAAGATCCCTGCATGACGCAATGTCTGTGTGACCCTGAGATCCCCATCTATCAGTTCCACTAGGTCATCATAATAGAACTCGCACCACTCAATGCACTCCATCTCGCTCCAATGATATCACCTGGAGCCACACAAGTACAAACATTAGAGTGCATATTTCAACATAAATTAGACAACCCATCAAAAACCCCCTCCGATGTGTTTTTCGATCAAACAATTATGTAGTTGCGCGCTTCTACTACATCCTAAGTCGCAGTGTCCCATGCTAAACCACGCAGCCAACTTCGTGCGGTATCTGTACACTTTGCCCATGCAACTATACGTGAAACAGTCACGTTTATTTAACGTGCGGCCGACGCACTAATATCCTACACCTCATGCAGTGATATATATTATCACGCGCTAGGGAAGTGCGCAAAAATGGATTATCTCGTGCATAAGCATGCGAGAATTCCAAATACTTGCACGGTTGGTTTTTACCTCTAAAATCTGGTCGTACGTGAAATGGGTCCCCATAACCTTAAGACTACCTAGATGAAAATAATGAGGCACGTGAAATGGGTCCCCATAATCCTAAGACTACCTAGATGAAAATAATGAGGCACAGGTTTAGGCTTACCTATATCTCACTGCTTAGAGAACGGATACTTAGATCTCTCGAAAACACCAAAAACAACCTCAGGAGCTCGAAAATCCAACGTTACAAATGATTTCGAAAAATGACCCCCCCTCCTATTTATATACTTTGGCCCAATTTTCAAACAGTAGCTCCATTTTATGAACTGTTTGCACCACCATGATCAACACAATGAGATATACAGAGTGACACTTCTCCCTCTCTAAATAAAAAAGTTCCATTTGACACTTATTTTTCTCGCTCACACCCCACAAGTATGCTATGTTTTGGTTATCAATTATGTATCATTAATACCTTTTTCATGTTCTTTATTACACTTGGGTATTTTCACCATATGTGCAGGACAACGACCAAGACTTGAAAAACTCTTGTTTTTTCCATTATAAGAACAAGACTCCACCCCTCTGCAATGGTGTCGGACTTTTACTGTAGGTATCAAATCGAAATTGACATATAGGAAACACCTCCCCTTTGTTTGCACTACACTTACCATATATTTTCGCTGACAACCATAGGGTCCTCATCCCCAGTAATGATATGCCATCAATATCAGTACTGAGTGTAGAATCTTTCCTCCATGGGTGTGCACATCATTGCATCTCAGTCATTATTTGATACCCAAGATGTCGATCCCCCACAAGCCTGAGGAATTCGATACACCTTGAAATGATCAACCCATAGTTCCTCATTTTATAGCTGTGCATTTACTCCCTCACCTTCAACAGTCGATTCCATCAAATTCCTCAGCGCATCTTATGATCAAGAAAATCAGTCGACCACTCATACATCCATGATCTCTCTACCATTTGTAATCTTCTTTGTACCACCACCTCCACCAAGACACCAACGGGGCCCCCACCTGCTGAAGCAACCAATTCTATCTAGTTATTCCCATAAGCACAATCTACATGGCATTTATTCATGGGGCACCCGTCTTTGCATTTGCAAATCAACCCTCACATCATTATGGAAACAATTCCCTGATTCACTCAAAACTGAGGGAACTTCACCCATCATCAAATTAATTCCTCGATTCGCTCAAAATTGTGGGAATCCCACCCATCATCAAATTGGTCCCTGGACACCCTCAAAATCGTGGATACCCCACTAGCTATGTCACGTCCCCTCCCATCGATCCGATGCAAGGGAGGAAACATGACTAAGATTCCGGTGCTTATTTGGAGAATCTCATCTCCATACATTACTAAAAAATTCATAATAAATAAAAACTTATGTGTGTAGATTCATACTTTAAATAAACACAGTGGAATGATACACTATCCACACACAATTGCATCATGAATTCGACATATAATCATAACAGTCATCAAATTAAACATTGCAGAACACAGAATGAATATAATTTATTCCACAGAGAATAATTATCTTCAAAATGAACTGTCCAAGCAACTAGCTATGTGAGAACAACGTTCCACCCAACCATAGGTCTCTGTCCAGCCTGTATTCTCTTAGCTGAGAGACCTACCCTGAGCTGGGATGTGTATCCAATGAGGAGGAACTAAACAGGCTCACTCACAACCATGGTTTCACATCAACAATCATGCTAATCCAACCCACGATTGGGTTTATCAAGCATGCAAAGACAAATGAGGAGAATGCTAAGCTAGTGAGCTCAACCACAAATCTACAAGCATCTCAATTAAACTCAAACAGTCATGGCACCCACAATACCTACCACACCCAACACAAGGAAGGTCCCCTTCTCTACTGCACATTCCCTCAGGAGCCCCTTCCCTCCAGTGCTATTCAGGGTGGGCATAGAAATGTCCAGCTGCTAATTCCTTGAGATTCTAGCCTTCACTGGGTTTATCAAGCAATCCCAACCTCTGTTCTATCATTCACACTTCGATTTTCTCAATTCGGTGGTCAAATAACTCAATCCCGTAATTGGATTTCGGGCTACCAAATCTTGGTTTTTCTATGGATTTCTGGCCATCTAACACTCTCAAATTTGCCCCAAGGTTCTTTTCTATGGATCCCCCATCGGATTTCATTGTCCATGCGAAATTCTAGGCGCTTATGGCACTTCAAAACGTGGGTTAATGCAAAGTTGCGATTTCTGTTTTTTCTCACTGTTTGGTTTGCATGATTGATGAAAACTGAAGCTTGGGTGTTCAACAATGGAATGAGAATGAGGAAGAATGAATTCCCATGAAGTGGAGTGACTTGTGGGTCAAGGCAACAGATCCCATACCTGCCATACGAATTTCTGGGTTGCCCATGCTCCCTTGAAGCCATGGACTGATTTCTTCAACAACTTTCTTACACAGAATTAAATGTCAGCAAAGAAAGTCAAATGGATTCACAAGATGACATTTGGAAGCATATGGTTCAACCCCACAATCCCCCTCACCACTCTCTAGTGGATTACACATGGCCCCTTCTTATTAGTTGCTTCCATAGCCACTTTTGGTATTTTATTGCAATATTAAATATTTACGTCATTTTACAATGTTCCATTGCTTAATAGCATATGGATAGAAAAATATCAAATACTTTTCCATTTTAAATAAAATACGAGCATACACTAGTGGGGCCTTGGCCTTGAGCTCCATGCTAGGGAAACATACATCGCATGTATACAATATTTACATTAAAAGCCAATCTTTCCTAAGGGTCAAAATGGGGGTATTACAAGCTATTCTTTATGTACAAACTATTCCCCAATCTACACAAAACTGTTGGAACATCACTATTATTTTGGTAGCAACCCCTGGTTACGTTTGATCAATGTCGCCAATTCTCACTACCCCTAGCATTATGACTTTTGTTAGTCACCATCACCCTTAGTGGTGTGTTCCCCACAAACTCCTCCATTTGCGGTTTGTCTCCCTCTGTTAAAACCTGTACCTTTATTTTGAAGAATGTTGTCATCCATTACTCCCCTAGTTGACATTGATAAAAAGAAGTCATGAGCCTCACACTTACCATCAAGTCTTGTTTCATCTCTATTAGTCCAACAGTTGGTTACAAAATGGTCTTGGTTCTCTGGACAAGACCCTTGTCTTATTCTCATCGACATCAAGTCCACATATTCTGAGAGTTGTAGTCGTTGCAATTGTACCTTGGGTTCCCTTTCAATCACTATAATGGATCACCTCGAACTATGTAGGGTGAGTCCTTAGTGCTCCCTAACTTAGTGGTCTCTCCTATGCTTGACGTCAACACATATATCCCATTAGGTAGAATCATACGTTTGGAAGGTAGCAATTTTCACATTTGCAAATCATGGTAGCAACACATCTGATACAGTGAAGTAACCCATTTAGAGACTTCACCAATATTCCTATCCCTCAGCCCCATGGGCTTATCATGGTTATCAGCAGTACCTCTTCTTCAACACTTGTAACAACATTTCCAGGCTTTGTTGCTATTACATGGATTGCAACTACCTTCATGCATGTGCCAACAATATATTGAGTTGACCCTCGATCTCCTCTTCTTGTAGCCACTTTGGCAGATTTTCATGAGCATGGGTATGCTCGACTCGTTTGTATAAAACTTTATTCTTTGTTTTGGCTTCACCAACAATCTTGCCCCATGGGAGGACCCTATTCATCCACACATGCTTCATAGCTTTTAAGAATTTAAGAGAGCACAAAAGAAACGATGATGCATTATCGGACCTACAGTACCCTCCAAACCTCATACATCATGGGGCATATGTTAACACATAATTTTTCACACATGCAACATTTTTTAAATTTACACAGTAAGGAGTCATCAACATATAACATGTAGCCCATCGAAAACATCCTCATTAGATCCAAGAAGAAATATGAGTCCATAAATGCCGAATAATACTCAAAAGACAGGACTGCACAACCTAACCTCTATTTAGGGTGTGCAATTATGCATATTACCAGTTATGTACTTGTGTGACCCATGCACAGATTTCCCTTCGATATCCACAGGACTGTTAAAACGATATGATCTCAACCACTAGTTGCGCTTTAAAAGCTCATAAAAGATAATCACCAACACAAATTTGAACTTGTCTTCTCAACATTATGGATTGGCATTCAATAGCCTACATTGTGTACTTTGAAGCTATTTCATGAAGTGATGGGGTTCACCCTTGGATCTACTAATTAAAGGAAATTTGGGGTCTAAAAGGGGCCTTATAAGAAAACGAGCCATCATATAAGAAAATGAGCCAACCATAATTTCTTGACAAGTTGTAATTCAAGAACCAATAGAATTTCAATAAAATGAGTCAACCATAATGGTTGACTTGAGATATTTGTCATAAAAAAACTATTTTTTTGTTCGTATTTTCAACATATCTCCCTAGGTTTTTACTCAAATTTCAAGTGGGAGCACTCGTTAGATGCGGAATTAAATTCCACATCCAACAAGTACCCACAATGCATACTTTTGATAGACTCTGCTCCCCAAAAATAAGAAATACCTGAAAAACGTGATGATGATGTCATCATCATGTTTTTTCGGGTATTTTGTGTTTTTGGGGCAGTAGGGTCCATCAAAAGTATATAGTATCATCATCACATTTTTCAAGTATTTCTTGTTTTTGGGGCATCGGGGTCCATCAAAAGTATGTAGTGTGGGTACTTGTTGGATGCAAAATTTAATTCCGCATTCAACGAGTGCTCCCGCTCGAAATTTGAGTAAAAATCATTGCCCCAAAAACAAGAAATACCTGAAAAATGTGTTGATGATGTTATCATCACAGTTTTTCAGGTATTTCTTGTTTTGGGGCAGTGGGGTCCGTCAAAAGTATGCAGTGTGGGTACTCGTTGGATGTGGAATAAATTTCACATCTAACGAGTACCCACACTGCATACTTTTGACGGACCCCACTGCCCCAAAAACAAGAAATACCTACCCACTGCCCCAAAAACCTCACTGCCCCCAAAACAAGAAATACCTGGAATTCCACATCCAACGAGTACCCACACTACATACTTTTGACGAACCCCACTTCCCCAAAAACAAGAAATACCTACCACACTGCCCCAAAAACAAGAAATACCTGGAATTCCACATCCAACGAGTACCCACACGGCATACTTTTGACGGACCCCACTGCCCCAAAAAAAGAAATACCTAAAAAATCGTGATGATGACATCATCAACACATTTTCCAGGCATTTCTTGTTTTTGGGGCAATGATTTTTATTCAAATTTTGAGCGGGAGCAATCATTGGATGTGGAATTAAATTCTAGCCCCCACTTGAAATTTGAGTAAAAACGCAGGGAGATATGTTGAAAAATATGAACAAAAAAGCAGTTTTTTTTTCTTTCTTTCTCCAAAATTAATAAATATTATTTTATTATTTTAACTATTATTTTATTATTTTCCTTAGGAGGCCCATTTTAGACCTCAAATTTTCTCTAATTGGTTGTTTCTTGGCCACCTCTTGGCTTATAAAAGGAATCCATGGACATGTATATTAGAAGAGAAATCTAGAGCAAGGTCATGTTGTTGAAATTGTATTGGAGCTTCCTCATAGTCCATCTCTTTCACATTCATTAACATTCTCCAATCTCCCTTCCCTCCTTGCTTCAAGGGGCAAGTGCTTCTCTCCATTGGTTCTTTCAACTTTCTAGCATTTAGTGTGGACAAAACAAGCATCCCTAAGGGAGATTGTTGGCTTCCCCTTGAATCCTTCACCTCGTAGGTGACACTACATGTATTTCCTTAACCACTGGGCAATCTAAAATGGTTCATGCATTAGTTCTTTGTTATAGTTTGCACCCTCTTGTTCTCTTTTCCCATTTCAAGTTATTTTTGTTTTTATTTTGCTTTAATTGACTAACAAAGCCTTGCAGGATCTACTTTGGGGTTATCACATTTGCTTTTTGTTTCTAAATACTAGTCCTAGTCAACAACCTCAAGGGATTCCATCTAATGTGGGAGGGGATGCACACCTTTGTGCATAATTTCCTAGAACAATTGATTTGAAAGGAGGATTATATTAGCTATTGCAGTTGGTTTTTAGTTATCAACATCTAGGTCTAACAACAACTTCAGAGTTAGGTTTCAAGACTTTTGGGACATGGGTAGACGCTCAAAGATGGTCCCCATTTTCATTGCAATAGGGGTGCGCTAGCGGAAAAAAAAATGGCGCGTACGCACCTAAGGAAGCGCGCACGCGCTGCTAGGTTCCGTACCGAACCGAGGCGCGTGCGCGTGGCTGACATGTGCACGCAAGGGTGGCGCGCACGTTCCATTTGGTCAAGCGCGTCCTCCTCCTTCATGTGCGCGTCGATTCAACCACCAAAGGAGGCCAAATCGACTCCAAAACCACCCAACAACACCCACAAACTCATCAACACTTCGATTAATAGGTAAATATCACGTTTTTTTTCATTTTATTCATTATTTGTGTCAATTTTTTGATTTTTTGTTGTTTATTTAATTGTAAATAATTCCCAAATTTTGAAAACAATGAACCGATTTTCTATTGCAGATTGTAAACTGAGACAATGGGTGAACAAGACGTTAACCCCGAGTCCGATGGAACACAACAAAACCCAAACCTTGGACCCAATGCCGAAGAAAACCGTGAACACAATCCAAATGCTGAACAAAACCAAAACCCCCAACCCAATTTTGAACAAGATGACCTTAACCATTATGTAAATGAAATGCGAGTGCACACTCGCAAACTTGGAAACTCGGGGGAACCATCTTGATTGTCTCTTGCCACGTCAATTGAGAACTCAATTGACTCCCTCATCCATGCACACCAGCAATTGACCGACATGACTCAATTTAGAGCTAGGTTGTGGGAGTACTACTCCACGGGCATCTCCAAGGAAGCAATAAAATATTTGAACATTACAAAAGCCCAATTATATAGTATGTTCACCGATCTGAAAACAAACCAACCATTGAACATTACAAAGCCACATGTCTACATGGATTGTTATCATTACCAACCGTGGAGGGACAATTGGATGCATAGGTGGTTCATGGTGTATGATAAACCTCCCTGCAATAATAGGGAGGTTCCACAGTACTTTCTTCTCCAACTATGGGCTGAGTTTTGCCTCGGTTTACATGTCAACTATTTTGACATAACCGAGTTCCAGGGTGTTGGGCGTGGCTCTGCCCAAGATCGACCTGCTGCCAGGAGAAACCCACTGACAGGGCCACCAAATCCGAGGTGCGACCCCAACCCCTCTCCCTAGCCACCTCAGTTTCCCCACAAGCTTGATCAGATTGAGGTGGCAATGAGGAATGTTGCACGTGGAATCCTCATACACACCTCCTTTGTAGCAGCGACTACAGTGGAGAGGTAGGTTGACCTTGATAGAGATCCAGGTGTAGGGCCTTCACAACAGGGCCAGGATATACCCGTGACCGATGGTAGCTATGCTGGGCATTCTAGTTCGATGGGGGAAATTCCACATCTTTGTCCCCATTGTGGGCACACTTTCCCTGGCCCAATCGAGGGCTGTTATATGGATCAGGTCAGCAATTTTTTTAATGTATTTTCAATCATCACTTGAGAACTTGTAAAGTATTTTTGTTTGACTTAAACTATTATTTCAATGTACAGTTATTCAGAGCTGAAACACCAAGATGGGAGAACGTAGGATCTCCCAACCTAGATGCAGCAATGGCAGCTGCAACTAAAATTGCGGCACCCCACACGAAGGTATTTTCAGTACCTGACACAATATTGTTATTACTTATGCCATTTATATTACTCAAGTATTTATATTTATGGCATACACGTTGATAGTCCGTACAATGTTTTTGAATATCTTGATTGCCTAGATAATGACTTGTTTAACATGTTCATAACATGCATGCATTTTTTTGTCCACATGTGTTCTGTGACTATAGTGATCAACCACTCCCACCAGGGATTGGCACATCACCATATACACAGGTACAATGTGTAGTTATAAGCATGCTTTTAATTTGATTTGTTACGACTTACTATGGTTTAATTTATTGCTTGTTTACTAAATTGTGATATTACAAATGTATATGCACGTGCCACCAGCAGCTGCGTATCCCCATTTTAGTCCTATGTATCCACCCTCTCCCATGAGTCCCCCCCCCCTCACTTCCTCCATCTAGACCCCTCCCTACGTCCACCCTCTCCCTTCCATCCAGACCCCCATCTCCGGCCATACTCCCCCATCCATCCATCCTCCCCCACTCGCCCCCCCCCCCCCCGTCCATACATCCTCCCCAATTTATCCACGCCCCCATGTCTATCCATCCTCCCCCATTCGTCCATGCCCCCCCTTCCTTCCACCTTCCCCTCTTCGTCCACAACCTCCCATTCGTCCATCCTCCTCCCTCCATGCAGTACTGCCCTCCCATGCACGATCCCTCAACATCCCCCCCTAGCCCTTTTCGTTCGATACCATATATATTACAACTGGCAGGGGTTCATCGTCCACATGGTCCTCCTCCACCCCATACCACCGTGTCTTCACCCACCATATCAACCCCACTTCCCGCCACTATTGTGGCATCTACTCTTCCAGTATCCTCATCAGTATCTCCAGTGGTTGCACCTGTAGTGACTACCACTACATCTGCGCCCCCCCCATCACTGCATCATAGCTGGTTGTCCGACCATCTGCTCCACCTGTTAGCCCAGAAGCCTAGCCATGTCCATAGTTGGAGGTGTTCATGGTGAGAATCAAGCTAATTTATGAAAATATTTTGATGCATTAACAAAAATTAATTTAAGCAATTATTACTTTTCAATAAAATGATTGTTGTAAATGTTGTAGGCTGGAATTGCTGAGAGGCTCCGTAGATCCAGGACACCTGTCCAACGTTTCCCACTCATGTCAGAGTTGATTTATTTAAGATTCGAATTCTACATTTGTTTTATAAATGTGGTAAATGTTGCAAATGCTTGAAAATGACGGTATCTTATATCATTTGTTCCACAGCCCGGAGAGACGGTCTAGTCCTAGACGGAGCAAGACCCGAGGTACTAGTAGCTCGAAGAGTAGGAAGATCGACTTTGGATCTGCTCCTGGGAGTGACGACGGTGGTCACAATGCTTGACACACCACGCGTTATGTACATTAGCCACGATGTGGCACTTTTGTGCACCAGTTTTTATGTACTTTGTATCTACGGCACAAGTTGGCATGTATTTTGTATCTACGACATGAGTTGTCACATTTTGTGTAGGGCATGAGTTTCCATTATACGTACATTGGGAACCATGTTCCACTATTTTCCAGAAATTGTATATGTTTGGATGAGTTTTGTAGCCTCGATGTACATGGATTTTCAATTATGTGATTTATATATCTCGTTGTCTAATGTGGTTGTCTCATGTTGTGTGTATCATGATGTGATGTTGTGTAAATTTGGGTTTTACCTAGATCTTAGAATAGAAGCTGGATATCATAGTTTAACTTGGTTTATCTTTCCACATGCAAAAGCTTCGAATGGTATCTATGTTAAGAAAACATTGTAAACATAGGCTAACTCAAACAAAATCATGTGAGAATTAATCTAAAAACAAACGGAATAAATGGATGGACAAATCACACCTCATGGCACATAAGATATATATTGGGAACTTGAGTACTAGGAAAAGAATACTTAAAAATAGAAAATGTCCATTGTCGTCAAAAGGTTAAAATGAGATCCAACATGATTTTTAATAGCTCTACATAATGAGATCCAAAATGTCCATACTCTACATAATGAAATGTCGTCACTAGTATTTCTTTTGACTATTTTGTCCACTTAAGATCATGCAACAAATTAATAACCAAGTAATGGAATAATTTCTTAATCAATTGTCACCATACAAATAGGACAACCTTGAGCATGATATATATCTAGCTCATTAATTCTCACTCACGGATATAGCCATTTTTGATTTGATGACCATCACATCCACTACCATTTACAATTTTGACTTCCTTAATTTATCATTATGTGATAGCGATCTAATTTTATGTAGACACGTTGATTTAAACACATGTATAGTTGACATTACAATAAATGACTACTATGAGGTGTATTTTTGAGGCTATATCCACCTCAACACACCAACTTGTTACCCCAATACCCCAAATGCTGTCGAATTTTGTCTAGAAAAGATAGAGGGGTATTAGGACATCATAATTCATCTATTGGACACTCAGACACTTGTTAAAGACATTTAGGACAAGTGCATTACATAAATGGAGTCACAAATACACCCTCATCAAATTGCATGCATCCATTAGCGTGTCATCAACACTAGAACATGTAAGCTTTACTACATGTTGGAGTAAGCTTTACCAATGCTATGATAATATTAGGTTTTCCATCCATTGAGAAGGTTTCCATAGGTGTGCATATCCACCATATAAAAATCTTCATGGTACAACCAATTTCAAACCATTACGTTTCTAAATTAGGTATCTGGTGCTAGGTACAATGGTTTTCTAGTTGTATGCACCCTTGCTATATAGATGCGAAACTATGCATATATGTGTATAGTGATTTGGATTCAAATGTATGCACATGAATATATATGTACAATGAAAATGTTTTAATCTTTTCATGTATTATAATTTAGGGCTAGATCTTAGGCTACATAATAGGGTTTCATTGTGATTAGAATACAAACTTGGGTTTATGCTACCAACTAGGGTTTTTAGGCTAGGCTCTCGTGTTTCTAGGCTAGGATCCAAGCTATAGGGTCACCATCTTAATATTTAATTCGACTATCTTGACATCATTCTCACCAACACCATTCCCACTACTACAATCACCATCAAGCCTCTCAATCCCACTTTGAACATTTCCCATACTTCCAAGTTAAAATTGATAGGTCTTGTTGCTAAAAGCTTTTCACTTATCTATTCACATAGACAAATCCACTCCTGTGAAAGATTTGTTGTAGCTTGGTACGTGCAAGTTCACATGCAATAATACTTGAGAGATCAATTTTACCCCATGATCCATGGAAGATTCATTGGAGTAATATGAACCTCATTGTCATCACCCCAACCATGGTCAAGACTCCAAGATCCATCCTTAGTAGACAAAACCTCATGTTGGAACCCATACTACACTCAAAGATAAAAAAATTCTTTGAAAAGGCATGTTTGGGGGTTGAGGGAATCTTGATTTTTTTATAATCACACATGAGAGGTTCTTAGATTCAAATACATTGGATATAAATAAATTCCCCGAGATAAATAATACATGACCATAGAAGAAGATTGAAATTTGAGGTCAAAATGCATTAATGAAGGTAGAATGAACTTGGATAGGTAGATTGGGAAAATTTTAGATGAATACCTAGAGCTCTGCACACAAGTTAAAGAAAAAACAAAGAAAAAATCCTAGCATTGGGAACAAATAGCCAAAACCAACAATGCAACTAGAACACAATGACCAAGGGAACTTCAAAATGAAACACCACTCCAAAAAAGAAGTTGCTTTAGACCTACCTCACTCATGACTCATGTCAATGCTTTAGACCAAGCCACACCATTAATATGCAATGTACATCACCATATTCATCATCATTAATGTCTTCATCATCATCACCATCATCATCATCATCACCATCTTCATCACAATTGTCATCTCTAGGTTCCTCATCAACATCTCCATCATTTTCATCATCTTCATCATCATCCACATCATCATCATCTTCATCATCATCAACATCTCCATCATCATCATCATCTTGATCATCATCATCATCATCATCTTCATCACCATCGCCATCATCATCAACGCCTTCATCATCATCACCATCTTCATCATCATTGTCATCTCTAGGTCCCTCATCACCATCTTCATCATCATTTTCATCTCTAGGTCCCTCATCACCATCTCCATCATCATCACCATCTTCATCATCATTGCCATCTGTAGGTCCCTCATCACCATGTCCATCATCATCAACATCTTCATCATCTTCATCATCACCATCGCCATCATCATCAATGACTTCACCATCATCACCATCTTCATCATCATCACCATCACCATCACCATCACCATCACCATCACCATCACCATCACCATCACCATCACCATCACCATCACCATCAACTTCACCACCATCACCATCATCATCAACGTCACCATCTTCATCATCATCACCATCTTCATCATCATCACCATCTCCATCTTTTGGATGTGAGATAGAACCCTCACCATCTCCATCATCACCATCACCATCACCATCAACTTCACCACCATCACCATCATCATCAATGTCACCATTTTCATCATCATCACCATCTTCATCATCAACATCACCATCACCATCAACCTCACCACCATCACCATCATCCTCAACATCATCATCTTCATCATCATCACCATCTTCGCCATCATCACCATCTCCATCTTTTAGATGCGAGACGGAACCATCACCATCTACATCATCACCATCAACTTCACCACCATCGTCATCATCATCACCATCTTCATCATCATTGTCATCTGTAGGTCCCTCATCACTGTGTCCATCATCATCACCATCTTCATCATAATTGTCATCATCTTCATCACCATCGCCATCATCATCAATGCCTTCATCATCATCACCATCTTCTTTATCATCAACATCACCATCACCATCAACTTCACCACCATCACCATCATCATCAACGTCACCATCTTCATCATCATCACCATCTCCATCTTTTGGATGTGAGACAGAACCATCACCATCTTCATCATCACCATCACCATCACCATCAACCTCACCACCATCACCATCATCATCAACGTCAGCATCTTCATCATCATCACCATCTTCGTCATCATCACCATATCCATCTTTTGGATGCGATATGGAACCATCACCATCTCCATCATCACCATCACCATCACCATCAACTTCACCACCATCACCATCATCATCAACATCACCATCTTCATCATCATCACCATCTTCATCATCATCACCATATCCATATTTTGGAAGCAAGACAGAACCATCACCATCACCATCAACCTCACCACCATCACCATCATCATCAACATCACCATCTTCATCATCATCACTATCTTCATCATCATCACCATCTCCATCTTTTGTATGCGAGACGGAACCATCACCATCTCCATCATCACCATCACCATCACCATCAACTTCACCACCATCATCATCATCATCACCATCATCATCATCATCACCATCATCATCATCATGGTAATCTGTAGGTCCCTCATCACCGTGTCCATCATCATCACCATCTTCATCATCATTGTCATCATCTTCATCACCATCGCCATCATCATCAACGCCTTCATCATCATCACCATCTTCTTCATCATCACCATCACCATGACCATCAACTCCACCACCATCACCATCATCATCATCACCATATCCATCTTTTGGATGCGAGAAAGAACCATCACCATCACCATCAACTTTACCACCATCACCATCATCATCAACGTCACCATCTTCATCATCATCGCCATCTTCGTCATCATCACCATCTCCATCTTTTGGATGTGAGACAGAACCATTACCATCTCCATCATCACCATCAACTTCACCATCAACTTCACCACCATCGTCTCATCATCACCATCTTCATCATCATTGTCATATGTAGGTCCCTCATCACCGTGTTTATCATCATCACCATCTTCATCATCATTGTCATCATCTTCATCACAATCGCCATCATCATCAACACCTTCATCATCATCACCATCTTCTTCATCATCACCATCACTATCACCATCAACTCCATCACCATCACCATCATCATCAATGTCACCATCTTCATCATCATCAACGTCACCATCATCATCACTATCTACATCTTTTGGATGCCAGACGGAACCATCACCATCTTCATCATCACCATCACCATCTTCGTCATCATCATCACCATCTTCATCATCACTGTCATCTATAGGTCCCTCATCACTGTGTCCATTAGCATCACCATCTTCATCATGACCATGATCTTCATCACTATCACCATGATCTTCATCACCATCACCTTCACCATCATCATCAATGTCTTCATCATCATCATCACCACAAGTGCCCGATGGATGATTTTCCAAAGTTGACCCTCGTGTGCAAAAATTGCACACTCCCTCACTGAGCAAAACCCTAGTTTCCAAGATGGACGTACAAGATGACAACGGGGCCACCAGACCGGAGGGGAAGGGCACCCCTAGCACTATCGCGACGTCCTGAATCCAATGGAGTCGACGGCTCGTCGATTTGAGCCATGGTCTTCATTCTATGGCTCGTTCTGTCTCGCATCCAAAAGGATTTCAAGGACACCTGTTGGATACCTACCGGGGGCATAGAACTCCAACCGTGCAACAAAACCGGGTTCCGAGGAGTCATGCAAGCATGTCTAGGTAGGTTCCAGCCGGGAACGCTAGCCACAAGTGCCCAGTGGATGATTTTCCAAAGTTGACCCCTATGTGCAAAAATTGCACACTCCCTCACTGAGAAAAATCCTAGTTTCCAAGATGGACATACAAGATGACAATGGGGCCACCGGACTAGAGGGGAGGGGTAACCCTAGCACTATCCCAATGTCCTGAATCCAACAGACTCAATGGTTCGTCGATCCAAGCCACGGTCGTCATTCTATGGCTCATTCTGTCTCGCATCTAAAAGGCCTTCAGGGACACTTGTTGGATACCTATCGGGGGCATAGAACTCCAACCGTGCAACACAACCAGGTTCCGGGGAGTCATGCAAGTGTGTCTAGGAAGCTTCCGGCTGGAAACGCTAGCCACAAGTGCCCGGTGGACGATTTTCCAAAGTTGACCCTCGTGTGCAAAAATTGCACACTCCCTCACTGAGCAAAACCTTAGTTTCCAAGATGGACGTACAAGATGACAATGGGGCCACCGAACTGGAGGGGAGGGGCACCCCTAGCACTATCCAGGCATCCTGAATCCAATGGAGTCGACGATTCGTCGATCCAAGCCACGGTCTTCATTCTATGGCTCGTTTTGTCTTGCATCCAAAAGGCCTTCAGGGACACCTGCTGGATACCTGCCAGGGGCATAGAACTCCAACTGTGCAACAAAATCGGGTTTCGGGGAGTCATGCAAGCATGTCTAGGTAGGTTCCGGCCGGGAATGCTAACCACAAGTGCCCAGTGGATGATTTTCCAAAGTTGACCCCCATGTGCAAAAATTGCACACTCCCTCACTGAGCAAAACGCTAGGTTCCAAGATGGACGTACAAGATGACAACGAGGCCACCAGAACAGAGGGGAGGGGCAACCCTAGCACTATCCCGACGTCCTGAATTCAATGGACTTAACGGTTCGTCGATCCGAGCCACAGTTGTTATTTTATGGCTCGTTCCGTCTCGCATCCAAAAGGCCTTCAGGGACACCTGTCGAATACCTGTCGGGGGCATAGAACTCCAACCGTGCAACACAACCAGGTTCCAGGGAGTCATGCAAGTGTTTCTAGGAAGGTTCCGGCTAGGAACGCTAGCCACAAGTGCTCGGGGGATGATTTTCCAAAGTTGACCCCCGTGTGCAAAAATTGCACACTCCCTCATTGAGCAAAACCCTAGTTTCCAAGATGGACGTACAAGATGACAACACGACCACTAGAACGGAGGGGAGGGGAACCCCTAGCACTATCCCGGCATCATGAATCCAACGGAGTCGACGGTTCGTTGATCCGAGCCACGGTCTTCATTCTATGGCTCATTTCGTCTTGCATCCAAAAGGCATTCAGGGACACCTGCAGGATACTAGTCGGAGGCATATAACTCCAACCGTACAACAAAACCGGGTTCTGGGAAGTCATTGAAGTGTGTCTAGGTAGGTTTCAGCCAGGAACGCTAGCGACAAGTGCTCATTGGATGATTTTCCAAAGTTGACCCCCGTGTGCAAAAATTGCACACTCCCTCACTGAGCAAAACCTTAGTTTCTAAGATGGACGTACAAGATGACAACGGGGCCACCAGACCAGAGGGGAGGGGAACCCCTAGCACTATCCCGACATCCTGAATCCAACGGAGTCGACGGTTCATCGATCCGAGCCACGGTCTTCATTCTATGGCTCATTCCGTCTCTCATCCAAAAGGCCTTCAGGGACACCTATTGGATACCTGCCAGGGGCACAGAACTCCAACCGTGCAACAAAACCGGGTTCTGCACAGTCATGCAAGTGTGTCTAGGTAGTTTCTGGTCGGGAACGCTAGCCACAAGTTCCCGGTGGATTATTTTCCAAAGTTGACCCCCGTGTGCAAAAATTGCACACTCCCTCACTTAGCAAAACCCTAGTTTCCAAGATGGATGTACAAGATGATAGTAGGGACATCAGATCAGAGGGGAGGGGCACCCCTAACACTATCCCAGTGTCCTGAATCCAACGGAGTCAACGATTCATCGATCCGAGCCATGGTCTTCATTCTATGGCTCGTTCCGTCTGGCATCCAAAAGGCCTTAAGGGACACTTGCTGGATACCTGCCGGGGGCATAGAACTCCAACTGTGCAACAAAACCGAGTTTTGGGGAGTCATGCAAGTGTGTCTAGGTAGGTTCCGGCCGGGAATGCTAGCCACAAGTGCTCGGTGGATGATTTTCCAAAGTTGATCCCCGTGTGCAAAAATTGCACACTTCCTCACTGAGCAAAACCCTAGTTTCCAAGATGGACGTACAAGATGAAAACGGGGCCACCGGACCGGAGGATAGGGGCACCCCTAACACTATCCCAACGTCCTGAATCCAACGGAGTCGATGGTTCGTTGATCCGAGCCACGGCCTTCATTCTATGGCTCGTTCCATCTCACATCCAAAAGGCCTTCAAGGACACCTGTTGGATACCTGCCGGGGGCATAGAACGCCAACCGTGCAACAAAACCGGGTTTCGAGGAGTCATGCAAGTGTGTCTAGGTAGGTTCCGGCCGGGAACGCTAGCCACAAGTGCTCGGTGGATGATTTTCCAAAGTTGAACCCATTGTGAAGGCCATCCAAATTCGCTTAAGGGGTGCATTTCATATCCAGAGTCCCCCAGGTGTGTGTGGCCACCGTGGATAGGTTGAAAATGGCCACGTGGACCTGTGGGAGCCGATAGAATCCAATTCTACTTGCCGATTTGGGTTTCGTGGCCCTGGAGCAAATCCCCAAAGTGTCCCTGAATGGCCCTGGGGTGCTCGACTAGAATTCCTGTAGCGCCCGAACCGTGGCTCGGTTTACGAATACATTGATTCTGGTGGGTCCGGGACACTGGGTTTCAGCTAGGGGACCCCCCAAAGCGTACCTTGAAGACCCGGAAGCGGTGCCAATGGGCCATCTCCGGAGCTATGGTTTTGCTCAGTGATGGCCATTCCAAATTCGCTAAAGGGGTGTGTTTCTCGTTCGGAGGCCCCCGGGCGTGCATGGCCACAGTGGATAGGTCCACAATGGCCACATGGACTTGTGGGAGCCGACGGAATATAAGTTCACTTGCCGGTTTGGGTTCCGTGGCCCCATAGAAAATCCCCAAAGTGTCCCTGAATGGCCATCACTGAGCAAAACCATAGCTCCGGAGATGGTCCATTGGCACTACTTTTGGGTCTTGAAGGAAAGTTGTAGGGGGTCCCCTAGCTGAAATCCAGTGTCCTGAACCAACCGGAATCGACGGATTCGTAAACCAAGCCACGGTTTGGCTTCTACAGGCATTCTAGTCAAGCACCCCCGGGGCCATTCAGGGACACTTTGGGGATTTGCTCCGGGGCCACGGAACCCAAACCGACGAGCGGACTTGGATTCCATTGAGTCCCACACATCCACGTGTCCATTGTCGACCTGTCCATGGTGGCCACGCACACTCGGGGGCCTCCGGACGAGAAATGCACCCCTTTAGTGAATTTGGAATGGCCATCACTAAGCAAAACCCTAGCTCCGGAGATGGCCCATTGGAACTGCTTCTAGGTATTCAAGGCATGCTGTGGGGGATCCCCTAGTTGAAACCCGACGTCTCGGACCCACCGAAATTGACGGATTCAGGAACCGAGCCACGGTTTGGTTTCTACGAGCATTCTAGTCGGGCACCCCAGGGCCATTCAGGGACACTTTGGGGATTTGCTTCAGGGCCACGGAACCCAAAACGGCGAGCAGAATTGGATTCTGTCGGCTCCCACAGGTCCACTTGGCCATTGTGGACCTTTCCACGGTGTCCACGCATGCCTGGGGGCCTCCAGACGAGAAATGCACCCCTTTAGTGAATTTGGAATGGCCATCACTCAACAAAACCCTAGCTCCGGAGATGGCCCATTATCACCGCTTCCGGGTCTTCAAGGCACGCTGTGGGGGGTCCCCTAGCTGAAACTCGACGTCCTGGACCCACCGGAATTGACGAATTCACGAACCGAGCCATGGTTTGGGCGTTGCGGGCATTCTATTCAGGCACCCCGGGGCCATTATAGTTGTGATACCAAGTTTACTGTCTGTTGAGTCTGATACTACATCCAGGAGCCGCTCAACAAACTTTGAGATAGAAAGCTATGTAATTTTAGGATACTGATTCAACCACTCATATAGTTTCTCACCTTCTCAAGGATCTAAATTTATAATTGTCTTTTGGGTAGATTCAAGAATTCTCGAGGATCTAAATTTATAATTTCCTTCTGAGTAGATTCGTGCATGGAATAATATTTGGCAGCACTTCCAAGCTCCCTAGACCATTTGGTTAGCCACAATATGTGCGACTCCTTTGACGAAAGATAAATTCTGGTGTGGGTGGCAGCATTTGATACACTAGCCAAATCTAAGTTGTTGGAAGAAATTACATATTTCAACAAAGGAGCATTTTGCAGGTGACTTGAAAATCCCTTCCAATTTTCAGCAATAAAACAAAGAAGTTCAAAGTACAGATTTTCAGGCAAGCTTGTCAACCAATCAGACAACCGAATACAGGGAGATAACCACGCCCAAAAAGTTCAAGCTATTATAAAACTCTCGTTTATCCAGATAAGGATGGATTATGTGTACATTATGAGAATATAGATGAATGAAGTCGCTTTGATGAACTTGTCCTCTTGCTTTCTCCAGAATGTGTTTAAAAACAGGGAGTATTGTTCGAGCTTCTGTTGGTTTACATAAACGTTTATTCCCAAAGATGACGTCACATAAAACCACTTCCTTAGCTTTCAATTGGGTTTGAATGGCATCTCTAACTTGTGTTAGCTGTGGATAACGAGGAATATGAAAGGGAAGGTATCTATAGACCCAATTTTTCGATGATAGAGGTGAATTACCACTTATTAGAGCATGAAATGCTGAACAAAAGGCTAATGGAACACAACGAAGGATTCCCTAGTTTTGGCAGGTATCCAGCAGGTGTCCTTGAAGATGATTTTCGATGAGAGACAGAACGAGCCATAAAATGAAGACCGTGGCTCAGATCGATAAACCGTCAACTCCATTGGATTCATAACACCGGGATAGTGCTAGGGGTGCCCCTACCCTTCGATCCGGTGGCCCCGTTGTCATATTGTACCTCCATCTTGGAAACTAGGGTTTTTCTCAGTGAGGGAGTGTGCAATTTTTGCACACGGGGGTCAACTTTGGAAAATCATCCACCACGCACTTGTGGCTAGCATTCCCAGCCGGAACCTACCTAGACACACTTGCTTGACTCCCCAGAACCCAGTTTTGTTGCACAATTGGAGTTCTATGCCCCCGGCAGGTATCCAACAGGTGTCCCTGAAGGCCTATTGGATGCGAGACAGAATGAGCTATAGAATGAAGACCGTGGCTCGGATCGATGAACCGTTGAATCCGTTGGATTCAGGACGTCGGGATAGTGCTATGGGTCCCCCTCCCCTACGGTTCGGTGGCCCCGTTGTCATCTTGTACATCCATCTTGGAAACTAGGGTTTTGCTGAGTGAGGGAGTGTGCAATTTTTGCACACAGGGGTCAACTTTGGAAAATCATCCTCGGGGCACTTGTGGTGGTGATGATGATGATGGTGATGATGATGAAGACGTTGATGATGATGCTGATGGTGATGGTGATGGTGATGAAGATCATGGTGATGATGAAGATGGTGATGATGATGAAGACGTGTACTTGTGTGATGTGACAAACCCTTCTAATAGTGATCCTATCCCACTTGGAGTCAAAATACCCCCTATTGAGGGTACGTGTTGTGGGTCACGGATTCTAGGGCTACATTAGGTTAATAGTGTTGAATATTGTAACTTCTAAGAATATTATATTTGTTTCATCCCTCTGAGGTGATCCTATTATGTATCTGTAGATGTTTATTCCTCCGATGGATTGTGGTAACCAAGGTTATTAGATCCACCATGTGGGGTTCGGCCCTGAGTTAATTAATTAGGGGTTATTAGACTCCCTTGGGAGAGGTCGACCCCATAAGGGAAAAAGTCAGTCTAGAAACCAGTATAAGTAGAGGAGGATGCTCCACACTTATCTCACACTTACATAGCTCGGAAAGTAGCGCACTTGTGAGAGAGAGGTCTGCATAAGAGGTAGAGAAGGAACTCTAGTCTTAGAGCACATCTTTTATTTTGGTTGATCATCTTATTGAGGAAAGCTTTGTTGGGTTTTCTACCCCATGAGGGTTTCCTAGGGTAAAATCCCTGTCTATCTTGTGATTATGTTTCTTTCAGTGATCTTGCTAGTCAAATTAGTTTAAAATTAACATGGTATTAGAGCTAGCCTGAATAGAACATCTTTCACAAGGTGAAAATATCTTTCTCTCTCTCTCCCAAAATTAGGGTTTATGCAAAAGTTATTAGTTTTGGATTCTGATTGCATGGCTGAATAACCCTTCTCAAAATCAAATTTTTGAGCCCTATATCGAGGTTTTTGGTTGGGTAGAACTCTGAGAAAGTCAAACCCTAGTTTGACCAAAAGTGTGATAAACCAAAAATTCTGTTGCAGATCCGGAAAGTGAAAAGTTGAAGTTTCCAGAAACAGAACACACCAGTGTTTCCAAGTCAATCAAGCACATCTCCTGGTAAGTGTTACTCTATCTCTTGAGAAACTTCAATCTCTTGGACTCCCCCAAGAGAAGATGGCTCCAAGCACTAAGCTTGAAGACAAGCTAGAAGGTATAGAGAATTTCTGGGCTTGGAAATACAAAATTGGTCTCATTCTTGAAGAGAATGATCTTGCTCATAATATCAAGGATGAAGTTGCAGAACCTGCTAAAGATGAATCCAAAGAAAAGTATAGGAAGGATCTAATTAGGGAAACGAGAATCATTGCTGATTCTATCAAGGACCACTTGATTCCCCAAGTGGCATCCAAGAAGACCCCAAAGGAAATGTATGATTCCCTAGGAAGAATGTATGAAGGGAGGAACATCAATAGGAAGATGAACCTATGAACTCAGTTGAAGAGTACCAAGATGAACAAAGGAGAATCCGTTCAAGACTACTTCTCAAGGGTTTCCCTAATCAAGGAACAACTAGATGCCATTGGAGATACCCTTGATGAAGATTAACTTGTAATGACTACTCTAAATGGTCTCACTAGACCTTGGGAGTCATTTATACAAACTATGTGTGCCAGAAAAGAAAGTATGAAGTTTGATATAGTATGGGAGGATTGTGTTCAAGAAGAAACTAGGGTAGCCAATAGAGAAGCCCTTCTTAAGGAGGATGACCAAGCCTTGGCTAATCAGACCAAAAGAAGAAGAAAAGGTTACTTCAAGAAAGTGGACCACAAGGAGTCTCAACCCTCTCGTAGGTTAAAAAGGAGAAGAGGAACAAACTCAGAAAGAGACCTCTCCACAGTCCAATGTTACAATTGTCTTAAACTAGGACACATTGCTAGAAATTGTACTTCACAAACAAAGAAGAAGAAGTTTTCTCACAAAAGACATCATGCACATATGGCAGAAGATGATAGTGGAGAAGAAGAAGAAGAGGAAGAAGAAGAGGAAAGGCCTCGAAGGAAAAGATCTAAAGTAAAGAAAGAAGATGCAGAAGACTATGTTCTATTTTCTGCACTCTCTGGGTCTATGTCACTTGGAGAAGATACATGGCTCATCGATAGTGGTGCTTCAAAGCACATGACAGGTCAAAAGAAAACTCTCTCAAGACTTGAAGAAAAGACTTCTCCACAAAAGGTATCTCTAGGAGATGATTATCAATATCCCATCAAGGGAATTGGTGAAGCAAGATATAAGCTTGATTCTGGAACACCATTGAAGATGAAAGAAATTTTATATGTACCAGGTTTGAAAAAGAACCTACTTTCTATCTCAGCACTAGATAAGAAAGGCTTTAGAATTGCATTCATAGATGGACAAGTACTTATGTGGCCCAAAGGAAAATCAATTGAGGATGCAATTGTTATTGGTGAAGAGGAAGGAGGCCTTTACAAACTCAAGGGTCATCCAGAAGTTTCCCTTGTCCATGAAACTACTAGCCCCAGTGAGCTATGGCATAGAAGGATTTCTCACATTAACTACAAAGCCCTACCCTATGTAAGCAAGGTGGTTATAGGACTACCAGACTTGAAAGTTGATCATAATGCCACATACAAAGGATGTCAAAAGGGGAAGAATGTCAAGAACCCATTTACAAAGAGTGAAACAAAGACTAAGAACATCCTGGAGTTAATACATTCAGATGTATGTGGACCAATGCCCACCACATCCCTAAGTGGGTTTGAATACTATCTCACATTCATTGATGACTATTCAAGGAAGACTTGGATATACTTTCTAAAAGGAAAGAATGAAGTCTTTGTAAAATTCAAAGAGTTCAAGGCTTTGATAGAAAATCAATTAGAAAAGAAAATCAAGATTCTCAGAACAGATAATGGTGGAGAATATACTTCAAAGGATTTTGAAGACTTTTGTAAGGAAGATGGAATCAAGAGGGAACTAACCACTCCCTACAATCCCCAACAAAATGGGGTTGATGAAAGAAAGAATAGAACCATCATGGAAGCTGTAAAGACTATGATACATGACCAAGATCTACCCATGTATCTATGGGCTGAAGTAGCTAGGACAACAGTCTATGTAAAAAATAGACTATCCCATAGTGCTCTTGAATTCAAGACTCCAAAAGAAGTGTTCACAGGAAAGAAGCCTGAGGTAAGTCATCTCAAAATATTTGGATGTCTAGTGTACATTCACATTCCAAAAGAAAAGAGAACCAAGTTGGATCCTTCTGGTAAGAAGGGAATATTTGTTGGATATTGTGAATCATCCAAAGCTTTCAGAATTTACATACAAGGTTTTCATCATATGGAAATAAGTAGAGATGTGACATTTGATGAAGAAGCAACTCTCAAGAAATCTAGGAAGTGCCAACTTGAAGAAGTCTATGAAGAAGATACACCTCCTAGAATCATAGAGGTTGTGCCCATCTCTGAAGATGATACACCAGAAGACCATGACATGTTAGAACCACAAGAACCCCTCATTACAAACTTATCTAGAAAAAGAAGGCCAACATGGGCTAGAGACATTATTCAAGGAGCTGAAAAATATGGAGCTCCTTAAGGCTCCACTAGAGAAAGAAAGAAACCAAAGCTAGTATCCAACTATGTGGATTTGATGTGTGATCTTGTGAATCAGCAACCTACTAGCTATGAAGAGGCAGTTCAGAAGAAAGAGTGGGTAGAAGCAATGATAGAAGAATACCAATCAATAATGAAAAATGATGTTTGGGATAAGTTCCCAAACCAAAAGATAAAAGTGTGGTATCTTCCAAATGGATATTCAAGCTAAAAAATGCTGCAGATGGTAGCATTGAAAAATATAAGGCAAGATTTGTAGCCAGAGGATTCTCTCAGAAAGAGGGAATTGACTATGAAGAAACATTTGCACCAGTTGCGAGGTACACTTCCATTAGAACTATCATGACACTTGCATCTATGATGAAATGGAAATTACACCAGATGGATGTTAAGAAATCCTTCCTGAATGGTGTGATTGAAGAAGAAGTGTACCTAGAACAACCACAAGGATTTGAGGTTAAAGATGGGAGAACACATGTATGCAAGCTGAAAAAGGCTTTGTATGGATTGAAGCAAGCTCCCAGAGCTTGGTATGGAAGGATTGATAGTTTCTTAACAAGCATGGGATTTACCAAGAGTAAAGTTGATCCTAATATTTATCTCAAAGTTATGGATGATGAACATGTTATATTATTGTTGTATGTAGATGATCTATTTCTGACTGGAAATGAGAAACAAATCATCGAGTGCAAGAAGAAACTCTCTTCAGAATTTGAGATGAAAGATCTCGGTTTAATGCACACTTCTTAGGTCTAGAAGTATGGCAAGAACCAAAAGGAATCTTTCTAAATTAGGGTAAGTATGTTGTGTGGATTTTGAAAAGATTCGATATGTTGGAGTGTAAAGCCATGGCCACTCCCATGGATTCCAACTTGAAGTTATTAGTTGATGACTCATCAGAGTTAGTAGATGTGACTCTATATAGACAGATTATTGGATCGTTAATGTATCTGACAAATACCAGACCAAACATATGCTTTGCTGTAAATACCTTGAGTCAGTATCTAGTGAAACCTAGAAGAGTTCACTTAATAGCTGCAAAGCATGTGATGAGGTATCTAAAGGGTACATTATATTTTGGTCTATATTATCTTGAAAATCATGAATTCAGACTGCATGGTTACTCAGATTCTGATTGGGCAGGAAGTGTCTCAGACAGGAAGAGTAAATATGGTGGATGTTACAGTCTTGGATCTGCCATGATCTCATGGTTCAACAAGAAACAGTCTACTGTGGCTCTCAGTACAGTCGAAGCAGAATATATAGCTGCTTGCTCTGCTAGTTGTGAAGCAGTATGGCTTCGAAAACTATTATCAGGATTATTTGACTTAGAGATGGATCCCACTATGATCATGTGTGACAACCAAAGCTGTGTTAAGATGACAGAAAATCCAGTGTTCCATGATAAGTCAAAACACATAGAGATCCGATATTTCTATAAATGGGATATGGTGTAGAAAGGAGCTATTAAGCTCAAGTATGTAAGCACTGATGAACAAATTGCTGATATATTGACCAAACCTCTGTCTCGAGTAAAATTTGAGTATTTCCGAGACAAGCTTGTTGTAGTTCAAAAGGACCCTCCTCGAAAGGGGGAGTGATGTAGACACTGATGATGAGATTGCTCGCATCGATAGTAAGGTCGATGATGAGGATACCTGTATTATTATACTTAGGATATTTATATTTCTTATATGTATACTTATGATATTTATATTACTTGTATATGCACTTTTACTGATGAGGATGACATGTAATGATACTTGTATTGATGATATGTATACATGTACTAATGAGGATGACATGTATTGATGATATGTATACATGTACTGATGAGGATGACATGTATTGATGAAGATATTTGTATTGATGATATGCATACATGTATTGATGAGGATACTTGTACTGATGTACTAATGATACATGTATTGATGAGGATACTATGGGATTGTATCGTCTCCGGACTTCGGTCCCTTGAATTGATCTGTAGACAGATGTCTCCGAGAATGAAGTCCTCAGTGGACAGGTGGGGATTGTATCGTCCCCAGACTTCTGTCCCTTAAATTGATCCGTAGACAGATGTCTCCGAGAATGAAGTCCTTAGTGGATAGGTGGAGATTGTATCGTCCCCGGACTTCGGTCCCTTGAATTGATTCGTAGACAGATGTCTCCGAGAATGAAGTCCTTAGTGGATAGGTGGGGATTGTATCATCCTCGGACTTCGGTCCCTTGAATTGATCCGTAGATAGATGTCTTCGAGAATGAAGTCCTTAGTGGACAGGTGGGGATTGTATTGTCCCTAGACTTCGGTCCCTTGAATTGATCTGTAGACATATGTATCCGAGAATGAAGTCCTTAGTGGATAGGTGGGGATTGTATCGTCCCCGGACTTCGGTCCCTTGAATTGATCCGTAGAAATATGTCTCCGATAATTGATTATAGGACTGCATCATCCCTGGAACTCAGTTCAAAAGGTACGTGATAGGACTGCATCATCCTTGGGCCTAGGTTCAAAAGGTACGTGAGAGGACTGCATCGTCCGTGAACATTGGTTCAAAAGGTACGTGAGAGGACTGCATCATCCGTGAACATTGGTTCAAAAGGTACGTGAGAGGACTGCATCGTCCGTGAACATTGGTTCAAAAGGTACGTGAGAGGACTGCATCATCCGTGAACATTGGTTCAAAAGGTACGTGAGAGGACTGCATCGTCCGTGAACATTGGTTCCAAAGGTACGTGAGAGGAATGCATCGTCCGTGAACATTGGTTCCAAAGGTACGTGAAAGGACTACATTGTCCGTGAACATTGGTTCAAAAGGTATGTGATTGGGATTGCATCGTCCCTAGACATGAGACTTGTCTTAAAGTGATAAGGATTGATCATCGTGGAACTTGATTTGGATTGTATCATCCATGGACCTATGTCCTAAAGAGAGCGAGATTGATCATCCTGTAATATGATCGTGTGTATTGCAGAGTATACTACGATGATGATCCAGATGCTGTAGATCGAGATGATGATCCAGATGCTATAGATCGAGATGATGATCTAGATGCTGTAGATCAAGATGATGATCCAGATGCTGTAGATCAAGATGATGATCCAGATGTTGTAGATCGAGATGATGATCCATATGCTATAGATCGAGATGATGGTCCAGATGATGTAGATCGAGATGATGATCCAGATACTGTAGATCGAGATGATGATGCTGTAGCTGTTCGGTGCTGCAGAAGATGAAGGCTCAATACTGATGATGTTGATGTTCCAGTATTGACTATGTTCCAGTAACTGCTTAAGTTACTGATGATGATGTATTGAAGAAAGCTTCCGATGATTTATATATGTATCATGTATGATGTAGTCGATGACTCGTTGCTCCTGTATATGTTGTTATAATATCCTTCTCGTTAAGGGGGAGTGTTGAATATTGTAACTTCTAAGAATATTATATTTGTACTTTATTATTCCGGAGATGTTTCATCCCTCCGAGGTGATCCTATTATGTATCTGGAGATGTTTATTCCTCTGATGGATTGTGGTAACCAGGGTTTATTAGATCCACCATGTGGGGGTCGACCCTGAGTTAATTAATTAGGGGTTATTAGACTCCCTTGGGAGAGGTCGGCCCCATAAGGGAAAAAGTCAGTTGGGAAACTAGTATAAGTAGAGGAGGATCCTCCTCACTTATCTCACACTTACATAGCTCAGAAAGTAGCGCACTTGTGAGAGAGAGGTCTGCATAGGAGGTAGAGAAGGAGCTCTAGTCTTGGAGCACATCTTGTATTTTGGTTGATCATCTTATTGAGGAAAGCTTTGCTAGGTTTTCTACCCCATGAGGGTTTCCTAGGGTAAAATCTCTGTCTATCTTGTGATTATGTTTCTTTTAGTGATCTTGCTAGTCAAATTAGTTTAAACTTAACAAATAGGACTACATTAGGTTTCTAAGATTCTAGATTGGTTTCTCAGGGTTAGATTAGTGTTTCTAGGGTTAGTTTATCTTTCTAGGATTTCTAGGGCTAGATTATGTTTCTAGGATCCTAGATTAATTTATGAGGGTTAGATTAGTGTTTCTAGGGTTAGTTTAGCTTTCTAGCATTTCTAGGGCTAGATTATGTTTGTAGGGTTATATTAGTGCTTCTAGGGTTAATCATGCATGAATAAACAATCACATGGCTATAAATCATAACTTAATCATAACTTAGACATCAAATAAATGATATAAGATAATGATATCAAATAAACTATCTAACATGAATAACATTAATCATGCATAAATAAATAATCACATGGCTATGCTATGTACCTCAGTCAATTAGGCCTTCAGGATCCTCTCGGTTTTTTATTGTCTCGAACAACCTCTTATGCTCTGCATGAGGTAGTAAGTAGTGTACCTTGTTTGATGACTCCGTTGACATTGTCTGTAGTTGGATGTTTGTACCCACGATCAAGTGCATAAAGTGATACACCTGTGACCCTGGTCTATAATCTATGTATGTGTAGCCATTTCTCTTTGGTCCCTTTCCATCCACTGTAAGATATTCCCCCTGAACAACCATCGAGCCAGTCGGAAAGGTAATGCCTTCACTATCCGTTAATGATGCAAGGAGGGTTTGCTTCCCCTAGATGCATCGTGCCAACCAATAATTCATCCCAATTGCACTATCTATCGGGGCGACAACTACGTAGATGTGTCCTGCAAAAATGCATTTTAAGGTCATATTCCAACAAGTAGTGGTTTGATAACTTGGATAATTACAAAAACAAGGAGGGAACCGAGATATGCATGTAGAAATGTTTACCTGGCTGTATAAGATCAGATATATGATCATATTCATTCGAAATAGAGGACTGGCCTTCCTCTAACTAGATTATTTTAGCAACTGCAAGTGATACATGATCCCATTCATCAACCCAATCCATTGATTCGCACTCATCCCACTCACTACTGCTGCAAGACCCACAAAAGAAAGCAAGTTTTTGCATCCATATTTCAAATAAGGGGTTATTTGAGCTTCGAACCGAATAAAATCCACGAGTGCCTTGCACAGTACTACAACTATAAGAATGCGGTCAATCTATATCAACTACATTCCAAAAATTTCTAACAACATGTCTTCTACCTGTTGGTATGTGTTGCTCCGTGGTTCGATCTGACATTTTTTCTTTGCACCATCGAACTGTGGATTCAAAATTCTGAATATGAGGGCCTCCCATGCACCTCATCTCCTCCCTTCGTAGGGTAGTTTTGAGACATGCTCCAGCCCCGTGATGCTCTCCCTTTCCATTCCCGGTCTCAAAATAGTTCCATACATGCAGCACATCATAAGTCTTGTGCAAAATACTCAACCAATGGAAAACACGTGCATTTTTGAACTAGCCTGCACAACCATCTGACCATATCCAATGCTGATCCATCTGTATACCTTTCTCCTTCAGCTGATCATAGAAAATTTTGAAGCAATGCTGCACATAATGCAGGTCGCGGCACCTGTCGTCACTGATGTAGAAGTTGGTCTCTTTCAAAATTATCCTCATGTCGTTGTTGCTCTCTGGCACGTTCCTGTATGTGATATGGACCATTATGATAACTTGGTATGAATGGTAGTATTGACTTTGAATCTCATTTTGTGGCTGTAGGGTGTAGTTTTCTGCAAAGTCCACAATTGACAATATTATCCCTTGGGAAAGGTGTCCCTGCACTTTCTGTACTGTTCATCCTGCCATCGTGCTACATGGATGTGTTGTACATAATGCTCGGTCTTTTGGTATAATTCCTTCATGAATTTGAAAATTTGTACCTGGTGCCACAAGACCAAGGGAATTAATACAACGTGGCATTTTCAATCTGAATATATATGTACAAATTCAACATGTACAGTATGAAAGTATGCAAACTTAGATTACCTGTGACTTCACTAATGCAATTTTTTTGCTTTCCTTCGAACTATCTACTTTATATGTTATGTACTGGAAGTTATGCATTTCTACTGACATCCTCCCAAATTCGTGCTCCGCGGTTGCATGGATGCAGTGGCTCAATAATGCAAATCCACAGCAATTGGAACATGTCCCATATAAACATGATCTTTTATAATATTTTTGTCCTTCAGGCCTTCGACACATTATGCTATGTATAAATTCTCTGGATGCATTCGGTGGTTGTAACAAAGGTCAATCGTGCATAATGTTAGTATGCAAACCACAAAATATATGTCTATGTGTATCATAATAGTACTCAAATTCTACATGGTATCTACAACAACATGTATTGCGATCAATGCAAATTCTAACATACCAGGGTTTGCATTTTTCGAAGGACCTTTGGCCCAAGTTCAATTGTGTGTGCTCATTCTTGAACCTCTCATAGAGTTCTGTTTGTGTCGTGTCAAGGAAGTGCTTGACATGGGGTTCACCCCCCCTAACACCTTTTCTCTACTTTAAAACATATCTTTGATTCGATGATGGTCTAGTGTTATCATGCCAAAAATTTTGCACTAGTTTTTTAACAACATCAATGAGCTTCATGTCTGAACGAGGTAAACTACCAACAAAGGCCCACCAATATTTTTGTCTTGGGGTTTCAAGTTTTTCTCTAATGGCAGAATACTTTTGAAGAGTCTTTCTATCTACTTTAAATATTTTAAATGTGTGTGATAGTAGGTGACATTTCCTTGTGGATTTGTCTACAATCGATTCCGACAGTACACGACGAGCCGCATTAAAATCTTTTGTACGAGAAGTTTTTCCAATCAAATTAAATGCAGATTGTAGATTTCTAACAACATGATTGTTGGACTATGAACTTCTAACTACCTTTATGCCCAAAATTCTCCTCACATGAGGTAGACAATGTGATTTTAACAAAGCAAGAAACAATTGACATTTTGCTGCATCGGTTTTGGATTCAAAAAAATCTTTGATTATCTTGTTACAATGGAAATCAATAGTGCGTTTGGGAATCTTACCTTCAACTCCTGAAAATGAACTTTCATCCACATGAATACGTTTGGGATTTCTTTGTCGTCCGGTTGATAGTCGAGGCAAGGGATTCGGCAAGGAAGTACGAGTCTCGTCAACAGTTTGTTGTGGCCCTTCGTTCACAAATTGGTCCTGCAATGGAGTGTGTTCCCAAGTGTGTGCTCTTCTTTGGGAGGTTGCTAGTTAAGAAGTTGTTCAACATACATCCCTTCATACTCGACATCAGGAAAGATTTGATTGACTTCAACCACTTCGTCATTGCTTCTTGATGGATCTAAGGCACTAACATTTTGATTTCTACGGTTTTGCATGTACAACCTGGCATTTTCTCTTATCTCATGGGTATTTTCAGGGGGCGACTGCATCCTTCTAGAATTTCTTTTATTATTATGTTTGTTTCCTATATTCAATGCGTTTTTTGGAAAAACAAAAATATGACCCCTGCAAGAATGAACAACAAACAAGATATTAAAACTCAATGTGCATGATTATTAAAGCTCGATGTAGCAATTGATTATGTATAGCAACATCTAGTGAGAATGTTTTCATATAATCTTAAAAGCTATTGGGAATGCCCTACATATAAAGTTACAACATCACCTCTAGGAACTTAGTAGGATGGTATTGGATGGTGGTATGGGATGTTAGTAGGAGCAAATTCCCTACAAGGGAGAAGCTCACACTCACTTCATTTTCATGGTATGGATGAGGGAAAATAGCCCCAAAAGACTAAGAGTTTTCAATTGTTTAGGTGTTTGTGTGAGTTGTTGTAGTGAAACCATGAGGAATTCAACAAATGTTTGTCTACTAGATGGAGGAATGTGATTATGAAATGTTATTGGTGGTGATGCAAGTAATTTTCTTTTATTATCTTCATGAAAGGTTGAAAGCATTGCTTGGTGCATGTTGTAGGTTTTTTTTGGTAAGATGTTTTTATTGTCTATGTTGAAGATTAAGAAGACTAAAATAGATCTATCATACAATTCATGAGGAAAAACCAAAATAGATGCCATTCAAACAAGTGAATGAAGACTAAATTACATTTAACAAGATAAAATTATCACCATAACTCAAGGATTATGATTGCTCTTTGCTTCAAATGTCAAATGCTCTTTTGATGTGTCCATTATATGTAAGAAGACTTCATGTGTGTCCAAGTAGCATGAGAATTCAATCCAAGGTTCCAAATAGAGTCCAACTGTTGTGTATTCACTCAATTGATCCAAATAAAGCCCAATAAGTGTGTATTCAATACAAAGAGCCAAATAGAGCCCCAAATGTTGTGTATTTTATCCAAATGGTGAAGCAAGCACCAAATGGTGTATGAATTCAATCTACCATGTAAATGCTTGTTGGACTGTGCGCAAAACTAGCGAAGAGAATGTGATGAATGAGGAAAAAAATGCGGGAGAAAGAATGCGGGTGATTTTCTAAATTTTATGTTCAACAGGGATGCGAACGCACCCGATGCGTGTGCACGCTAGAGGCATGTGCGCGTGCACTTCCCTGCTGAACATTGTAATGTTTGGTGGGTAACGTTCACAGTATTTATTGCCCAACAGATATAAATGTGTCAGGTTATGCCTAGAGCCCCTCCCCATAAAGAGCCCCTCCCCCATAAAGGCCTTTAGGACCTCTTCTAACCCATAATCCCTGAGTGCATTTAAGTGCTTCTAGGTGTTTAGGGGTTTAAGGGTATATTTACAAATTTGTGTATTTTGATTTCAAAACATTAATTTAATTTTCAATTAGAAACATATGTATTACATCAAGAATAATTAAATACATAGTAGATATATTAATGTTGTATAAAGTGATGATGTATAAAGCGATGATAATGATGATGATGATGATCATCTTCATCATCATCAACACCATGATCATCATCATCAACTTCATCATCATTATCATCATCATCATCATTGTGAGGACGAGGATGATGATGATGATGGTGGTGGTGGTGGTGGTGGTGGTGATGATGATGATGATGATGGTGATGATGATGGCGGATGATGATGAATATGAGTACGATGATGATGAGGAATATGATCATCATCAAAATCATCATATTCGTCAGCATCATCTTCATTAGTCACCATCATCACCATCTTCATCATCATCATCATCATCATCATCATATGATCATGGTCATGATCATCACTGTCTTCATCATCATGGTAGTCATATTCGTCTTCATCATCATACTCGTCATCGCCATCTTCCTCATAATCATCACCATCATTGACATCTTCGTATCATCATCATCATCATCATCTTCATGATGATGATGATGATGATAACAATGACGAATATGTTGTTGAAGATGATGATGAATATGCAACACATCATCATCATCATCGTATTCGTTGTGATTATATGATGATGATGATGATGGTGGATGATGATGAATATGAGTACGATGATGATGATGACTAATTTGGAGACGATGATGATGATGATGAAGACGAGGAGGAATATGCAACACATCATCATCATCTTCATCACCATCATCAACATGATGATGATGATGATCATCATCATCATCATTGTGAGGATGCAGATGATGATGAGGATGATCAAGATGACGATCATATGATGATGATGATAGTCATCATAATAGTGATCTTCATCATACTCATCATCACCATCATCCTTATCATCATCATCATCATCATCATGATCTTCGTCATGATGATGATGATGATGATGATGATGATGATGATGAAGATCATGATGAAGATGGTGATGATGATGATGAATAATGGAGATGATGATGATGATGATGTTGATGATGAAGATGATGACGAATATGTAGCACATCATCCTCATCCTCATCATCTTCATCATCATCAACAACATGATCATCATCATCACCATCATCATCATCATCATCATCATCATCATCATTGTGAGGACGAGGATGATGATGATGATGATGATGATGGTGGTGGATGATGATGAATATGATGATGATGATGACGAATATGATCATTATCATCAAAATCATCATATTCATCATCATCATTTCCATCTTCATCATCCTCACCATCATCATCATCATCATCATATGATCATGGTCACGATGATCATTGTCTTCATCATCATAATCAACATCTTCGTCATCCTCATCATACTCGTCATAGCCATCTTCATCATCATCATCGTCGTGGTGATGATGATGATGAAGATGATGTGAAGCATATTCGTCATCATCTTCATCATCAACATCATCATCATCTCCATTAGTCATCATCATCATCTCCATTAGTCATCATCATCATCATCATCATCACCATCTTCATCGTGATCATCATCATCATCTTCGTCATGATGATGGTGATGATGATTATGACAATGGTGATGATGACTAATGGAGATGATGCATGACGAAGATGATGATGATGATGACGATGATGATGATGACGATGAAGATGGTGATGATGATGATGATGATGACTAATGGAGATGATGATGATGATGACGATGAAGATGATGACGAATATGTAGCACATCATCATCATCTTCATCATCATCCACAACATGATCCACAATATGATCATCATCATAATATTCATCATCATCGCCATCATCATCATTGTGGGGACGAGCATGCGGATGATGATGATGATGATGATGATGATGATGATGACGATGACGATGATGAAGATGATGATGAAGATGATGATGATGATGACTAATGGAGATGGTGATGATGATGATGATGAAGATGATGACGAATATGCAGCACATCCTCATCATCATCATCATCATCATAATCATCATCATCATCTTCATCATCATCAACAACATGATCATCATCATCACCATCATCATCATCATCATCATCATCATCATCATCATCATTGTGAGGACAAGGATGATGATGATGCTGATGATATGATGATGATGATGATGGTGGTGGATGATGATGAATATGAGTACGATGATGAAGATGATGATGATGATGACGAATATGATCATCATCATCAAAATCATCATCTTCATTAGTCATCATCATCAACATATTCATCATCCTCACCATCATCATCATCATCATCATCATCATCATCATATGATCATGGTCACGATGATCATTGTCTTCATCATCCTCATCATACTCGTCATAGCCATCTTCATCATCATCATCGTCGTGGTGATGAAGATGATCATGATGATGAGGATGATGAGGATGATGTCCTGCATATTCGTCATCATATTCATCATCTCCATTACTAATAATAATCATCATCATCACCATCTTCATCGTCATCATCATCATCATCATCTTCGTCATGATGATGATGATGATGATGAAGATCATGATGATGATGAATATGGTGATGATGATGATGTTGATGATGATGGTGACGACGATGATGACTAATGGAGATGATGATGATGATGATGATGATGATGATTATGACGTTGATGATGAAGATGATGGAGAATATGCAACACATCATCATCATCTTCATCGTCATCCACAACATGATCCACAACATCATCATCATCATCATCATCATCATTGTGAGGACGGGCATGAGGATGATGATGAAGACAACGATGATGATGATGATGATGATGATGATGATGATGACGATGATGAAGATGTTGTTGAAGATGATGATGAATATGCATCACATCATCATCACCATCATCATCATCGTCTTCGTCATGATGATATGATGATGATGGTGGTGGTGGTGGTGGTGGATGATGATGACTAATTTGGAGATGATGATGATGAAGATGAGGAGGAATATGCAACACATCATCAGCATCTTCATCAGCATCATCAACATGATCATTATCATCAACTTCCTCATCATCATCATCATCATCATTGTGAGGATGCGGATGATGATGAGGATGATGAAGATGATGATCATATGATGATGATGATAGTCATCTTCATCATCCTCATCATACTCATCATCACCATCATCCTTATAATCATCATCATCATCATCATTATCTTCGTCATGATGATGATGATGATGTTGATGATGAAGACGATGACGAATATGCAGCACATCATCCTCATCCTCATCACCATCTTCATCATCATCAACAACATGATCATCATCATCACCACCACCATCATCATCATCATCATCATCATTATCATCATCATCATCATCATCATCATTCTGAGGACGAGGATGATGATGATGATGATGATGATGATATGATGATGATTATTATGGTGGTGGATGATGATGAATATGAGTACGATGATGAAGATGATGATGATGATGACAAATATGATTATCATCATCAAAATCATCATATTCGTCATCATCATCTTCATTAGTCATCATCATCACCATCTTCATCATCCTTGCCATCATCATCATCATCATATGATCATGGTCACGATGATTATTGTCTTCATCATCATAATCATCATATTCATCATCCACATCATACTCATCATCGCCATCTTCTTCATCATCATCATCACCATCATCATCATCATGGTGTTGATGATGATGAAGATGAAGATGAAGATGAAGATGATCATGATGATGAGGATGATGTGCTGCATATTCGTCATCATTTTCATCATCAACTTCATCATCATCTCCATTAGTCATCATAATCATCATCATCACCATTTTCATCGTCATCATCATCATCATCATCATCATCTTCGTCATGATGATGATGATGATGAATATGGTGACGATGATGATGTTGATGATGATGATGATGACGATGATGACTAATGGAGATGATGATGATGATGATGTTGATGATTAAGATGATGGCGAATATGCAACACATCATCATCATCCACAACATGATCCACGGCATGATCATGATCATCATCTTCATGATCATCCACAACATGATCCACGGCATGATCATGATCATCATCTTCATCATCATCGTCATCATCATCATTGTGAGGACGAGCATGAGGATGATGATGATGACGATGATGACTAATGGAGATGATGATGATGATGATGATGATGATGATGAATATGCAGCACATCATCCTCATCATCATCAACATCTTCATAATCATCAACAACATGATCATCATGATCATGATCATGATCATCATTGTGAGGATGAGGAGGATGATGATGATGATGATGTTGGTGGATGATGATGAATATGAGTACGATGATGAAGATGATGACGAATATGATCATCATCATCATAAAAATCATCATATTCGTCATCATCATCTTCATTAGTCATCATTATCGCCATCTTCATCATCCTCACCATAATCATCATCATCATATGATCATGGTCACGATGATCATTGTCTTCGCCATCATAATCGTCATCTTCATCATCCTCATCATACTCATCATCGCCATCTTCATCATCATCATCATCATTGATGATGATGATGACGATGATGATGATGATGATGATGACGAAGATGTTGTTGATGATGATGATGAGGAAGAGGGTGATGACGAAGATGATGATGACGGTGGTGGTGGATGATGATGAATATGAGTACGATGATGAAGATGATGATGATGTTGATGATCATCGTACTCATCATCAACATCATCATCATCATCTTCATAATCATCACCATCAATGTTTATGATGAGGATGATAATGATGATGATGATGATGTTGACGATGAAGATGAGGAAGAAGGAGGATGATGATGATGGTGTTGATGATGACGACGATGATGATGATGATGATGGTGATGAGGATGAAGAATATGATGATGATGGAGATGAAGATGTTGATGATGATGGTGATGGTGATGATGATGATGATGATGACCATCATCATCATATTCATCATGATCATCATCATCTTTATCACCATCATGATCATCATCCTTGTCACCATCATCCTCATCATTCTCATCGTCATCTTCATCACCATTGTCATCATATTCAAAATCTTCATCATCATCACCATCACCATCATCTCATCATCATCATCAACATCTTCAATATCATTGTCATCTCCCCCTTTCTCATCAACATCTCCATCATCATCATCACATCTTCATCAACTTCATGTATCCCCTTGACAAAGGAAATTAAATAAACCATACAAAAGCATACAATAGCACGTACGTGCAGAGACGCATGTGCGCACCTACGCGCACGCATGTTTGCGCGTGTGCATAGTTGCGCGCACACATGCCTGAATTCAAATTGTTTTTGGCGCCCTTGCAGGCTTGGAATTAGCTTCGGATCGCACCTTGAGGCTCGGCCTGATTTATGCCTGATTTATGGCAGAAAACATCAAATGCTGTAACTTTTTGTTTTTCACAACTAGTTCCACATAAGCTCCACGAGTGCAATGCAGATGAAATTGCACATGCTTGTCGAGCTCTGTGTGCAGATTCTAAATATATAATTTTTGAATAGATCTATTGTTGTTTTCTATTTTTAATTCATTTTTAACTGCACTCATGTCAAATTTATAAAAAACACAGGTCGTTTATTTGGCCTATAACTTTTGATTGGCTAACCTATTTCGAAAACAGAAGAGAACCCGCACAAGAGCACGAAAATACCTACAACCTAAAAAAAAAGTATTTTGATTATTTTTAGACCATGATATGGTGGCTCAACACTTGACCATGTCATTTTAGGGCTTCACTGACTTCGGTAATTTAAAAAAATATAAAATTGACTTTTAAAATTTTGGAAAAATAGCCCCGCACAAGATTCTTCTGTTGCCTACGCCTCTACATATTTTTTTTCTTGTAAATTGAAAATTTACGTAGCAAACAGGTGGCTCAACAAAAACATGTGCATTATGTTTGAGAAAAAAATAACATACCAATATTCAAATAATGAAGTTTTGGGGTGGTTATACCACTTTTCCATAAATAAGAGTTATATGTTCTGGAAGGTCATCCGTTTTTCTACGTTTCATCTGTTTACACCTAATCCAAAATTTTTTTTGTAGGTACCTCTAATAATTCATTTTAATGATAATATTGCTGTTTTTCCAGAATGTTATTGCAACTAATGTGTCATAATTGGGTATCATTACCTTGCACCAGCCCACATGTGTTTTATTTTTACTCATGTTTTTGTTCTTCCTTACCACTAGTGACTAACCATCTTCACCCACATTTGTTTCCTAGGAATATTTTTGAGTCAAGGGGTCTTTGTGGGTCGGAACATTGTATGTTGAGCCTAAGACATGAGAAGAAAACCACGAATATGGTGATCCATGATTTGACACCGAAGGAAGTGTTAGGAAGATTGATATATTAGATCGGATGTCATAGAACCATATCCCTTACCTAGATGAGCAAAAATTTCTTAAGGTTCTTTGAAATTTGTTAAGTTTAATTCCAATTTGGTGTAATGGTCTAGGATTCAAGAATCATTTACATTCATGACAAATAAAATTACCTAAAGGGGCATAGATATGGTCTTTGGATAAGCAAAATTTTATCGATACATTTTGAATTCAACCTACTTGAGTAAAGACAACATAACAACTTTATAACTAAGAAAATCATGACACCAACATAAAAAAACAACCTAGGTATTCTTGTACATCTAGGGGCCTTGATATTATATTTCCATGTGCTCAAGATGAATCATCAAATTGAAATAGAAATGAACACTTTTCTAGCATGTGAATAGAGGTGTAGTTTCAACCATATGACTCCCACGCCTTCGTGATCCATCATGAGATAACTTCCTTAAGAATCACTCTCTCCACAAAGTATCATCATCGCCTAATACAGGTCTTCTAAACAAAGTTTTGGGAAATCTTTTTCACCATTGCTACTCTTTAAACTAATCATACCTCTAAGAAGGATAATGGCTTGATTTACAAACTATGCCAAATTCAATGTAAAGAGACAAAGCAATAACTCAACAACAAACCCAAAAGACCATATAAATCCTCCATGCTATAGTTTCAACTTCAAATGAAGTTATCCTTAATTTTAAATAATTATAGTTTCCCTTTTTAACTTTAAATCAAAATTAAAAAATACCAATATGTAATCTTAACATAATAGTCATTATTATTTTCTTAATATCATTAATATATTATTAAAACAAAAATCCTAATTTATTTTTTCTAAATTATAACAATATATAAAATAAGTTTTTTATTCTTAATAGTTTATCTCACTAAATATCAACATAGATCCATTTTAAATCGAGATAAATCAAACACTTAGAGAGATCCAATTTCTTTAAGTGTAAACTTTTTTTACCTTAATTTTTTTACACAAGCATAGATCCATCTTAAAAGGGGATCTACCAAGCGTTGAGAGGATCAAATCTCTCAAAGTGCAAACCCCTCCATTTTAGAGCAAGCCTTTTAATTTATCTAATTTGTGTTGTTATATATATATATATATATATATATATATCTCAAAATTTACTCCTCAAGGAATTCGATCTTTTGATGTTTGATATATCTTTATTTAAGATGGATTTATATTGATTTTGATTTATTTATTTATTTTTGATAATATAATTTATAGATTTATTTCTAAAACATAATTTATATATCATAATATTTATCTTTCTAAATTTAAATTTAAAATTCTACAATTTATTTTTATTTAATTTTGAAACTCCCACCAATATATTTACAAATTTTTTTTCTTAAGTCTTTTTAAAAAATAGCTAAATCTTTATTATTAAATTAAATAAGATATTTAACTTTTTTAAAGAAAGATTATATGAAATTTGTTTTTTTTAATCTATCCCTTTAACTCCAACCAACATATTGACTAATTCTTTTTTCAAGAGTGACTTTAAGTTATCCTTATTTTAAAACTTTAATATTAAATTGAACGAGATGTTTTTTTTTTCCAAATCTCTTCTCATTTGAAAAATTTATTAAAGTGAATTTAATATTTAATAATTTTAAAGAAAAGATCTTCATTGTTATCTAGTTATTTAGTTTTTAGTTAGTTGAATGGTTTAATTAAAAATCAATTTTTATTTGAAAACTTTAATATTAAATTGATGAGATAATTTATTTATTTAGTAAAAGTGACTTTGTAGGTTTTTTAGAGTTTTGTCATGTTAAAACTTTATTGAATTGAATTAATATTTAATAATTTTAAAGAATAGATTTTTATTGTTATTTAGCTATTTAATCTTTAGTTAGTTGGATGGTTTTATTGAATATCAACTTTGTGAAAGGAAATTACAATATTTTCAAAACCATGATTTGAACTTAACAAATTATCATATCTACCACTTAATTATTCCATGAATCTTGGTAGGTATCACATGTTTATGACCTATTTTCCCATTAAGAAGACTCATAGGTATCACATGTTCATAAATTATTTCAGTTATTTAATCTTTAGTTAGTTGAATGGTTTAATTGAAAGTCAACTTTCATTTGAAAACTTTAATATTAAATTAAGGAGATATAATTTATTTATTTAGCAAAAATGACTTTGTAGTCTTCTTACGGTTTTGTTATGTGAAAATTTTATTGAATTAAATTAATATTTAATAATTTTAAAAAATAGATCTTTGTTGTTATTTAGCTATTTAATTTTTAGTTAGTTGAATGGTTTTATTGAATATCAACTTTGTGAAAGGAAATTGCAATGTTTTCAAAACCATGATTTGAACTTACAAATTACCATATCTACCACCTAATTATTCCATCAATCTTGATAGGTATCACATGTTGATGACCTATTTTCCCATTAAGCATACTTGTAGGTATCACATGTTCATGACCTATTTTAGTTATTTAGTCTTTAGTAAGTTGAATGGCTTAATTGAAAGTGAATTTTCATTTGAAAAATTTAATATTAAATTAATGAGATATAATTTATTTATTTAGCGTAAATAACTTTGTAGTCTTCTTAGGGTTTTGTCATGCGAAAACTTTATTGAATTAAATTAATATTTAATAATTTTAGAGAATAGATTTTTGTTGTTTTTTAGCTATTTAGTCTTTAGTTAGTTGAATGATTTTATTGAATATCAACTTTGTAAAAGGAAATTACAATGCTTTTTCAAAACCAAGATTTGAACTTACAAATTACCATAGCTACCACCTAATTATTCCATGAATTTTGGTAGGTATCACATGTTCATGACCTATTTTCCCATATGCTTATAACCTATTTTCCCATTAAGAAGATTTACTGAATATCAACTTTGTGAAAGGAAATTACAATGCTTTTGAAAAATAGATCTTTGTTGTTATTTAACTATTTAGTCTTTAGTTTTAGTTTAGTTTAGTTGAATGGTTTTATTGAATGTCAACTTTCAAAAAATTACAGTGCTTTTTCAAAACCATGATTTGAACTTACAAATGACCATATCTACCACCTAATTATTCCATGAATTTTGATAGGTATTACATGTTCATAACCTATTTTCCCATATGTCCATGACCTATTTTCCCATTAAGAAGACATGTTGAATGGTTTTATTGAATATAAAACTTTGTGAAAGGAAATTACAATGCTTTTTCAAAACCATGATTTGAACTTACAAATTACCATATCTACAATCTAATTATTTTATTCCATAAATCTTAGTAAGTATCACATGTTTATGACCTATTTTCCCATTAAGAAGACTTATAGGTATCACATGTTCGTGGACTATTTTCCTATAAAAAAGACTTGGAAGTTGTTGAAAACAAGGAAAGGAAATTTTAACCTTACAAACAGAACAGAAACTTATCAAGTAATCGTTGGTTGATTGTACGTTTCTCCAGAGACACATTAAAAAAGTCTATGATCTTAATGCAATTCCATAATGATACGTTTCATTACTTCTTCTTTCAGAAAAATAATGGAAATCACCATGGAATTCTGCAACAAACTATCTAAAATAACAAGAAGCTGTATGATGCTGATAATCTCATACGCTACATGAGTTTATCTGAAAACTATGAACGCTACATGAGTTTATCTTAAAACTATGAACGCTGAAGAAATAATATATAGCACAATATCCGATTGGATTGACAATTACAATATAGAGCTACTAGGTTTGTAGTACTCTTTTTTTATTAATTAAATCCTTTCCCATGTGCTCGCTGTTCATCGACGCTCCAAATCTTTGAATCCACAGAAATACCGAGCATCCATTCATCATCAATCTCAGTAAAGCACGATATATCTTGATCCATATTCCATTCATCGAATTGCCAGAGTTGCCCATCCTGATCTGGCAGGGCCAAGCCATGAGAGGACGAGGATTCGGCAGATATATTCGTTTCTGAGGTTGATAATTTGGTAGCTGCAGAATGATTACTACTGATTTCTTCAAAAAATCTCAAGTCTGAATGATCAAGAATTTCAGGCCCAGCTTCTTCTTGATACTGTGGCTTGAAAGGAGCAGCCTGGATTCCTATTTCTTCCATCAGCTCTCTCATTATATCATGCACACGCTCTTCTTGTTCTATTGTAAATGTCTGCTCAACGGTCATATCGTCCGCAAATATAACGTTGCTCATGAAACCCTCGTCCTCATATTCATAACCTAATTTATCTTCATATTCATAACCTAATTTATCTTCTTGATCTTTAACCTTGACCTGGCAATCTCGGTCTGCTCTGTTAGACATTATATTGCTAATTACCAACAGAGAGACTCTGAGCAGCAAATTCCAGGTTTTGTGATATGGAGAAGGGCGGGTTTGATAGATCTGGTTTTTATAGAGCAATCTGCAAGATATGACGCAAACCATGCAATCAGCAATGGCGAATTAAAGGAAGACATAGCCAATGAAAAGTTGGCTGGTAGACGTTCAACACCCAAAACTGGTATTCAATGAGTAGTTTGGACTTGAAAATTGTTGTTGAATATTGGGTGATCACGAGTATATATCTGAGTAGTAACGTATATATCTATCTTTCTATATACCTTGAAAGTTCAGAAATTTTGGGTTGGTTGAATGGCCCAACGAGACAGAGACTCCTGACGTAATGTCTTCCTACCACCATTGCTTTGAATTTCATTTATTTGCGTGGAAGTATTGAGGTTGGCTGGTTATGTCAAAGGTCAGAGGAACCACCAACACAACACAGCATTATGGAAGAGCAGATACATCAACTCCCACAAAGCTTTCTTTTTATATTAAAAAAATTTAATCTAAAGCTAGGGTTAGATTACATTTCATAATTCAAAGAGAACCCTAAACCTGAACAATTCCATTCAATAAGGATGTCTAAGGAAGATTAATGAAAAACATTCCATTTGCTTGGCCATATACTCCCAACTATGGTACTCCTTACCTAAGGTTTTGCGTATATTAACATAAATAATCGAAGTGGATAAACAAGTTTACAAAAAATTATTCTTCAAGAAAATGCATAAACAATTTATTTTATTTATATATATACCTACTTTTTGTATGGCGTAATTGTTTTATGTACCAACTTTGATGAAAGCAAGTTAGTATACGTCTTTATCAAATCGCTTATGTAGAACAAAAGTTGCACCAAAATATAGGTTCATTTATCTATCTTGTTTACTTCACTTTATATCGTTGGATTGTTGCCTTTATTTTGGATTGCTGTGTCTTGTGTGTTCATTTTTTTTCCATGGGTCTTCCAATGTATTGTTTTAATGTGTTATTTTTTTTATAAGTTTAGTATTTATATAATTTGAGGATTTTAATGTATATAATGTACATGATTCTATGTTGATAATTATTGGATTTATTAAGTAATTTATGAGGAGCAAAATATCATTCTTTTTAGATATCTTTAGCTTTTGGATTATTAATTTGTTTTTTTTATGATAATATTTTAATCACTTAAAGATAATTTTAAGTAATCTTTTAAAATAAATAAAAAACCAACCAATAATTCGTATTTAATAAATATCAAGACTAAGAAAAAAAGGTAAGTGGTATAGCAAATACTTAAATTTTAATAAGGATGGAATGAAATCCATCTATCTCCACCAACTAACCACCATATCCTTGATAAATACTAAAACATAGTTGCAATTTAACTTCATACTCAAAAGAAAATTATTATTATTATATCACAACAAATTTTGTTATTCCTTTCTTTTTTTTCTAATATTAATTATAAAATATTATTTCTAATTTTTCTTTTAAAATATTATTATTAAAATATTTTTTTATTATTATATATTTTTGTATTATTTTTATATCTCTTTCTATCTTAATTTTGAAGTCGTCAAATCTTTTATTTTAAATGTATTCTCCTCGTGGAATCCTCTTGAGTATAGAACGTGATTTCCAAATTTAATTTAATTTAATCTTTTCCCATTTCATCATCCTCACAATTCCATTATCCTTATCCTTATTACTTAAATTGGTGATTGTTGTTATATTCAATGAATATTATAGATTAATTATAGAATATAATATAATTTGATCACATCCATTGTTTTTCAAATTGGGTATTGTCTTAATCTTATTGATTATTGAGAAATTGCGAGGACTTAACCTCAATCATGTTATTAAATTAGGTAGAAATAATATTCTTTTATATTAACGTGTGAAGTATATCAAAGTAAAATCAAAATGGTGAAGTGTTATGACTTCCGTATAAAATGCATTACACATGTTTATTTCTCACTCAATTTTAAAATAGTATCGAGATTGATTTAGATTTAATAAAAACAAAACAAAGTTGAAGATAATGTAAATGATCAAAACTCACGAGATTTTTTAGAGATTAATGTAAAGTGGCTTTTAATATGGTATTGAGATTGATTTATATTTAATGAAAAAGAAAGAAGTAAAAGATAAAGTAAATGATCAAACAGCATGAGACTTTTATGATTTTAAAATTATATTGAGATTAATTTAAATGAGATGCAAGGTAACTCTTGAAATTTCATAAAAGTAAGTCAATGGATGGTGACCTATCAAATGAATATTGTGTGAGACTAGATTTAGATTTAGGTCATTTAGGAAGTTTATATTAAATTAGTTTGGCAAATGGAATTTTTAAATTTCATAAAAGTAAGTCAATGGATGGTGACCTATCAAATGAATATTGTGTGAGACTAGATTTAGATTTAGGTCATTTAGGAAGTTTATATCAAATTAGTTTGGTAAATGGAATTTCTAAGGGTGAACTTTAACCTAACATTTCATTCTTACGACTAAAAATTGATGTTAAATCAATAGATAAGTGGTTTAGGTTCTAAATAACTTGATGAGTGGTTAAATTGCTATCATGTAAAAAGATGGCGATGCTATCACTATAAAAGGAAAGTTCATGCAAGTGATACATGAAACATATATCCTCCAAATTATCAAGAAGACCAATATATGTAATGCAAAAAACTATACCAACATCATGGTCAATCGTTAACAATTACATTAATTTGTTCTAAGTATTTGTGGTTAGGAGGAAACAAATATAATTCTCATGTACCAATGGGGTTTACTCCAACATTCTTGGTCATGAACACACATGGAGATACATGTATATTCACAACAAGATTGATGAAAAACATAAACTAAAAATTTGATAGCTCTATTTGAGACCTAAGGTTCTCGTTAAATATCCAAAAAAGTGCCCCAATGTAGTTTATCATGCTGGTATATTCAAGCTCCAAAGAGGAGAATTTCTCACTTGAAACACAATTGAGACAATTAATGATGGAAGGGGATGTTGTGGGATGAGCATTGATTCATTATCAAGTGTCGATACATTCAACAGAAAACCCTACATAGATATCCACAAGTAAGAATCATTCCTAATAGTACCATTAACCATACATTTAGTATACGTAAGCTAGAAAGGGAATAAGAAAAATGCATTACATTACATAGGTACCATAATTGAAATTAAAAGGGGTTTCTTAATTCATATTATTCAACATAGTTATTATAATCATAGGAATCCAATATGAATGTGGGTCTCTCATAATGGTACAATATGAGATCTCTATAATAGACAACCTATTAACCTTACCATAAGCAATCAACCCTTTTCTCATAGGCTTAGAGGATCTACTTATACAATATTTATACTAGTTAAGGTTGATAGTATCAAAATGTAACTAACCTAGTCAATTACATAAATGCATTCCATTACATAGTAATAATAAAAACTGAATTCAATGTCAAAACAATCATACTCTTCTTATTGCATAGCTATCTCAAATATCCATTTGATATGGTAAAATCCATCACATGGTGTGATGTCCATCCTTTTGTGTAACAATCTCAGAAACAAATAAAAGGCCTACAAGTCTTGACCACACCTACTAGCTTTCCCTCGAGTCAACCCTACTACTTTACTACTTCTTAATCATTTAATTATCATTCAAATGAAGGGGCTTCATGCTCCATGATGACACCCAAATTATATACAATAGTTTTTTGTGTGCCATCATCAATGATGACAATTGGTATTTCCCCTGCTTGTTGGCCTTTGTACTCCTCAAATGCATCCAAGGCATACTCAATAAAAGAAAGATAATTATGTTTTACAAATTTGGAAAGCTATGTGTACATAGATTTATATATAATCCCCTTCAAGTGAGGACTTTTGGAGAGAATAAATAAGGATAATGACTGCTATAGTAGTAGAGGAAAGTAGGGACATAGAGAATTGCAAGGGATTAGAAGGTGGTAATTTTTTTACCGACTTAACAACCTATATCTTCTTTGAAGAACTAACCCCTAGAAAAATATCTACACTTAGCTAAGATATTGAGTTAGGTCCTTTCTCATAAATTAGATTTCATCAAGAATCTGGCTACCCACAACTTAGAGCTTCCCTCAATAGATGTTGGGACATCCTCCAAATCAGAGTCTGGTTTAGATAATTGACCTTTTTTTTTTCTTGTGCACCTTGCTAGACTATGTAACTTACTTTATTCACATTTGTAGATAAAGTTGTTGAAAAACCATGGATAGTATGTATGCAAATCCAATGTTCAAGGAAGACTTTCAGATTCATGGCCATGGACAAACCTATTTGTCCAAAGATTGATCTATGAGATATAAAGGTAGAGAAGAAACCTTTTTTTTCATTATAAACACCCCATGGTCAAATATAGCAATTGTCTTTGTCAATGTTAAATCACATCTTTCCCATAGGAGTATTGATTATGTTATGTACCTTATTAGTAGAATGAATTTATTCAAAGTAGAAATAACATAATAAAGTAGTATTTTATAATGAAAAGGATAAACTTAACATACTAACTAAAAAATTGTAGATGACCAAATTGATGAAAGTGGGGGTAAACTCTTAATGAATAGAGCTCCAATTAAAATATAATTCAAAGACATCTTATTACATTGCTTATACTCCTCCAAATAGTTTCTAGTGAAGGAAATTTCTAGCAGGATAAACCTTATGGTATGTATTTTTACAAATATTTTGTTTCTCCTCAAAAAAGTCATCAGAACTATTGGAATTCTTCTTAGTCTGATGAGCCTAAGTATGATTTCTGTCATGGAAGAAGAAGACTGTCTCAGGCCAGATTATCACGTCTCAAATGTCTATGCACAAAGACAAGGGAAAGAGATAACAAGGAAAGGCCCTTGTGAATGGTATGGATGCATCATGCTGTTGATGTATATGTAACTTCGGAATGTATTTCATCTATGTATTTCATATATATTTATTGTACCCTTATAAGAGATGTGTTATTCCTCTATAAGGAAGTGTCATCATGTGTATTGACAAGTGTCGCAAGTGTGTGTACTTGGCGACGGGTTATTAGACCACCATGTGTGGGGTTGGCCCTGGAATATATATTATATTGTGGATGTACCTAGCTAGACAAGTCGGCCCCATAAGGTCACTCGGAAAACAAGTTAGTATAAATAGAGATCGGGAGATCTCTATTTTGATAATTCGGAAACTCACACTTCTCTCACTCAGAAAGTGGTGCACTAGTGAGGAGGAGGATCATCTGCTACTAGGAGACTATCTCAGTGTATTTTGGTTGTACTTTGGTTGAGCCATTTCTCTCTCTATCTCTGAGGAAGTTGTGGGTTTTTTCACCTTAGGGTTTTCCCCACGGAAACTCTGTGTCTCTTGTCTCTCATGCTTTTGATTCTTATGATGCTTGTCATGCTTATTGTGATTGTCATGCATTGATATACTGTATATGTTATTCTCTCAGTGAAGATCCTAGAGTATTGTGAATTAATGCTCAAAATTTTAACATGGTATCAGAGCTAACCTGAGAAGAAGACATTTTGCAGTGACAGAAACTTGAGTTTCTTGTTTATTGGGTTTCTCTCCACAGTTTTTGGAAAAGCAGTATAGTAGATTGACTCTACTCATCAAGGAGAATCTATCTGTCCAATAAGAATTCAATTCTGAGCATTTTCAGATTTGGCCCTAAAAATTAGGGTTTCCACAAAAATAGGAATTTTTGACATCTGAAGACATAGATGGAAGCTCCTTGCAAAAATCGAAGTTTAGAGCTTTGGATCAAGATTTGTGGCTGGGTAGATATCCAGGAAACTCAAACCCTAATTCAGGGCTCTCCCTAGTGAACCTGGGAGGACAAAAAGGAAATTCTAAAGGGTGAAGCTTTGCTGATCTACAATTTTGAATACACCAGGCTGATCAACTCATCAAGGCGCATCTTTCTATCCTTTCAGAAAGTTGAAATTCACATTTTGAATTTTTAGGTTTTTTTCAACAAACCCTAATCCGGGACGAGATCTAGTTTTCAGCATTTTAAGTGGTAAGACCTAAATCTTTTCTATTTCCATTTGAATTACTCTTTAAGATTTATCACCACACCAAGCTTGAGGATAATCTTGAAGGATCTGATAACTTCCGAGCTTGGAAGTATAGGATTGGGTTAATCGTGGAAGAGAATGAGTTAGACTCATATATAAAAGAAGACATCCCTAACCCAGAGGATGAAGAGGCTAAGGTATTGCATAAGAAGAACTTTGTCAAGGCAAAGAGAATCATTGCTGATTCTATCAAAGACCATCTCATACCCCATGTGTCTTCTCTAAAGACACCCAAGGAGATGTTTGACTCTTTGACCAAGCTATTTGAAGGGAAGAACATAAATCGAAAGATGACCTTGTGGAACCAATTGAAAGGAGTAAAGTTTCAGAATGGAGAAACCATTCAATCTTACTTTTCAAGAGTCTCCCAGATCAAGGAAAAACTAGAAGCAGTGGATGAAATGGTGGAGAATGGTGAAGTGGTGATGACCACTCTAAATGGCCTACCTAGGTCATGGGATTCCTTTATTCAAGGAATTTGTGCAAGGAAGAAGTTGACCTCCTTCAACAGATTGTGGGAAGAATGTTCTTAAGAAGAAGCTAGGCTTGTGGCCCGAGAAGAAAAGATGGGAAATGAAGATCAAGCTCTCACAGCACATGGCAGGAAAGGCAAGTCCAAGAAGGAATCATCTCATAACAGGAAATTCTCACACCACCATTATCATAAAGGTAAGAAAGATCTCATATGCTTCAATTGCAATGAGAAGGGACACTTTGCTTCAGACTGTCCCAAGAAGAAGAAAGACAACATCAACAACTTCAACAAGAAGAAGAAGAATAACAAAAGAAGATATCATGCTCATGCTGCCGAAGATGATGAACCCCCAAAGAAGAAGGCTAGGGCAGAAAGTGATAGTGATGATGACTCATCAAGTGAAGAAGAGTATGTTCTAATTTCTGCTCTCACAGGTACTGTCTCCCATGGTTGTAATGATTGGTTGATTGATAGTGGGGCTTCCAAACACATTGTTAACACCCAAAAGGGAAGTTTGAATCCATGTGGCAAGGCCCTTACATCGTGCAGACCTGCCTCGGCAATGGGGCATACATTTTAACTGACTCAGAAGGTCTCCCTTTGCGCAACCCTCATAATGGGTTGTATCTTACACGCTTTTATCCCTAAATAACTCACAGCTTCATTGGTCTGTATTGTACAGTTTGCTCTCTTTTTGTTTTTCACCTTTTTTACCACAATCTCACATTCATCATTTTTTGCATGACCACAAATGGACCATCTTCCACCTCATTACATTGGCTTCACCGATGGAGCAAGCCGCTGGTCTCCCAACCTGGCTTCTGCAGCATGGGTCTTATATTCCCCTTCACATGAGTTGATTCACCTTGACAGAATATGTATAGGCACCTCTACCAATAACCAGGCGGAGTATGATGTTGTGACCGGTCTCCTGACTGCTGCCCTCTAGATGGGCATATGTCACCTTCATGTGTTCCTTGAATACCAGCTACTTGTTTCCCAGCTCAACAACTACTACCAGGTGCGTGATCCCTGCCTCTTTAGAAAATTCCTGCGCACAAAACAACTCAGTCGACAGTTTGAATCCATAACATTCACCCATGTCCCAAGAGCTCAAAATAGTGTCGCAGATCAAATGGCTAACAACATCCTAGATTGGCACATCAATCACACCATGTAAAACCTCCATCATGCATCATCATCCCATAACATCTCATAAAAATATATAAAAACCCAAAAAGATTGCAAGGGGCATCCACATGCCTATCATCACATAAACATTTGCATCCATGTGCAATAAAAATAAAAACACATAACATACACAAGGGGCATCCATGTGCCAAACATCTTATACTACTTGCATCCACGTGTAGTACAAACATATAACAAACCATAAGCGCATCCACGTGCGTACACTAAAATCATCATTGCAAAAAAGGTGCATCCATGTGCATCTATATATATCAAAAAATGAATGTCAATATGTTATACATGTCCTGAGTATCCCTGTACTTAGCTAAACAAAAAATATCTATAGATCCCTAAAGCCTCATAGAATACATGCCGTAGCTACAAAATCGGGGGAGTCCCCTACACTCCCTGATGAGAGTCATACCCTGCATCACTGCCTGCATCAGCTGCCTCCGAGTCCTCCCCTCGCTCCTCCTCCGGAAACTCCTCATCCCCTGTGGGCTCATGTGCCCGTCCCCTGTCCGCTAAGATGGTCACCCGGATCGCGATCGACCGGAACTCCCGTGGCACCCTCAGACAGTCCTGGATCACCTCCAGATCCATGTCCCACCACCTGTCATCAGTCACTCCCACCAGCAACCAATCCAGCAGCATCCGTACGGACTCCAGAGTCCCCTCTGCATCCCACCAACGCACCTCCCCTCGACCTGGTAAGGCTGGTACCGCCACATGCCCTCTGCGCGCTACATGCCCTGGCGGTGGTCTCAGACCAACATATGTAGATCACCCATCAGTCAGTAGCAGTATATCAAAAAACTATCATACATAAAACTTGACATCCCTAACATGCAAGCAAAACCATACGTACCATCTGGTCCCCATGCCTGTCCTGGCACCCATGGTGCCTCTAGATCCACGGTGTAGTCCATATCTCTATATGGAAAATCATCTAGTGTCAACAGCATCTGTAGCCACTGTAGGTACAACTCCTACGTGGAGTATCTACCAACCTCATCGCCACCCCGGCGGTGCATCATCTCCCCCCACCACACCATGCACGGCTCCCTTAGTCCTCCTGCCCTGACTGGCACCCGTGGCCGCAGTGTCGATACCCGGTCCATGAAGAAAGCACATAGAAAGGATCCGTAACAGAATCCCTTGCCATATTTCTTCACCGATGTCAGCTGCCGCTGCACACATGTGAGGAACATCTGGCCCCACGCAAAGTATACACCATCCAGTACGCGCTCCACTAGCTGCATCTCGTCCCCGGACACCTTCTCAAGTGACTGGGACCCCAACACACAAACCATGCATGCCGCAATGGCCTGTACTGATGGATCCTGTAGGTCCACCACCCGGAGTGCATTCATCTGCACCCTCACTTCTGGAACACAGTACCTCTCTAGCATATCCTCCATATCGACATCCACGGATACTCATGGCTGCATATCTGCCACTCTACCCAGACATGGCAACCCCGTCAGGAAGTATACATCTGCCAGGGTGAGGTCCACCCTCTCACCCTGCACCCTGAAAGCATGAATATCTAGCTCCCAGAAACTCACTAGTCTGTTCAGCAGAAATGCTGCTGACCGCATCATAGGTACCTACGCGAACTTCAGCAGTCTGCACAAACCCAACACCGACCGCACATGGCGATCCCTCCGGATAACCTCTACTATCTCGTCCAGGACCTCTCGCTCTCTCCAAAGCACTAGCGGCATCCTGTCAATCACACAAGGAAAGCTCATCAGACTCCTCTCAAAGAAGTAACTCTACCTTCCCCCCTCCCTCGAGGAACCCTAACTGCTCAATCCCAATCGCAGCTTTAGGGCCCCTTACCGCGGTTTCCAACCACGGCTACCAGGGCTACATTCACGATCCAAAACTACACCTGTAGGAGCCTAACTCGCAGTTTTGAACCGCATGTTCAGCCTCGGAATGCGCGGTATCAGACTGCGTGTTCCAACCCAAAAATCGCAGTCCCCAGCCGCGTGATCTACCCTGGAACCCGCGGTCTCCGATCGCGGTTCCATCCCTCAAACCCGTGGTCCACCCCGTGTGGACCGTACAAATACTCCCCTGGGACCCACTACCCCCCCCGCACCCAAAGAAAATGCAAGTATGAGTTTGACGGAATACCTGTAACTCCCGGATCTGAAAACGGTCGGTCAGATCGTCCAGAAACGCCACCTCATTTCTGGTCCACTCTGGTCACTAGTCAAAGTCAAATAGTACAAATGACACTTGTCATGTTGGACCCACTCACTATTTATAGTCCGTTGACTTTTTCTTGTTTTGGCCATTCTAAACTCATACGGAGTCCATTTTTTGAACCGTTTCCACCATTGGAATCAGCACGATGAGAGCGTCATGATGGTCCACTTATTCTCTTCATTTTTTTGCTTTATTTTTTGAGCATCTTTTTTTTTAGACACCACTTATTGCCTCAGTTTGCGTGCCACTTCGGCTGCTCTCCATTTTTGGTATATTTTATATCATTGGATTCATTTTTCTAAGCCCATGATGATGCTTGAGATCATTTCTCACTCTCACCCCCATTTTTTTCTGGGTATTTTTCCAAAATGCCCCTCGTCACCTCGGTTTGCGTGCCACATCGACCGTTATCCATTTTTGACACTTTTTATATCGTCGAATTCCTTTTTCTGAGCTCGTGATGATGCTTGAGATCATTTCTTTCTCTCACTTGGTACAGTTTCAACATTTTGTCCCAACACCTTGCTGCCTCGATTTGCGTGCCACATCGGCCGCCATCGGATTGTTCCACATTTTTACATGAGCCATTCATTCTTGTCGTACTGCAACTATTTCATTATTTTGCCACCATTCATTATCCTGCAAGGAGGCCCATCAGTGTTCTTCCCCACCCTCGTTCTTGGTCATCATCAATGTTCCTTGATTGAGCACTTCCTTCTTGGCTGGCCATTCCTTTTGTTCGGTATAATTTTATCCCTTTTTCGGACCGGACAAGTCCTTTATGAAAAAGGCACTTAGGTAGTTTCTGTCAAGATCTTTTCTGACTCCTAAAACAATGAAAAGATCACTGAGCAATCTTGCTTCCTTTCATGCTCGTTAAAGTACCTGAAAGGGCGTCTATCTAGTATAAGTTTAACCCTTTTCCAGACCTGGTAGACTTATTACAAAAAAGGAATACTCTAGTCACACCGGCTAGAAGAGTTCTTCATTGCATCCTTTTATGCTTCTTTGGGCCTTGGAGACTAACACACGAAAAAGCAACCCCCTGGAGTCTTCTTATCGCTTTCAGACTCTCTAAAATTGAAAGCAACCATGAGCATGAACTGTCCTGGGCTCGTACAAATCCACACGACAGGACCATTCCATTATTTCAGAGTCTTCTTATCGCTTTCAGACGCCTTAAAATTGAAATCAATCACGAGCATGAACTGTCATGGGCTCGTATAAATCCAGATGACAGTACCATTTTTCACCCACTTCTTCTAGTTCCTTAACCCATGAAGAAGTCCCCCCGTGCCTCTTGGCACTATGATCGATCATCTCGGTAGCACCCCCAATCAAGTCGCCTTTGTTCAGAGTATTCTATAGTCTCCTACCATTTTACACCAGCTTGAGTATCCCTCATCCCAGTCACTATCCTTGATCCATTACAGCTATGATCCCTTTCCCATCAGTTAGTTTCATATGCTGCCCGATCATCCCCGCCATCATACTCTGAACAAAGGAAGTTTTAGTCTACCCACTCTCCTTGCCCAGTTATCCCCCACAGTTTGTCATTCCTACCATCAGTACTCTCACACTTCGGTTCTCCACCTCGCGCTCCTTTCAAGGAAACATCATTACCTTGATAGTTGCAGGTCTCCCTCTGTCGACGACAGCCCCTCTATTACATAGGATAGACCCAGAGGTCCCTGCGCCTTGGACCCATCACCATCTGTGGTGAGTGCCTACGGACCATTTTGAGAGGAGTCATCATTGCCTTTCCAAGTGGTTGTTTCTCACATGCTCGACTTCAACACCTTGATCGCATCGTTGAGAATTGTGCAGGGTTTATATCCCTTCCATTATTGGTCGAAGACCCTGGATCTCCCCCAACTCTAGCACATTAGTGAGTCACTTCGAAACGCCCAGTTATATGTTCCCATGGATGTCCAGGTTGCGTTGGCGATTGTATTCGAAAGCCATCCAGTTATATGCTTCCTTGAGTACCCAGTTCAGTTCCAGTTCAGTGTACCATTGAGAGTATGACCCCTTGTCACTATGATCCAGCAACTCATCAGTTCCTCTGGTACCGCACTCAGTAGCACTATTGTTATTCCAGTGTATCAGTTCTTCAACTCAGACATGGTCAGCCCAGCAGTATGTCCCAAATTTGTGTCCCCTCTAGACCCTTATGATGTGCACAATGGTTCTCTATGTATCCTACAGGTCCCCATTTTTGGGCCTCACAGTTATTTTTTATGTATCTTGATACGAGCATGGGTATGCCCGCCTCGTCCATATATTGAGATTCTTCCTCATTCATTATTTGAGGCCATGTATATGTCCGGTCCCCATATTTTGGACCCCATTATTATTTTTGTTCTATATCTTGATACGAGCATGGGAATGTCTGCCTCGTCCATATGATCAGATTATTCCTCATCCATTATTGAGGTTATGTACTTTTAGTTTTTGCAGTTTGTTCGGGACCGTGGTTCTGGGCTCCAGTTTGTTTCTTCTCTTCTCCACACCCGAGGAAAACCATACAAGACTTATGATGTCTATTGACCATACGATGAGCTCCTACCCTCACACATCAGGGGGCAATCTGTTAACACCCAAAAAGTGCTCACTACCTCATCTATCCCATTACATGACTCATTTGTCCATATTTCCTACCAAATTTACCTTAAGAACCCTAAAATCCCATTAAAAAGCCTCCAAAAGGCTAAAAAACCCTTTTTTCCCCCAAAATTATCCAAAATTCCTCCAAAATAGCAAAAACCCTCTAAAAAGGGAACACAAAATATAAAAAAGAGGAGGAAAATGAGGAAAAAGGAGGAAAAAACCCTATACAGCTGACCTAAACCATATGGTTCCAAAAACCATGGGCCAACACTCCACCACCAAAAACCTATAAATAGGTGATGGAGACCCCTCATTTCATATCCACAATCAAATACACCCTTACTTTGCCAAAATCACTCTTGAAACCCTAGCTCACCCTTGAGCTACTTTCACCATTGAGTGCCCATTTTGGCCCATTTCCACCATTTGGAGAAAGAGAAGGAGCAAAGTTGGAATTTGGAGCAACCCTCTTGGATCATTGCAAGAACTTCACCAACCTCTACACTTGAGGTAAAATTTTAATATAAAAGAAAACCATTTGTATTCCATGTTTTGTTATGTTTCTTAATGCTCATGCTAGTTTAGAATTCGTATTGTTTTATTACTTTAATTTATTGTTTATTGAACTGCTACTGAGGAGTCCATTCTCCTTAGTAGGTGCTCATTTGCACAAGCTAGGGTGAAAACCCTAGCTACACACATGACTGGGTTTAAGGAATCTTTTGTGAATATATCTAAACATGAATCACCCCATAAGGTGAAACTTGGGGATGATTATCAATACCCAATCAAAGGAAGTGGTGAAGCCTCCTACAACCTAGATTCTGGAAAATGTTTAAAGATGAAAGAAGTCCTTTATGTACCTGGGCTCAAGAAGAACTTACTCTCCATCTCTGCATTGGATGCAAAAGGTATGAGGGTTGCATTTGTGGATGGTCAAGTCCTAATGTGGCCAAAGGGAAAGACCATAGATGATGCAGTAGTGATTGGAGAGAAAGAGGGAGGTTTGTATAAATTGAAGGGACAACCTGAACATGCCATGGTGCATGAATCCATGGAGCCAAGTGAACTTTGGCATAGAAGACTTGCTCATATGCACTATAGGGCACTTCCAATTACAAGCAATGCTGTAGAGAGTCTTCCTGAAATCAAGACCAAACATGAAGGTGTTTGCAAAGGATGTGCAAAAGGTAAGAACATTAAGAAGGCTTTCCCGATCAGTGAAAGCAAGGCAAAAGATATACTGGAGATCATCCACTCAGATGTATGTGGTCCTATGTCATCCAGTTCTCTAAGCGGGTATGTTTACTATGTCTCATTTATTGATGATTTCTCCAGGAAGACTTGGGTATACTTCTCGAAGAACAAAGATGAGGTGTTTGATAAGTTCAAGGAATTCAAAACGTTGATGGAGAATCAAACTGACAAGAATATCAAAACATTCAGATCCGACAATGGTGGAGAATTCACCTCGGGTGACTTCAAGAAGCTTTGCAGTGATTCAGGGATTAAGAGGGAGTTGATTGCTCCTTATAATCCCCAACAGAATGGAGTTGTAGAAAGGAAGAACAAAACAATCATAGAAGCAGCAAGGGCAATGCTACATGACCAGGATCTACCTATGCATCTATGGGCAGAAGCAACTAGAACAACTGTATATGTGCAGAACAGGACACCCCACAAGATATTGGACAACAAAACACCAGAAGAGGTCTTTTTTGGTAAGAAACCTGAAGTCAACCATCTCAGAATATTTGGTTGTCCAGTATACACTCATGTCCCAAAGGAAAAGAGGACCAAACTAGATCCTTCAGGAAAGAAGGGTATCTTTGTGGGTTACAGTGAAAGCTCGAAGGCTTACAGAATATACTTTCCAGGGTTCAAGAAGATTGATGTCAGCAGGGATGTAACATTTGATGAAAACTCAGCATTCATCAAATCAAGGAAGGCACCTATCGAAGTTTATGAAGAACCTAAGGAAACTAGATTTCAAGACACTACCATGACTGAAGCAATTCTAGAAGTTGTTCGTGAGTTTGAAGATCCGCAAGAACCTGTAGATCCACCTCGTGAGGATAACTCTCACAAGAGGAAACCTGCATGGGCTAGAGAGCTCATTCAAGATGCAGAAAGATTTGGCATTCGAAAAGAAGAACAAAGAGCAAAGAAGAGAACCAGATCACATACCAGCTATGTTGCTTTACTCTGTGACATTATGAACAAAGAACCTTCCAGTTATGAAGAAGCAGCGAAAAAGAAAGAATGGAAGGATGCCATGGTCGAGGAATACCAATCAATAATGAAGAATGATGTTTGGGATGTTGTCCCAAGACCTAAAGAGAAGTCTGTTGTGACTTCCAAATGGATCTACAAAATCAAGCATGCTGCAGATGGCAGTGTAGAGAAATACAAGGCAAGATTCGGAGCTCGTGGCTTCTCTCAGAAAGAGGGAGTAGATTATGAAGAAAATTTTGCACCTATAGCTAGGTATACTTCCATCAGAACAGTACTTGCCCTGGCTACAACAATGAAATGGAAAATACACCAGATGGATGTCAAGACTGCTTTCTTGAATGGTGTAGTTGAAGAGGAAGTATATGTGGAGTAGCCACTCGGTTTGAAATACATGACAGGGAGTCATATGTGTGCAGATTGAAGAAATCCTTGTATGGCTTGAAGCAAGCTCCCAGAACTTGGTATGGTAGGATGGACAGTTTCCTATCTAGTTTGGGCTTTACCAAGAGTAAAGCGGATTCCAACCTTTACTACAAGGTTGAGGAAGGGAATCCTGTGATTCTACTTTTGTACGTGGATGACTTATTTGTAACAGGAGATGACAGATTGATTGCAGATACTAAGAGCTTGCTGCTGAGTTCGATATGAAAGATTTGGGAATGATGCATTATTTCCTAGGTATGGAGGTGTGGCAGAGTGCAAGTGGGATCTTCCTTGGTCAAGGGAAGTACACAGTAGATATCCTGAAGAGATTCGGGATGATGGATTGCAAGGCCATGGCCACACCTATGGCATCGAATCTGAATCTTCTATGTGATGCTTCATCTGAGCCGGTTGATGTCTCTATGTATCGTCAGATGATTGTGTCCCTGATGTACCTGACGAACATGAGACCATATATTTTCTTTGTTATGAACACATTGAGCCAGTTCCTGACGGATCCAAGGAGTGTTCACCTGGTTGCTGTAAAGCATGTTCTGAGGTACCTAAAGGGTACAGTGGATTATGGGCTCAAGTATGAGGTGAATCAAAAGTTTAACCTGCAGGGTTATGTTGATTTAGATTGGGCTGGCAGTGCTGTAGATAGGAAGAGAACATCTAGATGCTGCTTCAGTATGGGATCATGTGTGATTTCTTGGTTTAGCAGGAAGCAGTCCTGCGTAGCACTGAGTACAGCTAAGGCAGAGTATGTTGCATCCTGTTCATCTAGTTGTGAGGAAATATGGCTACAGAAGCTACTGTCTGAGTTATTTGATCTCCCATTGGATGCTATTGGTATCTTCTGCGATAACCAGAGTTGTGTGAAGCTGTCTGAGAACCCAGTGTTTCATGACAGGTTGAAACACATAGAGATCAAATATCACTATATCAGGGATATGGTGCAGAGAGGAGCTGTGAAGCTCCTATACGTTGCGACGGACAAGCAGATTGTAGATGTGCTAACTAAGCCACTAGCCAGGGTGAAGTTCGAGTACTTCAGGGAGAGGTTTGGTGTTCTTCAGATTGATGACACTTCAAGGAAGAAGTGATGGACACATTTGCAAAAGCCATTCCAAGCATGTTGGAAGGAGGATCCTTCACATGGCTGTGGATGTAAGCATTGGATGATGAGCATCAGGATGATGCTCCAGTTACTGCTCTATATATGCATCATGTTGGATGCTAGATGTGATGAGTTGGATCATTTATATGTATATGTATGCACGCATCATGTTGGATGCTGGATATGATCAGTTGGATCATTTATATGTATGTACGCATCATGTTGGATGCTTGGACCATGTATCTGTATATGTATCAGGTGGATACATTGTATGATCAGGTAGATCATGTATGGTGATATGTATCATGTATTTGTATTTGGTGGATACATTGTATGATCAGGTGGATCATGTATGATGATATGTATTAGGTAGATACTTGGTATGCATCAGGTAGATGCATTGTGTGATCAGGATGATCATGGATGACGAGCTTCAGGATGTTGCTCCAGATGACATGCAGCAGGATGTTGCAGTGATGATGATCAGGATGATCATGTGTACATCAGGATGATGTATGGTGAGTATCAGGTTGATACTCTGTGGCCATGGAACAGGTTTTGCAGATAAGCATGTAATTTGTGCCCTGGGAGATTTGCAGATAGTCTTTCAAGGTTTTGCCTATGGCATGTAATTTGTACCCTAGGATATCTAGAAAATGCTCTTTCGAGGTTTTGCTTGGGAGGACATATAATTTGTGCCCTGGGAGATCTGCAGATAGTCTTTCGAGGTTTTTCCTATGGCATGTAATCTATGCCCTGGGATATCTGGTAGATGCTCTTTCGAGGTTTTGTCCTATGGAATGTAATTTGTGCCCTGGGAGATCCGATAGGTTGAGCCGTGTGCTCGTAATCAGTCATGGGATGCTCTTTCGAGGTTTTGCCATGACCACATGTAATTTGTGCCCTGGGATATTTGATAGGTTGAGACTTGTGCTCATAATCAGTCCTGGGATGCTCTTTCGAGGTTTTGTTGTGACCACATGTAATTTGTGCCCTAGGAGATCCGATAGGTTGAGCTGTGTGCTCGTAATCAGTCCTGGGATTCTCTTTCGAGGTTTTGTGGTGGGGTCACATGTAATAAGTCCTGGAGATCTGGACAGGATGAAAAATGCCTCAGATGCTCTTTAGGGTTCTTGCTAGTCAAGAGACTCTTTTAAGGTTTTGTGACGCACGTAATAAGTCCTGAAATTTCCATAGTATGGCCAGTGATGACGAAGACCTACAGGTGGTAGGCCTACATCTAGTATGAAAAAGGACCGGCTCTATAGAACTTCCTATGACTAGTAGAGTCAGAGATTGGTTGAGATAGCAGCAGCAGTGGCGATGATGATGACGATGCATTGATGACGATGATCCCGAGAAGAAGACTTGTCTAGAAGATTTGTGTTGAGAAATACCTTCCTAGTTAAGAGGGAGTGTTGATGTATATGTAACTTCGGAATGTATTTAATGTATGTATTTCATATATATTTATTGTACCCTTATAAGAGATGTGTTATTCCTCTATAAGGAAGTGTCGTCATCTGTATTGACAAGTGTCGCAAGTGTGTGTACTTGGTGACGGGTTATTAGACCACCATGTGTGGGGTCGGCCCTAAAATATATATTATATTGTGGATGTACCTAGCTAGATAAGTCGGCCCCATAAGGTCACTGGGAAAACATATTAGTATAAATAGAGATCGGGATATCTCTATTTTGATCATTCGAAAACTCACACTTCTCTCACTCAGAAAGTGGCACACTAGTGAGGAGGAGGATCATCTGCTACTAGGAGACTATCTCAGTGTATTTTGGTTGTACTTTGGTTGAGCCATTTCTCTCTCTATCTCTGAGGAAGTTGTGGGGTTTTTCACCTTAGGGTTTTCCCCACGAAAACTGTGTGTCTCTTGTCTCTCATGCTTTTGATTCTTATGATGCTTGTCATGCTTACTGTGATTGTCATGCATTGATATATTGTATATGTTATTCTCTCAGTGAAGATCCTAGAGTATTGTGAATTAATGCTCAAAATTTAACACATGCTACTCCCCAACCTCCAATATCCACCATTTGCGTAGAGGAACATGCTTGAGTGGTAATGGATGTGGGTTCCCTACAAATGGCCAAGATGTTGAAGTGGATGAACTACATTTTATAAAAGCAAAGAAGAAGTGTATATTGTCCTTGCTAGTAGCAATGGGGGGATATGTAATCAATGATAAAAAAGGAATTAAAGAGGCCTTAGAGGTCCTAAAGGGGCTTATCCTACCCCTAGATCAACCATGGAAGTATGACCCCCATCTAATAATTGGAGAAGAGAAAGGGAGGAAACTACCAAATTCTTAGGATCATGAGAGTATGCTAGAAATTGAAAAACTAGCAAACAGAGAATCATATGAGAAGGTTGACGCTATTTTGAGGGGAAAGTTTAAACCCCATAAGGTAAAAAATAAATATTTCCTAGCTTCCACTCCAAAAGTGCCTCAAGCCCCTGCATACTACACCTTCTATAGGCCACATGGAACCATAATTACCAAAAAGGACATGGCGTTTGAAGCTCCCCCCAAAAAATGATATGATGAAGTTAATGAAGATGGATTTAGTAGGCACAAGAATGGATCCCGGTGAAAAATGAGGAGATACCTATATATGGAGGAATCAAGAAAATTTTAAGGATCCATAAATTTTTTAAAGTGTAGAAATCTTGGCGAGTCTTACTAATTCTTAAATTTCCAACTATAAAATGTTTGGGGATATTTTTATATAAATATTCAAAATTATAAGGAGTTAATAGAGTTTCTAAACATTTTTAGCAATGTTTAGAGTAAAAAAATATTATCCCGTGAAATGTGGGTGAATCATTTTATAACAAAATGGAAATTGGTGAATCTTTTTTTGGGGAAAAAATACCCTGAAAATTATCCCATGGGCTAAATTTCACCCATAAAATTTTCCACGAAGTCTAGACTTAGGATGTACCATACTCTAACGTTCATGAGGATGGATATATCAAGAATATATATAATCATATCTATGAAGATGAAGACGATGATCTTGGGATGATGGGGATGAAAGAAATGGGAGAGACAATGCCAATGAAGGAATTTTTAAAGAAGGAAAAACAAGAGACTACTTCACTCCAAAAATAAAAACAACCAAATGATCCATTTATCTATCCCATGACACTCCCTATCATGCATTCCATGGGGTATTCAATGGACAAAGGATTAAGGAAATATGTCCAACAAATTACAAATCTTGTCACTCTAGAGAAGAGACCAACAACATTATGAATGGGGGGAGAACCAAATGTATCTACAACTAAAAAATTAAATTTGTTCGAGAAATTTTCCCCACTAGTCCATATTATCCACCAATGGGGACTAGCAGTAGAAGAAGGAACCTCCTCAGAACAAGCCACAATGGAGGATTCCCAAATACAAAGATATCTACATCTAGGTTTCAATTTTGGAAACTATATCCCCTCAATAAGTGGGAAAGCATCCTTGGTATAGAAACAATCTCAAGGAGAAGGAGGAGTTACTGAAGCAAATCCTCCAAGAGAAGAAATAATTGTTGAAGAAAAACCTCGAGAAGAGGAAGTAATTATTGAAGAGTAGCCTCCAAGAGAAGAAATAAGTGTTGAAGAAAATCCTTTTGAAGAGGAATGAATTATTGAATAACAACCTCTAGGAGAAGAAGGAGTTATTGAAGAACAACACCAAGAAGAGGAATGGATGGTTGAAGAATTCCTTGGGAAGAGGAATAAAGAGTCTTATGACCTCAACTATAGGAAATACTCACTAACATGGGGCATGTTAATAAAATAAAAGTGTATTATTGGATTGTAGAAGAAGAGACTAAGAAAAAAGAAGACGAGAAATATGGGGTCCCCAAGTCAGGAATGCACGGAGAAAATTATGTAGGAGACCCCACTATATCCAAGAGCATAGAACAAGAAGGGCTTGAATCAAGAGATGCTAAAAAAGAAGGGGACTCTTTTCCCTACCCCTATTTGATGATGCAACTATTGAAGGAACCATTACACCTAACACTATTTATTCTCAAGGGGGAAAGCATCATATTTCTTAAGCTGATGTTATAATTCCAATGATACTTGTGATCCATTAGATATGTTAATAGAAGATAAAAAGAGAAGAGTTGAAGCTTGATAACGTATTGTGACTAAAATTACCATGTAAGCTCAAGCACAAGCTAGACTCTTACTAAGGAATAATCATTTCCTTCCAATGGACAATTTGTTGTAACTACCTGTTGGCTCAACTATATCTTTCTTCAACTGAACCGGGTTCTACGTAGTTCGAGACCCAATAAAACCCCTTTTCATCAGAACTTTCGGTAACAACCTGTGAGGAGGATGAGGTCTCACCCGAGGTGAAGTTATGGGGGATTACATAACCAAGTTTCTATAATCAGGTGATGCGCAATTATGGGATTGGATCTGGAAAAGTTATCCCTACTTCGCATATACCTCCAATGCTACCGTGCACATATGCGACTATGGACCTCGTAGTTACCACAATACAAACTTCGCTGATTTAGTGTTACCTATACAACTACACATTCATCATATTCAAAATTAATTGCATATTCATCTATATGTGTCCAATACATAACATATTATTCTCATCAGCCATACACGTGGAAATATATATAAAATCATGAACATACATAAACATAAACCTAAGTAATCTCACAGATGCAATCACACAACACAAGTATTTACCTGGTTCACCCCCTGGATGGGAGCTACGTCCACGAGAACTGTTGTTTATATTAATGGAAAGGGTCAACAGTTCCAGTCTTCGCACAAAGCTGCAGACTCTTCTCTATAATGGGTCTCTGCGCGCATAGTTGCAGAGCCTCTTTCTCTCTTGTCTTGGTCTAGATCTCCTTAAAAATATCAATACAATAATAACCGACCTCGGGGGATTCAATAGAGAGGCAATATCATATCACGTCCATTCATATTGGGGGTTTGAATACTCGAAAAAGCCTAAAAAATATATTGTCTTGTATTAAGGGGTCAAGGGGGGATTTTTAATTTGACATAGTAAAATCAATATTGGGGGTTATTTTATTTGGGTGGGATGAGTAATAACCTCTTAATTGTGGGATGGATTCATACCTCCAAATCATGGGTTGGATTCATATTATTCCTAGTTTTTGCTAAGGAATAACCTCCAAATAACGGGCTACATTCATACCTCCAAATCATGGGATGAATTTATACCTCCAAATCATGGAACTTATAAAGTATTCTTTTTTTTAGAACAATTTTCTTCATGAATGGGATTTATCTAAGCTTTCACTGGCCCCAGGGCCATGGAAATGGGTAATAAAAAAACAAAAGAAAGTAATAAAATTCACAAATGTAATCTTCCCCTTGATGATATGTACTCTTAAATTCTTATTCAATTGTGCCTCCATCCATAAATGTGATCCGTCCTTTTAAATTCATAGTGTTGTTTGAATAATTTAATGTTATATGTGTCTCCATTCAGTTGTTGAGGTTCACATTTTTATGTTGCAACCAATTTTCCCATCCATATTTTTTTATCCATTGAATTAATCATGGGGCCTTCATAGTTTTCTATTTATTTTATATCCCTTGCAGTCCAACTGGGAACAAAATGTTCGGGAAAATCTTGTCTCCATAGGTGTTTATATTTATATCAAATTATGGTGTTCCTCCATGCATCTTCCACGTAGATGCGTAAATCAACCTGTACAAATTTTTTGTGGGTTTAAAGTTTCTACTTAGTTGCATTGAACTCAACAATTGGACTTAGTTTTTTATTTTTTCATGAAGCTTGATTTACATTTCCATGGCTATTACAAATAAGCACATAAGGGCCAATTCATGTAGAATAAATTTATAAAAAAAAAGAAAAAAAAACATATTCCATATCTTAGATATCTACATACCTCCTTCCTACATTTTCTCTTAAACATATACATATATTTTTCTTTTGCAAAAAACAAAACAAAAGAGGATTGGGAGAACTCCAATGCTCGATGGTTGTTTCAATCAAACCTTGCTCCACGAAAACCAAGAAAAGTGAGATCAATATTTCTTGGCTCACTGGAACCAAGAAAATTTAGATCAATCTTTCTTGACTAATTATTTCTTTCAACTTTTTGTAGTTTTCTTTAACATTTTCACATTTCCAGTTAGGAATATTGTTAGATTGAGTTATATTTGGCACATTCATGATTTTATTTTCAATTCTTATATGGAAGGAATCCATCTTAATATTGTATTGGAACTGACATGAACATAGGTGAAAATCTAAATCCTTATTTACGTACCCTATGTGTTATCGTTACCATGAAATGGTATAATATAAGTTTTACCATGTCTGTATCTTTATAACTATTGCATGCTTGAAACTTAACAATGGAGATTTTCCCCTCTCTTGTAAATATTAAAAAAAAAAAGAGTAGATATAACCCAAGAAAAGGTAACTAAATGTTGTTAATTCCCTTGCTTGCAAGAATAAATGTAGAGGAAGTGGAGGCAATTCATTGAATCTCATGAATCACCCAAATCCAAGCTATGTACATGATCATATGGTGTTATTGGATAGTAAGAGGAATTTTTCTATGTTCATTTGGGTTCAAACATCATTGATGTTTGTTTTGTAGGAAGGTAGAGAAGTCCATCCACGAAAGGGTTCAAATTTTTCATTTTTATGGAGTTTAATTTATTAAGCTTATAGAAACCGTGATCTCTCTATGTCTATACTTGTATTTACATGATATAAAATTGGTAGATTGGCAGGCTATGGTGTGAAACATTTGCAATTCTCATCTTTTCTAAGCATTGCATTGGCTATTGGACTTTCAATATTTTACATTCTTTGTTACATTGATCTCTTGAATGGATTTTATTTTATGCATTTTATCTTCCCCATTACCATTTCATTGGGTCTTCCACTATTCAACATTACAAGTTGATCAGTCACCCACGCAATTCTGGTGGTATCATTATTAGCATTATACTATTATTTTATTTAGCATCTTGTTTGCTTATTCGAAGATGCGTTAGAGCTCCTGTTCATTACAACTTGATAATATGATATAAAAGGGGTATTAAAAATGGGTTGATAAAAATGGATACCTACAATATCTGGTGAAACTAGGGGTTTTCTTAATTGGATAGGTATATTGGGAGGGGGGTTCAACAATACAGTTTTAGGAGGAATTTTGCAATATTTACTGAAATTAAGGACATTCTTTAATATCCTTTGAACAATCATGCTATGTAACAAGTTCATTGAGTGAACCCCCCGTGTAACCGACTTAGACCAACCAAAAATACAACCCTTCCCTTTACAAAATCGCCCCTTTTATAGATTGTGCTTGAAGGTCACATCTTTACAATAGCTATGGGACAAAACTCCATAATACCCTTAAACCCCCCAAAACGGCATGGTTACCCCACGAACCATAATTTTCCATAACTTATCAGCTACTTTGCTTGTCCTCAGCTCTCCTTTGCACCACTTCCTTGGATCTTACGCACTTTGACAACTGCTTGCTCTGACCACGCGGTTTTGACTATACCATGGTGCATCCTTTGCACCATCCTGTCTCTTTACTTCTTTCTCCTGTAGCTCGATAGTACGTCGCTTATTCCTTAACTTCTCCAAATACTTCGCGGATACTTAGTACTTCACATTTAATAAGGGGACAAATCCTTTTCTGCCACTTTGATTCACTCCACACCCTACTCCCAGGAATTACGGAGTTGCTTCTCCCAAAATAGGCTGATGTTAGGCCTCGCCTAACTTGTACTTCTTCCATCAAAACATCCTTTGACTTGGACTACACCATCAAAACTGCTTCTACTTGACCCGCGCCCAACAGGCCACTAACAATTACTCATGGTTCGCCCCTAAGCCACTATGACTGGGTTGTATCATCCGCGCTCCCCTTGAGATGTTTGATTTTGTAGTGAACTCTTGAAAATTTGTGCTCAACTTTGCAACTGTATCCTTGGCCTCTTGCACAAACTCCTTGATTGTTTCGAGCATCTCATCTGAGATGGGTTCTAGAATTTTCTCCTTCACAGTATCTTCTGTTTTCCAAAGTTCTTGCAACTTCTACTCAATTTCTTTCGAAAGCGCAAGCGCTTCTTCCTGCAGTGGTTGTAACTTCGATGAGGTTTCAGATTCCTTTTCCCTCAATTCTTCCAACTCTTTCTAAAGCTCCTTCTTCTCTGCGAACTTTTGGATTCTTTTCCTTGGTGGTGAATCCTTCATATCCATATTCATAGATTCGAGATCCTTCTACCTTTGCTTTACCTCATCCTGGATTTTCTGCAATTCTGGTTCTTCCTGTAGCATAGCCCAAACCTTAGAAATTTCATCAAGAAGGCTTTGACATCTCGCCACTTCTGCGGAGATTTTTTCTGTGGAAGCCTTCAATGCTTCGACGCTTGCTTCTTTATCTTGTTACGAGGTTCTAGATTGTTGTCAAGCTTCTAAATCAACAACCTTCTCTTTATGGGTGATCTCCATCTCCATCATTTCTGCCTTAAGACTGTCCATAGTGGCACCAATCTTAAGTATGGTTTCTTCTACCTCCAGCTCTTCGTCACATTTAGGAATCTTCGCACAGACTGTTGAACTACTTCTTTTACCTTTTGCTGCTTCTTCTGTGCATACTTGAGCTCCTTATTTTGCAGTGCACATTCATTTTTTAGCTCCTTGTAGCTTTACTCCAAATTCAGATGTTGGTTATAAGAAACTAAGTCTCTATCTTAGATTTCTTCCACAACCTGCATGTGCAGATTATGTAACCTCTCTATGGGTAACATCCCAACATTGATGTCTAGATGTGTGAGTTGCTTCACACTTTCAGCAAGTTCATTAGTTGAAAATATGACATTCATCGGCTCAATTTTTATTAGCCGAGGTCTCATGTTAAAGGCAAGAGCCTTGTTTTTCCTTTGGCTTGATTCTCTTGACCGATCATCAGAATCTGGTTCTTTCACCAAGTCTCGTTGGACTTGTTCGACTGTTGAGACCAAAATATTCAACTCTACAAGGATTTCCATCATACCTGTTTGTACTGCCTCTTACTTGCTTTATTTCAACACAATCGTTTCTTCAATATGTGTTGATACTCTTACTGTGATGTAATCATAGTCATCATCATGCAACTGCACGTCTAGGGGAGGCTTAGTAGCTTTCGTCTTCTTCCTCTCTGGTCCTTCTAGCACGGCTGTGTCATGTTCCTTTCTTTTCTTGCCTACTGCTGAACCAACAACTTGCTGCTGTTCTGTGCCTTGGCTAGGTTCTGGATCCTACACACTTGTTGCATTGTCACCTTCATCTTATGGATCTCCCACTTTGTTTTCTTTAGAAGTGGTGATCAGTGTGGTTGGCGCATCAACCTTCCATTCTGGTGGCCAATATTCCATGATCAATTCAATTTTCTGCGCATCTAGCTGATACAACCCTTCATACCATTCAGGAGGAGTGATTATCACTCACAGCTGTATGTAAATAAAATGCAGTCCGGCTTTGAACGTCATCTTTCGGATATAGCGAGCCATCACTTCCTTGGTGATATGCGAAGTATTTTTAATGACTTCGCATGACTTCTCATAGTAGGTAAGCAACTGTCTATTGTTCACCCTTTATCGATTTGGCTTCGAGTTTTCCCACATGTTAGCAAACCTTGGTCCTCGGAAATATCCAGGGAATACCGAGAGACCCTGCTAGTAGCGAGGCTCCTTTCATCCTACAAAAGAAACCAATACCAGTAACCAACTATAGTGGAACTGTCCTCCATTTTCCTGTGTGTCTCGGATGTCCTCTAGAAACCCATTCAACAGGTAGATCTCCCAACTAAACTGAAAGCCATCCTTAGCTTTCGCAGCTAAGCATACTGCAACAGCTGGTACTTCATTTGGACTCCACTTCCTTAGGATCCTCCCTGCGAAGAGATGAACTGTAAAATGCGTGGCTTGATCTTTGATTCCTGCAGTTACATAACCATGGCTTCTTTTACTTAAGCCGAATTCATTCTTCATTCATGTAGCTAATTATTTATCCTTGTTTTTCCTGACTAAATTAGCAGCAAGATCGACACCCATTTTGCATAGGTTCATGATCCTGACAATGAGGTCAATGTTAATGTCCACCTTGTGATCCAACCATAAATACCCTTGGTGCGTGCATCACAGTAGCATGCACACCACAACATTAAGTTCATGAGTCCTATCAAAGTGTGGGATGCATGGTAGATTCAACAATCCAGATGGGTTTAATGGCACAACCCATTCTCGCGGGTGAATTGTCGCTTGCTGGGTAACTTCATCATATCTCTTGTACATATACTGATCTGGATAGAATTGTGGAAACTTGTCTTGCTGTAACAAATCATAATCGGTGAATTTGCAGTCGGGAATTCTACCTAGCAAATTCTCTTTAAGCCGCACATGGCTTGACATAGGCGGTAGGGGAATATCATACTAAGGATTCTTTATGAGAAGCATGACTGGAACGTCACTTCTCCTTGGAGAGATATACTTTGGAATAAGCCATATTGGTCTTCCTGGGTCTCTGGTGGTGGAATCGGCTTCTGATCACTCGCGGCCTTCGAATTTCCCTTGTCAATGGCCTTGTGCTTGTCTTTCTTTTGCTGCGGTTGATTCCTCGATGAGTACCTAGATGAGCCACCACGTTCTGGGATGGATTGCTTTATGGGTGTTTTCATAAATCCTTTCAGACCAAAACATATGAAATCACTCAAAACTTATTCTAATGTCGATTTCTCAGACATATACTGTCGGGTAACTATCACTTTCAACTGGTAAACACTTAGAAATTTACAGGCAATAAAAATTGAAAATTTGCAGTAAAACCTGTAAGTAAACAATCCTTACTATTTATAGGCCTCTTACCACTACGGTGTGCCCAAAAATGGATATCTTAGCATTAAATGCTATGTCCATTAGCCAAATATAATGTAGATCTTGGTCCTTTCCTTCATTAAATGCATCTTCAATAGATGAATATGCCTTAATTGTGGAAACATGCTGTTTCCAAAAATACTGTGTAACGACTACTTTTTCGACCGACAACCGTAACAGTTACTTTTCCTTAACTTCGCTAGTGGTCATACAGATACGAGGTTCACTTCGCATTTCTCATTGCTGACTTCTAACTTCGCAGTGCAAGCCCTATCTGCTAGCGGATACGTGAGTTGCGAGGTCCACTACAAATTTCTCTTTCCGGACTTCTAACTTCGTAGCACGAGTCCTCTCTGCTAGCGGATATGTGAGTTGCGAGGTCCACTGCACATTTCCATTTCCTTGATATTGACTTCGCAGCGCGAACCTTCTCTTACTTTGCAACTTAGCTTGCTATGTGTGCTTCAGAGCACATCTTCCATTTGCAGGAAAAATTCGCATTTTACCAAGATTGCATGCAGACTCTTTATTCTATCTTTCTTAGTGTCCATTTTTAACTGTACATGACACTTAGAATATTTTTCTCCTTACTAATCAACTGATTCCTGGAGGAGTAGGACTATCCCTATAGGGATTTAGTCTACTTCCATTAATGAGTCCTGGTAGGTTTTCTCCTAGCAAGGTAGCTAGCTAAACTGCACCGCCATTAGTAACATGTATGACAACATATGGTCATAACCTGTTCATTTTAAATTTTCCAGGAAATTTCATGAAATTACTGTCATAGAGGAGGACAAGGTCTCCTACCTGGAATAATTTGTACTTGATGTGCCTATCATGCCATGCTTTTTCTCTATCTTTCTGCACTTGTTGGTGAAAAATTGCAATGAAGCGATCTTCCTCCAGTCCAGCTAAGTGTAGTAGTATTTCTTCCATTGTCTCTTCGTCAGCCATATCTATGAATGCTTCAATCCTCAAGATTGGAACTATTTATTCCATGGGAATGACAACTTCCTGTCCATATGATATCCTGAAAGGTGTGTAACTTGTCAACTTCTTGTAAGTTGTCCTATATTCCCATAATACCGTTGGTATTCGCAAATCCCAATCATCTCTATTGGTATTGCATACCTTGGTCAATGCATTTTCCAACTATTTTTTAGACGCTTCAACAGTTCCATTAGATTGTAGATGATATGGTGTTCTCTTATGATGGTAGATCTGGAATTCTTCTGTTAGAGATTCAGTGGTCCTATTCAATAACTGAGTTCCCTGATCACTCATTAGGATTCTCAGACATCCAAACCTTGTTAATATGTTCTCAAAGATGAACTGCGCGGCAGTAACTGCACTACAGTCCTTCACTACAGTCCTTCACTGTTTTTTCCTCTTCCCATCTAGTTAGATAATCTGTAGCTATGATGATATATCTCGAACCAATTTTCTTTCCTAGTGGGTTAATAGGTCCCACGAAATCAATAGCCCACTTATAAAATGCTTGCAAGGTCAGATGTGGCATCAATGGAATCTCATCTCTACGAGATGGCTTCCCTATTCTTTGGAAAACATCACAAATTCGACAATGTTCCTTTGAATCCTTGTGTAAGGTAGGCCATCATAGTCCTTCTCTTAAAATTTTCTACGCAGTATCTCTTCCTACGTAGTGGCCCCCAGATACCCTTGAATGTGCTTCAGCAAGTATCTTTGGTTTCTCATGTTATAGTACACATCTGCATAGTACTTCATCCAGTCCTAGCTTGTATAATTGGCCTGCAATTATAGTGAAATCAGCTGCTTTTACAACCAACTGTTTCTTCTACTGTGTAGTAAAATCTGTAGGTGCTATACCTATAGTCAAGAATTCAATGATATCCTTGTAGTATTCATCTGCTATATGAATAGCAAATAACTGTGCATCTGGTAGATTATCTTCCAAGTTACTAGGTTCTTTGCCTGATTCGATTCTGGAGAGGTGGTCAGGTCCTGAATTCAATCTTCCTAGCTTAAAAATGATTTCAAAATCATACTCTTGAAAAAGTAATAGTCATCTGCATATCCTCCCCCCTAATACTGGTTTATTGACCAGGTACTTCAAAGCTAAATGGTCAATAAAGATACATAAATGTGAACCTAGCAGATAGTGTCTGAACTTCTCCAATGCGTACACCATAGCTAAGCCTTCTCTTTCTATCGTGGTATAGTTATTTTCTGCTGAAGATAGCTTTCTTCTTGAAAATACGATGGGATGGTCGATGCCTCCCTCACCCGTTTGAGCTATAATGATTCCCAATGCTATGGAGGAAGCATCTACACGCACATGAAATGGTTTACTCCAATCTGGAAAAACTAGAATCGGTGCAACAACCATTCTCTCTTTCAATGTGTTCAATCCTTTCTGACAGTCTTCAGTCCAAGTGTACTTCGCTTCTTTCTTCAGTAATTTCTCCATAGGCATGATTATATGTGCATATCATTTGATGAACTTCCTATAGTACCTTGTGTGTCCCAATGCAGTGCGTAGCTGTTTCATTGAATTAGGGGCTGGTAGGTTCACAATAACTGCAATTTTCGCTGGATCAACCATTAGTCCTTATTTACATACAATGTGTCCCAATAGAATTCCATAAGGAACACATAAGATGATTTTCTTTATATTCAAGGAGATCTGATGTTGTTTACACTTTGCTAACATCATTCTTAAGTTTACATAATGGTTCTTCAGTAAACCAAATACTATCCAATCATCAAAATACACTTCTAAGAATTTATGGATAAAATACCTAAATGTAGCAACAACTACTCTTGAAAAGATAGCAGGTGCATTTTTCAAACCAAAGGGCATAACTGTGTATTGAAATGATCCCCATTCAACAACAAAGGTAGTCTTATGTCTGTCTTCTATAGCAATTTTGATATGATGATATCCAGAAAATCCATCAGTGAATGAGTGTGCTTCATTTCCTCCAACATTATTTATTACTTCATCTGTAAATGGAGTCGGGAATGGATCATGCAACGAAGCATCATTTAGCTTCCTGAGATCTACACAGATTCTAATCTTTCCTTTAGCTTTCTTATCCTGGATAACCATGGGACTTACCCATTGTGATTCTTCTACTGGATCAATAATTCATGCATCAAGCATCTTATCAAGCTCCGCCTTTACTCTTTATTTGTATCTAGGATTCAGTTTGTAGGGTCTTTGCTTGATAGTATTCGCATCTGGATTGAGAGGTATTTTCATAACTCCCAAGTATCCTAAAATGCCTTTCATTTCAGAAAAATTAGTAGGAAATAGCTCTTGGTATTCGCGCAGTAGGTCTACTATTTGTTCCACTGTTTCTTCATCCAAGTAATCTCCTATAGAAGCGAACTTCGGTTATTCACTAGTACCAATATTGACTTTTTGGGTGTTTATAGGATTACTCAGATCTGGGATCTCCAAATCAGGTCCTTGTACTTCATGCTCTCCTTCGGACTTGGGTATGTTTACATTGCGCGGATCTTTATCTTCGTCTCCAACTAATGCGACATTGTAACATTCTGGAGCATTTTCCAACTGTATTTCCCAATCTGGTTGTTCGTACATAAGTAATGGTGCATCATTGAATACCTTCTATTTTAATATCTACAAATCCTCATGAATACTTGGACAATCATCCTCAAAACTAAAAGTCGCTTGGAAGTTCTTTGTAAGACTATAGACCATTCTATCGTTCCTATGCGAAATTCTGTGTGTGTACCAATTCTTTGGAATTTTCTCCAATGCATGCATAAACAGATGAACCCAGTCTTCTTGCAGTTTATGTATCCATGCTTTCAAACAAAGCTTTATGTGATCTCTAGGATCAATCTATCCATTATAGTTTACTTGCACAATCTCAATTTGTTCTGTAAATCTGATTTCCATCACGTGTTTACATTCTTCCCATGTGGTCAGGTTCTGCTTATGCACAACCCACCATCTAGTAGGTGTAGCACACAGTGTTGTATTTAAATATGCTAACTTATGTTCATCTAATACTGATATAAGATATTCTTGAAGAAATGGGTGGATATTGCTTAAGCCATCATAAGTAGGGATTGCAAATACCTATGTTCCAATCCAGCGTAGTGATTTAGTGAGCTTCGCACATCATCTTGCTGACACTTCATGCATTTGGCTCTGCCAGTTTTCCAATCCTGTGTCTGATTCTGAAACGCAATAACTGTCACATCTCCAGCTCAATGTCCCATCATCTGTAGGAATGATGTAGTCCGCTTGATTCACTATCATCTTGTAGATGTGATCAAGATCTTGAGCTCTACATTCTTCTCTTACTGGTTCAATATATCTAGGTCCCTATGAGGGATCCAAAGGTGCAATGACCCTGATATCTGGTCCTTCAAATATCATATGTTTTTTCTTCAAATTGATAATCACGAGGTTATCAATCCCCCAATCGATCCCCAATAATGCAGGATACGGATTGGTATCATCTATGATCTCAATAACTTCAAAGTCTTCTTTACTTTGCATGCCATCAATGTCTATAAGGATATTTGATAATCTCCCAAAAGGTAGAACCTTTTGCTGATTTTCTAATCTCAACTGTATCGGTGACCATGATAAATTCAACTTTCCCATCTGTTCCCATGTATTCTTTGTCAATACATTCACCTCCGAGCCTAATTCAAGAATGACCTGGTCTATTTCAAAGTCCCCGATCTGCACATTTAGTCTCATCTCTCTTCCAGTCCTTCTATGACTCTTGATATGGTGAACTACACTATGTGCTTCATTTATGGAATGAATAGGCTCTGTAATTCTGCTAAGGCATTTTCCTGCTTTAACAACTTCATGCAGCTCTATAGGAATTGCGCAATAGGACTTATGGATTCTGTTGTAGTACATGATCCATCATATCAAAATGGCATATCCATCATAGGTGTTGGTTCACTTCTCAAATGGATTCTTGGAGTCACAGGTTCTGAGCTCTATAATACTTTTCTGGTTTCCATGAAGGCTTATTTCTCTTTGTTAAGGTTGAAGGAAAGCATTTTTCCAGATGCTTTTCTTATCTAATCCCCTTCCGTAGGCTGTTTTTTTGCGATGTGGTCCTCAGAAGTCAAAGCTTCAGTTTGCTGATCTCTGCCTGTCGTAGCTCTGCTTCGTCTCACAACATGGATGTTGCAATATTTATTTCATTTTTCAGCTGCAATCATCTAAATGTTTTGATTCTGTACTTTTGGTATTCTCTCTTGCATATTTCCTTGCAAAACAAGACATGCTTCAATGACATGGTCAAATGACTTACAGTACTTATAGGTATTACAAGGGTTCTGACAATCTCTAGCTAGATGTCCTGGTTGAGCGCAGTCATAACATACAATCTGGTCTCTTCCTCGTCCTTGGCCAGGGTTTAGTCCTCTACCTCTGAATCCGCCATGTCTCTGTACGTGCCTTGATCATACTGTGCATTTTCATTATTATTCTGCGTCTCTCCTTGAACTATGTAGACATCATGTTTCCTTTCTATCATGAGATAATATGCTCTACATTTTTTATCGTCATGGCCAAATGACTTAAAGAATGTGCAGTATAGGTTCTTTGGTGTCTGTACATATTTCTGAAGCACATAACAGTCTTCTGGGTGCTGCCCTCTGCATCGAAAAATTTCACACCATGGGCCTTGATGTTGATTCAATGGGTTCGGTGCTCCACTAGCGATGTAATATTGGAATACATGGAAGTGTTCTTTGGAATGTCCTTCTCCTTTACATTTAGTACACCAAACCTCTTCTCTATTTTCCTTTCCTTTCTTCCTGTCTTGTAGCTGTAATGTCAAGTTTTCTAGCTGGGTTTGTTTCATGAGTGGCAATCTGATATGTGGAAACAACGCAACTATGAACCATTCTTGATGTTGTTGCGATGCTATGTCGAAACTTACTTGATCTAATAGTGATTTAAATTTCTAATCAAATTCCCATACAGTCTCATTAGGATTTTGTTTGATTTATTTTAGCTCTGTGATACATTTAGATTCTTACTTAGGTTTCTTAAACTCTCTTATCAACGCAGTTCTGATCTCTACCAACGTTCTATTATGTCCCCCAGAATATTTCATGAACCATGTCAAGGATCTGTCTCTAAATGTAGTAATTAATTGAGCTTGTCTTACGACATCATCTTGTACTTGCTTAACATTCCACACTGCTTCACAGAGAAACCAGTGTTGCTATGGATCTTCTAGACTAGTTCCTTTAAAGATAGGAAGCTTAATGTCGTCCTTCATCTTTCTTCTAGGAGGTGTAGTATTCTTATATGGATTAGGTATGCTACTACTTGGTTGATTCTGAGTATTAACTCCTACGGTGTTACTACTACTGGTGTTCTTTGAACTAGTAGTATTCCTTCCGTCAACTGCAGGGTTCTGCGGAGTGATAGGATGATAGATGTTCAGTCTAGTCTATGTTTCTCTATCAGACTCACCCTGATATGAATGTATGTCACCTCTTAACTCAGTTTCTAGGGGTATTCAAGGTTCAGATTGAAAAGACCTCTTTCTAGTGCTAGGCTTATATCTTTTGCCACTTCTCAAAGTGTAAATGTTTTCCTCAGTGTCACTATATGTATTACTGAACATTATAGACTCAAATTCCTAGGGATTTTATTGCATTCTTAAGACACCTTTCTGCTAACAACATTTTGATATTTAAACTAATATTTTTCAGTACTTACCTCTAAACCCTTTGAATAAATCTCCTTCTGCTACGCTGTAAGACTTTAGAGTGTCCACAACAAATTCTCTAACATAGCCTTCTAGTACGCTATCCATCCAAAATTCTACTGCTCTTGAAATTGGGATATCAACTCCTTTAATCCTTTGAATCAACTCTAGAGTCCACTCTGTAGGTTCTCCACCTTGAAAACAGTTTTTTCGTTCTGAAAGTCTTGATATCCACTCATGTAGCTCGTAACTGAAACATGCAAAGAAGACTTCGTGTATGTCGGAAAATAGGTATTTATGTAACCAATCTTGCATAGACAAGCGCAGATGTCTATTTTATTTCTTCGCAAACTCTTTTTCTCTCTTGATCACCCAGTTTTCTATCTCTATCCTCTCGAGATTCCAATTATCAGAGAACATCACTAGTTCAAGTGTGGCAATGGAACAATTTGATGGCTCAACTATATCTTTCTTTAACTGACCCAGGTTCTGCGTAGTTCAAGACCCAACAAAACCCCTTTTCACTGGCCCTTTCGGCAACAACCTGTGAACAAGCTGAGGTCTCACTCGAGGCAAAGTTATGGGGGATTGCAGAAGAAATTTTCTGTAATCAGGTGATGCGCGGTTATGGGACTAGCTCTGGTGAAGTTATCCCTACTTCTCATATACCTCCAATGCTACTGCGCACCTCATAGTTACCACAATACAAACTTTGTTGATTTAGTGTTACCTATGCAACTATGCATTCATCATATTCATAATTACTTGCATATTCAGCTATATGTTTCCAAAACTTAACATATTATTCTCATTAGCCATACATGTGAAAATACATATAAAAACATGAACATACATAAACATAAACATAAGCAATCTCAGAGATGCAATCACACAACACAAGTATTTACATGGTTCACCCCCCAGATGGGAGCTATGTCCATAGGAACTATTGTTTATATTAAAGGGAAGGGTCAACAGTTCCAGTCTCCACACACAGCTGCAAACTCTTCTCTACAATGGGTCTCTGAGCACACAGCTACAGAGCCTCTTTCTCTCTTGTCTCGGCCTAGATCTATTTACAAAATATCAATACAACAATAACCGACTAAGACCATTCCATATCAATACTTACCCCGCTAACCATACTTTTCCATAACTTCTCAACTACTTCTCTTGTCCTCAACTGTCCTTTGCGTCGCTTCCTTGGCTATGACGCACTCTGGCAGTCGCTTGCTTTGACCACGTGACATTGATTGTACCATGGAGCGTCCTTTTCACCATCCCATCTCTTTACTTCTTTCTCCTGTAGCTCGACAGTCCGCCGCTTCTTCCTTAACTGCTCCAACTACTTCGCTGATCCTTAGTACTTTGCATTTACTAAGGGGACAAATCCTTATCTGCCACTTCACTTCACTCTATGCCTTGTTCCCTAGAATTGCAAAGTTGCTTCTCCCAAAATAGGATGATGTTAGGCCTTGCCTAACTTGTACTTCTGCCATCAAAACATCCTTTGACTCGGACTACACCATCAAAACTAATTCTACTTGGGTCGTGCCCAACACTACCTTGGAACCACTAGTGTAGAATATGTATAAGGAGATGCATTCTCAATATTGGAGAGACTTGCAAATAACCTTAGACAAAGATGATATACCACCCAAGGATGAAGTTTCTATGTCTCAATGATCAACCAATATTGTTTATCATAAATATCTCAAGGAAGCCTCTTCCAACAGTGACTACAAGAAGAAAATAGATGCCATCACCATAAAAAAATGAATTTTTGAATGCAAGGGTGAAGGAAACAAAGGTATAAAATGATAATTTACAAACTAGTCTGCTAATCATGGGAAAGAGGAAACAAGAGGCTGGTGACGTGTGCACCCTTTTAAGAGAGAAATATGAGAAAAAAAAATCCTTAGAGAGCTCAAGGATTTCTCAATCCATTCCGATTACATAAAATTTTTTGGGAAAGCAATACAAAATGACCAATGAAGTGCATTTTTTGAGAAGGGAGAATGCTTCTCTAGTAGCTCAAAGGAAAATAACAAAAAATAAAATCAATGAGCTCAAAGTTGATCATGGCATTGCAGGTGATTTAATATTTAAACTAGAAGAATCTAATGCCATAATTGAATCCCTAAGACATGATGTCATGACAGTTCATAAGGGATTAACATTGATCTCTTCTAGCAATCGACAAATGTCATCTATCGAATCCATCACATAGTTTGAAGCTAGATTTGAACAACTAAACCGAGAACTAATGGATTGGAGGAATAATTCCAGGAGAAACACCATGAATGTAGTGAAAATAGAGTATCTCATTGAAAAGAGGAAAGAAAAATTGAGAAAACAAGGGAAAAAGTTGGATTCGTTAGAGAGAAATATTCATGAGTAGAGGATAGAAGTTGGAAAGGATAAATAAATATTTAATAAAATACTAGAAAGGTAGGCATGAAGAAGCCCTCAGCAAGGAAATAATGGTTCAAACCCTATAAGATATAAAATGTTCAAACTAGGAACTTGTCTCAAAGGACTTCTCTGCAACAAGAGATCATCTCCAATTCTATGTAGAAATTAACATTTTGTGTAAGGAAGTGACCAAATACCTAGGAAACATAGAGAAGGATATTCAAGCTAGGTATAAAACAACTAAAGTGGTGAATGAGGTCACAAACATACTTTCTACTCAACAACTAGGCATGTTGGGCATCATAGATAGGATAATTGTCTATCTAGACATAGAAACATATGCCAACAAGTCCAATAGATGGAGGGAAATTAAGAATAAACTTGTGGACTCATAGAACCCCACACAAACATTCCTAGTATATTTTAGCTCAATGATCAATCATGGTCTAGCTTGTCCTTAGGATGCTAATATGCACCTACATAAAGAGGATGCCTATAGAAAAATATTCAAAGAATATATGCTTAGGTGGGTGAATATCCCAGATAAGAAGACAATCCCAATTGTGGTGAAATATATAATCCTCAAAGGCCATCCATTTCCACATGGGTTATTCTAAGGAGAATGATTCAAAACCGTAATAGGTTGATTATACCCCTTATTTAGAGTTGGATAAGGAATTTAGGATTTTAAATGGAGGAATGAATGTTAATCAACATGGTATAATATCCATGAGTATCCTGCATGATTTTGTAGTAAAAAGAGATAAAATTTGAGAGCCAGTGGAAGCTTTACCAATGTCTTAGAGACCCCCAGATCAACTATGAACTTCCAAATTTTCTCTCCCAAAATAGAAATCACCAAGAAGACCGAAATGTAATTATTAGGATCAAGGGAGGATCATAAATGGTCATGATGGGGATCAAGGGGAAGGAGAAGGATATTCTATAAGTTTTAGTTATTTTCAAGGTATCCTAACAATAAATCAAAGAATCAAGTGGGGCATGAAGGATAGATAAATACCAATATTTTTAAATTTGATCATTGGGAAATTCTATCTCTTCCTAAACAATGCACACCTCAAACACAACAATCGCTTCTTTCATATGTGCTAGTTTGGGATAGAATGAGACATCAAAAAAGAATCAAAGTTTATAAGAGAGATATGGTTTTCAAAAATAAGGATCAAGCAATTTTGTATACCGTCAGGCTACAAAATTTTGGATTGATTTTTTTGGATCTAGAACATTAGTTTTACCATTCTCTTCTCGTGTTATTTTTTCCCATTGTAAACTTGAATTGAAGTCCTCTATTGAGAAGAGTAAAAGCATACCCAAGACTAAGATTGAAGATTCCCTTATGGTGTCTTTCTATTCATGTACTAAAGAACTGTCATGAATTTGTTGAATAAGATCAAAACATAGGCATTTTTCTGCTAGATTGAAACAACAAAAATTCTACATGTTATTATGGATCATTTGTTTGAATGAAACAAGGAACCTGTTCTTGTCTTTACCTTTTATTTTTTCTCTATTATAAACATGATTTTGATAGAATGAATTATGTGCTATGGTATGCATTGTATGTTTTTTTTATCTTATGTTCTCCTTAATGGTGATGTTGTGATTAAGGTTCCATAAAAACATTATTGAGTTTGAGTGTGTGATTCCATTTCATCTAAAAAATAACATCATTTGAAGCCTATATCAATGCCATAACCTAAATCCATGCATCGTTGGTTTCTTTTGTAAATCAAGTCAAGATTCCATGCATAAATAGGTTTTTATCGGGTTACAGATAAGAACTATTACCTTAGAATAATAGTATTCCCCAACCTTACACTTATTTCCATTCCATTCCTCTCTAGAGAGATTCCTAGAGGAGGATTTTTGTGATTGGTACAACCTATGGGAAAACATATGGACTGCCACTGTTGCCAGGGAGAGTTAATAGGTCATTCCTCATTTTTTACGGATCCTCAAGGAACAAAATGACAAATATTAATGCAAATCCATTGGTGTCTTGAATCTAGAACCTATGGTTTTTTTATTGCAAAATTTCCATCCTAATGGAAAGTATTCAACATCTCCACTAATGGAAGCAAATCCCTATTCCCACTAATACAAATGTACTTTCTACTTTTAGTGAGCAAGTAGTATCTCTTGAGGCCAAAAATCTCACTCGATGACTCCAACTCCTCATAATAGACTCTACATGGGGCATACTCATTCATGTAAAAATATGGATCTAAAATCCATAGTTACCATATCTAATGCCAAAGGAAAGCTAATGCTTCGTCTAGAAGACCCTGACTAAGTGTGGAAGAAGAAGATGCAGCGATGATAAGAAACTAGATTCTACTGTTCCATTTTCCTTCATTACTACTAGTATTCACCGTTCCCCACGATTAGACCAAACCCCCGCAGCTACATATATTCCAACCTAAAGGTTTTCCTCAGTTGTAAGGATATCAATTATTAGACCTATCCCAAATCCTTGTATCCTTTAACCGTTTGGGAAAACTATAGATCCCTTATCTGCATTACTCCGATTTAAACAAAAATACAAACCCTTATACAACCATTTTTATTTTCTTTTGATTCTCCTTCACCTCCCTAGTTCATGGTTATTCCAACATTGCAACTATTTGTTCAACGCATGGTCAACATTGTTTTGAATAACCCTATCCAACTGCAAATTATGGAGCCAAACCCTCTTATGGACGATCCAAATTCCTTGAACCTTGCTTCGCTGCTACATCAAATGAACTAGTTGATATACCACATGAACATATTTTCCCAAACTCAACGGGGAGAATTGTCTAGCAATATAACATTATCTTATTTCTTTTTAAGGCTACATAGACAACTTTTATGTAGAGTATGACGATGTATTTTCTAGAATGATCACACATTCTTTGGAGGGGGATGCTAGAAAGTGGTTTTGGAACTTGCACAAAAAATCCATAACCTTTTGGGGTCATTTCATAGAAAATTTCCTAAAGAAATGGGGGTCAAGAAAGAAAACATGTACTATTGTACTAAATTTACTTCCTTGAAGAGGAATAATGGGGAATATGTTCCTGAATTTACTAGTAGTTTTTGTAAGATCTATCACTAGAACCCAAAGGTTGTTCATCCCTCAGAAGCTACATACATGGTAGTGTATGCTACCTCTTTTGAGGCTGAATTTCCCCTTAATTTGAGATAAAAGGAGGTCCCCTAGCCTAGAGAAATTATTCTATGATACAAAATATTTAGAAGGTAACATGAAGGATGCAGGAATCTTCCTACAAACAAGATAGGAACCTCTTAATATGAGGGATTATATGGAAATAAGGAGAGGGAAAGAACCAAAAGTTGTCTCTTTTGGGAAAGAATCCATGAGCCTTGAATAAGTCACCAAGCTATTTAAAGACATTACCAAATTCAAACAAAGAAAATGTGCTCACTTGTAATGTCCCCAGCTTGACCCTATTGCATTAATATTGTAAAAGATGTAAATATTGTTATTTAGTCATGGTGAGGAGCTCAAGGCCAAGGCCCCGCCATTGATTTATCGTTCTATGTATCGGCAATTAGGATGGATGCATAGAGTTCATGTGCTAGTAGTGCACAATGTAAAATCGGACATCATGTAAATATGCAATTTTAATGAAAAACCCACAATCAACTACGCAATGCAACAAAGAGATGGGGGCATGATCTTTACAAGGAATAGGGAGGGAAAATAGCCAAACCCTTGAGCCATGGTGTTAAGCCATTTCATTGAGGAAACCCATGAACTCTCAACTACCCATTTGGTCTCATGCACCCATACATTTAATCCTTCCAAGAATTGGTTGAGACAATAAATGCCTTGGGATGGGAGAGGTATGGCTGTCAATTTTCGTGCATGGGCAAGCCATCAACTTGGAAAATCGTGTTTTTGCTTGTTGGGCAAGAAAACCCCCAAGGAATTGGCCCAAAAGCCATTCTTCACCCATGGCATTCATCCTCTCACGCAGTTTGAGCCGGTTGGGGTTCTATCCTTCACGTTTTTCACCATTTCCTGTGTTTTTCCATGCCCATAAACTCATTTTTGGTTAGCTCATTGGCTGGGAGAAGAGAGCCACGATTTTTGGGGTTATGGAGGCAGTTTTTTTTTACACGAAATGCCCATGAGTATTCTTCTGAAAACGAATCTGCTCTCCTGGGGTTGATTTCCCATTTTCTCCTTTCGTTTTGGTTGCCCACGTTTTTCTGGAACCGTTAGAAACCCATTCTTGGGAACTTCACTATAGAACCGTTTTTCTCATGCCCAACACTTACTCTTTTTGCTGTTATATGCGTCCATCTCCTAGCCACCTCACAAACCCAACTGCTAGTTGGTATGGCTGATTCTGGTGTATCTATGGCTATGTGAGACCCTGTTGTTCCCTAGTTCCTTATGGAGATTATGCCCAGCTCGGGGGTGGCAGTGGTGCTGAGAGATTGAAGAGCACACTGGCCTATGGTTGGGTGGAACGTTGCAGAAGCGTAGCTGTTTGTTTGGGACTACTTATTGAGATAAGTATTCTCCTGTATATTCTTGTAATCATTTAATTGATGGATATCTGAATGAATGTGGATGTGTTAAACGAATTTACTTCCGTTGTGTTTTCAAATGGTTATGCACTTTCATATGTTCATCTTCTGTTAATTTGAATGCTTTCTTATAATGTATGGGGCTGGATGCCCGGATTAACCTCACGATCCTCTCCATCTAGCTGGTATGATGGGAGGGGACGTGACATCACTCCTTTGTAGGGACTACCCCTATATCTCAGAATCATACCTTCAGAGCCCAAAATTATGATAGGAGAGCTCCCCTTGCACCTTACAGGGAATCTTGGAAAGAATATGTAAATTCACCTCAATATTAGAGCGCTCAGGAAAACACGATGGATCCCCCTCCTCACTATGAATATTATTATGATCCTATTAAGGAAGAGCTACCTGAAACGTCTTCCAATCTACACATACTTTTCCACCTTGAATATGTCCAGGATGAGAAACCAATCCAAGTGAAACTAGGAGAATAAAGGATGTGAATGATGGGGGGAGGAGAAGTATTCCAAGAAGAATAAATCCTCCAACAAGAGGACAACCCTTCCATCCTATCCCCTGCAAAACTCCAAATGGTGATTGATAACATAATGCATAAGGTGAGGAGGAACTATGATTTGAGGCTAAGGATAAATGCTCCAAATTACATCAAAGAAGAGAACTATATGCATTCAAATTATAATAGGATAGGAACTCCTAGACCTACCCAACAATCCAAAAGGGAAACTACCCCAAAAGGATATGACTTCAAGCATTCCACCATCCCCATCAAATAGGAGGTCACATCATCATATAAGAATAAGGAACAATCATCATTCTTTTTTATCCTCATGAATCCTCCATCTACTTCCTAGAATCATGAAGTAGATCCTCCTCCTCTTCCATCACTTGACATTAGGTATATAAATAAAATAAAAATAATCCTATGCCTCTTTTTGAAGTTTTGAAGTATTCCATTCACAAGAAATAAGCCTCATCTTACCTAGGGTTTAAAGATACCACTAATGTACTTGTATCTAAGCCTCCTACCACTGAAGAAAAGCCTCCTCTTCAATTGCAAATGTGATGATCCTGTGCCATTAGACATATTTTCAAGATCATCTCATAAATATCTAATATGATGCACCTATGATTGTCATAGGGAACTTATTTGATGGGGTTAATCAACTCACACCGCCCTTTTGTATCACCTTGTAGATGAAATTTTTTCATGTTTTCAATTGTCTGTATGACTTTGGCACCTCCCATTCCTTGATTGGATGTCATGGAAGAACTAGGATTGGAAATAAATAGATCCCACAAATATATTTTCTCATTTGATTCCAAAAGAGCTTAATGCCTTGGTAAGATTATAGACCTGGTTGTGGGAATGGTTTAGATACCCAAGAAATATGTAACGATGGATGTGGTGATTGTTGATGTTCCCCCTAGTTGTGTCATGCTTTGATCTAGACATTAGGGAACATCAGTGGTAGGAAATGTTAAATTTTCAGAATTTACTTCAATATGATCTAGGATCTTAACTGAGAGAACAACATGTACAGCATATCTACAGCATATCAATCATGGAGACAATAATGCAAGCACACAAGAGACACAAAGATTTACTTGGGGAAAACCATAAAGGTGAAAAACCCCAATAACTTCCTCAGAGATAGATAGAGCAATGATACAACCAACCAATAGAGATAGCCATAACCTAGCAGCAATCCTCCTCCTCCATAAGTGCGCCTCTCCTCCTTGAGAGCATGTGTGAGAAGTGAGTGAGTAAATAGAGTGCCTCCCGCACTCTATTTATACTTGACTTGACTTGCCTTTTTACCTAACTCATGTCGGCTCGAACTTAACCACATAACATAATGCTGAGTGGGCCGACCCCCAATAGGGTGGTCTAATAACCCTTTGACCCACATGGCCGACCCCCAATAGGGTGGTCTAATAACCCTTTGACCCACATGACTTATACAGGGCCGACCCCAAACAAGGTGGTCTAATAACCCCTCAAGTATAAGTTACGACACTTACAATATAAATGACGACACTTCCTTATAGAGGAATAATACCATCTCTATAGGAATACAATATACATATATGTGAAATACATTCCGAAGTTACATATACATCAACACTCCCTCTTAACTAGGAAGGTATTTCTCAGCATAGTTCTTCTAGCACAAGTCATCTTCTCTGGATCATCGTCACTAGATAATCGTCATCGAGTCATCATCATCGTCACTGCCGCTGCTATCTCAATCAATCTCTGAATCTACTCGTCATAGGAAGTTCTACAGAGCCAGTCCTTTTTCATACTGGATGTAGGCCCACCACCTGCAGGTCTTCGTCATCACTGGCCATACTGTGGAATCCTCAGGACTTATTACGTGCGTCACAAAACCTCGAAAGAGCATCCCAGGATATTACGGGTACACAACTCCAACCTGGAGGATCTCCCAGGGCGCTATTACATGTGACCCCACCACAAAACCTCGAAAGAGCATCTTAGGATGTTACGGGTACACAACTCCGACCTAAGATCTCCCAGGGCACAAATTACATGTGGTCCACCACAAAACCTAGCAAGAGCATCTCAGGATGTTACGGGTACACAACTCCAACCTGAGATCTCCTAGGGCACAAATTACATGTGGTCATGGCAAAACCTCGCAAGAGCATATCAGGATGTTACGGGTACACAACTCCGACCTGAAATCTCCCAGGGCCCAAATTACATGCCATAGGACAAAACCTCGCAAGAGCATCTCAGGATGTTACGGGTACACAAATCCGACCTGAAATCTCCCAGGGCACAAATTACATGTCCTCCCAAAGCAATGTCTCGAAAGAGCATCCCAGGCTGTTACGGGTACACAACTCCGACCTATAGGATCTCCCAGACATGCTCATCTGCACAACCTGATCCACGGCCACAGAGTATCGACCTGATACTCACCATACATCATCCTGATGTACTTATGATCGTCCTGATCATAATCACTGCAACGTCCTGCTGCAAGTCATCTGGAGCAACATCCTGAAGCTCGTCATCCATGATCGTCCTGATCATCAATGCAACATCCTGCTGCAATTCATCTGGAGCAACATCCTGAAGCTCGTCATCCATGATCGTCCTGATCATCAATGCAACATCCTGCTGCATGTCGTCTGGAGCAACATCCTGAAGCTCGTCATCTATGATCATCCTGATCATCACTGCAACATCCTGCTGCATGATCTACCTGATCATCAATGCATCTTCCTGATGCATACCAAGTATCATACATGATCCTCCTGATCATCAATGTATCCACCTGATACAAATATATGATACATATCATCATACATGATCCTCCTGATCATCAATGCATCTACCTGATGCATACCAAGTATCATACATGATCCTCCTGATCATCAATGTATCCACCTGATACAAATATATGATACATATCATCATACATGATCCTCCTGATCATCAATGCATCTACCTGATGCATACCAAGTATCTACCTGATACATATCATCATACATGATCCTCCTGATCATCAATGTATCCACCTGATACAAATACAAATACATGATACATATCACCATACATGATCCACCTGATCATACAATGTATCCACCTGATACATATACAAATACATGATACATATCACCATACATGATCCACCTGATCATACAATGTATCCACCTGATACATATACAAATACATGGTACATATCACCATACATGATCCACCTGATCATATCCAGCATCCAACATGATGCGTTCATACATACATAAAATGATTCAACTGATCATATCCTGCATCCAACATGATGTGTACATACATACATAAAATGATTCAACTGATCATATCCTGCATCCAACATGATGCGTACATACATACATAAAATGATCCAACTGATCATATCCTGCATCCAACATGATGCGTACATACATACATAAAATGATCCAACTGATCATATCCAGCATCCAACATACATAAAATGATCCAACTGATCATATCAAGCAGAAACTAGAACATCATCCTGATGCTCATCATCCAGCGCTTACATCCACAGCCATGTGAAGGATCCTCCTTCCAACATGCTTGGAATGGCTTCAGCAAATGTGTCCGTCACTTCTTCCTCGAAGTGTCCTCGATCTGAATAACACCAAGCCTCTCTCTGAAGTACTTGAACTTCACCCTGGCTAGTGGCTTCGTCAGCACATCTGCAATCTGCTCGTCCATTGCAACATACAGGAGCTTCACAGCTCCTCTCTGCACCATATCCCTGATATAGTGATATTTGATCTCTATGTGTTTCGACCTGTCATGAAACACTGGGTTCTCGGACAGCTTCACACAACTCTGGTTATCACAGAAGATACCAGTAGCCTCCAACGGGAGATCAAATAACTCAGACAGTAGCTTCCGTAGCCATACTGCCTCACAACTAGCTGAATAGGCTGCAACATACTCTGCCTCAGCTGTACTTAGTGCTACGCAGGACTGCTTCCTGCTAAACCAAGAGATCACACCTGATCCCATACTGAAGCAACACCCAGATGTGCTCTTCCTATCTGCAGCACTGCCAGCCCAATCTGAATCAACATAACCCTGCAGGTTAAACTTTTGATTCGCCTCATACCTGAGCCCAAAAACCACTGTACCCTTCAGGTACCTCAGAACATGATTTACAGTAACCAGGTGAACACCCCTCGGATCCGTCAGGAACTGGCTCAATGTGTTCACAGCAAAGCAAATGTCTGGTCTCTTGTTCGTCAAGTACATCAAGGACCCAATCATCTGACGATACGTAGAGACATCAACCAGCTCAGATGAAGCATCACATAGAAGCTTCATATTCGATGTCATAGGTGTGGCCATAGCCTTGCAGTCCATCATCCCGAACCTCTTCAGGATCTCTACTGCATACTTCCCTTGTCCAAGGAAGATTCCATCACTCTGCCACACCTCCATGCCAAAAACAAATAGTGCATCATTCCCAAGTTCTTCATCTCGAACTCGGTAGTAAGCTTTCGCTGCATGTCGGCAATCAATCTATCTTCACCTGTAACAAACAAGTTATCTGCATACAAAAGTAGTATCACTTTTATATTTCTCAATGCTGTCATCTGCAACATGCTTGATCTGATAGATCCATATGGAAGTCATAACAAACTTCCCTTCAGGTCTTGGGACTACATCCCAAACATCGTTCTTCATGATCTACGGATCATGGCATTCCATTTCTTCATCCCAGATCCTGGGAACTTCAATATCTTCAATAGATAATTTTGTTGTTGAACAAATGTTGTAGTTCTTCTTTTGTAGGTGAAGATATACGGTCTTTCCTACAAAACAGGTTAAATTGCATGATTAGAAACATCTCATAATTTTTAGAACAAATTCTTACACATAACGAAATATGTCATACAGTCATGCAATTATCTTAGCCAATGCTTCAATACAACATTTATCCATATTCCGTAGCTTTCTAGATGCCTTCCAATCTCTACCAGAACATTGTTAAGGGTGTGCACAACTCCCAACATGTCAGCAAAGAGGTTTCATTCTAGATAAGTAGCAATGGAATGTTGTACAGTGCCATAGGCCACTTACCCATGTATATTAGTAGTATACTGTTCATCAATGCAACTATTCTAATATGCATAATACATATCCTAAGTCTAGGAACATGAGCATATACATCATTTGAACAATTTTATTTAAACAAACACATATGTAAGAAATGATAATTAAAATACTTATCTTTGTTTGTTCATTGGGTGGACTCCCTCTAAGTCTTTGCTTCTTTGCGGGAGATACTAGAGTCATAATCTGAAGTAGCTTCTTCTACACCTTTCTATTGTGGAATGTAGGAAGATGTTCAACTCCCTCTAAATATCTGCATCCTTGCAGAAGCTACTGAAGTGTGCTCCTTTGCTTTCTTTGCAGGAACAACTGGAGTGTGCTCCCTCTTGATCTTTGCTTCCTGGATTACCTGTCCTTGAACTTACATTCATCCTTGGTCCCTATGCATCATGATTGTGTTATCCTTGTGATCTCATATAAAATCATACATTCATTAGTATACTATTAAAACACAATAATCTCAAGCATGTATAGTCATGATCATTTCAAACAGAAATAATAAGCATTAGCATTCAAGGTTTATGTAGGAATCTTATGGTTAGTCAAATCATAAGAAGCATAACATGTCTAAAACTATAATTACTCAAACCTATGACTCTTCGCATTAGTTGAATCATCAATTAAGATAAGAGATATAATGTGCATAAAACCTGTGATTATTCAAACCTATACTTTCATGATTCTTCTGGTTAGTCATATCATCAATTATGGTAAGAAATATAATACGCATACAGCCATGACTTATTCAAACCTATGACTTCATGAATAATCATTATCAAACAACACAACAGTATAAGATCCTAACACAAGGTAGGATTCTATCTTGATATAGGAAAAACATACCTGGATTAGCATGCTAGCTATTTATACTCACATGATGTCTTCTTGTTGTTCTTCAATGACTTGTGCTAGTAACCTGTATATCTCATAGGTTAGCCATTATAAAACCAAGTTATACATACCTCGTAAATGGATCTTCTATGAGATCCATGACAATGGATGAGTCTTTATCCTCATGTCATCATGATCATATGTTCTTGAACTGGAACATGCTTTGTCTTTCTTAGTGTACCTTTCATGTTAGTAGACAACATAAACCTCATACAACACCATAATGCATTAGTACAATCATAAGTGTCAACACCCTAACCAATGAATATCTTCTATCATGCATTCATAATTTTGTTAAGGTGAAACGACAAATCTAAAATCAAAATTGTACTAACCGTAATAACATGAAGACAAACATACCATAAACTTAATCATGGACAAATATCGAAACATACCTCGATGAGTCATACCTGTCGAGATCGCTTGAAAACTTCTTATGTAAGGCCTTAGCCTCATCTCCCTCTGAAACACGAACTTCTTCACTTATGCAGGTGACCAATCCATCTTCTTCTAGGATTAACCCAATCCACTTGATTTGCAAGAACTGGACCTAGAGCTGGATATGGTTTTGTCAGAAAAACCCCAAAAATTCAAACTTTGAATTTCAACCTTCCGATAGGATAGGAATATGCGCCTTGATGAACTGATCAAACTGGTATATTCAGGATTTGAAAACTGCAAAGTTTCACTCCTCAATTTTTCCTTTGAAACTTTTGGATTCACTGGACGTGACCCTAAACTGGGGTTTGATGAAGCCCACTCTTCTGCCCAATCAAAATGTTTGATCCAAAGCTCTAAGCTTCTATTTTTCCGAGGAGCTTCCAGCCGTGGTCACAGATTTCAAAAATTCCCATTTTTATAGAAGCCCTAATTTTCCACTTTTCTGATCAAAGTCCCGAACTAGGGTCTAATCAAGCCCGGCCTTCTACCCAGCCAAAAATTCTGATATTGGTCTCTAAATTTCTATTTTGATGAGTAGCATCCAGCCGTGGTCTCCGATTACAAAAATTCCAACTTTCTTCAAAGCCCTAAATTCCGGAAGCCATGAATGAAGGTACCAAAAAAATAATTCTGTTTTGACAGAAATATGTACCTGATTGTTTCTGGTGTAACTCTGAAATTTTTGATCCACAGGGTCTGAAAAAGTTTTCTGAGATAGCCTGACCTGTTAGCTTTCCATCCTCACAGGTCTGACCTCAATTGGATGTTCTGAGAGAGAGTTATGCCAAATGTCGCAACGTGACCTGTTTTGGGAAAATACAGGAGAGCGAACTTGTACGGCGTGCCACGTGTCACTGTTTGACCTTCGGCCTCTGAAAACGTTTTCTGAGATATCTCGGCCTGTTATATTTCCATCCTGACAGGTCTGACCTCAATTGGATTCTCTGAGAGAGAGATATGCCAAGTGTCGCAACGTGACCTGTTTATGGGATAATACAGGAGAGCGAACTTGTACGGAGTGCCACGTGTCACTTTTTGACCTTCGGCCTCTTAAAAAGTTTTATGAGATAGCTCGGCCTGTGTACTACCTGTCACTTTTCACGAAATTTCATTTGGAGCTTCCTAGCCCAAGTTATGACCTTTTTCCCAAGGTCACCTGATTTTGACTCAGATCTGGAAGAGGCAGAAACCCTATATTGTACAGATCATAAATCACAAAGTACAACGAATTAGAGGTTTTCCTTTGGACACAAGGTACCTGGAGATTTTAGCTTCGACCTGTAACAATTTCAGATCCGAAACCTTCGCCAAAACGGATTTATAGCGAAAGTTCTACGACGACTGGTTTTTACTATATCAAGCCCTAGCATCGTAAATGCAACAAGTGTCATACATGCCATATCATGCCTTCTTTCAGGCTAGCTCTGATACCATGTTAAATTTTCAGAATTTACTTCAATATGATCTAGGATCTTAACTGAGAGAACAACATGTACAGCATATCTACAGCATATCAATCATGGAGACAATAATGCAAGCACACAAGAGACACAAATATTTACTTGGGGAAAACCATAAAGGTGAAAAACCCCAATAACTTCCTCAGAGATAGATAGAGCAATGATACAACCAACCAATAGAGATAGCCATAACCTAGCAGCAATCCTCCTCCTCCATAAGTGCGCCTCTCCTCCTTGAGAGCATGTGTGAGAAGTGAGTGAGTAAATAGAGTGCCTCCCGCACTCTATTTATACTTGACTTGACTTGCCTTTTTACCTAACTCATGTCGGCTCGAACTTAACCACATAACATAATGCTGAGTGGGCCGACCCCCAATAGGGTGGTCTAATAACCCTTTGACCCACATGGCCGACCCCCAATAGGGTGGTCTAATAACCCTTTGACCCACATGACTTATACAGGGCCGACCCCAAACAAGGTGGTCTAATAACCCCTCAAGTATAAGTTACGACACTTACAATATAAATGACGACACTTCCTTATAGAGGAATAATACCATCTCTATAGGAATACAATATACATATATGTGAAATACATTCCGAAGTTACATATACATCAACAGGAAACATTTAGTTTGACCTTCCATATGACACCATTCATGTCTTTGGGGGAGAAACCTATAGGTTATATGGGGATACTAAATGACCTATATCATTAGTTACCCTCAAATACCCGCAAATTTTCCCTCATATAGAATTTATAACATTGGTAACATCCTCAACATACTCCATAGTCATTATCCACTAAACAACATGCAAATGAAAATGTTGACAATTGTTGGGAAAGAAGAAGTAAAACCTTTGGGTATATGGGAATTGTACTGTGATGAGGCATCCAATAAAGAGGGAAATGGAGCCGGCGTAATAATGAAGTCACCTGAAGGTAAAGAATTTCCACATGCCTTGAAACTAGAGTTTGATTGTACTAACAATATGGCACAGTATGAGGCACTTATTTTGGGACTGGAGACAACCTCAAAGATGGGAGTTAAGAAACTTAAAATCTTTGGGGATCCATACCTGATAGAGATTCAGGAGAAGGAAAAATGCTAGACAAGACAACCAAGAATGAGTCAGTATAAAAATGATGTTTGGTACATGTTTGAAAATTTCTTTGAGGCTCCCAATATCACTAGTATGCCTAGATAATAGAATCATAGAGATGAAATTTTGGAAAAGTAAGCTACAATTTTTGTTCCACCTGATTTGGAACATATTTCCTATTCCATTAAAGTTATGCGTAAAGTAGTCATCCCAAATAACATCAAGCAATGGAAATTTTTTAAATATGATGACCAAATCAAGAAGTTTTTGAGCTTGATGGATGAATATGCATATATCCATATAGATTTAGAATGGGAGGAGGAAGATGAACAAGGAGGAGACTTGAACATAGAAAATGAGGAAAATAAATTCTTTCTAGAAACAATAGGTATCCAGAGCGCAATATAACTCAAAACCAGCCATATTCCAAAGGGGGGTTCTTCCTCTCGAAAGGTTGTTTGGATCCAATGAAGTTCTATTGAAACATACTATGAAGCCTAAACCATCTGATGTAGAGGAATACAACTTGGGGATGACCAAGGATCCTAGAATAGTAAATTTGTCTAATACTCCAACTCAAATTAAAGGGGAGAATCATAAAGTTGTTCGAATAGTTTGAAGATGTAATTTCCTCAAGGTATGAGGATCTAAAAACCTATAACCCAAATATTTTCCCGCATCAGATCCCTCTTAAGGAGAATATCAAGCCTTATAGGAAGAAGTAAAGATAGGTAAATCCTCTATTAAGACCCCTAATAGAGAAATTAGTGGATAAATTATGTCAAGCAAAGATTATTATACATAATAGATATTCAAAGTGGATGGTCAACCCAATTCCAATAAAAGAGAAGAGCAGGGAGATCTGATTATGCATGGACTTTAGGAATTTAATAAAATCCTCTTTGATGGATAATTACCCTCTACAAAAGATGGATCAAATGTTGTATAAGGTGGTGGGAGCATAGAAAATATCCATGTTGGATTGTTTCTCATGATACAACCAAGTAAGGATGGACCCAAATGGCATTTTGAAAAACACCTTCACTACTTTGTGGGGCACACTCATTCACATATGAAGGGATGCATTTCATCCTGATTAATGATGGAGCTACTTTTAAAAGGGCCATGGGATTTTACTTTGGTGATATCAAAGATGTATTCATGGTTATTACCTAGATGATTTGACCATGTATTGTAGGACATAAAAAAATCATGTGCAACACTTAAGAAAATTATTTTGAGAGATGTACGAAATTTGCAATATATATTAATCCCAAAACGTTATTCTTTGGTATTGAAGACACTACACTAATTATTTGTTGAGATAAATTTCTTGAGAAGGCTCATCATTAGGTTTGTTGAAGTAACAAAACATATGACTAAAATTTTAAAGAAGGATGATGACATTTTGTGGGATGATGAAACCAAAGTTGTAGTTGTGGCTATTAAACAAGAATCATGAGAATCCCCAACACTTACAACTTATAATTATTGTAAATGTTTCATGATATTTCCATTTGCATCTAAACATACCATAGCTATTTTCATGCTGCAAAAGAATATTGGAGGGTATGAGCAACGGATTTCCTTTTTCAATAAAGCACATAAAGATGTAGGGATGAAATACAATACTATGAAAAAAAAAATATGTTTTTGTCAAATCACTTATTATTTTTAGGGGATATATCATGCAATCTCATATCATAGCCTTTGTTCCTCATGTGGTAATCAAAGTGATGATATGTCATCCACAGGCTAATGGAAAGTGGGGAAATGGCTCACTCATATACAATGATTTGACATAATTATTGTAACCTACCTAGAATTAAAGACATTTTATGTTTTGGAAAAACATTATCTTAAAAGTTATTATAAAGTTTTATGTTGTTGACCAAGGATGGTCAATGATGACTGTAATTGAATATTTTATTATTTAAATAAATAAAAGAAGAGACACCTATCCAAAGAGGATTGTTGAAGAGTGCTCACTGACCCACTAGGAGGAATGATTCGGTGTAGAAGGAAAAAAATGACAAATGGTAGCAACATCATTCACTTTCTAGCTGATGCAAGAGGCATCTTCCCTAAAATTGTGGTCATGTTCCCCAAGAAAGGAGGAACTGAGCAGGTGGCTCATTTAATTTAAAAACTGACCCAAAGACCTAGGAAAGCATATATCCATCGAATGAGAAGGAGGCTCACACATTATTACCTTGTGTATTTGTTGCATACTGAAAAATTTAAGCACACAAGAGGGTATTCAATGAGGAGAAAGCTAAAGTGATATTGCTGGTAGTTTGTCTGAAAGTTGATTTGTTGAGTTACAGAGAGAACAGAACAATCTTCTACACAGTATCCTTGTCCTGGTGGTTCAGTGAACAGGCTCGGGGGTCCTAAAGCAAGTAACTTGGCTTCTTTCAGGAGATGGTTGGGAGGAACGGTCTTCTTTGGATGTTTGTCCACTTTTATAGTTAAATAGGTTTTTATTTGTTCTGGATTATTATCTTTATTTGCCTACTGTTTATTTGATTACAATTAAATGTTTAACTGTTGTGATGGTTAACTACTACTATGTCTTTATATATGCTTACTGTTTTATTAGTTTACAAATAATGTTTATTTATGTTGATGGATAACTTATATATTCTATGGTTTATATACTGCTAATGGTGAATTACTGTTAGTATTTAGATTAGGTTTTATTTCAAAACGTCCGAAATATATTATATATGGATAGTAGTAGGATATCATTGTTTTCAGTATAATATATTGTTATGCAAATATGCCAATGGTAGTTAAAACTGTCATGTACAAGTAATCTACTTATAGTATGTTTATATATAAATATATAAACAATAATTATCATCAACTCGAATGAATTTTATTCTGTAAGTAGTATACTTCTCTTAATAATATATATTAACAATATATATATAATTTTCAACCATATTTATATATTATATACATTTAACATTAGTTTAAGATTGAATCAAATCACAGAATAAATCCAATATGTTAAATAGAGTATACGTTTCCGGTTCAAAATAATTAGTAAATTTCTTATTAATCTCATTCTTTTACAGAACCAAAAGAGTGCATCCATATTTATAAACATTAAAACTACAGAGCCATTATCGAATATTTTGGACAAATGATTTCAATCTTTTTAACTTATACAGAGAATACATTTCAACAGTAAGGGCATTTCCCAGAACTAATTAAACAATCTCTATAAAATGACAAACTCGGTTGTTGGTAATTTACCTACAAAACGTAGTCACTGTAAATAATTTTTAAGATTAAAAACTCCTACAGTCAAGCAAAAACAAATCCATTATTTTAGTAAACCTAAAACATATTAGTTATAGCAATTTCCAGTCAAACCATATAATAAATCCTATTATACAAGCAGAGTTCATATTTATAACTTATAATCATGTTTCTGCCCAGAACAAGTAAGACAAATTCTATTTTCTCTTTACAAGGAACAAAGCACATAATTAGGGCTTTGCCTAGTTATAACGAAAAGAAAACTAATCTCTTTATAAATTCTTACATAAATAATCAACAAGAGGATAAACTAAACCATCTCTAGCTTCAATGGTAAGAATACATGGACAATCGATTTTAACCAAGCACACAGATGTGCTTAGGGTTTTTGACTAAGTCTTTATTAAAAAAAAAACATAATTTTGAAAGAAAACTCAGTCGAATATATGCATCTCAATCAAAACAAATTTTAACATCAATATCAACAGAGCCGGTTTGTCATAAAGAATTAATAAATTACTGTATAATTGATATAGTATTTGCAATTAGGGCTTTTCCCAAATTCTAATAAACAAATACATTAATATTGAAAAGAGACAAAATGCTAAGACAGTCGTATTTAAGATTTCAAGATTGATCAATAAAATTACTTAACAGAAAATTAAAAATTAAAATTAAAAATTGCCCATATAAAATATCTAAGGGTCAAAGTGGATCTCTGAAAGTTCCTTTCATCGTAATGTTGGACGAAACTCCAACTAAAGGATTTTAGCCATAATAATTTTACAATCAGTAACACCTTACAGGTTGTTACAGGGTTTCCCTCATGGATCCCTTAAGCAAACGAAGAAACCCTAAACAAAGCATTAATGGCAACATAACTGTTTACAAGTCGAAGGAATGCCAAACATAACCCAACTCACAATAACACATGTAACATTGTACTAGAATGTTCCAGGAAGGACCGAGGCTTAACGAGGCTGCTCAAACCCTGGAGCCTTCCACCATTGTTACTGTCGAGCACCCAAATAGAGCGAAAAACCTCATGTCAAAACATTGTAAAACACGACATTAGGTTTGATTACATTTTTATAATTTTAAATAAAATATTTTGGAACAAAACCAAGTTTGGGCAGAATTTTTACCTCTGTGAGTAATGTACCATGACCACAAGCTATCTCTACTTGGGAAACTCCTCCTTGAATCACGATAAGCCAAACAGTTAACACATGCATGGAGACTACTCCACAGTCATGGCGGCCAAGATCCGAGAGCTTGGCTCTCCTAAGTACTTTGAGCATAATGAAAATCGTTTGTGCCAAGCAAAGGTGAGGGTTAGGTTTTAGCCACCAATGTGGAGCCCAAACCCCAAGGCCTTCACATGGCCTCATAAAATCCATACGACTGTCATCCACTACATTTTAAATTCTTACCTCTTTGCTTTAGTATTTGCTCATGTTCTCGATTTGGATTAATGCCTTGGAGCGATTTTGCTAGGATACTCTTTTTCCCATAGTTTTTTCATGCCTTAAAACTTTGGATCAACACCATCAGGCCCTTAAGCTAGGATAACCATCTTTCCTATAATGTGAAGCCATGGATTAACTCGGTGCATTATGTTAACCATGTTTTCATTTTAAGCTTAACAAGTCTTTTAATCTCCAAAACCAAACCTTGGTAGTGTAGGTCCTTACCTAGGATATGTACAAAGTTATCAACATGCATTAGCTTCATGAAAGCTAAGTAAGCCTAGGGTCATCACAAAAACGCCCCTTCAAACAAAAAGAACGTAATCAACATCAAAACTAAGAAATTACTATACGATGATTTAGAACGTACGATTTTTATTAAATGACAATTTAAATGTCGACGTCAACACAGTAAGAGATCAACTATTATATTCAATGCTAAAAGTATGTAATAAATAATATACATTGATTTTGTAACTTGAAGATAAACAAGTTAAACTTACACTTCATAAAAGTAATGTCATTGAATACAAGTATACATTCAGGCATATATTAAGATAAGAAGTAAAACTTAAGCATATTTCTAGATCTTTTGGGTAATTATACCTTGTACGATTTTATTTTTATTTTTATGGATTTTTGAGTTGTTACATGTGGTATCAGAGTATAGTTGCAAACACTAGGCCTGGAAGTTGGCTCAACTTGCGCATTCCATATAAAAAAGGAAAACAAAATATACTGATTTATGTTTAAATTGTTTCTGTACATAAATATAATTTTTTTTTTTGCAGGAAATGGAAGGAGTAGAAGCATCTGCTGAAGATGGAACTCATTACAATCATGAACAAGAAGATGTTAATAATGATAATATCTGGGTGGATTTGAATAATGATAGAAATAATAACTCAACAAAACTACTCCAAACTATGAGAGACTTAAAATCTGAAATACAAAATGTTAAGGAAGATAATGAAAGAATTATGAGGGCACAAGAAGAATTAAATCATGTATTGCGGAGTAAATTACATGATGAGGAAAATGATAAAAGGAAAGAACCTAAATCTGAATTTGGAACTTTATCTTACAAACGTAAAGGTAAAAAGTTAAAATTTTCTGATAATGAAAGTAATTCCTCCACGGAAATTAATGTTAAGTTACATAGAAAGAAATATAAATATTCTAGTGAAAGTAGTGACAGTGACAACAACCCTAAAAAGAGAAACTATAAACCTTATGAAGAAATTTTAGGAAAGTTTAAAAAGATAAAACCACCAATGTTTAATGGTGAGGTAGAAAAAGGAGAAGAAGACGAGGCATGGCTGTCTGGGATGAAAAAGTATTTACAAATCTATAATTACTTAGACAGGATGAAGGCTAAAATGGCTATTTACAACTTAACTGGAAAAGCTGATATTTGGTGGCAGGACATAAAAAGAGTGAAAAATATTAAGGAAAAGTATGTAACTTGGAGTACTTTTAAAAAATAATTTAAGAGGAAATTTTTGTCTAAACAATATTACGAGGAAAGGGCTAAGGAATTTTATGACTTGAAGCTAGGTTCAATGAATATGAAGGAACTAAGTAGTAAATTTGTAAGTTTATTACGATACGTACCTTATATCATTGACGAAATTCCCAAGATTCAGAGGTTCCTAAGTTGCTTACCTCTTACCTTTATGGACAGAATTGAATATGATAATCCAAAAACTCTTGAAGAAGCAATGAGGAAGGCTAATTTCTATTATGAACAAAGTAGAAATAAAAGAGAAGGTGTACCTAACTAGAAAGCTAAAAGATCAAATAATTTTGAACAAAGAAGGAATAGTTTTAAGTTCAACATAAATTTTGGAAATAATTCCCGGAATTATCCTAAGATTAATTATCAAGGGACAAACTTTAAGGGTAATAGACAGCAAATTCTTCAGTAGTAAAGAACATAGACATACCTAATACTTATGCTAAAAATACTGAACTAAGAGAACCTATAAAATGCTGGGAATGTCAAGGACCTCATTATGCAACAAATTGTCCTAACAGAAAAAGAAATCTCAGCAATGTGCATACAGTACAGGAAGAAGCAACTGTTGGTGACATAGAAAACGAGATGCCCAGAATTAATGTAGCACTGGAGAATCGACAAGATGATCACCAAACATATATGGTGGAGATAGAAGGTGTTGGAAGGCGGTTAGATGGGTCATTATCGCAGCACCGCGAGTGTTACGATACCGCAGAAGCCAGAAAGACGAAGTGCAAATGATGATATCTTATGTAATTTTTTGTCAATTGTACCACGGTATGCGGGTGTTGGGTCATTTGGACCACAATAGTTAGATTTTGGGTCAGTTACTTTGAAGTGTAGGTTAGGAAGTTGTTAGTAAGTGGACACGCACTGTAAATGCGAAATCCTATAAATAGATGTAGGTGTGTAGGTGTTGAATCATCTAGGTTGGATCTAATCTTATGTTGAAAACCTTTTTGGAGATCTTGATTTGAGTGGAGTATTTTGTATCTGGGTTTTTGCAGAGTTAATATGATGTGACCAAGCTGTTTTGCGGAATCCCTGTGTTTCTTCTATTCATCTGTGGTAATGCATGTTGCGATATGAATATATGAATGATGCGATGTTTACTTGCTGCAATTAATGCTTTACCGTTATATTTGTCGCAATTATGAATTGTCCTGTTGAATGATGCTATGAATATGAATGATGTCCGAGTTAAATGCATAGATATATTCTTGAAATGTTGCAATAAGTTAAGTAATTGAGCCGCAAACATCCTCCTTCATTCGGCGGAAACATGGTTCCATCAACTCTCCCTTGAACATCTCGGGTGAGACCTCATTTGCTCCGCAGGTGTTGCTGGACAGTCTGGGCCGATGCTCAGGGAGATCGCGGTGCTTTGGGTATCGACAACGTTGGGAACCCCTGTCGACTGGGTTTGTGTCAAGAAATGATTTTGTTGCCGGGACCATAGTGCGAAGTGAAAGAAGGATATGTTGTGGCATCCGACGCAACCAGAAATCTAGAACTGGTTTGACCAGAAGTTGCAAGAGTTAGCTGAAAAGGAAAACCAGAACCCTCGATTGATGGTAGATCTGTGGGTGGAAAGGTACATTCATGACAGTTTGCATGAATATTTTTTCTGCGAATTCCCAGTCATTTTTTTCGAGTGGTTGGAAAAGTTGACCTTTCAGAAGAGGAACTTCCAAGGTGGTGAACCAACGACCTGGACCCCAGAGCTGATCCAAGAGCTGCAGGAAGTCGACAACAAAGTGTCACGGGCCGTCAAAGTTTGGCTTGACAGCATATTGAAAGTCTATATCACTGAATTTGCGGTTGATACGAACAAATCCTATAGTGAAGCCGAGATATATTTCTTCCGCGGACCCTGGGGAAGGTTTCTGTTGTCACTACATTTGTCTATTAAGATGCTCATTTGTGAGAAGGGCATATTGAAGATGCATCTTAATTAGTAGAAACCCTGGTGGGCGGAGGTCGTGGGTACCGAGATAGTGGGGGGGTGGTACATGGAATGATAAGGGGTAGATGGGTGCAGGTCATGACGAGAATATGAGTGAAGCTGAGGAAGAGAGTGGTCTTATAAGGGGAGGAGAAAGGTTTCGACAGGAAAAGAGGTAGAGGAAAGGAGAAGGTCCTGCTGTGATCGAACCACAAGGCCGCGAAGGAAGATCACATAGGACGAAGAGACCTCACAGTCCGGAGAAGGACAACCAAGATATGCCTAGGATAGAGGCAGGACCAAACCCCAACAACAATGTGCCCACACCTCCGCTCACTATCACTCAACCAGTAAGAAATACAACTTCGACACCATTGTGCTCATCAAGTCAACAGAAGTTAATTGCTAGTAGCTCAGCGATCGGAGGAAGGAAGTCCAGGATGGTGGGTGAGGATACTAAGTTATCGTTTTTCCATGGAAATGGAACAGATAATCCTGAGTAGTACTATTTTTTATGTGAAGCAGTATAGATCGTAAAACATATTACCAATGATGATGCTAAGAAAGTACAATTGGAGACAACCCTTCAGGGTCGCGCATTAGACTGGTTCATGAAGTTTGTTCAGGTTCCTGTAGGCACTCTAGAGAAGACATTGGATGAAGTTTGAGCTAGATTAATACCGGAGTTCAAAAAACCCAAATCTAAACCGCAATATATTATAGAATTAAATGAAATTAAGTAGTACCCCAATGAAACTATGTGGGATTTTGACCAGCGATTCAAAACATTGATGGTAAGAGTCAGTTTCGACATGAGAATTGTCCAGCACAAAGAATGGTTCATCGCAGCATTTCTCCCACAAAATCAATTTCCACTTATGCAACAGAACATTACGATGCCCAGTGAAGCCTTGGAAATTGCAATGCGGTTAGAAGCGTCGTCGATCAGGGAAAACGCAGCTGGGATGTCGCAGATTCAGACACAACTGGCTAACCTGACCATACAACTGCAAGATCTTAAGAAGGGCAAGGAACAGTGTGAAGAAGTATGGTGTACGCGATGTCGAGGAGAAGGGCATACTAAGGATAATTTCCTAGACTTCCGTAATTATCTGGTTTCAGGAGCACCGAATCCATTGAGTGGTGGTGGCATGTCGTGGTGTCGCGTCTGTCAGGTATATGGGCATTGCCATGATGAATGTCAATATATGTAGAAAATGGTCACAAAACTGATGAATCTATATTTATTGTACATTCTGCAAATCGATGGGACATGAAGACAAATATTTCCATGCATATGGGTTGCTTCAAGAGAGAACATACGATGCATTCTATGTGAAGGATGACCAACGTGCTGTACAAAAACTGCAACCACAGCCACAAGTATCCGAGCCACTACCTCAACCGCAGGTGTATTTTGTACCGCAGCAGCAACCACAACAGTTTATGCCGCAATATGCTCTGATGCAAATGGCTCCAAAGCAGCCATAATACGTTCAACAACCCTAGTATGTGCAACAAGGTCAAGGCATGCAACCGAATCCTATGCAGCAACAGTTAAATCAACCGCATTACCAAAAGCATGGAGGATTCCATGGAGGATTTTGGGGCAGACACGGTGGAGGATTTGGTCGCGGAGGAGGACGAGGAGGTCGCGGACCTTTTCAGTGCTATCACTGAGCGGTTAGGGGACACTACTAGCGAGATTGCCAACTATTGTAGATGCAGTGTGCGTTTTGTTTTGTTACAGATCACACAGTGGAAAACTGCCTGTAGTTGATTGCACGATGGAAAACAAGGAATGTTCCACAGTTGTAGAATCAGAATCAGGCGCAGCAGCCAGTCCAGAATCAAGTGCAACAACCAACATAGAACCAAAACCAACATCCGAATCAGAATGCTAACCAGAACGTGAACCAACTGGGGAATCCGCCGTCAAACTAGAATCAGGGTGCGAGTGTTGCGACAATTTCGGCGGAGCCCAGGCCACAAGATGCGGCTGTTGCAGTTATCACTCGTGGAGGTACAATGACTAGACAGGATAGCTCACACCCACTCATTCGATTGGTAGGGCAGAAGAAGGTGTCATTTGACATTGAGTCCGAGCGCGATGCATTCTTTCAAGCACGTCGTGCGATGGACCAAGATTGTGGTAAGGCTATTATTTGCGACATGTCCCCTATCTTTGATGCTACTTCAGAGGCAGGTCCATTGGCGCAGTCTGGAACCTTGCAGAATTTTTTTGAGATATGTTTATTGTTGGCAAGTGATCCCGCTACTCTTGCTGAGATTGAGGGATTGTTGCAGCGACTAGCTAGGGTACGGTAAGAGTCCATGGTAAACTCCTTACAGCGATGGAAGATAGGTAAGGAGATGTGCATGAACATACAAATTGGGCACTATGAAGTTGATTCGGTTATTCTGGATCCTTGTTCAGATGTCAACATCTTAACCAAGCAGGCATGGCAGAAAATGCGGAGCCCCCCGTTGAGCTGGTCTTCTGTACAGCTCCAACTAGCTAATAACGCCAAGGTACACCAATTAGGAGAGTTCCACGCCTGGTGGTGGACATTGAGGGAATGAAGACTTATGCTAACTTTGACCTCATCGAAGTAGTTGAAGGGGGAAGCTCTTATCCGGCGTTTCTAGGGATTGGATGGGCTAATGACTGTGGAGCATTAATCAACTTTAAGAGGCAGATGATGACTTTTGAAAACCACGATCTCAGAGTTATAGCCCTGTTGGATCTGGCTGAAGGACGCAGATACATTGAAACAGTGAAGGACGAAGATCCTAGCAGATGGGACCATGCATTCAATTTTTCAGAAGATTATATTCATTCAACTACCAACGGTGATCTTGGATGGCACAATGACAGCTCTATGTCTTCCGACTCTGACAACGCTTTAGAAAATTGGCAGAATCGCTTGCATGAGGTGTTACTCCGCAAGTGTGGGTTAATTAAACAGTCATTGTGCCACGTTGCGACTAAACGGTTACACTACCAGTATACGAAGGGCTGCCTAGCTTGTCTGACTTTCTGGCGGCGTTCAAGGAAAAAGTTTCAGAAGCACAGCAACTGCTGGCATTGGAGGAAGCGCTAAAGGCTGCTCCAGCACGCTGGTGGGTGACACACAAGAAATCAATCAACGGATGGTCGCAATGCAGGAGATTGATGGAGGTTCATTTCGGCGATACCGAGGTTTACCACATAGGGAAATATGATGGTCGGAATGACCCTCGCAGTCATTTGATGGAGTGTCAGACATTGTGGGCATCACGACCAAGAGATGAGTGGGTCCATGCCTTTGTCCATACTTTGTACGAGATGCCATGCTCATGGTATACTCCAGCTGAATTGCGTGGGGAAATTTCCATTCGGTTGGAGTTGATGGTATGTTTTACTAATACCTTCAGCTTCGCGGATGCCAACCTAGATGTCCATAATGCTTTGCAACTCATCCGTGATGAGGTTCTGAAGGTTGTATCAGTGGCATATCCTATAGATATGCATATGCACTGCAAGATGCAGTCCATGATGGACTGTTATAATATCACTGGTGGGCTAGAAGATGGTGACGATCCACGGAATGTCAATATTCCAGAATCTGAAGGAAGTCGTGATATCATCGCACGTGATGTGCCAAGTGATCCGATCAATCAGCCATGAAACTCCATAAGGTCAATATTGGGACATAGGACAGTCCCAAGTTCATGAATTTCGGGGACTATTGGGACGATGAGATGATGGGGAAGGTCACCGACTTGCTACATGAATTCCAAGACTTGTTTCATACTAAGTTTTCTGAGACGAAAGGTATTTTGGGCGATTTATGGGAGATGAAGATCCTGCTGAAACGAGATGCCAAGCCAATCAAACAACGCCCATATCGACTGAATCCATGCCATAAGGAAAGGGTTAAGGTAGAACTTGATTGCATGTTGGATGTTGGAATTATTGAACCGGTTGAGGAGTCAGAATGGATCAGTCATATGGTGGTGCAAGACAAGAAGATTGGTGAAGTGCGCATTTGTGTCGATTTGTGAAAGTTGAATGATGCCTGTTTGCATGATCCATTTCCAACCCCGTTTACTAACGAAATGCTCCAAGGCGTGGGTGGCCAGGAGATGTATTCTTTCATGGATGGGTTCTATGGCTATCATCAGATCTGAATCACCAAGGAAGACCACCACAAGACAACTTTTATGACAGAATGGGGATGTTTTCAATACACAGTGATGCCGTTTGGATTGAAGAATGCACCTACGATATTCTCGTGGGTTGTCATTGCCGCATTCATGGATTTCATTCAGATGTTTTTACAGGTATACATGGATGACTGGACAGTCTATGACTTAATCGGTGATCATCTGGAAAACCTGCGGTTGATGTTGGTGCACTGTTGACATCATCAAATATCGCTGAACTTGAAGAAGTGCATCTTTTGTGCACCATTCAGAATAGTGTTGGGTCACATTGTGTGCAAGCAGGGGTTGTTAGTTGACCCAACAAAGATTGCACTTATTCTGAGCTTAACACTGTCGACTAATGTTAAGCAGTTTCGAGCGACATTGGGACACACTGGGTATTATCGCAAGTTCATCAGGGGTTATGAAGCTATTACGGCCTGTATGGAGAATTTATTGAAGAAAGAAGCGGTATTTCAATGGAGCCCTGAATGTCAATATAGTTTTGAGACGCTGAAGGCTAAGATGGCTTCAATGCCGATACTGGTATTTCCAGACTGGAGTAAAGAATTCCATGTCCACGTTAATGCATCATCGATCGCACTAGGTGTGATACTGGTGCAACTAGGAGAGGGGGATCTAGATCACCCCATTGCTTTTGGAAGTTGCAAGTTGTCATCCATAGAGAGGAACTATACCACTACAGAGCAGGAAGGCTTGGCGATGGTTTATGTGCTGCAGAAGTTTCGGCACTACTTATTGGGAGGACACTTTAAGATGTTCATAGACCATTCTGCATTAAAATATCTTGTCAATAAGCCTATGTTGGGGGGGAATATATGTCAATGTCTACTTCTTTTCCAGGAGTTCAATTTTGAAGTGATCGTGAACCCAGGAAGTTTGAATGTCGGACCTGATCATCTATCACGGATTGAGACAAGCGAGGAGCCAATGAATATTGAAGATGGGTTACCAGATGTGCAACTATTCAGGGTTGAGGTCACTGAAGACTACTATGAAGAAATCATTCAATTTTGGGAAATAAGTACTGCACCGGAGGAATTTAGCACCAGTCAGAAGAAACAATTGGTGGTCAAGGATGCATATTTCTAGCTAATTGCAGGTGAGTTATACAAATTGGGCTCAGATGAGATATTGAGGCATTGTGTCTTGCCTCATGAGCAAGGGAAGATCTTGTCAAAAGCACACGCAGGAGTGGATGGGAGGAGCTATGGCGGTCGTGCGACTACCAAGAAGGTGCTCCACGCAGGGCTCTGGTGGCCCATGCTGCACAACGATGCGACAAACTATGCCCGTTCCTATGATGTTTGTCAAAGAACCGGGAAGCCCTCCAGGAGGGATGAGATGTCGCTAATACCTCAACTGACACTACATCCATTTGAAAAATGGGCAGTGGATTTCGTGAGACCAATCAACCCACCTGGGAAGTGCAGTGGTGCAAGATACATCATCACGGTGACAGATTATTTGACAAGATGGGTGGAGGATGCACTAGTCGTTGATTGTTCCATGGCCACAGCCGTGCGTTTCTTGTTTGACAACATTATCACTCGATTTGGCTGCCCCAAGATATTTATGAGTGATCAAGGAAGTCACTTTCTGAATCATACCATCAGTGCATTGACAGAGGAACTACAGATATAGCACAAGAAGAGTACACCATATCATCCGTAGGAAAATAGCACGGTGGAAGCTTTCAACAAGATATTGGAACATGCACTGACAAAGGTGTGCAATGAAAACTGTGATGACTGGGATCTGAAAATCCCAGCAGTCTTGTGGGCATATCACACCACATGTAAAAGGTTGACGGGATGGACACCATTCAAGCTGGTGTATGGGAAAGAAGCAATTATTCCTATGGAGTACATCATTCCGAGTCTGCGCATAGCGACAACAACAGGTATGGATGATGAAGCGGAATTAGAAGAACGTCTAGCACAGTAAGTACAATTGGAAGAAGATTGCTTTATTGCAAGATTCCATCAGAGTGTGGAGAAGGATCACCAGAAGGCTTGGCACAATCTACACATAAAAAACAAAGAGTTTCAGCAGGGTGACTTGGTGCTGTTGTATGACAGCAATTTTATGAAACATCCAAGAAAATTGCAGATGGATTGGCTTGGTTCATATTGCCTTAGTCGCATAAATTTAGGAGGAGCAGTATAGTTGCAGTAGTTAGATGGAGCGATGCTTCCAAAGTTGATCAATGGTAGCATACTGAAGCCCTATAGGTCGGGCTTGGAGCAGCGCGATTCCTGAGTCGCATAAAAAAAAAAAAAATGCAGAATGCTCGGTGGTGGGATGGCGCATCGACAAGGATAGAGTGTGCAAGTAGGGAGGCTTGTGCCACAAGTTAGGAGTGGTCTGCGATAGTGGCAGGACCGCGACTGGGTCAAATCAACAATAAATGCCGAAAGTTTCAGACAGTTAATTAATGACACTTGTTCGAATGATGGGAATTAATGGTTGATCCGGTCGATCAGATGACAAGATCGACGACAGATTTGGGTCATTAAGGAAGGATTTGGTTTGAATTAATGCATTATTTAGTCATGATTACAAGGGATCGAGTTGGGCACTATAAGAACAGGCCGAGGATGGTCGGACAACACATGTTGGTACCGAGTGAGTTCAGCTCCTGATTGTTGAATTGTGCGAGGTTGAGTTGTGTTATAGAGGGAAGTGGTGGTATGTTGAGCAAGTTCTTTAGTTGAGTACGCTTGTGCCATTTGTTGGCATTGAGGGAATTACGTGCAGCATGCCGGGTGAGCCGGATACGGTGGAGATTTCAAGTGAAGCCGATTCACCCCTCATCCATGTTCATATTGACAAGGAGGTCAATCTCGAGGTAGAGGTTTCCATAATGCCGGTGGGATCATCATCTATTGTGTGCCAGAAGAGGGGGGGATGCAGTAGAGCTCCCCGCGCCTAGAGAAGCGGCTGACCTGCTCCACTGCCCAAGTGCCGGAAGGGGTCCCAGAGGCGAGCCCATCGAGATCTAGTGTTGTGGAATCTGTAGTCCGAGCAGGTGTGTTTGCTGCAGATATCCTGGGCTACCGACCTCCATGTTGACCCGGTACGCAACCAAGGAATCCCACGAAGAACCAGCATTATCACATCAGAATTTCGATGATTCCACTCGGTATGAGCTGTACCATCGATATCGTGCCTGCGTTGATGTAGCTATGATACGATGATCATGACTTACTCGCGCTGGAAGATGTTATGCCAAAGCCCTTTAAGCAATGAGCAGCAGGGCAGACTAGACCGACGCCACGTATTCCACATGATTGGGCGCGCAGTTTGGAGAAAGCTAGGTTGTTGGGGTTGATCAACATACCACACTTTGGGCGGTTGCCGAAAGCAAATGCCTATGTGAAACAGCTGCTGGATTGTTTTCACGATGGCATTCTATGGTTGGACAGGAGGGTCACCGTGACAGTGGACTTAATTTCCAAAATCATGGGGTTTCCAAAGGACGGGGTAGACCCATCGCAATACCTTCAAGGGAAGAACAACAACAAAAAGCTCGTGGCAAGGCTGAGGAAGCAATGCAAGATGCAGTGTGACTGATGGGCTTACTGCCTCGACACCATCAACGAGCCCGCGATTAAAATTGGGGCATGAATCCTGGTGACCAAAATCATCCAGAACAATTGTCCTAACCAAGGAAACTCAAGGGTTATCACATGTAGGGAGCTCTGCACAGAATGGGTGCAAGTGAATTGGTCACTCTTTCTACTCAACCAATTGATGGAGGATGCATTGGCGGCCCAAGTAGGATGACGACCATTCGCATACAGCTGGTTAATGATCTTAATTGCGCTTGTCGCTTGGATGGATCTTGATGACTATCAAGGAATGGAGGTGGACAAAGATCAAAAGGGGCCACGCTACCAAAACTTATGGTGGGTGCAGGAACCGAAGCACATCAAGGAGAGTGCCATGCAGTTATAGCTCTATTGGGAAGCGCTACACGCGGCCACCGAGCGGGTCCCGTGGTTGACTCAAACAACGGTTGCAAAGTATAAGGGGATCGTTCGATTTGTGATTGGACCACACAGTATCTACGTGCAAGCACGACACGATAAGGATTGGTAGTGGTTGCAAACCCCTTATAAACTATCAAATGAAAACTTAGATGTGATCATTGATGAGTGGCCAGTCAACTGGCGAGAACCAGTTGTTCAGGAGGAGGAGTCCACTGGAATACCATCAGATGTTCCAGAGACGGACCAACAACAACACGTGTCGGACCAGGAGTCATCGCAGACCCCTATGGATGATGAGCGCGACGTCGAAGAAGGCAAGACGAAAGGACACTATGACCATGGGACAATCAGTGGGATCTCCATGTTGTCGAAGGCGCAACTTGGCTGACTAATCCTCGCTATAAATAATGCAACCAGTGTAGCGGATCACACAATGACGGTAAAAGAAGAACAAGGTTTCCATGTGGTCACTACCCTCCTGGACTCGTTATGCGATATTATTTTGAAGAAGGCACTTGCAGAAGCAACTATGCAGCCAGTTGGCTCAATCGGGCTTGAGCCACGGGCCCGGAATGTCCAAATTCCCCCGACTGCGATTGCGACTGATGAGGCTCTAAAGGCTTTACTGTAGCAGCTGGAGGTGGTGTCTGTTAACATCAACGTGTTTTCTTCGAAGACATTGGTGCAACTGTAGGTGGTTTCTAGTCAGGAACTGGAAGATAGGGAAGATGACGTCCGGAGTCAGCTCTTGCGATTGCAAGAAGGGGAAGCGGTGTTGTGGAAGGTAGTCAAAGAACAAAAGGGGAAGGCAGTAGTGGCCTGGGAAGTGGCTGATGAATTAAAGGATACACTAAAGCAGTTTTGGGTCAACAAGGCTCGAGAAATCACGGAGCTGAAGAAGGAACAAGATTGGTTAATGGTGGAGAAAACCACCCTATGGAATAGTAAGGTGCGGCTGGAGGAGGCTGTTGCCGAGGCTTGTCAACATGTACTGGAGCTGAAAGAGGCATTGGATCCAATTGAGCGAGCACAAAAGCTGGGAGCTGTCATCGCCAGTTTGTAGGCATAAAATACTACCTTGTCTCACGCACTCCAGCCAACCATGCCAAAGGAAGTTGTTGTAGCATGAAAAAGCACCATCGAAGACTTGGCGAATCAACTTGGTGAGTTGAAACAAGAAGCGCTCAAGATCACCGCTGAGACCGCGCTGTTCTGGGGTAGCATAGTTTAGGATGAGCCTCTAGAGCAACTAACCAAGATACGACGCGAGGCAGAAGAACAGTTGGAAGCATTGAAGGCATCCATGCGCACGATGCCACCAACCGTGTAGGTATCCAAATCGGCGGAGCTCAAGGAGTTGAAGTAGTGCATCACTAAAGAGAAAGAACATCAAAAGCAACGCGCTGCATAGTTGGATAAGTTTCAAGAACTCAGAGCATAGTTTAATCCTGACTCTGCACTACAGGTGGTATAGGAAGGTAGGAATAAATTTGATACACACCTAGTTGACCAACCATTAGCACAAGAATTGACTGAGTGCCAGGAATTCTCTGCCACAGTCACGTAGTAGGTTAGCGAAATCCTCCAGCAGTACAAAGACTTTCGGATCAAGACAACTGAGTACACCATGTCCTGAAGACTTGATTCAAGGGTAAACCACAAGATTGTGTTGAGGGCCTATTGACAGGCGTTTAGATGGGTCATTATCACAGCACCGCGAGTGCTGCGAGACCGTAGAAGCCGGAAAGGCGAAGCGCAAATGATGATATCTTATGTAATTTTTTGTCAATTGTATCACGGTATGCGGGTTTTTGGGTCATTTGGACCACAATGGTTATATTTTGGGTTAGTTACTTTGAAGTGTCAATTCGGAAGTTGTTAGTAAGTGGAGAAACAATGTAAAGGCAAAATCCTATAAATAGATGTAGGTGTGTAGGTGTTGAATCATCTAGGTTGGATCTAATCTTATATTGAAAACCATTTTGGAGATCTCGATCTGAGGCAGAGTATTTTGTATCTAGGTTTTTGCGGAGTTAATATGATGTGACCGAGCTATTTTGCGGAATCCCTGTGTTTCTTCTGTTCATCCGTGGTAATGCATGTTGCGATATGAATATATTAATGATGCGATGTTTACTTGCTGCAATTAATGCTTTACCGTTATATTTGTCGCAATTATGAATTGTCTTGTTGAATAATGCTATGAATATGAATGATGTCCAAGTTAAATGCATAGATCTATTCCTGAAATGTTGTAATAAGTTAAGTAATTGAGCCACAAACATCCTCCTTCATTCGGTGGAAACATGGTTTCGTCAACTCTCCCTTGAACATCTCGGTGAGACCTCATCTGCTCCGCAGGTGTTGCTGGACAGGGTAAAACCTGTCTGGGCTGGTGCTCAGGGATATTGCGGTGGTTTGGGTGTCGACAGCACTGGGAATCCTTGTCGATTGGGTTTGTGTCAACAGAAGGTATGATAAAGAACAAAACAATTTATATTTTGATCGATCCAGGTGCTAGTTTAAGCTATGTGTCACCTAGTATAGCAGAAAGTTGTAATTTACAGTTGAATAAGTTTCAAAAGTATTGGCTGGTAAAGTTAGCTATAGGAACTAAAAGAAAGGTTGCTAGCTATGTTAAAGATTGTGAAATATTTATGAGTCAATTCAAAACTCAAGTGAAATTGAATGTGTTACCTCCAGGATCATATGATGTTTTAATAGGTATGGATTGGCTGGAAAAATACACAGTAGTTTTAAATTGTTTTGAGAAAACATTTACATGCTTAGATGAAAAAGGAGAAACTTTCATAATGAAAGGAATTCCTAGGAAAGTTTCTATCAGACAGATTTTAGCATTACAAATGAAAAAGGTTGTATGTAAAGGTTGTAAAGTTTTTGTTGTACATGTAATAAATGATGAACACTTGAATAAAGAATATAAATTAAAAGTTGAAGACATACAAATCTTAAAAGAATTTTCAGATGTATTCCCGGAAGAGATTCCAGGATTACCTCCGAAAAGAGAATTGGGTTTTACTATTGAGTTGGTACTTAGATCTGTACCAAATTCAAAGCCACCTTATCGAATGATTATCCTAGAACTTAATGAATTAAAACTACAATTGAAGGAGTTAATAGATAAAAATGATATAAGACTGATTGTATCTCCTTGGGGAGCACCTGTCATATTTGTTAAAAAGAAAGACGGTAATTTACGCCTATGTATAGATTATCGTCAGTTAAACAAGATGACAGTTAAAAATAGATATCCATTACCCCGCATAGATTATCTGTTTTATCAAGTACGTGGGGAAACGATATTCTCAAAGATAGACTTGAGATCTAGATATCATCAAGACAAAATTAAAGATGAAGACATATTTAAAACTACATTTAGAACCCGTTACGGACATTATGAGTTTGTAGTTATGCCTTTTGGGCTAACGAATGCTCCAATAGTTTTTATGTGTTTAATGAACAATGTAATAAATAAATATTTGGATAAATTTGTAATTGTTTTCATCGATGACATACTAATTTATTCAAAAACAAAGGAAGAACATGACGAACATTTGCAGATAATCTTAGAAGTTCTAAGAGAACATAAATTATACGCTAAATTCAGTAAATGCGAATTCTTTAAAGATAAGATACAATATTTAGGTCATGTGATATCCAAAGAAGGAATATTAGTTGACCCAGATAAAGTAAGAGCATTAATTCACAATACTCTAGGATCTTTACTGAGAGAATAACATGTACAGTATATCAATGCATATCAATCATAACAAGCATGTCAATCATCACAAGAATCAAAAGCATGAGAGACAAGAGACACAGAGTTTCCGTGGGGAAAACCCTAAGGTGAAAAACCCCACAACTTCCTCAGAGATAGAGAGAGCAATGGCTCAACCAAAGTACAACCAAAATACACAGAGATAGTCTCCTAGTAGTAGATGATCCTCCTCCTCACTAGTGCGCCACTTTGTGAGTGAAGGAAGTATGAGTTTCCGAGTGATCAAAATAGAGATCTCCCGATCTCTATTTATACTTGTTTTTTTTCCTAGTGACCTTATGGGGTCGACTTGTCTAGCTAGGTACATCAACCATATAATATATAAATTTTCCTAGTGACCTTATGGGGCCGACTTGTCTAGCTAGGTACATCAACCATATAATATATAAATCAGGGTCGACCCCACATATGGTGGTCTAATAACCCATCGGCAAGTTCACACACTTGCGACACTTGTCAATACACATGATGAAACTTCCGTATAGAGGAATGACACATCTCTATAGGAGTACAATGATATATAAATTAAATACATGGATGAAATACATTTCAAAGTTACATATACATCAACACTCCCTCTTAACTAGGAAGGTATTTCTCGACACAGATTTGCTAGCACAAGTCTTCTTCTCTGGATCATCGTCACTGCTATTGCTATCTCAACCAATCTCTGAATCTACTCGTCATAGGAAGTTCTACAGAGCCAGTCCTTTTTCATACTAGATGTAGGCCCACCACCTGAAGGTCTTCATCATCTGTGCGAATGGTCTGATAGAGGTGGTCTCTCAGGACTAATTTTATGTGCGGATGCAATACCTGACAAGAGCATCCCAGGAACATTTATGTGCCTAAACATGACCGGAAAGATCTCCCAGGACTGATTACATGCATCTCCTTCACAATACCTTTAAAGAGCATCCCAGGAAAACTTATGTGCTGCAACACGACCGACAAGATCTCTAAAGAGCATCCCAGGACTTATTATGAGCACACAGCTCAACCTATCGGATCTCCAGGACTGATTACATGTGAATAGACAATACCTTTAAAGAGCATCCTAGGAACATTTATGTGCCGCAGCACGACCGGCAAGATCTATAAAGAGCATCCCAGGACTTATTACGAGCACACAGCTCAACCTATAGGACCTCTTAGGACTGATTACATGTCTCCATAGTAATACCTCATCCCAGGACTGATTATGAGCACGCAACTCAACCTATAGGACCTCTTAGGACTGATTACATACTACATAGCATTACCTCATCCCAGGATTGATTACGAGCACACAGCTCAACCTATCAGATATATGAGGACTGATTACATGTTATTTACACAACCTGCCACATATCATCTCTGACCTCCAAGTATCAACCTGATACTCATGATCCAACGGATCATCATCGCACGAAGCATCATCCTAATGCTCATGATCATATTGATCATCATCACTGTACCATCCTGGTACATATCATCTAGAGCAACATCCCGAAGCTCGTCATCATGATCATCCTGATCATACAATGCATCCACCTAATGCATACCAAGTATCTACCTGATACATATCATCATACATGATCCACCTGATCATACAATGTATCCACCTGATACATACATAGATACATGATCCACACAATGCATCTAACTAATATATATCAACATACATGATCTACCTAATCATACACAGTATCCACCTGATACATATACAGATACATGGTCCAAGCATCCAACATGATGCATATACAAAATACATACAAATGATCCAACTGATCATATCCAGCATCCAATATGATGTGTACATACATATACATATAAATGATCCAACTGATCATATCCAGCATCAACCTGATGCATATATAGAGTAGTAATTGGAGCATCATCCTGATCCTCATCATCCAGCGCTTACATCCACAACCATGTGAAGGATCCTCCTTCCAGCATGCTTGGAATGGATTCAGCAAATGTGTCCATCACTTCTTCCTTGAAGTGTCGTCGATTTGAAGAACACAAAGCCTCTCCCTGAAGTACTCGAACTTCACTCTGGCTAGTGGCTTCGTCAGTACATTTGCAATCTGCTCATCCATCGCAACATATAGGAGCTTCACTGCTCCTCTCTACACCATATCCCTGATATAGTGATATTTGATCTCTATGTGTTTCAACCTATCATGGAACACCGGGTTCTCAGACAACTTCACACAAATTTGGTTGTCACAAAAGATACGAGTAGCCTCCAGGGGGAGATCAAATAACTCAGACAGTAGCTTTTGGAGCCATACTGCCTCACAACTAGCTGAATAGGCTGCAACATACTCTACCTTAGACGTACTCAGTGCTTCCTTCTAAACCAAGAGATCACACTTGATCCCATACTGAAGCATCACCCAAATGTGCTCTTCCTATCTGTAGCACTACCTGCCCAATCTGAATCAACATAACCCTACAGGTTAAACTTTTCATTCGCTTCATACTTGAGCCCATAATCAACTGTACCCTTCAGGTACCTCAGAATATGCTTTACAACAATCAGGTGAACACTACTTGGATCTGTCAGGAACTAACTCAATGTGTTCACAGCAAAGCAAATATCTGGTCTCGTGTTCGTCAGGTACATCAAGGACCCAATCATCTGACGATACATAGAGATATCAATTGGCTCAGATGAAGCATCAAACAAAAGTTTCAGATTCGATGCCATAGGTGTGGCCATGGCCTTGTAATCCATCATCCCAAACCTCTTCAGGAGATCTACTGTATACTTCCCTTGTCCAAGGAAGATCCCATCTGTACTCTGCCACACCTCCATACTTAGGAAATAATGCATCATCCCAAAGTCCTTCATATCGAATTCGGCAACAAGCTTCCTCTTTGTATCTGCAATCAATCTGTCATCTCCTGTTACAAATAGGTCATCCACATACAGGATTAGAATCATAGGATTCCCTTCCTCAACCTTGTAGTAAAGGTTGGAATCCACTTTACTCTTGGTAAAGCCCAAATGTCCATCCTACCATACCAAGTTCTGGGAGCTTGCTTCAAGCCATACAAGTATTTCTTCAATCTGCATACGTATGACTCCCTGTCATGTATTTCAAAACCAAGTGGCTGCTCCACATATACTTCCTCTTCAACTACACCATTCAACAAAGCAGTCTTGACATCCATCTGGTGTATTTTCCATTTCATCGCTACAGCCAGGACAAGTACTGTTCTGATGGAAGTATACCTGGCTACATGTGCAAACATTTCTTCATAATCTATTCCCTCTTTCTAAGAGAAGCCACGAGCTACGAATCTTTCCTTGTATTTCTATACGCTACCATCTGCAGCATGCTTGATTTTGTAGATCCATTTGGAAGTCACAACAGACTTCTCTTTAGGTCTTGGGACAACATCCCAAACATCATTCTTCATTATTGATTGGTATTCCTCGATCATGGCATACTTCCATTCTTTCTTTTCCGCTGCTTCTTCATAACTGGAAGGTTCTTTGTTCATGATGTCACAGAGTAAAGCAACATAGCTGGTATGTGATCTAGTTCTCTTCTTTGCTCTGTGTTCTTCTTCTGGAATGCCAAATCTTTCTGCATCTGGAATGAGCTCTCTAGCCCATGCAGGTTTCCTCTTGTAAGAGTTATCCTCACGGGGTGGATCTACAGGTTCTTGTGGAGCTTCAAACTCACGGACAACTTCTGGAATTGCTTCAGTCATGGTAGTATCTTGAAATCTAGTTTCCTTAGGTTCTTCATAAACTTCAATCGGTGCCTTCCTTGATTTGATGAATGCTAAGTTTTCATCAAATGTTACATCCCTGCTGACATCAATTTTCTTGAACCCTGGAAAGTATATTCTGTAAGCCTTCGAGCTTTCACTGTAACCCACAAAGATACCCTTCTTTCCTGAAGGATCTAGCTTGGTCGTCTTTTCCTTTGGGACATGAGTGTATACTGGACAACCAAATATTTTGAGATGGCTGACTTCAGGTTTCTTACCATAGAAGACCTATTCTGGTGTCTTGTTGTCCAATATCTTGTGGGATGTTCTGTTTTGCACATATACAGTTGTTCTAGCTGCTTCTGCCCATAAGTACATAGGTAGATCCTGGTCATGCAGCATTGCCCTTGCTACTTCCATGAATGTTCTATTCTTTCTTTCTGCAACTCCATTCTGTTGTGGATTGTAAGGAGCAGTCAACTCCCTCATAATCCCTGAATCACTGCAAAGCTTCTTGAAGTCACCTGAGGTGAATTCTCCACCATTGTCGGATCTAAATGTTTTGATCTTCTTATCAGTTTGATTCTCTGTCAAGGTTTTGAATTCCTTGAACTTATCAAATACTTCATCTTTGTTCTTCAAGAAGTAAACCCAAGTCTTCTTGGAGAAGTCATCAATGAAAGAGACATAGTAAACATACCCACTCAGAGAACTGGATGACATAGGACCACATACATCTGAGTGGATGATTTCCAAGATACCTTTTGCCTTGCTTTCACTGCTTGGAAATTCCTTGTTAATGTTCTTTCCTTTTGCAAATCCTTTGCAAACACCTTCATACTTGGTCTTGATTTCAGGAAGACCTTCTACAGCCTTACTTGCAATTGGTAATGCTCTGTAGTGCATATGTGCAAGTATTCTATGCCAAAGTTCACTTGGCTCCATGGATTCATGTACCATGGCATGTTCAGGTTGTCCCTTCAATTTATACAATCCTCCCTCTTTCTCTCCATGTTATAGCTTGAAATGAGACCTCTCCGTCCGTGATGACACTTGCTTCCCTTGGTCACATGACAACACTTCTTGAGATCAAGTTCAGTCACACAACAGGACACTTGTGGATGGAAGAGTCATTTGGGACACTAAAAATGGTTTAAAATACCTCATTCTTGACCCATTTGATGATTACAACCCTTGGGAACATTTTTCCAGATCAAACCATCTCCTGAAAATGAGCAGAAAAGCTTGTTTTTGGCCATTTTTTCATATGAGCGCTACTCTACCTTAACAAACTAGCATGTGTACCCTACTCTAGTGTACAATAGTGGTGCTCAACCCTTTTGAGTGCTACTCCACTGTTACATAGTAGCATGCACTCCTGTTTTGGTCAAAATATCGAAATTTGAGTAAGTTAAGTTGGTTGGGAAACCTCCTGAGCGGTTATAACTTCTTTTGCTCTCCTTCACTGACTATATAAGGAGGGTAGAAGGGCCATGTGAGGGGACCAAGTCTACAATATTGTTATGCTAGAGGAATGGATACCCTCATCCCCCTCTCTTGTGCTTAGTTTCTGATAAACCCTAAAACTGTTGGTTAGAGGTTGGGATCCTTAGAGAACAAAAGCAGGAGACCTTGAATCTAGGTTTCGTGAAGTGCCAAGCTTGAAGGAAGGTATAACTTTATGTACTTGCTTTCATTCATTAATAAAGATCAGACGTTCTTCTCTTTCAAAATATGACCTATTAATGTGTCTTAGATTTGATTACTGCTTGATTATAGTTTGATGTCTTCTTCTGTTATGAATATCAGTCTTATATATGTAGTCTAATGTATTTGAGAAAGGCATCAAGTTGTTTTGCAGGTCTAGGCATTGCGACACTGGATAAGCATTGAAGAGCGAGGGAGGAAAAGCTAGGATCAAACTTCTGAATGAGGTGCGTACATCTCTAAAACCTAATCTCTTCATTTATTTGTTGTACTTGTAGAATGCTTGTAACTCTATCTTTATCACCGTAAGTTGGTAGTTTCTCCCCTGAACTATAGGTGCATTTTTCCCACAACAGAATGGCGACTCCACTAGGGAAAGCCTAACTGCTTAGGGGTATCCAAGGTCATTTCTTCAGCCTTGTTTGATGGTCTATGTTCATTTTGTTGATTAGGATCAGTTAGTAGGCTCTATTTGACCCTTCTTGGCTCTTACAGACCCTTCCTAGCCCTTGCAAACCCTTGTGGACCCAGGTGTGGAGGTTTTAACCCAATTTTTCCAACATTTTCCACCTGTACGCTACTATTTGTACAACACAGTAGAGCCCATACACTACTTTTCATCTGCACAGCAGCGCCCATCTTGCTATGGGCGCTGGTATGCCTCATAAACAGTAGCGCCCACAATCTGGGTTTGAATTTTTTGAGTTTTCGGGTTGTGGACCCAAATCTAGGGGCCGTGGCTGCATTTTGTGGGGTCTGCGATGACCCTAGGTCTGAGTTAAAATACTGTAAGTGGTCTCCTATCCTTGTACTGATCCTACATTCATGATTTGAACCTCTTTTGATCAATTTGGGCTTGTTTGGAAAGTTTTGGCGCTTGTTGACCCAAGTTGGGGGGTTGTGGACCTGTTTGGTGTTTTGTACCCTAATTTGAGTCTGACTGAACCTACTTGCCCCATTTCCACTGGATTTGAAATCTCTTGAGTCTTCTTGACCTTGTTTGTATCTATTTGAGTGAAATTTCTCTTTTAGATTGGTTTTTTATTCTCCCTTATGCTTTTAAGTTTTCTTTTGTAGTGAAAGCTCAAGTGTTTTGGCTGTTGTTCAAGACCCTGTTTGCATTGTTTATGTGCAGACCTAACTTTACCCAACCATACTTCTTCGTAGGTCATTTGCTTCATTTGGGACTAAAAGTAGTTTTCGTACTCTTTTCCCAATGTTTGGCATGCTTACATCCATAAGAATTTGAAAGTCATATTTGGTAGCTTTTACTGTTTCATAAAGAGAACCTAAAAGTTTCTTTGCTTTGCTTTGATAGTAGGTTAGTTTCAGTTTTGTTTCTTACCTTTGAAAGCATAAATAAATTTGATTTATTTTCTAAATAGAGTACCTTGCAAGTGGCTTAAAATATTTTAGAGTGCTTTGCATAAAAAAGAACAAGTTTTCTTTTGCGTACCTATTTGTTTGAGTAGCTGCATTCTTAGGTTTTGAGTTTAATTTTGTACATTTAGACTTTATTTTTACCTTTTTTGCATTCGAAAGATTAAAAATTGCATTTGCATATGCATTCTAGATCATAATTTTAAGACTTGCATTGAAAAGAAAAGATTTGGTTGGTGGTAGATATTTCATTTTCAGTACTCTATCTATATTATAACCACTCTCACACAACCACTACCTTTTTGAGTAAGCAAGTAACCTTTAAAATGAACCCTAATAAAATGTACTAGTAACATTTTCTTTTCTAGGTTACACTACACCAACTAGTCTTGGTTAGGATCTTGGGTTTAAAACACCTTAAACCACCCAAGATCACACATTACACAAAAATCGTAGTTCGACTATCGCAAGTAAACCCACTTCATTCAAAACTTGCCTGGGATCTATGCAGTAGGTCTTGTGAGATCAGATTGTTGGGAATACTCCTCCTCCTTTCTGTTTCAAGCATATACCAGGATTGGATCGCGTTTGGGGACTCTTTTGAGTTTTGGGCTCAGTTACCCTGCCCACGCCTTCTAATTCGACCAGAGACTGTTCCCCCAGGAGTTTTCGGTGTGGTGGTATCCTTAGTATCTGACCATAGGTTCATACACAGGTGATAGCGGAGGGTATATCTGTTGTACCTAGGACAGACGTGGGAGGAAATCCATTGTAGGTCTTTCAGAGGGCGGTTGGGTGATTCCAGTGCTTGTACCCTTAGTCATTGTATTGTGGACCCCGGGTAACTGTTCTTAATCCTTCGTTGATCTGTTCTGGGCCCTCATCATCCCAGACTCTTCTCCGAAAGGCATCCGTTTGCCTGGTTTAATTTACCTAGGACCTTTTTAGTGGTGTGCTCTTTGTGTTACTTGTCTTAGTTTTCCTTAGAGAACTTCTTGCTCATTTGAGCAGGAAACTATGTCTAGCGTTCCGGCGAGTGCCAATCAAGGTACCCCTATTCCAGGGGATCCTTGTGCTATTCCATTCATTGGAAACATTGGTGCTCCCTTAATGGATACTCTGAATCTTCCTGGATTCACTATTGGGATGTCGGTTTGGTTGTTTTCCACTCCTAATGCATTTCATGCTCCTGACACTTCTTTTGTGAGCACCTCAAATCAAGAGCATCAGAACCTTATGCCTCCCTTGCTAGTAAAATCTACTCCTCCTCCTTCTACCTCATGTGGCCAAAGTAGCAATACTAGTAACCAGCAGTCTAAAATGAATAGATGGAGGAAGAATGGGAAGAAGATGCCAAAACAAGGGGGCAACAACCCAGCTTTTGTAAATCATGCTGGGGGAAAGCACCCTTCCTCTGCAAATCATGCAGGGGGCACCTACCTAGCCTCTGGAGGTCATGCTGGGAGAAAAAATTTAGTCACTGAAAATCATACCGAAAGTTTGTCTTCAACCATGGTCAGTCATGTCGAGGACACATCATTGATCACTACTAGTCATATTAATGACAAGTCACCAGTTCCTGTGAGTCATACTGGAGACACCATATCAGCCACTGCAAGTCATGCTAAGGGAGTTGACATTGTCGACAAACTCAACAAACAGAAGATTAAGTTCCCTTGTAAGTTTTGCGAAGGAGATCACCTTACTTACTTGTTCCCTGTACTTCTAGAAGTGCAAAAAGTGTGGTCCTTAGTTCAAAAGTCTTCTGCTTCTGAGCAACTAACCACTACAAGTCATGCTGGGGGCAAGATATCATCCAATGCTAGTCATGCTGAGAGTACTGATGTTGTAAAGGAGTCTCGACCTATAGGACATAAACCAAAGTTCCCTTGTAAAGTTTGTAAGGGAGATCACCTTACTCGCTGATGCCCTGCCATTCCACAGGCACAAAGAGTGTGGTCCATGTCTGAAGGAACCTCTGTTCCTAAGTTTTCTATAGATTCCCTACAGTCATATCAACCTTTGGTTGATAAAGTGGTTGAACCAATGCAATCTTTGGCCAACCCCACTCTTCCTTCAGAGAGTGAAGTGATCGAATCGATGCAATGTTCGACCGATCCCATTAGTCCTGCAAAGATTGATGCACCTACTGCGGAAGTCTTTTGCATTACTAGTTTGGATGTTTCTAAAAAAAGGGGCACTTCATCTGTGCCATGTAAACCCCTACCAAGCCCTAGGACGATTTCCTTTGATTGGAATAGTCTAGCAGAGCCTCGTCTTCCTTCTTCGACACCTTTCCAGATAAAGGTTGATATTGGGAACCATACGGTTGACCGATGCATTGTTGATGAAGGAGCTTATTTTAGTATCTTGTCCACTTATGCTTGGAGAGATTTGGGTTTCCCTAATGTTATTCCAGCTATTAATTGGATGTTGACCTTCAATAGAAGACCTAGTGAACTGATGAGATTCCTCCATCAAGCACCTGTTACCTTGGGTGAAAAAATAGTCTTAGTTTATTTTATGGTTTTAAAGGACCCTATGGACTTTGATATGATCCTCGAGCGTGATTATGTTTATGCTATGCATGCTGTGGTGTCTACACTCTTTTGTGTGATGCATTTCCCTTGTAACTAGAGCATCGTCACTATCGACCAGCTTGCAGTCATTGATCCTCCTCATTACCCAACTATAGACCAGTCTGATCCCTTGTCATTAGGCACCACTATGTCACATGGGACTTATGTGGCATATTGTTTCTTGAGTTTAACTACTACTGAGAAGAAGTCTCTGAGTTCATGCTTAACTTCTCGGGACTTGGTCCCATCTTTTGACCAAGTGACACCTCCATTTGAATGTTTAGATATGTATTCTATCTGGGATGATATGCTTCCTTTCGATTAAGTTTTCCTAGAGTCTATAGTATAGTCTGCCATTCACTTGGATGTTGATCCAGTCGCAGTTATGTCCAGCCTTGGTTTGACCTTAAAGTCTGATCTTCCTACTGTTGAGTCTTTAGACTCTCCTATAGATCCGCAAATCGATGTTCCTGCTAAGTTTGATTCTGCTTCTAGAATTTTCAACTCTCGTGATGATGAATTTGTTTCTGCAGATTCCATCATGTCCTTCAACTTTGATCTTCATCCTGAAGTTGATCTTGTTGATTGTAAGTCCTCAGGCTTGGGTACCATAGAGTCTTCAATTGAAAACTCTGCCTTGTTTATGCCTGTTGTTGATGATAGTGAAGTTGAAAGTATTTCTACCACAGTGACTTGTATCGGGTATTTCTTTACATATGTTTTAGATATGATCTTGGTACTGATGTTTCTTGGAGACAGGATTCTTAGCTGTATGTATACTTTCTTACTGGTCCTTTTCGACACCTTGTGCGACCATGTAAGGTATATTCAAAACCTTTCATGTAGGTTTAGGCTTCCTCGCTGTTATGTTGCATTTGAACCTTTTGCCATCCAAATTTTCCATAGGGTCGAACCTGTTGGATATTGGTGTGTTATCCATCTCTTTATGCATTGTGTACCATTCCAACAGCAGAACCTACCTAACATGGGTCACCCTAGTCGGCACCCTTATTCTATTCTGGTGCCCATGCTAAGTTTTTCTCATAGGCTTGGGAGCCTTTTTAGATTTACCATGACTTTGAGAAGAAGCCTCATATCTTTCTTCCTCATATATTTCTAGCCATCCCTGATAAGGATCCCATCTTTATGTTCAAGTTTCATATGCATCTGTTATGATCCCACTTGCGCTAATGAGCCTGATGCCGGCTTCCATGCTTTTAGCTCGTTGTATAAGCCTCCATCTCCAATCTCATTTCCGCTAAGCCCTGTATCATTTTTCCTTCGCAGTTTGACACCTTTTACCTGGAGGAGACACACCCTGAGTGTCCTTATCTTGCTCATGTTCCTTGCACTAGGCATAGCTTTGTTCCATGCACTTGGAGCTAGTTTCACATGTCCTTGACACTCGTCTCCTCCCATTTTGAGCATTCTTCTTTTACTTCGAGCTCATTAAAAATAGTAAGTATGTTTCAAGAATTCTTCTTTTACTTCGAGCTCATTAAAAGCAATAAGTAGGTTACTAGCATTTCTTCTAGCTTTCCTTCGAGCTCGTTAAAAACAGTAAGGAGGCTATGAGCATTTCTTTCATCTTCACTTCGAGCTCGTTAAAAACAGTAAGGAAGTTATGAGCATTTTCCTATCTCCTTTGAGCTCATTAAAAACAAAAAGGAGGTCATGAGTTTAATTTTTTGGACTCGTTAAACCTTTACGGAAAAGATCCCTATGGAGTTCTTTTAATCCCTTTTCAGACTCCTTAAATAGGAAAAGTTTGGCGAGCATAGTTGTCTTTTCAGGCTCGTTAAAATAACTGAACTGACATCCACTTAGGTATAGAATTACCTTTTTTCCGGGCCTTGGTGGATAATTTACGGAAAAGGTATACTCTAGGTATATTCTTGTATGCGCTAGAAGAGTTCTTCTTCCATTATTTTACACTTTTTCAGGGAAGGAGACTAACTTTACGAAAAAGGACCTTTGGAGTCATCTTTAGGGTTTTCAGACTCTTGAAATGTGAAAACACCAAGCGAGCATTCACCTACTCGGGCTCGATGTGAAATCCACGAGATGGTGTATAGAGGACTGTTTAAGTTTTTTAACTCTATAAGCAAGAAAACACCGCCAAGCATAGACCAATCCGGGCTCAATATAAAATCCATGGATAGGTGTATGGAGTTTTCTTCTAGGTTTTTTAGAATCCTTAAATATGAAAATACCGTCGAGAATGCTTCAGTTCTTTGTCAATCTCGTTAAAAAATGAAAAAGGAAACGGAAGGGTAGAAAGTTAAAATATCTTTCAATATGATGGCAACAAGTCAACTATCTCCTTGAACAAAGCACCTATTTTGAGTCTATCAAACAAGTTAGGTTCTAGTGTTGGCCTTAGGATAAACCTGATCTCAGAGTTCTTACTCCTTCGTTTGGTTAGTCCTCCAATCATATGGAGAATCTGTTAATGTCTCCTACATTGCAGATTTACATCGTGGTCTCTTTGTGTTCAAAGCTACCTAATTCACTCTTGTGTTGTGCTCACTATTCAAGGATATAACCTGTGTCGGCCATTCTGCAGTTGCCTTGACCTCATGTGTCGGCCATTCCTTGGTGTCAGTGTGTTTCATCATGTGTTTAGTCCTACTCCAAATCAGCTCATACCTGTTGAGTTTCCCTCATGTTGGATGATGGAGGATGCATTAAGGCCTCCCTTCCAACGGACTTCCTCCCATCGACTTCAACTTATTGTGCTCTGGGAATGAAGTTTAAAGTTTTGGTTAGTACCTTGGGGATTGCAGTCATTAGTGGCAGTTTCCCTCGCTATTGGATAGATGAGAATACATCAATGTCTCCTATTCGATGGATTCTTCAAGTGTTCGACGGAAAGACCACTTATTCGCACTTGTTTGAATGTACTAGGTACCTTGGGTTCCATTTTCATTATTGGTGGACACCCTCGCATTTCTTAATGGTATACATCAACGATCGGTAATCAAATGATACCTCCCATGTTCGACATCAACTCATTTATTCACATGGATAGGTTTGTACCTTGGGTTGTTTTTTGGATGAAGACCTTGGTATCCTCGATAGCATCACATTATTTATGTTATCGCCCAATTTGTGCAAGACTGATCCACACTCTTTTTGGCTCTTGATGAGACATAGATCCAGCTTATTCTTTATGGCTATGTTCTCCAGTTTTGACATAGATCCACCTTGTATTTATGTGGCTATGTTTACACTTATGTTCCTCATGGATCTGTGCTTGTATTCTAGTGGCCATGATATATGCATCTATATTTGGATCATTAGTGTATCCGCTTGGAGGTCATATTCCATTATTTGAACATGGACAATTACTCCAAGGATAAGTTTGTCTGACATTGCCTTTGCTTTCAGGTACCTCATTTGAGACTATGATTCTTGCTTTCTCCGTTCCTCCATGATTCAACTCTTTGTTATTTATAATGTATTTCGGCCATCGTTTCCTGCACTCCCTCTAACCTCATACATTAGGGGGCATCTATTATAGCTTGAAATGACACCTCTCCGTCCGTGACGACACTTGCTTCCCTTGGTCGCATGACGACACTTCTTGAGATCAAGTTCAGTCACACAATAGGACACTTGTGGATGGAGGAGTCATTTGGGACACTAAAGATGGTTTAAATTACCTCATTCTTGACCCATTTGATGATTACAACCCTTGGGAACATTTTTCCAGACCAAACCATCTCCTGAAAATGAGTAGAAAAGCCTATTTTTGGCCATTTTTCATATGAGCGCTACACTACCTTAACAAACTAGCATGTGTACCCTACTCTAGTGTACAATAGTAGTGCTCAACCCTTTTGAGTGCTACTCCACTGTGAAATAGTAGCGTACACCCTTGTTTTGGTCAAAATCTCAAAATTTGAGTAAGTTAAGTTGGTTGGGAAACCTCCTGAGCGATTATAAATTCTTTTGCTCTCCTTCACTGACTATATAAGGAGGGTAGAAGGGCCATGTGAGGGGACCAAGTCTACAATATTGTTATACTGGAGGAATGGAGACCCTCATCCCCCTCTCTTGTGCTTAGTTTTTGATAAACCCTAGCATTGCTGGTTAGAGGTTGGGATCCTTGGAGAATAGAAGCAAGAGACCTTGAATCTAGGTTTCGTGAAGTGCCAAGCTTGAAGGAAGGTATAACTTTATGTATTTGCTTTCATTCATTAATTAAGATCAGATGTTCTTCTCTTTCCAAATATGACCTATTAATGTGTCTTAGATTTGATTACTGCTTGATTATAGTTTGATGTCTTCTTCTGTTATGAATATCAGTCTTATATATGTAGTCAAATGTATTTGAGAAAGGTATCAAGTTGTTTTGCAGGTCTGGGCATTGCGACACTGGATAAGCATTGAAGAGCGAGGGAGGCAAAGCTAGGATCAACCTTCTGAATGAGGTTCCTACATCTCTAAACCCTAATCTCTTCATTTATTTGTTGTACTTGCAGAATGCTTGTAAGTCTATCTTTATCACCGTAAGTTGGTAGTTTCTCCCCTGAACTATAGGTGCATTTTCCCCACAACACTCCAATCACTACTGCATCATCGATTGTTTTACCCTTTGGCCACATTAGGACTTGGCCATCTACAAATGAAACCCTCATGCCTTTTGCATCCAATGCAGAGATGGAGAGAAGATTCTTCTTGAGCCCAGGTACATAAAGAACTTCTTTCATCTTCAAATATTTTCCAAAATCTAGGTTGTAGGAGGCTTCACCACTTCCTTTAATGGGGTATTGATAATCATCCCCAAGTTTCACTTTATGGGGTGATTCATGTTCAGATAGATGTACAAAAGATTCTTTAAAACCAATCATGTGTTTGGAAGCCCCACTATCAATTAACCAATAATTACAACCATGGGAGATTGTACCTGTGAGAGTAGAGATTAGGACATACTCTTCTTCACTTGATGAGTTATCATCACTTTCTACCCTAGCTTTCTTCTTTGGAGGTTCATCATCTTCAGCAACATGAGCATGGAACTTTCTTTTGCTGCCCTTCTTCTTCTTGCTGGAGTTGTTGCTGTTATCCCTTTTGTTCTTGGGACATTCTGAAGCAAAGTGACATTTCTCATTGCAATTGAAACACCTTAGATCTTTCTTATCTTTGTGATAAGGATGAGAAGATTTCTTCTTGTGATGGGATGGCTCCCTCTTGAACTTGCCTTTCTTGGGATGTACTGTGAGGGCTTGATCTTCATTTTCCATCTTTTCTTCTCTTGCCACAAGTCTTGCTTCTTCTTGAGAACATTCCTCCCATAGTCTACTGAAGGAGATTAATTTCTTTCTTGCACAGATCCCTTGGATAAAAGATCCCCATGACCTAGGTAGGCCATTCAAAGTGGTCATAACAATTTCACCATTCTCCTCCATTTCATCCACAGCTTCAAGTTGTTCCTTGATCTGAGAGACCTTGGAGAAATAGGATTGAATGGTTTCTCCATTCGACATCTTGACCCCTTTCAATTGATTCTGCAGGGTCATCTTCCGATTTATGTTCTTCCCTTCAAATAACTTGGTCAAAGAGTCAAACATCTTCTTGGGTGTCTTCAGAGATGACGCATGTGGTATGAGATGGTCTTTGATAGAATAAGAAATGATTCTCTTTTCCTTGACCAAGTTCTTCTTATGCAATATTTTAGCCTCTTCATCCTCTGGGATAGGGATGTCTTCTTTTACATATGAGTCCAACTCATTCTCTTCTAGGATTAACCCAATCCTATACTTCCAAGCTCGGAATTTATCAACCCCTTCAAGCTTATCCTCAAGCTTGGTGTGGTGAGACATCTTAAAGAGTACTTCAAATGGAAATAGAAAATATTTAGGTCTTACCACTTGAATTGCTGAAAACTGGATCTAGTCCCGGATTAGGGTTTGTCAGAAAAACCCTAAAAATTCAAAATGTGAATTTCAACTTCCTAAAAGGATAGAAAGATGCGCCTTGATGAGCTGATAAACCTGGTGTATTCAGAATTTGAGATCTGCAAAGCTACACCCTTCAAAACTGCCTTTCTATCTTCCCGGATTCACTAAGGAGAGCCCTGAATTAGGGTTTGAGTTTCCCGGAGATCTACCCAGCCAAAAATTTTGATCCAAAGCTCTAAACTTCGATTTTTGCAAGGAGCTTCCATCTATGTCTTCAAATTCCAGAAATTCCTATTTTTGTGGAAACCCAAATTTTTATGGCTAAAACTGAAAATGCTCATAATTGAATTCTGATTGGACAGATAGATTCTCCTTGATGAGTAGAGTCAATCTACTATATTGCTTTTCCAAAATCTGTGGAGAGAAACCCAATAGTCAAGAAACCCTAGTTTCTATCACTACACAATGTCTTCTTCTCAGGTTAGCTCTAATACCATGTTAAATTTTGAGCATTAATTCACAATACTCTAGGATCTTTACTGATAAAATAACATGTACAGTGTATCAATGCATATCAATCATAACAAGCATGTCAATCATCACAAGAATCAAAAGCATGAGAGACAAGAGACACAAAGTTTCCGTGGGGAAAACCCTAAGGTGAAAAACCCCACAAATTCCTCAAAGATAGAGAGAGCAATGGCTCAACCAAAGTACAACCAAAATACACAGAGATAGTCTCCTAGTAGCAGATGATCCTCCTCCTCGCTAGTGCGCCACTTTCTGAGTGAAGGAAGTATGAGTTTCTGAGTGATCAAAATAGAGATCTCCCGATCTCTATTTATACTTGTCTGTTTTCCCAGTGACCTTATGGGGCCAACTTGTCTAGATCGGTACATCAACCATATAATGTATAAATTAGGGCCGACCCCACATATGGTGGTCTAATAACCCATCGGCAAGTTCACACACTTGCGACACTTGTCAATACACATGACGACACTTCCGTATAGAGGAATGACACATCTCTATAGGAGTACAATGATATATAAATTAAATACATGAATGAAATACATTCCGAAGTTACATATACATCAACAGTAATGGATGTGCAATCATTCATTGGAATTACAGTTTATTACCAAAAATTCATAGAAGGATTTTCGAGAATTGTGAATCCTATAACATCTTTACAGAAAAAAATGGAAAGAAATTTGTATGGGACTTAAAATGTGAAGAAAGCTTTAAAAATTTAGAAGAATTATTAACTACTGCACCTATTTTAAAAATAGAAGATCCAAACAAAGACTTTGCTGTATGCACTGATGCATGCAATGAAGGCTCGGGTGGAGTTTTAACTCAAGAAGGCCATGTAATAGCATATGAATCAAGAAATTTAAAAATACATGAAAAGAATTATGCTACTTACGATTTAGAGTTGGATACCGTAATTCATGCCTTAAAAATGTGGCGCCATCATCTAATCGGTAGAAAATTTCTATTAATGACCAATAACATAAGTTTAAAATATTTCTTTGATCAATAAATCTAAACACCAGGAAAGCAAGATAGTTAGCTTTCCTTAGCGAATATGATTTTGAAATCAAACATATAAAAGGGAAGGAGAATAAAGTGTTTGATGCTTTAAGCAAAAATGCAAGATTGAATTTTATAGCCGTTGTTAGCAGCTACAAAACAGATTTGGAAGATAAGTTTGAAGATGGAGTAAAAATGGATAAAAATTATCAGAATTTAAGAGAAAAAGTTGTAGCAAATGAATCTGAAAATGTAAAAGAGATTTCAGTTTTAATGAAAAAGGTTTAATGTTGTATAAAAACAGATTATACGTACCTAATGTACCAGAAATTAAATTACTGATCTTAAATGAAGTACATAAGAGTCCTTACTCAGGACATCCCGGTTACCAAAAAATGATAAAAATGTTAAGGAAAGATTATTTTTGGCCTAAAATGAAGAATGAGGTGGCTGAATATATAGCTAGGTGTATTGAATGTCAGTAGGTTAAAGTTGAGCATAAACACCCAGCGAGTCTATTGCAGAAATTACCAATCCTAGATTGGAAATGGGAAATTATCAGTATTGATTTTATAATATGTCTTTCTAAAAATCAAAAGAAAAATGATTATGTGATGGTAGTAGTAGATAAACTTAGCAAAGAAACTCACTTTATACCTCTTAAATATACTTATAAGGATGCTAATATTGTTGATGTCTTTATGAAACAAAGTTTTCGTTTGCATGGAATTCCTAAGGTAATAATTTCTGACAGAGATTCTAAGTTTAATCGTAGTTTATGGAATTCATTGTTTAAAGGTTTGGATACTAAATTAAATTTCAGTACAACTTATCATCCACAAATGGATGGACAAATTGAAAGAGTAAATCAAGTTTTAGAATATATGCTCAGAATGTATGTTAGGGATCAACCAAACAAGTGGGAATAATATTCCCATTTCATGGAGTAATTCAGTCAAAATATTAATGTTAGGACCATAATTGTTGAAATAAATGGAACTAATGGTGAATCAGGTACAAGGCAATCTGAAAATTTCATAAGACATACAGAAGAGTCATGTAGACCTTAAAAGAACTCAGAAATAATTCCAAGTGGGTGAGCATGTCTTTGTCAAGGTAAAACCCAGAAAAAGCTCCTTTAAATTGGGAGTTGTGCTAAATTAGCACCCATGTATTGTGGACCATTTGAGATATTGTCAATATTTGGACCAGTGGCTTACCAGTTAGATTTTATACCTAACCTCAAAGTACATAATGTGTTTCATATTTCTATATTAAAAAAATATGTACATGATGCTACTCATGTAATCGATTGGAATGTTATCCAGGTAGAACTAGAAGGAGATTTTCAGGTGGAACTGGATTGTATCCTCGACAAGAGAGAAATTTTACTTTGAAATCGCACCATTGGATAGGTAAAGGTGCAATGGAAGCACCTTAGTCCAGATGAAGCAACCAGGGAATTGGAGAGTCATATGAAGGAAGCATATCCAATTTTGTTTCAGGAAGACTCGGAAGATACTTAAGAAACATCGAGGACGATGTTGAACTTAAGAGGGGGTGTTTGTAACATACCTAGAACTAAAGACATTTTATGTTTTGGAAAAACATTATCTTAAAATTTGTTGTAAAGTTTTATGTTGTTGACTAAGGATGGTCAAAGATGACTATAATTGAATATTTTATTATTTAAATAAATAAAAGAAGACACGCCTATACAAAGAGGACTGTTGAAGAGTGTTCACTGACCCACTAAGAGGAATGATCTGGTGTAGAATGCAAAAATGACAAATGGAAGCAACAACATTCACTTTCTATCTGATGCAGGAGGCATCTTCCCTAAAATTGTGGTCATGTTTCCCAAGAAAAGAGGAACTGAGCAGGTGGCTTATTTAATTTAAAAACTGACCCAAAGACCTAGGCAAGCATATATCCATTGAATGAGTAGGAGGCTCACACACTATTACCTTGTGTATTTGATGCATACTGAAAAAGTTAAGCACACAAGAGGGTATTCAATGAGGGGAAAGCTAAAGTGACATTGCTGGCAGTTTGTCTACAAGTTGATTTGCTGAGTTACAGAGAGAACAAAACAAACTTCTACATAGTATCTTCTTCGTGGTGGTTCAGTGAACAGGCTCGAGGGTCCTAAAGCAAGTAACTTGGTTGCTTTCAGGATACGGTTGGGAGGAACAATCTTCTTTGGATGTTTGTCCACTTCTATAGTTAAACAGGTTTTTATTTGTTTTGGATTATTATCTTTACTTTCATACTGTTTATTTGATTACAATTAAATGTTTAACTATTGTGATGGTTAACTACTGCTATGTCTTTATATATGCTTATTGTTTTATTAGTTTACAAATAAATGTTTATTTCTGTTGATGGATAACTTATATATGCTATGGTTTATATACTGCTAATGATGAATTATTGTTAGTATTCATATTAGGGTTTATTTCAAAACGTCAAAAATATATGATATATGGATAGTAGGACGATATCATTGTTTTCAGTATAATATACTGTTATGCAAATAGGCCAATGGTAGTTAAAATTGTCATGTACAAGTAATGTACTTACAGTATGTTTATCTATAAATATATAAACAATAATTATCATCAACTTGAATGAATCTTATTCTGTAAGTAGTATACTTCTCTTAATAATATATATTAACTATATATATATCGTTTTCAACCATATTTATAGATTATATACATTTAACATTAGTTTAAGATTGAATCAAATCACAGAATAAATCCAATACATTAAATAGAGTATACGTTTCTGGTTCAAAATCATTAGTAAATTTATTATTAATCTCATTCTTTTACAGAACCAAAAGAGTGCATCCATAGTTATAAACATTAAAACTACAGATCCATTATCGGTTGTTTTGGACAAACAATTTCAATCTTTTTAACTTTCACAGAGAATACATTTCAATAGTAAGGGAATTGCCTAGAACTCGTTAAACAATCTCTATAAAATGACAAACTTAGTTGTTGGTAATTTACCTACAAAACGTAGTCATTGTAAATAATTTTTAAGATTAAAAACTCCTACAGTCGAGCAAAAACGAATCCATTATTTTAGTAAACCTAAAACGTATTAGTTATAGCAGTTTCCAGTCAAACCATATAATAAATCCTATTATACAAGCAGAGTTCATATTTATAACTTATAATCAGGTTTATGCCCAGAACAAGTAAAACAAATTCTATTTTCTTTACAGGGAACAAAGCACATAATTAGGGCTTTGCCTAGTTATAACAAAAATAAAACTAATCTCTTTATAACTTCTTACATGAATAATCAACAACAGGATAAACTAAACCATCGATGCCTTCAATGGTAAGAATCCATATCCAATTGATTTTAACCGAGCACACAGACGTGCTTATGGTTTTTGACCAAGTCTTTATTTAAAAAAAACAGACTTTTGAAAGAAAACTGAGTCGAATATATGCATCTCAATCAAAACAAATTTTAACATCAATATCAACAGAGCTAGTTTGGCATAAAGAATTAATAAATTATTGAATAATCGGTATAGTATTTGCAACTAGAGCTTTTCCCAAATTCTAACAAACAAATACATTAATCTTGAAAAGAGACAAAACGCTAACATAGTTGTATTTAATATTTGAAGACTAATCAATAAAATTACTTAACAGAAAACAAAAATTGCCCATATAAAATATCAAAGGGTCAAACTGGAACTTTGAAAGTTCTTTTCATCATAATGCTGGGCGAAACTCCAACTAAGGGCTTTTAGCCGTAAGGATTTTACAATATAGTAACACCTTATAGGTTATTACAGGGTTTCCATCATGGCTCCCTTAAGCAAACGAAGAAACCCTAAACAGGCCATTAATGGCAACATAACTGTTTACAAGTCGAAGGAATGCCAAACGTAACCCAAATCACAATAACACAGGTAACATTGTAGTAGAATGTTCCAGGAAGTCCCGGGGCTTATTGAGGTTGTTCAAACCCTAGATCCTTCCACCATTGTTATTGTCTAGCACCCAAAGAGAGCGAAAAAACTCCTATTAAAACATTGTAAAACACGACATTAAATTTGATTACATTTCGATAATTTTAAATAAAATATTTTGGAACAAAACCAAGTTTGGGAAGAATTTTTACCTCTGCGAGTAATGTTCCATGACCACGAGCTATCTTTGCTTGGTAATATCCTCCTTGAATCACGATAAGCCAAACAGTTAAAACCTGCGTGGATACTACTCCACAGTCATCGAGGCCGAGAGCCGAGAGCTTGGCTCTCCCAAGTACTTTGAGCAGAATGAAAATCGTTTGAGCCAAGCGAAGGTGAGGGTTAGGGTTTAACCATCAATGTGGAGCCCAAACCCCAAGGCCTTCACGTGGCCTCATAAAAACCATACGACTGTCATCCACTACATTTTAAATTCTTACCTCTTTGCTTTATTCTTTGCTCATGTTCTCGATTTGGATTAATGCCTTGGAGCCATTTTGCTATAATAATCTTTTGCCCATAGTTTTTTTATGCCTTAAAACTTTGGTTCAACACCATTGGGCCCTTAATCTAGGATAACCATCTTTCCTATAATGTGAAGCCATGGATTAACTTGGTGCATTATTTTAACCATGTTTTCATTTTAAGCTTAGCAAGTCTTTTAATCTCCAAAACCAAACCTTAATATTGTAGGCCCTTACCTAAGATCTATACAAAGTTATCAACATGCATTAGCTTCATGAAAGATAAGTAAGCCTAGGGTCGTCACAAGAATGCCCCTTCAAACAAAAAGAATGTAATCAACATCAAAACTAAGAAATTACTATACGATGATTTAGAACGTACGATTTTTATTAAATGACAATTTAAATGTCGACGTCAACACAATAAGAGATCAACTATTATATTCAATGCTAGAAGTACATAAGAAATAATATACATTGATTTTGTAACTTGAATATAAACAAGTTAAACTTACACTTCATAAAAGTAATGTCATTGAATACAAGTATACATTCAGGCAAATATTAAGATAAGAAGCAAAAGTTAAGCATATTTCTAGATCTTTTGGGTAATTATACCTTATACGAATTTTTTTTATTTTGATGGATTTTTGAGTTGTTACAATTATAAAGACCACCAAACTTATCAAATGTAAAGGATTAGAAAAAATAATTGTTGAGGAAAAATTGTAGGCAGTAGGAATGTTAGGAAATTTATTTGGTTTAAATTTAGTTACACTTTATTATAAATCTAGGGATGTAAGCTTGTGAAATGACAACACTATATGTGTAGGGTTAGTGCATTAATGAATTCTATCATAATGAAAGAATTTGATTGCATGAAACCCTTAATGAATTATGCAAACACTCATCATAAACACTAATAAAAGAAGAAACCAATCACACTACTAGATATATTTGATCACTGGATTGATGTTTACTAATGTGCTAATTTAAGTATAGATCACATACGTTCATTTGATTTAAAGACACCAAATTTTCCTTCAATACATTATAAAAAAAATATGTTCTTCAATCTTCAATGAGTAATTGATTTCTATAGGCGATCAACACACTTGTCAATGAAAGTATTTAAAGACATGTAATGAAAACTTGCAAATGATACTCATAACATGATTAAGCAACATGAATTAAAATACATAACTAGAAATCATGGAAAGGAAATCAAAGACTAAATAGTAAAACAAATATACTTGATTAACTAACTAAAAGAAATATATTTCAATGAAAATTAGGTTAGGGGACTCTCCCAACTAGCTCGTGCTACAAGAAGAGTTACAATACAACACGATACTCACACAAGAACTTCAGAACATCCACACCTTTGTATTATAGAAATTGGGTTCATAGGTATGTAAACATTATGTTCATAAGGCTACTCCTCTATACATACAATCCGCCCCAGCCCGACCAACTCCTTGGTCTACATACATATTATATATTTAAAGCATGGGGAGGTGTTTTAGAAGTCAAAACTAATTCCACTCTTTCACAGGTTAATAGAACTACTACAACCAATTATTACCAAATACAAGATCTAATATAAACATCGTGTCATAATTTTAGCTTGTTTCCACTGAAGGATAGGTTTTATATCTTTATTATGTGATATTTTCATGACATATAATTCCTGAAAATATTTCTCTCCACCTAGAAATGAACTTGATATTTGCTAAATTCCATGTTAATGAACATGCTTGACTAGAATTTTGACAAAGAGATAGTGTTGTATTCATTTATCCTAGAGTGGATCCAACCAACACAAAACCATCTCAGGACATCTAGAAACAAAACCCATGTGGTGTATTTTCTCTTGGAGAAGCGTTATATGCAAATCAATGAACGGTTATCGAATCTATACTAGGGTTACATGATCTGGAATTGTTATAACCATAATTAGAAAACAATTTGTAACTCAATTGCTTTATCAAAAATAAGGAAAATCATGAAAAATTGACAAGTTGTTAGCATGTGAGCTTGTTTCCATGTATTCTTCGGAAAACATGAGTAATTATAGCAAGATGAATGATATGAAGGTGAAATGGAGGAGTAAAAAGTAAAAAAGGGAAACAATGGTAGTGGAAAATGCATCAAAACACAGGTGAAACGTCTCCCCCACACATGATATAGTGCATGTTCTCATGCAATTTGAGTAGGCAACTGATCACTACTTCTATAATGCTTCCAAAATTTAACAAATTCACTTCATTAAGAGCATGTTGTTGCATCTATAAAAATTTCCATATTAGAGGTTGAAGGTGCATACGGCCTCTTCCACTTCTGTCATATTTTGATTTTAATCTTCAACCTTCTATTCAGTAGTTTAATTTGTTGAGTTATACTATACCATTTTTTAGTTTGCTTGAGCAATATTCTATTTTGATATGTCAAATTCTCATTCTCATTCTACAATTTGATACTATGATTCTCTAATGCTTCATTTTCTCTTTTAACATAACTTTCCAATACTTCTAGTTCCTTATGATCTGATTTAAGTCTCTTAATTTTCTTATTTTTATTCTTCAACTTTGAAAAGGAAGAGTATTCTATAGGATGAGAAGGCATTTTGTCTTTGACAAACATGGGAAAATCTATTTCATTATCAATATTATTAAACACTAGTTGAATTTCTTTGGGTCAATACACATAGGTGTATCTAACTCAAAGAACCATGTTCTCATCCTTTTGGCTATAGAGTCGATCTATTTCATTATCAATATTATTAAACACTAGTTGAATTTATTTGGGTCAATACACATAGGCGAATCTAACTCAGAGAACCATGTTCTCATCCTTTTGGCTACAAAGTCGGAAATGGCTACTTTTTATTCTTGTTTTTCAGGGATTTGTTCTTTCTTCATCTATTTATGCTTGGAAATGCTTCAGGTATACCATCAAATATCAAGCAGGGGATTCTTAATGATTTTCCCTTTATTACTCCTTGATGATTTTCTTCTAGATATTTTTGTTTGAATTGTGAAACCCTTGACTCTAGATGAGTTGAGATCTTCAATACAATTTTCTTCATTAGCAACAAAAAATTTCTCATGAAACCTATTACTACTCAGGAAGTCATCCCATGTATTTGTCACTTCTTAAGATCGTCCAAAATTATAACTTTTATCATCTCTTGATGATATAGACTATAGCCTATATTCTTAGGTTTTCGTTGAATATGCCTAGCTAGTTTAGTGAGACTCTTCCATAAATAGAAAGAAAAATTGATTTCGGCATCTGCTTCAAAATGTAACAATAAATAGATGTGATCAAAGAACATGGACCCATAACTTCCTTCACATGTTATGTACTTCTAAAGAATGAAAAGGATGTTTCTCTAGTCCTCTCTTATACATGACCTCGGAACTCCCTTTCCCCAATTGGAGTTTTCCTGAGATGGACATAAGAAATGGACCCATACCCCCTTTTCAATTTGTTTTTTCTTGAACCATCATTCTCCCTCTTGAGGCAATCCAATAGCATTGACACTTAGTTCTCTAATAATATGATCACCAATTTACCCACCTGATCAAGCTTTCCATTGAAACCCTCTATAAAATCTTTTGTCACTCGATCATCATGTCCTTGAAATTTTTGGAAGAAGGAAAATCATCCAGCTACCCAAAAAACATGCCTACATGCATTAGATTATGGATATCCTTCAAGAACTGCAATTCCTACTAAATCTTGTTTGATAACTCTATGTTTAACCATGATGCAAAATTCTCAACACAGAGGTTCTGTTGAAACACTTCATTTCTCAGCAATTCAACATAATCATCATGGTAGTTATGTATAAGGGATGGTGAGGGGAATGACTAAAATATGGAATGATGGTTTAGGAATGTGACTCATTTCAAATAACATGAGGATTCAGAATGAATCATGGAAATAATAGCGAAAAGGAATGGAGGATTTGAAATGGCAATGGAGTGATGATTACTCATGCATGAATGCGCTAGAAATCTAATCGAAAAAATAATTAAAGATAGGGTAATGGTAATATGGTAAGGGATAAGTTTATAATGTAGACAAGTGGTAGAAATAGAAATCAGATTTTGAATGTGGAGGTTCAATGAATACACATTATGTAATAAGCAAGGTAAGTATCAAGAAATACATAGCTCATGGTAGTCATCATTATAATTTCCCATATCTTTAATAAACAAAAGATATTCAAAATTGTTTTTACCTCAAGTTACCTGAATTAAAAATTGGATTGGCACACATAGAGTTAACTATGTTGGGATTTAAGGAATAGAAGCATGTAAGAGAGGACATGATCATGAGAAATTATCTATTAAATCATACCAAAGGAAATTAAAACTGTGTTGCTAAGAGCAATTAGTGTTGATGTTAATTTTTGATGCAGGATCTTGAACAAAAAAATGTGTTCCACTGAAGAAGATCAATTTGGGTGGATGGAGTAGGAGGTTATGAATTTTTTGGGTACCTCTAGACTATGAATCAAAATAGATTTAGAATATGAAAATACCTCAAATGGCATGTTATAGGACATATAGTAACCACTATGAGAATCTAGTAATTGTTGAAAACTAGTGGTTACAAGATCGTTTAGACATTACTGGAATGCATACAAATATGAGAATGATGAAAAGAATAATTGTTGAAGTTGTTGCTAAATCCATCTGAAGGTGTGGTCATTTGCAAGGCACAAATTGTGAATCCTAGAGTGTTGGTCTTCTCTTGAGTACAAGAATAGAGGAGACTTGTGTAATTAATGTTAACTGTGAGAACACCAAAGTATTCATATTAAAAGTTTAGATAGAATGCTATGAAAACCTCTGATCCTACTTTATTATGAGAGCTAAACTAATGGCTAATGTTGAACATGAAATGTGAAAACTAAAAATAAATCCCATATGCTAATACTGGAAACTTAATGTTGGAAGTTTCATAACTAAAGGATGGAAAATGAAAAAATTCTAATCTAACAACCATCACTTGCTCCTAGGTTGCCAAAAATAATCTAATATCTTGGATATGATATAAAAAGACTTTGACTTCTACAACATAGGATCATGAAGAGAAACATTGACTGCTAAAACATATGAGATGCTGAATAAATTATAAGATTGGAAGAACCTATAATTATTGAAAAAACTGAAAGGGTTGCTTATTTTGAATGTTTCTTGCTAGATCCATGGTTTTCAAGTGAAATTCATGTTCATCTATGCCAGAGGACTAGTTTTGACAATTGAACATTATTTTTATCTTTTTATATTACTATTAATTTTTATTTTATTTTTATTAATTTTATTTGTTTTATTTTTTAACAAGAAAGAAACAAATCAACTTGAGGTAGAAGTAGTTTGGATACCCTCCCTACTTACTACCTCCATTTCCGATTGTTGTAAGGCATTTTGAATGAATTCCTCCTTGGTAACATGGTTTTGACACAACCTTCATCTAGTATGTACATTAACCAAGAAAGAAACTATTTCTCCATCAATAATTTTTATCCTTATGGGACCATTTCCAAAGACAACCTCAAACTCATAAGGTCCTAACTAGTGAGTGATGAGATTCCGTTTAAAATTATTAAACTTGGAATCAAAAGGGAGAGCCTAATCACTTGGTTTAAATTGCTTCTCTATGATGAATTTGTGATGCCAATTCATTCTTTGGTTTTGGACAAGGGTGGATTGTTGAATGGCATCCTTGCACATCTCATCTAATTCATTTATCTAGGTTATGTTTTTCTCTTGAGAACTGCAATATTCATGCCTATTTGAATTGCAGTCTTGAAAGTATTCACCTAGAATTAAATGGGGAGAAGTAATTGCTTACCATACACCAAATCGTAAGGTTTGGTGGATTCCTAATATCTATCTTTGATATCCACAAGGATTTGAGATAGGGTGATAAAAGAGGAAAATATTTTTTGTAGTGTGTCATTCAGAGAGAATTTTGCTTGCTACTCTTCACTACTGGCTTCTATTCAAGTTACCTGAAAAATATATCCACACCATATTCTCTATTCTACTAGCAACAAATCTCATGAAACTTGAAGTAAATTAAATCTAACATCATACCAATTACTAAAAACAAGCATTTGGTATATAGTTGAACCCTTTCATATTACTTCAAATAAAGAATGGAAGATTAGAAACTCATCAATGGGATTCTCCCCTCCTCCTTGTTTCTAGGTCTAATCCTTCACTTCCCAAGCCTTTGATCACTATTTTTTTTTTATCAAAAGAGCCTCTCACTATTCCTTCAACATAAATCTGCTTTTCAAGCCTTCCTCCTTAATCTTCACCCCAAATGCCTCTTATATATATTTAGGATTCAGGTGATGAGAGTGAACATTTCTATGTGGGATTGAAATCCCAAATTGATTTCCTCAAATACCCTTTTTTCCATAGTTTGGGAATTTTTATGAATAATGGAGCATTTAATGCAAAAAACACATTTTCCATGTATTTTCCTTCCACTTTAAGTTTGTGGAGACTTGATCTTATCTTTTGGTAGGAAATTCAATCACTAGAATTTCCCCTTTTGGGATACATGGGTCTTCATTCATACCTTTCATTTATGAAATTAATGGTTAGATTAAGATATTATGTCTCGTTTAGTGCTTCATCCCTATCTTTATGTTGTGGGTGAACATTAGATCATGTTTGGACTACATTATTGAGGGTGTTAAATTGTGTGTTAACATAGAGGTTGGTATGGATGATTTCTTCTGGGATACCCATGCTATAAAGGGAATGTTGTTAAATGAATTCCAACAAGATGAGATCAGGAACAATGATAATATTGTTGATCCCTTCTTTAAAATCCTGAAATATGCTTCCACCACCCCTCTCTTTGGGAAAGGATTAAGGTATACCCAACTAGGCACAATAATGTTGTTGTACAACTTGAAAGAACTGTATGGCATGTCGGATGTATGCTTCTCGGAAGTAATGAAGTAACTAACCACCAATTCCCCATTAAATCAATGATGAAAAGAGATTTGGTGCATGCTTAATGACAGTGTACATTTATATTTCCCACTAATCATAGGTTACTCAAAGGAAAGGCACTTCCAAGTGATAACATCCTCTCAGAGAGATGCAAAGAGGTAAAGTGATTGTTGAAAATGTTGGGTTTTGAGTACATATCCTATCACACTTGTATGAATGATTGTATTTTATATAGAGCTAAATACATTGATAGAGAGACTTGTCCTAAATGTGGGAATGACAAGTACTAGATATAAAAAAAAAGGGTAAGGCACATGGCCCTCATCATAAGATATTGAGGTACATGCCTATAATTCCAAGGATTCAAAGGATTTTTTATTGCAAAGAGATAGCCATGTTGCAAGGGTAGCATGCCTTGCACAGAAGTGAGCCATGATTTATGCAGATTCCTATAGATTTAATAGCCATGAAGCATATAGAGGATGAATGGCCTGATAAATTCAAGCATCAAGTATGAAGCCTTCTATTGAGCATAGCCATGGATGGAGTTAACCCATATTCCAAAACATCAATTGTTATGTTTGGATAGTGGTAGTGATCAATAAAAATATCCCTCCATGGTTTTCCATGAAGAACAAACAACTTATGTTGGTTCTTATAGTTCTTGGTAGAAGACAAACAAAGAATATGGATGTATATATCCAACCATTGATTGAAGAGTTTAAGAAATTATGGGAAGGGATATATGTATGTTATGTATCAAGACCCATCTCGATGGAGTGGCCTTTTATGCTATATGGTGTTTGTGCATACACCATGCATGATTATCCAGGGCTAGGAGTTTTCTTTGGAAAGCATGTTGATTGATTTTCTTATATCCATAATGTTTGTTGTTCGGGAAATCTACCCTATAGTGAGGAGAGGGACACTACCAACTTCTAGCGTGACAGGTAAATACATAGATCATATCACATAGGATTCTTCAAAAGGAAAGAGATTAAGGTTCTTGAAGGCATACCTTATTAACGAAGTTCAATCATAGCTTTCGCTTGCTCTTTCGATCGATCCTCCACTTGATCTTCCATTTGACGAACCTGCAATACAAAGATACCTTTCTCGGCGTATCTTGACTGATATAACAATGATGAAATTGAAATACAATTTAGACATCAAATACAATGAATCATTTAATCCAAACAAATATGCAATCCATTAGACATTTGATTGGGACGGGAAGGGCATTTCAACCTTTATTGTCAAAAGCAAATAATCAGTACAATTATACTTGATCATTCAGAGTGCTTGTGCAACTGGATCCTGGTCTCCTAATCTTCACTCTAGCATAACAAACCTTAATGCATAGTTTCCTCTCCCCTCTCTCATCTATCCCCATTGTATTTATGGGACAAGGTAGGCATTTTGGATCGAGAGGTATTTTGATTGGGAAGTTGGGGAAGTTGCAAAACCAACTTCAACTAATCCCAATTCATCAAATTAATATATTTTTGATTAATTTTTAAGGTGTACACTACTTTTCTTAAGTGGAGTAGCATTCAACATGCAACTTCCATGCTTTACAACCAGCGTTTGCAAGATTTCTGAAGCTGTATGCTACTCTATTGAAGCAAAGTAGAGTATTTCTAAGGGAAAAAGCTACTTTAATGAAGTGGAGTAGAGTATTTATGGAGGCAAATGCTACTATCATGCTTGTAGGGTAGTGTTTTTCCTTAAAAGTAGGTAAAAATAGAGTTTTGTCAGCTGTGAAGGGGTAAGTCTAGGCCATTCGTCATCTAGGGTCATCATGCTCTTCAATCCAAGTTGTCCTTTTGTGTGATCGACAGCTAAAGGTGATCACAGATGAATAAGTGCAGATTTTACCTATAACAGATGCCCCCTAATGTGTGAGGTCAGAGGGAAATGATGACCGAAATACATTATAATTCCAAGTCAGTGGAGGAGCAAGAAACCACAAAACCAAGTCACAAAAGTACTTGAAATAAAGATCAAGGTTAGTGAGCAATTACAATCTTGACATCATATAGATGTGTAGCATGATACAAAATGATCTCCGATACATAACTAGGAGATGTATATATAGCATGGCCACTAAAATACAAGCGTGGATCCATGTCAAAATGAGAGATCATAGCCATAACAACAAACTAGATCTATGTCTCATGGAGAGCCAAAATGGGTGAGGTTCAGTCTTGCGCAGCTTGGGTGATAACATAATGAGATAATGCTATCAAAATCCCAAGGTCTTCATCCAAACTACCCAAGGTACAAACCCTAACCATGTGAATAAATGAGTTGAGGTCGAACATGGGGGGTATCGTTTGATTACCGGTCATTAGTGTATACCGTTAACAAACACGAGGGCTTCCACCATTAATAATAATGGGGCCCAAGGTACCTAGTATGATCCAATAAGTGTGAATAAGTGGACTTGAAGTCGAACACCTGAGGAACCCGTCGAATAAGAGACATTGATGTATTCTCATTATTCAACGACGAGGGAAATTGCCACTGATAACTACAATACCCAAGGTACTAACCAAAACTCTAAACTTCATTCCCAAAGCAAAATGAGTTGATGTCAATGGGAAGAAGTCCGTTGGAAGGGAGGCCTTAAGGTATCCTCCATCATCCAACTCGAGGAACACTCAAATGGTATGAGCGAATGTGGAGTTGGACATGTAACAAGACTTACACTAGGATGGTCGACACATGAGGTCAAGGTAAACTGCAAAATGGCCGACACGAGCTATATCCTTGAATAGTGAGCACGACACAAAGTGACTTAGGCAGTTTTCAAAATGACGGGAAAATGATATAAGCCTGCAATGTAGGAGACATTAGCAGACCCTCCATATGGTTGGAAGAATAACCAACCGGGGGAGTAAACAACTCGAAAATCAGGTTCACTATAAGGTCAAAAACTAAACCCAACTAAAATGATAGACTCAAATAGGTGTTGTGCTCAAGGATAGGACTGACTGAACTTCCTTTAAAACTGTAAGATGTGATATACCCTTCTTATCCCTTATTCTTTTTAGCTATAAGAATACCTTTCTTGTTGTTTTAATGAGTCCAAGAAAGAATTAAAAATCAATAGATCCAACCATGTAAAGATTTTAACGATCCCATGGGAGGAAGAATCAAGACCTTCTTCATTGTTTACAGAGTTCGAAGAAGAGATAGAAGAATACTCTATAATACTGATCTCTGGATTTTAATATTGAGCCGAGATCTGTGCTTCCTCGCCGGTGTTTTCAATTTTAAGGAGTCTGAAAAACTTAAACAATAACTCCATACACCTACTCATGGATTTTAATATCGAGCCCAAGTAGGTTAATGCTCGCTGGTGTTTTCCTGTTTATAGAGTCTGAAAAACTTAAACAATCCTCTATTTACCCTCTCGTGGATTTCACATCGAGCCCGAGTAGGTAAGTGCTCGCTTGGTGTTTTCATATTTCGAGAGCCTAAAAACCCTAAAGAAGGCTCCAAAAGGCCCTTTTTCGTAAAGTTAGTCTCCTCCCCCGAAAAAATGTAAAATAATGGAAGAAGAACTCTTCTAGCCACAGATGACTAGAGTATTCCTTTTTCGTAAGTAATCTGCAAAAGTCCGGAAAAAGGTTAAACTTATACTTAAGCGGATGGGCCTTCAGTTTTTTTAACGAGCTTGAAGAGGACAAGTTTTCTCGGCAATATTGTCATATTTAAAGAGTCTAACAATATCTTAGAGAGAACTCCATAAGAATCTTTTTCGTAAAATTTTAACGAGCCCGAAAAAGTAAACTCGTGACCTCCTTACTGTTTTTAATGAGCTCAAAGGAGATATGGAAGAATGCACGTAATGTCCTTACTGTTTTTAACGAGCTCGAAGTGAAAGTGAAAGAATGCTCGACGACTCCTTCAAGTAGGTTCGATGCCTAGAATCTCCTCATGAGACCAGGCAATGATGTCACGGAATTCGTTAAAAAGATTGGTATACAGAACGATATCTTCCAGATAACAGTCTTCTCCAATGAAGATCTTTTCAGTGACCCCAGGTTCAGTGGAAATGTTAATCGGGATGGTTCTCGTTGTACTCGTCCTATTCCCTTTAGCAAAAACAGCTTGTGAAGTGGAAGGGACAGAGGACCAAATCACATTCTCACTAGGTTTCGAAAAAAACTCACCTCTCTCAATAAAGTCTAGAATAGGAAGTAGATAGGTCGTGGGGTGTAAATGTTCCCAAGGTTGGTTCAGGACCATCATGGCTTCCAAAATGGCTTCGTCAGAAGGGTGCAAAACCGTGTCTAAAAACTCAAAAGAGTGGATTGAGTCTACTGACCATGCCGGAGCATAGTCCATATCCGAATCAACAGAGACTGGCGGAGTCATGATATGTTCCGTTGCAGCATGATGTGCTTCCATGTATACTACTTCTGCAATGAATAAGGGCACTGATGGTTCTGATACAATAGGAAGGATCCACGGATCAGTCTTTAAACTTACCATGAAAATTTCAGTAGATGTACCTTCATTAGAACACATGAAAAGAACGGGAGTAGGTAGGTCAAAAGTGCCTATTAATGACCCATAAATACCTGCTCCTAAACTCTCGTTTATTGGGGCAGATTGATCAACTAAAGGAACTGTGGATTCCGATGAAGTCTGGTTGTTTTACCGAGATAATGAAAGTTGATCGACCATGACGATCTTACCTTCGTGGGGGAACATAACAACTTGGAAAACTGTCGATGCAATAGCTCACATGGCATATGTCGAGCTCCTACCTAACAACATATTGTAATCAAGCGGAGCGTCCAAAAATTCAATCTCTATAGCAACTGTCTTACCGGCGAGTGTGACATCTAATGATGGCAAGACTCTGTGTGGACAGAAAGTTCTGCCATCAAATGCAGCAAGCAGTGTGTTAGAGGGGGATAACTCGGGAGAACCCAAATATTTCCAACAAGAAATTGACATTACGCACATATATGCGCCCTCATCTACGACAATTCATCTCATGGTCATAGGACCATGAGCTACCTCGATCTAAAGGGCAACGTGGTACGGAAACCGGTATTTGATATCAGACATATCAAAACGTGCAGTCATGTTGGATGATTCCATACTTCCAAACGCTGCCAGAAGTGCATTTCGTTGTAATGGACAACTTTGCAAAACTTTTAAGGTGGACATAACAAAAGGGGTCTGGGCTAGATCTTCAACCACACTGTAGTTGGCAGCAACCCGTGTGTTGGGATTATGTAAAGCCCATTTCAAGACACCTTTCGGGATCTTGGGTAGTGAGGTCATTGGTATGTGGATAGGAGTGGAAGATTTAGGAATATATTTATCCTTATTTTGTGAATCTGGGGTATAATTTCTTTCCCGCGATTGTAAAAAATCATCCGAGTTAACCATATTAATAAAATTTTGATCAACTAAAGTGTGGGTGGTGCCCCCAGTATTGGAGCTTCCAGAAGCTGATCCCTGCCCTTTTGGAAATGGATCTTTAAGGACGGTAAGTTTCTTTTCTTGAAGCAGCTTCTGGGCTTCTTCGATTAGAGGGCATTGGTCAGTGAGGTGGTCGTGCTTGCAAAGCTTGCAAGGGAACTTGACCTTCTTCTTTTCTCTTTTACCCTCCTCAGCATTTTCTTTGTTTTTGGGCTTCTGTTGGTTCCTCTCTTCTTTCTTGCCCTTCTTTTTATTGTTGGGCTGTCGAGGGCCCTTTTTATTAGTCTGAACCTGTTGTACAAATTCAGTAGTAGAAGGAAAGGTTGTGATGGGAGTCACTTTTGCAGTCGATCTTTTGATTGATAAGGCATGAACTTGTTTAGTCAATGCTTCGAAGGCTACAGAATCAATTGAACCTACTATGTCATCCGCATGTGTTCCAGGTTTTAGTCTACCTAGATCAATGTTTGATCACGGTGCATCAGGTATAATTTTGTAAAGGAGCCCAAACTGAGCATAAACCAATTCTAGTTGTTGGGTCCTTAACATGGATTCTTCTTCCGATGACACCCCAGAAGTAGCTACTTCCTTAGAAACATAAGGAAGGAGTGATTTCAGATACCACTCTAATAAGAATTCTGGGGGGATATTGACCTTAATGAGCCTCTTCCATCTTCGCCACTCCTGAATATGATCAGATAAATGGGTGGCTTTGTTTTGTCTAAAGGTAGACAAAATATCTATCCCGGCATCGTACCAAACAGGAAGCTAGAAGTGGTTCAAAAAGACTACGGTGAGATCCCGAAAGTTAAAAAAGGTGGTTGTAGGTAACTCAATGTACCATTTGGCTGCAACACTGGTCAAGGTTCTTTGAAAAAGTCTCAACCTAACGGAATCTTCATTCAACGAGTTCGAAGAACACCAAAGATGAAAAGTGGTAACATGATCACCAGGATCCTCACCAATTTTACCTTCGAAGTTGGGAATGTATGAAGGTATCTTAGTGGGAACTGGTGGCCATGTAACGTTATGGCACATCGGATCGTTCGTTAACTTGGAAATATCTGGTAAATTTAGAGTTTCCAGAAATGGTAAACGAAGTCTATAAGATGGAATTTGATGAGCTGGAGTCATGAAGGGGGAACCTCCCATAGTTTAACCCATGAACTATTGGTTAGGGTTGCCCCTAGCCATCTACTGGTAGGGGTTTCCCCTAGCCATCTGCTGGAAGGGGTTTCCCCTAGCCATCTGCTGGTAGGGGTTTCCCCCAGCCATTTGCTGTTGTGTGAAAGTGTTGTTGAAATTCCCCCACTAAATGAAAGTAGGTTGGTACCTTGTGTATTCGTCCACTATGGCTGGGTGTTAGCCCTACCATATTGTTGGTTACAAATATTACCCCCTCCTCTAGAAAGAAAAGAAAAAGGGATGTTTCCTGCAGGTATATTACTTTGATTCACATTGTAACTTGCAAAGGTGTTAAAACCAAGGGTAGTCGAGGTGGACGGCACAGTCATAGTACTCATGACAGGCATAGTTGCAGAGGGGTTCGACCCAACATTGGGTGTGGAAATCCAAGTACTATCTATATGGTATGACTGTTGAGTTGCAGGAGGTGTAATGACATTCACTATATTACTGGGTCCAAAAGTAGGGGTAGAGGCGGATTACAAAGTTGTTGAGCTTGTCATGCCTAATGTACCAACGTTAAAACTGGAGGACGAAGTTGAAACAAAAGTTGTCTGCGTCGAACTCGGTGTAGCAGTGGAAGAAGGTTTCACAATACTTGTATTCATACCCATTGTGGGAGTCTGTGGGACTCCTTGTTTGTCTCCTGGATTAGTCATAATATGCCCAGGTGTGAAAAAATATGTACTATACTCGGGTTGCTGGAAACCAACAGGTAACAGAAGTAGATCGATAAGTCCGATAAGAGGAGGGTTAAAAGGAGTGTTAAACTCACCAGAAATGATATCCTCAACCTCAACAGTATAGAAAACTTGTTGATCCAGGGTTCTAGGTTGTGGTTCACCAGGAACCTCTATTTCGCCAGTAGGTTCAAAAAGACCACTGGACTTAGTCCTCCATCATGGTGGTGGCGGTAGTGGATCCACACTTAGTGGGGGAAGGTTTTGCACCCTCTGAGACCTACGAAGTTGTTGGTCCTCCACAATTATATAAAAATAACACTAAGTAAAACCTAGTGGCCACTAAGACTAAGGAGCAAACAACATACCACTAAAAAATTCTAAGTAATCAAACCAATCAAACGGATAGAAAATACTCTCGGAAGTAAGTCTAGGATGATTAGGGCCCAAAACAAACTAACAGAGTACTGATGGTTAGTTTCATGGCGTCCACTAGAGGTCCACTGAATGCAAGCGCTTGAATCACCAAACTGCTTTCCCGGGAGTACTTCCAGAGGGTTACCTTCCATGCCTGTCCGAGGTGAAGTGGGAATAAATGCCCACTCTACCTGTGTAAGATCCTAAACGTCTGATACTAAGGCTACCATACATACGAAATATCCTGGGGGGACAGTCGTCATCCTAGTCAAAACGCATGGGCAGGGTAGCAAAGCCCGAAGTCCGAAAGGACCCCCGTACGCGAATTGACTCTAGTTTATGGTCAAAAGGAAGGTGAGGGGATATCCTCAACGATTCTAGTCTTCAACGGCCTCGTGCTTAAATCTGGATTGAGTAGAGCATCCCAGGGTTATTTGATATACATGGGTTTACCTAAATGAAATTTGTACTACGATTGTTAAGTAATGAAGCCAGTTGCGAGCAGTTTAAGGTGATTTAAGCTCGTAACTCTAGCCTAAGCTAGTTGATGTCATGTATACCTAAAAAGAAAATGTTTCTAATTGATTTGATTAAAAATTCTTTTTAAGGAAACTTTTTACTCAACGGGGTAGTGCATTGTGTGGAAATGGTTTGAGAAAGTAAAGTGCAAAAAGAAATAACTTTCAAAGCAACAAAAGACTCTTTTTCTTTTTTTTCGTTTATGCTCTTTCCAAAAATTGAAAACTAAGCAAACCAAAACAAATCTCTTTTTTCTTTTCTTTTAAAATTCAAAACAAAGTAAACTACGCTATTTCGAAATGATCATAAGACTTCAACTTACTTTAATGGAAGCAGACTAAAAGACTTCAACTTACTTGAAACTGAAACTGACAAAACAATCAGGAAGTGTTTAGACCCAAAAAACTTTTGAAAACACCCTAAAGACTCCAACTTGGGGTCAAACCCTAAATCAAAGGTCAAGACACCATCAAAGTATGCTTAGAGTTGCCACAAACAACAAATGTCATAAACAAAGGTTTGTATACTTGCAATAAGCAACTAGGGTATGAACATGCAACTATGTTCAACTAGGGACAAGGCATGGTTTCCAAAAAGAGCCGCAAACAAACAAGACACCTCAAAAGTACTCAAGCAAGCAAAATATGACCTAAGGGACTTAGTAGAGGCAAACAAATCTCAACCAAGGCATAAAGACCTCAAGGATCAGTTGGGAAAGCAAAAATAGAGGTTGGAAATCAAGCCAAACAGGCAAAAATCAAATCACAAAAACAAACAGAGACTTACAGGAAAATACTCTATTGTGCAGAAGAGAAACCTGGGTTTTTCAGGAAGTGTACCCTACTGTGTAAAGGAAAACCATCGTTTTCAGTAGGTGTACCCTACTATGTAAAGGAAAACCAACATTTTTCAGGAGATGAACGCTACTATATGCATAGAAAACCAACTTTTTTTCCAGAGAAGGTCTAAAACAGGCTTCAAAACTCCAAACTGAGGTAATTCAAGCAATGGAAATAGGCTACAATAACCTACGCCTCTCAGAGGATAAAAAAAATCAAAAAGTGTTGGAAGGAAAATTAAATGAGTCTCCTAGAACAAAAAACAACTGGTCCCTAGTGGAGTCGTCAGTTTGTTGTTTGGGAAATCTACCCTATAGTGAGGAGAGGGACACTACCAACTTCTAGGGTGATATGTAAATACATAGATCATATCACATAGGCTTCTACAAAAGGAAAGAGATCAAGGTTCTTGAAGGCATACCTTATTAACGAAGTTCGATCATAGCTTTCGCTTGCTCTTTCGATCGATCTTCCACTTGATCTTCCGTTTGACGAACCTGCAATACAAAGATACCTTCCTCGGCATATCTTGACTAATATAACAATGATAAAATTGAAATACAATTTAGACATCAAATACAATCAAGCATTTAATCCAAACAAATATGCAATCCATTAGACATTTGATTGGGACGGGAAGGGCATTTCAACCTTTATTGTCAAAAGAAAATAATCAATACAATTATACCTGATCATTCATAGTGCTTGTGCAACCGGATCCTGGGCTCCTGCTCTTCACACTAACTTGGAATTCCTCCAGCGTAAAAACCCTTAATGCATAGTTTCCTCTCCCCTCTCTCATCTATCACCCTTGTATTTATGGGACAAGGTAGGCAGTTTGGATCGAGAGGTATTTTGATTGGGAAGTTGGGGAAGTTGCAAAACCAACTTCAACTAATCCCAATTCGTCAAATTAATATATTTTTGATTACTTTTTAAGGTGTACGCTACTTTTCTTAAGTGGAGTAGCATTCAACATGCAACTTCCCTGCTTTACAACCAGCGTTTGCGAGATTTCTGAATTTGTACGCTACTCTATTGAAGCAAAGTAGAGTATTTCTGAGGGAAAACGCTACTTTAATGAAGTGGAGTAGAGTATTTCTAAAGGCAAACGCTACTATCATGCTTGTAGGGTAGTGTTTTTCCTTAAAAGTAGGTAAAAAGAGAGTTTTGTCAGCTGTGAAGGGGTAAGTCTAGGCCATTCACCATCTAGGGTCATCATGTTCTTCAATCCAAGTTTTCCTTTTGTGTGATCGATAGCTAAAGGTGATCATAGACGAAGAAGTGCAGATTTGACCTATAACAATGTTATTTGACAAACTTAATTTGGTGCAGCCACCTTCTTTAGTGCTAACATGTTTTGTATACAATAACATAGCAGGTCTTCTAACAAAATGGTATCATGGAAGCAAATGTTGTGGATCTTCAATAAAGGCTACGTGGTCGAACCGCCTAAGAAATTTGGTGTAAAATTGCTTGAGGTTGTTCCACCAGAAGACCACCCTTATAGAAGAGAAACATCTTCTTTCAATGGTAAACTAGAGAGAACCCAAAGACCTGGAATAATGACACTGCCACATTGGCTTAGGGAATATGACACAAAGAAAGAGAAGGAAATTGTAGAGTTTGATTCAAATAGGGAACCTGTGTTCAATGATCCTAAATTTTTTGACACCTATGTTGAGAAAATTCCCATTGGGATGAAAAGGAAATCTTTGTTTTATGAGCTTCCATGTTGGGAGCATCTTAATATTTCCCACTTACCCATGTGGTGAAGAGGGTGCACTAAACATAGGGAATGGGTGCAACAAATCAGTAATAATCTCTTCATGTACTTTGTTCATTTTAAAATGCACATTTAAATTATAACTTGTATTATGTTTTTATTAATTCTTGACTTACTAAACATATGAAAACATCATTTCTTCACATTTTTTTAGGTTCATTTTTTCTCATCTATGTGGGCATAGAGACATCATTTTTTCACTAAGGATGCCAATGATAGATGTGTCACATTTTAATGTGGATTTGAGGTCTAGTTTTTCAATCTAGTCGTGCTAGTCATCGTGATCAGAACACAATATAGGGGAAACTAGGTTACATAGGAAATATATAAGAACTCATGCAAGTGGACTTCTCATCTTTCCAATGTGTTATTTTTAAGTGAAAATGGTAGGATACTTTTGATTGGAATAATATAAAGGAATATCATGATAGTGGGATGATATGTATCAAATCTAAAAATATGTGGGATGAAAAGAAGGGGCCTTATGTTTACCCAAAACATTGCAAACAAGTGTTCTTCTACCAAGATGTGTTGGATAGGGATTGGTGGTTCATACTAAGACATGATTCGAGACCAAAACATCTTTTTGAGAAGAATAATGTTATCATGCCAAGTGTTGAGGAAGATAATCATGGTGATGGAAACAAATAGTGATATGTACATGTTTTAGTTGTACATTTATGTGATGGTTGTGGCATTTTATTATGGGTATCTATAATTGATGAATTTTATTTTTTCTTTATTTTATGATTTTGATATGAAAATTTAACTACCATTTACAACCATCATGTGTTAGGTTTTAACGAGCATTAAAATATAAAAACTTGCAATATAAATTAAATAGACAAGCAACCATACACTTGAGACACATATTTTACCTTGGAAAACTCCCCGGGAAAAAACTAGCACCAATGAATATCTTCATTACATGGCTAAAACTGGCCATTGGGGCCAAGTGATCTCACCTACTCACCTCCAAGACACCTTACAATGGAGTGTGCCAAGACTTTTATAGGCTTCATTACATGCAAGACCTTGGGAAATACCATGGGATATAAGAAACCATGTGCCCAAAAACATGTGCTAGACCTAAAACAGCTTTGACTCATTCCTGAGTCAAGGTTAACCCTAACATCATGTTGAAGAAGAATTAAAATAATGTGGAACTTCAAGTTCTGTAATTACAAAACCTTTCCAATTGTACCATCTATACGTTGTCTATTTTTATAATGTTATTTTGATGTTGGATATGAAAACTTAACAACCATTTACAAACATGACATCGAAGATAAATTGAATTTTTATGGAACTCAATCTCTTATTTACTTTTTTTTATGTGAATAATTTTTATTTGTAAGATTTGTATGTTCTCTCTTTTTATAAGATTAATATTAACAACTATTTCCATGAAGGTAATTTAATAATCAAGTTTGTAAATATGTGTAGTCAACACAATATATCAACATAATGTATATACTCACATAAAATTATTATAAGTTATCTCAATCAGAATCCAAATGAAAGGGTTTCATATAACTAGAGTTAAACATTATATGAACATCCTTAAAATGAAGAGATCAAAAACATACTAAGTCATCATATCTTATTTAGAATCCCACTCTAGATTGGTTTCATACATTCATCCATCATTCAACTTTACTTTCAAGTGAACAAATGTCCATCACCAAGATTAACTTAGTGATGTTCATTGCATTTCATAATCATCAATTCTTTAATGCATGCATAAGAAGAATTACCTTAATCATAAATTGTTCATTTACATGCATTCTACTAACATACAACAATGCAATTAACATTAATATTTTATTTATACTTTTAATCAACATTCTCATATTGGGAAAGGTGTGTTTTCCATTTGATGACCAAAAGTGTACATAAAAATAATAACTGTAAGGGAAATATGGATAATTTTTAACATTGAGACAACAAGGCTTCTTATTATCATAAGGACCATATAAGTTATTAGTGTGTGGATCATAAGAATTATTAGCATGTAGATGACCATTGGAAGCAACCATTTTTAATCACATTGTTAATGACGACCATATTTTATCACACTACATTATTTCCAAATCAAAACTTGTCAAATTAGTATGACATCACACCGTACGAATATGGTCAGCTACATTTGTATAAGAAATATGCTTTCTAGAGTTTGAACCCGAGTCATCATCACCACAAACATTTCAACTAATCAATAAAGCACAACTTGATGAACACTTATATAGATTATTAAATTATAGAGGTTATATTATTATTATTTTACCACTATATTTTAATAGATAATGATTTTAACCAATAATCTTACGAAAATAATAATAGAGTATTAATATAGCATTCTATTTATTATAAAACACCTATTTCATTAAATTGGGATTTATTCTAGTCCAAGTCCCTTCGAGGACAAGTAAAAAACAACCTTTCTAAACCCCAAAACCAAGACTTCTAAAGTGCAAAATTTGGTTCCAAAAATGCCGATTTTAAGTTGCAAAAGTGTACTTTTTCCTTTGATATTTCCACTTTTGAAATTAGTTTTTGCACTTTCCTAATCTGATAATGACACATTTAGAAATTTTAGACCTTGATTTTTCACTTCGGAAAGGTTGATTTTGACACTTTAAATACTTAAATTTGTGATTTTGAAAACTAATTTTGGCACTTTCAAGTTCTAATTTTGCACTTTTGAAAACCAAATTCGACACTTTACAGTTACTATAATCGCACAATCGAATATACAAAAATCCAAATACTTTATTTGTAACAAACAAAATTTAACTATATTATATAACAAACTAGTTCCATACTTTTTACAACGTGCCTCACAATGCTAACACCATTCAAGTGCAGCAAAGAAGGCCATAGTTGTTGTAACATGAATATGTCATTGACATAGTGACAATTATAACTTTATGTTACAATATAGTTCCCTTCCTCGTTACAAACATGTTTTTCTTTCGATTCATCTACAATCACTATATTTATAGCATCATAAACATTGATCAAAATCTCCCAAAATTTATTGAAAGGTTTGAGATATACACAAGGATTCCCAACCCCATCATAACCATCTCTTCATATCGAACAACAATCATATTTTCTTAATATAGCTCTAAATTGTTCCCTTTTCAATCATGTTCTTTGGGATAATAATAAAAAAACTCATCGATTTTTTTTTGTGCGGATATCCATATACCGGATTCAAATATACTAAATCACTTTTCAAAAAAATCTATAAATCCTTGACATATAATATAAATATTTGTTCTTGTTTCGATATTTGGATATCCTATCAATCTCATGTTCTTATGTAATGAACTTCTATGTATTGCATGTAACACAACTCCATTGAAATTGGTTATAATCAATCCTTTACGTACTAATCCTCTATTTGCAAACAAAAAAATACAACATACAACCAAAACAATATTTATATTATACATTTTAATGTTTCTATTTGTACATAATAATATTAATACATATACTTGAATGATATACAACTTTTGAAACACAACATCACATACATGATACGTCCATTCATGAATTAACAATAAAAATATGAGAATTGTCAAAAAATACAAAATTGTTTTTACATTATCAATGTTGTCAAAATATACAAAATATATTCAGAAGAACCATTAGTTGTTCTCTCACTAAATCAATTGTTGTCTCAATAATGCCATCTGAAGTTCAATGTTTTTAACCAACACCCCATTTTTGAATGAGGCCCCATATGATTAAATAGAGAACCGAAACATTGTTTTTATACTTATTTCTCTTTCTTGTGAACCGTCAAATGTCCAACTTGATGGAATTTTCAAGAATCCATCCTTGTTATTATCTTTTAAATGATATTTTCCTCCATCTACAAACAAAATGTCTGATTTTTTTATATATTTCTCCATGTTATATAATTGCATCCTTCACCAACGTTTTGTATCTATGAATACATTGAGGATCTATACATAGTATGTTTACATTTCTTTTGACTCCAAACAAATACAAAGTCCTTATTCTTCAACCATTCAAATCTAATAATGAATATTTTAATTTCCATGCAATCCAATGAAGAAAACCACATAGCAATGTCAAAACATTCTCTTGCATCATTGATAATATCAAGACTAAATATTCACACATAATAATGGTAATAGTTATGGGTAAAATGAGATTGTTTGAAATATGCTTCTCTTCTGGAGAACATCCGAACTCCAAAGAGCAATCCCTCTACTCCCAAGACCAATAATTTCTTTTATGTTGTTCTTTGGACTACATACAAAAACCTTAACTATATATATAACCATAAAGATAGGATATCGTTCATCAATTTAAGAAAGTTATTGATCACAAACATGCAACTTAAAATAAGTTATAAATGCAGATCCTAGATTCAAAAGAAATACAAACATCACCCACCAAACTAAAAAAAATATTTATTATTTTAAATTTTCATAGGTTACATTTGATGTTTCTCTCCCTTGAATGAGGCAATGAAGGTTTTGATATCAATTGATTGATCTATTTTACTTAAATCCTGCCAGATTCCATGTATCATATCAGTCTCTTCCTTAGTGGATGATATATTGTAGGGATTCCCCAAAATACAGTTTTTAGATGGATGTACTTGCACATCATCATCCTCCAAAATAAACATTGATGTATTACTTTATGAATATCTCACTGTGAACCTTTCCCACACTTTATCCATGTTTTTGTTCACTTTTACTTCATTATCTCTAGTACATCTCTCTCCAAACCAAAAAAATAAAATTTGGTCCCCAATTCATTTTTTTTGTGTCCCAATAAATTTCATAAACAAGTGTTTCCCTTCATTGACTCCGCATTTATATGACCAAATCAAAACATTGAATTTTGAAAGACATACTTCCAAAAATCATATCACATTTAGTCATGATTTATATAATTTTCCCTTGAACCTAAATCCATAGTCTTCATCGGTACTTTCATTTACCTTTTTTCCTTTTTGTGAGGCTTTCTGATAAAATAAAAAACCCACAAAAAACCTTCCATTTCAAATATCAATAATTTTTTTAATGAGAATCTACACAGAAAAGAATGTCTGTCATATATTCCATAATAAATTTGTTTTACCAAAAGGATAGAAAATAAAAAATTTCTCCAACTTGTTAATGACTAGATACTAGTTTATTAGTGACTGACAACACTGGAGATAATCCGTTCTTCTCCAAATACCTACTTGGTTTGATAATACCGAAGGATCCCAAATCCATGCTTGGTTCAATAATATCTAGGGAGCTCTTCAATCCTTTCTTTTTCTCTGGGGAATCCATAGGTTGAAAAATAATTGAATCACCTTGACCCGCAAATTAGCAAGTATGCATATTTTATTTTTAGCTTTTGAAAATATATTGTAATCCTCAAATATTAGAAAAACATTGATCGAAAGATAGATAATGAAAATTTTGTTTTCTAAGCTTCTCTTTTACATCTGTATGGTAATTCTTTGTGGATTATCCATCACCCTCAACATCTTCATCGGATTTTTGTTATTGGAGGATTCCCGATATTCCTCTATACTTATATCTAGTAGATAAGTAATTTGAAAACTTAGTGAAAAGAAGCAAACTTAAAAACAAAATACAATGGAATAATATATTTGAAAACATCAATACAAATGCCTTACTTTATAGGCAATTCCTGACAAAAAATTGTTCATAAACAGTTCTTGATGTACTATCTCCATGATATAAATAATTACTCTATTTGGTGACTTGTTCAAAGAACGAAGAACTCTACTTCCAACATATAGTGAAATAATTATACCATCAAAAGATATGAATTCGGAAACCATGTGATCTAGAACTCTTGTATCCTTTATTTTGCAAAAACATGGTTTCTTGAATTAACATCTAAATCCTTTGACAAACATAAATCAATAAGTGGCAAGTTATCATCCTTCCATACATATCCATATGAAGAGTAGACACATTCTCTCCTTCCAATCCGATTCTCCAATACAATATAACATAGTATCCTATATAATAATCTTTCAAGAAATCCTTATAAATTCCCTTGGTAGAATACTCCTTTACTAATTTGTTTATTTATTGAATAATTGAGTGAATGCTTTAGCCATCATACACAAATTATGCATATCATCAGTAAAAACACAAGTACATGTATCTTTATTTTACTCTAAGTAGTACAATAAGGAAACCATATCTACTTATGTCTAGTGAGCCGAACAATAGTTCGCTCACTCAATAATCACCAAAATACTTGGAAGATTAAATAAGCCATAAATAAGAATAGAATATAATATTGAATATGAGATAGATAATTATTACAGTGAAATGTAGCCATATAAATAGGCAGTGGAAAGATGTCTCTCTAAGAGGCGGTAAGATGTGTCTCTTGACTTAACTTATTAATGTTTATTACTTAATTATTTATTATTATTATTTATGTATTTATGTATGTAACATTTCCTCCCTCTGTCACGTCCCCTCCCGCAGACCCAATTCCTGGAAGGGAACATGATACCAATATGTGGGGCTTTTACATAAACTCAGCCCGATTCATTAGGTTCACAACAATAAAACAGATGTGTGTAGATGCAAATCAAGCAAACATGCATAGTGGAATAAAAACATCATCCACACACATTTCATATGCATTCAGTATATTAGAAACAACCATCAAATAATAACATTTCAAAGTAAACACATAGACAGAGAAACACTTATCTTTATGGTGAAATGGTCCCAAGCAACTAGTTATGTTGCTGCAATGTTCCACCCAACCATAGGTCTCTGCCCAGCCTGTATTATTTCAGTACTCAGAGTTCACCCCCAAGCTGGGCATGATTTCTACAAGGAAAAGGGGACATTCTTACTCATACACAGCCAAATAATCACTACATCCAAGCCAATCCAGTCCACAGTTAGGCTTATCAGGCTAAATCTGAACCCTCTTCATTTTTGGATACTTGCATTCAAGCTCAAGCCAAAGAAATGGATACCCATCTCAACCCCAGTATTCTCTTACACACAACAAACTCAAAAACTGGGCATGGATACACATTTCCAACTATGGGATTTACAAAAAGGATGGCCATGGGTTTTCCCCAAGTCGTGGGCACACCAAAATGGACTGTGGAAAGGGGAATTCGACCACAAGGAGGAAAACCGAGTTCTCCCACAGATTCTGAGCATTTCAAATGACCCAAACGGCCCCCCATGAAACCCCAATTCGAGCTCCCTTCTTCCCAACAGTTCTGCAACATCAAAAACACCCTCTTCCCAGCTAAAAACAAGGAAACATAAGAAAAATGTGGAGGAAAACACCCAGGCAGCTCCAAAAATGTGAGAGAGGAAAAACTGGTTGATGGGTAATGGCTTGGGGAGCAATTCATGGCTCTTTTCTTGCCCAAGGAGCAAAACACTTTTTTTCCATGAAGGGTGGCTTTCCCATACCTGAATTTTGGACAGCCATACCTCCCATTCCCCAAGGCATTAACTACTTCACCCAACTCTTGGGATAAATGAATGATTGGGTACAAAAGTCAACATGGGTAGTTGAGGGCTTTATGGGTTCTCTCATTAACACTTGGCTTGACTTGATTGGATCCAAGGTTTGAATGTTTCCCTCCCAATTCCTTGTAAAATCATGCCCCCATCTCTTGTTGCATTGCATAGCTATTTAAGGGTATTTTTTTAAAATGCATATTTACATGATATTTGAAATGCCAATGTGTCTGGCTAGCACATAAACCATATGCATCACTAAATCGATGGCGGGGCCTTGGCCTTGAGCTCCTCACCACGATTTTATAACAATATTACATCATTTACATTTCAATGCAATGGGGTCAAAATGGGGACATGACACCCTATTAGAGAGGCTTTGTCCGTAAAGCCTTATAATGTTGTCACATTGTTCCTTGCGGTGTTGTAGCTGACCAAACGTGTCGATATGAAATTCTAAAGGTAGAGCATAACTTTCTAAATGTGGATGGATCAATCCATCCCAAATTGATTCTTTGTTGAACATTTCACTCTTGAAGTGAATTGACATCCTGAGAATTGAGCGCATGGGTGTCAGTGACTTGTGTAAGTTTTTTATGATTCTTAAGATACCAACTTGTATGATTTGGATGTCAATAGGGAATTTTTGTAATGTCATTTTCCCTTATCAAGTTTTTGGTGTCTCCTTGGTTTGATCTTCGTGTGTGATTTTCTTCCACTGGAGAGACATCTAGAGTGATGATTTGAACTGGATCGATAAGTTTTCCCTTTTCCATAATTTGTATTCCAGATGATTTTTATGTTTTGTTATGTATATCCCTTAACTTGTTTTCTAGTCACTTGTTTTCACTTTGAATCTTCTTAATCATTTATTCTTGTGCTTTTTCTTCATCTTTGTATTCCTTAAGTTGTTCTTTAAATTCTTCATTAATATTTTGAAGGCATTATTTTTCTTCTTGCTTTTCTAGGAATTTCCCTTCGATGTCTTCATTTGATTTGTCTTCCTTCCTGGTAGTTTTTAACTTCTTGATCTTCGTAACTAATATCTTATTATAATTTCTTAATTGATATATTTATTCTGTATTACTTGATAATGTGTTATTGACTTTTGAAATTTCCAACTTGTGCACCTTTTTTGTGTCGACGTCTTTCTGCAAGAGTTATTTTATCCGTTTCTGAAATCGACATATATCTGATTCTCGATCTTCATTGTTTTTCTTCTTGCTTTTCTAGGAATTTCACTTCGATGTCTTCATTTGATTTGTCTTCCTTCCTGGTACTTTTTAACTTCTTGATATTTGTAACTAATATCTTATTATGATTTCTTAATCGATATATTTATTCTGTATTACTTGATAATGTGTTATTGACTTTTGAAATTTCCAACTTGTGCACCTTTTTTGTGTCGACATCTTTCTGTTAGAGTTCTTTTATCCGTTTTTGAAATCGACATATATCTGATACTCAATCTTCTAGTTGTTTCCGTACTTTCGCAATTTCCTCGTTTTTGTCGTTTATACTTTTCATTAATCGCATTATTTCTGCTTTATTTTTGTCAAATTATTTTTTATCTCTTGATTTTGCAATCTTTGACTAAAATCGATTTCATCCGTAAGCTTAGGAATTTGTGAGGACAACCTTTCTATGCAATGAATTTGATTGGAAATTGTTCGTTCATCGTTTTTTATATGAATTTCCTGAAATTTACTTGTCTTTTCCAGGTCTTCATTCAAGTCTTGTAATTCCTTATTGTCTCTTCGGTAGCTCTTTAACTTTGTTTCTAACTTTTCTATTTGCAGTCGCAAACTGGCGTCCATCGTCTTTGAGTTCTTCGACAATAGATGGTCGTTCTTTTAATTATAGATGGTCTTCGACTTCTTTGATGAGTCTTCTTAAAACTTATTTAGTACTTTAATACTTAACAATTTCTAAATCTGGGATATTTTATTCTATGACTCAGTGTTGCTGATGCAAAAAATCCACTACTCTGATCCAAATTCTGACTGCACCAGTGAATTCGGCTCATAAAAACAGTGAAGATTGTCTATACACACTACCACCTTCGTCTCACAACTAGCCACAATAGTCTTTTCATTTCTCTACATACACGACAGGCTCACATAGAGAAAGTTGTGCTCAAAAGGCACTTGGATCTCCACGTTGGTTAACCTTTTGCTTTATATTAACTTCTTTGTGGATTATGTTTATATTAGGTGGTTGGGAAGAATGATTGACCCTCCCCATCCAAGTTCAATTCTCACTTGCTCCTTGGTAGCCTTAATACTTCTTATGCACTTCTAGCTTTTATGTTATTTAACAAAGAGAATTAAAGACTAAAGTCAAACTAATTAACATATGAGTTATTATTTAATATCCAATAACCTTTCAATAAATAAATAACCTAATTAAGGTGTGAGTTGGTTTCTTGATAAAACGAAGGGTTGGTTTTATAAAACCAAGGGTTGGTTTTATAAAAACCTCTACTATGTGTGATTTTATAAAACCAAGGGTTGGTTAAATAAAACCTATGTTGTGTTTTTTTTTCGTTTTTTTTTTCTTCTTTCCTTTTTTGATGGGATCTTCTTCCTTCTTCTCTCTTTTTTACTTCTTCCTTTTTCTTTTTCTTTTTTCTTTTTTTACTTCTTCCTTTTTTTACCTTCTTTTCTTCTATTACTTGGTCAAAGACCACAATTTTAGGGAAGCCCTAGGATATGGTTAAAATCCACAATATGGCCAAAGGTTTTGATCATGAACGTAGCCCTGATACCAAATGAGCCGAACAATAGTTCGCTCACACAATAATCACCAAAATATTTGAAAGATTAAATAATCCATAAATAAGAATGGAATATAATATTGAATATGAGATAGATAATTATTACAATGAAATGTAGCCATATAAATAGGCGGTGGAAAGATGTCTTTCTAAGACGCGGTAAGATGTGTCTCTTGACTTAACTTATTAATGTTTATTATTTAATTATTATTTATATATTTATGTATGTAACATCTATGCATAAACATAATTACACATATCTACAGTAACAAGTTCATAGTTGATTGAAAAGTGAAAAAAGTACATGGTCCTCAGTGTTTTGACCAATGATGCTAGTAACAACATCGAAAAACAAATTGTGAACTATCTTTGTCATAGTCAATGGTCGTGCCAATCTCTTCTATCTTGATATATAAGTTCAATATATTTGCAACATCCTTTAGTAATTTGGTATCATTATCCTTTTCTTCTTTCTTCATATTCTTTCTAAGAGACTTTGCTTGCTTATCCAAACCTAAAATACCGCACAGTTGTTGAAAATTATTTGTAGTGATATTATATTTCTCAATCATATATTTTCACTAAGTCCCTATGATAACGATAAATATTAGTATCACCATCCTAGATCCAAATCCTAGGCTCTATCAAGCACCAAGAGGGATCAAATCTTCGGAGGTGTAAACCTCTCCTTGAATAGCTCCTTGAGTGCAATACCCGATCCACCTAATCCTAAGCTCTAAAGTCTCTAGTTTAAGTCTCATATTTACTTTTTACTTTGTATTATTCTTTTTTGTTTATGGCCAACATAATATTTATTACTTTTTACTTTGTATTATTATTTTTTGTTTACTTTGTATTATTTTGTTACTGTACAAACACTCACACTCGACAAACACTCTAAAGTCTCATATTTACTTTTTACTTTGTATTAAAAGTAAAAATTAAAGTCTCTAGTTTAAGTCTCATATTTACTTTTTACTTTGTATTATTCTTTTTTGTTTATGGACGACATAATATTTATTACATTTTATTTTGCATTATTATTTTTTGGTTTACTTTGTATTATTTTGTTACTCTACAAACACTCGACAAACTCGACAAACACTCGACTCACAAGATATCCCCCATACTGGGCTGTAGAGTGCCTCTCGGCGCAATGAACTTTGAAATATTCACAATTCAAATGGATAGTTGTCTCTCATCCCTAATCCATTTTCAATATTGAAACAAGGTCTATGTGCCAACATTTCTATCCGTTGATGCACTCAACCAAATTGATCCATTGATTATATTTTCAGCCATAGTGGTCAATTCTTCTTCATTTAGGTCACACAATGATCTAAAAAAATTAGATCCATGCCATTTTATTTTATTTTTAACAAAATCGTCTTGATTGATGCTCTTGGGTGAGCATGGAAAGGAACCACTTTTGTAAAGTTCAAATATAGAATACTATTTGTTCCATAAGTTATCAGAGATCCAAACAAGACTCATATTGTCTTTAAGGATGTTTTTGGTTGAAACAATGAAGAGATCCATACATTCATTTTGAAAATTCTACAAACAAAAAAAATTGGAGTATGAAGATATTAGTAATTACATAACAGAGTTAGCAATTGTGAGCATTGATTTTTAAGAAGAAGAAAATTTATACCCACTCTTCAATAGAAATGTTTCCCTTTCCCGGGATGGCTAACCTATTGTTGTATATTTATTTCTCCCTTACTTTCATGACTTGATCAATAAAGGGAGTGTCCAAAAATTTCTTGTTTGACAAATTTTGGTGTTTGTATAACTTTTTCACAGTGTTCCGAGGAATAGTTTTGTGTGAAATAAAATCATTCCAATAACTATATCTTGATTGAACTACATTGTATTTATCATTTTGAATGATTATTTTTTGCACCGAAATTTATGTTGTCCATCCAAGGAATACAATTTTAATGTAGGAAATTAAATTTGTTCTTTAGCTCTAGGATCAAAGGGATCCTTGGTTATAAAATCAAAAGGCGATAGAATATCCTCTCTCATTGTTGTTGTAAAAGTTGTGACACGGAATAAAACCATCCTTTCTATGACTGTTAGTTTTTCATCATTTAATTCAATAGATCTAGGATCTTAATTGAAAGAACAACATGTACAACATATCAAGCATAAGAGACAAGAGACAAGAGACACAAAACATTTCACCAGGGAAAACCAAGAAGGTGAAAAACCCCGCAACTTCCTCAGAGATAGAATAAGCATCAATACAAGGATCACCATGATCAAACCCAAGAGATAGATATCTTCAGCAGCATGCTCCTCCTCCACTTGTGTGCACCCTCCTCTTCTCTCACTAGTGCGAAGTGAGTGAATAATAGAATGTGTAAAATGAGGGAGACACACTCTCTATTTATACACTAACTTGACTTTCCCTTTACTCAACTAGGTCAGCCCCAACTTGACCACTTAACATAATGCTGACTGGGCCAACCCCTCTAGGTTTGTCTAATAACCCTTTGACCCACATGATTCATACAAGGCCGACCCCATCAAGGTGGTCTAATAACTCATCAAGTATAAGTTACGATACTTACAATATAACTTGCGACACTTGCAAGTACACATGACGACACTTCCAATTGGAGGAATAATACATCTCCCTTGGGGATACAATAAAGTACAAATGTAATATACAAGTGAATATCTTCCAAAGTTACAAATACATCAACAATGACCTCTTCATCAACCTTGTGAAATTGTAGATTTGAAGGTGCTAGAACACATCTAGTTATATCAATAAAAACACTCTCATTGAAAAAAAAATATTTAATTTGTTCTTGTTGATTGTATTTTAAGTTATAGAAGATCTTACTGGATTTATGTGGAATTGCTTACAAAGGAGTTGATTTAAGTACCTTCAAAGAAGATTTTGTCACGTCTTTCTCAAGATCATTGATAAAATGTATTCCACGGTATAAAATAAAAGTTTCATGATTAATGCTTGTCATCTTATTTGTCATATTAATGTAATGCAATACAGATGAGATAGATCTTTCCGACCAACATTCTTTTCTTCAATACTGAGAGAATACCATTCTTCAAAGAGTTTGTGTTATTTATTCTAGACATAATACAACTATAGTATGATGGAAAAACCTAGACTTGCTTCACACATAAAACTAGGCCTGCATTTGGACCAATTTCCATTGGATCTAGGGAAAAATTAGATACTAGAAGATCAAATTGTAACAGGAAACACTTGTTTGTCTCAATCACTTCAACTTTAAAATGTAATAATTACTCATAAATGGCACATGAAGGTGTCAATATTATATCTTGAGTATCCAATCCATCATTGTCACAATAGAATAGATATAAATTCGGGTGCACATTAAATGATTCTTCCATTGCAACATACCATGAACCATTGATTTCACCAAGGTTGTGCTATGTTAACAATTGCAGAAATGAAATTTCTTTGAACTGATTAAGGGCCATGTACCAAGACATATTTTACCTATAGTATAAAAAACATTTTCTTGTTAGTACAAGAATCTATATACAAATTTTATAGTTATCAATATGTTTCTATATATTAGATGTAATCATGAAAATGTTGATGCAAATGGTTGATGGAGAAGGAGTAGTTCCTGCTTATTGAAAACAATTGATTGATCGAAGATAGAACTATAGTTGTTGTTCTTGTAAAGGATTCCATGGTTGGGAGTAGCCTGGAAGTGACAAATCAAACAAGAATCAATGAATGCTTTTCTAAGGGGTTCCACATGCTAGTTTGACTAAAATAGACCAATGGAAGAATCATGAACATACACTTAAACAAGTGTTTTTTTGTGGCTAAATAAAAAAAGAGAAATAATAAAAGGAACTACTAATTTCCTTCAAGGATCCAAGAAAGAGCAAGTGTTCCTTCTTCAAAGCTTGGTAAATCATTGCTTGTTGGGAAGGTATTGAGCTAATAAGGAAAAAATGATCCCTACTAAAGAAGACCTTTGATGTGGTATGTTGAGAAGGAATAGATAAGAGGAGGAGCGATCATTATTTCCTCATAAGCGATATGTTTAGTTTTTATTTGGGATAGAAAGAACTCAATCAGATGAGATAAGAGGAAGTCACTATTTTCTCAAGCAGTACTATGTTGTGGTTTTTTATAAATGGACCATTCCAAGAAAGAGTGTTTGTTCCTTCCTTGGAGTAACTTATGTCGTTGTTATTTGGATTGTTCATTCATAAAATTTACTTATGCCATTGTTATATGGGAAGGTATAGATTGGATAAGGTTAACCCAATGCCTCATCAACTCCTTACTCAAGACTGCTATTTATTTTAGTTATTTGGGATGGAAAAATATCAAAGGGAGAAGGTGGTTCAAAACATACCTTAGGGGTTCCATATTGTTGTTTGTTGAGAAGGAATAGAAACAATCTCTCTTGTCATGATCTCATGAGGGGACAATGAGATAAGGGGCAATCGCTACTTCCTTAATGGGTACTATGTTGTGGTGCGTTTGAAATGGATTAATTGAAGAAAGAGTGATCGCTCCTTCCTTGAAGGATAAACAAAATAATATTCAAGCGGGAATTTGTTTGTGTATTCTTATAAGCTATAGATCAAAGTAGGGATGATCACTCCCTCCATAGGAGCTCTTTTCTAGGGATTCACGTATTGTTGTTTGCAAGGGATAGAAACAAGCTCTCTTTTGGTTCTCTACAAAGAGTTCAATGAGAGAATGGGTAAGAGAACCCTTCTCAAGAAGTACTCTCTTATGGTTCATTGGAAATGCATAAATCCAAGAAATGTGAGAAAGATTGATTGATTCTTCTTCAAGGCATACTATGTGGTGATTCTCTAGAATGAGATATATACACTAGTACAAAATGAGAGATAAATGACCAAAAAAACAACCAAAATCCACATATAAATGACCATTTTTGAGTTGGTGACCACTGGTAGCAAATATATGACCATATTTAGCTTGGTCATTTATAGCTTATCTTCTGGTCATATATTTGGTCGTATATTTGGTCATTAATTTGGTAATATATTTGTCATTAATTGTCACAATTAATGACCAAATTTATGAACACATTTTTTGTCACATGATAAATGACCACTAATTTGCTACCAACGATTGCCAACTCAAAAGTGGTAATTTATATGCATATTTTGGTCATTTTTTTTGTCACTTACCTCTCATGTTGTACTAGTGGTCGTTTCTATGCAAATTTTGGTCATTTTTTAGTCATTTATCTCTTTTTAGTGGTTTCAGAATATAAATAGGGCACGGTGGAATCAAACCACCAATCCCAAAGGAAATAGTCGGAGGTACTAGATAATAATCCAATTTCATTCTAGTTTGGATTCAATAGACAATGCTAAAAAGAAAGTATTTAAGGAACACATGAATGAGACTAAAAGCTAAGTCTTCTCCAACATCATGTTCAGCATCTCAGAATGTAAGCTAAACTTTCACCAGTTTTTTGCCACTAATCGAGCCCTAAACCCTCAAAACCCCCTAATTCCATCCATATCCATCAACAAAAACATTAGGACAGCAACGAAAACCAATAAATAAATCCCCAAAATGAACATTGAATACTGAATCTCTACAGACTTACGAGAAAAAAAATGGGACACTCATCAAGATCGGTGTATTCCTCACCTCCGCGAAAACACAGTATTCAGTATTCAATATTCAATATACAGTATTGTGTATTACTCTTCTAGACTAAACTCAAATGGAGTAAAATAAACCATTTGAACCCACAACACTCCATGGTCGGGCCCTAATTCCACGAGAGAACAAGGCATAGGATTTGGACCAGAGACATCCCATGGACAGACAACGCAGCATAAACCCCAATGGCAACAGTCCGAGGTACTAAACAATAATCCAATTTCATTCTAGTTTGGATTCAACATACAACACTAAAAATAAAGTATTTAAGGAACACACGAATGATACTAAAAGCTAAGTCTTCTCCAACATCACGTTTAGCATCTCAGAATGTAAGCTAAACTTTCACCAGTTTTCTACCACTAATCGAGCCCTAAACCCTCAAAACCCCCTAATTCCATCCATATCCATCAACAAAAACATTAGGACAACAACCAAAACCAATAAATAAATCCCAAAAATGAACATTGAATACTGAATCTCTGCAGACTTACGAGAAAACAAATGGGACACTCGTCAAGATCAACTGTGTATTCCTCACCTCCGGGAAAATAAGGAGCCAGTTTGGAATCAAGAATCAACTTCTTGTGATCAACATCCATGTTCTGGTACAAACCTTGCGGCTTCGTATAGCGCTCATCCACGACATGATGGAGAGATAATGTGATGAATATTCACCAGACAACATAAAATTCAAAGTGGAACGGAAATCAGGTACAAACTTCTGAAAATCATTTCCCCCTACATTCAATTCAAAAATAATCACATAATGAATCTAAATAGCCAAAATACAAAGTAAAACCTAGAAAAAATAGAGACAATTTACCTTGGGAGATTGCTCGGTGTAATGGATCACTATGGATGATGAATAGCTACACAAAATAGAGAAAAGTAAAATCACACTGCCAAAAGTATTGAGTCCCAAAGCCATCTGAATGACAGAATATTGTCAAATAAATTTTCTTGTAAACATGTGTTGCAACACATATATGCAGTGCTTTGCTTTCTCTCAGTAGTTTGTGGAGATCAGATCTATTGGAGGCCCTATTTTTTTTTTTATTTCCTCTCAATTTCTAATTTACGGCTCATTCATTTTTCATTTTTCATTTTTTTTAGTTTCCTAATTCTATTGTTACATTTGTTTTGTTTATATTAATTATATAAATATACATATATAATAACTATACAATATATTAATATTATATATGGGTGAAAAGGAAAAAAGGTTTTTGATAAGATATTTATTTTATATGTGAAAGGAGAAGGGGTTAGCTGAGATAATTATGGGGTATTTTTATTATTCTTATTATTCAAGAAGATGGGAACAAATGGATTTTTACAAAAAGGGAGGAATTATTTTTTATTCAAAATGGAGGATATTGGCTATTTCTTGTAAGGGAGGGACCCATGGGGACTTTAAATATTTTCGAACTCAGGTGCAAAGAGAACTATGGTGAATGAATGCATATGGAGAATTAATGGAGGTTGTGAAATTGACAATTTTTAGCTAACATGACACAAAATACATGAACTTGTCGAAACTTTAACAGACTGCAGAGATGGTCAAACAACGATGGTTTTGTTGAAACAAAATAGGAACAAAACCAATACAACAACCTGAATAGAGTGACACTAACTTCAAGACATGACAATTGCAAAAGGGAAGGATGAACTCATCTATCACTTGAAGAACTCATCTATCACTTGATAAACTATATACAAGACATGATGTATTATCTAGATATCAACTCACCACACCCAAGGAACTGATTAGTAGAGAAACCTCTAAATGAGCATCTCAATGATTCTCCTATCATCTAACATAATAGGTATCGGGATGCCCTTAGAAGACATGTATTGAAAAAAATCCAAGTTGTGTACTATTAATGTTACAATTTACTAAATTTTAACACTATAGATGGAGGGGGTCTCTGAATCCATATGCAGTGTTAAAATTTAGTAAATTGTACAAATTCATTATCAAAATTATAATTTTCCATTGCCGGAATGACAAAACTAAAAATGACCACATAAATGACCAATTGTTATGTGGTCATTTTTAGTTTAGTTCTTATCTCCTGACCAAATTGGTCATTTATCTTGGTCATTTTTAGTTTAGTTTTTATCCCATGACCAAATTGGTCATTTATCCTGGTCATTTTTAGTCAGTTCACTTAAAATTTCTCAATTTTGGTCATTTATCCTTTGAAAAAGCTATGGTGACCAAATTTTTTGGTCGCCTGGTCACTTATCTCTCATTTTGTACTAGTGAAACAAGATTCAAAAGCCTCATATTTCCTAGATGGTTCGCAGTAGAGAGTTGATCATAAATTATCAGTTAGTCAAGGGATCAATAATTAATAATTCCACAAGATATACTCTTTTGTGTTTGGTTGAGAAGGAATCAGTTGAAGAAAGATCAACAAATCTTATATAGAAAGTGTGTTATCAAAGAAGGAGAGACCACTCCTTGACACCATTCCATTATCTCAGTTAATTGGGATATAATTGATTTGAGAAATATTCGACACATATTCCTCAAGGAATTCCATATGGTGTTTCTATAGAAACACATATATAGCTAAGACAAATCTATAACAGATTGAGAAGCCTTGTTTTGTCAATTGGATCCCAATCGAAATTTGTTCCAAAAGGATAGATTGGTGAAGTATTGACCGATATTTCTTCAAGTGGATGCATGTGGTCATTTAACGGAGATCAATCGATTGAAGAATGACTATGGTCCAGTTCCTCAAGTGTTTCTTAGTCGTGTTTCAATGCAACATGATCAAATAGAGAAATATCGATCGATCCTTCTTTAAGGGATCACATGTAATTTTTCTTCAAGAGGTATTGATCAGATCGTGAATAACTACTTCGTCCTCAATTGTACTCTATTATTGGCCATTGCACATGGATCGATGCAAGAAATAGCGATTAATTCTTCTCTAGGATAAATTGGAGAAAGATAATATGATCCTTCTTCAGATGATCATATGTGGTTGTTTCCAAGGAAGGAATTGAGTCACAAGGGAAGAAATATCACGCCTAAATGGGCTCTTTGTTGTTTTTCATTCCACGGGAATTGGTTGGTGAAACAGTGACTGCTCATTACGGAGGATTGATTGATTGCAAATGGATCAATCGACACTTCCTCAACTGGTGCAATGTTATTGATCAATAGTAAGAAATTGATCGCAAAAGTATTGACTTCTCCTTTCTCTAGTGGTCCCATAAGGTGGTTCGCTTGTAATGTATAAATCGAAAAAAGATTAGTTGCTCATGAGGCTATGGGAACTAATTGATTAGAGAATGAGTGGTTTTCCTTCCCTCGTGGGTTGTTATGCGATTTTTTCACCTATGGAAGGGTTGGATGACCCTTCTTGTGATCACTATTCTTGATATTTCTATGATATAGGAAGGATCGATGGATCCTTCTCAATATCTAAGGTATAACACGCAATCTATCTAAAGAAGCAATTTTGATGAAGTGCTTAATGATGGGTTATGATGATGATAATACCATTGATGCCACCATTCTAGAGTTTATGAAATCCCTCTTTCCATCCTGTAAAAATTATTTGAGTATTTTTAATTATTCCCCATACATATCCAATAATATTGACTTGTAGTTACTTAATTTTAGTTCTACTAGATACTTCTGATACTAGTCCTACCTGTTATTCAATATCTTGTACTTTAGATACTAAAATTTTGAACACATTTAGTTGAATAGGGAAGATAAGCGTGGAATCCATAACCTTATCACTAAGTGGACTCCAATGGTTATGAAGCATGCTAGTAATGTTGGTTTCATTCAATTTGTTAGCAAATTCATGTATGCAGTACATAGTTTGTTCTATGGAGATATCCCTCCTAGAATTTTCCCTGAATGCAGAAACTTAATTCAATTATGTCTAGAGATAACTGTTGGCAATTGGTATGTATATGAATATTATAGGGTTATAATGGTATATGTATCTTAGTTGAAACCATTCAAATTTCCTAAATATATGACCCTCATAATTTTTGCAATGGAATTCATCAAATAGAGGTTACACTCTGATGATATACATTTTTCTTCCAATAATAGAAATGCCACTTTCAAACTCCCACATGATATTGGATCTTTTGTTGTCAAATTGAGAGTAGCTCAAGAGATTTTGGAGAAGATGTTGACATCGTTATATTTAGAGAAAGATGATTTTTTTTCATATGATTCCAAACATATAATTTCTAACATGAGGGTGGAAGAGAGGTTGAAATCCTATATGCACCAGTCCAAGCCCCAACTTGAGATATTGTCCAATAAAGATATTTGGGGTGAAAAGATAACTTTGTTGAAAGGAAAACATGAATGGTATGTTGAAGAATCCAAGCCTCATTTGATTATGAGACCAATCAATCATGAACAAATTCGAGAAATTTATCATAATATGATTTAGATTGGATATGTAGAGTCAAGGGTACTACAATGCACAATTGAGACTCCTCAAAACTCAAATAGAGATGGAAAAAGGTTAGAATATGATAGTACCTCTGCAATGGATATAGATGGTCCTCAAACCTAGTATCCTGGTGAAAAAATAAGAAAGATAGAAGTAGAATAGGAGGCTCAAGAAGAAGAGACTGAAGAAGAAAGCACTACTGAGTTAGAGATTCCATTTCAAATTCAAAAGTGGTATACTACAAAGGAAGTTTTGTCCCTAGTCCACTTACCTTAATCCATGACTATTGGAAAGGAAGTTCAATAGCCAACATTGGAACAAGATGGAACTTTTTAAATAGGAGAACAACAATCCATACTTGAAATTTTCACTCATTCATATAAAGTCATGGGTAGAAGTGAACAAATAAAAGGAATATTGCACAAAAATGTATTATGGAGAATGGCTAATATGAGTCAATATTTCTCTCTGCTATTGATTTTGATGAAGGCACCCTACATTTAGTGGTACTTCAGCCCAAAAAATATAATATGCAGACACCAAATGATTATAAGTCCACTCACATGCAATTGAAGCTAGATGAAATTAATGTAGTGGATATTGTTGATTTGCATAGAAAAACAAGTGAAATAGTGTGCAAAGTTTTGATGAAAGCTACTTCCAACATGGGTAAAGAATGTGGAAATGAAATTAAAACATGAAATGGGTTCCAATAAGGAAAACTAGCTTAAGATTGAATCTTTCGAATGGACAGAAATTTCCTTAGGTGTAAATGATGAAGATCCCCAACCTGATAAATCTTTGTTAAGGGGAAAAGACATTGATATTTAGGTATTGAAAGATAAATTTAACATGCCTATCATAGATCATGTGCAACTAAATGAACTGGAAATTGTTCAACAAGAGAAGAAAATCCCATTGGAGCAAATTATGAAATTCAATGACAAGCTCACTGGATATCAAAAGCTGGATATATAGTTAGAAAAGGAGAAACAAGAAGAAAGAGTAGAAGATCCATCTCTTCTAGTGAAATTAACATTAGAACTTGCTTTAGAGATGTTGGCGGACGATTTATATCAATTGGAAATCAAACATTTAGAGGTTGGTGAATTGAAGAAATTAATTTTATCACATGAGGAATAGGTTGTAATATTGCAGGAACAAATCAAGGAAAGGGAGATATTGATCAATGAACTCCAAAGTGCAAAATATTAGTTGTAGGACTTGGAATAGTCGAAGAAAAAATAAATTGGAAGAGGTTATCTGGTTGGATCCAAACATATAAATTAGAATGAGATTCTTGTAGAAACCTCTCAAGGGTGGAATAATTTTAATATTCTACATGATGAAGATACTTTGGATCAACAAGTACAAAATTCTATAAATACTATATGGGAAGCGTTAGGAAATATGCTTGTAATGGATGAAAGGGAAATTAAATTTCTAAATTCTAGATCATGGATTGAGCTACATAATTTGATTATGAATGACAAGATTTAGGTCATAATAGAAGAAACAAAGGTAATAACCAAGAGGAAGCTAGTCCAGTATGCCCAAGGCCTGTGCAATAATGTGACTAAAGTAGGAAGAGATTCAAGAAAAGATTCAGATTCCTATTCCAAAAGGGGATTCCTCCCTTTTAGGAAGAAAATGATGAATTATTGAAGAAAGAGGATTATGAAGCTACATTCTCCTAGTGCAGAAATGATGTGAAGAAAAATGACGATACAGATTCCCCTCTAAAGGGTGAAATCATCATCAACAAGATGATAGGGAATTTCAAATTATTTGTTGGGGTTCAAAATTTATTTCAATGGTTTTCAGCCCCTTCATATGACCTATATTCAGAATTATATGTGGCCTCCAAACGAATGAAAGGATATCGTTATCCAATAGGAATGGACTAGAAGAATATAAGATAGTTTTCCAACAAGAAGCCAACATCTCAAACATATCCAGGTTTTAATATGGGCTCTAGGAGTGTTTGATTACTAGGGATCTAAAAGTGTTGTTAGTCATTTGCAGTACCTTGACAACAGTTTTAAAAACCTTGAAGTGAATTTTATGAACTCTCGTGCCAATTTTTTGTGTGTTTTAAATGGTTTGTATAGTTACACATAAATAAAACGAATTCCCTTACTCTTTAACAAATAGTTAGGTTGATAATTGACAGAATACCTAGATTTGATTGACAAGCCTTGCAGAGTTTTGATCTTTAGCTAGTCTGATATTTTCCAAAATACTCTAGCTATCGAATCCTTAAAGGCATCAATACCTGAACAAGAGAGCATTGGCTGTCTGTGATACCTCAACTAAAGAAGCAAGAAAAGACATGAAAAGAGTGGATGTATGAAGCAGTGATAGATATCAAACAAATAGGAATAGACAGCAATTCAAAGACAAATGAGAATATTTTTACATTTGAAAAGGCTTTATACTATTTCAAAGGTTATCCAACATAAACAATTGATTTCCACATAATTTTAGGTCTAGGGTCTAGAAATTATGTTGTAATATGAGGAGGGTCACATGCATAATGAATTTGACCATTTTATCCTATAATATCTCCAATTCCACGTCAACTATTATGCTTCTTGTTCCATTTATAAATGTCGATATTGTGATGTTATATGGTGTTTTTTAAACCTTGAAAACCAATTTATACACAAAGGGGGTTTAAAAATTGGGAAGGACATATAGAATGGCTAATGAGAGCCATCCAAAGAAACCCAGATGGATGGTGTCATCTTTTAGGATCTTTAGGGTTAGGGGTTAGGTGTTAGGTGTTAGGGGTATACAAGGCGTTACTATGTGTTATCATTTTCAACATGTGGAACATAAATCAAGTTAATGGCCTTAAGGACATTATCAAATAGATACCACACTTGGAATCATTAGTTAGTTTTATTGCTTGATATTTTCTTTGGATTGTGTGGCTTGCACAAATTTGACTACTTGTTTCCCTCCTTTTTCCAAAGAACAAAGTAGACTTTGCATTTCCTCATTTCACATCTCTGATGTTTTGTTCTACTGTTATGTTCATGTTTATGGTGTTCTAACATTGTATACCAAAACAAGCATATAAATTCTATATCTTAATTTTCTTCCTATTTGAAATACAAATTGATCTTGCTTGATCTTTGGGATTGTCTAGCCTGCACATATTTGAATACTTGATGGGTGCCAGAAATGGCCCTTTTTTCCTACTTCTATTGAGCCCTTTTCCCCTTTTTTACCTTAATTTATTTATAACCAAGTCATTATCTTTCCCAAGGAAAAGCATGGATTCGAACAGGTATAATTCATTATTGCTTTTTTATTTTAACGCTTAATATTTCCTGTGCTTATGAATTCTATTCCCAATTGCATTGACTTATGATGGGTTGTTGAGAAGTGATTTGAAGACCACAGGGAATTCAAGTATATCATCTTGATGATACACATGGATGTAGAAGCACTTGGCGATAGTTGCACATATTTAGGACTTGGTTCAGGTTGTTGCTGAAACATTCCAGGTTATCCTCCCACGCGATTAGATGAAAATCGTTTGGCATTAGATCGGTTCAAGTTATGAAAGCATAATTGATTATGAAACAGAGTTCATTTCAATGTAATAATTATTGTAATTGTTTCTATTTATGAATTGTATAATCAACAGCCTGAAGATCTCCGATATTCATGGCTTCTTGAATTAAAGGAACCTGGACTGTCTTGTCTAAGTATATATGGGAAGACAAGATCATTCAGAAGGTTAGGATTATTTTGGAGAGAAATTGTAACAGGGGTCAAGAACTTTGTAATTGGATTTCATTATATCAATGAAAGAAGCATCATTTTCCTGATTATTGTGTGTTGAGTTCTAGTAGCCTCTAGCGACATCTTTGTTAGAAGGAAATGGCCCACCTTCTCACAGAGTTGTCGAATTAGTTAGTTGTTTATTTCCTTTGAAATTTTAATTCTGTTGGTGTGAAATTGCAATTAGATTTACTTTCAATTTGTTGCAATAGTTTGGTTATTAGGAATAGGATTCATTGATTAGAATTTCCTTTGGTTTGTTGAATGGTGTGAGCATTAAGTATAGGATTTCCTTTTCATAATTGATTGCTGAAACAACCGACTGGGTAGTGCATAGTTTCTTTCCACAAGTGTTTTATTTATTACTGCTGAAACAATTGCACTCTGCTGCTGCATATTACTATTGATTGAATCCCTTGCATGAATTACAGAAATAGGTAGATCACATATAGGATTACAGAATAGAAAAATGATTGATTTCTCTTATGGTTGAACATTGTAGTGGTGGGTTGAATCTCTTTTATGCTGATGTTTTAGGATTTAACTTCTTGCAAAAGCAATTTAGATAATTTATTCTTGAAGTAGTTAATCCCAGAATTGATATTGTTGAAGGACTGTGAACCCTCTTAATATTTAATTTGGTGATTGAAGTAGAATTGAGCAGTGAGCAGATCATAGACTTAGCAACTAGATAGATTGGGTGAATTCCATTTATTTAATTAGTTACTGAAATGTTTACGCATATACTTTGCTTGATTACCTTGCAAATAACCATACTTCCCTGGGTTGACAATTTATATTGAGCACTTTGTTTATTAACTTAAATTAATAGGAAATTATAGTGACCAACATTTTGGCATCGTTGTCGGGGAAGGTAATTGGTAGACGTAGATTATAGCTGATTAGTTTGATTTATTTAGCAATCTTTTTTTGGGGGGTTGCAGGGACGATAAGACGCAGTGAAGAATTGTGCATCCTTCAACAGATCGGATGGGTTCCTAATCCAAGAATCAAGTATGATTATTTAAGATTGCATGAATACAACAAGAAAAGGGCGTGAAATCCCCAAAAGAACTAACTTTGCAGGTGGAAGAGGTCGTGGTAGTAACTAGGGTTTAGGAAGAGTGAATTTTATTAATAAACTAATCACCAAATCTGATTCCTCTACCAGATTACTATGAAAATATTCAGGAAGAGGAAGCTCCATTCTCCCCAAGATTGAATCATCAGTATCAACAGTGGAGAAGGAAACAGAAGTCTCAACTCCCATTTTGGAGAATCGATTTCTAGAAGATAAGGGAAGTGTTGTGGGTACAAGGAATATCGAGGAGATTTATCGAGTCAATGGATGAGAAGTAATTGAGGAGTGGTTGGATTATCAACAAGAACTGGAGGAAGAAATAAGGAGAGAAGAATAGAGGAACGAGGAAAAAATGAATATTGAAGAAGATATAGAGCGTCGAGAGCACCCTAATGATCATGAAGAGGAAATAGGGAATAATGGTAATAGTCAACATGGAGAAATAATTGCTACACTTGAATTCCCTATTCGATAGATTCCCGGGGTGACTATTTCTTGTTGCTTTAAAGGGAAATGCCCTAAGTTGGTTTATGATTTTGGGTGTGTTGTGGCCACAACAGATCCCATGCTTATCTAAGCACAGGAGCCCCCAATTTTAATGAATTAAAAGGTAGGTGGGTGAGTCATCTTGTAAATTTTGGATTTTGATTATACCTCCAAATTTCTTCACCCATGCTTTTGGTTTGCTTGTTTGCAAGGGTTTGATTATTTTTCCCAAGGTGCTTCGGTCTAAAAAGAGCCAAAATTTTCAGTATTTTATTGATTGGTATCATCATCCCGAAACCCGACGTTGGGAGAACCCGAAACCCGCAACCCGATAGGTGCAGGTTGCAGGACTTTTGTTTTTAAGTTTTGGTTTTGCTCATTCCGAAACCCGCAACCCGACGGCTGCGGGTTGTGGAATCATTCTTTAATAAGACTGAGAAATAATTACCCTGAAACCCGAACCCCGCAATGGCGGCATTCGGCTTTCAGGATTTGTTATGTGGAATTCTGCCCTACGGATAAGTCAAAACTCCCTTAGGCTAAAGTAGGATCTGACTAACTCTAGACTAAGAACAGACAAAACAAATGCAACCTTGAATTCCTGGATCTAACATACATTTCAGTATTAAAATGCTGAAGAGAGCAAAGGATTTTAGCTGACCTTATGTCCAAGTGCTTTGTTTTTGGTGTTTGCTCCAAGCTCCAAGTCTTCACCAATGAACCTGTCAAAGAGTAACCAAAATACAAGTATGCACTATTCTCTAGCAATCTGAAACATGAGTTAGGATCTAAATCTGTAAGAGATACAAATCATGTGATTAAAACAAGATTAACACAAACGATTTGGGAAAACAAGACAAGTTATTCCATTACAACTTGAAGATTACTTACAAAGGGTGCTTGATGCCCAAGCCAATCCTCCAACTCCAAGTGTCTTCTCCTCTTAGCTATCTCCACAATGCTGCAAGACCATAAGTTTGGTGCTCTCAAGAGTCCTCTCCTTTTCCAATGGCATGCCTCTCTTTTATAGTAAATGGTGAGGTTAACCAACAAGAGAGATAGGTGGATCTAAGGAGGGATAAGTGGATCAGGGTTTCTAATCGAAGGAGGTGAGTTGGGATCGAATCAAGGAACCCAATCTTCCATCATCTTCGAAAAATCCAAGATCCCACAAGTCAAGGGCAAAAACCTATTAAAGGGGTGCCGCGCTTTGCAAATGATACAGAGCGCGGCACTGTGCCGCGTTTTGTCAAGCTGTACGGGCGCGGTAGTGTATGGAAATAAAGTCCAAGGTGGGTCAAAACTTGGCAGGGTGGATTTACCTTCAAGGTTGACTCATCATCTGTCTCTTCTGGAAGGTTCAAAATAGTAGGGGAAGTGTCGTCGAAATGTGTTATGATGGGGATGCGACACCGTGAAATATAGAGGTATAACAGATGCCCCCTAAAGTGTGAGGTCAGAAGGGACTGATGGCCGAAAGATTTTACGAAATAAATGTGCAGAGATAGCATCGAGGAGAGCGACACGGAGCTGAAATGGAAACAAAGTGTTAGATATACCACCGAGGCGGGCATTCCCATGCTCGGAAACAAATGAATCAAAACATGGCTGCCGACCAATACATTGCAGATCCATGAGTACTGATATAATGTAAACTGCGGACAGATCATGGCTACTATGAACAATCGTAGATCCATGAGACAATAATGACACAGCCACGACCAATACAATAAGTGGATCTGTGTGACAATACAAGAGACATCTCCATCGCAGCCTGGACGCAGTCAAGATACCGTGATGCACCCAGGGTCTTCTACCCGATCGCATAAAGATACGAATCTAACCATGTGATTACAAGGTGTTGGAGTCGAACATGGAAGAAACCATTTGATTACCGGTCAATGATGCGGACCGTTAACAAATGCGAGGGAGATCACCAATAATGACAATGATTCCCAAGGTATCAATAGTACATCTCAACGAAATGCGAATAAATGAGTTGATGTCGAGCATTCGAGAGATTGCTTGATCAGAGGTCAATGATGTGAACCTGCTGTCAAACACGAGGAAACCTGCCATTGAGGCATGCAGGTACCAAGGTACTAATGGTTGATTTCTAAGTCCAATCCCTGGATAGTGATTTGGTGTCGACAGGAATAGACTCGTCGAAGGTGGGCCATGATGATTCCCACATCGTCGACACGAAATCGGCACATATGATAGGATGATGAAGTAATGGGATATGTATTGACACAGCGGAGGCCTGACACAATGAATGACTCGATACAATGCAACCCTTTGAACATATAACGGCATGTAACAAGACTTGGCAGCAGGGATTATTGATGAATAGAGGATAGACGTCAGATGAGTGGACTCGTGGCCAGGGAGACAACCCATGATGATGACTATGACTCAATGAAAAAACGGACACCCAAATATAGACAAGAGATGGACACATGCCATGTTCAAAAGTAACGACTGACAAGCTGCCATAAATAAACTTGACTTGCTCCCCCATATTTCCCCGACATGATGGACGAGTACCTCTTTCTTGTTTTACGAGCTTGAAGAGGATAACAGATGCTCGGTGTAGCTCATCTTGTGGATGAGTCCAATCTCACATGTTTTGCGAACCTGAGAAAGGAGGGGTTCGTCCCAAAGTAGGTCCTTCGATGTTAATATTTTAACGAGTCCAAGGAAGGAAAACTCGGCAGTTTTTCGTATTTAGAGAGCCTAAAAAACTTAAAGGAAGCTCCATAATGTACTTTTTCGTAAAATTTAGTCTCTCGATCCCGAAAAAGTGTAAAACGATTCCCGAGAGAACTCTCCCAGCCGAGATTGACTGAGGTATACCTTTCTCGTAAATAGTCTAGACGGGCCGAAAAAGGGGTAACCTATCACCGAATAGACGACCTTTCAAATACTTTTACAAGTGTGAAAGAGTCAAGATCACTTGGCAATCTTTTCAATTTTAAGGAGTCTGAAAAGAGCTTAACTATGGACTCCTATGGTCTTTTTCGTAAAAATTAATTATTCTGGCCCGAAAAAAGAATAAAATACAACCAGGATAATACTTTCCTCATCGTTTAACGAGCATGAGTAAAGCTGACCGTACTCGACACCGTTTACTTGTGTTTGACAAGCACGACACAGGTGTGAAAGCGCTTGGAATCTTTTTCAAGTTTTAAATCCAGAGCACGAAAAAGATAAAGTGGGCTCAATATGAAGGTCAAACTACGAACAAACACCAGTATGACTGTATCCCATTTTTACCGCAGATCCTGTCAATAAATGCTCAAAAATCGGGCATTAGTAATATGAATAAGGGTTTATTAATTTTGAAATAGTAATTAATTAATTAAAAAATGTGGAAAAATGCTATATAAAGCATGGTAAAAATAGAAATTACTATTCATTTGTGATTTTTACCCAAAGGAGACATTTTTACCCATTTTGGAGCCAAATTTCAAGGATCGATACCGAGAGTTCTGGGAGACCATTTCGACCGCCGTCTGTGCCAGGTAAGAGTGCTTGAACTCCTCTTTCATTTCATGCAAGAAATTTTTACTTTCACCAGGGAAAAATTTATTTTTTGGCAAGCCCTTTTGGCAAGAATCGCCTGCCGTACTGCCGCGTGGAGCCCCTATCGTGAAACGCGGCACTGTTCAACAGTGCCGCGCTGTAACTCCAAAAGGAGACGCGGCACTGTGGACTGCCGCGCGGCATGGTGTCCTCCAGGCGCGGCACGTGCGAAAATTAAATTCAAAAAATCAATTTTTCCTCAAATTTTTGCTAGAATCAAGTTGTTAAATAGTCATTAATTACTTTGTTTGCTTTTTTGCAGGGATTTGCAACTTGTTTGAGGCAAAATGGTGAGTTGGAAAGAGAGGGAACATGAAGCGGATGATTTTAGGGCCGAAAATCACTTACCCACCGTGACCGCATTGAGAGAATGTGGTTTGTTAAAGTTTTTCAAGACTAAAGGAATCCGCCAACAACCCAAACTACTTACTCACCTCATTCAATTGTGGGATCCTGATATCGAAGCTTTCCGAGTAGGAGAGCACGTGCTTGAAATTCAACTTGAAGACATCTACTTCCTCACGGGTCTCTCGAAAAGAGGGGCCCGGCCGAATCTTACCGGGTACAGTGCTTCAGACTCAAGCACGGATGATTTAATTGCTCGATATTGTCAGGTGGGTTCGAGTAAGAAGAGTGGGAAAGTGGCCATAAAAGAGGTCACAAATGTTCCTTTCAAAACTTTGCTATTCACTATTACACGTGCAGCGGGAAGCGTGAGCCCACATCAGGCAACCCGCACACAGGTAAATCTCGCAGCAGAGTGCATGGGAGGAACGGTCTTCAACTGGTGTGATGCAGTGCTGTCCCATATGAAGGAACAGGTGCACAAATGTAGAACTGGGAAAAATACCCAGTTTGGCTATGGGAGTATCTTGGTCACTTTCTTCCTGGCAAGGGTGCCATTACTACGTCCGCAGATATCTATGCATCCTCGCCCACCTACTGAGCCATGGATGGCTCGATGGAGCGATTATGCCGGGCGCCTTGGAGGGCCTCAGCGGCTAGCTTTTGGAGAGGACTTCTTCTCTTGGCTAGAGGAGCAGATAATCATGATCGACGACTATCCCTATTCAGGGGTAGATTTCCGCGAGGATATTGACTTGGATTTGCCGGAAGATGATGACTGGGATGACTCTGGTATGACCTTCATGGATATGTATTTTTTCTTTTTGAATATTTAATTTTTAATGCTTTTTTAGAATGTGTAAAAGACTTCTAATGTAAATTCGTATGCATGTTGCAGATCGTGGACCACAACGACCAGCTGGATATTCACCACTACGTCGTGGCGGTGTAGATCGTCGAGCTGATCCTGTCGAAGAAGAAGATGAAGATGAGGGAGGAGGTGTGCGGGATATTGAGAGGAACCTGCAGGGATTGACCCATGGGATTCCTGCTATGCGGATGGATGATGTCCCTTACCCTCTCCAGCGTCATACTGTAGGTGTACCCGGTCGTATCAGTCGACTTCTTCGGAAAGTGGTTCGAGCTGTGATGTGTTACCACCAGCGGCGGGAGGAGTCCGATGAGGGACGTGATAGGTCTCCTAGGTCTCCATAGATGGTCTTTAGATCTTTTTGCAGCATGTACACGATATGTAGGCTTTGAGGGCCAATTTTTTGTATATGGGATTTAATCCCCAATTTTGCCTTTAACACAAACTTTATGTATTTTGGAAAAAACACTTTTATATACAGTGATATGGACCTATTTATGATCTAAATATTTACAATGACTTGTGCATTTTAATTTTTAATGATGTGTTTATGTATGGGCAAGATGCCAATCCAAAATGTAATTAGCCAATGAATCGGCAATACAATTGAATTCTCTCGGTATGTGTTGATATGTGATAAAATCAAATGACCGTTCCAAGAGGCGTACTCTTCGACATAAACGAAGTAATGTAGGATCGCGAACTGTGTAAACACGGTTTAGATGAGAAACCACGAGTTGGGAATCTAAAAAGACCGATAAGGAGTCAATCCCGAGTGAGGCAACCTCCGTTAAGAGACCAATGACTGCATGGTACTCTGCGATATTGTTGGTTGCGGGACCTAAACAAATGGCTCCTGAAGAAAACAACTCGCCAGTGGGGGAATAAATCACCCATGCTGCGGAAGCGAGATTCCGGGTATGTCGGCTTGCACCGTCAGCGAATCCAAAGTAGGTAGACATCTGCACATAAAAGCACGAGTCAAAGTAAGAGTAGATACATAAGATCCACGCGCACACTAAAAATAAAGCAAAAAACAAACTAAGTACATTATGTACAAGAAGTAACCCGCGTGGTGTAACCTCATGCGTAGAAACGCTTGAGGTATAGCCCGTTGCGGGGCCGTGCCAATGGCGTACCATCACAGTCGACTAGTTCATAGGCTCCTTTTTCTAAGACACGTTTTATGATGAAGGGGCCGTACCACATAGATTCAAGCTTGCCTTTTCCAAGTTTGTCATGCATCTGACCATATGTAAGTACAAGGTCACCCTCATTAAAGATCCGAGGTTGAACGGATTTGTCATATTGAGCTTTGACGCGTTTTTTGTGAGCTTCATTAGCCAAAGCGGCATCGCGGCGGGTTTCATCTAGCTTGGCTAGGTATAGAAACCGTTCTTCTTCGGAAGTAGTGTGTGGAAGTAGCTCTATGGCTATCTTGAGTGATGGAATTTCACATTCAATCGGGAGAATGGCTTCCAGGCCGTACACCAATTGAAATGGTGTAAACCCAGTAGCACTTTTCACTGAGGTTCGGTATGCCCACAGTGCTGAGAACAGAGCTGAGTGCCAATTGGATTTTTGGGTACCCACAATGCGCTGAATCATTCGTTTCAGGACCTTATTGATGGCTTCAACTTGGCCATTGGCTTGTGGGTAATACGGAGTTGAGTTTTCGTGGCGAAAACCCAATTTGGCACTTAGTTCTTCGATCATATGATTCCTAAAATGGGAACCATGATCGGTCACAATAGACTGTGGGACACCGAATCTAGCTATGATATGATTGAATATGAATTGCGCTGCTGTTTTGCCGTCTTCAGCGTACGTAGGCATCGCTTCAGCCCATTTTGTAAAATAGTCCACAGCTACTATGACATAGCTATGCCCCCCGGCTGAAGTGGGCTTACAGTGCATAAAATCAATGCCCCATTTGGAGAAGGGGCCGACGGCAATAACAGGATGGAGTGGAGCAGGATGCGAGCGTGCTTTGCTATGGAAGAATTGACATGGCGGACACTTCTTGACTGTTTCAATGCAGTCTTTGAAAATCGAAGGCCAGAAGTATCCCGCTCGCAATATTTTCTGGGCCGTAGCCATCCCAGAGAGATGACCACCACATGCTCCAGCATGGCAGTCATTGAGAACGCGTTCCGCCTCATCTAAAGTCAAACAGCGTCGAAGGACACTGTCGACACCACGCCGATACAAAGTATCGTTCACTATAAGGTAGTATTTTGCGTGATGTCTAATACGTCGTCGTTCATCGCGGTTGAGGTCGGGACGGAAGCGTTGGGTTTGGAGATATAAGAGAATATCCCCATACCACGGATCAGACGTGCTAATGAGGAACAGTGATTCGTCGGGAAGAGAATCAATGGGCTCGGATTGCTCAGTAGCACGGGGCAAGTGACAAATTAACTCAGCGAAGACCAGAGATTTCTTAGACTTGGCTTTGACGAATTCCAAGTCAAACTCTTGAAGGATGACAATCCAACGGGAGTATTTGCCCCCAAGCACTTGTCGTGTGAGGATATAGTACATCGGATTGAAATCGGCGATGACGGTGGTCCGGCGGAGTAAGATGTAGTGACGGAATCTCTGGACAGCAAACACTGTTGCCAGAGCCAGCTTTTCAACATGTGAGTAGCGAGTTTCAGAGTCGAGAAGACTCTTGCTGAGGTAGTACACCACATGTTCTATGCCGTTGTGATCTTCCTGGACTAACACCATACCAATGGTGGAAATCGAGGCTGCGAGATAAAGGATGTAGTCCTGTGTGTAATTGGGGGGTTGAATCACAGGATCTTTAGTTAAGGCTGCCTTTAAATTGTCAAAGGAGCGTTGGGATTCATCATCCCATATGAAGGGAACATTCTTCTTGAGAAGCCGCATGTAGCCTTTTGTTATCTCAGACAGATTACAAATAAAACGGCGTAGAAAGTTTGCATGCCCTTGCAAACATTGAAGTTCTGGAATATTGGTAGGTGAAGGCAGGGCTATGATAGCTGCTACCTTTGCGGGATCTAGATGTATCCCGTCTTTGGAGACTATGAAGCCCAACAGTTTTCCGGCTTCTACACAGAAGACGCACTTATGCGGGTTCAAACGTATATTGTAGCGCCGGCACCTTTCGAAAATGGCACTCAAGTGATCTGGATGTTCTTCCCGAGTTCGAGAATGAGCGGGAAGGTCATCGAGATATGGCTCTACGATATGTTTGATGTCATGGAATGCGTAGGACATCGCCCGTTGGAAAGTTGCCCCGGCATTTTTGAGGCCAAAAGGTAACTTCCGATATGCGAAGATCCCCCAAGGGCAGATAAAGGCCGTTTTGTGCTGGTCGGCTGGGAGGATATCGATCTGATTATAGCCAGAAAAGCCATCCATGAATGAAAAGATAACACTTCCGGCACAGTTATCGATGATCTGGTCGATAAACGGAGTTGGGTAGTTGTCCTTGGGACAAGCTTTGTTCAAATCACGGTAATCAACACAGACTCTAATCGTTCCCTGTTTCTTGGCTACAGGGACGATGTTGGATACCCATTCTGTCAATGGGACAGGATAGATAAAACCAGCACGCAAAAGTTTTTCAACCTCTGCTTTAATGGCGGCTGCCTTACGAGGATGAACGGGTCGAAGCTTTTGCCGAACAGGTCGGGCGCCAGGGAAAGTTGGAATTTCGTGGACTACAATCGATGGGTCGATTCCTGGCATCTCTTCATAACTCCAAGCGAAAACATCGCGGAAAGTTTTAAAGTAGGCATTATAGAACTCCGTCTCAAGAGGAGTACATGTTTTGCCAATGTGTACGTTTTCCACGATACCAGGCTTTACTGAAATATCAATGGGAGTGGTTGCCATGAGATTGGCCAAGTTTCCTTCAGAAAATACTTCGTCGAGGGAAGTGGGGAACTTGGTTTGAACCATCCCAAGTGAAGCACTGGATTTGGTATCGGGCTCGAGTGACTGAATGGTGGGGAATGAAGATCGATGATGAAAATCTCCCCATGGTGGCTCATTACCGCACATAACCTCTATGATTGATTCGTCAGTAGGAAAAATCAAGTTGAGAGGATCAAACAATGGTGGGCGTGTATGAGTTTCAGTCGAGAGCTGTGCCACTATGTGATCAGTAGAACAGTCGACCCAATCTGTGGCTGATTGGATCGCGTCATAAGATGCAAGGTTTCTGTTCAAAGGCATGGAATTGCCATAGCCTTGGATCTGAGTAGGACTCGGTATCACCCATGAATCATCAGACGGGGTGTCATGTGACGAAATCATGTTGACTGGTTGAAGATGGGTTCCCAGCTCTGGAAAAACTCCAATGAGGGATGAATCCTTCATGAGACCAACACCTATGTCTTGGAACCGGTACTGAGGTTGATCCAATAACGGAACGGTATTGGTGGAGTTTGGATGGGAGTCTGGGATACAGTAATCCAATTGATCAATAGTGACAATTTTCCCTTCATGAGGAAATTGTACAATCCGGAAGACTGTAGATGCTATGGCAGTCATGGCATAGAACCAGTTCCGACCAAGTAGGAGGTTGTAATCCAAAGGTGCATCTACGACTTCGATGTGTACGGATACTGTTTTGCCCCCCAGTTCAACACCGATTGAGGGGATGAGTCCGTATGGTTGAAAACCATGTCCATCAAACGCTCTAAGAGTAGTGGGAGAAGTTGTGACCTCAGGCGAGCCGAGAGCTCTCCAGCAGTTCAAAGACATAATCGACGTGGAAGCACCCTCATCTAACACTGTGCGGTGGATAACATTTCCACGGATTTTCGTATGCACCTGGAAGGCTAACTGGTGAGAAAGCCTAGGTTTAGCGTGCTCCAAGTTAAACAAGATGGAGTTTGAAGTATCTGGGTCCAATGCCCCCAGTGCTGAAAGTAGGGTTCTACGCTGCGTGGGGCAGTGTTGGAGAACCTCGAGAGTTGACATAGCGCAAGGTGCTTGAGCCAAATCTTCAACAATGTTGTAGTTTTGGGCAGCTCGCGCATTCGGATTGAATGTCGCCTTTCGTATGGTGCCCTTAGGTGGGCGTAGCACTGTGTCCATAAGTGGTCTCTCGATATGGAGGTGACCATTAGGGGGGGGAATAGGAATCGGATCTTCAACAGGAGACTTGCCTTTAGCTGTCTCCGATTGTTTGGTTGAACTTGGAGGATTGTCATACGTCTTTGAACGAGTGGTGATATTAATCTCCTCATTACTTGTCATTAGGATCTCGCGGTTTGTGGACGTCTCTCCACGGGAAGGATTGGTCGGGTTGCCCCCTTGTGGGGATTCTTGGGCAACCATTTGCTGTTGCTGTTGGGGGAAAGGGTCAGTTAGTACTGCCGGTCTAGAGGATCCTTTAACGAACTTATGGACCTCGTCCTTGTAGGGACAGTCACGCGTATAATGATCATCTTGACAAATCAAGCAGGGAAACTTAGCTTTCCGACGTGGTTTTTGATCATTCTGGGTGGGTTGTGGTTTGGGGTTCTCCTGCTGGTTCTTCTTGGGTTTACCACGGTTGTTTTTCTTCTTTCCTCCGGAGGGTTGTGATGTAGATTGGACTGCATTCACTTCGGAGGAGACAGCAGGAGAAGTGGAAGCTTTTGAAGCGGCCTGGGTAAAAGCGGGGGAAGCAGAAGCTTGTTGCCCCGTCGAGTTGATAGCAGGCTGAGCCTTAACTGAACCAACTATACCATCAATGGGTGGTTCAGTAGTAGGTTTTGTAGGATCAGTGTGAATGCGGGAAGCATGTGGAAGAAGTTCGTGTAAAGTACCGGATTGAGTATATACTAAATCCATGTATTGTGCTGCCGAGATGGCTTGTTCTTCCGTAACGGGTCCGCGCATAGCAATATCTCTGGCTATGGGAGGTAAAAAGGATTTTGTAAACCAATCAGCAAGTAGTTGATCTGGAATAGGTGCCTTTATTAGCCTACGGCGTCTTCGCCACTCATGGATGTGATCCGAGATGTGTGTAGAGGTGGTTTGACGCAGTGAAGTTAGCAGTTCTGTTCCAGTCTCATATCGGATGGGAAGCTGGAAATGTGTCAGAAACTGCATAGCCAAAGTGTTGAAATCACGAAAAGAGTGTTGTGGCAGCTCGATGTACCATTTTGCTGCCGTTCCGGTAAGCGTACGTTGGAAGAGTCGAAGTCGGATGGAATCATCCATCAAGGAGTTTGATGAACACCAAAGATGGAAGGTCATCACGTGGTTCTTGGGGTCTTCCCCGGGCTTAGCATCGAACTTGGGAATATCCGATGGTAGTTTGGCTGGGATAGGTGGCCAGTGAGGTTCATGCCAAATAGGATCGTTAATAAGCCTCGACAAATCAGGTAGATCAAGTGTGGCCAAGAAGGGAAGTTGACGGTTGGTCTGCGGGTATGAGTAATAACCATGTGGTGCAGGGAACCCTGGAGGGCCTTGCATAGCATGCTGTTGTGTGTTATACCCATATGTGTTTCCCACGGGATACTGCTGAAAGTTCTGCGGATAATAAGCCATCTGGTTAACCGGTTGATTGTAAGCAACTGGTTGGTAAGTGTTCTGCTGAGTGGGTATAGTACCCTGAAGTTGTTGATGCCCAGGATTAGTTGCTATTCCTTGTTGGGAAAAAGTTCCTTGGAATTGTTGTGTTCCAGGGATGTTGCCACCATACTGTGTAAGTGGAGAATTTCCCATAGCAGGGTTGGGGGGTGGCTGCGACTGTGGTGTCCATGGAATGTTCGTTCCTGCTTGAGGAACGAGTGGAAATTGAAGTGACGGGTTCCAAGGAGTTGTGGCAGCCGAAGGGTAAGGGAAGCCAGAATTCAAGTTGGGGAAAATCTGAGATTGCCCTCCAGCTTGGTTCCAGTTTCCGAAAAGTGAGTACCCCCCACTCTGTGGGATTTGATGATCCCAAGAAGGAAGCATACCTGACAGGGGTGGTTGAGAGTAAGGCTCGGTGGGAACACCGGAATAAGGTTTCCCACTGCCAGGTGGATTGTACATACCAAACTGAGTAGAAACTGCTGGTTGGGAAACTTGTTGGAACGGGCCAATAGGTTGTCCGCCAGCAGTTAGGTTGGATGGCCCTATGTGAGGAGGCTGTAGACTGGGGATTGGGTTCCCAGCAAAAGGTTGTCCTCCGATTGGTTGGGTTGAAGGCCCACCAGTGGGAGGTTGTTGACTAGCAATGGGGTTCCCAACAAAAGGTTGCCCCCCAGCTGGTTGGGTTGATGGCCCACCAGGGAGGGTTTGTAAGTTGGAGTTAGGGACCATTGCAGTCGGTTGTCCACCTCCTGAAATAGTATAAATGGTGGCTGAAGGTGATCCTCCTGTCGAAACGGAAGATCCAGCAGTATGACTAAGTGTTCTTCCGCCGCTAGCTAAATATGATAGCATGGATTGGCTAACGGCGCCAAAAGTACCGATTAGCGGAGGCGGTCGTCCGTATTGGACAGGTGAGGACGGAGAAAAAACTGGGTTATCTCTCATAGAATGTGCACCAAACATTGGTGATGACAGCAAATGTGGGGAATTTAGCCCAGGAGTATCAGCGTCGTCCATCACGTGTTCAATAATAGGAGAACCATCGAGAACTGGATCCGAGTTCATATCCTGAAAAAGATTTTGGGGATCTGGCAGGAACCTAGGTGTAGTAAAGTTCGAAGGTCATGAGCCGTCTGCAAAGGAATGATGAAATTCTGTGCTAGACGGAACGTTGGGATCCCTATAGTCAGAAGGACGAGAAACAGGGGGGTATCTAGACGCTGTTGAAAGCATTTGCTCTGTGTTGCGTCTAAATTGTGCCGATGCTAACGGAGAGTTCGCTAGGCTAACCATACTAGACTGAATGGAAGCCATAATTTCGTGTCCGGGTGGAATGTTGGGTAGATGAAAAGTGCGAGGTACGTTGCTAGAAGAACTTGTCTCCTGAGGATGAACACTGGGTGATGTAGTAATAACAGGCGGAAGTTCCGTCTGGGAAGTAATGAAGCCATAATCAGGTTCAAAAGGTGTGTCAGGTAGACGAGTACCTTCAACGATCTCAACGTAGCCGCCTGGGACTGAAATTAGGCCAGGTATGTCCTGGTCGGATCCTTCTGTGGTGCCAATAGATCCGTCTATATCATCGTGGAAAATTTCTGATGGACGGGAAGTGTTGGCCTCCGGTAGAAGAATGACCTCTGGTCTAGTACTCTGGGTCGTGCTAGGTTCAGCTGCTGTAACTGTGCCCACTGTTACAGATAAATCTGGGATGACAGTGGGTGAGGTGACAGTGGAAGCCTCAGACATGCTAGTGGTGATAGACGCTGCAATGGATTCTGAGACTGTGCTGTGTGTGGCAGTTACAGGCGTAACTGAAGATGTTGTGCGGATCGGCGGTGGGATGTTTCCTCGACCAGCACCGCGGCCAGGAGGAGCAGGAATGCGTGATGCAGACGGACCAAAAGTCCGTGACGGTGGTGGTGGTGGAGGGCTTAAGCCCTGTTGTCTTCGTGATCTTCTTTGTTGATCTGACATGATGACAGGAAAATGAAAATCGGAGGCAGTACCGTAAACAAAGAACTCAAAAACTCTAATGCAGCCGAGTGTGCAAAAGAGGAGCTAGAAAAAGCAAGGCTCACAGGCCAAAAAAGCAAGCTCTAAAATCTATACTGAGACCGGTGTCTCAATAAGCGAGCTAATCAACAAAAATGGCCAGAATGCCAACAAGCAGTCCCTACAAAGAAAAAATGACCCTCTACAATGATGAGACGCCAAGCAAACTCCTAACTAAGAGCTGGAGACCTCAACAGGCTGTATCCTTCGCAAGGTGATGAAATCCAAGTCGAACAATACAACATGAGAGACCGATATAAGAAGGATATCCCTCTACCGAAAGGGATCCTGGGTAAAAGAGCCCTAGTAGAATAGATACTAAGCCACCTCGTTCATGACACGTCGGAAAAGGTTTTGGGCACTTCAGCCTTCCGAAGAAGACAGCGATCGATGTTGCCTTAGGGCTAAGTGGAGTGCGGTATTCCACAGAGTCCGTCCGGTTCTCAATCTCGCGGCCGTTTAACCCCTGAACAGTTAGAAACAGTCAGGAGGCCCCTCCACAAACTAGCTGTGACCGTGTCAATAAGTACTAGAGGATTTTAGTTCCCTAAAGACAACGACTATGTCTCAGATGAAAATGACAAGGGGGAATTATTTTGATGCCTATCCCCGGTGTCCTACCTAACTACCAAATTCTTTTGATTTCCTCAAGTGAGGTTAAAGTTGGTTTAATTAGGGTGATTAATTTTAGTGGCTGTCTTTACTCAATCGGGTAGTGGACGTGAAACTTGATGGTGTTATGACGACTCAAACCATGCAAATGAGAATGAATCATAAACAAGCCTTTGTCTTCGATGAAATCTAGCTAAGGTAAAGATAGAGGTTCTTTGATCCAATATGCATAACAATTTTCACAAGCATTCAAAGTAAAAGATTTTTCTTTTCTTTTCGATTTATAAACCAAGCCAAACTAAAGTAAACACGCTTTTCAATGCACTGATTTTACAATCTACAATGCTTCTGTGATGAGAATTTTTATGGCAAAATTAATGGTTCATTTCTCTATGCAAAATGCCACTAGACTTTTTCAAATTAAACAACAAATTTGCTCTCAACTAATGACCTTTTTAATTTACTGAAAATGATAATGACAATATGACTGTAAAACTACAGTGTTCAGTAATAGAAGACAGTGGTGTTGAGTTGGTTGTGGGGAAAAGCCAAGTCAAATGCAATCAAATTGAAGAATGACCAATATGTCAAAAGTGCCACTTAATTCAATCAATCAATCAAGCTCACAAACCATGTAATAAGCATACCAAACAGACTGGAAATTAACCAGGATGCTAACAGGCAACAGTAAAGACTATCTGAGGCAGGGAGAAACTCAGGAAACCAAGCAAAAATTAAAAAAAATTTACCTACTTGCAGACACTACCGCGGGGTATAGACTGCCTGAAGCGCGGCACTGTGTAACTGTCGCGCTGGTATGAATTCCTAGGACGCGGCACTGTGTAAATGTCGCTCTGGAAGTGGTTCAGGGGGCGCGGCACTGTGGCAAGAGGGAAAAAAAAAAAAAAAAAAAAAAAAAAAAACGCAACTGGAAAAGAAAAAATCAAGTTTTCAGGGTTGTTGCTAACCCAGGGGACTCAATAATTAAACAGGGAGATAAATATTGCGAGGAGGGGTGAATAAGGGTCAAAAAAGACCAAAATTCAAGCTGGTTTGAAGTGCAACAAAAGACTGATAATTCAAAGATAAATGACTGTGAATTTGAACCAATCAAGCAGTAATCAAACCCAGCGGAGTCGCCATTCTTGTTATGTGGAATTCTGCCCTACGGATAAGTCAAAACTCCCTTAGGCTAAAGTAGGATCTGACTAACTCTAGACTAAGAACAGACAAAACAAATGCAACCTTGAATTCCTGGATCTAACATACATTTCAGTATTAAAATGCTGAAGAGAGCAAAGGATTTTAGCTGACCTTATGTCCAAGTGCTTTGTTTTTGGTGTTTGCTCCAAGCTCCAAGTCTTCACCAATGAACCTGTCAAAGAGTAACCAAAATACAAGTATGCACTATTCTCTAGCAATCTGAAACATGAGTTAGGATCTAAATCTGTAAGAGATACAAATCATGTGATTAAAACAAGATTAACACAAACGATTTGGGAAAACAAGACAAGTTATTCCATTACAACTTGAAGATTACTTACAAAGGGTGCTTGATGCCCAAGCCAATCCTCCAACTCCAAGTGTCTTCTCCTCTTAGCTATCTCCACAATGCTGCAAGACCATAAGTTTGGTGCTCTCAAGAGTCCTCTCCTTTTCCAATGGCATGCCTCTCTTTTATAGTAAATGGTGAGGTTAACCAACAAGAGAGATAGGTGGATCTAAGGAGGGATAAGTGGATCAGGGTTTCTAATCGAAGGAGGTGAGTTGGGATCGAATCAAGGAACCCAATCTTCCATCATCTTCGAAAAATCCAAGATCCCACAAGTCAAGGGCAAAAACCTATTAAAGGGGTGCCGCGCTTTGCAAATGATACAGAGCGCGGCACTGTGCCGCGTTTTGTCAAGCTGTACGGGCGCGGTAGTGTATGGAAATAAAGTCCAAGGTGGGTCAAAACTTGGCAGGGTGGATTTACCTTCAAGGTTGACTCATCATCTGTCTCTTCTGGAAGGTTCAAAATAGTAGGGGAAGTGTCGTCGAAATGTGTTATGATGGGGATGCGACACCGTGAAATATAGAGGTATAACAGGATTGTGTTTTGTTTCGATTATTCGGTGTGTGTTCCCGAAACCCGCAACCCGTAATTTCAGGATGCGGCTTTCGGGATGGTTATTTCACTTCACAGTTTAACGTTCCGAAGCCCGCCACCCGCATAGTAGGTTTTCGGCTTTCGAAAATCTTTTTTTTACTTCCATTTTTTGTGAACCCACAAATCCGTACTTTCGGGTTTCGACTTCTGAGATCTTTGAATAAGAACTCCATGAAAGTGTTTAAACCCAATTCCGCATTCCGATCTGGTTAATCTCCATCGTCCGTATGTTATGATTTCGCGGTCATGTTGATTTTGGGTAATCAGTTAAGTCAAGCTTTGCCATCTTGTCTTTTGAAACGTTCTGCCAAGTTATCATTTTTCTGTGTAATTCATGATAGCGAACACTATTACAAGTCTATCAGTTACTTCGCATTGGATGGATGCCATCTCTCCACCTTAAGTTTTCCATGTCTGGACTCAAGCTTTGACATCTTGTCGTTTTTTGTTCCACCTCTTAATGATCAGATCTGTTACGTGCGAAGATTTGATAGCCCGTGTACTGGAACTCCTAGTCGAGACCTTTTTGCACATCAACTTTATCACGATAACCTTCGTCTCCATTATTAATCACCAATCATAATTATTGATGGAAGATTGCTTGTAACGATGTGATCGTAAAGGCAGTTTAAAATCATGCAAGTAGTGATTTAACTCATACTTCTCACAAGCTTTGATCCGACTAGCACATACCTCGGCTCTTTTCATTACAATTGAAGTAATTACAATGAATTGACTGGATAAGTTTAATCATTGCAGATTTCCCCTGCCCGATTATCATCGACCTATTTGTTGGCCTTTAAATAGAAATTAACATGAAATCTCCAGTTCATCCCTTGCCTTCTAGAAGATGTACGACTTTGTGTGGTATTTTTTGCGTCCTATTATCCAAGACTCATTCAGAATGAGTAATATTCATGCAGATGGTGAATTTTCTAATGTTCAGGTTGAAAATGAAGAACTCTATCCCTTATTGTATCAAGAAATGTTGTCACCACCATTTGATGCAGGTGTTCCTGATCTTAGCAACGGTAGCAGTGAAGAAGACTTCGAAACTCTGTCTGCCTATATTCACAACCTAGAAAAGCAAAGGAAGGAAATTCTTGAGGAATCAGCTGATTTTGATACTGATGTTATATAGGACTTTATAATCAATGAAGAACCTGGCGTGCTGGCTACCGTTCCTAAATTAAATCCTCTAATGGATTTCTCTGTTTTGATAGTGGGTTCCCCGACCCCAAATTTCCTATAGCAGATGCTCTGCAAGACACACCACATGTCGATGCTAGTGAACAATCTGTGATTAAATTTTTAGGGTGCCACAAGACCTTATCTAATTAAAGAACAAATCTTTATTTTGTGAAAGGTGGTGGAAAATATTTTAATCTTGAAAATAGCAAGATTTCTTGGATCGATGGTTAGATCCAATTTTGTAATCCCTATTTTGTAGAATTTCTCCTTTTGGAACTCTAATGTAAATTTAGTATATAAGGAGGAATGTTTCTCTTAGTAAAGGGTTGGGAATTTTGGAATTGCAATTTGGCAGGAGTTTGGACTGAAGATACTCTGTTTATCAGAGTCATTGTAATTTTTGTACAAGACTTCTCTATTTAGGAAAGTTATCTTTTAATTCACCTCCTATTTTTCTTCAAATTTCTTTGGGAATTGTTGAGTTAATGTTTCAAATTTGTCATCGATCATGTGTTTAATCTTTTGTAGGATATTTGTTAATGCATAAGATCTCTCATATTGATTTCTCTGTATGTTTGGATTGTGCTCAAAACTGTTATATTAAATTTCTTTAATTGAACGTTTTCCTTTTTATATTTCTGCAAATGATTCGATGCAAACAAATATCTATAATCAAATGTTAATTTTTCAATTGACACAATGATTACAGATCAGATACTTGAATAGGCTTAAACACTTTGAAGAATTGTCACTTAATTTTCATTAAATGATAAAACTTTAAATTAACAAGTGAAGAACCCAAAGACATTTATGTTTAAGGTACTTAACTACTTGTATATCACACTTCAAATATGATCTGCACAACATCAACTTTCTCCTTTTAGGTTAGATCTGACTTAGCATAGATTCTTTCCTTAGTTAGGTTAAGATAGTTTCGTTAACCAGCTTTCATCCTTTGTTTTCCTTTATAGGAAAACTGATCTTTCAAGATCAAAACTTTTACTCATAGAGTGCCAGCGGAGGCCAAATATCCGTGGGTGATTACCACACTAAACAGCTCGAGGATAGGGTAACTCTTGCATAGATTTAACTGAAGCCTTTGGCTGGGTTTTCATCCCCTGTTGTGTGACTTGGAACTCATTCCAGCACTTTGCACTCACCCTGCACCCCCGAGGCATCAACAAATGGCGCTATAAGGAGGGCCACTAGTAAAAAATGCCTAAGCAAACTACTAATAAACCTCCTCCAGCAAGTACTTCAACGGTTGAAACCCGAAGCCAGACTAGGGCTTCAACATCTGAACAACCAACTAGTCCACAACCTATAATTCTCCCTGTCACGTCTAGACATCCTGCGGTTATACCCGTTACACCGGTGGTACAATAGGAGAACATAGGAGAAATCATTTTCACATCACCCACAAGGGGACCCATCTCGCTAGAGCAGATATTGAAAACATCTGCCGATAGGGTTTTAAGAGCAGAACAACGACTTGCCGATCAAAGAAGACACGGCCTAGAAGCTCTAAACTTAGAAGGTATTTTGCAAGCTAGAGCTCAGGAATATTAGCAAGTTCCCACCTTACAGACCAGTGATCCACAGGTTCAGCATACCAATAGTTCTAACACAGAAAATCAACATACAACTAATCAACAATCTGAAAATCAAGAATTCATTAATCGACCAAATTCTCCTGAATATAATCGTGAGGCTACTCTCGTAGGAACACAAGGTCAACCAAATCTTGGAGACGGTGGTCCACCGCCGTCCCCCACTTCTTCTTCATCATCTTCCTCAGACGAAGAGAATTCTTCTAGTTCATCATCTGAAGAAGAAGAACAAGAACCTCCAATGGTTGGAGAAGGTCAAAACAGACCTTGGCTTGACCAAGGTGCAGTTTTCATATTAGGTGATCAACATAGATTACCAAATAATCCTGAGAAATGGCTGCCTAAATACAACCCTGACGACAAGATACCTGCATTGGACCACATAAAAACTTTCATGCAGGCAATCAGGCTTAGAAGCGTGGTACATGAGGATGTAGTATGCAGACTCTTTCCCTACACTTTTGAGGGTAGAGTGGCCACTTGGTATTTTGATTTACCGGCCCAATCTATCACTTCCTGTGATGAATTCGAGAAACATTTTACCTATAAATTCGGGGATGACAAAACACCGCAAGATCTTGTCTTAGAGTTATCCTCCATGAAAACCAAAGGAAAAGAAAGGGTAAAACACTTTAACCAAAGGTTTTCATATCTCAAAAACAGAATTCCTACCAATCTTCTTCCTGCTGAAGAATTGTTGGTAGCTTATTATGAAAAGGATCTGCCTCCCCCTATTGCAATATGGGTCAAAAGGGAACAGAAGGGTACTTTACTGGAAGCATTTGATGAAACAATCCAAGTTGAGAAGGACATCTTTTTTCTAGAAGACAGCCCTGAAACTTCAGAAGGACAACCTTCCACTTCCAAGAAGAAAATTGAGGCTGTCCCTAAACCCACAGTTCAGAACTAAGATTCATTTGATATGACTGACATGAAAACATTCCTCCAGAAGATGTCAAATGAGATGGTGGATTTGAAAAAGAACACTAATGATAATCAGACTCACAACAGAGGTTTTGTAATGCCACCGTTTAGGATACCTTACCAGCCTCCACAAAATCCACCACCACCAAATCTGACAGATGCACTCACAAATGATGAACTCTTTTCTATTTTTAGAGCATTGGCAACAGAATATCAAGTCACCCCTGACACTTCCAATGATCAGACTACCCCGGATCCGCCACTACCTGTAGAAGAAGCAGAAGATGATCCACAGGTCGATGCTGTGGGTTTCTTTTCGGAACTTCCTATGTGTGAAGAAGAAGAAGAACCTGAGGCGGTGTTTAACACACAACATCCTTATAATACAAGGTCAAGACTACAGCCACCTCAAGAACCCTCATCTTCTCCCTCAGTTTCCACAAGTAACAAAACTGTCCCACAGAAGGATACAGTCCTCCCTCAAATGGAGTACAACCTGGTTGAAGACTTTAAAAGAGTCAAAGCAAACATCTCTTTGTTTGAGCTACTCAAAATCCATGCTATGAGGGATTCTTTACCTAAAAACATGATGATCAAATAACCTAGAGAGTCACAGAATAATAATTTAGACTCTGTCCCTAAAACTGATAATCAGAAACCAACAAGCAAGAGGACTCCTCCTTTCTTGCTCACTTTTGATATTTTCAATCGGAATGTACACAACTGCATGATAGATTCGGGAGCATCATCAAATGTGATGCCCCTCTCTATTTGCAGAAAATTGAATGTAACGTGGGAACCCTGTCCAACCCAGATTGTGCAACTTGACAGATCCAAAGTCAGAGTGGTTGGAAAATTTAGAAACGTTCTACTCACACTGTCAGCTGATCCCAGGATCCATCAGACAGTTGAAATTGTGATAGCTGACATCCCAGAATCCTTTGGGATGTGGTTAAGCAGGAAATGGTTAGAGAAACTTAAAGGTTACTTTGCAACCGACTGGTCCCACTTATGGCTGCCATAAAATGGTCAACCGAATAAAATTAAGATCAGCAGAGAACCTTTTATGAAACAGACAGTTACTAATCTTAATGATTCAAGTGAACCTGCTGGTTATCTCACCTCTCGTTTAGATCCATTTACATTCGATACTTTTTTCGGTGAATTCCCAGCTGATGCTTCACCAGAAGAAAGCATTCAAAATGAATCACATATCACTCAGGTTACTTCTGTACCTTTTTCTGGTTAAATTGTGCATAATGTATATAATGTCAATACAAATTTTAGATTAGACCCTGTCTCATGGACATTATTTTCAATGGCTCCAAATCCAAAGAGGGAGCTGGAGCGGGTTGTGTTCTTATCAATCCTAAAGGAATGAAAATCATGATTGCTTGCAGGTTAGAATTTGATTGCACTAATAATGTAGCCGAATATGAAGCTCTTGTGTAGGGGCTCAAGAAGGCCATTGATTTAGGTGTACAAGCAATAGAATGCTATGGAGACTCCGAAATTATAGTCAAGCAAGTCAGGAATAAAATACACTACTTATCCCTGCATTTGGCTAATTATCAAAAGTTGGTAAGGGATCTAACCAACTCATTTTTGGCATTCAATATTAAATCAGTTCCCAGGTCACAAAATTTTGATGCAGACTTGTTAGCAAATACAGTGTCTAGACTGATCCCGCCAGAAGGTCTGTCTCCTCAAAAATTTTCTATTGAATTGATGTACAGACCATCCATTCCGGATAATGTGACTAATTGGAAAGTGTTTGATGATGACCGATAGATAATTGAATTCCTCACTACTCAGGATACGTTTCAAGACATGGCCATCGATGAAGCAGAACGTTAAAAGTATCTCACTAATTCCTCAAATGTCATCCTGAAGTTGGTGATCAATCTAGAAAAGTTTTACGATTTACAGGACAAGTTCAAATCTCAAACTAATTGTAAAACTCAAATCTCATCCTTTAACTATGAGAGGGTCAACCTAGGCACCGAATAGGAACCTCGTTTCATCAATTTGGGAGTTGATTGTACCCCTGAAGAATGTAGAGCCATTATTGCATTGTGTAAACAGTATAAGGATGTTTTCGCCTGGACGTATGACAAGTTGAAAACGTTTGACACTAGCGTCATGTTTCATAATATACCCATGAAACCAGAGGTTAAGCCATTTCAACAAAAGTTGTGGAAGATGCACCCCAGTTTGAAGCCTTCTATAAAAAAGGAGCTAGAGAAGCTGCTCACTGCTCGAATTATCTTTCTGGTCAGGCACACTCAATGGATCGCTAACTTAGTACCTGTACGTAAGAAAAGCGGGGAGATTCGACTGTGTGTCGATTTCAGAAACCTAAATCGGGCTTCTGAGAAAGACAACTATCCTGTTCCACCAATGGAGCAGATTCTTCAAAAGGTAGCTGGGTCAGAGATGTTTTCCCTCCTAGATGGTTTTTCAGGGTATAACTAGGTTATGGTTGCCCCAAACGATCAATTGAAAATAGCTTTCCGGACCCCATGGGGTATTTTTGCCTACAGAAGGATGCCTTTCGGGATGATCAATGCAGCAGCTACTTTTCAGAGAGCTATGGATATAGCTTTCCGAGGGTTAATGCATAATTATGTCATAGTTTACCTTGACGATATCACTATTTACTCTAAAAAACTACATGAACATGTGTTTGCTTTGAAACAAGTTTTTGATCGCTGCAGAAAATTCGGTATTTCTCTCAACCCAAAGAAATCTATTTTTGCAGTAATAGAAGGAAAGCTTCTGGGTTTCGTTGTTTCGAAAGAAGGTATGATTATCGATCCTGAACGTACAGAGGCTATTTCAAAGATTGGTTTACCAAGCTCGCGCAAAGCAATGCAATCCTTCTTAGGAAAGATTAATTTTGTACGTAGATTTGTGCCAAATTTTGCCCAGATTGTTAAACCATTACAACTCTTGGTCAAGAAAGATGTGCAGTTTACTTGGTCGCAGGAACAAAGAGATGTGTTTATCCGAATTCAAAAGGCAATTGCAAAAGCTCCTGCTCTCATGTCCCCAGATTTTAATAAGGATTTCATTCTTTATACTTTTTCCACTGACTTTTCCTATGCAGCTGTCTTAACTCAAAAGCATGACAATGATACTGAAATCCCGATCTCTTTTATGAGCTCAACATTCAAAGGTGCAGAGCTTAAATACTCGTAGATCGATAAGCAAGCCTATGCAGTCTATAAATCCATCAAACATTACAGACCCTACTTGCTGAAGTCTCGAACCAACGTCATTGTTCCATATTCTGCTATAAGAAATGTCCTCATCCCGAAAGAATTGGTGGAAAAGACAAGGTCTTTGTCTTCGTACTGTGCAATCCAATGACCCCGCAAAGCAGCAGTCTGAATGGGATCATGAGGAAGAAATTCCTTCAGGTGTTGTTAACGTTATCGATGCCCCGACATCAGAATGGTGCGACGATATCATATTTTTACTGAACCATGGGTTTGCTCCCGAAACTCTTGATTTTAAGAAAATAAGAGATTTAAGACTTAAATATGCTCCTTATCAATTCATTGATCAAGTTCTTTTTAGAAAAAAAATATGATGGAGTATTTCTTCGATGTTTGGAAAAACATGAAACTGATGACATTTTGTTTCAATTTCATACAGGTCTTGTTGGAGGCCAATTTTCAAGAGAAACTACAGCACACAAGATTCTTAGGGCCATATATTATTGGCCCATGTTGCTTAAAGATGCTTATGCTTATGTGAGGAAGTGTGAGCCATGCCAGAAATGCACAGGGAAGTTTAGGAAACCTGCATTTCCTCTACAATCGATTACAATTCAGTTTCCATTTCAACAATGGGGACTGGATTTTGTTGGGCCTATAAACCCTCCTTCATCCCTCCAACATAAGTATATCCTCACAGCCACAGACTATTTCACTAGATGGGTGGAGGCGGATCCTCTTAAACAATGTAACGTTGCCCAAGTAATCTCTTTCCTTGATAGCCAGATGGTCACACGCTTTGGTACTCCAGAGTACTTAGTTTTCGATAATGCATCCTACTTCTCTTCAATCGATATAACTGAATATGCCCTTGAGATGGGGATTAAGCTTAAGTTTTCTGCCAATTATTACCCCCGAGTTAATGGTTTGGCTGAGTCATCGAACAAAAACTTGATAAACATTCTCAAGAAGACTGTAACTTCTCATCACAGAGATTGGCACACACAGTTGTATAATGCATTATGGGCAGATCGAATTACCCCAAAAGGAGCAATTGCAAATTCTCCCTACTATTTGGTTTATGGCAAAGAAGCCATCCTTCCCACTAATATTACCATTCCTTCGCTACAATTGGCCCAGTTTGTCCAAGAAGATGATTCTTCTCCCCTCCAGCAAAGAATTGACACCCTCTTGAAGCTAGAGGAGGACAGGGAAATATCCAAGAACAAGTTGTATCATCATCAACAGATGGTGAAGAGATGGTTTGATGAAAAATCTTCATTTGACAGGGAATTTTCTATTAGTGACCTGGTTCTAAGGTGGGATAAGCAACGTAAAGATAAGAATCAGTACACCAAGTTTCAGCGCCTTTGGCTAGGACCTTTCATTATTATAGAAAAGATTGGTCCCAGCACTATCCGATTACAGACGCTAGAGGGAGTTGTAGACACCTTCCCAGTGAATGTGTCTCTTCTCAAAAAGTATTTTGTTTGAACAAACTGATGCACTTGTACATAGGTGTGGTTTGTTTTTCAATCACTTGTTTTATTGCATTGAAATTTTGATTGGTTTTCTTGTTTTGTTTTGGTTTTCATTAATAAGGCTTCACACTTGTGGTAATGGCTTATAATCACTTTTCTTAGCAGCAATTGTTTCTAAAGTTTCAGCATTGTTATCAATCTTACTTTCTGGATTTTGATTAGAATTTGCTCTGAAGAATAAACAGTCAAATAAGTACAGTGCCTTTGGATACTTTTCACTTTGATCATTATCTTTCACCATGCTCTATTTGTGTAATTGAGGTATGGATGATGGTCATCATTTCTCTATCTGGTGTTTCATGGTTGAACGGCATATCATAATAACCTGACCAGTTCCGATTGCTCATGGATCCTTTTACAATCACTTTGAGTATGAATTTTATTTAAAAATATAAGTTACAAGGTGGGTGGTGTTGTTATCAAGCCATCCCATTAGGTTCATAGGTGTTTAAAGTGGAATGACATCTTCACATAAAGCCACCACACTTGGAAGATGACTTTCAGTTCTGCTGGAAGGTGGAAGATCCTATTATAGGTCGGTCCATTCATGATCCGCAAAGCACTGGTGAGTAACATTATCACTATATGGTCACCAAACCATGGTAATGCCTTGTAGCCCATGCCAAAATAAATTGTTTCGTTCTTCATAAGATTTTGTTGTATACAAGGACAGGGGGGTCTTATCACAAGACAACCCTGCTATGATCATGGGTTTGAACTTGGACTGGAATTATCACTATGTGGTTACCAAGCCATGATAATTTATTTTGGTCTTACAACCGGAAGACAAGGAATCTCGTCATCGAGCTAGCTTGACCGATTTCCAGATCAGGCCTGTGAATGGTGTTGTTTCATCTAATCACCAAGTCAGTACAGTGGTCTTGTATTAACAAGGTTTTATGTATAAAATTATAATAAAAAAATATAAAAAAAAGAGAGAAAGAAAAGACAAAAGAAAAGCTAAAGGAATATATATATAATCCATAGAGAATCACTGATTAATAAACCAAGGTGGTATGTAATTAGGATATCCATGAGCATTTCTAAGACTGTTCCTAGGTTCAGCACGAGCTGGTTTTCAATGATTACATCATGGTAAAAATTTAGTATTACTCTCTAAATCTCCTTATCGGATGAGTGTTATCTTTAAAATGATCATCGATTGAGATCTATCCATTTTCATGTTCACTGTTTGTTGGTTGTTATCTTTTGAGTATCTTCTTTGAATTGATTTTCAAGAAATCAGTTGATAGACATGTCGTCTTTAGATGGATTTGATTGCAGAGATAACTGGTTCTTCCCAACCAATCACCATTTGTTGTGGCCACAACAGATCCCATGCTTAGCTAAGCACAAGAGCCCCCAATTTTAATGAATTCAAAGGTAGGTGGGTGAGTCATCTTATAAATTTTGGATTTCGATTATACCTCTAAATTTCTTCACCCATGCTTTTGGTTTGCTTGTTTGCAAGGGTTTTATTATTTCTCCCAAGGTGTTTCGGTCTAAAAAGAGCCAAAATTTTCAGTATTTTATTGACCTGTTGGGTTGCGGGACTGTTGTTTTTAAGTTTTGTTTTTTCTCATTCCGAAACCCGCAACCCGACAGCTGCGGGTTGTGGAACCGTTCTTTAATAAGACTGAGAAATAATTACACCGAAACCCGAACACTGCGATGGCGGCATTTGGCTTTCGGGATTATGTTCTTTTTCAATTATTTGATGTGTGTTCCCGAAACCCGCAACCCGTAATTTTGGGATGCAGCTTTCGGGATGGTTATTTCACTTCACAGTTTAACGTTTTGAAGCCCTCCACCTGCATAGTAGGTTTTCGGCTTCGGAAATCTTTTTTTTACTTCCATTTTTTGTGAACCCACAAATCCGTACTTTTGGGTTTCGACTTGCGGGATATTTGAATAAGAACTCCATGAAAGTGTTTGAACCCGATTCTGCATTCTGCTCTGGTTAATCTCCGTCATCCGTATGTTATGATTTCGCGGTCATGTTGATTTTGGGTAATCAATTAAGTCAGGCTTTGCCATCTTGTCTTTTGAAACCTGGTTCTGCCAAGTTATCATTTTTCTGTGTAATTCATGACAGCGGACACTATTACAAGTCTATCAGTTACTTCACGTTGGATGGACAACATCTCTCCACCTTAAGTTTTCCATGTCTGGACTCGAGCTTTGACATCTTGTCATTTTTTGTTCCACCTCTTAATGATCGGATTTGTTACATGCAAAGAATTGACATCCCATCTACTGGAACTCCTAGTCGAGACCTTTTTGCACATCAACTTTATCACCATAACCTTCGTCTCCATTATTGATCACCAGTCATAATTGTTGATGGAATATTGCTTGTAACGATGTGATCATAAAGGCAGTTTAAAATCATGCAAGTAGTGATTGAATGCGTACTTCGCACAAGCTTTGATACGACTGGCACATACCTCGGATCTTTTCATTACAATTGAAGTAATTACAATGAATTGACTGGATAATTTTAATCATTGCAGATTGCCCCTGCCTGATTATCAACCTGTTTGTTGGCCTTTAAATAGCAATTAACATGAAATCTCCAGTTCATCCCTTGCCTTCTGGAAGATGTAAGACTCTCTGTGGTATTTTTTGTGTCCTATTATCCAAGACTCATTCAGAATGAGTAATATTCATGCAGATGATGAATTTTCTAATGTTCGGGTTGAAAATGAAGAACTCTATCCCTTGTTGTATCAAGAAATGTTATCACCACCATTTGATGTAGGTGTTCCTGATCTTAGCAGCGGTGGCAGTGAAGAAGACTTCGAAACTCTGTCTGCCTACATTCACAACCCCGAAAAGCAAAGGAAGGAAATTCTGTAGGAATCAGCTGATTTCAATACTGATGGTATATAGGACTTTATAATCAATGAAGAACCTGGCGTGCCGGCTACCATTCCTGAAGTAAATCCTCTAATGGATTTCTCTATTTTGATAGTGGGTTCCCCGACCCCCGAATTTCCTACAGTAGATGCTCTGCAAGACACACCACCTGTTGATGCTAGTGAACAATCTATGATTAAATTTTTATGGTGCCACGAGACCTTATCTAATTAAAGAAAAAATCTTTATTATGTGAAAGGTGGCAGAAAATCTTTTAAGCTTGAAAATAGCAATATTTCTTGGATCGATGGTTAGATCCAATTTTGTAATCCCTATTTTGTAGAATTTCTCCTTTTGGAACTCTAATGTAAATTTAGTATATAAGGAGGAGTGTTTCTCTTAGTAAAGGGTTGGGAATTTTGGAATTGCAATTCAGCAGGAGTTTGGACTGAAGATACTCTATTTATCAGAGTCATTGTAATTTTTGTACAAGACTTCTCTATTCAGGAAAGTTATCTTTTAATTCACCTCTTATTGTTCTTCAAATTTATTTGGGAATTGCTGAGTTAATGTTTCAAATTTGTCATCGATCATGTGTTTAATATTTTGCAGGATATTTGTTAATGCATAATATCTCTCATATTGATTTCTCTATATGTTTGGATTATGCTCAAAACTGTTCTATTAAATTTCTTTAATTGAATGTTTTCCTTTTTATATTTCTGCAAATGATTCGATGCAAACAAATATCTATAATCAAATGTTAATTTTTCAATTGACACAATGATTACATATCAGATACTTGAATAGGCTTAAACACTTTGAAGAATTGTCACTTAATTTTCATTAAATGATAAAACTTTAAATTAACAAGTGAAGAACCCGAAGACATTTCTCTTTAAGGTACTTAACTACTTGTACATCACACTTCAAATCTGATATGCACAACATCAACTTTCTCCTTTTAGGTTAGATCTGACTTAGCATAGATTATTTCCTTAGTTAGGTTAAGATAGGTTCGTTAACCAGCTTTCATACTTTGTTTTCCTTTATAGGAAAATTGATCTTTCAAGATCAAATCTTTTACTCATAGAGTGCCAGCGGAGGCCAAATATCCGTGGGTGATTACCACACCAAACAGCTCAAGGATAGGGTAACTCTTGCGTAGGGTTAACTAAAGCCTTTGGCTAGGTTTTAATCCCCTGTTGTGTGCCTTGGAACTCATTCCAACACTTTTCACTCACCCTGCACCCCTGAGGCATCAATAGGGCGGTGAGACTCTTACATATGGGACCAAATGAAATGAATATTCCTTGCTAAATATCAAGATTATTGCAGAACTCAGGATAGGAAGGAATAATTGTTTAAAATGGTCCAAAAAGAGGAGGAAAGTTTGGAGGATTTTGTAGAAATGATCTTATATCATTTGCAGAGATCTGGTCATGCCAACATTGGAAAATATGTCCTTAAAATTATTCTACTACAAGGGATTAGAGAAGACTCCCTAGATATGATTAATCTACTGGGGAAAGGGGATATCTCAAGAGAACCTTTTGATCATATTGTAGATCTGTGTCGAAGATAATCTAGGGGATATTCTAGAACCAGCACAAGAGACTGAGATGTCCTTACAAGGGCACAAAATTCAGCTATTAGAGGAGCTACACAAGCAGAGATAGTTAATATTCTTGAAAACTTTAAAACTGATATGATGAGTTATATTTCCTCAAAGTTGGATGTTTTGAGAGAAAAGTAGAGGCAGGAAGCGAAAGACTTGGCACTTGGCGTATTTTGTGCTAAATGCAGAAAGAAGCACCCATTGAGGGAATTCCACTTGACAATGTAGAAGTATGTGGCATGTGTGATTTGGATCACAATACTAAAGAGTTGCCTTCATTTCCAAAATTTAAGGCATTCCTTCAAGCATCCAGCGTGCACATGGAGCAAGCTTACTTCATTTCACAAAAGAAGCCTTGGCAAACTTGTGCTCCAAGTATGAATCTAGACCCTACAACTTTCAATTCTTGGAATAATATAATAATCAGTTTCCTTCACAATATTCTGTCCCAACACTCAATGGAATCCATCTACTCAACCTACAATTCAATATCCTACTCCTTTTATTCCATGGGAACCTCAGCCAAACCAACAAGCCCGTTGGTCTCCTGGTTAGAGAAATCCTTATCCAGGGAATTAGTTTCCTCACAATAAAATTCCTCACCCACAGTATCAGTAGCCACAGCCGCAACTCCCTAATAATGTTGCACCAATTAATGCACCACTTCAACCTCAACTGCCTGCTCAACCTAATCCTAACCCCAACAACAAGGAAGTGCATCAATTTGAAACATCAAACATGACAACTTATTCTATTACTCCCATTCCATGAAATGAATTACATCTACGATCTGGGAGGATAGTAGAACCTATTATCATTGAGGGTGTCCCATCCCCTGTGACTGAAGAAAGAATGACTAAACAAATTGAGAACCCAGTCGGTACAACAATCCCCATTATTGAGGATGCTGAAACACCTGCTAAAATACCAGTTGAAACACTTGTTGAACCACATGTTGAAACTACCCCTGTACATATTCTGAGAAATACACCTTATCCTGAGCGACTGGCCTTACAGAAAGCAATAGAGAAACCTTGCTTCAATATTCTAGGTGAACTGAAAAATTTGTATGTTAAAATTCCATTGTTGCAAGCCCTTCATGATGTACCCATCTATGCTAAAACTGTTAGAGATTTGTGCATGAAGAAACTAGGTAGGAAACCTAAAGATCCTCTGACAGTTCATGTGGTGGGTAAATTGTCTGAATTAATGATGGGAAAGGTTCCCTTGGCTAAATATGATGATCCAAATCCCACTGTGACAGTACATATTGGGTATACTGGGATTCCTAATGTCCTAGTTGACTTGGGAGCAGCGATAAATGTGACAACCATTGAAATTGTAAAGAAATTGGGGCTTACCAACCTCATACCAACCCCCATGATATTAGAATTTCCAGATAGATCCACGATTAGACCTAAGTGAATTTTGGATGACTTGGTAGTTTCTGTGGATTCATGGGAATACCCTACATATTTTCTTGTCCTATAGCCTAAATATCAGTTGGGGGGACATCCACTAATTCTGGGAATACCTTGGATGGCAACAACAGATGCATACATCAGTTGTAGATCAAGGTCTATGACAATATCTGATGGGACAGATACTAAAAGCTTGACCTTATATCCTCCATCCATACCAAGCTTAGATGTTGATACTCCATTATGGGTAGACTTGAAGGAGGAAAAAAATACTCAGCCCCTGTTGACCATAGGAAGGGCCCTGACTTTTAAAAATGAAACTGAGGATGATACTATCTGCAGTCTCATTAGCGAGCCAATGTCAGTTATGAAACATGCATATCAAATCCTGGACAGTACCTTGAGTGAACTTGAACAAGAAGAAATTACTAAGGAAGCCGTGTTGAACCTATTCCCATACTTAATAATTTAAGGAGTGTCCCAATAAATATTGATCCTGGAAACACCCTCAACGTTAATCCCAACCTTGAACCCGATGAATGGGGGCGTTTAACTACATTGCTGAAATAGTATAAAGGAGACTTTGCGTGGGAACACACAGACATGAGAGGTATTACCTATGATTTGTGTACTCACCACATCTATATTAATAATTATTTTAGGCCCATATGTCAACCCCAGCGCAGAATGAACCCAAATTTGAGAGACAATATGAAGGAGGAAATTTAGAAACTTCTAAAGGAACGATTTATTTATCCCATTTTAGACAGCGAATTGGTTTCTCCATTGGTAATTTTTCCTAATAAAAATGGCAAATGACACATCTGTGTGGACTATCGAGAGCTGACTAAGGCTACACAAAAATACCAATTCCCTTTTCCATTTATCCATCAGGTCCCGGATACCTTCTCTAGTAAAAAATTATTCTCCTTTCTAGATGGTTTTAGTGGGTATACCCAGATTCAAATTGCCCATGAAGACCCGTATAAGACTGCTTTCACATGTCCTTGGGGAACTTTTTCATATAGGGTGCTTCCTTTCAGGTTATGTAATGCATCGGCCACATTTCAATGAGCTGTGATTGGAATTTTTTCTGAAATGGTTAATGATTGTATGGAAATTTTTATTGATGATTTCATGCCTTATGCTAGCAATTTTGATGAGGCTCTGCAAATTTTGGAAAAGGTCTTAAAACACTGTCATCAGACTCACCTATCTCTCAGTGCTGAAAATTTTCATATGATGATGAGTGAAGGTATAGTCCTTGGACATTTTATATTTGCTGCAGGAATACAAGTAGACCCTGCCAAAATCAAGGTAATTATGAAAATCCCTATTCCTGGAACATAGAAAGAGGTACATAGTTTTCTTAGACATGCTGGTTATTATAGACGTTTCATTGAAAAAAATTATAAGCTAGCATCTCCTCTATTTACCTTGCTAACAAAAGATGCACAATTCAATTGGACAGATGCATGTCAAACAACGTTTGCAGAATTAAAGAAGAGGTTATCTACAACACCTATTATGCGTGGGCCTAATTGTGAAAATCCTCACAGCAGATCTAAGAGATGATGTATCTCACAAGAGAATAATTATGATTAAGCAAGAAAATAGAAGAAGAGTGATACATGCAGTATAATGAGCAACAGAATAATATGGTACAGTAGAACTCAGATAGAAGCAATAATACTTCGGTCATACTAAATTATTAATCACAAATGGACATATAAATAATACAATGCATGAGGAATTCGAATGCCTAAGGTGGCAATTCGAATTAGCCTTCATGGAGTGATCAAAGGATCACTGGAGTGTCATCGGAGCACAACTAGGTGTCCTCATGATCATCGGAGCGCAACTGGAAGTCTTCATCATCATCAGTGGAGTCATCAATGCTCAAGTAACTGTCAACCATCAGTTAAACTAACTCTGGTAGGTGTAACTGAGTGTAACTCAATGTAACTGAGTGTAACTGACTGTAACTGACTGTAACTCAATGTAACTGAGTGTAAATCAATGTAACTGAGTGTAACTCAATGTAACTGAGTGTAACTCAATGTAACTGAGTGTAACTCAATGTAACTGAGTGTAACTGACTGTAACTCAATGTAACTGACTGTAACTGACTGTAACTGAGTGTAACTGAGTGACAACTGGACTGGTAGGTGAAGAAGGGCGAGTTGCTCCCTAAAAACAAGGAAGAAGGGCGCACTAAGCAACTGGAGGGCTAAAACTGAATAGTGAGAAGCTCCTAGGGGCTGGCTAACTGAGGGCTAGGTGCTGGACTGATGACTGGGATGCATGCAAAATGCATGCAAACCCTAGAATGCATCCAAACCCTAAAAGGTGCATGCATGACTGAAAATGTAAATGATCAAAATACTGGTGGGACTAGGATGGAGTATAGGAATATCCTAACACCCCCCCTTAATCCATCCTGGGCCCTGGTAACTAAGACCAAAGGTCACCCAATACAATGAATAATAACAATCAATAAACCAAGGAAGTGGGAAAATTTCATGGGAAACATACCCCCTCCTCAAAAAATAGACTGTAAGGCACACATAAAAATAAAAGCTCCAAACTCAAGCATGTGTGATGCTTGGTCATATGTCTGGAGGTATCTTCTTCTTGGGAAGAAGTGGATCATGCTCAAAAAGCATGTGCTTGTACTTGCTCTTCAGATCGAATGTGATGAGAACAAATCCAACAGTATTAGAATGATCCTTGAACCTATGATTCGAATCAGCTGAGGTAGGATCAAATTTTTGAATGTGCATATAGTCCTTTGTCTTCTCCTTAGAACCACCATGGGTGAGATTATGCCAAAAAGAACTATTACATGTTTGCTTGAAATCAAAATCAGATTTAAGACTTTCAAAACAGTTTCTTGAGATCTCCTTTGAACCAGCAGGGGTGAGATCAAAACTATCATATGATGCATGAGAAATTATCTCAAGCGGGTGGCAATGGCCATATTCTTCAATAACCTTCTGAAAGCATGTGCTAATGATCATATAGTAGTAAATAAGAGATGTTTGCTGAAGAGGAGCGAATGCATTACCTCCAATAGCTGATGTTACCTCCGAAATAATCATGTGATCATGATGCAAACCAACAAACTCTGGTGCAAGACAGGATTTAGGACCTTCTGCAATATCTAGAGTGTGAGCTGGCACAGAAAGAGAAGAAAGTTTGAGCATGAGCGGAGAATCTGCAAGTTCTTTGTCAACAACTTCAATATGAGATGATACTGGTTCATGATCTGAGAGATCATCAAGGGGAGCGAATGCAACATGATCTGAGAGACCATCAGGAGGAGCGAATGCATCATGATCTGAGAGACCATCAAGTGGAGCGAATGCATCAACTTGCTTGCTTTTGAAGGGATTTGGACCAAATCCATCATTCTTTTTGCCGAATCTTTCATCCAGATAAGCCCATAACTCTTTTGGAGTTTCAATATCAAAGATGGTCGGGTACAATATGTAATCAGTCATAGTAAGCTTCATTCTTCCAATGTGCATGTCACCTTTATTCAACCATTTAATCTTCTTTGTAGAGGATTCGAACTCTCTTTCAAAATAGCAATCAAAGAGATCATGGCTCTTCAAATATGCTATCATTCTTGGTTTCCATTCATCATAGTTGAATGGAGAAAGAGGAGTAATTTCTTCTAAATTCATTGAAGTTGTAGAAGACCTGCAAAAACAATATAGAATAACTGCAACTGCTACTGCTGCAAAAATGCAGAAACTGCTGCAACTGCTGAACTCGAAATCTTGGTAATAACCTGCAAAAAACTCTCAAGAATGGAGATAAACAATACTCTCAACATGCTCTGATACCATGTGAAAATCCTCACAGCAGATCTAAGAGATGATGTATCTCACAAGAGAATAATTATGATTAAGCAAGAAAATAGAAGAAGAGTGATACATGCAGTATAATGAGAAACATAATAATATGGTACAGTAGAACTCAGATAGAAGCAATAATACTTCGGTCATACTAAATTATTAATCACAAATGGACATATAAATAATACAATGCATGAGGAATTCGAATGCCTAAGGTGGCAATTCGAATTAGCCTTCATGGAGTGATCAAAGGATCACTGGAGTGTCATCGGAGCACAACTAGGTGTCCTCATGATCATCGGAGCGCAACTGGAAGTCTTCATCATCATCAGTGGAGTCATCAATGCTCAAGTAACTGTCAACCATCAGTCAAACTAACTCTGGTAGGTGTAACTGAGTGTAACTCAATGTAACTGAGTGTAACTGACTGTAACTGACTGTAACTCAATGTAACTGAGTGTAACTGACTGTAACTCAATGTAACTGAGTGTAACTGACTGTAACTCAATGTAACTGAGTGTAACTGAGTGTAACTCAATGTAACGGAGTGTAACTGACTGTAATTCAATGTAACTGACTGTAACTGACTGTAACTGAGTGACAACTGGACTGGTAGGTGAAGAAGGGCGAGTTGCTCCCTAAAAACAAGGAAGAAGGGCGCACTAAGCAACTGGAGGGCTAAAACTGAATAGTGAGAAGCTCCTAGGGGCTGGATAACTGAGGGATAGGTGCTGGATTGATGACTGGGATGCATGCAAAATGCATGCAAACCCTAGAATGCATGCAAACTCTAAAAGGTGCATGCATGACTGAAAATGTAAATGATCAAAATACTGGTGGGACTAGGATGGAGTATAGGAATATCCTAACACTAATTGGGCCTTACCTTTCCATATTTATTCTGATGCTTCTGATACTGCCATTGCGGATGTGCTGGGACAACAGAAAGGTCATAACCCATATGCCATCTATTATGTCAGTAATAATTTGGCACCTACTGAACTCAATTACACAGTAACTCAGACAGAATTCCTCGTTGTCATTTATGCCATCAATTAGTTCTGACACTATATCACCGGGTATTCTACTGTTTTGCATACCTATCACTTGGATATTAGATATTTGATGAATAAACCTATTACTAATGCTCGAGTGACTAGTTTGTTACTGCTACTGCAAGAGTTTGATATCACTATTATTTATAGACCAAGAAAAGAAAAAAAATTGTTGATTTTCTTCTCGACTAACAAACAATGATGATAATTCTCTAGTTGAATATTATTTTCCTGATGAACATCTATTTGCAGTTTCAGTTCACTCGCTGTGGTATGCAGACATTGCTAATTATCTTTTTGTATGGAAGCTTCCAGCTCATCTATCAAAAAGGGAAAGAAGAAGGATTGTGCAGCAAAGTGCTAGATACTATTTGTTCGGGTACACAGGGTACTCCCAAAAGACTGAACACCTAGAGAAACCACTTAACATAAACAAATCACAGATCGATACACCAATGTTTTGATGTGTTTTAAACCCTCGTGAGGGAAACACTCCATGGCCCCGGCCAAATAGCTTCCATGAGACAATTTATTATGCAAAGAAAGAAAGTTACAAATGAGCTTCTCATAATCGATCAACTTTCCAATGACCCTCCATGCTCTTTAAATAGAGATCATGGACCAATCGGGTGTTAAGCCACGGATCAAGGGTAGGTATGATCTAAGAGAATTTGAGTCGTTGGATCACTCTATGTTAGGAACATATCGTGACCGTCGGATTAAGTATTTACAAATGCATACTAAAGAAACACACTTTTCGTAACGGATTTATTACACAAGTTGATCTTAACTAACTCCTAAGTGTCTAAATATCCTAACACTATTGGATAGAAGGATATCTCTTTTACACAGGCCTAGACTTGGAGATCAGACGATGTGTAAAGGAAGATGAGATCCACATTATCCTGAAAGCATGCCATGATGAACCTTGTGGGGGACATTTTTTCGACAAAAGAACTGGACATAAGGTGTTAAGAATGGGTGATTTCTGGCCAACTTTGTTTCAAGATGAAAAGAGGTATGTGCAATCCTGTGATAGGTGTCAAAGGATGGGTCAACCCAATAGATTGGATGAGATGCCACTTCAACCACAGTTGGTGGTTGAACCCTTCGATAAATGGGCCTTGGAATTTGTAGGACCTATCAACCCTCCTTTAAAACAAAAAGTTTACATCTTGGTTTGCACATATTATATGAACAAATGGGTGGAGGCCACAACCCTGGTAAGAGCCACTGATCAAGTTGTTATAGATTTCTTGTATGAATAAATATTTACTCACTTCGGGGTGCCTAAAGAAATAGTAACATATGGGGTATCACAGTTTTTATCTCATAATTTTGAAGCTCCTTTGTAGAAATATCATATTTAGCATCGGATAACTTCACCCTATCATCCACAAGAATATGGCCAAGTGGAAAGCATGAATAAAGTGATTGAAGCTATCCTTACAAAGACTGTGAAGATTCATCGTAGAGATTGGGTTGAAAGACTTCAAGAAGCATTATGGAAATATTGAACTACATGGCATAACATCACTGGATTCCCTCCTTATGAATTGGTATATGGGAAAAGCATTATCTTCCTTATGGAATTTGGGATCAAAACCTTGAGAACAACATTAGAAGCAAATGTGGATTTGACAGAAGCTCAAAAGGACCGGCTGAATCAACTGAATGAACTCGATGAGAAACGTGCGACTATTGTACATCAGAACTCAGTGGTTCAACAACAACGCTATATGTTGGAAGGAGGTTTGGATAAGTCAGCTATGCAGCATCGTGGATGTTGCGCAAGGTCAAAGATGTTGTGCAAGAGGGAAAACAACGCGCAAGTCAATAGTATTTTGTGGGTTTTGGGTCATTTGGACCGCATTATGCGGGTTTTGGGTCATTTGGACCGCATTATGCAGGTTTTGGGTCATTTGGAACCGCACTATGTGGGTTTTGGGTCATCCTTTTTGTAAATTTTGTTAGAAAGTAGTTAGGCGGTCAGCTAAGTGGACAATGAATGTAAAGGCGCAAGCCTATAAATAGACATAGCATTGTAGGCATTGTGATATAAAATCAATTGAAGAGGCAGTTGAGCACGGATGATAAGAGAGAATTTTGCTTGTTTTTGTATGTTAATCTAGGTATGCAACGGAAGAACTATATTGTTGTATCTGAGTTATGTTGCGAAGACTAATATGATATGATGGGGTTTTGAGAAGAATCACTGTGTTCCTTTTTGTTTTCCTGTTATGAATGTGATGTGCGATATGAATACATGAATGATGCAATGTTTCCTGATTCCAAATAATGCTTTACTACTAGATCTGTTGCACATTAATGGATTTTAATTGATAATGAGATCTATTGAATGATGGTGTGGTTCTGTTTAATTGCATAAGTTTAAATGTTAGATCTGTTTGTGAATGTTGCGATAAGTTGAATAAGAGGATGCGCAAGGGTCCTTCTTCATTCAGCAGAAACATGGTTCCGTCAGCTCTCCCTTGAACATCTCGGGTGAGACTTCATCTGCTCCGCAGGTGTTATTGGACGGGGTAAAACCTGTCTGGGCCGGTGCTCAGGGAGATCATGGTGGGTTGGATGTCGATAGAGTGAGGAACCCCTTTCGACTAGGTTTGTGTCAACAAATGGTTCCGTTGCCGGGACCTAGCGTGAAGTGAAGTAAGGACATGTTGTGGCATCCGACAAGACCGGAAATTCAAGATTGGTTCGATCAAAAGTTGTGAGAGTTCACTGAGAAAGAGAATCAGAACCTTGGACTAATGACGGATTGGTGGATGGAAAAGTACATACACGACGGTCCGCATGAATATTTTTTCTGTGAATTCTCGATCATCTTGTATGAATGGTTGGCGCAATTGACCTTCCGCAAGGTAAATTTTCAAGGCGGTGAGACAACGTCCTAGACCTCAAAACTGATCCAGGATTTGCAGGAGGTAGACAATAAAGCATCACGGGTTGTTGAAGTCTGGCTTGACAACATATTGGAGGGCTACATCATCAATTTTTTGGTCGACACAACGAAATCTTATAGCGAATCAGAAAGGGAATTCTTCAACGAATCGAGAGGCAGGTTCCTATTGTTGTTGCAATTTTCCATTAAGATGCTCATCTGTGAAAAGGAAATACTGAAGATGAACCTTGAGTAGAAGAACCCTGGTGGGAGGAGGCTGTGGATACTGCAACGGTGGGGGGAGGTGAATGAAATGATACGGGGTAGATGGGTGCAAGTTATGAAGAGACTGTGAAGGAAGTTGAGGAAGAGAGTGGTATTACGAGGGGAGGAGCAAGGTTTCGACAAGAGAAGAGGCAAAGGACAGGAGAAGGTCCTACTGCAATCAAAACGCAAAACCGCGAAGGAAGACCACACGGGACGAAGTGACCTCACAGTGACGACAAGGACAACTAGACTATGGCCAGGATAGAGGCAGGACCAACTCCCAGCAATAACGTACCCACACCTTTTCTCACTATATCACAACCTGGAAGGAACACAATTTTTACACCACTGTGCTTGACGTGTCAACAACACTCAAAAAGTAGCGGATCAACGACTATAGGAAGAAGGCCCAGGATGAAGGGCGAAGATACTAAGTTACCTCTGTTCCATGGAAATGGAACTGACAACCCAAAGCAATATTTGTTTGTATGCAAAGTTGTGTGGACTGTTAAACATATTACGGATGATGAGGCCAAGAAAGGTCAGTTGGCAACAACTCTTCAGGGTCGTGCACTGGACTGGTACATGAAATTTGTACAAATTCTTGCAGGAAGTCCAGAAAAGACATTAGATGAAGTTAGAAAAGGATTAATTGTAGAATTTAGAAAACCAAAGTCTGAAGCACAATACATTACGGAACTGAAGGAGATCAAGCAGTATCCGAATGAAACTGTTTGGTATTGTGACCAAAGATTTAAAATGCTAATGGAAAGAGTCAGCTTTGAGATGAGCGATGTTTAGCATAAGGAATATATGGTTCATCGCAGCGTTACTACCTCATATTAGACTCTCGTTGATGCAACAAAACATTGCGTCACTGAGTGAGGTTCTGGAGATTGCGATGAGGTTAGAAGCTTCACCTCTCAATGAGAATGCAGCCGACATGTCTCCGGTCCAGACGCAACTAGCCAACCTGACAATTCAGTTGCAAGACCTCAAGAAGGGTAAAGAGCACCGCGAAGAGGTTTGGTGTACTCGATGTCGTGCAGATGGACACACCAGGGATAACTGCCCAGATTTTCGCAATTATCTAGTATCAAGAGCGCCAAACCCATTGAGTGGCAGAGGTATGCCATGGTGCTGCATTTGTCAAGTCCATGGATATCAACATGAGGAGTGTCAATACATGTAGAAGATGGTCACGAAGCTGATGAATTTGTACTGTACATTCTACAAATCTGTCGGGCATGAAGATAAGGACTGCCGCGCATATGGCTTACGTCAAGAAAGAACGTACGACTCATACTACGTAAAGGGATACGACCAACGTGCAGTTCATCAACCGCAGCTACAGCCACAGGTGGCCCAGCCGCCACCTTAACCGCAGATGCAATTTGTACCGCAGCCGCAACCCCAACAACAGTCTGTGCCACAACCGCAATATAATCCAATGCAGATGGCTCCGCAGTAGCCAGAGGACATTCAGCCATTGCAATATGTTAATCTAGGGCAGTGTCTTAACCTGTAATGGAACCCTTTACAGCAACAATTTAATCAACCACAGTATCAGCAACAGGGAGGATTCCGCAGATGATTCCAAGGAGGACGAGGTGGAGGCTTTGGTCGAGGAGGAGGATGAGGTTGAGGACCCATGCAATGTTATCATTGCGGAGTATTAGGACACTACCAGAGGGATTTCCCACAGTTGCAAACACAGTGTACATATTTTTTTGGTGTTGATCACACTGTTGAGAATTTCCCACAGTTGATCGCAAGATGGCAGGCAGGAAACATTCCGCAGTTGCAGAACCAGAACTAGATCCAGAACTAGTTTCAGAATCAAAATCAGTTGCAGAATCAACAACCAGTGCAAAATCAGAACCAGAATCAGCGTCAGCATCAGAACATGAATCAGCCTGTGAACCCCCCGTCGAACCAGAATTAGGGATCAACTGTTGCGACAATTTCAGTAGAACCAAGGACACAAGATGTTGATGTCACTATTATCACTCACGGAGGTGTGACGACAAGAGAAGATGGTGTGCATCCCCTCATCCGGTTGGCTAGAATGAAGAAGGTGCATTTTGATATTAATGTCGAGCGTGATACATTCCTTGAAGCACGTAATGTGATGGGACGAAATCTTGATAACACAATTATTTATGACATGCCCCCTGCTTTTGACTCAACTTTGGAAGCAGGACCATCACAACAGTAAGATACTTTACAGAACTTCTTTGAAAGTTGTTTATCACTGGCGCACGATCCCGATGTTCTTGTCGAGATCGAGGGTCTGTTGCATCGACTGACCAAGGGACGGAAAGAGTTCACAGTGAACTCTTTACAATGGAAGAAGATGGGAAAAGAGATGCACATGAATATCTAGATTGGGGACTATGATGTCAATTCAGTCATTTTGGATCTGGGTTTAGATGTCAATATTCTAACAAAGAAGTCATGGCAGAAAATGGGGAGCCCAACACTGAGCTAGTCTCCCATACAACTGCGATTGGATAATCAAGCCAAGGTAACACCAATTGGGTGAGTTTCGCGTCTCGCTGTGGACATTGAGGCATTGAAAACCTATGTTGATTTTGACTTTATCAAAGTTGTCGATAGGGGAAGCTCCTATCCCGCGTTACTAGGGATTGGATGGGCCAATGACAGTATGGAAGTAATTAATTTCATGAAGAGGGTGATGACCTTTGAAAATCAAGACCTCGGAGTTATAGCTCCACTGGATCCGACTAAAGGGCGCAAGTATGTTGAACCAGTAAGGGCTGAAGTTTCCAACGGATGGGATCATGCATATAATATTTCTGAAGACTACATCCATCTGACTGCCAACAATGGACTCGGTTGGTGCAGCTTTAGTTCTGCGTCCTCTGACTCTGATGATGCTTTAGAGAACTGGCAGAATCACTTGCATGAGGTTTCGTTTCGCAAGTGTGGGTTGATCATGTAGTCATTGTGCCGTGTCGCAATTGAGACTGTTGCGTTACCAGTATATGAAGGATTTCCTGGGTTGTTTGAATTTTTAGTAGCCTTTGAAGACAAGGTGCCAGAACCACAGCGATTGCTGGAATTGGAGGAAGCGTTGAAGGCTGCTCCAGCACGTTGGTGGGAGGCCTATAAAAATTCGATTACTGGGTGGTCACAGTGTTGAAGACTGATGTCAGTTCGCTTTAGCGACACAGAAATATACCACACCGGAAAGTATGAAGGGCGAAATGACCCTGGTGGTCATCTGATTGAATGTCAGACTTTGTGGGTCTCGCGACCAAAGGATGAATGGGTCCATGCCTTCATCCACACTTTGGATGAAATGTCGCGATCTTGGTATGCCTCAGTTGAGTTGCGCGGCGAGATTACCACTTGGTTAGAGTTTACGGTTTGCTTTTCTCATACCTTCAGTTTCGCAAATGCCAATCCAAATGTTCACAATGCCCTGCAGCTCATCCGTGATGTTGTCCTGAAGGTGGTTCCAGTTTCCTACCCGATGTATCTGCATACGCATTGTCAGATGCAGTCGATGATGGAATGTTATAATATTACTAGAGAGCCAGAGGATGGGGATGATGTGCGGAATATCAATATTCTGGAAACAGAATGGATTCGAGATGTTGTAGCACCTGATGCACCAACCGATCCGGTAAATCAGCCATTGAAGATTAGGAAGATCAACATTGGGACGGAGGAGAACCCAAAGTTTGTGAATGTTGGAGATTATTGGGATGACTAAATGATGGCAAAGGTCACAGACCTATTGCATGAGTTCCAATATTTTTTCCCCACAAAGTTTTCTGAGATGAAGGGAATATTGGGGGATTTAGGAGAAATGAAGATTCCCCTGAAACCAAATGCGAAACCAATCAGATAGCGACCATATCGACTGAATCCGCAACATAAGGAACGGGTCAAAATTGAACTTGACAAAATGTTGGATGCTAGCATCATTGACCCAGTCGAAGAATCGGAATGGATTAGTCCCATGGTGGTGCAAGACAAGAAGACAAGTGAGGTTCGTATTTGTGTCAACTTGAGGAAGTTGAATGATGCATGTATGCATGATCCTTTCCCAACACCATTCACAAAAGAGGTGCTGGAAGATGTGGGCAGTCAAGAAATGTATTCTTTTACGGATGGTTTCTCTGGCTATAACCAAATCAGGATCGCGAATTTGTGATTGAATGGGGTTGTTTCCATTACACCGTGATGCCCTTTGGGCTAAAGAACGCACCTGCGATATTCTCTCGTATTGTTGTCGCTGCACTCAAAGATTTTATTCACAAGTTTTTGCAAGTTTATATGGATGACTGGACAGTTTATGGATTGATCAGCAACCATTTAGAAAATCTGTGACTAATGCTAGAGCGATGCTGACAGCATTAGATCTCGCTGAACTTGAAAAAATGTATTTTTTGCGCACCTTTTGGGATGTTGTTGGGTCACATTGTCTGCAAGAAAGGATTGTTGGTTGACCTAGCAAATATTGCGTTGATTTTGAGCTTAACACTGCCTACCAATTTCAAGCAGTTGAGAGCGATGCTAGGGCACATAAGGTACTATCACAAGTTTATCCGTGGGTACGCCGCGATTACAGCTCCTATGGAAAAGTTTTTGAAGAAGGATGCAATATTCTTATGGAGTCCTGAATGTCAAGTAATTTTTGAGACGCTGAAGGCTAAGATGGCTTCAGCACTGATACTGGTCTTCCTGAACTGGAGCAAGGAGTTCCATGTCCATGTGGATGCATTATCGATTGCACTGGGAGTAGTGCTTGCGCAACCAGGCGAAGGAGATCTAGATCACCCAATTGCTTTCACAAGTCGGAAGTTGTCATCTGCAGAGAGAAATTATATGATGACCAAGAGGGAAGGATTGGAAATGGTATATGCATTGCAGAATTTTAGGCATTACCTGTTGGGGGGTCATTTCAAAATGTTTATAAACCATTCTTCTTTGCAATACCTGGTCAATAAGCCTGTTTTGGGGGGGAAGATATGCCGCTGGCTACTTCTCTTTTAGGAGTTATATTTTGTGGTGATTGTGAATCCAGGTCGCTTGAATGCAGGGCCCGATCATTGATCACGAATCCAGACAAGTGAGGAGCCCACAAACATTGAAGATGGGTTTCTAGATGCGCAACGATTTAGAGTCGAGGTGGCTAATGACTACTATGAAGAAATAATTCATTTTTTGGAAATAGGAACTGCACCAGAGGATTTCACCACAAGTTAGAAGAAGTAGTTGGTGGTGAAGGCCGCATATTTTCAGTTGATAGTTGGGAATCTATATAAACTAGGACCGGATGAGATATTGAGGCACTGTGTCCTTCCTCATGAGAAAGGAAAGATCTTGTCAGAGGCACATGCAGGAGTGGCGGGTGGAAATTATGGCAGTCAAGCCACTGCTAGGAAGGTGATTCACGCAGGGCTTTGGTGGCCCACTCTGCATAATGATGCGAGGGATTATGCGCGCACTAGCGATGTCTGTCAACGAACTGGAAAACCCTCCAGGAGGGACGATATGTCTCTAATACCTCAAGTGACATTACAACCATTTGATAAATGGGCTATGGATTCCATGGGACCTATCAACCCACCTGGGAAGCGCACTGGTGCATGGCACATAATCACAGCGACAGATTATTTGACAAGGTGTGCGGAGGCCACACCAGTTTTAGATTGCACCGCTATGACAGCAAGGAGATTTTTGTTTGAAAACATTGTTACTCGATTTGGATGCTCGAAGGTATTGATGATTGATCAGGGGAGTCACTTCATTAATTGCACAGTTAGCGCATTGACAGCAGAGCTTCAGATACAACATAAGAAGAGTATCCAATACCATCCGCGGGAAAATGGTACAGTGGAGGCTTTCAACAAGGTATTGGAACATGCGCTTACAAAGGTGTGCAACATGAACCGCGACGACTGGGATTTGAAGATTCCAGCAGTCTTGTGGGCATATCACACCACTTGCAAAAGATTGACGGGGAATACACTGTTCAAATTAGTGTATGGGAAAAAGGTAGACATGCCTATGGAGTACATTGTTCCGATTTTGCGCATAGCGACCACAACAGGTATGGATGATTTCATCGCATTAGCATAACGACTGGCGCAGTTGGTGCAGCTCGAGGAGGGCCGCTTTGTCGCAGGTTTTCACCAGCGCATAGAGAAGGATCGTCAAAAAGCATGGCATGATCGACATATTAAAAACAAGCAGTTTTAGCAAGGCGACTTGGTGTTGTTGTATGGCAACAAGTTTATGAAGCATCTAGGTAAATTACAGATGCATTGGCTTGGTCCATATCGCATCAGTTGCATTACTTCAGGAGGTGCAATACAGTTGTAGCAGGATGCTAGGTGGAAGGATAGCGCACCAGTAGGGACAGGATGCGCAAGTCAGAGATATGGTATCGCAGGTTGGGAGCCATGCTGCATAGCTGCAGGGTCACAACACAGTCAAATAAGCAATAAATGCAAACAATTAAATGCAGTTAATTACCAACGCTCGGTGAAGGGATGCATATTTATTACAGATCTGATCGTTCGATTGACAGGATCGGTGGTGGATTTGGCTAATTAATGCATGATTCGGTCATAATCATCGACGTTATTTGGTCATAATGATGGAGGGATCAATTTGGCACTATAAGGATGGGACGAGGCTGGTCGGAAGCCATTATTCTGCAAAGAGTGCATTGAGCCAAACAATGTTGAGTTGAATTGTGCAAGGTTGAGTAGAGTTTCAAAGCCGAGTTGCACTGTGTTGAGCACGTTGCCAAGTAGGGTAAGGTTGGGAAACACTTTGGCATTGTGGTGGTCGAGTGCGGAATGCCAGGTGAATCGGATACGGTTGAGATTTCAAGCGAAGTAGAGTTACCCGTCATCCCTATCACTATTGAAGAGGAAGTTGCTAGTATGTCAGTTGGGTTTTCATCAGTGATGCGGAAGAAGAGGGGGGGGACACAGCCTAACTCCCCACCACCAGGAAAACGGCAGACCCAATCATCTGCACAAGTTCTGGAAGAGTTCCCTAAGGAAATTCCATCGAGCTCAGGCATTGTGGAATACACGGCTCGAGAAGGGGTATCTGCTGCGAACATCCTTGGCTATATACCTCCCTGACAACCCGGTGCACAACCCCGGAAGCCCACCAAGAACCAGCGGTACCAAGTTAGGATGTCGGCAATCCCACCATGCATGGTCTACACCGCATACATTGTGCCTACGTTGATGCAAATGAAATACGATGACCACGATCCGCTAGCACTGCAAGACATTATGATGGAACCTTTTATGCTGAGAGCAGCAGGAGAAGTCAGCTCGACACCCCGCATTCAGCATGATTGGGCACATGGATTGGACAAAGTCGGATTGTTGGGCTAGATTAGCATGCCACACTTTGGGTGGTTGAAAGAGGCAAATGCTTGCATTAAGCAACTTTTGGCCTTCTTTCATGGCAGAATTTTATGGTTGGACAGATCGGTCACTGGTCACGGTCGACTTGATTTCCGAGATCACAGGGTTTCCAAAGGATGGGACATACCTCTGGCAGTATTTTCAGGGGAAGAACAATGACAAGAAGCTCGTGGCAAGGTTGAGGACACGATATGATTTTCACTATGACGGACAGGCGTACCGCCTTACCAGCATCAATGATCCAGCGATTCACATCGGCGAATGGATCCTGGCAACTAAAATAGTCAAAAACAACCAACCCAGCCAAGGAAATTCAGGGGCTGTTGCTGTTAAAATTCAATATGCTAAGACAGAAAATAGCAGCATTACATTCCATTTCACAATAATAGCATATACATGATCACTAAAGAAACAACAAGCATAGCATAAACACAAGAGACACAAATTTATCCTAGGAAACCCTCATGGGGTAGAAAACCCAGTAAAGCTTCCTCAATATAGATGACCAGCAATATACAAAGATGCAAACCAAATACATGATCTCCTACTCCACCATAGCAGACCTCTCCTCCACAAGTGCGCCTCTCTTAAGTGAGTGAGTGTGTCAAATGAGGAACATACCTCCTCTATTTATACACTACACTGACATGTATTTTACACAAGTACATGTAGGCTCGTATTTAACCATTAGGTTAAATACCCTATTATAACTGACTGGGCCGACCCCCACACGGTGGGTCTAATAACCCTAGTTACCACAACCAATCCGGAGGAATAAACATCTCCGGATTCATAGTATAATCACATCGGAGGTATGGAACATCTCCGGAATAAATAATATACAAATATAATATTCTTAGAAGTTACAATATTCAACAGTTGCATGCGTCGAGCTGTGTGCGGAAGGGATGCAAATGAACTGGTCACTCTTCTTGTTGAACCAGTTGACAGAGGACGCGGTGGCGGTCCAAGCAGGAAAGTGGTCCTTTGCATACATATGGTTGTTGATTTTAATTGCGCTCGTCGCCTGGATGGATCCCGACGACTATCAAGGGATGGATATCGATGCGGTACAAGTTTTTAAAGGAGCACGCTACCAGAATCTTCGGTGGGTACAGGAACCGGAGCGACTTAAGGATTGCGCAGCATAGTTTTGGATCTATTGGGAAACACTGCATGCGGTAGCTGAGCGTGTTTCGCGGTTGTCTTAGGTAGCCGTCGTGAAATATAAAGGGATTGCTTGGTTTGTGATTGGCCCACACAGCATTCATGTGCAAGCGGGGCGTGATTCGGGGAAGAAGTGGTTGCATACCCCATACAAATTGTCCGATGAGGAGCTGGATGCGATCATCGATGACTGGCCTGTAGAGTGGTGAGAACCAGTCAGTCTGGAAGCAGAATCGATGGGGGCCCCACTAGATGCACCAAATATGGATCAGCAAAATATCTTGGATTTGGATCAAGAGTCATCGCAGACACCAAATAACGAAGAGCGTGAGGTTGAGGAGGGAAGAACGAAGGCGCACTATGACCGAGGTATGCCAAGTGGCACAACCCCAGCAATGGAAGTGCAAATGGAACGACTTATTATGGCCTTAACAAATGCAACAAATGCGACAACTTGAGCAATGACGATGCAGGCCATCGCAGGTTTCAACGAGGTAAAATCTTGTCTTGATTCCTTATTTGATATTGTTTTAAAGAAGGCACTGGAGGTAGCACCTATGCAGGAAGTTGGCACAATCAACACTGAGCCGCAGGTTCAGAATGTGCAAATTCCCCCAATTGCGATTACAACCAACAATGAGGCTCTCCAGGCTTTACTACAGTAGTTACAAGGGTTATCCATCAACATCAACGTGCTTTCCTCACATATGTTGGTACAGATATAGGTCATCGCCAGCCAAGAGTTGGACGGCAGGGTGCAGGACATCTGCGGTCAGTTTTTTCGATCGCAGGAGAATGAAGCAGCGGCCCAAAAGGAAGTAGAGGAATTAAAGGAGAAGGCAGTAGCGGTGCAAGAGGTGAAAGACGAGTTGGAAAACAAGCTCAAGCAGCTGATTTTCGAGAAGGCTAGCACAATTATGGAACTAAAGAAGGACCAGGATCGTTTGATGGTGGAAAAAAACAACTCTCTGGGATAGCAGTGTGCGGATAGAAGAGGCAATTGTTGAGGCCTGTCAGTATATTTTGGATCCTACCGCGCAATTGGATCTGGTTGAGCGAGCCCAGCAACTTGGAGTTGTCATCGCCCAGTTGCAGCGTGATAATGCAGACTTACAAGCTCTACTACAACTAGGCACACTACAGGAGCAAGTAGCTAAAAGGAAACGTGCCATGGAGGAGTTGACGATCCAGCTAGGAGAGTTGGAGCAAGCAGTGACAAAAATCACTGCAGAAACTATGCAGTTTTGGGGTAGCTTAGTCTAGGATGAGCAATTAGAACAATTGACCAAGTTGCGGCAGGAGGCGGAAGGGAAGCTGGCCATGTTGAATACATCAATGAGAATGCTTCCACCGGTTGTTTAGGTCACCAAATCTACAGAGTTGAAGGAGTTACAGCAGCATGTTTCAAAGGCCTAGGAGTGTCAGCAAAAGCGCAGTATGCAGTTAGATGAGTTCCAAGAGATTGGTGCGCAGTTCTCTTTTAAAGTAGTTTCTGCATTGCAGGCGGTACAGGAAGGTCAACGAAAAGTTGTTGATAAGCTAGTTGAGCACCCGTCAGCACAGGACTTGGAAGAGAGTCAGGACATCGTTGTGGCATCTAAGGAGCAAGTCAGGGAGATCAATCAGCAGTATGAGGACTTCAGGTTGAATATCAACGAGTACACCATGTCCAGATGACGTGGCTTGAGGGAGAGCCACAAGATTGTGTTGGGGGCCTGTTGGAAGGCGGTTTGGATGAGTCAGCATCATGGATGCTGCGCAAGGTGAAAGATGTTGCACAAGAGGGAAAATAACACGCAAGTCAATAGTATTTTGTGGGTTTTGGTTCATTTGGACCATATTATGACGATTTTGGATCATTTGGACCACATTATGTGGGTTTTGGGTCATCCTTTTTGTAAAGTTTTTTAGAAAGTAGTTATACGGTCAGCTAAGTGGACAATGAATGTAAAGGTGCAAGCCTATACATAGACATAGCATTGTAGGTGTTGTGATATAAAATCAATTGAAGAGACAGTTGAGCACGGATGATAAGAGAGAATTTGGCTTGTTTTTGTCTGTTAATCTAGGTATGCGACAGAAGAACTATATTGTTGTATCTAAGTTATGTTGTGAAGACTAATATGATATGATGGGGTTTTGAGCAGAATCACTGTGTCCCTTTCTGTTTTCATGTTATGAATGTGATGTGCGATATGAATACATGAATGATGCAATGTTTCCTGATTCCAAATAATGCTTTGCTGCTAGATTTGTTGCACATTAATGGGTTTTAATTGATAATGAGATTTGTTGAATGATGATGCGGTTCTGTTTAATTACATAAGTTGAAATCTTAGATCTATTTGTGCATGTTGCGATAAGTTGAATAAGCGGATGCACAAGGGTCCTTCTTCATTCACTAGAAACATGGTTCTGTCAGCTCTCCCTTGAACATCTCGGGTGAGACTTCATCTGCTCCGCAGGTGTTGCTGGATGGGGTAAAACCTGTCTGAGCTGGTGCTCAGGGAGATCGCGGTGGGTTGGATGTCAACAGAGTGAGGAACGCATGTTGACTGGGTTTGTGTCAACACTCTAAATGGCATGACAATTGTATTAAGAAGAAGATGTTATGTGAAGGAGATTGGGCCTTATTATACGATTCTCAGTTCAAGAAAGACTTTAAGGGTAAATTACGCACCAAGTGGTTGGGAGCATACAAAGTGGATGCAGTATTTGAAAATGGGACAATTCGATTGACCACAATCGATGAAAATCAAACTCCACTATTTTCTAATGGCCATCGGTTGTGGCTCTATCATAAGCCACTCTCAAAGGATGCATTCACCTCTTGTGTTTCCGCTGATCCAAACTATCAATTGGTACAAGAACATGAGTTTTCTCATATTTCTGTAACTCATTAATCTTTTACGCATTTCCACGAAGAATTTGTATATAAATAAATTCATTTGATTTTCTTATAAATTTAATATATTGCTTGGTAGTTTTTCTTTTTAGCTAAGCTTTGATTGGTTTGTTTAGAAGAATTGTGCACAGGAATATATGCGAAGGATCCAGACAAAATTGAGCAGTCGTAATGGGCCAATCGATTGCGAAATTTATTGGAGGTCCTCTGCAGATGCTAAATAATCCTTTACAAGGACGAGTGAGGAGAATTATGGATTTATGCCAAGATCATTGAACTTTATATGGGATTTGCTAGATTTTATCATTGGCCGAAAATCCATTAACCTTTCCGCTTTCTGCCGAAACTCTGCCAATATCTCCTCTTTCTGCTAAAAATCCGTCGATTTCTCCGCTTTTCTTCCGAAATTCCACCAATTTCTCCATTTTTCTGCCAAGACTCTGCTAATCTTTCTATTGAAACTTCGCTACACCTTCATCCAAATTTCCGCTAACTCTCCCACTTTTTTCTGAAACTCCACCAATTTTCAGTTGAAACATTGTCAATCTTTCCGCTATCCATTGAACCGCCACTATATCTTTATTTTTTTATCCTACATCAGTTATGAAATTGTCAGATTTGGTTAAAATATGCTCTGCAAATTTATCCGAGGGAGATTCTAACGGAATTGGCAGTAGTATCACCTTGCCAGCTTGGTAATCAGTATTTCGACTATTACAGTTTTCCAAAATGAAGCCAAAGATCTGCTAAAACTTTCACTCACTGATACAATTAATTATGACATGGACACATTCAACTTTTATGGGATGGAGGCCAACCGACTTTATGAAGCTACATGTGAAGGGATGTCTTCATCAATTGATTTGAAAACAAAGGTAGGACACCTCGGAGGATGACGATGCATCATGAAAAGAACAGAGGTATGAATTCTAATCACAAGTATGACTAGGCATAAATTGGCAGAGTAATTATGATTATATTACGTTCGCACATCCTTCTCAGCAAGTTTTATCCAAATCTTTCCAATTGAGGGGACACATCACTACCCTCCCCCGTACTTATTGACCGCCGCCATATTTTCCAATCCACGTAACAACTTTTAGCATGAGCCTATTCCATAATTGCACCAACTTTCCAAAAATAGCCAACGAAAACTCCATTGTCCGGCGTCCAAATTGGGAAATTTTTGCTTGTGTCATCTGAATTAATAGAAGAAAGCATTATGCGGGGGTTTGCAGTATGACATGAGCCTGAAACAATGGATGCATTGCATCAGAATGGAGAATTTTTCAACATCTTTGAAGAGGCCATATGGACGACATATTTTGAAAGATTTAGTGGGTTCCATGAGGAAAAGGCATTACAATTCACCATGAATCTGAGAGGAAATCATTCAATAGTTGGGGGATTGAGGATTGAAGCCTCAGAACATGTGATAGCATAGGTGACAGGGCTACCCAAGATTGGGAAGAAGTGGTTTGGCAAGAAGAGGCCAAACCTAAATGCAATAGAAGACTTCATTGCAGCAGGGGAAAGCGTTCAACCATGGGGGCGAGGAATAGCACTGGAAACTTTACCTCAACCATGAGATCAGGTTGCAATATTACTGAAGAAGCATATAGCCTGTGAAGGTAGGTACCGAGTCGTATATACATATGATTTTGTTTTGATTTCTCACCTACACCATGGCACGTTGATTAATATGCCTTATTATCTTAACAGGACCCTGCAAAACATGGCACACTATGCAAGATGATCTCAACATCCTCAAGCCTCCATCACTAACCATGGCCTTATCAAATTGTTAAAACTGATATCCCTTAAGCGAAGACATAAAACTTGGGAGAAATGTATTGTTGGGGTTGTGATAGACTATGCGGCTATGGATGAAGGAGGTAATGATGAGGAGGATGATGATCAGAGCCTGTCAGATGAAGTTGGGGGGAGTGATAGGGAAGTCGAAGAAGCTGAAAATGATCAAGGAAGGGGTTTAGAGGAATCTGTAATAGTATAATATTCTCAAAACATAAACCCCCAAGATCTTATAGGAAGCCCATTCCACAAAATAGAAACCAATGTGGGAGAAGTGAAATAGAAGATTGAAGCCTAGGCTAGAGTAATTCAGGATATCGAGTCCTCTACTGAACAAGAAAGAGTTATAATTCAAGGGGTTGAATTTTATGCTGAACCAGGAGAAGGAGCCAATCAATTGAGGGAATAATCATCTTGAAAGGATGATTCTCCTTTCTTTTCCTTAGAGGAAGTTGAAACACTCGCAGAAGGTTTCACTCCCTTTGCACCACGGAGGAATAAGAAGAGGTCATGTACCCAAAAATAGTCTCCCGTTCCATCAAAGAAAGCCAGAACCCGAGCTATTGTTGCAGTAGAGCAAGCAAAAGAAACAGAGGAAAATATTGAAATGCCAATCTTAAAACCTCGAGCACCACCTGAAAAACAAGAACCAGGGGGTAGCCCAACTTCAATCCCAATATTGGCCGACCCAAAAGAACCTGTTGCAGGAGAGGGTCAAATTCAAATAGAGACCCTGCTCTTAGAAAATGACCTGTTGAAATAAGAGGTACAGGTGCTCAGGGAGGAGTTGCAAGGATTGAAGGAAGTATTAAGGAAGCAGGCAATTCATAGATTAAGAACATTAGTTGAAGTAGCTGACCAAGTGGAAAATATTCCTTCTGAAGAAGAGGATATGGAGCATGTTGAATTTGTATGCCCATAATGTGGGGAAATCTTCAAAAATTTAGGATATAAGGTCACAATCACAGGACTTTCAGCCTAGATACTTGGACAATTAAGATAAGAGAAGAATGTGGCAGTACAAGCAGAACCAATGATGGTGGATGAGCAGAAATGGAACATGGAAACAGTTTCCCCAACTTTGGGTAATCAAGGATCGCTGGGAAAAGAACCTGAGAATGTTATTACACAGAAATTGCTGACGCTTGATCAAGGATTGCAAGAATTAGAAGGGACATTGCCTTAGCAATTGGAGGATGTTGAAACACTCCGAGAAAAAGATGTTAAAACACAAGAAGCAACAACACAAGAAGAGGTTGTTTAGGCCTTAGAACCAACAATCCAAAAAGAAGCTACTGAAACACAAGAACCAACGGCACAAGAAGAGGTTGCTGAGGCCTCAGAACCAGCCATTCAAAAATTGGATGCTGAAACACTAGAACCAGCAATCCAAAAAGAAGGTGTTGAAACAGTGGCATGACAAGAAATTGTTTGGATCCTTGAATTGGTGAGCCAAAAAGGAGCTATTGAAAAAGTGGCACAAGAAGTAATCGTTGAGGTCGTTGGACCAGTGAGTCAAGAAGAAGATGCTGAAAAAGTGACACAACAAGAAATTGCTAAGATCCCTAAACTGGATGGACAAGAAGAAGTTGTTGAAACTCATAATCTACCTTTAGCTGGGAAAATTGAGGATAAAGAAAGAGCTCAAGAACCTTTATGTATTATTGAGTTGGATACAGAAGATGAGGAGGACACAATAGATGGAAGAAATCGGGAGATGGAAAAGGAGCTTTCGTTGATGAAGCTTGAAATAAGAAAATGGAGATATCGTGTTGCCCTCTGCGAGGAAGGAATGGTCCCTCTGCAAAGATCTTAGAGAGAGGTGGGATGAAGAACTAACTTTCCAAAAAAATTGGTGGGAAAGAATGCAGAAATAGCTGAAAGAACTAAAGAAATTTAAGTCTATGCAACAGAAGAAGAAGAAAAAGTAAACTTTAATTCAGGAATTATTCAGCTACAGAGCTCCATCACCTTCCTACTCGATATTTATTTATGAACAGTCGACTCTATTCAAACTTAGAGCTCTGAAGGAAGGGAAGCCCTATCAAATTATGACAACTCCTCAATTTTTGGATGCCTTTACTTAGAGCGATTTCCCTGGGAAGAATTTATTATGTGAGATATATTTACATGAAATGGCATGCTTCATGGACTTTCAGTCTAACCCTATTCCTCACATAGGAGACATTCATTTAAGGGATTTCACCTCTTTTGTCACCAATCAGATGAATTGGTGGAATGCTTCCCAGACTATTCAAAACAATGAGCACAATTCCACTCTCTGGATTCGAGGTGAACCTCAATCCTCTGTGTCCCTTATTGCAAGACATAAAAGACACCTTTCATCTCCTCAAAAGGTTAATCAATTGATAGCTTTTCAACAAGAGGTTATCTCCACCTGTGTCAAAATGATCTCCCAGCAAGAGCCCTATGCATTGGAAGGAAGCAAGCACAGGTGGGAAGCTTCTTCCACCAAGGATAATTTTAGGGGCGAAATTTAGGCCATGGGCTATTTTTCCATGTTTTTTTCCAAAAAAAGATTCGCTAATTTGCTTTTTTTGAAGCCCCATTTTGCCCAATTTTGATGGGGTAAACTTTTTTCACTCTAAAAGTTGCCAAATTATTATATAAACTATATAAAATCCTTAGAAATCAAAATAATTTTAGAAAAATATCGCCAAATATTTTATAGTTGACATTTTAAGAATTCGTAAGATTCGCCAAGGTTTATACACTTTTAAATAAGTATAGTTCCTTAAAATTTTCCATGTGACTTCCACATCCTTAAGAGCAAAAGATCCATACTGTTTTGAAAATTTTAAGTATGTTTTATCTCGAGTGCTAGAATATGTCAAATGTATGGAGACATGTGGGCCAAGTTGGTTAGGGTTGAAATTTAAATTTCCACTTATATGGCTTCCTAAGAAGCAATATAGGAGCATATACAAATTGACCAAGAAAGCATAAAAGGAATGTTGGGCTGATTTAATTGCATGCAATGGGTTCTTGAATGTGGGAGAGAAACTTGAATCTTCCTTTAACTTCACCAACTTCCATAGGAGAAGTTTTGAGTCAGAATCAGATTCAGATTAGCTGGAGGTTGTTGCATGAGGAAATGCAATTGGACAGTTGGGGGGAGATGTTGGGTGCCAGAAATGGCCCTTTTTTCCTACTATTGAGCCCTTTTTCCCTGATTTTACCTTTTATTTATAACCAAGTCATTATCTTTCCCAAGGAAAAACATGGATTCGAACAGGTATAATTCATTATTGCTTTGTTATATTAATGCTTAAGATTGCTTATGATTATGAATTTTATTCCTAATTGCATTGACTTATGATGGGTTGTTGAGAAGTGATTTGAATACCACAAGGAATCCAGGTATATGATCTTGTTGATACATTTGGATGTAAAATCACTTGGCGACCGTTGCACATCTTTAGAAATTGGTTCAGGTTGTTGTTGAAACAACCCAGGTTATCCTCCCCCGCGATCAGCTAAAATGCGTTTGGGGTTGGATCAGTTCAAGTTGTGAAAGCATAATTGATCTAATAATTATTGTAACTGTTTCTATTTCTGAATTGTATAATTGGAAGCTTGAAGATCTTTGATCTTCATGGCTTCCTGAATTAAAGGAACCTGAACTGTCTTGTCTAAGTGTATATGGGAAGACGAGATCATTCAAAAGGTTAGTCTTATTTTGGAGAGAAATTGTAACAGGGGTGAAGAAATTTGTAATTGGATTTCATTATATCAATGAAAGAAGCAGCATTTTCCTGATTTTTGTGTGTTGAGTTCTGGTAGCCTCTAGCGGCATCTATGTTAGAAGGCAAGGGCCCACCTTCTCACAAAGTTGTCGAATTAGTTAGTTGTTTATTTCCTTTGATATTTTAATTCAGTTTGTGTGAAATTGCAATTAGATTTAATTTCGATTTGCCGCAATAGTTTGGTTATTAGGCATAGGATTCATTGATCTGAGTTTCCTTTGGTTTGTTGAATGGTGTGAGCATTAAGTATAGGATTTCCTTTTCATAGTTGATTGTTGAAATAGTCGACTAGGTAGTGCATAGTTTCTCTCCACAAGTGTGTTATTTATTATTGCTGAAATAGTTGCACTCTGATGCTGCATATTACTATTGATTGAATCCATTGCATGAATTACTGAAATAATTAGATCACATATAGGATTATAGAGTAGAAAAAGAACCGATTTCTCTTATGGTTGAACATTGTAGTGGTGGGTTGAATCTCTTTTATGCTGATGTTTTAGGATTTAACTTCTTACAAAAGAAATTTAGCTAATTTATTATTGAAGCAGTTAATCCCATAATTGATATTGTTGAAGGAGTGTGAACCCTCTTAATCTTTAATTTGGTGATTGAAGTAGAATTGAGCAATGAGCAAAGCATAGACTTAGCAACTAGGTAAATTGTGTGACTTCCATTTATTTAATCAGTTATTGAAATGTTTATGCATATACTTTGCTTGATTACCTTTGAAATAACCAGACTTCCCTTGGTTGACAATTTATATTGAGCACTTTTTTTATTAACTTAAATTAATAGGAAATTATAGTGACCAACAATAATTGTTTCCTTTCTTTTTACAAAGAACAAAACAGACTCCACATTGCCTCATTTCACATCTATGATGTTTTGTTCTATTTTTTTGTTCATTTTTATGGTGTTATGACTGTTAAATATACATCATCGAGTGACATTATCTGGAAACCAATATTGTGTAGCCAATATTGATCCTCCTATATAGAGGTGAGCACTTTGATTGACTTTCGTGTAAAGGTTATTCCTCCCGTATAGAGGTAATTGATCAAAGTAATGATGTTGTAAAGTCTTGTTGGACAAGGTTCCAGACTTGTGTATTTCAAGTCACGATTCTTATTTGAACCTTCTGTATATGGTATACATGGGATGGACCTCCCGTATAGAGGTGGACCTTTCGTATAAAGGTCATGCTTTACTTGTTAAAAGAATTTAATGTTTTGTGATGTATTATTAGCCATGATCACCAGTTGCTATTAAGTCTTCTTTAGAGATTGATCACCTATAAAGTGAATTACTTTAGCATATAATCATTTGGTCCGGAATAATATAATATGATCATAGCATCATATAATTCTTCTTAGTATAATGTAATGTGATGGATAATTAAAGTTAGCACATATTGACCATGTAGTAAGAGATCAAGAAATAAAATATAAATCATAGAGATCAAGAGAATTCAAAATTTCCCATGTAGACACTTCAGCTAATTAAAGAGAACTCAAATTTTTAAAGATTCAGTTAAGTATCAGTTAAAGCATAAATCAATGATTCAATTAAAGGTCCAGTTAAATATATGCCTCAGTTAACTAAAGAAATCACGGCTATAACTTCAGGTAAATCAATCAACATGATTTCAGTTAAGTAAGTGTTAAATAAGAAGAGTAGTTAACTAAAGTGTTTTCACTTTAGTTAACAAAAAGCTGACACTTCAGTAAATCAAGGAGAATCAGTTAAAGAGAGTTAACTAAGTGACACCAAAGAATATCTAGTTAACTAAGTGATGACACTTAAGTTAGCCACCTAATTAAGTGGGAAAGCTTTTAGTTAAGAAGTGAGTTCATCCTAATTGAAAACTTAGTGAGATAAAGCACTGCATGAGAAGTGGGGGCACTTCTGCATGCAATATCGATACATCCATTTTGAGGGCGAGTTCATCCTGAAGTTAGAAGATAAAAATAGAAGAGAAGAATGTATAAATATGTTATACGGGATTGATGAATTCAGTGTGAAGCGAATTCTCTTCTCCTTTGAAGGCAAGGCACTTCTCTTTGTGTGTAGGATATTATTATTGAAGGAAATGCGCTTCTCCAATTGATCTCTCTTCTCTATTGCTTATGTATCTTAACCAAGAGTGTTTTGGTGATCTCTTATCTTTCAAAAGAAATCTACTATGTTGTAAAATAAATAATTACCTGCTATCCATTATATTATACGAAGAAGAATTGATGGGTTTTTTGTTCTCATAGTTTTGAGGATTTTCCCTAGGGTATATCTTGTGGTATGGTTGAATTGTCTCATTGCTTCAAGTTTCAGTATCTAAAAGAATTAAAGATAAAATATCAACCAAATATTAACATCGTATCAGATCTAAGGGCATGAAGGAGCTTAGTTTTGCATTCCAGCTAGAGCCTACGTAGATCCTGAGAAGTTGAGCACAAGATCTGAATACTATGACTTTAATATCTATACAACCGGAAGACTGTCTTGAGGGAACCTCAAACTTCAATACTTGGAAGGCTAGGACTCTCAACATCCTAGAGGAACCTGACTTGGATAGTTATGTATCCACTGTGGTGGAGAATCATACAACTAATGCAGGGCACATCAACTTCAAGAGGAATCAAGCTAAGGCCAAACAAATCATCTATAATTCAGTAAAAGATAACTTGATTCTCGTGATCACATCGTTGAAGACCACGAAAGAATGTTATGATACATTGACTAATATTTATGATAAAAATGCCCCGACTCAAAAAGAGGGCATTGAAGAATATGCTTTAGAACATAAATATGGAGACGAATGAGACAATGGCCTCCTTCTTCACCAATATCTCTCAGGTAAGAGATCAACTTTCTAGTATTGGAGTAGGGGTGGATGAAGATGATCTTCTCCAAACTGCTATTGATGGTCTCCCATCCTCATGGGAGACATTATTGGCATGAATGCCTCCAAGAGGAGTGGCGAATCCAAAGCAAGTTAGTGTGCATCAAAGAATAAATCCTTTCCCTCACGGAAAGAATGCAGAAAGGAAAGAAACCCTTCTTCCAAAATAATTTCTCTCATCCAAATATGAAGGAGTTCAGCAAAGTTTTTGACAAGTCAAAATCTAGATGTTTCAATTGAAACAAGAAAGGCCATTTCTCAAGAGAGTGCAAAGAAAAGTGGTAAGGAAAGTTTCATGGTTCTACCACCATAGAAGATGAAATCACTCAAAATAATTCATCTGAAGAAAAGAAGACAAGAAGGGATTTTTACCTTGTCTCATCCCTTTTGGAATCCGTCATCACAAGTGCAAACACATGGTTGATTGACAGTGGTGCATCCAAACATATGACTAGTTACAAGAATGCCATCACTGATCTAAAGGATAAAAATTTCACATGCATGGTAGAGTTGGGGGACAACTCAACATATTAGATCCAAGGAGTTGGATCCACCTCATTCTAGCTGAGAACCGATGATATTCTACATTTGAAGGACATCCTATATGTTCCAGGATTGAAGAAGAACCTCCTTTCAATTTTGGTTCTTGAAGACACAAGCTTCCAAGTTATCTTCATGGATAACATAACACTTTTATGGTTGAAGAACAAAATCCTAGAATCTGCTACTGTGATTGGAATTTTAGAGGGAGGACTCTACAAGCTACCCGAGAAGTGCATTCAAGCTATGATTCACCACACTATCATTCCATGCAATCTATGGTACTGAAGGATTGGACACCTACACTACAAATATTTACCAAGACTTCAAAGGATGGTAAAGGGTATGCCTGTATTTGATTTTGAGCATGATAGTGTATGTCATGGTTGTGCACTTGGGAAGAATGTTAAGAAAAAAATTTCTGGTAGTACTACTAGATTTAAATGGATTTTAGATTTAATACATTCTGATGTATGTGGTCCCATGCCATCCCCCTCCCTGAGTGGCTTCTTATATTTTGTATTGTTCATAGATGATTTTCTAGGAAGTCATGGATTTATTTAATGAAGGATAAAAGTGAAACTCTTAACAAATTTAAAGAGTTTAAATCACTAGTTGAAAATAAAAAACAAAATAACATATGTGCATTAAGGTATGATAATGGAGGTGAATTTGATTCACATGCATTTAATGAGCTATGTAGTGATGTAAGAATATGTAGATAGTTAACGGTACCATACAACCCTCAACAAAATGGGGTTGTCGAAAGGAAGAATATAACCATATGAGAGGCTGCAAAAGACATGATGCATGATCAAGATATGTCTACCTCATTATGGGTAGAAGCCACCCATATAGTTGTGTACATCCAGAATAGAAGCCCGCATGCCATTCTAGATGAGAAGAAGTGTTTACCAGTGTGAACCCGGACATCTCACACTTGAGGATATTCGAGACCCTAGTATACATTCATGTACCGAAATAAAAGAGAACAAAGATGGAGCCTTCTAGAAAGAAAGGCACCTTTGTGGGTTATAGTGAGTCATCCAAAGCATACAAACTATATGTAGCTGGTGAGAGACACATTGAAGTCAACCGAGTTTCTACCTTCCATGAGGAAGTTGCTTTCAAAAGATCGAAAGAGATTCAATGTGATTCAAAGATGGAGAATCCCGAGTATGATTCTCCCCCTTCAGAGTTTGAGAGAGAGAAACTAGAAAATGCCTCACATTCACTAGTTATTAAATAACCAATAGAACTAGTTTATGTTAGAAAGTGACAACAAGGAAGGTCTTCCTGCATTGCATGTGTCCTTGCATGTAGAAGACTTAAATGAAGAAGCCAAAAATGTATTTAATGTATTTTTCGTAAGTTTACTTTGGAAAATATATTAAAGTGATCTAATTATTAATTGACTTAATGGAACACTTTTTTATAAAGTGAAGGTAAAAAATATTTAAGTGATGGCTAATCTAATCTTGGCCACTCATCTCACTAAAGGATCTCATCTATTGATCCATAGTGAGATTAGGTTTTTTGCTTAGCCAATTTGTCAAAAACGAGGATCAATTGGTGGAGAGGACACAATTACATTCCGATAGAGACAGAGAGAAAGAAGTGTCAGAGAGAGAGTTTTGCAGAGAAGACGGAGAAGCAAAGTCAGAGAGATCGAGCATCCAGGAAAGAAGGTCGTACTAGTTCGCAGAGGAAAGAGCCGAGGCCGAATTGTAGAGGTGGACCATACAGCTGCAGTCCGTACAGACCATATAGCAGACAGTCGTACAGGCAGTACAGATTCCGTACAGCAGGTCGTACAGATTTTGTGCAGGCCATACAGCAGCAGGTCGTACAGCTGCATTGGGGACCGTGCCATTCCATAGGTTTTCTCAGTGAGTTTGTGTTGGTTCGATTTTTCCAAGTTGGGAATAAATTGATTTTTTGAAATTGTAAAAGCTTCATATTTTCTCAATAAAATATCCTCTCATACTGCTGCATCAATTTTCCCATCTTGGGTTTTGTCCGGGGGTTTATACCCAAAAATATTGTGTTGTCTCTATTGGTGTGATTGATTGGTATTTCTTTGAGTATTTATTTTCTGGTACATAGTGAAGAAATCCATGTGCGGTTAATAGTAACAATTTGGGTTTAATTAAATAATCCAGCCCTAGAGTGGATTTTAAGGAAATTTACATGGTATTAGAGCTCTTCTGAGCAGACTGAAATAAAGTAGCAGGTTGGTTGGATAGATTAGTGGCATATCTATCCAAGGGTTTACAGGCACTATTTTCTATAGACTCTAGGGGGCAGAAAAATTTCCTACTTGGAAAGAAAGGATCACCAGGATCCTAGATGTCAGTGATGTTGAAGAGCACATTGATGATCAGAAGTCTGTTGTCACACATCCGATAGATTTGGCTAGATAAAAGAAGATAGATTCCATAGCTATACTGATCATCTTAGATGGGATGAAGGACCATATACTCCCTCATCTGTCTGGGAAGAAGATCGAATTAGAGATGTGGAAGGATTTGGAGAGTCTCTACCAGAGAAAGAATAAAAACCGGAAGATGGTGTTGCAGGAGATATTGCGCAGTACCATGATGGCCAAGGGTGAAGGAGTGGTGCCTTATCTTACAAGCCTCACACAGATCAGGGATGATCTTGGAGAATTGGGCTCTAAGACTGAGGATGAGGAGTTAGTTTGTATAGCTCTCAATGGATTTTCTAAGCCATGGGACGTCTTTGTTAAAGGCATGGTGGATAGGGAGAACCTCCTTGACTGGAAAATATTGTGGTGTGACTTGGCACAAGAAGATACCCATATTGGTCAAGGTTCAGCTTCATCAAGTGGTGCTCCACATATCGTGGATGAAGATGCTCTAGCCCTAGCAAGCAAAGTTAAGGGGAAGGAAAAGAAGAAGAAGGGTGGTAAGAAGAACTTGGACATGTCAAAATTCAAGTGCTTCTTATGCCACAAGCATGGACACTTTGCTTCCCAGTTCGTAGGAGAAAAACACACAGATGGCAGGTTCAGCAGAGGTGGATGACTTCATCAAGAGTTTTGATGAGGAATTTTGTTTGATAGCTTGCATGGAAAGCTCCATCAGCAACAACATTTGGTATGTGGACAACAGTGCATCTTGTCACATGACAGGACATAAATCGTTCTTCAAAATCTTGCAAGAGGGTGGAGTAAATCTCCATATTGAGTTAGGAGATGATGTGCGGTATTAGGCGCAGGGTGTTGGTACTGTTTCATTTCAGAGGGGGTTTGGAAATCCCATCAGCTTTGTTGATGTGTTATATGTCCCAGGGATGACGAATAAACTCATATCAGTTTCCACACTAGAAGACAAGGCTTTTCTAGTGACTTTCCGGGACAGGAAAGCATATATCAAGCCACATGGGTCAGATCAGAGATTGGGTAGGATGATTGGGGTTCGGAGTGGGAAGGTTTATAGACTACAGTTTGATCCTGTAAAGGATCTTGTCAGCATCATCAGTAGTGATGGTGAGTTATGACATAGGAGGATGGCACACTGACATCATGGTGCACTGAGGCATCTGAGACAGGAAGTTATCAGAGTTCCTTCAGTACAGGGGAGAAGGAAAACCACTACAAGGGTTGTGCATTGGGGAATAACATCAAGAGACCTTTCCCACATACTGAGCACAAGTCTGAGGGTGCCTTAGACTTGGTGCATTCGGATGTATGCAGACCGATGAGCATCCATTATTTCAGTGGTTACAGTTATTGCATCACATTCATTGATGACTATTCCAAGAAAACCTGGATCTATTTTCTGAAGGCCAAGTTAGAGGTCTTTGATCAGTTTCGAGAGTTCAAGACTCTCGTAGATCAGGGATTACTACTATTCCTATGGGACAAGGCATTTTGTACTGCATTATATGTCCAGAACAGGTGTCCCCACACAACACTAGGGAGGAAGACACCTGAGGAGGTATTCACAGGTACTAGACTGGATGTGAGTCATTTGCGCATATTTGGGAGTATTTACTATTGTCACATTCATGCTGACACTAGGAAGAAGATGGATCCTTTTGGAGAGAAGGGGCTTCTACTGGGGTATAGTGAGACTTCCAAGGCTTAGATTATATGTCCTAGCTCCCAAGATGATCATTGTGAGAAGGTATGTCCAGTTTAACGAGGACAGAGCCTTGAGAATATTTATGGAATTACCATCATAGGAGCAGCCAACTGAGGACTCGGGAGGAGTCAAGCTAGAGGATTCACATGTACAAATTCAGACACAGGGCACAAGTTCTGGTAGTTAGAGGGATTCAGGTCGGCAGGATCCTCCTATCATTTATTTGGAGGATGAGCAGCAACAGGAGGAGGATATCTAGCATCCACAGGATGCAAACACCAGACCACGACCTAGGTGGTATAGGTCCATTGTTCAGGATTACATACAGGTGAGTCTTCCACATAGATCCATAAGGTAGAGAAAACCACCAGATAGATTGAGATATATGGCACTGATGACAGAGTTGATTGACTCTGAACCTTCTAGTTTCTAGGAGGTTGCACAACATGATGTGTGGCAAGAGGCCATGGCTGAGGAGTATGACTCAATCATGAAGAATCAAGTATGGGAGGTTGTTCAGAGGCCATAGTATAAGAAAGTGGTCGGATTCATATGGATCTACAAGGTAAAGCATGCAACAGACGAAAGTGTGGAGAAGTACAACGCACGCTTCATGGCGAAGGGGTATTCGTAGAAGGAAGGTATTGACTATGAGTAAACCTTCGCCCCTATCTCTAGGTATTCTTCGATTCAGACTATCCTATCATTGGAATCAGAGATGGGTTGGCGCGCTCATCAGATGGACGTGAAGATAGCTTTCCTCAATGCAGTTATTGAGGAAGAGGTTTATATTGAGCAGCCAGAGGGGTTTGAGGAAGAGAGTATGGAGTCGCATGTATGCAAGTTGCAGAGAGCTCTTCATGGGATCAAGAAGGCACCTCGAGCATGGTACTCGAGGATTGATAGCTATCTACGAGAGATGGGTTTCCAGTGGAGTGAGGAAGACCATAACTTGTACTTCTTTTCAAGTGAGGTACCTCTCATACTGGTTCTATATGTGGATGATCTATTTCTTACAGGAGATGAGAAGCTGATCAGTGACTGCAAGTCCAATCTTGTAGTGGAGTTTGAGATGAAAGACCTTGGGCTGATGCATTACTTTCTAGGTCTAGAGGTTTGGCAGATATATGGGTGCTTCTTCATTGGACAAGGGAAGTATGCAGTGGAGATCCTAAAGAGATTCGGGATGGAGGACTGTAGATATATAGACATAACTCTAGTTACCAACTGGAGGAAGATTGATGTATCGGGATCAGAGGAGTTTGATCCTACACTGTATAGGAAGCTTATCCGGTCGCTTATGTATCTGTTCAACACTCAACCATACATTAGCTTTGCAGTCAACTCTTTGAGTCAAGTCATGGTGAACCCTCGAAGAGTACATTGGACAGCTGGGAAGCACAAACTTTGCTATATCAGAGGCACGGTGGAGTATGGATTGGTTTATGAGCGCAGTTGGAGTTTATAGTTAGCAGGTTTCATAGATACTGACTGGGAGGATGTGTAGAGGATCGGAAAAGCACTTCAGGTTTCTGCTTCAGCATTGGATCAGGGGTGTTGGAATATTCAACAATACTGAGAGGGGGGGTGAATCAGTATTGTCTTCTTCTTCCTTTTATTAAAACAATTAGTACAAGACACACAAATAATCAAACTAGTTAGGACACAAGATTTTATCGTGGAAACTTCAAAGAGAAAACCACCAACTCATACTCATTAATAAGATGAATTTTACAAAATTGCTTATCTGCTTCTACAGAAAGGATGTAACTACACCCCATGTTTTTCCTGCTGCTACAGACAAGCATGCTACAACACCCCAAATATTCTGCCTACTACTACAGGCAAGGATGAAATGACACCCTGTTCTCCAGCTTCTACTGGATGGAGGCTACGACCCCCAATAGGATTCTTGCCTTCCCTAGCACCACACTGCCACCCTAATTTGATTTCATCATACTTCTAGATCTTCTTTATGTTTTCAAACCTATCACTAGGTTTCGTTCTTTGGTCTCTGTCTACAACTGCTGCTACATAGATATGGATCACAGAGACAACTTCTTTTACTCAACACTATGTCTATAATACCTTCTAACACATCTTCTCCGAATGCATCTTCTCACAGTTGCGCCTTTTCATTCTTAGATTGTGCCTCTTCATGAAAACACAATTCTTCATTTTAATAATTCTTTAACTCTATTTAGGTTTATCAGTCATGACTTTCTGCAACAAAATCTTTCCAAAATTGCCTCTCCGCAATGATAATTCTACACCATAATTCCTTCCAGATTTTCTTTTTTTCGTAATGATATTTCCGCAAAAAATCATTCTTCAATTTCCTTTCCACAATGATCTTTCCACATTTACCTTTCCACAGTGACCTTTCCCCAATTTCCTTTTCGCGGTGGTTTTTCAACAATTTCCTTTTCGCAATGACTTTTCTGCAATCTCCTTTCCACAGTGATCATGGACCATCTGATCTTGATCAACGGTGGATTTTCTTTTCGCAGCTTGCGGATTGTGGAACTATATTTCAATTTTTACAGACTATCTTCCATAATTTGTCTCCGGCAAGTCTCTTTCCACAAGTTTATTTTCACAGTGGGTTGCGGATTGCGGATTGTGTATTGCGGACATGGCTTCAATTTTTCCTAGAATGGGCTTCTGCAATTTCCCTCTTGCAATTCCTTTTCCACAACTCTTTACAACCATCGATTTCTTGTGGGTTCTTTCCTGACCGTCGATCTGAGATCAAATGCGGATCTATTATATTTCATTCACATTCACTTCGTGATCTCTTTCCCATCATTGATCCATCTTTTCTCCTTTAATCTCGATCATCCAAATTTCTACAAACTTCAATCTTTGCAACTCTACGATTCTACATTGATTGATCAGAGAATCAATCAATCACTCAATCGATCATCACCAGAATTGATTCCCTTGTTGTTTCTGCACATCAAATTCGTGGTTTTACACACACACAGATAATTCATACATCTGCTACAACATTCAATCTTCAAAATCCCTTACTTCAGACATAGATTCATGCGTACACACATAGACAACTTAATTAACTTTCTTTATTCACACAGGAACATGATACAAAAAGGGTCGCTTCCTCTGGCCTAGTTTACATTGATTTGGCCACCCCTATCCATACTCTTCATAATGATGCCATGCCATGTCATCATCCTTGCCATCATGTCCTTGGTTATTCCTTTGTCATTACTGAACTCCTTTGACATCAATGAAAACCATATCCAACATTCTCCCCCTTTGGCATTGATGGAAACCACTCCTTGATTTACTCCCCCTTTGACATTAATGACAAAGGCTTTCTTTTGACAGCTCCCCATGTCAACATATCTCCCCCTGACATGATGCTTTTTTCTCCTTTTTATTCATTGCAAAGAAATTACTCCCATATCTTGTCTAAGATGCTCAAATGCTTCTTTGGGTAGTGGCTTAGTGAAAATGTCAGCTATTTGTTATTTTGTGTGTACACATTCCAATTTGACAACCTGTTGTGACACTTGATCTCTTAGAAAATGATATTTTATTGGAATGTGCTTTGTTTTAGAGTGCATAATAGGATTTTTTTGACATGTTTATAGCACTAGCGTTGTCACAATTGATTATTATTGGATTCTCATACTTCACAAGCAAGTATTCCAAAGTCTGCTTCATCCAAATGACTTGAGTACAACATGATGTAGCAACAATCTATTCAGCCTCTGCTGTAGATAGTGATATGGTTGATTGTTTCTTGCTAAACCATGATACCAAACAATTTTCTAAAAATAATGCTGCTCCACTAGTACTTTTTCGATCATCAACGCTTCCTGCCCAATCTGCATCAATAAATGCTTTTAAGATGAAATCTTGGAATTTTGGGTACCATAAACCATACTCCATAGTTCCTTTTAAATATCTGAAAATTTTGTTTACTGCTGACACATGTGTTTCCTTGGGAGCTGATTGAAATCTAGCAACCAACCCTACAGTTTGCATCACATATGGTCTTGTATCTGTCACATACAGTAGGTTTCCAATCATGGATCTATACATGGTATGATCCACTTCCAATGACTCATCATCTTTTCTTAACTTATAACCAGTGATCACGAGAGTGCCAACATGTTTGGAGTCTTCCATCTTGAACTTCTTCAGCATATCTTTGATGTACTTGTTTTGAGAAATGAAAATTCCTTTATCTGATTGATAAACTTGTAGTCCCAAGAAGAATGTTAATTCACCCAACGTTGACATCTCAAATTCTTTTTTCATTTCAGAAGCAAAGTTTACACTCAATATTTGTAAATTGCTTCCAAAAATGATATCATCTACATAAACAACAACAATGATCATATCCTTATCTTCGATCTTTATGTAGAGATTACTATTGGTGGCTCCTCTCTTATATCCTTGTTGTTTCAAGTAGTTATCTAGCCTTGAACACCACGCCCTTGGGGCTTGCTTGAGACCATAAAGTGCCTTTTTTAGTTTGCAAACATAGTCTTTATTCTCTGACAGGAGAAAACCTTCAGATTGTTCAATGTATACTTCCTCTTCTAGTTTCCCATTTAGAAATGCAGACTTGATATCCATTCGATATACTTTGAAATTTCTATAACATGAGAATGCCAAGAACATTGTGATTGCTTCAAGTCTCACTACAGGTGCAAAAGTCTCTTCAAAGTCAATTCCTTCCATTTGAGTATATCCCTTACACACTAGACTTGCTTTATTTCTGATCACTTTACCATCTTCATTGAACTTATTCTTAAAAACCCATTTGGTACCTGTAACATTTTTGTCTGTAGGTCTTGGAACAAGTTCCCAAGTTTCGTTCTTCTTAATCTGATCTAGTTATTCATTCATGGCTCTGATCCAATCATCATTTTTACTTGCCTCTGTAAAGTTCTTAGGTTCCACTACTGAAAGTAGAGCTTGTTCAGTAAATAATCTCTTTTTGTATTGACTCTTGTATCTTTGTCACCTATAATTTGTGTTTCAGGATGGTTCTTTTGTATTCTTCTTGATGGTGCTTTTGTTTCATCTCTTGGAGAATCTTCAACTTCATTTTCTTGTGATTCTTCTCTTTCGTCTTCCTCTTCTTCTTCTTCTTTCCCAACCATATCTTCATTCTTTTGCAAAACTTCTTCTTCATTGTGTGTTCTTGCATCTTCATATTTGTTTCTTATCCTTCTTGGCTTCATGTCATCCACTCTTACATCTGCATTCTCTATGATTTTGTGTAGTCTTTGATTGTAACATATGTAAGCCTTTTTGGTGGAGGAATATCCCAAGAAAATTCCTTCATCATTTCTAGAATCAAACTTGCCAAGATCATCTTCATTCCTCTTTATGAAGCACTTGCTTCCAAACACTCTAAAGTACTTGACTGATGCAGGTTTTCCATACCATAGTTCATAGGGAGTCTTGTTATTATTCACTCTGAGTTGTCCTCTATTAAGTATGTAGATAGTTGTGTATACTGCTTCTTTCCAATATATATCAGGAAGTTATGCTTCATTTAGCATGGTTCTGGTAGCTTCTTGAACTTTCATGTTTTTTCTTTCCAACACACCATTTTGCTTAGGTGTCCTTGGGGCTGAAAATTGTCTTTTAATTCCATGGTTTTCACAAAATTCATTGAATTCATTTGAAGTGAATTCACCTCCATTATCTGACCTATGTCATTTGATATTTTGGTTTGTCTCATTTTCCACCATAGCTTTGAAAATTTTGAACTTTTCAAAGGCTTCTAATTTTTCTTTGAGAAATGTTACCCAAGTCATCCTTGTGTAATCATCAATGATTAACATAAAATAATACTCTACCTGCAAAATTTTAGTCCTTGTTGGTCCACAAATATCAGTGTGAACTATTTCCAAGGGATGTGAGGTCACATGTTCCTTTGATTTGAAGCTAACCTTTAGTTTGTTTCCCATGCTGACAATGTTTACAAACTACATTCAGAGATTTCACAATTTTTGGAAAATATCTTACAGCTTCCTTATTACTTACCTTGAAAAGATTATCAAAATTTAAATGCCCCATCCTTCTCAAACATAACCAACTTTCATCAATCATACTCATGTAGCATTGATCTTCATTTTCTAGGATGTACACGTTACTCGAATTTCTTACAACAGACCCAAAAAGTCTCCCTGAGTCCTTTTTTCTGATTTCACATTTCTCGGAGTCAAAAGTGTAGATGTGCCCTTGGTCACAAGTTTGACTTACACTGATAAGATTAGGCTTTAGGTCTTCTACTACCAACACATTTTCAGCTTTGATCTTGCTATTGATAGTGGTTGTACCTTTGCCAATTATATTGGAAGACATATTATCTCCAAACAAGACTCTACCCTTATTATCTTTTCCTAGGCTTATGAATTTACTTGGGTCTCCCGGCATATGTTTTGAACACCCACTGTCAATATGCCATAGATTCTACTTTTCTATCACACATAGAGAAATCATGGATTTCTCCTCCTCCTTCCTTTTCTTCCAATCCTTTCTCTATTTTTTGTCTTGGAATTCTTTTGCATCAGTGCTTTTTGTAGGATTCATTAGCTTACAATTTCTTGTTGTATGTCCATGGTTATTGCATTTGTAACATTCTATGTCATACTTTTGAAGAGGTGCAAAAAATGTATGATTCCTTGCTTTTGGTTTATTACTAGATGCCCTCTTCTTGTAGTCAAGAAACTTTCCATATGCTCTGCAATTTAGGGCTTTATGTGCAAAATTATTACAAGAGTAAGAATGTCCAAATAAGATCTGCTGATATCTATTTGTCTTTGGTCTTCTAGGTATTACATTAGTTCTATTTTTTTCAAGAGAGGATGGAGCAGATTTCTTGCTTTCTTCCATTTTAAATGGACTCTTTAGTGCAGCAGCATAACTTCTTTTATTTCTTCCTTGGATTGTGAAGGAGGAACATGCTGGATTCCCTTTATTATCATATCCTAAACAAGATTTATCTGTTGATGGTCTTTGGCTACTCAAGATGTCATCTAAAGTCTTTGAAATTTTTTCATATTTTGACTTAATAGATTCTTCATTGAGCTTATTTCTAAGCTGCATAATTTATTCTTCAAGTTTTTCTAATTCTTGTTTTCTCTCTTTGAGCTGTAAATCTAGGTCTCTTTCAATCTTCTTGGCCTCTTCAAGCTGGGTTTTCAAATCACTAATGATTTGGTTTGACTATTTATTCTTTTTCCTGCATTTTTCAAGTTCTTCAAGAGCACTGACTAATTCAGATCTTAGATCTACTTCTCCTTCTTCCATTGATTCATCATCTTGAGCTTGGGCTTCTATTCCCATGAAGAGAATATCAGTTTCCTCATATTCACTTGTGTCTTCATCTTCACTACCTTCCATGGTGTAAAAAATCTTCTTCTTTTCATTAAACTTCTTTTTGTTTCCTGTTTTGTCCTTTTTGAACCTCTTTGATGCTTCTTTCTCATCACTTCCATTTTGCTTAGTATAAGGACATTTTGAAGAAAAGTGTCCAACTCTTCCACAATTAAAGCACTTTAGAGGTAGATTTTCTTTGTACTTGCTAGTACCTCTCTCAAGCTTCTTGATGAAAAGAGCTTCTTCATCATTTGAATTTTCTTATCGGTTCTTGGATAAGGCTTTAAAGGTTGCTTCTTTCTTTGATTGCCCATCTTCTCCTTTTATCATCTCATAGGCAATGAAGATCCCATGTAGTTCATCTACTGTTATGTCTTCAAGATCATCTCGTTCTTCTAGAGCATATACCTTTGAGTCATACCTCATTGGCAGGGTTCTTAGTACGTTTTTAACTACTTCTTTCTCAGTTAATTATCCTCCAAGACCTCTAATAGCATTGACAATTTCATCTATCCTTAGAAGATACTCTGCAATATTTTCTTTCTCTTTCATTTTTAGGATTCCAAACTGACCCTTGTATGTTTGATTTTTTTATTGTTTGACCTTTGATGCTCCTTCATAGACAACTTTTAATTTATCCCAAGCCTCCTTGTCTATCTTACATTGCATGACTTTCACAAACAATGAATTTGTTAACCCACTCAAAATTGCATTCAGGGCTTTTTCATTGGCCGTATATTGGTCAAGTTCTTTTTTGTCTATAGGTAGGTTGTCTCCTATTTTATACTTCTTTTCAACTGCTCTCCAAACCTTCCATCCAAGAGACATTAAATGACATTTCATTCTTGCACTCTAGTATGCATAATTAATTCCTATGAACAGTGGAGGTCTGTTGGTAACTAATCTTTCATGTTGATCCATTGTGGTCTTAATTAGGATCTTCCTTCCAGTGATTAGACTATAGTGAAGAAACCTGCTATGATACCAATTGCTGGAATATTCAACAATACTGAGAGAGGGGGTGAATCAGTATTGTCTTCTTCTTCCTTTTATTAAAACAATTAGTACAAGACACACAAATAATCAAACTAGTTAGGACACAAGATGTTATCATGGAAACTTCAAAGAGAAAACCACCAACTCATACTCATTAATAAGATGAATTTTACAAAATTGTTTATCTGCGTCTACAGAAAGGTTGCAACTACACCCCAGGTTTTTCCTGCTGCTACAGACAAGGATGCTACAACACCCCAGATCTTATGCCTGTTTCTACAAGCAAGGATGCAATGACACACTATTCACCAGCTTCTACTGGATGGAGGCTACGACCCTCAACAGGCTTCCTGCCTGCCCTAGCACCACCCTGCCACCCTGATTTGATTTCATCAGACTTTCAAATCTTCTTTATGTTTTCAAACCTGTCACTGGGTTTCCTTCTTTGGTATCTATCTACAGCTGCTGATACATAGATCTAGATCACAGAGGCAACTTCTTTCACTCAGTACTCTGTCTATAAATACCTTCTAACACATTTCTACGAATGCATCTTCTAACAGTTGCGCCTTTTCATTCTTAGATCGTGCCTCTTCATGAAAACACAATTCTTCATTTTAATAATTCTTTAACTCTATTTAGGTTTATCAGTCATGACTTTCCACAACAAAATCTTTCCAAATTTCCTCTCCGCAATGATAATTCTGCATCAAATTCCTTCTGGATTTTCATTTTTCCGCAATGATATTTCTACAAAAACATCATTCCGCAATTGCCTTTCCACAACGATCTTTCCACAGTGACCTTTCCACAATTTCCTTTCCACAGTAGTTTTTCCGCAACGACTTTTCCGCAATCTCCTTTCCGCAGTGATCATGGACCGTCTAATCTTGATCAACGATGGATTCTCTTTTTGCAGCTTGCAGATTGAGGATTGCGGAACTATATTTCGATTTTTACAGACTAGCTTCTGCAATTTGTCTCCTGCAAGACTTCTTCCACAAGTCTCTTTCCACAAGGTTATTTCCGCAGTGGGTTGTGGATTACGGATTGCGGACGTGCCTTCAATTTTTCCCGGAATGGGCTTCCGCAATTCCTTTTCTGCAACTCTTTACAATCGTCGATTTCTTGTGGGTTCTTTCCTGGCCATCCATATGAGATCAGATGCGGATCTCACCTTATCTTTGAGGATCTGTTATCTTCCATTCACGTTCACTTCGTGATCTCTTTCCCATCGTTGATCCATCTTTTCTCCTTTAATATAGATCGTCCAAATTTCTGCAAAATTCAATCTTTGCAAATCTATGATTCTACATTGATTGATCAGAGAATTAATTAATCAATCAATCGATCATCACCGGAATTGATTCCCTTGCTGGATCTGCACATCGACTTCGTGGTTTTACACACACAGAGATCATTCATACATCTGCTACAACATTCAATCTTCAAAATCCCTTACTTCAGACATAGATTCATGCATACAAATTGAGACAGCTTAATTAGATTTCTTTATTCACACAGGAACCTGATACAAACAGGGTCGCTTCCTCTGGACTAGTTACATTGATTTGGCCACCCCTAGCCATACTCTTCATAATGATGCCATGCCATTTCATCATCCTTGCCATCATGTCCTTGGTTATTCCTTTGTCATTACTGGACTCCTTTGACATCAATGACAACCATATCCAACAAGGGGTTGTCTCTTGGTTCAGCAGGAAGAAGAAGTTACTTGCATTGAGTTAAGCAGAGGCTGAATACATGGCAGCCAACATGGCTAGATGTGGGGGGATGTGGCTGAGGAAGTTTCCCTCGGGATTGTTCAAGAGTGAGTTGGAGACTACTATAGTTCACTGTGATAATCAAAGTGGTATCAACCTTTCTTAGAATCTAGTATTCCATGACAAGAGTAAACACATTGAAATCCAGTATCACTTCCTCAGAGATTGTGTTCAGAGAGGTACCATTTGGTTGGAGTACATTCAAATAGATGAGCAGGTGGAAGACATATTCATGAAGGCACTTTGCAAACTCAAGTTAGTAAAGTTCAGAGACAAGTTGGGGTTGTTACCGAATCCCTTCATCGTTGAGGGGGAGTGTTAGAAAGTGACAACAAGGAAGGTCTTCCTGCATTGCATGTGTCCTTGCATGCAGAAGACTTAATTGAAGAAGCCAAAAATGTATTTAATGTATTTTTCCTAAGTTTACTTTGGAAAATATATTAAAGTGATCTAATTATTAATTGACTTAATGGAACACTTTTTTATAAAGTGAAGGTGACAAATATTTAAGTGATGACTAATTTAATCTTAGCCATTGATCTCACAGGAGGATCTCATCCATTGATCCATAGTGAGATTAGGTTTTTTGCTTAGCCAATGAGTTAAAAGGAGGATCAATTGGTGGACATGACACAATTACATTCCGACAGAGACAGAGAGAAATAAGTGTGAGAGAGAGAGTTTTGCAAAGAAGACGGAGAAGCAGAGAGTCAGAGAGATCGAGCATCCAAGAAAGAGGGTCGTACTAATTTACAGAGGAGAGAGCCGAGGCCGAATTGTAGAGGTGGACCATACAGCTGCAGAACGTACAGACCGTACAGAATACATCCGTACATATCATACGAATTCCATACAGTAGGCCATACAGGTCGTACCGCAGCAGGCCATATAGCTGCATTGGGGACCATTCCGTTCCACAGGTTTTCTCAGTGAGTTTGTGTTAGTTAGATTTTTCTAGGTTGGGCATAAATCGATTTTTTTAAATTATAAAAGCTTCATATTTTCTTAATAAAATATCCTCTCATACTGCTGCATCGATTTTCCCATCTTGGGTTTTGTTTGGGGGTTTATACCCGAAAATATTGTGTTGTCTCTATTGGTGTGATTGATTGGTATTTCTTTCAGTATTTATTTTCCGCTACATAGTGAATAAATCCATGTGTGGTTAACAGTAACAATTTTGGTTTAATTAAATAATCCAGCATAATCTAGCCCTAGAGTGGATTTTACGGAAATTTACAGTTTAGAGGTCACCTCGTGAACCTACCACTAAAAGAAGATATGCTTGGTGCCGATACATCTTACAAAATGCAGAGAAACATGGAGCACCAACAGGTTCATCCAGAGAGCACAATCAACCTTGGAGATATTCAAGGTATGGTGCATTGATGAGTCACATCAGTGATTCAAAACCATCCTCATATGACGAAGCTACAAAGAAGCAAGTTTGGAAATATGTAATGACAGAAGAGTACAACTCTATAATTAAGAATGATGTTTTGGAGGTTGTTCCCAAACCTGATGGGAATCCCATTGTGAATTCTAGATGGATTTACACGATAACTCATGTTGTGGATGGGAGCATCAAGAAGTATAAATATAGATTCGTTGCCTGAGGTTTCTCTAATAAAGAAGGCATCGATTATGATTAGACCTTTATCCCTGTATCAAGGTACACCACAATCCAAGCAATGATTGCACTTGGATCAGTTCTAGGATGGAAACTTCACCATATGGATGTGAAGACAACCTTCCTCAATGGTGATGTTGAGGAAGAATTTTATATTCAGTATCCTGAAGGATTTGTGGTGCATGGAAAAGAGTCCCATGTTTGCAAGCTAAAGAAATATCTATATGGTCTTATGCAAGACCCAAGTGTAATGCCCCTAGAATGACTGTGGACCTTAAGGGCACCTGTCGAGTGACCCAACTGCAACAACTTCGATATAGTGGTCTCTTGAGCCTTGTTATGTCTTAAATGATTAAGGAAAACCTGAAGATGTGAATGACGATAATAATTGATAAATGAATTAAGGAATTAAATTATATGTGTGGAGTGGGATAATTGATTGATTACTTCCTGCTTAATGATTAGCCTTGATTGATCAAGTCAAAGTGCAGTGGGACAGTTACAATCCTATCTCTGTGACTTGGGAGGATTCAACTGAGATGCATCATAGCTTTATGCATTTATTCTGAACTTCGGGACGAAGTTCTAAATAAGTAGGGGTATATGTAGTGCCCCTAGACTACTGTAGACATTGAGGGCACCTGCTGGGTCACCCTACTATTTGAAACATTAGTAAAATAACCCTATAATTTTATTTTGAGTATATTTATGATTACGATTAACTTTGATATGAAAACTGTACATACGAATAATGCTTAACGACTAGCTGTGCAATTGATTATGTGAATAGACGAATGAGTAATGATTAAGTAAATTATAGATGCTTAATGAAGCAACAGATTTATAAACCAAATTGTGATTATTGAGGACAATGCTACTGATTTACGTTTGTGAGAAATGTGTGTAGCGAGAGGTGAAATGGTTCACTGACGGACACACAAAGGAATATGAAGGGTCGTAGAGTACGAGTAAATCACACACAGGGAGAGAGACGATGATGTCGACTTTCGACGGAATACCACACTTGAGCAGATAAGCACTGATCCGCTTGCTCAAGAGGAAAGCGTGAGGGCGTACGAGGTGGGCCACAACGGAGCTGGTCACGTATGAGTTGGGGGGCGCGCAGTGAGAATGGACTCACTCCTCAACGCCATTAATCCCTAATAGCGTGTAGACGGAGGATGGAAGGTAACGGCTCCTGAAATCCCTACATGAAGTTTCCGCAAGTCAAAACGGAAGGATGGCGGCAGAAGGGCCCGACGGTGCGGTACCTTGCCGAGAACGGAAAGAGTGAATGCAAGGACCCAACGATGTGGTGCCTTGCCGAGGAATGAAAACTACGGATGAATGGACTCGACGGAGTGGTTCCATGTCAGGGAAATTAAATTAATAAACAAGGAGGCCCAACGGCGCGACACTGGGTCCCTAGTAAAAGTTGATTGCTAAACTTAACTGCATTGAAATGTATAATTTTGCACCTAGAACTTTACTTAGAAATGCATTTGATTACTTTAGGCATTTGCACATAAATGATTACTTTGGCATTTAAATAATATTAAGTGTTATTTAGGCATTGCACATGAAAGGATATTCCTGATTACTTAAAAATATTATAAATATTTATTTAGGAACAAAATGGAATCCTAGGCATGGACACCTAGTTAACTCCACCTACACCACAAATCTAGGAGTTAAGTGAAATATCTAGGGGACAAACATGAGCAAACTTAGGGTCCCCTTGAACTGAATCTGAAACTTTAACAACTTCATACAAACAAATTAGCCATCATAGTTATTGGAAAAATAAAATAAAAAGCGTGCATAACTTAACAACAATAAGCAAAACCTTAACCTGTCAACCCGATCCAGTTGGTCCATTGTCGCCTTCTTCTTCCGTAGGATCCCTCCAGCAAAGATCGTTTAACCATTGGCGAAGCAACCGTTAGCTTCGCCACCCAACCATAGGCTCATGCTTTCAGACGCATGGCCTCCCCCGAGCTTTGGGTCGTAAAGTTCACACACAATTCTCAAGAAACCCAGCTTGGGTTTCCCCCCCACCAAGATTTCCATCCAAACCCTCAATAGCATCAAGTCATGAGGTAACTCAATATTACGATAGTCATCCAAGGTCTGGGTCCCTTACCCATCCCCAAAGTCTCACTTTTAAAGGAAAATCCCCTGCGACACATGTCGCTTCATGCATAAATAATTATTTAATTAATTCTTTAATGAAAAACAACTCACCCATCCAAGTGTCAGTTCCTCTAGGAGATGCACCAACATCCCTAAGTTTGCTCATGTTTGTCCCCTAGATATTTCACTTAACTCCTAGATTTGTGGTGTAGGTGGAGTTAACTAGGTGTCCATGCCTAGGATTCCATTTTGTTCCTAAATAAATATTTATAATATTTTTAAGTAATCAGGAATATCCTTTCATGTGCAATGCCTAAATAACACTTAATATTATTTAAATTCCAAAGTAATCATTTATGTGCAAATGCCTAAAGTACTCAAATGCATTTCTAAGTAAAGTTCTAGGTGCAAAATTATACATTTCAATGCAGTTAAGTTTAGCAATCAACTTTTACTAGGGACCCGGTGCCGCACCGTTAGGCCTCCTTGTTTCTTAATTTAATTTCCCTGACATGGAACCACTCCGTCGAGTCCATTCATCTGTAGTTTCCATTCCTTGGCAAGGCACCACATCGTTGGGTCCTTGCATTCACTCTTTCCGTTCTCGGCAGGGTACCGCACCGTCGGGCCCTTCTGTCGTCATCCTTCCGTTTTGACTTGCGGGAACTTCATGTAGGGATTTCAAGAGCCGTTACCTTCCATCCTCCGTCTACACGCTATTAGGGACTAATGGCGTTGAGGAGTGAGTCCGTTCTCACTGCGCGCCCCCAACTCGTACGTGACCAGCTCCATCGTGGCCCACCTCGTACGCCCTCACGCTTTCCTCTTGAGCAAGTGGATCAGTGCTTATCTGCTCAAGTGTGGTATTCCGTTGGAAGTCGACATCATCGTCGCTCTCCCTGTTTGTGATTTACTCGTACTCTACGACCCTTCATATTCCTTTGTGTGTCCGTCGGTGAACCGTTTCACCTGTCGCTACACACATTTCTCACAAACGTAAATTAGTAGCATTGTCCTCAATAATCACAATTTGGTTTATAAATCCGTTGCTTCATTAAGCATCTATAATTTACTTAATCATTACTCATTCATCTATTCACATAATCAATTGCACAGCTAGTCGTTAAGCATTATTCGTATGTACAGTTTTCATATCAAAGTTAATCTAATCATAAATATACTCAAAATAAAATTATAGGGTTATTTTACTAATTTTTCAAATAGTAGGGTGACCCAGCAGGTGCCCTCAATGTCTACAATAGTCTAGGGGCACTACACCCAGGTCTTGGTGCTCTAGAATTGATAGCTACCGTAAAATATTGGGTTTTTGTAAGAGTGAAGTTGATCCAAATTTGTACTTCAAAGTAGTGAATAACAAACTGTTGATATTGGTTTTGTATGTTGATGATTTCTTTCTCACTATAGAGGAAAATTTGATTTCTTGGGGCAATAGGGGGCTCACCTTAGAGTTCGAGATGAAAGACTTAGGTCTAATGCACTACTTTCTTGGCCTTGAGATCTAGAAAAGAAAAGAAGAACTTTTTCTATCTCAAGGGAAGTACACTCTGGATATATTGCATAGGTTTGGCATGATATATTACAAATCTATGACGACACTGATGGTTTCCAATTTGAGGAAACTTCATGATTCAAGCTATTGATCAGATCCAGTAGATCCCACTTTCTATAGACAGCTAATAGGCTTGCTAATGTACTTGATACATTCGAGGCTTGATCAATGTTATGTCATGAGCATTCTGAGTCAATTTTTGTCTGATCCGAGACACAAACACTGGGCATCTGCTAAGCATGTGCTTAGGTACCTTCAAGGCACAAGTTCATATGGACTCAGATATGCCTCTAATGGAGTAATCATGTTACTTGTTTATACATAATCGGACTAGGGAGGAAGCATTTTCGACCGTAAGAGTACATCTGGCTACTGTTATAGCCTAGGATCAACTATGATATCTTCGTCCAGTAGGAAGTAGGGCTCTGTAGCCTAGAGCACTACCAAATCAGAATACATAGCTGCTAGTGTTTCCTGTTGGGAAGCAATGTGGCTCAGAAAGCTTCTTGTAGGGTTGTTCGGTGAAAATCTTGAGCCTATAGTTATTAGGTGTGACAATCAGAGTTGCATCAAGATTTTCGAAAACCTAGTGTTTCATGACAACTCGAAGCACATTGAAATGAAGTATCAATTCATCCGATACATGGTCCAGAAAGGTATAGTGAAACTTCAGTACATTTCTACTTATGAGCAGATTGCAGATGTGTTAAGAAATCCTCCATCTATGACAAAGTTCAGGTGCTTTCAATACAATCTTGGTACGGCATAGAATTCCTCCCTCGTTGAGGTGGAGTGTTAAATATACAACACCAGGAGACATTCTCCAAACCAATCTTGTGTAGCCTAGATTGATCCTCTCCGTTGGCTCGGTTTTGCAACCAAGCTTAGTGCTATGGGCACCTACTAACTAGTAGTAGCAGTTTCAATAGAAATAAAAACAATAAACTAAATAAACAATACTTTTCATGGATCTAAGCAAGAATCTAAGCAAATAATTTAAATATTTCAAAAATCAAGAACAAGAAACATAAGAAATAATTTTTGTATTGAAAAGTGGGGGGCAAGCAAGTGCTTGCGATATTACCTTCAATGGTGAAGGTTGATGTTGAGCAACTCCCAAGATGAGTAGCTCCAAACTCCAATAGGTCTCTTTCTCCAAGGTTGCTTCAATGGCTAAAAGTGCTCAGGGGAGATTTCAGCAGCATAAGGATGAGATAATGGAAGGATCTGAAATGAGGAGCCCCTACCACCTTTTTATAGGTTTTGGTGGTGGGAGATACCATTTGTGGTTTTGTGGAAACCAAATGGTATTGACCAACATGGTTTAGGTACTTTTCCCTCCTTTTTCCTTTTTTGAATAAAAATAATATTTTAATTCCCTTTTTAATATTTTTGGGAATTTGGACCCTTTTTGAGGGTTTTTTATGATTTTCTTGGAAAAATAATCTTTTTTAATGGAAAAAGGGGTGTACTAAGGTCTTTTGGTGACCTTTTGTTGGTTTCAGAGGCTCAGATGGTGGAAAAGTGGACAAATGGGTCATGTGAGTAAGGGAATGAGCTAGTGAGCACTTTTTAGGTGTTAACACTCTCGTATAGAGGTGAGCACTTTGATTACCTTCCATGTAAAGTTTATTCCTCCCGTATAGAGGTAATTGATCAAAGTAATGATGTTGTAAAGTCTTGTTGGACAAGGCTCTAGACTTGTGTATGTCAAGTCATGATTTGTTAATCCCTAAATATGGGCACATTCCCCGCTATATTTTGGTGCATTACATCATTTTTTATGTCGAATTTGGTCCATTAGTTGTAATTTTCATTATTATGGTTAATTAGTTACATTGTCTTGGGTCAGTTAGTTGGGATTGGACCCATTAGTCTCCTATATATAGGAAGGAGACCTTTTCATTTGGAGTATCTTGTTTTTCCTTGTCTTGTGTACTTAGTACATTGTATAAGGAGGTTTCCCCCTAAAAGAGGCTTATTATTCAGCTATTTTATTCATTAAATTCATGGAGTACTCTTTATGATCTATTTCTTCTCTTTTCATGCTCTTTTTGGAAACTTGATGTGTAACATTTTCTATCGGATCTCTTTCCTTGGGGCTGGGTGCTTCAAAAAGATTCATCATGGAATATTCACTATAAAACGTTTTTTGCAAGGTTTCAAAGATCAAGGCTTGGAACCCATCTAGTAAACAGGTCTAGATATATGTGATATAATTTTCAGATCGTGAACCATAACATATGTAGAGTTATTCACATATGAAGTTAGGGTTTCTGGCTAGTCCAAAAAACTAGCCTCAAACAAGTGTGCTGGGTAAAACTATTATATCCAGAGCATGAAATATCCAAATTGAGTGAGACCTAATGAATTTGAATGAAGACAGACCAAGGTATCAATGGTAACATTTTTAGACTCGGATAAGAAATATTGGACACTTGGAAGTCTGTACAAGTTCGATCTTTTGCAAGGACTGAAAATAACAAGTGTTGGGAGATTTTCCATACCTTTCTACTGGAATATAAGAATTAGTTCAGACCTATGAAATTGTAAAGAGGAGATATCAGGATACGTCAGGAATAATATTCATACTAAAAGGGTTCAAAATTGTAGATATATCTCAGTTTGAATTTCAGCTAGAAACACAATCTTCAAATCAGGGTTGATAATGGTACTCCATTTTAAATTGGAATATTTTTTTGTATAAGGATCTATTGGAGGTGAACCCTAGGGTGTGATATCTATTTATATTGTTCAAAATCCCCCCCAAGGGTAGTGTAAAAAGTAACAATCCACTCAAACCCCTCGAGTATTCATCACATACATATGATTAAATGGAAGACCTATCTTTTCGAATGTCCAAGCTGGAGGAAAATATGAAAGGGTATGTGAAAACAGTTGATTTACTTAATATAGAGGATAATTTGATGGGACATATGGATGAAAATATGAAAAATATTTCTAATCTCATCCAAAATTCAAAGGATACTCTCCCCATAGGTGATGATGTGTTCCAGGGTACTAAGGAGGACAAGGATAATAAGCCTTCCCATAATGGAAGTTATCAGGGATGGTCACCAAGTGGTACCCAACTTCCCAAGATTGACATGAGAAAGTTTGATGGAAATGATCAAATAACATGGATATTAGATACGGAGCAATTCTTTGATCTGCACCAGGTGCCAACTTTGCAAAAGGTAACTATTGCATCATTATATTTAGAGCCTGACTAGTTTGTGTGGTACCAATGGATTTGTGACCGAAAAAAGGAATCTATTATATCTTAGTCTATATTCATAGAAGAATTGATTTCACATTATGAGGATATTAATAGAAACACCTTTTATATCCAGTTATTAAATCTTAAGCAAAAGGGTCCAATTACAGAGCACATCAAGTTGTTTTAGAAGCTAAGTCTATAAGTGAAGAACATTTCAGAAGAAAATGTGTTGGATCTCTTTATTGGAACCTTGAAGGATAACATTCAACATGAGGTGTGTCTCTTTGAACCACCATCCTTAGACAAGGCCTCATGGTGGAACGGAAGGTTGAAAGTGAAAATATGATAATGGCTACTAGAAAGACCACCTCCAACACATACAGAGAGAATAATTCTCCTTCTTCTAACCCACCTCAAAGGTTGACACCTCAACAACTAGATGAAAGAAGAGCAAAAGGCCTATGGTTTAATTGTGATAGCAATTATAGTAAGGGACATAAGTGTGGTGAGAATAAATTATTTTACATATATTTTGAAGAGAAAGAACCAAAAGAACAAGAACCATCTCCAAATGAAGAAATAGAAGATACTACTTTAGAAGAGATTACTCCCACCATATCCTGTCATGCATTGGTTGGAATTAGCATTCCTCAAACTCTCAAGATCGAAGTATTTATCAAAATTAAAAAGGTAACAATGTTGATTGATTCTGGTAGTACTCATAATTTCATTCACTATAAATTAGCAAAAGATCTCAATTGCTTTGTATATCTAGCACCAGAGTTTCAAGTAATGATTGAAGATGGAGGAAATATCAATTGCTCAGGGAAATGCCATAATATAAATCTTACTATGGGGAATATGTATTGAATAGTCCAATGATTTCTATTCCAATGGGTGGTGTTGATGTTGTCTTAGGAGTTCAGTGGTTACAATCCTTGGGAACGGTGGATTTTAATTTTCAGAAGCTTTTCATGAAATTTTTATGGGAAGGAAAGGAATATGAGTTGAAAGGTATCACAGGGAAACCAAGCAAGGTGATAATCTCTAATGGTATGACAAAATTGATAAAAAAAAAAGGGACATCAAGGAGTAATTGCACAATTATTCTCATTAGATGTTCAACCATCTAAGCCTCCTATTTCCCCAGATCTTCAAAGTGTCATTAATAAAAATTCCAAGGTATTTGAATATCAGAGAAATTTTTAGGGGTGTTTCACCAATTGGCTATTTTTTGGGCATTTTTTCAAAAAATAAATTCGTTATTTGGTCATTTTTAGTCTCTAATATCGCCTATATTTACCTATAATGTGTTTTTTTTTATCATAATATTCGCCAAAATTTACAAGTTTCAGTAGTAAATTGTATGTTTCATATTTAATATTCTCCTACCAATCTATATTTATATTTATTTCAATCCAAAATAATCGCCTAGAATACTATACTTAAGTATACTTTTATACTCCTTAAAAAATACTATGTTGAATATATTCTGAAAAGTCTTCCACCTATTCGATATTTTGATCATGCTATTCACTTAATTCTAGGAAGTGTTCATCCTAACATCAGAACTTACATATACCCCTATGGAAAGAAGAGTGAAATTGAGCATATGGTTGAAGAAATGTTAGAGGATGGCATAACTAGGCCTATCCAAAGTTCCTACTCTGCACCAGTGGTAATGGTCCACAAGCCAGATGGATGATGGTGTATGTGTCCATATTATAGAGAGCTCAACAAGATCACCATTAGATGAATTACATGGAGCAATTTGCTCACAAAGTTGGATCTTCATTTCGAGTATCATCAAACTATAATGAATAATGAAGACATCCCAAAAACATCATTCAAAACACATGAAGGTCATTATGAATTTATGGTCATGCCATTTGGTCTCACAAATGCACCTTCCACATTTCAAAGTTTGAAGAATTCCATTTTCAAGCCTTTTATTAGAAAATTTGTGCTAGTAATATTTGATGATATACTAATTTGTAGCAAGTCTTGGGAAGAACATGTTCAACATGTTGACAGGGTACTACAACTACTAAAGGAGCAACAACTATATGCTAAACCTTCCAAAAAAAAATTGGGGTGAAGGAGGTAGAGTATTTGGGTCATATTGTATCTCATGAAGGTGTCAAGGTAGACCCTAGCAAAACTAAATCCATGATAGACTGGACGATTCCCAAAACCCTGAATAATATTTGAGGATTCTTAGGTATGAGAGGGTACTGCCGTAATTTTGTTCGAAACTATTGAAGAATAGCAGTGCCTCTAGCAACATTATTGAAGAAAGATGCATTTTCTTGGACTCCAGAGGCAACTCAAGCTTTTCAACAACTTAAACAGGCAATGTGGAATGTGATGCTTCAGGAAATGGCATTGGTTCCATTCTAATGAAAGAAGGACACCCACTTGCTTTCAAAAGTCACCCAATCAAGGGAAAGAGCTTACATAAGCCCATTTATGAGAAGGAAATGTTGGAAATACTGCACGCTCTTAAGAAATGGTGTCCTTACCTAATAGGTAGGCACTTCAAGGTCAAAATATATCATGATAGTCTTAATTATTTCTTGGAACAAATACTATATTTGGAAGAGCAAAAAAAATGGGTAACCAATATGTTGGGATATGACTTTGAAATCATCTATCGAAAATGGAAACGGAACGTGGTGGAAAATGCGCTCTCTAGAAAAGATGAAAATGTTGGGGCATTCTTTGTTCCATTTCCATTCTAGAACTATATTGGGTAGTACCAACAAGGGAAGAATGGAAAAATGACCTATATGTTCCAACGCTCATTCAAAAGCTACAGAATGATCCCAATGTATCAGATGTGTTTGTGTGGAAAAATGATTCACTATGGTATAAGGATCACTTATATTTATGCAAAAAATCCCAACTCAAGTAGAAGGTCCTTTCAAAATTACACACCTCTGCTATAGGTGGGCACTCTTGATTCCTGAAAACTTACCACAGTGTCAAGAAGGAATTTTTTTAGGAAGGTATTAAATATGATGTTCAAAGGTTCATGGTTGAATGTTTGGTTTGCTGACAAAATAAGGGTGAAATAGTTAAGAGTCTGGGACTTCATTAGAGCAAATTTGAGGTCTAAAATGGGCCTTATAAGAAAATGAACCACCTTGTAAGAAAAAAAGCCATTGAATTCAAGAACCAATAGAATTTCAAGAAAAGAGTCAACCATAATGGTTGAGTTGACATATTTGACATTAAAAAAATACTTTTTTAATTCGCATTTTCAACATATCTCCCTGTCAATTTACTCAAATTTTGAGCGGGTGCACTTGTTGTATGCAAAATTAAACTCTACATTCAATGAGTACCCATACTGCATACTTTTGAGGGACCCCACCCCATGAAAAACGAGAAATACATAAAAAAAAAAACGTGTTACTCGTTTTTCATGGGTTGGGGTCCCTCAAAAGTATGCAGTGTGGGTACTCGTTGGATGAGGAGTTTAATTATGCATCCAACAAGTGCACCCGCTTGAAATTTGAGTAAAATGATAGGGAGATATGTTGAAAATACAAAGAAAAAAAGTAGTTTTTTCTCTTTTCCTCCAAGTTTCATAAATATTATTTTATTATTTTCCTTAGGAGACCCATTTTAGACCTCAAATTTGCTCTAATGCTACAACCATTAGACATACCTTGCCAACGTTGGGGGGAAGTCTCCATGGATTTTATCACAGGTCTACCAGAGTCATAAGAAAAGAATGTTATTATGGTGGTTGTTGATAGACTCACAAAGTATACACAATTTTGTGCACTCTCTCACCCTTTTAATTCAATTATAGTAGATGCAACCTTTATGGAAACTATTCAGAAGTTACATGTAAATCTGAAGATTATTGTAAGTGATAGAGATCCAATTTTCAGTGGAAAATTTTGGACTGAATTATTTTATTGCTTGGGTACCCAATTGGCTCACAAATCATCTCATCACCATCAATATGATGGGAAAATTGAGATGGTGAACAAGTGTTTGGAAGGCTATATTCATTGCTTTGCATATGATAAACAAACACAGTGGATGAAATGGTTGTCTTTGGCAGAATGGTGGTACAATACTTCTTTCCATACATCATAAAAAATGTCTCCATTTATGGCACTTTATGGGTACCAGCCTACATTTATCACATCTCCCTTAAAAGGAAAATACAAAATTCAAGTCGTGGAAGATCACATAGAACGCCAACAAGAAGTTCTCCAGATACTTAAGGACATCCTGACTATGTCAAAAAAAAAGATGAAACAACAAGCTGATCAACATCGTAGTGAAAGGAGCTTCAAAGAAGGGGATTGGGTATTTCTGAGGCTACAAACTTACAAGCAGATGTCTCTCAAGGAACTAAATAATGAAAATACATTAACACCCAAGTATTATGGTCCTTATAAAGTGTTGCAGAATATCGGTATTATGGCTTACAAATTAGAGCTCCCTTTGTCTTCAAGAGTACATCCAATTTTCCATGTTTCTTGCTTAAAGAAGGTAATAGGAGACAAAATCTCAATTCAAACAATCTTACCGGAGCTTGATGAAGAAGGAAAAGTCATATTGGAACCTGAACAAATCACTGAAACAAGGACCAAACAGCTATAAAATCGGGCCATTACTAAGTACCTCATAAAGTGGAAGAACTTACCAATTGAAGATTCGACATGAGAAGATGAGTCCTTCATACAGAAGCATCCACAACTAATCAAGTGTTGAGGACTGTTAGATTTTCATAATTTACTTCAATATGATCTAGGATCTTAACTGAGAGAACAACATGTACAGCATATCTACAGCATATCAATCATGGAGACAATAATGCAAGCACACAAGAGACACAAAGATTTACTTGGGGAAAACCATAAAGGTGAAAAACCCCAATAACTTCCTCAGAGATAGATAGAGCAATGATACAACCAACCAATAGAGATATCCATAACCTAGCAGCAATCCTCCTCCTCCATAAGTGCGCCTCTCCTCCTTGAGAGCATGTGTGAGAAGTGAGTGAGTAAATAGAGTGTCTCCCACACTCTATTTATACTTGACTTGACTTGCCTTTTTACCTAACTCATGTAGGCTCGAACTTAACCACATAACATAATGCTGACTGGGCCGACCCCCAATAGGGTGGTCTAATAACCCTTTGACCCACATGGCCGACCCCCAATAGGGTGGTCTAATAACCCTTCGACCCACATGACTTATACAGGGCCGACCCCAACAAGGTGGTCTAATAACCCATCAAGTATAAGTTACGACACTTACAATATAAATGACGACACTTCCTTATAGAGGAATAATACCATCTCTATAGGAATACAATATACATATACATGTGAAATACATTCCAAAGTTACATATACATCAACAAGGACAACATATGTCTGAATGGGAGGGGAATTTTATGCCCTAAATATGGGCACATTCCCCCCTATATTGTGGTGCATTACATTATTTTTTATGTCGAATTTGGTCCATTAGTTGTAATTGTCATTAGTATGGTTAATTAGTTACGTTGGCTTGGGTCAGTTAGTTGGGATTGGACCCCTTAGTATACTATATATAGGAAGGAGACATTTTCATTTGGAGTATCTTTTCTTGTCTTGTCTTGTGTACTTGTTACATTGTATAAGGAGGTTTCCCCCTCGAAGAGGCTTATTATTCAACTATTTTCTCCATTAAAGTCGTGGAGTACACTTTATGATCTATTTCTTCTCTTTTCATGCTCTTTTTGGAAATTTGTTGCATAACATGACTCTCATGTGAGCCTTCCACATAAATCTATCCATGGGATGAACCTCCCGTATAGAGGTGGACCTTCCATATAAAGGTCATGCTTTACTTGTTAAAAGCAATTAATGTTGTGTGATGTATTATTAACCATGATCACCAATTGCTATTAAGTATCCTTTAGAGATTGATCACCTCTAAAGTGATATACTTTAGCATATGATCATTTGGTCCGGAATAATATAATATGATCACAACATCCGATAATTCTTCTTAGTATAATTTAATGTGATGGATAATTAAAGTTAGAACATATTGACCATGCAGTAAGAGATAAATAAATAAAATATAAAGCATAGAGATTAAGAGAATTCGAAATTTTCCATGCAGACACTTCATCTAATTAAAGGGAACTCGAATTGTTAAAGCTTCAGTTATAAAGATTTAGTTATAAATCTTCAGTTATAAAACTTCAGTTAAGTATCAATGTATGTCTCAATCAATGCTTCATTTAAAGAATCAGTTAAAGATATGCCTTAGTTAACTAAAGAACTCATAGTGGTCACTCCAAGTAAATCAATCAAAATGATTTCAATTAACTAAGTGTTAAATAAGAAGGAATAGTTAACTAAAGTGTTTTCACTTTGGTTAAACTAAAAGATGACACTTGAGTAAATCAAGGAGAATCAGTTAAAGAGAGTTAACTAAGTGACAACAAAGAATATCTAGTTAACTAAGTTATGACACTTATGTTAGCCACCTAACTAAGTGGGAAAGCTTTCAATTAAGAGGTGAGTTCATCCTAAGTGACAACTTAGTGAGACAAAGCACTGCATGATAAGTGGGGCGCACTTCTGCATGCAAGATTGATACATCTAGTTTGAGGGTGAGTTCATCCTCAAGTTAGAAGATAAAAATAGAAGAGAAGAATGTATAAATATGTTATACAGGATTGATGAACTCAGCGTGATGGGAATTCTCTTCTGCTTTGAAGGAAAGGCACTTCTCTTTATGTGCAGGATATTATTATTGAAGGCTAGGCACTTCTCCAATTGATCTCTCTTCTCTATTTCTTCCACATATTCACCAAGAGTGTTTTGGTGATCTCTTATCTTCTGAAAGCAATCTGCTATGTTGTAAAAGAAAGCATTTTCTGCTATCCATTATATTATACTGGGAATAATTTATGGGTTTTTTGTTCTCATAGTTTTGAGGATTTTCTCCAGGGTATATATTGTGTTATGGTTGTATGAATTTCATGTGATTGAATTGACGCATTGCTTCAAGTTTTGGAATCTAAAAGAATTAAAGATCAAAGCTCAACCAAATATTAACAATGACATTGTATACTAGCAAAAACATATAGATTCTATGTTTTCCTTTTCTTCATATGTGAAATTCAAGTTGCTCTTGATTGATATTTTGTACAACTTTTCAGGTAGATATTCTAATGTACTTGGGAAGAAATGCAAGCAGCGTTTCTCATCTTTGTAGCCCAGTCTCCGCCATTCCTTTTGGCATCTGTCGATATGGGCAGGCGATTCCATGCCTTGTATAAATTTTGGAATTTGACCTTTTGCTATGAACTTTTTCTCACCAAATATTTTGATCAAATAAGTCGAAGCGGTCTTCCATGTGTGCATTCGTGACTAGTGTGTCTCCCACCATCTAGTTTCTTGTCCAGTGAAGGATTCTACTAGAGTTTTCAATCTCCAATGTTTTTAGACACTTGTTCAATGTGCATTGCTGGAGAATCCTATTCTTTATAACATGGTGACGGAAAAATGGTCAGTTCCACTTCCGTCGATACTAGAGTTAGATATTGTCTTGTTTTCCTTTCAAATATCTTTGGGATTACAGAAATTGCAACAACAACAACAAAAAATTCCGACAGGAAATAGCTTGAATCAACCAACAGTCTCTGGCGTGCATTTCATAATTTTCTATCCACCAGTCATATAAGTTGATGTCATAATTATTCCCAACTGCATTTCATAATTTTCTCCATATTCGTTCAGTTCTACAAAATATTCATTATTGTCCATTATTTGATAGAGTCTTCTTATATCTCCCTCTTGATCATCTGGTTCTTCCCACGACTTTTCTTTTGATGGATATATAGGAACGATTACTTTCTTGCCATATCCTTTAAGCTTTATTCGGTCTTTTTCTAATGAAATAGATGCTTTCATTTTCCTTCCCCAAGGTCGATCGACTAAAGCAAGAAAATAAGTTGCTTCCTCTTGTGGGTTTATAATTTCAAAGTCAACTTGTGCTTCTATGCCCATGATGCCTATATTCACAACTTTCCATACACCAATGAGTTCGATGAGGCCTTTGTCAGCAATGTTGAGATATATACCTGATTCCGTCAGCCGAGGTCGACCAAGTCGTGCTTACATTTCTCTTGTCATAATGTTTTCTTGTGATCCAAAGTCGAGAACAACTTGTGAAATGTGATACCCGTCGATGTCTAAATTGACCAAAGGAACAATATGAGTTTTCTCTTTTTGTCTTAGGCTACATAAATTTCTAGGGATTCTTTCATTGTTGGTGTCTTTCTTTATGGTGTACATAAGATCAATAATACGTGCAATTGATTCCTCTTTTGTAAGTAATTGCAATAGTTCATGTACTATTTTATTTTTATGGTCTTGAATGTCCTCTTATTTTGCTAATTCTTGAAAAATTATGGAGGCATCATTAAATATATCTTTTTACTTATTAATTTGAGGATAATTACCAATTTTAGTACCTTTCCTTGTAAAAATTTGTAGATTATTTTGTTTAATCACATCATTCTTAGGAAAAATAGACAAAAGATTAAGATTCTTTTTATTCAGAATTTCTTCAAGCATGGGAAATCCTCTAGAGAATGCTCTTTGACACCACATTTAGTACAAATTTTGAGGTTTGTTCTGTCTTTCCAAGGACAATTGGTACTCAAATGTTCTTCACTAAAGCAAATAAAGCATCTCGATCTACCTCGACCACAATTAGCATTGAAGCCTCCTGATCAACCTCGATATGCATCGCATCCTTCATATCCTTTGTTGTTGTGCTGATCATTTTGCCACTTATCTTCATATCGTCTTTGATTATTTTGCTCAATCATCTACATCTGATAGACTGTATGTTGGTTGTGTTTGGTCTTCAAATTTTTAATAAAGTTGGTTATGCTATGCTGGGTGTTTTGAAAAATTCCGCACCATTTTTGTTTGATCGCATTGGTATTATATGGACATTTAGTTGTAGTATGTAACTCAAATCTTTTGCAAATATCGTAGAAATACGATGTCTGATTCAGGGTTCTTCCTGCAGGGCTCGACGATTATTATATCGACAAGAATATTTCACTACTACAAAACAGGACATTGGTGAGGGGCATGCTTGTGACAGGCCTTAAAGGGTTGTCACCAATGTCACAAATGATGACAAACTTTAAAAAAACCTCAGTGTTATTGTATTAGAGACATTCGTTTAAGGTTTGTCACCAAAACTCTTTTCAGTGACACTTTTTGTGAGGGTTATTAAAGGCTTGTTGCCAATTCTCTCTTTAGTGACACTTCTAGTGATGATCCTTTAATGGACCTCATTAATATCCATTAGTGAGGGTCATGGTTGTGACAGACCTTAAAGGGCCATCACCAATTTCACATATGATGACGGATCTTAAAGAACCATCATTATAATTGTCTTTGGAGACATTCCTTTAAGGTTTGTCACTAAATCCCTTTTCAATGACACTTTTGGTGAGGATTGTTAAGGGCACGTTACAAATTCTCTCTTTGGTGACACTTCTAGTGACGATCCTTTAATGGCCCCCACTAATACATTTTTGTGACTTTTAGTGACAATAAAAAATGTAATTCTAATGAGTTTTTAATTGATAATGCTATGTGACCATTTCTATACGTATTATGTGTGTTTGAGTTAATTTTCCCTGGCGGATTTGACTCTAGGTACTTATTTATTTGCTTCAATGGGGTAGCGTGGCTTCGTGAAGATAGATTTGTATGTGTAGTTCGTCTTGCCTCGAAGTTTACACTTCACTGCCTCCCTATTCGCCTTGAAATCTAGAGCCATGTTTTCACGAAGATGAAAGATAAATGTTTGGTATGTAATGTAATGGGAAATAATATTGGTGTATTTATGAGATGCAGTGGATTCAGAGTCCGAGTATGATGGGATGCAACTGAATCAAATCCAGCCAATTAAATTTGTCAATTAAAATCAATTCAATTTCCAAGAGAAAGTCAACTTCCAAGAGAATCCATGGTCTCATCGTCCTGCATTTGAATCGTGTAGAAGCCTCTCCATCTATTACATGTGGACGCCATGAGACATGAAATGCGATGTACATCTATAAGGATACCAAGAGGATACCATAACCAATGTAATTCATCCATTACAGTATCAAGTCACACTATACAAAGTTTTCATAAATGCAATACCGACTACCCACTTGGATTTGGAAAAGATTAGTTCTAATTCCTAAAGTATTAACCCATAGGGTTTCCAATGTAGCAATGAAGTTGAAGTTGAGTGAACCTTTACAAAGATAATAACTTACTAGTTTTTTTCACCTCCCAAGACACTGGTGTAGATTGAGTGCTTACACCTCTTACGACAAACAAATCTATATATATATATATATATATATTGATGTGATAACATTTTGTTGCTTAGCTTAGACTATTTGTTTTTATTTCTTCATTCAATCAATTCCTATTGGCATGAATCGTGCCAAAACATGCTTCCTTTTCTTACTTGGTTTTAACTGATGAGGCGATTAGGCTATAATTTATATCAACTCGCCAAATCTAAGCTATATTTCTATAGTTTTACTTATATTGGATTTAACATAGCCAACCCTTTGTTTATACGAATATATATTTGTACAAAAGTAAAAATATGAGTTTTCCTTTTTAGAGTATTATTTAACCATGGTCACTGAGTAGATAGATCTGAAATACACCTGTATTTCACCCGTAGGTGTACTTGCATGGTCACTTTGCTTCTCTTTCTGGTTTCGTGGGCTTAGTTGAATCTATCCTATTCAAATAAATTTATAATGTTTCAGTGATATTTTGTAAGAATAATATAGAACAAATATTAATCAAATTAAATTATACATAAATTGAAATAATAAATTTGCAATTTTAATATGCTATATTCAATATTTAGAAATAATGCTCAAATGTTTGTTTAAAATTTTGTTAAATCATGGACCGATATTTTAATAAATGGATTATAAATTTTATAATTATGAATAATTAAGCAGAAACTGCAAATCATGAGCACTTTCCTTATGAAGATTGCAAGCTTAACCAAGAGGAAACATTATTCAAGAGATTTTCTCTTTAGATTTTTAATGATAAGGGATAACTCTTGAGATTGAGTAATAATATATTTTATCAACTATGTAGCTTGTATTTCTTTGGTTTCCTTTTCCCAATAGGAACTTTGCCCCTGCGAGAACTCTGCCCAACAAAAACTCTGCTCGATAGGAACTTTGCCTTGATAGGAACTTTGCCCAACAGGAACTCTATTCGACAAAAACTTTGCCTCGATATGGACTCTACCTCGATATGAACTACGCCCCAATAGGAACTCTACCCAGTGGCACTAGTAGATTTGAACCCAAAATATGACGAGAAAATCTGACGACCTCCGATGAAATGGACTGTGTCGTCGGATTTTTCTTTGAAAATTACTTTTTTTGTTTGTCTTTTTTTATAAATTTCGATAGATGACCATCGGATATCCGATGTCCTTTTGAATATCCAACGAGGCTGGTAGGCTATCCGACGGCTATGCTAATATCCGATTCCTATTCGGATATCCGACGCTTTGGATGTCGGATAACCGACTTCATTTTGAATTCGAAGAGGTCAGATATCCGACGGATGTTTTCCCAACGGTCACAAGATTAGTGTCGTTGGATATCCGACATCGGTTTGACTTTTTGACTTTTACGATTTATAAATATCAAACCATTCCGACATGTTTTCCATACCAGCGACGGTTTGCGGATTTGTTTTTGTTCGGCGGATTGTTTTTCGTTGTTTTTATTATTCAAGTGAGCAAAGTAATCTGGAGCTTGATTTTCTAAGATCAATAATCTTCATTTAAGCTCTTTACGAGAAAATGTCAACTACGAATATTCCTGAGCCAGACGAACAAAATCGACAATTGCTTGCTAGATTGTGGGAAGGAGTTGAAAGAAGGGGTGATGGTAAATGCTATTGTCCATGTAATCAGTGCAGAGCCTTTAAGAGGAGAAGAATTTTTATCACAACATCCACAAAACATTGTAGGGAGCATGGGCATGCCGAGGGGGAACATGAATACCATCCATATGTAAGTTTGCATTATATATGTTTTTATTTTGATTGCTTTTGTAAATTTATGTATTATTATAATATTTCTTATTTTTTACCAACAATACAATTGGTCGTTGTTCTTTGTAACTTTTATCTATTGATTGTTTCATGTTATTATAAAGGAAAGACATCCTACAGCATATCGTCCAGATCAGCAAGTGCTTCCAGAACAAGTACAGGAGGAACATGGAGCTATGAAAATTAATGGATAACAAGTTAATGATCACATTGAAGAAGATGATCATACTGATAACATAGTTGAAGATGATGTTACAAATAATTTGATCCATGATTCATTTAATGTTGGAATGGATGATGATGATGATCATGAAAATGATGAACATTTTGATTATATTCATGATATACCTCTTCTTGACAAGGCATACAAACCCCTTTATGACAGCTCTAAGACAAATATTCTCTCTGCTATATTGTTGGTAATGATCTTGAAGGTTATGAATGGTCTTTCAAACATATCACTCACACGGATGTTAAGGTATGTAATATATTCCATCACAAAATATATATGATTGTCATGTATTTTATTGTTAATTCATATATAAGTTAAATTACTATGGATGAAATTTGTTTCATTAATATTATTTATATATTATATTAACTAGATTTTTATTTTAATTTGTTGTAGCATGATAGGTGAATATTTGTTACCACCTTCAAATATTTTACCTCCCACATATCAAGATTTATCTGCCATCATGAAAGAAATTGGAATGCAGTATGAAGCAATTCATGCATGCCCCGATGATCATGTTCTTTATTACAACCAACATGAATTTGCAACAGAATGTCCTGAATGTCATATCATTAGATATCGCACAGATCAAGTAACTAAAAAGGTGCCTCGCAAGGTTCTATGTTATATTCCCGTTATTCCCCATTTGCAACGACTGTAAATGTGCAAAAACATAGCGCAGTTTATGGATTACCATGCATGGAACAGAAGTCAAGACGACATTATTCGGATGCCTGCAGATGGGTCTGCATTTAGAGATATGGAGGAAAAATGGCCTCACTTTAAAGACGAACCTCGTAATATTAGGATTTCTTTGGCAACAGATGGTGTCAATCCTTTTGCAGATATGAGATCTGTTTACTCGGTGTGGCCTATTTTTGTTATCAACAACAACATTCCTCCATGGTTGACAATAAAGAGGGAGCACATAATGTTGTCAATGATTATTCCAGGTACGAACATTGCAATTTTTTTTTATTGCAGTGGTATATTCTCATTTGTCATTTTTTGTCTCATAATGCTATATATATATTTAAAGTTTTTCTATTGTGAAATATGGTTTATATATCTAAACGGTACATCTCATAATCAGAATATTTATTTTATATGTTCAAATCAATCAGGTAAGTACTAAGTCAAAGATATGAATGTATATATAGAACCTCTTATTGACAAACTACTGAAGTTATGGAATGGCATCACGATGTATGACTTATCTAGACCAATATGACAAAGGCAATTCCAATTCCATGCAATGCTTGTATGGACAATACATGATGCCCCAGGGTTAACCCATTTCTGTGGTATGTAATTATAAGTTCCACTTTAGTTGCATTTAATTTTACGAACTACTAGTTAATATAATACGCATGCATGTTTTTCTAAATAATCCAATCATTTTTTATATAATTATAATAGACATTAATATTGATATTCCATCTTTTTATTTAGGTCTTCAAACAAAGGGGAAATTTGTATGTCTAGTTTGTGGTCCTAAGATCAAATCTTGTCGTTCAAAAAGCTTAGGAAAGTAGGTGTTTGATGAGTATAGGCACTTCCTCTCCAAGAGTCACAGGTATCGAACTACCGAAAAACATCTTTTCAATGGCAAGTAAAAGACTACATTAAAACCAAAGAGAATGACACCTCAGCTATGGAAGTTTCAATATAATAGAAATCATCAAGGTACGTGTAATCAATCATTGTATATGATCATATTGTATTTTATTATATTGTGTGTTGTTTAGTGTAATTGACATTGATTTAATATTTAATTTCATAATTGTCGTTCATGTGATCATCATGAAGGCATTAATGGGCTTCCATGAGGAATGAAAAGTTATCCTAGACAATTTAGTAGGTTGCCCTATTATGAGCACCTACAAATTGCTCATCTATTTGATACAATGCATATCGAAAAGAATGTGACAGAAACATTATGGCGAATATTGGATGGAAGGAGTGACAAAGAAAAAATTGTCAAAATTTGCAAATACATTCAAGATAACAACCATGCAATGAAAGGCGTCATTCAATTTCATAGCAACGGAGAGAAAATTAATATAAACTCACTTCCATGGATGTTAACGGACCAGCAAAGTAATGTTGTAAAAGAAGTCATTCGAAAAATTAAATTTCCCACCGGATTTTGTGCAAACATGAAGAATATCATAACAAAGAAAAGTGATTTCGCAGGGGTGAAAATGCACGATTGGCATGTCTTCATGAAGGTAATAATTAATATGGTATGCATTTAATAATTTCTTTTTCTTTTTCTAGTACTCTTTTTCGATATACTAAAACTATTTGGATATTATTGTTACAGTATGTTCTACCTCTCTCTATCCCGGACAACTTTGAAAACAATGTCAAGCAAATAATATATAGTCTCGGGAAATACATGAGGTAAGTGGTGATTTTTCCATGTGCTTACTGTTTGTTTAATTCAACATAGAACTTATTCTTAATTTGATTTTCATTCTCTACTCCATGTTACGTAATATAATGACTTTTTTTCTTTAATCTCTTGATTGGCCGGTTGTCATGTCACTTGTAGATGGTTGTCATTTAAAGAATTCCATAAAGAAGACATAAAGTATTGGAGGAGAGAAATTCCTCGTCTTATGTGTGAAATGAAGAAGCATCTACCTTCAACATTTTTCAATGCACAGGAACACTACCTCATACACCGAGTTGAGGAGATTAAACTGTGTGGACCTGCACACTCAAGGTCCATGTGGATGGTTGAGAGGCACTTGAAATTTATGAAGGGTTTGGTCAGACAACGAGCATATCCTGAGGGTTTTATGATGGAGGGATATATGGTATACCAAAACATGTTTTACATTAGTGAATATCTTCCTATATTGGCATCAAAGCTCAACTTACGTCGCATTTGTGATCCAGACTCCAAAAATGATTTCGAAGGGGAGTACCCAAAGGGGAAAGGTAGATTGAGGAAGGTGAAAGGTAATATAACACATTTCACTAGTGATTTTTATGTTTATATATCATACATATATATTGTATTTTTTTATTTAGTATTTTGCATCATTTTATATTGTAATTATATACTTTTTTAAGTGACTAATATACATTTTCATTGAATTTTAATTTTATTGTCATCAAAAATTTGGTTGAGAGTGGGATGCAATTCATTTATACATCGCAAACAATCTTGACTGGATGAAGGTATGGATCAAAAAATGTGAACAATCTAGTCATGGAATATCATGGGAAGGTGTGGCTTCATTGGTTAAAGCTGCACATCACAATGGAGACACCAATGTAACACAAAGGGAAATCGATTTAGCAAGAGGTTTAAAAGATAAGCAGGTAAGCATATTAATCAATGGCACTATTTATTTATTTCTTTAAATATTGTCGTTGTATGTCACGCTGGTTATTTTCCTTTTATGGCATTATAATAAGCATGCACTACTTTATCATAAATATGGTGTGATCATTATGTAATATTTTTATGGCTTGTTGTACTAGGTAAAACACCATAAGGCTATGTGGTGCAATGGATATAGATATCGTATCAAAAAGTTGGATGAAACAAAGAAAAAATTTGATTGTGGGATATCTGCAGTCTTTGAGGTGACCAATGTTTCTTCTAGAAGTGACAAACATCCAGAACTATCTGAAAATCGATACTATGGGTATTTGGAAGACATTCTTCAGTGTGACTTTAACTCCTTCAAGGTATTTCTGTTCGTTGTCAAATGGTACAAGTGTAGATTGAATCAACATGATCCAGATAGAACAATTATTGAACATGATAATGGTTTTACCATGGTAAATACAAGATTGTTTGAGCCAGGAACGGAGCCCTATGTTCTTCCAACCCAATGTGAACAGGTATTTTACTCTGAGGTTCCAGGTAGAGTGGGTTGGTCATTTGCTGTGAGACATGATCCAAGGGGAAGGCCGGTAAAGTATAACGTTGATGAAGGTAATGAAGACGTTCTCGAAGAAGAAGACGCCGCAGAAGATGATCATGATCAACATGAGTTAGATGGTCATGGTCCAGAAGAAGATGTTGAAGAACTTATTGAATCAGATGATGTACTATCATACAATGTCCATGAAGATGATATCGATGATGACATGTTGATCGTAATTGACATCAACAACAAGGATGATATGGCCAATCCTTACAATGTTGAATCTGGATCATCGGATGATAGTATAGATGACGACCCAGATGAAGAAGAATATGAAGACCATTGAAGTTTATGAGGTATGCAGTAATAATAAATTAATTGTTTCGTAGTGAGTTTCCATTTTCCTATATGATATAATTAGAAACATTGCTTGTTTTAGAGTATGTCAAGAAACACATTTAAATTTTCTAGTGTACATAGATATTTTTGTCGGGTTATGGGGAATTAAGAGTGATGTGAGGGGGGGAGGGGCCATAAGAGCTTCCACCTTCATGTGGTTGGCCCTGTTTAGTAGAGAATATTAAATTATTCTTGAAACAAAGAGAATCTTAGTAAGGAAATGCACAATTATCAAGACTCAAACATCATCATCATCATCGTCGTCATCATCATCATCATGATCATATTCATCATCATCGTCATCATCGTCGTCATCATCATCGTCTTCATCATCATCGTCATCATCATCATCTTCATCATCATCATCTTCATCATCATCTTCATCATCATCATCTTCATCATCTTCATCATCATCACCATCATCATCGGCATCATCGATCGTCTTCATCGTCATCATCATCATCGTCATCGATCGTCATCATCATCATCGTCGTCGTCATCATCATCGTCATCATCGATCGTCTTCATCATCATCGTCATCATCATCGATCATCTTCATCATCATCGATCGTCTTCATCATCATCATCATCATCGTCATCATCATCATCATCATGATCTTCATCATTCTCATCATCATTAGCATCATGTTTATCGTCGTCATCACGGCCACCATCATCATCATCATCATTGTGATCAGCATCATCGTCATCATCCTCACCATCATCATCATCATCATCTTCCTCATCATCATCAGCAATATCTTCATCATCATCATCGTCATCATCGATCGTCTTCATCGTCGTCGTCATCATCATCATCATCATCGTCATCATCATCGTCATCATCGATCATCTTCATCATCATCGTCATCATCATCGATCGTCTTCATCATCATCGTCATCTTCATCATCGTCATCATCTTCATGATGATCTTCATCATTCTCATCATCATCAGCAGCAGCAGCATCATGTTTATCATCGTTGTCACGAACACCATCATCATCATCATCATTGTGATCAGCATCATCATCATCATCCTCACCATCATCATCATCATCATCTTCCTCATCATCATCAGCAATATCTTCATCATCGTCGCCGTCATCATCGATCATCATCATCATCGTCGTCGTCGTCATCATCATCGTCATCATTGATCGGCTTCGTCATCATCATCGATCGTCTTCATCATCATCGTCATCATCATCATCATGATCTTCATCATTCTCATCATCAGCAGCAGCAGCAGCAGCATCATGTTTATCGTCATCGTCACGGCCACCATCATCATCATCATCATTGTGATCAGCATCATCGACATCATCCTCACCATCATCCTCACCATCATCTTCCTCATCATCATCAGCAATATCTTCATCATCATCATCGTCGTCATCAATTGTCTTCATTGTCATCATCGATCGTCATCATCATCGTCATCGTCATCATCATCATCGTCATCATCGATCTTCTTCATCATCATCGTCATCATCATCGATCATCTTCATCGTCGTCGTCATCTTCATCATCATCATCATCAACATGATCTTCATCATTCTCATCATCATCAGCATCGTGTTTATCGTCGTCATCATAGCCACCATCATCATCATCATCATTGTGATCAGCATCATCGTCATCATACTCACCATCATCATCATCATCATCTTCCTCATCATCATCAGCAATATCTTCATCATCATCATCATCATCATCATCATCTTCCTCATCATCATCAGCAATATCTTCATCATCGTCATCATCATCATCGTCATCATCATCGTCATCATCATCGTCATCATCGATCATCTTCATCGTCATCATCGATCATCATCATCATCATCGTCATCATTGATCGTCTTCATCATCATCGTCAACATCATCGTCATCATCGATCATCTTCATCATCATTGTCATCTTCATCATCATCATCATCATCATGATCTTCATCATGATCATCATCGTTATATGATATCCGACGCAACTATTACCTAGAAAAACCAACGATGTTTGTCGTCGGTGATTTAGCGATCTCGTCAGATTCTTTTGAAGTCAGAAGTCTGATATTAAACGCATGCATTGACGGTGTGGGAGGGTTTCAAGACTCGAATGAATGACACTCACCATTGTAGCATCATAAACCATACCTATAAATTAAATAATGTGATACATGGGGCCAACGTTGAAATTTTTTAAGTATGTGTTGGCTTGGACTGAAATTTGGCATGGTTAGACTAGATGCATGCATTTATGGTGTGTGAGGGTTTCTAGACTCAAAAATGACTGACACCAACCATTAATGGAGCATTAAAAACCATGTAATGATACTCAACAAGGAGTAATTTGATCAGTATTGTTTCACTCTAAAAATAACTTATTCTTTCGTGGACTCGCTAGTACCATTGCTTATGGACCCTCACAAGGAAATCCTCTTAGGTCGTTGATTGTGTTGGGATAAATCATCACTAACTTGTTTGATGGACCTAATGGTCCCATGATAAACACTCATAACATGTAAACTATAGAGGACATACAAAAAATGGTTGATTCTCTCACCCAATTAGTTAGCAAAATGGAAACCAAGAATCACTTCTCATTTTCCGACCCTTCCAATAGTATGATGCCTCGTTTTTCTGAAGTAATTCTAAACAAGTTTGGCGGGTCAGATTCGATTGGTTGGTTTGATCGATCAAATGAAGCACTAACTTTCCCTTAATGTAATATTTTATTACCTAATGAAATTCATTATAGGAGTCATCAAAGTTCATTTGTTTTTTCATAAAAATGAATTGATTATTTCTTAAGCAATTCCTTATTAGTGGTCTTAAAGAGGAAATTAAATCCCACTTAGAGGTGAACCACCCTACTACTTGGTTGCAGGACAATAATATTTATTGTCATGCCTGTGTTATATCCTATGCTCAGTCCAAAATCCCCAACTTTATTTCATTTCCTTTCCCCAACTATGGTGGCTCTTCAACAACCTCTTCCACCTTTCAAGGTCCATAAGTTGGCATAGGACAAAATGGAGGAACATCAACTTAAGGTTCTATAATACAATTGTAATGAAAGATATTCTCTTGAGCATAGATGTAAGGAACATCAATTATTTGTGTACATATTTGAGGAAATTTATGATGATGAACTTGATGGAAGAACTCAAAAGGAATCCCCTCCCATCATTGAGGAAGTTTTTCTTCCTAACCCTGTGAAGAACCCTATATCTCCCTTAATTATTTGACTAGTATTTATTTCTCCTCATTAATGTTCAAATGGGTGATTACTCCCAGAAAACTAACATGTTTTGCATTGAAACGGGTGGGCATGATATTGTTCTCGGTGTGAATGGATAGTAAGATTATGTCATATCACCATGGATTTATTGGAATTACAAATGAGAGAGCATGATCATAGCATCTCATTGCTTCATCGACGTATCCTCCCATCCAATGTGTGATCATATTGTCATACTTTTGAACAAAATAATATATGAAATTAAAAATATTGTATCGTTGTTTTTAAGCCCCTTATATATAACAATTAAAAAAAAACATTATATATAACAAAAAAGACCAATTAAAATTAAAAAAATGAATATATAATAAATAGAATTAAAACATTAATAAAAAAAATTACAACATAAATATATAACAATGGTTTTTTAATTTGTTATTAATTAAATATATATATAACATTATATATAACAATTAAATTTTAATTGTTATATATATATATATATATATAATTAAAAACAAATTAAAAAAACCAAAACACAAACATTACATAACATATATATTGATCAAATATAAAAGCCGGTGGCCATATGCATTTCACAAACCTGCGATTTGGATTTGGAGTGACCTCGACTAACCTCGATTTGGAGTGACCTGCGATTTGGATTTGGAGTGACCTTGACTGACCTCGATTTGGAGTGACTTGCGATTTGGAGTGACCTCGATTTGGAGTGACCCTCGATTTGGAGTTGCGCCTCTGCGATTTGGACCTGCTATTGATTTGGGTTGGACTGTTCGATTGTGGCCGGAGAGGCGGTTTGTGATTGTGGCAGGGGAGAGGGAGTGGCCCAACGACCAAGCAGTGGGAGTGACCCAACGAGAAAGCATTGGGAGAGGTAGTTTGGAGTCCAAGCAAATAAACTATAAGAGCTGGAAATGCCTCCCACGTCCATGAGTACCAAGCCCTAAATTGTTTTGATTTGACAAATTTATAAATTTGGTAGCTAATCACTGTGGTTTCATTGCTAATTCTATCTTCTAAGAGGGTTTCATTGCTAATTCAATCTACATTGGGGTATTTTTATCTTATTGCATCTACTATTTTTTTTAGTTTGATGGGTGAATGGGGGGGGGGCGGGGGCTATTACTAATGACCCCGATAAAGCAGAGTTACCAAGCTCTCACTATGAATGAGTACTTATATTCACATAGGCTCGAGTTAAGGTTTCCATTATTGCATTAAAGCACCAATCTGATCTGACAGCAAATAATCCCAATATCAAGAAGCACATCCTTTCTATCATTTCCAAACTCTGTCGTTAATGCTACCAAGCATCGATTCTCTTTAGTATCATCAGCTAGAAAGAAAAAAAATTGTACCACAAACAAGCACCAAAATACTTTCCTATTCAGTCCATCTTTTGCAGCTAATAAATTAGTCCCTACAACATGATCCAAGACATTTAATGTAGTCTTGAGATGTTCCTTCAGATGAGCACAAAATACCCTTGCAAGGGCAACTGAGTGTTGTTGTGTGAATGCTTTGCAAACTGCAACCATGTGCACAGCTACAGACATCCCTTTTGAAGATAGCGGAATACTTGGAAGAGTCAAGAACCTCATAAGGGCTTCAATGCCCTTTTACTCAACAAATATTCTACAAGTTTTAGTATTTTCCATTGCCAGATGCACAAACACCACGGCATGTGAAATGATTAATTTTAGAAAGCGTTCATTACTCATATTTTCAAGAGACAATCCACTAGTTCCAACCCCGTCATTATGCTTATCTTCAGAATCAGTATCCATAGGAACAGGACTATCCAAACTGTCTTTGGCCTCTACTATGAGCCTATGGGCCTTGCTGGGGCATACGTTGTTGATCCCTGGTGGCTGTCATCTATTGCAGAAAGGGTTTATTGAAAAATATATCTGATTATAAGGTCTAAACCAGCGTTACTTATGCTAGTTGTTAGTTCTGTTTAACTTGTTCATTACTTTATTAATGTTGTTGTTATTTATTGTCCTTGTCTACTTCAACTTTAACACAAGGACCTTTGGGAGTGTTAAAGTTGAAAGAGATGAAAATTATGTTTAAATTTATATTACCTTGTCACAACTATACTATTTTGTTTCTAGCATTGATTTAGGAATTTATTTATGCATTAAAGTATAAATATTTTAATTTTCTACTCCAAACCCTAACCTAACCCAATTTTCAACTCATATAACAAGTTGTAGCCTCTCCTGAGCAGACCTTAGTCCCAAGACAGTCCCCAAGTAGTAATTTTTGTAAACTAAAATCACTATACTTTGAAATTTCCTCAAGTCTCAGCATGGAAGTAGCCTCCATCTCCAATTTTGAAATGAATGCCTTAGCCTCCACCAAATTAAATGAATGCCACAAAAATTTGCTGTGAATTGGAGGGATGTTAAGTTAACCAACCAAACGTGAATGCAAAAAGCAATACTTAAGGCCACCCACATTGTAGTTTTGAAGGTTCCCTGTGTTATTAGTGAAGTAGCAGTGAATCCAGATATGACTTGGAGTTTTTTTCATGGGGCCTGTCAAGGCTCCATAGAGTAGTGCAAGATCAGGTTTTCTCTATATATCTCCGATAGCCATTTCTTCATAGATAAATCCTACTTGGGGGCTAGGAAAAACAATATGGGCGAGTTCAATTTTCTCTTCTATCTTTTGAAATTTGTTGCAGAATTGGGTCTCACCCAGATTCAAGTCATACGGTCTGCGTGTTAAATAACTCAGCAACAAATTAAAGATCAATATGGTATGGATGTCAACCAAATCATCATCCTCTTTAAATTGCCCTGTCTCTATAAATTAGATTGCCCTGATATGCGAAGGATTAGGTTGATAACTATACTACGGCTAAAAATTGCCCTATCTATAAATTAAATTGCCCTGTCTATAAATTGGCATATCCTTCCATGTAGATTATAAAAATTGCAATTAGGTCAAGTTCTCCTTACATGGTTTGGATAAAATTGAAAGCTTCAATTTTCATACAATTAGAAAAGTTTGGGCAGCGTAGAATGTGAGGAATGAGAATGTATCAATCATTGCCACCATATGAGTTTTGAAAGTAAGATTAATTGGCCCCATCCCATTATGAAGTAGAACCATGTGAGATAGATCCTATAACACCATTAGCATCATGATATAAGCAAAATCGAAGTTCCGTTTTCCGTCCAGGCTGCTTGAAGATGATAATTTCCAGAAAGTGGCCCCATGGTACAAAGCAACGAAACATTTGACGAATTGGAAACGTATATATATAAAAGGAACAGAATTATATAGGCCTAAAATTGCGGTTGGTGCCATTGCGGTCAAATTTAAATCAATTTGTAATCCACCTCGACGGAAAATGGAACTTCGATTTTACTTGCCCATTTTTGTTGTTCTGGTTTAGGAAGTATTTCAGGCTATTATGGTTTGTCTTAAAGTCTTCATCTTCTTAAAATTGGCTTTCATTGTATCATTGATCAGGGTTATTAAATTCATAAAAAGTAAGCATGCATCATCATACTTCATACTTCAATCAAACCATCATGACTTGGATTGTGGCAATTTTAGTCTTCGCCTAGGGTAGTACTGTAGCAGCTTTAACACTTAGAATATAGTAGCTTGGGGGAATTCATGTCAAGGTAATCAATGCAAGTTAAAGGGGAAATGATTAGTATTTCTCATGATGTAAAAGTAAAGGATGTATTCCTCATGATTAGGATACTCTTGTATTTATAGGCATAAAAAAACAAGTTGTGGTATAGCTTCCCCAGTTGTGGTTACTGTTTTTTTATTAAGCTCATGAAGATTTATATGCAGTTTATTGTTTCTACTATCCTTGTGTTTTTGTGAAGAATGATTGAAGAATGTTATAAGTTTTCCTAGAGAATTATGAACATGGATATGTACAATTCCTTATATTTATTATCACTTTGTTTTATGTGATGAATTCATTTGCATGACTTGAGTATATCTGAAGCTCTCCTTGAGGTCCCATGAATGAACTTGAACACTTGTTGCATTCATTTAATTTGAAAGAGTAGTTATAGTTTGAAAGAACTCTCTCCTTACCTTAGATAGCATTCATTGAAAGGAAAGTCTTATTTTATTCATATGCGTTTGCATGGTTTGAGTCAGTCATCACACCACGCATTTCACTTCCATCACCCAATTGAGTAATACAACCACTAAAATTTACACCCCCTAACAAAACACACCATAACCTCACTTGAGAAAATCAAAATAATTTGGTAGTTAGGTAGGACACCGGGGATAGGCATCCAAATAATTCCCCCTTGCCATTATCATCTGAGACATAGTTGTTGTCCTCTAGGGAACCAAAATCCTCTAGTATTTGTTGACATGTTCATACACCAGTTTGTGGAGGGGCCTCCTGTTGTTTCAGGAGTTAAATTGCCGCAAGATCGAGAACTGGACGGACTATGTGGAATGCTGCACTCCACTTAGCCCTAAGGAAACATCGATCATTGTCTTCCTTGTATTCTCCGGCCACCATACTGGTGATACAAGGGTGATAAGGCAGAAGTGCCGAAAACCTTTTTCGACGTGTCATGAACGAGGTAGCTTAGTGACTTTTCTACTAGGGCTCTTTTACCCAGGATCCCTTTTGGTAGAGGGATATCCTTCAAATTTGGTCTCTCACTTCGTATTGTTCGACTTGGATTTCATCACCTTTCGAAGGATACGATTTTTCGAGGTCTCCAGCCCCTAGTTAGGAAGTTTGCTTGCATTTTCACCTTTTTAGAGGGTCTTTTTCTTTTTAGTGTAACTTGTTGGCATTCTGGACACTTTTGTTTCAGCTCGCTTCCTGTGACATCGGTCACAGTATAGTTTTTTGAGCTTGTTTTTTTGGCCTCCGAACCTTGTCTTTTCATAGCTCCCCTTCTGCACGCTCGGTTGCTTTAGGTTTTTTGAGTTCATACACGGTAGTTACCAATACTTATTTGATGATGTGTGATCTCCTATTCTCCTAGGTCTTCGAGATGGTTGAGTTAGATGGTCTTTTGAAGGGACTGAACACCCCTTCATGGAGACACTAACGCTTGACCATAGGAGTAGTCTAGAGGACCACGTGATCACATCACCCGTGTGGACTTTTCCATTTACTGTGATGATGGTCTTTCAAGTTATATGGAACAATGGTACATTTGAGAGAGAGATGAATGGTTGTACCCCATCTTGGTCGATTGTCTTATGGTCCTTTCATTTTGTCGATAATATTTTTGTGGTACCTTGCCTTTTACCTTTTGGGTGTTTTACTGATATTGGGATATCTTGTGATTTGTACCACCTTTTATGTTTTAGGTCTTGTGGGTACTATGGTAGTTTGTCCACATTTGAGGTACACCCACTTTCTCCAAATTGTTATGTGTATTTATACCCACTTCATACCACCCTCCTGACCTTAGTTTGGAAGATTGCATGCTATCATACCTTTTGGTGGTACTATTTGAGTTTCAAGAGGTAGTTACAAGGATCTATTGCATATATGAGGTAGTTACAAGGAGATATTGCATATATTGATTTGGACCGCCTTTTATGTTTTTGGTCTTGTGGTTATAACTATGGTAGTTTGTCCACGTTTGAGGTAGTGTACCCCCCCTTAGTCCCAAGGGTTGTGAGTCTTTATACCCATTCTTTTTTTTTTACTTGTACCTTACTGGTTGGTCTTTGTACTGAGCCTTTTTACTGTCACTGAATTTCTTTGATTGAACATACCATAGCCCAGTCATCTCTCTCTCTCTAGTTTGTACTAGCCCTATCATAGGGTCACTTGGTTCCTAGAGTTGACTGGCCTCTAAGAGGCATAGTCATTTCTGAAAGTAACTCTTCTGAGTATATTACAGGAAACGTCTACACTAAGGTAATCAAATATGTGGTAAATAATTTTCATTAAGTAGCCAGGACTTTTAGCATTAGAGGAGATCATGTAACGTGTATGTGTAGTGTTTCATGTGTGCTACATGTGTGCTACATGTGTGCTACATGTGTGATGTAGCGTTAAATCAAATAGTAAAAAACAACTCATAAATATTGCATGACTTTCTACTCTTAAGAAAGATAAATTGGTCGTATTTCGATCATCACTTGAATGCCTACATGTTGACAAAGGGAATGAGGATCAAGTAAAATTATAAAAGGCGATACACGTCAAATTTTAAGAGGCGCTATGCCTTGCGGTCGAATCTAAACGTTTTTCCAATGGTGCAAGTAGAAACAAACAGGTATTTGTCTGATCTGTCTTCCTCGAGCGAGGGGAGTTTAGGAAGGCTAGAGGAAAGCGAGACATCTAGTACGTCTAGAAGAATTGTATCAACTAGATGTCAAAAAACAAAAAGAAGATTCCATAGACGCAATGAATTTTTTCACGGTCAAGGGGGGGCATGTTCCTATGGTGATGAGACAAAAGACGACGAAGAGGTGCCCTTGAGGTGCAAACATTTAGTGAAACAATCGGTAGCGAAGGATCTTCCTCCACCGAACACTGATTTTTGTGTGCATGAGAGCAGATATCGTATTGCACCGTCGTCGATACATGGTTTCGGGTTGTTTTCCATGGATTGCATCTTGGTCGGTTACTGGACATGTACAGAATTGATGGAGTATATTGGACCCATATACAACTACAACGATTGGATGCGCCTTGTCCAATATACAAAAAGCATGCTTAGCTATGGATTGTCAACAAACTATTTACAATTGAAACACAAAAATCAAAATAAAGGAGGAACATTGTACATGGACGGAAGGCCAAAGGCCATAGGGAATATTGCAGGGTTTATAAACAGTACACAACCAGGGTCTACAATTAAGCAACCAAAATGCGAATTTGAGGGGCATGAACGAAACCGTGTTTTTGTAGTTGCTATTAAAACAATATCTGCAGGGGACGAGTTGCTTATTAATTACCCTGTCAACCGAGTAGATACAAACAAGGTTACTATATAAAATTTTACCCAACCTTTTAGTAATAAATTAAACATCATAAGGATTTTTTGTTAGTTTATTTCGTTTAAATTTCCCATATTTACTTCGCAAGCCAGTGATCGGGATAAATCCTTGCCAACAAATGGTCGGAGGAGAACTTCTTCCTCGACAGAGCAGGTATCCATCTTTCTAATATTACAAATATAATAAGAGAAAAGAGTTTTTATTTGTTTTGTTTTTCCATTATTAATAACTTGGTTTGTTTTATATAATGAAATTTAAATTTGATGCAGAACGTTGATCGAAAATACACCCATCGAATGTTGATCAGACGACAACACCCTCGGGGCAACAGGTAGACCTGATTTTAATTGTACAATTAAAATATGTCAAAATGTTTTAGCATTATATTCATGTTTCAATGAATATTTTGGTTTCATTTACGTAATTTTCTAGTCTATGTTTTTTATGCAGGTCGGTTCCGTAAGGTCGGCCACACCAGGGTCCACGCAACGGGTATACATCTTTGTAATATTAAAAATATAATATGAATAATAAGTCTTTTGATGTGTTTTCTCATGAATAGTTTTGGAATCGTTTAGGTGACTTTCACTATGTTTTTTTCTTAGGGTGTTGTTAAGGGCAGCTCCAAGATATTAGCAGATCGGGGCAAGTCGCCTATGACCATTGATCCAATGAGTGGATCGTGATCCTCGAGTTCACAGGTATAATTCATTTCAATTGTACCAATATAATACGTAGCATAATGTTAATTTTGTTATGTATTTTTCGTGTGATATATTGGTTTTGTTATGATAATGTAAACCGTGTTGTAATTTTACGAATCTATCATGATAGATGTGTTATATACGTTAATATAAAATTTGGAATCTATCAGTAAAGAACTCAGTAGTGCTTTATATATGTTTGTTACAGCCCACTAGTGAATCGCAGTATGAATCAGCATCACAATATTTTCCGTTAGACCCTGAAGTGTGTTAAGTTTAAACCAAATAGACCAGCAAGATCACTGAAAGAAACATAATCACAAGATAGACACAGAATTTACCCTGGGAAACCCTCATGGGGTAGAAAACCCAGCAAAGATTTCCTCAATAAGATGATCAACCAAAATACAAGATATTCTCCAAGACTTGTCCTTCTTCTTTACCTCACATGCAGACCTCCCAGACACAAGTGAGCTACTTTTTGATTTGTGGAAGTGTGTCAAATGAGGAGCTCTCCTCCTCTATTTATACTAGTTCCCGACTAACCAAAAATCCCTAATGGGGCCGACCTCTTCTAGAGAAATCTAATAACCCCTAAAATATAAACCCAGGGCCGACCCCCACATGGTGGATCTAATAACCCTAGTTCCCACAAACCATCGGAGGAATAAACATCTTCATATACATAATAGAATCACCTCGGAGGAATGAAACATCTCCGGAATAATAATGTACAAATATAATATTCTTAGAAGTTACAATATTCAACACTCCCCCTTAATGAGAAGGATATTATAACCACGTCTGCAGGAGCAAGGAGTCATCGACTACATCACACATGATACATCTATATATCACCGGAAGCTTTCTTCACTACATTATCATTAGTAACTCAACCAGTTACTGGAACATCAACATCATCGTTGCGATCATCAGCATCGTCATCACATGATCATCAGCATCGTCATCACACGATCATCAGCATCGTCATCACACAATCATCAGCAGGATGCTCAATCTTGATCTCTTTAGGGCCTAGGTCCATGGATGATGCAATCCAAATCACGTATCTTTTGAACCGAGGTCCAGGGACGATACAGTCCTATCAACTCTAGTGATCCTTCCTTTCGGAATTAAGGGATCCATCACAATCATGTTTAAGACTATCCTTCCTTTCGGAATTACGGGATTTACGGTCTAAGGATGATTAATCCCACTCAATCTCTTTTAAGACAATCCTTCCTTTCGAAATTACGGGATTTACGGTCTAAGGATGATTAGTCCCACTCAATCTCTTTTAAGACAATCCTTCCTTTCAGAATTATGGGATTTATGGTCTAAGGATGATTAGTCCCACTCAATCTATTTTAAGATAATCCTTCCTTTCGGAATTACGGGACTTACGGTCTAAGGATGATTAGTCCCACTCAATCTCTTTTAAGATAATCCTTCCTTTGAAATTACGGGATTTACGGTCTAAGGATGATTAGTCCCACTCAATCTCTTTTAAGACAATCCTTCCTTTCGAAATTACAGAATTTACAGTCTAAGGATGATTAGTCCCACTCAATCTCTTTTAAGACAATCCTTCCTTTCGGAATTACGGGATTTACGATCTAAGGATGATTAGTCCCACTCAATCTCTTTTAAGACAATCCTTCCTTTCAGAATTACGGGATTTACTGTCTAAGGATGATTAGTCCCACATGTCCACTAAGGACTTCATTCTCGGAGAGCATACGTCTATGGATCAATTCAAGGGACCGAAGTCTGGGGATGATACAATCCCCACCTGTCCAATAAGGACTTCATTTTCAGAGACCATACGTCTACGAATCAATTCAAGGGACCAAAGTCCAGGAATGATACAATCCCCACCTGACCAATAAGGACTTCATTTTCGGAGACCATACGTCTACAGATCAATTCAAGGGACCGAAGTCTGGGGACGATACAATCCCCACCTGTCCAATAAGGACTTCATTTTCGGAGACCATACGTCTATGGATCAATTCAAGGGACCAAAGTCCGGGGACGATACAATCCCCACCTGTCCAATAAGGACTTCATTTTTAGAGACCATACATCTACGGATCAATTCAAGGGACCAAAGTCCGGGGATGATAGAATCCCCACCTGTCCAATAAGGACTTCATTTTCGGAGACCATACGTCTACAGATCAATTCAAGGGACCGAAGTCTGGGGACGATACAATCCCCACCTGTCCAATAAGGACTTCATTTTCGGAGAACCATACATCTATGGATCAATTCAAGGGAACGAAGTCCGGGGACGATACAATCCCCACCTGTATCCTCATCAATACAGACACCGTTAGTACATCACTAGTACAAGTACATACAAGTATCCTCATCAATACATGTTTACATGTTATCAAACCATGTATCCTCAACAATACATCAATATAAAACATGTATCCTCATCAATACATCATAAATATAGAAACATGTATTCTTATCAATACATCAACATGTATCCTTATCAATACATCAACATGTATCCTTATCAATACATCAATATAAAACATGTATCCTCATCAATACATCAGAAATATAGAAACATGTATTATCATCAATAAATCAATATAAAAACATGTATCCTCATCAATACATCAATATAAAACATGTATCCTCATCAATACATCAAAAACAAGTAATATAAGTATTCTAAGTATAAGAGTCCTAAATCTAAGCACATATAAATATATAGGTTTAATAAACAGGTATCTTTATCATCGACCTTAGCTGTCGATGAGGGCAATTTCATCATCAGTGATTATATCACTCCCCCTTTCGAGGAGGGTCCTTTTGAACTACACCAAGCTTGTCTCGGAAATATTCAAATTTTACTCGAGACAGAGGTTTGGTTAATATGTCAGAAATTTGTTCCTCAGTACTCACATACTTGAGTTTAATAGCTCCTCTTTGCACCATATATTGTATGTAGAAATATCGGATCTCTATGTGTTTTGACTTATCATGGAACACTGGATTTTCTGTCATCCTGATATAGCTTTGATTGTCACACATGATCACAGTGGGATCCAATTCTAAGTCAAACACTCCAGATAATAGCTTCCGAAGCCACACTGCTTCACAACTGGCAAAGCAGGAAGCTATATATTCTGCTTCAGCAGTACTGAGAGCCACACTAGATTTTTTCTTGTTGAACCATGAGATCATGGCAAATCCAAGACCATAGCATCCACCTGATGTACTCTTTCTGTCTGAGACACTTCCTGCCCAATCAGAATCTGAATAACCATGTAATCTAAGTTCATGGTTTCCAAGATAATATAGACCAAAATCTAATGTACCCTTTAGGTACCTCATTACATACTTTGCAGCTATTAAGTGAACCTTTCTAGGTTCTACTAGATACTGACTCAAGGTATTTACAACAAAGCATATATATGGCCTAGTATTTGTTAAATACATCAATGACCCAATGATTTGTCTATATAGAGTTATGTCCACTAATTCTTATGATTCATTAACTAATAACTTCAAGTTGGAGTCCATGGGAGTGGCCATGGCTTTACACTCCAACATATCAAATCTTTTTAAAATCTCCACAGCATACTTACCTTGATTTAGAAATATTCCTTTTGGTTCTTGCCATACTTCTAGACCTAAGAAGTAGTGCATTAATCCGAGATCTTTCATCTCGAATTCTAAAGAAAGCTTCTTCTTGCATTCAACAATTTGTATCTCTTTTCCGGTTAGAAATATATCATCTACATATAACAACAGTATAACTGGTTCATCATCCATCACCTTGAGATAAAGATTGGGGCCAGCTTTACTCTTGGTAAATCCCATGCTTGTTAAGAAACTGTCAATCCTTCTGCAGGGGGGGTTCACTAGTGAGGCAATATCATATCACGTCCATTCATATTGGGGGGTTGAATACTCTTAAAAACCTCAAAAATATATTGCCCCGTATTAAGGGGTCAAGGGGTTTTTTTAATTTGACATAGTAATATAAATATTGGGGGTTATTTTATTTGGGAGTGTTGAGGAATAACCTCCAAATTGTGGGATGGATTCATACGTCCAAATCACGATCTCGATAATTTCATAAAAATTTTAAAAAAAATTATACCAGCATTAAATGTTAAAATTGTGATTGCGGAAGTAATAAATGCTTGTTAAGGCAGTATTAAATAATAAATTCATTAATGTATATAACAATTTAACTACTATGTCCTTTTAACTAATGATGCTTTAAGACAGTGATGTGTCTTACCCACGTCTTACCTCCATAAAAATGATTACGACACTAATTTGTTTGTAGTTGTAATAACAAATAAACAACATACCCATATAGGCCTAAGTTCTATAACTACAACTCTGAAACCATATGCAACATACCCAAATTTGCTAAAATAACAAATAAACAATACTTTCTATTCTATAATATTTTATCTGAATTACTCTTGTCGTTGATAGAACTATGGCTTACTTACAGAGTTCTATATCCCTATTCAACATTCTTTACATTAGTTAAGAATAGTCTCCTATGTCATTACTTGTGACGACGATAACCAAATAGGACAATTACTTAACCTTGAAGTATTATTCCTATGAGTACTTATACAAGAGTATGCCATTAAAACCCATAACCTGCTATGTAGGAAAAGTTGCACTACTATTATATGGGTGTACATATATCCAAATACTAACAGAGTCATCACAGTGACCATTGGGTATTGATTTTACCCCTAACTATTTGTCATGGTCTACGATACCATCCTAAGGCTTAGGCTTTGACATTGGTACCCATTGTTTAGTCAATTCGATTTTGTATATAAGTATATGGTCGAGTGTGTGTATAACTTTATAACCACTCCTTCAAACTCTTAAACAACTCCTAAATAGAAGGTTGTAAGGGGAAAACATTATGTCGAAACGTTTGCATAGTATTCAGATCAATGGTTTCAATGTTGGGGTTAATAATTGTTCCATGTAGCACATGTCTTTGTCATATTGTTTTAAATGCATAAATTTAATGGGGTTAATATGCCAAATCTCTTGTCTTGACCCGATCCACAACATATCCATGCATTTACTCTTGATGTGGATTCAAACAAGGTGCTCCTGCGACGTGTACATTGTCTAGGGTCCCATCTTCTTCCACGGGTGTTTTGACTCACTCGGTGACTTCAATGTGTATCTCGTCTAGCCCCTTCCATACTCCATGAGCACAATAGGTGCATCTACCCATCTTCTCGGTCATAGGCATACCTTACCTTAGCCTTTTTGGAGGCACTATGGGTTCTCCATCTGGTTGAGATTTGTTATTGGGACCATACAATGCCCATACAACTTATTAATTATACTCTGTTGCATACTTGGGGAATGTGCTTCCCTCTATACCGGTCTTCTTAGTCATTCATTGTATTTTCCTTCCATCTCGGCAACTAGTATTCCTCCTGCTCAGACCCTAAGCACTATAGATTATCCCTCTCCATTATCACTTTACCCTTTAATTGTTAACATGGTGATGACCTAATTTTGTTCTGTGTGCTCGACTCAAGTGGAACGAGTCCTTTATCAATCCCATCCCTAAGTTTATGTAGCATCTTGAAGAAGGTAGTGTTTCCCAAGGTATTCCTTGTTATTCCCTTTTCATTGTACAAATGGTTTTCTTGTTGTTTTGTTAGATTGTGCATGGTGCAATTTTCCTTTTGTGTCAATAGCATGGTCGATTGGGTGTCCTACTCCTTTCTTTGTTATTGTTCTCATCTTGGTTTAATTGTCTAGATTCCTTGTTTTGAAATACAATTTCTTTGTTTCTTTACTAAAATATAGTTTCACTGTATAGTATTTTGAAAAAACATTTGGTTTGTTACTTGATAATATTACCAAAGTTGCTGCTGCATCGATTTGGTAAGGAAGTGACGGTTCTTAATGTTGCTGCTGCATCGATCTGGTAAGGAAGTGACGGTTCTTAATGTTGCTGCTATCCATCTGCATCGATCTGGTAAGGAAGTGACAGTTCTTAATGTTGCTGCTATCCACGTTAAGGAAGTGATCTGCATCGATCTGCATCGATCTGGTAAGGAAGTGATGGTGTCTCGTCCAAACATTAATGGTTCTTGACCAACTCTTTAGTGGAGTGTAATGCTGTCTATCCACGTTGTCAAACCACGTGAAGCCTGGTTAAAATGTGACTCACGAAATCGAACTATGCGTAGTGAACAACAGAGATGGAATTTGACGGGCATTTGCCCGTTTTCAGACATTTTACCCGTCAAATATGGGAAATAATTTGCTAAGCACGTTTTGTAAAACGGTTAATTTTTTTAATAAAACGTTGTTTTGACGTTTGGGAATTTTGTGAAAACGTCATTATATATAGTTTGTATAGGAGTCTAGAGACTTGGAGTAGAGCCCAGCCTGCCATGATGCCATCAGCAATCACTACCCGATGCCTCCAGGTAGTCCACGACGCACGCCAGTGATGCCACGGTGTCCACCAACCCACCCTGGCATCCACCTGTTCCACTTGCAGGTTAATCCATTAAATGGGTTGGGTGAAACCGTAAATGCCTTGAATGCCAGTCGACTATCGAGAAATCATTATGTGAGGGTTAGGGCCTGCAGGGTGCACCATTCCATTTCCAAAATTCCAAGTTTTCCAACTTCCGAACATATGGGTCTGCCTCTGCGAGTTTGCACTGCGCAGCCTGTAACCTTGCAGGTTGCTCGCTGCCACTAGTCCGCTGGAGTTTGGACTCTGGATTCTGGAGTGACAAGTGGAGTGGCAGTGAGTGCGAATAAGAGGGGGCATGCGCAACTTGGTGGGTCGTCCACATTCAATCTCGTCAGCTAGTCGAAGGGGCCTCCCAATAGAGCGTAGATTCAAACCTCTATGAGGCCTTCTGCGAGCACAAACAACAACTTCAAATGGATATTTCATCGGTCGTCCAACAATCAGTAACTGGCCACTGACTGGTCCTTCGCCAAATCTCATATTGACAGGTTAGTTTTACTCTACTTGATTTAATTTTTTGACCTTTCGTTCAGTTTACTGGTGGGATGAGCACCATCAGATTTGTCCATATTTGTCCAGCAAATAAATTCTGAGGAAGAAAATGCATTGTTGTAAAGGTAATCTTTATTTTTGTCTTCGAATTTGTGAGGCTCAATCTATTTCATCTCTCGATGCATTCGTGATCTGCATTCTTCCAGCATTTATTTGTTTCTGTAAGATTTAATTTCAGGAGCAGTTTGCGCTATGTCCTTGTTCTCGTGGCCTTGAGCAGAATTTTGAGGTTTTTAATAAATTGCATCTGGCAGATTTCTTCCCCTAGGTTTTTGGACATATAAACTTGTTTCAGGCAGTTGTAGCCCCATTATTTGTGGAGCATTTTAGATTTTGTTGCTTTCCGCAAAAAAAATTCATTTCCCCTGTTTTAAATTCTAGTATGCAAAAATATCTTGAAGTGCTAAAATATATGTCATTTTCGAGTTGTTTGAGTAGCTACTAGACTGTCTTTTAAAGCACTTTAGGTTCCGTTTCTCTCTTTTAAAGCATTTTAGGTTCTGTGGTTTCCTTTGCTGCATCTCGGAGGGCCATGAAATCTTCTCTACTCATCATGATGAAATCATCCCATAATACCCTTGGGTTTTTTTTTCTAAAGCATCACACACAATCAGTTTTATTATCCCATGGTGGAATAATGCTTTTTCCTTTCCTTTCTGAACTTTGACAGTCATGTCTTTTTAGGACTGTAATATAAATTAAGGTATACTGAGGTTTTATTCAGGTCTTTGCTGATACAGGTTCCTTAGCTAGTTAATAAATAAAAAACGGTAAGCATATACCATACTTAGCCTCCCCTCTAATTTTATGTATTTGAGGAGATAATAGGCTACTTCATCCCGGGGTTCTGGCAAGCTTTCCCTTTTGACTCCATTCGTGTTTTCCTCCACTTTTTCATAACTCACGAGGAATAACTTTTTAGCATCTGAAGCTGGCTATCTATCTTCTTTGTTTGTTTGACACCTTTTAACAAACACTTCATGTGTAAAGTATCCAAGTCTCATGGAGACATTTCGTTAAACACTTAATGTGCAAGATTTGAAACCACGAGCGCGAGCATGAACAAGTACACATTAACCATGATATAAGCAAAGAAATAATGTTACTTATTCAAAATCAATCATTAAGAGGATGGAAACATAATTAAGAATTGCCTATTGAATGATCGCATAATCAAGGGAATCGATTATTAATTATGAACCATTAAGCATGCGAAGAGATCGATCTTGGCTTTTGCCTTGGCTTATAAGCCTTTCCAGCCAGATACGATATTCCCAAAACTTGGAATATCTCCCTACAACCAATTTCGGTACCTAAAAGATTTAACCCAAGCATGTCTACAGGCATTTTCAAGTTTTATGAAAACTTAAAAATTGCATCTACAGGTGAACAATTATGATAACACAACGAAATAAAATTCCACAAGATTATCCAATTTACAATTTCAATCTGAAATTTTAAACATAATAACCATTCCAATTTGAGCATTGAATGTAATGATGCAATATCCAAATGGTTAATAGAATTGGCTTTGCACTTTCCAGCCATTTCCTTTGTTGGAAAAACTTGGAAATGTAAATTACAGGAATTTCCCTATAAAAAATCATACTCTTACAAACTTGGGAACGAATATATTACAGGTTCTCCCAAATGAATTTAACCGATATAAAAAACTACAGGCATATAGTTATATACCAAGCTATCGAGTTATTTAGTTACATAATTTAACACACAGGATTCTAATCGTTCCATAGAAAAATTGGCAATGGATTCCACAACATAAATTTAAATACTTTCATACTTTCATAAATATTTTCATAAACAATAATCTACTAGGAGTTTGTAAATCCCAAGTTCTTCTATTAAATGAAATAATTGTCTAAGGATTCTACATAACCATAATAATTTTCCAAATAATTTGCCCTCACTATCAAATCTACAATTTCTAAAAAAATAATGGCTTGTTATAGCCATTAACATAACACCCTAACTATCGCAGGTTCACTGTCTACTTGGATCTCCATGCATTTTAATAATATGGATTATTCTGGGTTTATTATGTGATGGAGATTTAGGGTGAATTCTAATCCAATATCATCATCACAACCCTTCAGCCTGTGGAAAGATTATAGCCGGTTTGACTGTTGAAATATTTCTACCACTTCCGGATTGCTATCCAATTTGGAAGTTTCTGCGGGTTCTCACCTGTTTAAACTTTTCCCATTAAAATCTCAATAGAATAATTTAAATTTACTCCAGTAGTAAAGCATTCTGTTTTCTGTTTGTACATGATGTTTGGTGGTCTTCTTAAACCATTTTAGGTTCTATTGCTTTCTGCTAAATACCTTTTATTTTTGCGAGTGAAACGTCTCCGAATGGTTGCTAAAATATGCCTTTTTTTTATATAGTAAGAGCCATTTGAGCAGAGATAGTAGACTTTTTTCTTAACTGTAAGTTTGCCATCTTAAATAATTGTTCCTTTAGAGCCAACAGGGCGTTCATTCACTTGTGAGTCTAGTAGGTCAATGGAGTGTTATGCTGATCAGTGGTCACCATAGTTGTTTTTAGGGAAAGAGCTGGAGGTCAAATCTAGAGCATCTTAGGTTTTGTATTAAGAGCATTAATGAATAAGTAAGTCAACCTACTTTGAAAGTGATTACTAATGTAATATTAGTAGTTGGGCTCGTATTAAAGGAAGGAAGTAAGTCAGTACATAAGCACGCAAGAGATATAGCCTTCACGCATTGGATGTGGCCTTCCTTCTCGCCTATAAATAATATTGCCTATCCCTAGAAAGGTTCAGAGCTTTTTGCCTAGACAGATCCGGAGCCGTCCTATAATGCATCTTTAAGCTTTAATGCCAATAATACAGTTTAAGCTTTAATGCTTGAATATTACTTGGTACCTTGGTGTTCTGTTTTTCTCACCTGATATGATATCCCAAGATATGATATCCCCAGAAATAAAAAGTGTTCAAGTAGACAACTAGCTCTGATGCTAACTGATATTTTGTGTAGTAGAGTTGAGCCAGTAATGTTGATGTTATCACATGTCACTCAACATATTATCCTTAAGGCTGTGCTGGGCCAACAAGATATAATGAAATGATAACAAAGTATAAAACACCATCCCAAATTCCTACCATCAAAATTCTGATCATTGCATAGGGTAACTTTTATACTAGAACGTTATTATTATTGACGGATACATAATTGGGCAGAACGTTAAGTGAAGAGTAATGTTAAAGCCTAAAACGTAAAAAAAAATTAGTACGATAGGTAAAATTGTAGTGAAATTCCAACACTGGTGAACAAGCAGCTCTCCTCCGAACTGTACATGGGATTGACTCCTTGGCATGCAGCGTTGGCATGCACTGTACATGGGATTGACTCCTTGGCATGCAGCGTTGGCATGCACTGTACATGGGATTCTCCTCGTAGCTGTTACAATAAATGAGGTATTTATGTTATGGTTGCCCGATTCTCAAAGCATTAGGCTGTCACCTTCTTGCTGTACCTAAACCATAAAGGCCTTGACCTCGATGTTCAAAAAATATTGTAAATTTCTTGCTCTTCTTTTACAAATGCACCAATTGATTATTGGGTTTCTTCCTCTGCGAGGACTCAACACAGAAGGAATACCATCTCTGGTATGGAATACGATGCCAACTCTAGCATACACATAGTTCACTTCCTTTGCATGTATTTTAGGATGGAGGAGGACTGAGGTTCATGTTTTTAATTTACGAAATTATTCGTGAACTGATGATTTTAACTTGCAAAATACAGAAAAGAACACTCTCTCGCAGGTAATAGTTTTGCAATAAGTTTTTCGTCTCCAGATGTCTCTACATCCCGAAATTAATGTGTAGGTACTGACAGTTTTAATTTGATATTAATGTGTAGCTGCACGACTCCTATCTCCGATGTCTGGTGAGTTTGGGCACTAAGAGGAGGTTGGAGACCAGTGAAAAGAGGTTTCCCTGTTCTGGTTTTGTCGAGAGGAATTTCAAGTTCTGCCATTTTTCATCACCCATAAAAGGTAAGCATTTGCAATTGCTCCTGTTCTATTACCCTCTTCTTAGCTATTTTAAAAAATTAATTCCGCTCCTCATTAGACGTTCCCTGCACCCAATTTTTTCTTTCTCCCCACTGTCTATCACTGTAACCTGTGATTCAGAATTATAATAATGTTTGTGTCTTTGTATGCCACTGCAATCTGTCATTCAGAACTATAGTAATGTCTGCCATTGATTTCTGGATGCCGCTGCTTATCTGGGTTTGTTGTAGAGATCATTCGCAGGAGTTCTGAATACTATTCTTAATTTTAATGTCATCGTAAGTTCCCATTATACAGTAGCCTCCACTCGAATCAACATCTTAGTGGGATCATTGTTAGCATTATACTACTACTTTCTTTAGCATTTTGTTTGGTTATACTAAGATGCATTAGGATCCTGTTTGTTACACCTTGATAATATGATATAAAGGGGGTATTAAAAATGAGTTGATAAAAATGGATACCTACAATATCTGGTGAAAATAGGGGTTTTCTTAATTGGAAAGGTATATTGGGAGGGGGGTTCAACAATACAATTTCAGGAGGGATTTCCCAATATTTAGTGAAATTAGGGATATTCTTTAATATCCTGCGAACGATGGTGCTATGTAACAAGTTCACTGAGTGAACCCCCCGTGTCCTTCTGTACCAAGCTATGGAAGCTTGCTTCAATCCATATAATGCCTTCTTCAGTTTGCATACATGAGTTCTCCCGTCTTTAACCTCAAATCCTTGTGGTTGTTCTATGTACACTTCTTCTTCAATGACACCATTCAGGAAGGTTGTTTTAACATCCATCTAGAGTAGTTTCCACTTCATCATAGATGCAAGTGCCATGATAGTTCTTATTGATGTGTACCTAGCAACTGATGCAAATCTTTCTTCATAGTCTATTCCCTCCTTTTGAGAGAATCCTCTGGCTACAAATCTTGCCTTATATTTTTCAATGCTACCATCTGCAGCATGTTTTATCTTGAATATCCATTTGGAAGAAACCAAACTTTTATCCTTTGGTTTGGGAACTATATCCCAAACATCATTTTTCATTATTGACTGGTACTCTTCTATCATAGCTTCTACCCATTCTTTCTTCTAAGCTTCCTCCTCATAGCTGGTGGGTTGTTGATCCACAAGATCACATATCAGGGCCACATAATTGGATACTAAATTGGGTTTCTTCCTTTCTCTAGTGGAACCTTCAGGAGCTCCATATTTCTCAGCCCAAGCTGGCCTTCCTTTTCTAGATAGATTTGCAATGGGGGGTTCTTGAGGTTCTATCATGTCATGGTCTTCTGGTGCATCATTTTCAGGGATGGGAACAGCTTCTGTGACTTTAGGAGGTGTATCTTCTTCATAGATTTCTTCAAGTTGGCACTTCCTAGATTTCTTGATAGTTGCTTCTTCATCAAATGTTACATCTCTACTTATCTCTATATGATGAAAACCATGTATGTAAATTCTGAAAGCTTTGGATGTTTCACAATATCCAAGAAATATTCATTTCTTACCAGAGGGATCTAACTTGGTTCTCTTTTCTTTTGGAATGTGAATATACACAGGACATCCAAATATTTTGAGGTGACTTACCTCAGGCTTCTTTCCTGTGAACACTTCTTCTGGAGTATTAAATTCAAGAGCACTATGAGAAAGTCTATTTTGTACATAGACAGTTGTCCTGGCTGCTTCATCCCATAGATACATGGGAAGATCTTAATCATGTATCATAGTCTTTACAACTTCCATGATAGTTCTATTCTTTCTTTCAGCAACCCCATTTGTTGGGAATTGTAGGGAGTGGTTAATTCCCTCTTGATTCCAGCTTCCTTACAAAAGTCTTCAAAGTCCTTTGAAGTATATTCTCTGCCATTATCTATTCTGAGAATCTTGATTTTCTTTTCTGAGAGATTTTCTATTAAGGCCTTGAATTCTTTGAATTTTCCAAAGACTTCATTCTTTACTTTTAGAAAGTATATCCAAGTCTTCCTTGAATAGTCATCAATGAATGTGAGATAGTATTCAAACCCACTTAGGGATGTGGTGGGCATTGGTCCACATACATCTGAGTGAATTAACTCTAAAATTTTCTTAGTCTGTGTTTCTCTTTGGAAAGGGGTTCTTGACATTCTTCCCCTTTTCACATCCTTTGCATGATCCATTATGATCAATCTTTAATTCTGGTAGACCTATGACCACCTTGCTCACATAGGGTAGGGCCTTGTAATTAATGTGGGCGAGCCTTCTATGCCACAGTTCACTGGGGCTAGTGGTTTCATGGACAAGAGCAGCTTCTGGATAACCCTTGAGTTTGTAAAGTCTTCCTTCTTCTTCACCAATAACAATTGCATCATCAATTGACTTTCCTTTGGGCCACATGAGCACTTGTCCATCAATAAATGCAATTCTAAATCCTTTCTTATCTAGTGTTGAGATAGAAATTAGGTTCTTCTTCAAACCTGGTACATACAAAATTTCTTTCATTTTCAAAGGTGTTCCATAATCAAGCTTGTAATTTGCTTCACCAATTCCCTTGATGGGATATTGATAATCATCACCTAAAGATACCTTTTGTGGAGAAGACTTTTCTTCAAGTCTTGAGAGAGTTTTCTTTTGGCCTGTCATGTGCTTTGAAGCACCACTATCAATGAGCCATGTATCTTCTCCAGGAGACATGGATCCAGAGAGTGCATAAAATAGAACATATTCCTCTGCATCTTCTTCTTCATTCCTTCTATATCTTTTCCTAGGAAGGGGACTCTCTTCTTCTTCTTCATCTCTTTTGGATCTTTTTCTGTGAGGCCTTACTTCCTCCTCTTCTTCTTCTTCACTATCATCTTCTGCAAGATGTGCTTGATGTCTTTTATAATGAAGATTTTTCTTCTTATTTGAAGGACAAAATCTAGCAATGTGACCTTCCTTATGACAATGGAAACATTGGAAAGAATAGAACTTTCCTTTTCCTTTCTTCTGAAATTTTTGAGGAGAATGAGGTTCCTTGTGATTGAACTTCTTGAAGTGAGATTGATTCTTCCTTCTCCCAGTGTGTGTGGCCGAGGCTTGGTCAACTTCTTTGAGAAGGGCTTCTCTATTGGCTACCCTAGCTTCTTCTTGAACACAGTCCTCCCAAACTACATCAAACTTCATACTTTCCTTTCTGGCACACATAGTTTGTATAAATGACTCCCAAGGTCTAGTGAGACCATTTAGAGCATTCATCACAAGTTCATCATCATCAAGAGTATCGCCAATGGCATCTAGTTGCTCCTTGATTTGGGAGACCCTTGAGAAGTAGTCTTGAATGGATTCTCCTTTTTGCATCTTTGTGCTTTTCAACTGAGTTCTTAGGTTCATCTTCCTATTGATGTTCTTTCCTTCATACATTCTTCCTAGAGCATCATACATTTCCTTTGGAGTCTCCTTGGAATCCACTTGGAGAATCAAGTGGTATTAAATAGAATCAGCTATGATTCTCTTTTCCCTAATCAAATCCTTCCTATGCTTCTCTTTGGCTTCATCTCCTTCAGGTTCTGCAACTTCATCCTTGATATAATGAGCAAGATCATTCTCTTCAAGAATGAGACCAATTCTGTATTTCCATGCCCAGAAATTCTCTATACCTTCTAGTTTGTCTTCAAGCTTAGTGCTTGGAGCCATCTTCTCTTGGGGGAGTCCAAGAGATAAGAGATAGAGTAATACTTACCCGAAAACTTTAACTTTTTACTTTTCCAAATCTGCAACAGAATTTCTAGTTTATCGTACTTTTGGTAAAACTAGAGTTTCACTTTCCCGGAGTTCTACCCAACCAAAAACCTCTATCCAAGGCTCAAACGATAGATATTTAGAAGAGTTATTCAGCCATGCAACCAGAAACCAAAAATACTAATTTTTGTATAAACCTTAATTTTGGGAGAGAGAGAAATATAGTTTCACCTTGTGAAAAATGTTCTATTCAGGCTAGCTCTGATACCATGTTAAGTTTAAACCAAATAGACTAACAAGATCACTGAAAGAGACATAATCACAAGATAGACATAGAATTTACCCTGGGAAACCCTCATCGGGTAGAAAACCCAGCAAATCTTTCCTCAATAAGATGATCAACCAAAATACAAGATATGCTCCAAGACTTGTCCTTCTTCTCTACCTCACATGCAGACCTCCCAGACACAAGTGCGCTACTTTCTGAGTTGTGGAAGTGTGTCAAATGAGGAGCTCTCCTCCTCTATTTATACTAGTTCCCGACTGACCAAAAATCCCTAATGGGGCCGACCTCTTCTAGAGAAGTCTAATAACCCCTAAAATATAAACCCAGGGCCGACCCCCACATGGTGGATCTAATAACCCTAGTTCCCACAAACCATCGGAGGAATAAACATCTTCGGATACATAATAGAATCACCTCGAAGGAATGAAACATCTCCGGAATAATAATGTACAAATATAATATTCTTAGAAGTTACAATATTCAACAAAGTGGTAGAGGTGCTTCACAATTGCGAAAAAATTGGTGAAGCCGCACACCCGCTAAAGATGGTAGATAAATTATTGAATAGATATACTGCGGAAATCCTTTCTCTAGCAATCCAGGTTCCGTAGACAAGCGTAATTAAATAAAGGATTGCATTGTTGGAACATAAATCTAATAACTTGCGAGTAAGTTGAGGAATCTGAAATCATAGAATAATTCGTTTAAATATTTATAATGTTCTCTTTTATATGATAGTATTGAACGTATAAGACGTGGTGTGTATTTACAGAATTATAAGGGACCACACAATATTGGTCAAGGTGGTGTTGGCCCCAGCGAGGCTCGTGGAGAGACTTCGCATCACGACCAAATGACTCCACATAGTTCGAATCCTTCGCCATTGTTGTCGACCGAACAGTCGGCAACACGTTCCGAAACACCACGGACCCCCACTGTGAGCGCAACAGCCGCTACTGACCAACACACAATAGATCCTCCACAAGAAGGGGTTGACACCGAGTCCCCTATCAATTTTGATGTTGAACAAGCTACATTTCCAGGATATTCCCGTGTCAAAAGCACGAGAACACCGGAGACAACATTTTTGGTGGACGAAGATCTCATCCCAATAAAGATACCGACGATCCCAGGTAATTAATCATAGTTGATCAAGTTAATTAGTGTTTATAGATTCATTGTAATATACCAATAAAAAAAATTTATCAACTAATTATGATCATGGCATGATCGTTGTGCAGGAAACAATGTTTTCTATAAACATATGAATGACTTTTGCTTGGAGATCTTCGGGCCCACCATCCGATCAAGGTGGGATAGACAACCGAAACATTTAAAAGATGAACTCACTAATCGGTTGGTTGGCCTGTTCGGGGAGAAAACCTTCAGTCATGCCAGTGTCTTGAAAAAGGCTTGTCAACATGTGAAGGTTGTCCGAGACCAATATAGGACACACCTTGAAAGAAACCATAGGTATGAGCGCCCACCAATGATTCCAGCAATGGAGTGGAGAGCTCTAGTGGAAGATGGAAAGGAGAAGGCTCTGAGAAGAGAAGGCAAGCTAACACCAGGCACAGGGAGGTATGCAATACTTTCTGCAATGTAATTCTAAACCTTATTATCCTTGATTTCTATATCGAACTTGGAACATCTAACGTATTTCAACACTTGCATAGGCTACGAGACACATCAAAGGCCACAAAGGAAAGACTAGAAAAAGTAGGTCAGCACAAGCTTGGCCCTGGTGGTTATTCAAATTTGGCGGCACGGTTTGTAAGTTTTGAGAAACCAACAATGAATACAAATAATAAATTGAAAATTATTTTTTGTTTTATTGCACCGTAAAATGTTAATTAACGATGATAAGCAAATATGCAGGCCGATCGATTCAATGAATTACCCACAGAGGAAGACATGAAGCTTGGCTTCCAGGAAGGCTTTGGAGTTGTTGTTGAACGTAGAAGAAGCTTATTTGGCCCAACACAGTCTTGTGGTACCAATCCATCCAGTGCACGGGTATATAGAATCTATATAGTTTAATGAAGATTTGTCACTTGTGGAATATTTTCGTTCCAAATACTTGATGTAAAATATTGACTCCGTTTTTAACAAGAAAGTAATGATCTCATTAGTGTCGAGGAGGGACAACAACAAATCGATGATCAAGCTTCAAATCCCGGTAATGAATTTATTCATGTGATACAATTTTATGTATAGCATTGCAAATGGTGACCATTAATTGTAGTTCACCGTATTTCAACTGCAGAGCATGTAGAGGGTGAAACTGTACAGGTTGAGACTGGACAAGAACATCAACAACATGATTTGGTCACACCGGGTAAAAAAACACCTTCGTAATGAATTTTTTTAAATGAAAAATTTGTCATTACAATAGAAAAATATAACGATGTAACATTTTCACATGGTTGCAGCAAATCCGAACCCCTTGCCGCAAAATCCAAGTCTAGAACAACAATCAGCTAGGATATTGCAAACATCACCAAAAGCGCCTGCTAAAGAACCAAGAACTGGAAGAGAAAGTCCAAATGATGTAGATGGTCCTCTCATAGATTATATACCACTGATCAAGAGAATAAAAACTTATAAAAATAAGGATGGGAAAAACAGCGTCTAAATATTTTTGATAACAATATATCGTCCATTATTTTTGGTCTAATGAATGAATGAATGGTTTAATGAATGTTCTAATGTTTTAATGATTCAGTGTAGTAAACTGTTACCTTCATTGAATTTCAACTTTTATTGAATGAATGTGTTGATTGAATGATTAATGAATGGTGTATTGAATGTTATCTTTTATTGAATGAATGTGTTGATCGACTGAAACAATGGTTTAGTGAATGTTAGCATTTATTGAGTGAATAATGGATGAAAGTTCATGATGAAATATGGATGAATTTGCACATATTTGTTTTTTTCAAGTACATGCATTGGTTATGGGGAATTGAGAGTGATGTGAGGGGGGGGGCATAAGAGCTTCCACCTTCACGTGGTTGGCCCTGTTTAGTAGAGAATATGAAATTATTCTCGAAACATAGAGGATCTCAATGAATGGCTATGATGCTGGCTTTCTACAACCCACTCACGTGTTGTCTAAATTTTGACAATTTCTTGGAGCTTGTTGTGATTTTGGGTTGCTCCTCATAACCAATTTCCAGTTTCCACAACATCAAAGGTTGAGTAAATGACGCACTGGAATCAATATCCTTAACCTTCTCTTTAATTTCCTTGGAATCAATATCCTTAACCTCACATTAAACCCTTCCAAATTGGTATATTTACCATTCAAGGCTGGCTTCTTCTGAAGCATGATATTTGCAACTAAGCTAGCATACACCGACAACAATTAGAGACATGTTGCTTGTTGTGAATGTTCATCTTCTTTTTAGGAATGAAACTTGACCATAATGGCTCCTCCTATGCTAGGGAATTAAAGTCAATAGCAAATTAAAAAAAACATATAGTTTGCATCGAAAAAATAACAAGGTACGAACTGAACTGAGGAGATCCGAACTTGCGATCTATGTCTAGTCCCAAGGCTACCACCTTCAAGCTTGAAGTGCAGCTGGCAAGGGCGACCACCTTCAAGCTCAATTCATTCTGCATGCATTTCACAATGGGAGATGGCGGGCTACCACATTCAACCTTGATTCATTGTGTATGCATTTCACTACGCAATCATCTCATATTCTCGTTGTGTTTTCCCTCTATTAGTTTATCAATTCGGTATGACCCACGCCTGCCGTCTGAGGAGTGTTTCCGCGGTCTTGAGTTACAACCTGACAACGGTGACAATTCATTCTATATTTACGTTTCCCTTAAGCTGCAATATGGCAAACTCATAGTTCACTATCAAGATTTCTTTGACCGTCAGCTTTGTCAAACAACCTTAATAGTTAACTATGATTTTGTCATTTGCAGTCGAAGGGAAACGTAATACCATGAATCGTCAATCGTTGCCAGGCTGAAACTGAAGACCGCGGAAACACTCATTGGACGGCGGACGTGGATCATACTAAATTGATCAAATAATTGATGGAAAACGCAATGGGAATTTGAGATGGTTGCATAGTGAAATGCATGCAGATTAAATGAAGAGTGGGTCTCGAGAGAAATGGTTTTGGGACGTCGTATGAGAGGAAATGGCGATGGGAATTGATTGATAAGGTCAAGCTTGAAGGTGGTATCCTTGGGACTAGACATAGGTCGCAGGTTCAAATCTCATCTAAATATTTTTGAGAACAATATATCGTCAACGATTTTTGGCCTAATTAATGAATGAATGGTTTAATGAATTTTCTAATGTTTTAATGATTCAGTGTAGTAAACTGTTACCTTTATTGAATTTCAACTTTTGTTGAATGAATGTGTTGACTGAATGATTAATGAATGGTTTATTGAATGTTATTTTTTATTGAATGAATGTGTGTATCGACAGAAACAATGGTTTAGTGAATGTTAGCATTTATTGAATGAATAATGGATGAAAGTTCATGATAAAATATGGATGAATTTGGACATATTTGTTTTTTTCAAGTGCATGCATTGGGTATGGGGAATTGAGAGTGATGTGAGGGGGGGAAGGGCCATAAGAGCTTCCATCTTCACGTGGTTGGCCCTGTTCAGTAGAGAATATGAAATTATTCTCGAAACAGAGAGGAGCTCAATGAATGGCTACGATGTTGGCTTTCTACAACCCACACGCGTGTCATTTAAATTTTGACAATTTCTTGGAGCTTGTTGTGATTTTTGGTTGCTCCTCATAACCAATTTCGAGTTTCCATAACTTCAAAGGTTGAGTAAATGATGCACTAGAATCAATATCCTTAACCTTCTCTTTAATTTCCTTGGAATCAATATCCAGCTTAACCTCAAATAAATATAAGTGAACAAAAGAAAATGCAAGAAAGAGATTATACTTGCAAAATATAACACTTGTATTAATAAATTCAAAAAGAGAGAGTAATGTTCATGGGCCTCTTGGAGAGGATGAGCTCCTTTGAGCAAAGCTTCAATACAATACCAATCTTTGACAAAACAATATACATCCTTCTAGCGCTATAAATAGTTTCTTAATAACTACCAAAAACCTAACTACATGCAATCTCAAAATTAATGACTACCAACCACCTACTGGTTCTTATTTAATAAAAATGAGCCTTTTACATTAAGTAACTACCCATTAACTATCTAATGACCCTTATTCAAAGAATATGATCTCATACATGAATATACAGACTCCTCAGTATACCAAATTAGAGAAGTTAGGTAAGAGTACCTTGACACAATGGAAGCATACTACCATCTCTTTGTGACGAATATGCCACAATGTTACATAACTTCCCATTCCTTTTATTCTGCTACGTGGAAAGCCTGTAGTCCATAAAGTAAGTTCCATAGACACTAGCACTTGAGACTTAGAGTACAGTCTTTTGTGCCACCTTAATAGGCACCCACTAGCATGTAGGTCCACTTGAATAATGATTGACTCCGCTGCTTAATACAATGACTCTAATACAATGGCTTTATTACAACGGCTCTATTCCCTTAGGCTACTCCGCTGCTAATACAACGGGAAGAGCATAATGGGGTTCTCAATTATATATATATATATGTAATTATTCTACATATTTCCACAATAGAGATAGAATATATTGATTTCCTGTATTATTTTTATTTTTTTTAAATGTATTGGGTAGTCGGTTAACCGACGACCTAATAACAACGACCGTAGGGTAATATCCGATGGTGTTGCAATACTACTGACGGCTCGGAACGTCGGATCCATTTTTTTTGCTATGTTGTCCATGTCGCTTAACCGACGACCTATCCGATGATTGCATGGTGATATCCTACAATTGTGTTATACTTTCGACGGCTCGAAACGTCGGAATTGTCTTCTTTTTTTTGGCAAACACATCGCTTAACCGACAACTTTGTCGACGCATAATCGATGGGGAAAGGATGGCATCCGACAAATATTGCAAGTTGACACTGTCGCTTATCCGACTTCATGTGAAGCTGGAGGAAGTCGGTTAACCGACGAGGTATGGTAGTCGAATATCCAACGTCTTGAACTATGTCGGATTTTAGCCGATATCCCACCGACGATAAAAAAAGACTAGAATTGTCAAATAGTCGACCATATGTTGTAGCAAATTTGACTTTTTCGCCGTCGGATTTTGGGTCAAAAAAACTTAGTGTGGGAACTTTGCTCTGCAGGAACTCAGCCCCGATATATAGACTTTGATAGGAACTCTGCCTCAATGGGAACTATGCCCCGGCAAGAACTTTGCCCGATGGGAACTCTGCCTGGTGGGAAATTTCCTCCACGAGAACTTATCCCCCAATAGGAACTCTACCCGATCGAAAATTTGCTCCGCAAGACCTTAGCCCCGATATATAGACTTTGATAGGAACTCTAGCTCAATGGGGACTCTGCCCCGGTAGGAACTTTGCCCGATAGGAAATTGGCCTGGTGGTAACTTTGCACTGCGGGAACTTAGGAACTCTTCCCTGACAATAAATACAACCCACCAAGAACTTTTCCCGTGCGAGAACTCTTCCCAGCAAAAACTCTGCTCGATATGAACTATGCCCCAATAGGAACTCTTTCCGGTGGGAACTCTACTCAAAAAATTTAAAGGGTGACATGGATTTGTTCCTTGTTGAAGTGGTTATCCATCCATGTTTTCAGTTTTCCTTATGATGGTCACATGTGCAAGAAATTAGCCTGCCAAAGTGAGAAAAAACTTTTTTTGCATATCAAGAACAAGTGAAATTTGGCTAGGTGTTAAAATCACAAGGTTAATAACAAAGGAAGTGATAACATGGCATGTATGATGATGTGTCATAGTTGATGAAGATGAAAATCCACCTAATGGTTCTCTAGTACCTTCATGACATCATTATTACAATTTAACCTAGTTATATAGAGATTTGTCAGTTTGGAGAAATTCTGAAAAATGGCGAAGTGTTGGAAATTGATCCAAGTGGCCTGGGGAAAATGCTCACCGTACATCATAGGAGAATGATAAAAAATATCTGAAAGCACCAAACTTAAGCTTGTTGATCTATCTACCTGAAAATGGTCTCAATTTGTCTTGAGAGTGTTTGAGGAGGAAGTTATAGGTCTGCCAAAAAAGGGTTTCAAGTTGTTTTGCAGCAAAGGGAGTAACAATGCCTAAGTGGCCTCAGGAAAATGTTCGCCATAATTCATAGGTTAAAGTAAATTTCTGCACCATATGGTCAGGATGTAGCTTGTGTATTTTTTCTACCTGACCATGGTCTCAGTTTCTCTTGAGAGTGTCTGAGGAGGAAGGTATCAGTCTGCCAAAACGGGGTTTTAGGCAGTTTTGCACCAAGTTCAGTAAAATGCCCACCTAAGGTAGATGACAATGAGTTTGAGAGTGAAATTAGATTGGGTGTGATCATTGCGGTGTAATACATCATCTAGTGGAATTGGTTTTGAATTTTGGTCACATAAAAAATCCACCTTAGATATTGCACAAATTGTCCAAGTATAAAATTACTGGTAAAACTGCCTAATTGACCTTTGTAAAATGCCCGCCATTTTCTATATTTGATGGACTAAATTATTTTGAGGGTATGGGTCTCTAGAATGTTGAATATTTCATCTAACGTATCATTATTTTTCCCAGAGATTCTTTGTAGGTGATATTGATTTTCCAAAAGTGTCTCCTAGTGTGATTTGCACTGCTCCAGTAAGATGCTCGCCGAGGAGAGAGAAAGAGATTTCAGAGGATGAAAGTGGTTTGGATGGAATATAAACATTGTTTCCTGTCCTTTAGATGTCTCATTTTTCCAATTTGGTGAAAATAAAAATGATCCAATGTTGACTTAGGGTTTGGACAATTTTGTCTAAGTGTCAAATCAACAGTTTCAAAGGTTATTTTCAAATGCTCGTCGAATGATGTGTGTGTATCGAAAAATTTAAAAGGTGACATAGATATGTTCCTTTTTTAAGTGGTTATCCATCCATGTTTTCAGTTTTCCTTATGATGGTCACATCTGCGAGAAATTAACTTGCTAAAGTGAGCAAAAACTTGGTTTGCATATTAAGAACAAGTGAAATTTGGCTAGGTGTTCACATGGTTAATAACAAAGGAAGTGAGTACATGGCATGCATGATGATGTGGCATGGTTTATGAATATGAAAATCCACCTAATGGTTCTCTAGTACCTTCATGATGTCATTATTACAATTTAACCTAGTTATATAGAGATTTGTCAGTTTGGAGAAATTCTGAAAAATGGCCAAGTGTTGGAAAATTGGTCCAAGTGGCCTTGGGAAAATGTCCATCGTACATCATAGGAGAATGATAAAAAATATCTGAAAGCACCAAGATGAATCTTGTTTATCTCTATACCTAAACATGGTCTCAGTTTGTCTTGAGAGTATTTGAGGAGGAAATTATAGGTCTGCCAAAACAGGGTTTCAGGTTGTTTTGCACCAGAGGGAGTAAAACTGCCTAAGTGGCCTCAGGAAAATGCCCACCATAATTCATAGGTTAAATTAAATTCATGCACCATATGGTCAGGCTGTATCTTTTTTATTTTTCTACCTAACCATGGTCTCAGTTTGTCTTGAGAATGTCTGAGGAGGAAGTTATCAGTCTGCCAAAACAGGGTTTTAGGCAGTTTTGCACCAAGTTCAGTAAAATGCCCACCTAGGGAAAATGAACATGAGTGTGAGAGTGAAATCAGATTGGGTGTGCTCAATGAGGTGTACTACATCATCTAGTGGCATCCACCTTAGAAATTGCACAAATTGTCTAAGTATAAAATTACTGGTAAAACTGCCTAAGTGACCTTTGTAAAATGCCTGCCATTTCCTATATTTGATGGATTAAATTATTCTGAGGGTATGGGTCTCTAGATTGTTTATTAGTGCATCTAACCATATAATTATTTGTACCAAATAGTCCATGTAGGTTAAGATTGATCTGCCAAAAGTGTCTCCTAATGTGATTTGCACTACTCCAGTAAAATGCCCGTCGAGGAGAGAGAAAGAGGTTTCAGAGGATGAAAGTGGTTTGGATGGAATCAAAAATTTGTGCGCTGTGATTTGGATGTCTCATTTTTCCAATATGGTTAAAATAAAAATCATCCAATGTTGACTTAGGGTTTGACAATTTTGTCCAAGTGTCAAATCAACAGTTTAAAGGGCTATTTTCAAATGCTCGTCAGATGATGTGTGTGTATCGAAAATTTAAAACGTGACATAGATATGTTCCTTGTTGAAGTGGTTATCCATCCATGTTTTAATTTTTCCTTATGATGGTCACATGTGCAAGAAATTAACCTTCCAAAGTGAGAAAAAACTAATTTTGCATATTAAGAACAAGTGAAATTTGGCTAGGTGTTAAAATCACAAGGTTAATAACAAAGGAAGTGATGACATGGCATGTATGATGATGTGGCATGGTTGATGAAGATTCAAATCCACCTAATGGTGCTCTAGTACCTTTACGATGTCATTATTACAAATGGACCTAGTTATATAGAGATTTGTCAGTTTGGAGAAATTCTGAAAAATGCCTGTTGGAAAATTGGTCCAAGTGGCCTTGGGAAAATGCCCGCCGTACATCATAGGAGAATGATAAAAATTATTTGAAAGCACCCGGCTAAAGCTTGTTGATCTGTCTACTTGAAAATGTTCTTCTTTTGTCTTGAGAGTGTTTGAAGAGGAAGTTATAGATCTGCCAAAACAGGGTTTCAGGCTCTTTTGCACCAGAGGGAGTAAAACTGCCTAAGTGGCCTCAGGAAAATGCCCGCCATAATTCATAGGTTAAATTAACATCCCACACTATATGTCCAGGTTGTATATTTTTTATTTGTATACCTTACCATGGTCTCATTTTGTCTTGAGAGTGTATGAGAAGGAACTTATCAGTCTGCCAAAACAAGGTTTTAGGTAGTTTTGAACCAAGTTCAGTAAAATGCCCACCTAGGGAAATGAACATGACTCTGAGAGTGAAATCAGATTAGGTGTGCTCAGTGAGGTGTACTACATCATCTTGTGGCATTGGTTCGGTATTTTGGTGAAATAAAAAATCCACCTTAGAAATTGCACAAATTGTCCGAGTATAAAATTACGGGTAGAACTACCTAAGTGACCTTTGTAAAATGCCCGTCATTTTCTATATTTGATGGATTAAATTATTCTAAGGGTATGGGTCTCTAGATTGTTTATTAATTCATCTAACCATATCATTATTTTTCCCAAATAGTCCCTGTAGGTGAAGATATTGATATGCCAAAAGTGTCTCCTAGTGTGATTTGCACTGCTCCAGTAAAATGCCCGCCGAGGAGAGAGAAATAGGTTTCAGAGGATGAAAGTGGTTTGGATGGAATCAAAAATTTGTTCCCTGTGCTTTGGATGTCTCATTTTTCCAAGTTGGGGAAAATAAAAATCATCCAAAGTTGACTTAGGGTTTGACAATTTTGTCTAACTTTCAAATCAACAGTTTAAAAGGCTATTTTCAAATGCTCATCGAATGATGCGTGTGTATCGAAAAATTTAAAAGGTGGCATAGATATGTTCCTTGTTGAAGTGGTTATCCATCCATGTTTTCATTTTTTCTTATGATGGGTAACATGTGAAAGAAATTAACTTGCCAAAGTGAGAAAAAACTTGGTTTGCATATTAAGAACAAGTGAAATTTGGCTAGGTGTTCACAAGGTTAATAACAAAGGAAGTGAGGACATGGCATGCATGATGATGTGGCATGGTTTATGAATATGAAAATCCACCTAATGGTGCTCTAGTGCCTTCATGATGTCATTATTACAATTTAACCTAGTTATATAGAGATTTGTCAGTTTAGAGAAATTCTGAAAAATGGCCAAGTGTTGGAAAATTGGTCCAAGTGGCCTTGGGAAAATGCCCGCTGTACATCATAGGAGAATGATAAAAAATATCTGAAAGAACCAATATGAATCTTGTTTATCGTTATACTTGAACAAGGTCTCAGTTTGTCTTGAGAGTGTTTGAGGAGGAAGTTATAGGTCTGCCAAAACAGGGTTTCAGGTTGTTTTGCACCAGAGGGAGTAAAACTGCCTAAGTGGCCTCAGGAAAATGCCTGCCATAATTCATAGGTTAAATTAAATTCCCACACCATATGGTCATGCATATATTTTTTATTTTTCTACCTAACCATGGTCGCACTTTGTCTTGAGAGTGTCTGAGGAGGAAGTTATCAGTCTGCCAAAACAGGGTTTTAGGCAGTTTTGCACCAAGTTCAATAAAATGCCCACCTAGGGAAAATAAACATGAGTCTGAGAGTGAAATCAGATTGGGTGTCCTCAGTGAGGTGTAATACATCATCTAGTGGCATTGGTTCAGGATTTTGGTGAAATAAAAAGTCCACCTTAGAAATTGCACAAATTGTCTAAGTATAAAATTACTAGTAAAGCTGCCTAAGTGACCTTTGTAAAATGCCCGCCATTGTCTATATTTGATGGATTAAATTATTATGAGGGTATGGGTCTCTAGAGTGTTGATTAGTGCATCTAACCATATCCTTATTTGTCCCAAAGAGTCCATGTAGGTGAAGATATTGATCTGCCAAAAGTGTCTCCTAATGTGATTTGCACTACTCCAGTAAAATGCTCACCGAGGAGAGAGAAAGAGGTTTCAGAGGATGAAAGTGGTTTGGATGGAATCAAAACGCAGTGCCTTGTGATTTGGATGCCTCATTTTTCCAAGATGGTGAAAATAAAAATCGTCCAATGTTGACTTAGTTAGGGTTTGACAATTTTGTCCAAGTGTCAAATCAACAGTTTAAAAGGCTATTTTCAAATGCTCGTCGGATGATGTGTGTGTATCGAAAATTTAAAATGTGACATAAATATGTTCCTTGTTGAATTGGTTATCCATCCATGTTTTCATTTTTCCTTATGATGGTCGCATGTGCAAGAAATTAACATGCCAAAGTGAGAAAAAACTAATTTTGCATATTAAGAACAAGTGAAATTTGGCTAGGTGTTAAAATCACAAGGTTAATAACAAAGGAAGTGATGACATGGCATGTATGATGATGTGGCTGTTTGATGAAGATGCAAATACACATAATGTTTCTCTAGTGCCTTTATGATGTCATTATTACAAATTGGCCTAGTTATATAGAGATTTGTCAATTTGGAGAAATTCTAAAAAATGCCTATTGGAAAATTGGTCCAAGTGGCCTTGGGAAAATGCCGGCCATACATCATAGGAGAATGATACAAATTATCTGAAAGCACTCAGCTGAATCTTGTTGATCTTTCTACTTGAAAATGGTCTTTGCTTGTCTTGAGAGTGTTTGAGGAGGAAGTTATAGGTCTGCCAAAACAGGGTTTCGGGCTGTTTTGCACCAGAGGGAGTAAAACTGCCTAAGTGGCCTTAGGAAAATGCCCGCCATAATTCATAGGTTAAATTAAATTCCCGCACCATGTGTCCAGGATGTAGCTTGTTGATTTGTATACCTGACCATGGTCTCATTTTGTCTTGAGAGTGTCTGAGGAGGAAGTTATCAGTCTGCCAAAACAGGGTTTTAGGTAGTTTTGCACCAAGTTCAGTAAAATGCCCACTTAGGGAAAATGAACATGAGTCTGAGAGTGAAATCAGATTAGGTGTGCTCAGTGAAGTGTGCTACATCATCTTGTGGCATTGGTTCGGGATTTTGGTGGAAAAAAAAATCCACCTTAGAAATTGCACAAATTGTCCGAGTATAAAATTACTGGTAGAACTGCCTAAGTGACCTTTGTTAAATGCCCGTCATTTTCTATATTTGATGGATTAAATTATTTAAGGGTATGGGTCTCTAGATTTTTTATTAATGCATCTAACCATATCATTATTTTTCCCAAACAGACCCTATAGGTGAAGATATTGATCTGCCAAAAGTGTCTCCTAGTGTGATTTTCACTGCTCCACTAAATTGCCCGCTGAGGAGAGAGAAATAGGTTTCAGAGGATGAAAGTGGTTTGGATAGAATCAAAAAGTTGTGCCCTGTGCTTTGGATGTCTCATTTTTCCAAGTTGGTGAAAATAAAAATCATCCAAAGTTGACTTAGGTCTTGACAATTTTGTCTAAGTGTCAAATCAACAGTTTAAAAGGCTATTTTCAAATGCTTGTCGGATGATGTGTGTGTATCAAAAAATTTAAAAGGTGGAATAAATATGTTCCTTGTTTAAGTGTTTATATATCCATGTTTTCAATTTTTATTATGATAGTTACATGTGCAAGAAATTAATCTTCCAAAGTGAGAAAAAACTTGTTTTGCATATTAAGAACAAGTAAAATTTGGCTAGGTGTTAAAATCAGAAGGTTAATAACAAAGGAAGTGATGACATGGAATGTATGATGGCGTGGCATGGTTGATGAAGATGAAAATCCACCTAATGTTTCTCTACCACCTTCATGATCTCATTATTACAATTTGACCTAGTTATATAGAGATTTGTCAGTTTGGAGAAATTCTTAAAAATGGCCAAGTGTTGGAAAATTGGTCCAAGTGGCCTTGGAAAAATGCCCGTCGTACATCATAGGAGAATGATACAAATTATCTAAAACCACACAGATGAAGCTTGTTGATCTGTCTAACTGAAAATGGTCTCCATTTTTCTTGAGAGTGTTTGAGGAGGAAGTTATAGATCTTCCAAAACAAGGTTTCAGGCTGTTTTGCACCAAAGGGAGTAAAATTTCCTAAGTGGCCTCAGGAAACTGCCTTCCATAATTCATAGGTTAAATTAAATGCCCACAATATATGTTCATATTGTATCTTGTTGATTTTTATAACTGACCATGGTCTTAGTTTGGCATGAGAGTGTCTGAGGAGAAAGTTATCAATCTGCCAAAACAGGGTTTTAGGTAGTTTTGCAACAAGTTCAATAAAATGCCCACCTAGGGTAAATGAACTTTAGTCTGAGAGTGAAAGTAGATTGGGTGTGCTTAGTGAGGTGTACTACATCATCTAGTGGCATTGGTTCAGGATTTTGGTGAAATAAAAAATCCACCTTAGAAATTGCACAAATTGTCTAAGTATAAAATTATTGGCAAATCTGCCTAAGTGACCTTTGTAAAATGCCCTCCATTTTCTATATTTGATTGATTAAATTATTCTGAGGGTATGGGTCTCTATAGTGTTGGTTAGTGCATCTAAACATATCATTATTTTCCCAAATAGACCCTGTACGTGAAGATATTGATCTGCCCAAAGTGTCTCCTAGTGTGATTTTCACTGCTCCAGTAAAATGCCTGACGAGGAGAGAGAAAGAGGTTTCAGAGGATGAAAGTGGTTTGGATGGAATCAAAATGTTGCGCCCTGTGCTTTAGATGTCTCATTTTTCCAAGTTGGTGAAAATAAAAATCATTCAATGTTGACTTAGGGTTTGACAATTTTGTCAAAGTGTCAAATCAACATCCTAAAAGGCTATTTTCAAATGCTCACCGGATGATGTGTGTGTATCGAAAAATTTAAAAGGTGACATAGATATGTTCCTTGTTGAATTGGTTATCCATCCATGTTTTCATTTTTCCTTATGATGGTAACATGTGCAAAAACTTAACCTTCCAAAGTGAGAAAAAACTTGTTTTGCATATTAAGAACAAGTGAAGCTAGGTGTTAAAATCACTACATTAATAACAAAGGAAGTGATGACATGGCATGTATGATTATGTGGCATGGTTTATGAAGATTCCAATACACCTAATGGTGCTTTAGTACCTTCATGATGTCATTATTACAAATTGACCTAGTTATATAGAGATTTGTCAGTTTGGAGAAATTCTGAAAAATGGCTATCAAGTGTTGGAAAATTGGTCCAAGTGGCCTTGGGAAAATGCCCTCCGTGCATCATGGGAAAATGATACAAATTATTTGAAAGCACCCGGACGAAGATTTTTGATATGTCTACCTGAAAATGGTCTTCGTTTGTCTTGAAATTGATTGAGGAGGAAGTTATAGGTCTGCCAAAATAGGGTTTCAAGCTGTTTTGCACCAGAGGGAGTAAAACTTCTGAAGTGGCCTCTGGAAAATGCCCGCCATAATTCATAGATTAAATTAAATTCCTGCACCATATGTCCAGGTTGTATCTTGTTGATTTGTATAACTGACCATGGTCTCATTTTGTCTTGAGAGTGTCTGAAGAGGAAGTTATCAGTATGCCAAAACAGGGTTTTAGGTAGTTTTGCACCAAGTTCAGTAAAATGCCCACCTAGGAAAAATGAACATGAGTTTGAGAGTGAAATCAGATTGGGTGTGCTTAGTGAGGTGTACTACATCATCTTGTGGCATTGATTCGGTATTTTGGTGAAATAAAAAATCCACCTTAGAAATTGCACAAATTGTCTAAGTATAAAATTACTGGTAAAACCGCCTAAGTGACCTTTTGTAAAATGCCCGCCATTTTCTATATTTGATGGATTAAATTATTCTGAGGGTATGGGTCTCTAGAGTGTTGATTAGTATATCTAACCATATCATTATTTTTCCCAAAGAGTCCTTGTAGATGAAGATATTGATATGCCAAAAGTGTCTCCTAGTGCGATTTGCACTGCTTCAGTAAAATGCCTGCCGAGGAGAGAGAAAGAGGTTTCAGAGGATGAAATTGGTTTGGATGGAGTCAAAAATTTGTGCCTTGTTCTTTGGATGTCTCATTTTTCCAAGTTGGTAAAAATAAAAATCATCCAATGTCGACTTAGGGTTAGACAATTTTGTCAATGTCAAATCAGGAGTTTAAAAAGCTATTTTCAAATGCTCGCCGGATGATGTGTGTGTATAGGAAAATTTAAAAGGTGACATAGATATGTTCCTTATTGAAGTGGTTATCCATCCATGTTTTCATTTTTCCTTATCATGGTCACATGTGCAAGAAATTAATCGGCAAAAGTGAGAAAAAAACTTGTTTTGCATATTAAGAACAATTCAAATTTGGCTAGGTGTTAAAATCACAAGGTTAATAACAAAGGAAGTGATGACATGGCATGTATGATTATGTGGCATGGTTTATGAAGATGCAAATCCACCTAATGGTGCTCTAGTACCTTCATGATGTCATTATTAAAAATTGACCTAGTTATATAGAGATTTGTTAGTTTGGAGAAATTCTGAAAAATGGCCAAGTGTTGGAAAATTGGTCCAAGTGGCCTTGGGAAAATACTCGCTTGACATCATAGGAAAATGATACAAATTATCTGAAAGCACCCAACTGAAGATTGTTGATCTGTCTACCTAAAAATGGTCTTTGTTTTTCTTGAGAGTGTCTGAGGGGGAAGTTATAGGTCTTCCAAAACAGGGTTTCAAGCTCTTTTGCACCAGACGGAGTAAAACTGCCTAAGTGGCTTCAGGAAAATGCCCGCCATAATTCATAGGTTAAATTGAATTCCCGCACCATATGTCAGATTTGTAGCTTGTTGATTTGTATACCTAACAATGGTCTCATTTTTTCTTGAGAGTGTCTGAGGAGGAAGTTATTAGTCTGCCAAAACAGGGTTTTAGGGAATTTTGCACCAAGTTCAGTAAAATGCCCACCTAGGGAAAATGAACATGAGTCTGAGAGTGAAATCAGATTGGGTGTGCTCAGTGAGGTTTACTACATAATCTTGTGTAATTGGTTTGGTATTTTGGTGAAATAAAAAATCCACCTTAGAAATTGCACAAATTGTCCAAGTATAAAATTATTGGTAAAACTACCTAGGTGACCTTTGTAAAATCTCGCCATTTTCTATATTTGATGGCTTAAATTATTCTAATGGTATGGGTCTCTATAGTGTTTATTATTTCATCTAACCATATCAATATTTTTCCCAAAGAATCCCTGTAGGTGAAGCTATTGATCTGCCAAAAGTGTCTCCTAATGTGATTTGCACTACTTCAGTAAAATGCCCGCTGAGGAGAGAGAAAGAGGTTTCAGAGGATGAAAGTTGTTTGGATGGAGTCAAAACGTTGTACGTTGTGCTTTGTATGTCTCATTTTTCCAAGTTTGTGAAAATAAAAATCATCCAATGTTGACTTAGGGTTTGACAATTTTGTCTAAGTGTCAAATCAGCAGTTTAAAAGGCTATTTTCAAATGCTCGCCGGATGATGTCTGTGTATCGAAAAATTTAAAAGGTGACATATATATGTTCCTTGTTGAAGTGGTTATCCATCCATGTTTTCAGTTCTCCTTATCATGCTCACATGTGCAAAACATTAGTCGGCTAGAGTGAGAAAAAACGTTTTTGCATATTAAGAACAAGTCAAATTTTGCTAGGTGTTAAAATCACAAGGTTAATAACCAAGGAAGTGATGACATGGCATGTATGATGATGGTTCATGGTTGATGAAGATGCAAATCCACCTAATGGTGCTCTAGCATCTTCATGATGTCATTATTACAATTTAACCTAGTTATATTATAGAGATTTGTGAGTTTGGAAAAATTATGAAAAAGTGTTGGAAAATTGGTCCAAGTGGCCTTGGGACAATTCCCTACGTACCTCATAGGAGAATGATAAAAAACATATTAAAGCACCAAGATGAAGCTTGTTGATATGTCTACCTAAAAATGGTCTCATTTTTTCTTGAGAGTGTTTGAGGAGGAAGTTATAGGTCTGCCAAAACAGGGTTTCAGGTTGTTTTTCACCAGAGGGAGTAAAATTGCCTAAGTGGCCTTAGGAAAATGCCTTCCATAATTCATAGGTTAAAGTAAATGCCTGAACCATATGGTCAGACTGTATCGTGTTTTTTTTTATACCTGACCATGTTCTCAGTTTGTCTTGAGAGTGTCTGAGGAGGAAGTTATCACTCTACCAAAACAGGATTTTAGGCAGTTTTGCACCAAGTTCAGTAAATGCCCACCTAGGGAAAATGAACATGATTCTGAGAGTGAAATCAGATTGGATGTGCTTAGTGAGGTGTACTACATCGTCTAGTGGCATTGGTTCAGGATTTTGGTGAAATAAAAAATCCACCTTAGAAATTGCACAAATTGTCTAAGTATAAAATTACTGGTAAAAATGCCTAAGTGACCTCTGTACAATGCCCTCCATTTTCTATTTTTGATGTATTAAATTATTCTTAGGGTATGGGTCTCTATAGTGTTGATTAATGCATCTAACCATATAATTATTTTTTCCAAAGAGTCCCTGTAGGTGAAGATATTGATCTGCCAAAAGTGTCTCCTAGTGTGATTTGCACTGCTCCAGTAAAATGCCCGACGAAGAGAGAGAAAGAGGTTTCAGAGGATGAAAGTGGTTTGTATGGAATCAAAACGTTGTGCCATGTTCTTTGGATGTCACAGTTTTCCAAGTTGGTGAAAATAAAATTCATCTGTTGTTGACTTGGGGTTTGACAATTTTGTCTAAGTGTCAAATCAGTAGTCTAAAAGGCTATTTTCAAATGCTCACCGGATGATGTGTGTGTATCGAAAAATTTAAAAGTTGACATATATATGTTCCTTTTTGAAGTGGTTATCCATCCATGTTTTCATTTTCCTTATGGCGGTCACATGTGCAAGAAATTAACCTACCAAAGTGAGAAAAAACTTGTTTTGTATATTAAGAACAAGTGAAATTTGGCTAGGTGTTAAAATCACAAGGTTAATAACAAAGGAAGTGATGACATGGAATATATGATGATGTGTCATGGTTGATGAATATTCAAATCCGCCTAATGGACACTAGTACAAAATGAGAGATAAGTGACTAGGCGACTAAAAAAGTTAGTCACCACCATTTTTCCAAGGGATAAACGACTAAAATTGAGCAATTTTAAATAAGCCAACAAAAAACGACTAAGATAAACGGCTAATTTAGTCACGAGATAAAATATATGACTAGATAACAAGTGACTAAAATAAAAATGACTAACATAAATGACTAATTTAGTCACGGGAATATAAATACGACTATCTAGTCATAGGAAAATTGCAATTAGTTACTAGCTACTAGTATAATATATATCATTTTTTAGTTTTACTTTTACCATAAAAATATGAAACCACCTCTCAAGTTGTTGTCCCATGTCCTCTCTCTTCATTGCGAAAATATTCTTCTTAATTAGGTATTCATATTTACTATGTATTTTATTTCCTAACACTTTCTAAGCTAGAGCCCACTCACATGCTGCTTCCCTCCTCAACGTATTTGAAGACGAGGAGTACAATCGTGTTGGTTACATACTTGTATTTACTTTCTCTTCATCACAACAACAACAATCATCTTGTCCTCTCGGCCAAAACACGGTATTGGGCATGGTGAGGGTTGCATTACAAACAATAAATCTTAAAGGGCATTATGGATCTCATCCAAGATTGGAAGTTGTTGACCACATATGTTACCACCCCTTGGGAGATGCTTCTCTGCATCAAGTAGCCTCTCTGGATCGATCTCTAGCAGCTGACATTGGTCTCACTCTTAAAGGTCTGTATCACAAGTTCTTTTCTCCTTGCAAAATCATTGTTAATTACAATTAAGGATTTTACTCTTCTCTGCAGATTAACTGCAGTGTGTGTAGCATGTATCCCGTTACTTGTATTCATCAACCAAAATAAATTTACGTGGGTGATAACATAAAAAACCCATATATTATCTCATTCAATATCTCATATTAGCATAAACGACCAAACTGTAATCTCGTTGAATTTCTTATATCACCACCAATCACATAACTGATGGGAGGCCTTGACATGCTACAATACCGACCTTTCTATATATATGGAGCATCACACCATGAAAACGGAAATTTAGATTCCATCAGAAGAGCATTGGCTTATTTCAAGCCCAACCATGATGGGCAATGGGTAGGGTTAGCTTCTGGTCCCTTGAGTTTATCATTGGACTATGGCCCATCTCAAGTTCTTTCTAGTACTGAGGTTGTGATTGTCGGTGCATTCCCTTTTTTGGTCAATTATATAATGTGCCCATACTTTCCATTAATAATCTGGTCACAGGGCGTCGAATTGCGAAGAAACTCAGTGCAAGAGGTGGAGGTTTACCTGATGTACAGGCTATGGCTCTGTTGCATGGGGTTAAGGGCATGGAGATTGCTTGTAACTTGCTGGATGCCAAAAATGTTGGTCCAGATAAAGTGTAGGAGGAAGCGTCATCATTAGCATACAAATAAGGTTTAATAGTGGAACAGGGCATCTAAATGATTACTCAGGGGATTAGATTGTAGAGGTTTCCTTGCAGAGATTGAAATTTACCGAGAAAGACAATTTGGAAAACAGTTTTGGTGGAAGCTAGCTCTAATATTAGCATGGAAGTCCATATTAAACTAAGTGCCTATTCTCATTTCTCACTAATAATCCAGAGTGTAATCATCAAAGCTCTAAAGATATTGATACTGGACATTTCATCCTTCTCTCACCATCCAAGACATTCAGATAGGGTAGGTCTTAAAAACAAGTTTAAAACAAAAATTGCCATGTTGTAATAGCCTCCACATTACAGTTTCAGTTAAGTATTTTTTTTTAATACCGTCACAACATGCCTTTGGAATGGTCTACAAATATTTATGTCAGTTTCATAACGTTGGTAGTATAGGTTTTTTACACTATAGGCACTGCAGGCAGCAGACTGAAATGGTTCACAATCATGCCTTTGGCTTGGTCAACAAATATGTATGTTAGTGTGTTGTAACATTAGTAGTTTATATCAACCCGAGTACGTGTTTGAGCTAGGCAGTCTCTGGTTAGTTCAATTGCACAAGTTTTCGTCTTATGGTATATGCTCCCCACCTGTCTAGTGCATTGTGTGTTTCAAGCTTCGGCAACATGGCCCTATCACAGGAGGTTGGGCTAACGGATAGATAAAGATGTCTAATGACTTATATTTTCTCCAATTTCACAAACAGTTAATTTATAGCCCGAAAATTGGAAGAAAATTTCAAAAAAAGTACATTTCTACTTCTATTAGCTAGACTGGAGCATGCACCGGCCTCAAACATTACCATAGTCCAATATGGAAAAATCTCTCACATATGGAAGAATCTTGTTGTTTCTTTTCTAGTTATCCAGAAGTGGTTGGCCCGGCGTGTGGGAGATGGTCATAGAGTTCTTTGTGGGTAGGATCCTTTCATAAGTGGTGAAGGTTTTTACAAGCTTTTGGAGCCCCTAACTACATTTCTTAAGAGAACAGGTAAAATATTCCTATATTAAGTTGCCAATATTGTTGGTAATTCACATGCTTTTACTAACTGGCTTCAGGCAACTGATCTAGGTATTAGTGGTGAACTGGCCACAAAATGGTCACACTATACTCTTTCAATTCACCATTGTGGAATTATTCTTAAAGAAAAATAAGACTCATTGGTCTGGCCTTGGGATCACTCTTCAGGAGAGGTTACCTCTAAGATGGCATATGAAGCCGAATTCCATCTTTTCCCATTCAACACACATTGGTGGCATCGCAACCTGTGGAAGTGGCACTGCCCATTAAGATTAAAATTTTCACTTGGCTTGTTCTAGAGGATACGATCCTCACTTGGGAAAACTACTTGAAGAGAGGGGGCATTAGGTCTAGGGTCTATCTCTTATGCAAAAAATCAGATGAATCCACTCTACACTTATTCATGCATTGTGAATTCACCTATACAATATGGGATGAATTAAGGGATCTATTAAAATTAATATGGAACTAGGCTTCTGCGTCAATTATTACTAGTCTAAGCTCATGGAAATATTCCACACCCTTGCATATGACTCTGTTGGTCTTTGTTTTATGGCATATATGGACACACCGAAACAAGGTGTTATTTGGAAACATGGTACTAAACTATAAACGAGTTATTTTTTCCATTGTGAGAACCTATAAAGAGTGGAAAGGGTCCTCAAAATCTATGAAGACTCGTTCCCTTATCACCCCTGTTTTGAATCAACATTATCCTTTGGGGTTTTTCGATGGAGCCTCTCAGGAGGGTTAGCCATTAGGTGGGGTTGGTGATAAATTGCATTTAGAAAAGGGGCACTCGGTCAGTTTTTGGATTGAATGTGGAAGCAATATAAACACTAGAGCTAAACTATTAGCACTTTGGATTCTCTTTTTCTTAGCAAATGATAGAAACATTCCTACTTTGTATGTTGTGGGGACTCCAAAGTCATCATTGATTAGGAAAACAAAATTTGCAATATTCAGGTTGCATTGTTGGACTGGTGGATGCTTAGAATTCGTGCCTTACAAGAGTCTTTTCCGAACATTTCGTTTAGGCACATATAAGAGATTTCAACAGGGTAGTGGATAGGTTGTGAAAGAAGGCCCTCTCTTCCCCGAGGGCATTTTATATACAGAGCAGTCTCTCCATGGATCAAAACCTATCATTTCATCATTTCAACTATTCTTATTTTCTTTACAGTTTTGAGATACTTTAACAAAGCAGGCAGTATGTTATTTATACTTTCTGTTATGGATATGTTGTCATAGACATTTACATAATTTGGTACATATTATGTTCTCTCTTTGATCTTTGATCTTTGATGTACCCAATGTAAATTCTATTAACTTTGATTTATTTATATCAATAGGAGTATGGTTTTTATGGGGTTGTGAAAAAAAGAGTGTTATAGCACACACAAACTATCCATTAAACTTTACTTATATTAAAAAGTTGAAAAAAAAAACATTTCACTAAATTCCAAAAACAAAATCCACAAGTCTGGTGGGCACCAAAATTCGTCAAAATTCCCTGTTGGTTGAGTTTGGGCAAATTATTTATTATGAGGGTCTGGGTTTAAGGGACGGGCATACGTTACGGGGTTGTCCTGTCATCTTCATGGAAGAAGAGAGTAGGTAACTCAATCTGAAACTGAGATACAAGCTGCAAGAACGTCTCATTTCAACAAACTAAAGTTCACAAGGGAATACTAGGTATTGAACAAGGGAATGCCATGATTGCAGCTTATTCGCAAAATGGGTATTTTCAGGAGGCATTGGAGGTTTTTCGACAAATGCAAGAAACAGGTATGTATCCAAGCTATGTTACATTTTCCTCTGTTCTATCCACGTGTGCCAGCTTGGTAGCTCTGGAACAAGGCAAGGAGGTCCATGGATACATAATTAGAAGTGGAGTCCTGTGCAATGCTTTTACCATTCTTCCGTTTGTATCATCGGGCTTTACAATTGGATTTTTTTTACACAACGATGGCCTATTTGGGTTACTCAACTAGATCTGCTACTCGATCTTTTTACTCTCTAGCTGGACCACCTAGAAATTGATCTGGACCTGGAACTTTTACCCTCGCCTTTGCTTTCTTAGCCGTCAACCTATGCCTTTGCTAAAGGTCCTGGGTAAATTGCTTATGCTCAAACTGAATCTGCGACTATAGGATATGGCCATGGAATAACTACCTCGTAGGCCTTTCTATTTGTCTCTCAACCCTGCCTCACTTTCTATCTTTCTAGCCTCGTAGCTCACTGCCCTGCCCTTGCTTTGCTATCACTATGTCGATTCGCCAACAGTAGGAATAGCCCCCCAGCTAATCATATGCTTAAAAAACATTCCTACAGTCTGTCTAATCCCTCCAAAAACACCTAGCCCTCGTAGATATGTATGCCAAATGCGGGTATGTGATGGATGCACACCAAGTGTTTGACAAAATGGCTGAAAGAAATGTGGCTTCTTGGAATGCTATTGTGGCGGATACAAACTGAATGGGTATAGCGATGAGGCCTTGCAGCTCTTTCAGAAAATGCCTGAGAGGGATTTGGTCTCATGGAATGTAATCACTGTAGGGTTTGTGCAGAATGCGTGTGTTGATTATGCCCTGGAGCTCTTTTTGGAAATGCCTGAGCAAAACGTTGTATCGTGGAATGCAATGTTAGCAGGATTTGTGCAGAATGGGGCAGCGATGAAATCTTTTCTCCATTCCCATCCCGATTGCAACACTGTCACCTTTCGATGAAGAAGAAGGCCACGAGAGAAAGGTACAGGTCTTTTCCATTGTGTCCACAGTTTCTAGCAGGAACTAAAGTCTGCACATGAGATTTATTCATGATCAACCATTATACACTGTAGCAGAGGTTGGGCACACAAATTGTGTGGAGGAATTCCTGCAATCCTAGGCATCTGAAATAATGGAAGCAGTCGATATTACAGGTGGATGGCAAGGCTTTCATTGCGCAAGCGAAATGTGCCGAAACTAAGAAGTATCCACGCATTTATATTGAGGGGTGGTTTATCTTCCCTTTAAATCTCGGACTCAAGCCTGTCGAGCATCGTCTCATATGTTCTAAGCATGCATTGACACTAATGAACCCAAGTCTGCAAAGAACACAATCGAAACGTTGTCGTGGCTCCCTCCCTGGAGCTCTGGGCTCTTTACCTGCCATCTGCCGAGGGGTTATGCAAACCCAGTAGTTGTGGTGGGTTGTAGCTAGTGTGCCAGGTGGCAATTTTCCACTCTGACATCATATATCAGGAACTGAGTAACTGAAGGGCCGTAAAACCTTCGGTTCACGCTACACCTTCCCCTATAGTCAATATAATAAATATTATAACTTTTTATATTATACACTAAACAATTTTTTTTCATCTGTCTTTCCAAGCTCATCAATTTAAAGGCCATACAGAGAATGAGTGATGGACCAGTAATCGAATCCGTGGGTGACATTTCCCAATCGAACGCCTCAGAATAGCCAAACATCATAATTAGATGTTGAGTTGGATTTTAGAGATACCAATTTCGATTTCTTGGGAACTGTCACCATAACCTAATTTCTTTCATCTCGAAAGAATTTACATATCTCAAATTTAAGATCTTTTTGCTCTCTTCATATCACTTCTTGAATAGTTGTTATAAAAAAAAAAATTAATATCTATAGCCTCAAACCATTAATCACAGTGTCTCTGTATTGGGAAAATTATTAAGTTTGAAGGTAATTTGGCATCTAAGGTTGACAGTCAAACATCGTTGGTTGATAACGTCACCTCATCTCTTATGATCAGTACAGACCTGCAGTTACAAATTGGAAAACGTTATTATTCTGGATCCCTATTGCTGCTCATATTTTGCAAGACTATACTATGTTCTGATTCATTAATAATTCAGTGTCCTCTGCTTATGTTGAGACAGTGATTTATTGGGATATTGAATTTGAGTTTGCAAATCATAATCTACCTTACATTTAACATCAATTGCTGTTAAGATATTGAGGTTGATAGGAGGAACTCTTTATAGTTTGTACTGATATTTGGTTATTGTCCGATTACCTCTTATAGCTTGCTTCCTTTGGTTTATTGTTCAAGGGCAGATCTTATAATCATTGCATCTACAGTAAGAATGCTGATTATTGAAAGCATTTTCATAGAGTTCTTTGTGGGTAGGATCCTTTCATAAGTGGTGAAGGTTTTTACAAGCTTTTGGAGCCCCTAACTACATTTCTTAAGAGAACAGGTAAAATATTCCTATATTAAGTTGCCAATATTGTTGGTAATTCACATGCTTTTTCTAACTGGCTTCGGGCAACTGATCTAGGTATTAGTGGTGAACTGGCCACAAAATGGTCACACTATACGCTTGCAATTCACCATTGTGGAATTATTCTTAAAGAAAAATAAGATTCATTGGTCTAGCCTTGGGATCACTCTTCAGGAGAGGTTACCTCTAAGATGGCATATGAAGCCGAATTCCATCTTTCCCCATTCAACACACGTTGGTGGCATCGCAACCTATGGAAGTGGCACTGCCCATTAAGATTAAAATTTTCACTTGGCTTGTTCTAGAGGATAAGATCCTCACTTGGTAAAACTACTTGAAGAGAGGGGGCGTCAAGTCTGGGGTCTGTCTCTTATGCAAAAAATAAGATGAATCCACTCTACACTTATTCATGCATTGTGAATTCACCTATACAATATGGGATGAATTAAGGGATCTATTAAAAATAATATGGAATTGGGCTTCTGCGTCAATTATTACTAGTCTAAGCTCATGGAAATCTTCCATACCCTTGCATAGGACTATGTTGGTCTTTGTTTTATGGCATATATGACACGCCGAAACAAGGTGTTATTTGGAAACATGGTACTAAACAATAAACGAGTTATTTTTTCCATTGTGAGAACCTATAAAGAGTGGAAAGGGTCCTCAAAATCTATGAAGACTCGTTCCCTTATCACCCTTGTTTTGAATCAATATTATCCTTTGGGGTTTTTCGATGGAGCCTCTCAGGAGGGTCAGTCATTAGGTGGGGTTGGTGATAAATTGCATTTAGAAAAGGGGCACTCGGTCAGTTTTTGGATTGAATGTGGAAGCAATATAAACACTAGTGCTAAGCTATTAGCACTTTGGATTCTCTTGTTCTTAGCAAATGACAGAAACATTCCTACTTTGCATGTTGTGGGGGACTCCAAAGTCATCATTGATTGGGAAAACAAAATTTGCAATATTCAAGTTGCATTGTTGGATTGGTGGATGCTTAGAATTCGTTCCTTACAAGAGTTTTTTCCGAACATTTCGTTTAGGCACATATAAGAGATTTCAACAGGGTAGTGGAAAGGTTGTGAAAGAAGGCCCTCTCTTCCCTGAGGGCATGGAAAATTTTAAGGGCAAAATTTAGCCCATGGGCAAATTTAAATAGGTTCCAAAAAAATGTTGGGCGAATTTTTAATATGGAAAGAGATTTTTAAAGTTTAACACATTAACCCAATATTTATTAAATGAATAATAATGATAAAACAGATCACCGAGCCCCGTATAGAAGAAAAATATGATTTAGCCCTCCCGAATACAGCTCAATTCCTGAGTTCGCCCCTGGATTTCTAGTGAAAATTGTGTTCAATCATTGCTTCGCCCTTGATTTTCAATAATGTAGGATGCCTACAGTTATTTTGCCATTCAAATCACCATTCAAATCAAGAATATGGTTGCATTCGCCCTAAAATTCATTTGAAACTTTCGTTCATAGAATTTTCCCTCGATTTTCATTAATGAAGGTTTCTTTGCTAAATCGCCCCTCACTTTTCATTAGTGGAGGTTTAAAATAGTGATTTTAACCTCCATGTTTAATGGAAAATGAGGAATTCAAGGGTTTTGGCCCTAATTTGTTATCTGAAGTATTTTTAATTAATTTATTTTTTTTACATATTTGGGGAAATGGGTAACGATTTAGTAAAATAGGGTTCCTATATAATGCCTCAATTCACCCAGTAAAAACCCACATGAAGAATCTTTAATATCGTTTAAAGGCTTGGACTCCTTATGTTGTTTGCTCTTCTTTGGTTGTACTCATTTTCTGGCTCTCGGCCACTCCCCTGTTACACATTTGGAAGGCCCCTATGCACCGAGGAATAACTAGGTTATGTGCCAACCAAGATAACGCCTGAAATTTTCCTATTCCCAAAGCCTGAGGCATATAAGGCTTTGCATGAAGCTTGATTTTGTTGCAGTTTGACACTGGTGATTGCAGAATCAAGATTCAATGTTAATTTCCATTTTCTCAACGTTCCTTAGGGCCGACAGTCTGTATAGTTCTCCTCTGGTTGGAACTTATTGTGTGAGTTCCAGGCAAAGATAGCAAGCCATAGGGCATGGGATGGATTCATAGTCTGTCCATTTTTCAGCACACATATGTTTTACTTTGTAAAAGTAGGTCATCTAATTAGTGAAATGCCAATAGAATGTTCTCGTGGAACTTGGATTCAGCTAGTAAGAATGCCAATGGAGTCTTTTATATCTTTTGTCTTTAATGAAATTGATAAATTGCATAGGTGCATGATTGTAATTCCCCATTACTCTTATGCCAGAATGCCTCATTATATTTTATGTTGATAGAATTTTCAACTTTGAAAGTAATTCACATTTTGTTTTTTTTATAGCAATTGAGTAGTTCAAGCTTTTGGCTTGCCATTTCTCAGTCCATATCGGCAGTCAATACGCTCTGATTTTCATCATGAGGCCAACTATGCCTCGAATGCTGGTATTGTTCTTCAACCAAACAATTCACAATATGTCAATGGAATCATCCCTTTCTACTTAGGATTTCATTACAACCAAATGTTGGATTTCAAGGTTCGAGTTCTTGATTTTCTTTCAAAAGGTGCACTTTTGTTAAGATTTTACTTTTTTTTGGTAGGCAGAAACATCATTAGTAACAATCCAAAGTATGGACGTCTTAAGATCTTCTTAGAAAATTTTATCTAAAATTAATAAATTCTTGATCTTGGACTTTAAAGCTCTTAAATGTTTAGCTCATATGATTTCCTTAACAAAAGAATGTGGAAAAGCAAGATGTAGGATTTACATCTTCTCTTGAAAATATTAGCCTTTTTCAGCATGTTGTTAGGGTAATAAATTCTTGATCTTGGACTTTAAAGCTATTAAAAATTTAGCTCATATGATTTCCTTAACAAAAGAATGTGGAAAAGCAAGATGTAGGATCTTCATCTTCTTTTGATAATATTGGCCTTTTTCAGCATGTTGTTAGGGTAATTTAGTCAATTGCAAAATGGGCATAGATTTTAGGGATTTTAGGACCTCCTCTGGGGCAGATGTGGTAGTTGTTGGCTGCTTTCTGGATAGACCTGGTTTTTTAGGATGCGCAGCAACAAACACCCCTTTGGCGCACTGGCCCTTTCGGCAACGAGCTGTGCAGCAGCCCGAAGTCTCACCTGAAGTGGCTATGGGGGTGCTAAGGAATCAGGTTTCCTTAACCTGGGTGGTGTGGAATCTACGGCCTTCTCTCTTCCCCTCTTGGAGGTAACCCCTGAATAGAGCGTCTTACTCTTTCACAGGTCTCCCAGCGCTACAGTGCTGGAACTCACCCTTCTCAGCCTAGCTGCGCGGTAGCTCCGCACCTGCACACGAGTCTTTTACCCGCTATCTCTGATACACTATGTATCGTCTCTTCCCTTGCGCCACAGCGCAGTGACACACTCCTTTAGCGCTGTGGCGACGGTGTTCTTACAGACTCCTTCGACAATGCACAAGTACAAATTCTAAGGGAGCTTCCAGGAGTTACTTTACATAATCATTCATAAAGATCGCGAAACATTCATAGAGACATAGACAGTAAAGCAAAGAAATGCAAGCACATAAAGCATCACCACAACAACAAGAATTATGTGGTTCACTTCCAGGAGGGAAGCTACATCCACGGGAACTGTGTTTTATATTATCTTGAGATGGGGATCACACAGTTCCGCTGTGCACACAGCTGCAGCCTTAGATCTTTCTGGGAAACTCCACGCACACAGCTGGGAGCCCTTCTCTTAGATCTATTCTCTTCTTCTATAGATATTACCATGACAAAGACATACAATTACATTCCCCTCTCAGTTTTCTTGCAACAGGTCGATACATACAATGGCCCTTACACCAACCGGTCTTCCTGTGAGATCACGACCTTCTTACATGCACAAAATGATCATTAACAGCTTACAAGATACAGCAATACAAATGACTCAGACATCAACTTAGACTGTCTGTGTAACTCAGTAACTATCTAACTATCTAACTAACTAACTAACCCCTTTCCCCTTTTCCATTACCCATATATATAGGTGGCCCTGAGGGTCGCACCTTTACAAAAACTGTGGGCCTTTCCCAATAGTGATCCCCAAAAACCCTAACCGCAGACACGGCTAGGTGTACTGTAGGTGCCTCTTGCAGTCACGTCACAGCTTCCTGTAAACTCCGCGATTTTTGGCACAGATCGCGGGTATGGGCGCCGCTTCATCGTTCTTCGCTCCTTGTCCTTTGCCTTTAATGCTTCGACCCGTTGCTCTTCCTTGGTCCGAGCAACCATAACTCATGTACTTTGCCTTAATGAGGCTAGCTGAGCCCTCTATTCCGCCACTTCATTTACTGTGGTGGTTGAGCTTTCTACTCGGTCACCTTATTTACTCCTTCCTTTGACTTGTGCGCGCGAGCTCCGCGATTTCCGGCCCGTAATCTGCGGTGAGCTCATCCATCTGGCGCCGTACCGTGCACTATTCATTTCTGCCAAAAATGGTGCTTTTCCTCAAAATTAGCACTTTTCCTTCAAAACTTAGTGCTTTTTCCTCAAAATTGGCAGCTTTGCCATAGCTGCGGCCTATGCTCCAACAGTAGTAGCTTCCCCTAGTTCCTCATCATCATCTTCTTTGTCCTTCTTAAATAGAACATTAATGTCTAGATGATGTTGTCTTTGTTGTCCTTCTACCTTAGTTCTTGATCTATGATTAGGGATTCCCCATTATTCTAAAACCCAGTAATTATGGGGAGCAGCACATGTGAGCCTCACTAAAAATGGTTAGCTTCTACCTTCATCTCCTTGTCCCTTTTGATCCTTCTCCCTTCTTAGAAGGCTACTTGGTTTTCTAGGAAGAGAGAGGGGAGATTTTTATTGGTATTGTACTCATACACTCTTGTAATATGTGCCCATCTCTTTTGGATTACATTTATTCCCCCTCTAGAAAACCTGAATGCCTTGTCTAACTCTGTCTTCTCTTAAAAATCAATAGGTTGTGAAGTTCTGAACAAACGGGTTGCAATGACCCATGTTGATAAGGGGGTTAATAGATGGTTTATAATGTCAAATCCTTCTAGAATTCTACTTGGATCGGAAACCTGTGACAGCTTATATCTAACTCCTCTCAGAATCTGAACATACACTCTAAGTTAATATAGTTGGAGTTGATCATATCAAGGTAGTGGCACACCCCAACCATGCAAGTAAATGATATCATTCATAAAACCAAATATATGCCTGCATGTTGCTATACATTTCTTTCTTGTTGCCTCCCAGTTCTTCAATTTGGTTCCATAGCTCTCAATATCCATAGCGAATGATGTTCTATCCATGACTCCCAACTAGCATATTACTTGGTTTGTAAGGAATTTTACTACCCCTAGCACCACTCTAGCTACTTGTTCCCTATGGGACACTTCTTCCTTTGTTTGGTCTAAATACTTTTGTACCTCCTTCTACAAATCATAAAACTCTAGATGGTATTCCACTTGATCAAACAAAGAGGGGAGAATCTTAAAGGTTTGGTCCATAGATACCATTTAATAGCCTTCAATTTTTCTATAAGCTTTACCTCCTCCAGCACTTTCTAATATTTGTCTTGCAATATTTCCTTTTCAGCCCTGATTGTATGTGCAGTATCTCTTTCATCCTAGACTGGCCTTAGGGTTTCAAGATCCAATTTTACACCCTGCTTCCTCAATATTTCTTCCATTTTTCGGTAAGGGTTTTTGGGCTAGTGGCTAGCTCTGCCTCAATTTGGTATTTTATTTTCCAACTGTCAATCCCCAAACTGAGTTCTTCTACCCTCTCTTTTAGTTGTTACAAATCTTAGCCATCCCCTCCCACATTGACAATAGTGGGAGGGGGCCTATTATCCCTTTCTTTAGATAGCTATGCCTTGATATATTTTATTCCCTCTAGTACCTCATCCAACTACACCGAATTTGAAACACTTTCACCTCTGTCAGCCTCCACTGTTGCCACTCTGTCTTGTAGTGCCCTCTTGTTGTCATGATAAGTGTCATTGCTTTCATTCAAAAAGGCTATTTCATTTTGCAGTTTTATTTTATCATCTAAGAGTTGAGTCACTGAGTCACTATAGGGACATCATAGGCTAATCTCACTCTTGCATAAGCTTCAATATGCTTCCTCTTCTCTTTCAATATATGCACCACCTCAGCAACCCTTTGAGGGTATTTTCCCACCACCACCAACTTTTCTTCAAGTACCTTCTTCTCTGTCTCTAGGGCCTTAAACCTAACCATCAAATATTGATATTAATTTAAAACATTGCCATACTTTTTATTGATGGTTTCATTTTCCACAACTCTTATGTACTTATGAAAAACCACGTTATTATAATTCTTGGAAATTCTTACATGATCCTTTGCTGATGCACTAACAATTTCTAGATGTATTTGGGCTTCCCTCCAGTCCCCTACCTCCATTTGAGATGTCAGTTTGGAGACCCGAGGTTTGAAAATGGTGAAGGTTATTTGTCTTGTAGCTCCATCACATCTACAGAAGTAGGGGTTGATTCATGGAGTCTGCTGGTTCCAAATCCAAAAGGGCATCTTTGGTAGCCCTCCTATTTATTACCTCTTCTTTGGATATATCATTCGAAACTACCATGTCAAAAGGATAGACCATATCTAACCATGAAGTGTTGGTCCAGTGCTTTGTGATGTCCTAGTCCCTGGGTTGGGTATTACTCCTAGAACAACCAATGATAAAATTTTAACAAACCTGGAGGAGGAGGGAGTAGAGGGGCTAGACTGGACTGTCTGGCTAAGGATTCCTGAATGGCTTGAACTTGCAGGGTCATTCTCAACTCTACCTTCCCTTTGTTATTCTTCATCTTCTACTCTGATCTTCTTTGGGGCTAACATCTCTTGGTGCTACCCATTTTCATAATGGATATGCATGCATGATAACTCATATAGATGTCATGCACTTACCTAGGAAGGGGAAATACTATTTTGATAAAATGATGAATTAGCATGTACTCTTTTAAGGGACGACAATTGCATTCCTTTCTGTACTATTGGTATCCAGTTATGTAAAAAAAAAATAGAATTATACATTGAAATGGATCAATATCCCATCAGTTGATAATTTCACCTCTCATCTATGTACTTGAAGTGGTGGTCACTTCAATCAAGCAAAAGAGGTTTCTAAACAACCATCAACCACCAAAAAACATCAATGACCTGGAGTGATTTGTGTTGATATTTTTTTTCTTTAAACGAATGTTATAGGCATACTACCAAACTGAACTATTATTTCTCAGATACAACTTGTATGAGATGATTTGTGTTGATCTTTCTCTGGCTCTCTCCTGTGATGGTATATTGATTTCATTTAGAAAATGAAGTATGGATACTTTGTTCAAATTCATGTATACCTTGCCAATTTTTTTGAAGCCAATACTTTCCATGAACATAATGATTGCACAGAGCCCAAACTTTTGACCACAGGTGAGGAAATTTCAGTGAGTTGTTCGAGACCAGACTGTCATTTTGCATCCAGTTCTTATTTTTATTATGTGTCAATCTTTGCAGGAATAAAATTGGAGTATCTACTAACCCCATAGGTATTCTGTAAAGCTCTCTACACAATTGATATTGGGAAGAATGATTTCACCTCAAAACTTGGTAAAATAAGAAATGAAGGAGCGAAAGAGTTTCTTCCCCAAGTAGCTTCTCAGAATGGTGAAACTGTTAAGGTAAATTTGACTATTGTCCTTCCAACTGAGCATATATAGAGTTCATGAGTGAGTTAGTTAATTATTTTTGTTTCTTCATACAGGGTGCATGGAGAAGGGAAAGGACAATATTTGTGGCAAATCTTGCACCAATTGATTGCTTTACTTCATTTTTGACTGAACTTCCTCATAATCAATCTAATATGGACAGTTATGGATGTGTGATCTCATACAATAATTCAGTGATGGACTGCAATAACCTACTTAAGTAGAAGATTGAATAAGTTTGAAAGCTCTTAAATGCCTATTTTATATATGTTGATTCACATGTGATCAAGTTAGATATTTTTACAAATCCAACAAAACATGGTAAGCTTCTTTTTCAAACATGGTCAAGTTCATAAATGTGTAATTCTTCTTTGATAATCAAACTTCATCAGAAAATGTTGCATTGCATGTACAGTCTGCATACTTGGGGCATCAATCTTAAGGAAGTATATCATTTGAATCCTTTCTTGTCCATTCTTCTTTTCCTCATGTATAACCTTAGAGACAAAAAAAATTCAAAGAAACAAACATAGGATATACTACAGAGTAAGCATGGTAAGTTTTAACTTCCAAGACTACATTTCACCTTGATTTTATCTCCTTTTTTTATTAATAAACACAAATTCTCTACATCCAATTCCATGATTGGAAGGCTTCAAGTATGGAACAAAGGCTGGCTGTGGCACTCGAGGTGACTACAATTTTAGTTCACGGGGTTTTTGCAACCAAAGAAAGAAATTAAAAGATACTACTGTCACAACTTTAGCTTGCTCTGATCCATCAATTTATGTAAGATGGGATGGAATTCACAACACTGGTGCTGCAAATATTTATATAACCAATGAAATTCTCAGTTGTAAATACTTTTACACATCATTTCTTCTTAGCACACTTTTGGACCTCCAACCTATTGGGTGAACTTGAGGTGGAAAAGAAGCTCTATATACCATGGATAATATGCATTCAATAAAGCCTTTCACTTCCAAGGACTCCATTCAATTGAGTTACTGATAAGCAGCATTGGCTTTGTCAATTCTAGAGTCATTATTTTTGGCTTCTTTTCAGTCACTCGTACACCCCCACTCATAATATTAGTGTGATAGGGTTTTATTTAATTCACCCTTATGGTGGTCGTTTCATCAATATTAAAAAGAAATCATTTCGATCTAAGTATGATGGGAACAAATGTTTTCAGAATGAATCCATGTTAGTGCTGTTGGTATGGTTCTTGTTGCTCATCTGGGTAGGCAGACTGTGTTGAACTACTAAAACAAATATGAGATAACCTGCATTTGTGAATTATTCTGAGTATTTTTATGTATGGAATTATATTTATGATGTACTCTTGATTTCAAACAATTTTTGCATGAGGAATGCTAACATAACATTATTTATTTAGAAATACTTCTAAATACTACTATTCACAGTTTTTTATTGATTGGAAGGACCAATCCCTCTGAACTTTGGAGATGATAGTTGATAACATCTTACAAGTTGACTAAGAAGATAATAGACTTAATACATATAATGAAAATATTGAACCATATTTGTAGTTGTGATAGTTAAGGTGTGTAAAAAAATGAAAAGTGGCAGCCTGTGCATGCTTGAGCATTTCAACAATTAGATTTGTAATGGAGTCCAACTGACTCTTACCAATGTGTATTAGTCAATAGTCTTGTGCGTCATTTGTAGCTTTGTAGGAGCATTACAAGTATAGTGTGTTTATAAACAATCACAATTTCCAATAGCTGTAAAAGTTCATTGACGTATGATTATGTTTCAATCTTGCAATGCAACAGTAATGAGTTTATTCTTATCCATGGGATTGATCATCCCTGCGAGTTTGGTTTAGTGTACTTTCAGCTATTGCATTGTCCAACATGAATAATGACTATCCCTCCCTAAGATTGTTGAATTATAGATCGCGATTACTGCAACAATAAAGATCCATGTGAAATACAACCATGAAATTCATTGTATGGTATTCATAAGTAATAACAAACCATAGTCACTGTATGCATGTAATATATATGATAAGAGTATGATGCGGAAAAATCCATCTTGAAAATAAAACGAGTATGTGGAGCCAACTATTTTAATGCTGCTCATTCTGTCGAAACAAAGCCGTGATGAGCCAACCATCATGTACTTGCTATATTATGTAGCATAGCAGACACAAAATGGTAACAATTTATAACTGCTTGCGATGAAAAAGTCGGTTTGTTTCATGGAATTGTGATCATTGTGCTCTTTTTAGATATTTGTTTTGGAGTTATTACTTGGTTAATCTTTATTTGTGTTTGTTTTGGAAGAACACGTTCTAAAATGAACATGGTGAAGGGATCCTCAAAATCATTACTTGTTCATGCTTATGATCCATTTTTTAAAATCTATGGTTTGCGTTTGTACAATATGGTTAAGGGAATTCTCAAAATCGTAATTTTTTCATTCTTATGGTGCATTTTTGTAAATCTATCTTTTGAATTTGTATTGTATAGTCTACGTAAATGATAAAAATTATACATAAAAAGCATCCTAAAGAGCACAACCACCAGCAAATATAGGAGATATTCGTAGCAATTGATCCAGATCTTAACCAGTCTTGTGCAGGCCAAAACCATTTGGAAGACATAACCCATTTAAGTCTACCCTTTCAATGTGCCAGACGAAGCTTTAGTAAAGTGAACAATATCCCTAGAGGCAACTGCAAAGGTGGGAGATCCTATTCCTGATAAATTAAGTAGCATCCTCGCCAGTTGGAGAAACATGATCAAGGAATAGATTTTTAGTCTCGAGCCTCAAAAAGAATATGAAGAAGATGCAGATTGGAATAGTTTCTTCATGTACACAATCTCCTACTATCCCAAACACCATCAACACATAGCAAAAGAGAACAACTTGTAGAAGGAAACACTCCCTCCTTTATCAGTCGAACCATTCGTCTTCCTCCTCTCTGGTTGGTTTCTAGTTGGTATTGACACCCATTTCAACCTCCAAACTCTCCAAATGCTTAGCCATGGATTTCCCCATCCATGCAGAGAAACTAGCAAATGGGTGTCGTGAGTTTCTATACCTAATACATCACACACTCATGAAATTACACTCATGGATGCATGGTCTATGATTTTGTAAGGTTTCAAGAGAGATGCAAGCTTTTGGGAAAGTAGGGCCCCATTATTTAATGTCTTACGAACTCAATCTCCATGTGACTAACCAACATTGATGATTCTTTGTCCTTTATCATTATTGTTGATTCTATGGCTAACCAACATTGATGATTCTTTGTCCCTTTATCATTATTATTGTTTTTGTCATAAAATTGAGTGGCTTATACTTAGAAGTTTGCTTCCAACTTTTAAACTAATTTTTATATTAAAATATTTTCTTTAATTTTTAAATTTTATATTAAAATCCTTTCTTTGTTTGTGATTCACCATAATAATTATTTTCTTCTTGTCCAAAAGTAAAGAAGAAACTTATCTTCATTTGAGAAACAATTGTGAGGATGAAGAGAGAAAAAAACAATAGAGTGAATCAAGGGTCTCACCTTCATTTGAGGAAGAACTATTGAATGATGAAGAGGAACAAAATACAAAAGTACAGTAGATTTCCAATTCAATAGACCATCCTTATCTCGATTTCCAATTCCTCCCATCCAACGAGCGATTTTGATTCCTTGAAGACTAATAGTTGATGTCTAAAAATGTATGTAGGTCGAGGAAACAATGTTCTCTAATTGGATAGAGAGGAAAGCAAATTAGTTACAAATGAAGCCTCATCACGGAGAATGAAGAGAATTCATAATCTAACAACTTCAAATACCTTACTATTAATTAAATGCATAGGATTATTATTAGTTGGTTCTTACTATCATTATCATTATCTCGACACGATGATTATATGCTCAAATCCATATAATACAAATTGTATATTAATATATGGAATTTTTACATCATCTCTTTACACCTTGAAGAACAATTATTAATATATTGTTAATCATAAACTTAATTAGATGTCACAAATAGGGAACCCTACTTGGGTTGTTGCTTGGAGAAGTGCACTCAACAAAAATGGTTATGTAACCATCTAATTGCTTAACACTTGGACTTGAAAAGAGCACCACCTAAGTGTGATATTGAGGTATTTGTGTTAGGAGTGGTTAGGGTGCTTCGCACATGTAGATTTCTGCCTTCCTAACCTTGGGTGCACATATTGAGGAAGGGTGTTATACTCAGGGGTGGAAATGGAGTTTGTTTGAAAGAAGATTATCTTGGCACATGGGGGATGCCCTACTCAGATTGTTTCTTGGAGAAGTGTTCTTGACATAAATAGTTATGCAACCATCTACTTGCCTAAAACTTGGAGAGAGAGCCACCTAAGTGCAATACTTAGGGATTTGTGTTTGTAGTGGTCAGGGTGCTTGGGAGACATGGATTTGTGACTCAATAACCTTAGATGCATAGTTTCAAAAATGGTGTTATATTTGGGGTTGGTAGGTTATCTTGGAGATTGTGATGAGTGGTTGAAGGTGGCGCACATCTCAAAGAGTGATCCACTTGTGAATTTGAACACATGCTTCCTTCCAACCTACTATTGGGGTTGAATATTGTCATATTCATAGGTCCTAGCAGATGCATAGACCATCATTTTGGTGTGTGCCATTAAGGAACCAATTACAAGGGATCTATCAGTGGGACTACGAAATTATAGAGTAGGTCACCTAAAATGCTTGGATTTTGTTTACAAGGTGTCATAATGCAAGAGTACATGGGAAATCTAAAGTGAATACCAAATCATCTAGGAAATTTTATTAAGTCAAATATCAACCAATTTGTCAAGAATTTACAAGTTTTTATAGCTTAGTGTAAGATTCGCCAAGATTTCACAAGATTTTCTAATTTCGTGAAAAAATCGCCAAAACTTTTACAAGTTTTTACAATTTTGTGAAAGATTCACCCAAAATTTAAAAGATTTTACAATTCCATGAAAGATTCGCCAAAAAATTAATTATACATTTTATATTATTGATAAAATAGCCTTCACCCTTTCTTGTGTATCATGGGAATTCGCCCATTTTTTATACATATAAATTTAGGGGGGGTTCTTAAAATCATCCCTGCCCGAGGGCATTTTATATACAGAGTAGTCTCTCCATGGATCAAAACCTATCCTTTCATCATTTCAACTATTCTTATTTTCTTTACAGTTTTGAGATACTTTAACAGAGCAGGAAGTATGTTATTTATACTTTATGTTATGGATATGTTGTCACAGACATTTACATAATTTGGTACATATTATGTTCTCTCTTTGATCTTTCATCCTTGATGTACCCGATGTAAATTCTATATATTTTGATTTATTTATATGAATAGGAGTATGATTTTTATGGGGTTGTGAAAAAAAGAGTGTTATAGCACACACAAACTATCCATTAAACTTTACTTATATTAAAAAATTGAAAAAAAAACATTTCACTAAATTCCAAAAACAAAATCCCCAAGTCTTGTGGGCGCCAAAATTGGTCAAAATTGCTTTCCCTGTCATCTTCATGGAAGAAGAGAGTAGGTAACTCAATCTGAAACTGAGATACAAGCTGCAAGAACGTCTCAGTTCAGCAAACTAAAGTTCACAAGGGAAGACTGGGTATTGAACAAGGGAATGCCATGATTCTAGCTTATTCGCAGAATGGGTATTTTTAGGAGGCATTGGAGGTTTTTCAACAAATGCAAGAAACAAGTATACATCCAAGCTCTATTACATTTTCCTCTATTCTGTCCACGTGTGCCAACTTTGTAGCTCTGGAACAAGGCAAGGAGGTCCATGGATACATAATTAGAAGTGGAGTCCTGTGCAATGCTTTTACCATTCTTCCGTTTGTATCATCGGGCTTTACAATTGGATTTTTTTTACACAATGATGGCCTATTTGGGTTACTCAACTAGATCTCCTACTCGATCTTTTTACTCTCTAGCTAGACCACCTAGAAATTGATCTGAACCTGGAACTTTTACCCTCTCCTTTGCTTTCTTAGTCGCCAACCTATGCCTTTACTAAAGGTCATGGGTAAATTGCTTATGCTCAAACTGAATCTACGACTATACGATATGGACATGGAATAACTGCCTCATAGGCCTTTCTATTTGTCTCTCAGCCTTGCCTCACTTTCTATCTTTCTAGCCTCGTAGCTCACTGCCCTGCCCTTGATTTGTTATCGCTATGTCGATTCGCCAACAAGTACTCTGAGTAGGAATATCCCCCCAGCTAATCATATGCTTAAAAAACACTCCTAAAGTCTGTTTAAGCCCTCCAAAAACACCTATCCCTCGTAGATATGTATGCCAAATGCGGGTATGTGATGGATGAACGCCAAGTGTTTGAAAAAATGGCTGAAAGAAATGTGGTTTCTTGGAATGCTATTGTGGGCGGATACGCACTGAATGGGTATAGCGATGAGGCCTTGCAGCTCTTTCAGAAAATGCCTAAGAGGAATTTCGTCTCGTGGAATGTAATTATTGTAGGGTTTGTACAGAGTGGGTGTGTTGATTATGCCCTATAGCTCTTTTGGGAAATGCCTAAGAAAAATGTTGTATCATGGAATGAAATGTTTGCAGGATTTGTGCAGAATGGTTGCAACGATGAATGCTTTTCTCCATTCCCATCCTGATTGCAACACTATCACCTTTGGATGAAGAAGAAGGTTGCGAGAGAAAAGTACAGGTCTTGTCCATTGTGTCCACGGTTTCTGACAGGAACTAAAGTCCGCACCTGAGATTTTTTCCTAATCAACCATTATACACTGTAGCATAGGTTGGGCACACAAATTGTGTGGAGGAATTCCTGCAATCCCAGGCATCTGAAATAATGGAATCAGTCGATATTACAAGTGGATGGCAAGGCTTTCACTGCCCGAGCAAAATGTGTCAAAACTGAGAAGTATCCACGCATTTCTATTGAGGGGTGGTTTGTCTTCCCTTTAAATCTCAGACTCAAGCCTGTCAAGCATCATCTCATATGTTCTGAGCATGCATTGACACTCATGAACACAAGTCTGCAGAGAGCACAATTGAAACACTGTCGTGGCTCCCTACCTGGAGCTCTGGGCTCTTTACCTGCCATCCGCCGAGGGGTTATGAAAACCCAGTAGCCGTGGTGGGTTGTAGCTGGCGTGCCAGGTGGCAATTTTTCACTCTGACATCATATATCAAGAACTGAGTAACTGAAGGGCCGTAAAACCTCCAGTTCACGCTACACCTTCCCCTATAGTCAGTATAATAAATATTATAACTTTTTATATTATACACTAAACAATATTTTTTTTCATCTGTCTTTCCGAGCTCATCAATTTAAAGGCCATACAAACAATGAGTGATGGACCAGTAATTGAATCCGTGGGTGACATTTCCCAATTGAATGCCTCAGAATAGCCAAACATCATAATTAGATGTTGAGTTGGATTTTAGAGATACCAATTTCGATTTCTTGGGAACTGTCACCATAACCTAAGTTTTGCCATCTCGAAAGACTTTACATATCTCAAATTTAAGATCCTTTTGCTCTCTTCATATCACTTCTTGAACAATTGTTATAAAAAAGAATTAATATCTACAGCCTCAAAACATTAATCACAGTGTCTCTGTCTTGGGAAAATTATTAAGTTTGAGGGTAATTTGGCATCCAAGGTTGACAGTCAAACATCGTTGGTTGATAACATCACCTCATCTCATATGATCAGTACAGACCTGCAGTTACAAATTGGAAAACTTTATTATTGCAGATCCCTATTGTTGCTCATATTTTGCAAGACTATATTATGTTCTGATTCATTAATAATTCAGTGTCCTCTACTTATGTTGAGACAGTGATTTATTGGGATATTGAATTTGAGTTTGCAAAGCATAATCTACCTTACATTTAACATCAATTGCTGTTAAGATATTGAGGTGGATAGGAGGAACTCTTTATAGTTTGTACTGCTATTTGGTCATTGTATGATTACCTCTTATAGCTTGTTGCCTTTGGTTTACTGTTCAAGGGCATATCTTATAATCATTGCATCTACAGTAAGAATACTGACTATTGAAAGCATTTTCATAGCGTTCTTTGTGGGTAGGATCCTTTCATAAGTGGTGAAGGTTTTTACAAGCTTTTGGAGCCCCTGACTACATTTCTTAAGAGAACAGGTAAAATATTCCTATATTAAGTTGCCAATATTGTTGGTAATTCACATGCTTTTTCTAACTGGCTTCAGGCAACTGATCTAGGTATTAGTGGTGAACTGGCCACAACATGGTCACACTATACTCTTGGAATTCACCATTGTGGAATTATTCTTAAAGAAAAATAAGACTCATTGGTCTGGCCTTGGGATCACTCTTCAGGAGAGGTTACCTCTAAGATGGCATATGAAGCCGAATTCCATCTTTCCCCATTCAACACACGTTGGTGGCATCGCAACCTGTGGAAGTGGCACTACCCATTAAGATTAAAATTTTCACTTGGCTTGTTCTATAGGATAAGATACTCACTTGGGAAAACTAATTGAAGAGAGGGGGCATCAGGTCTGGGGTCTGTCTCTTATGCAAAAAATAAGATGAATCCACTCTACACTTATTCATGCATTGTGAATTCACCTATACAATATTGGATGAATAAAGGGATCTATTAAAAATAATATGGAACTGGGCTTCTGCGTCAATTATTACTAGTCTAAGCTCATGGAAATCTTCCATACCCTTGCATAGGACTCTGTTGGTCTTTGTTTTATGGCATATATGGACAAACCAAAACAGGGTGTTATTTGGAAACATGGTACTAAACTATAAACGAGTTATTTTTTCCATTGTGAGAACCTATAAAGAGTGGAAAGGGTCCTCAAAATCTATGAAGACTCGTTCCCTTATCACCCCTGTTTTGAATCAACATTATCCTTTGGGGTTTTTCGATGGAGCCTCTCAGGAGGGTCAGTCATTAGGTGGGGTTGGTGATAAATTGCATTGAGAAAAGGGGCACTCGGTCAGTTTTTGGATTGAATGTGGAAGCAATATAAACACTAGTGCTAAGCTATTAGAACTTTGGATTCTCTTGTTCTTAGCAAATGACAGAAACATTCCTACTTTGCATGTTGTAGGGGACTCCAAAGTCATCATTGATTGGGAAAACAAAATTTGCAATATTCAGGTTGCACTGTTGGACTGGTGGATGCTTAGAATCCGTGCCTTACAAGAGTCTTTTCCGAACATTTCATTTAGGCACATATAAGATATTTCAACAGGGTAGTGGATAGGTTGTGAAAGAAGGCCCTCTCTTCCCCGAAGGCATTTTATATACAAAGCAGTCTCTCCATGGATCAAAACCTATCCTTTCATCATTTCAACTATTCTTATTTTCTTTACAGTTTTGAGATACTTTAACAGAGCAGGCAGTATGTTATTTATACTTTATGTTATGGATATGTTGTCACAGACATTTACATAATTTGGTACATATTATGTTCTCTCTTTGATCTTTGATCCTTGATGTACCCAATGTAAATTCTATATATTTTGATTTATTTATATGAATAGGAGTATGGTTTTTATGGGGTTGTGAAAAAAAGAGTGTTATAGCACACACAAACTATCCATTAAACTTTACTTATATTAAAAATTTGAAAAACAAACATTTCACTAAATTCCAAAAACAAAATCCCCAAGTCTTGTGGGCGCCAAAATTGGTCAAAATTGCTTGCCCTGTCATCTTCATGGAAGAAGAGAGTAGGTAACTCAATATGAAACTAAGATACAAGCTGCAAGAACGTCTCAGTTCAGCAAACTAATGTTCACAAGGGAAGACTGGGTATTGAACAAGGGAATGCCATGATTGTAGCTTATTCGCAGAATGGGTATTTTCAGGAGGCATGGGAGGTTTTTCGACAAATGCAAGAAACAGGTATGCATCCAAGCTATGTTACATTTTCCTCTGTTCTGTCCACGTGTGCCAACTTGGTAGCTCTGGAACAAGGCAAGGAGGTCCATGGATACATAATTAGAAGTGGAGTCGTGTGCAATGCTTTTACCATTCTTCTGTTTGTATCATCGGGCTTTACAATTGGATTTTTTTTACACAACGATGGCCTATTTGGGTTACTGAACTGGATCTGCTACTCGATCTTTTTACTCTCTAGCTGGACCACCTGGAAATTGATCTAGACCTGGAACTTTAACCCTCGCCTTTTCTTTCTTAGCTGCCAACCTATGTCTTTGCTAAAGGTCATGGGTAAATTGCTTATTCCCAAACTGAATCTGTGACTGTAGGATATGGACATGGAATAACTGCCTCGTAGGCCTTTTTATTTGTCTCTCAGCCTTGCCTCACTTTCTATCTTTCCAGCCTCGTAGCTCACTGCCCTGTGCTTGCTTTGCTATTGCTATGTCGTTTCGCCAACAAGTACTCTCAGTAGGAATAGCCCCCCAGCTAATCATATGCTTAAAAAACACTCCTAAAGTCTGTTTAAGCCCTCCAAAACCACCTAACCCTCGTAGATATGTATGCCAAATGCGGGTATGTGAGGGATGCACGCCAAGTGTTTGACAAAATGGCTGAAAGAAATGTGGTTTCTTGGAATGCTATTGTGGGTGGATACGCACTGAATGGGTATAGCGATGAGGCCTTGCAGCTCTTTCAGAATATGCCTGAGAGGAATTTCGTCTCGTGGAATGTAATTATTGTAGGGTTTGTGCAGAGTAAGTGTGTTGATTATGCCCTGGAGCTCTTTTGGGAAATGCTTGAGCAAAACGTTGTATCGTGGAATGCAATGTTAGCAAGATTTGTGCAGAATGGTTGCAACGATGATGCCTTGATATTCTTTCGACAAATGCAACAGAGAGGTGTAAAGGCAGATTCCCTTACTGTTTCCAGTGTTCTTCCAGCATGTGTCGACTTGGCATCCTTACAACATGGCAAGGAGGTCCATGAAGATGTCGTTAGGTACGGATCTCAATTCAATATATGTGTGAGGAATGCCCTTGTAGATATGTATGCCAAACTTGGAAACATACAGGATGCACGTAAGGTGTTTGATGAAACCCCTTTCCCAAATATAATTTCCTGGACTGCGTTGATTGTAGGATATGCCATGCATGGCTATGGCAAGGAGGCCCTCCAAATCTTCGAACAAATTATGTATTCTGATTCAAAACCAAACTTGGTCACCTTCATTGGTGTTATGTTTGCATGTTGCCATGCAGGCCTAGTGGATGATGGCTAGAAATACTTTCATAATATGAGTAAAGACTATCAGATCATCCCTTCATTGAAACACTATAGCTGCATGGTGGATCTTCTTAGCTATGCTGGGCATCTTAATGAGGCAGAAGACTTTATCAAGAAAATGCCAATAAGGCATGATGTTGATGTGTGGGCATCCTTGCTTGGTGCCTGCAAAATCCATAATCATATAGAGATAGGAGAACGTGTGGCAAAGCATCTTTTTGAATTGGATCCTAAAACCTCTGCGCATTATGTACAATTATCAAATATCTATGCAAAGGCTAGAATGTGGGATAATGTACAAAATGTAAGAAAAAGAATGAAAACCAGAGGGATAAATAAGATACCTGGATGCCGCTGGATTGAGGTCAATAATAGGGTGTTTGCATTCCTCACTGGAGACAAATCGTTCTCAGAAATGAAGGAAATTTATGCAAACATGAACACAATCTCTGGACTCTTGGTAGATGAAGGCAGAGTATTTGCCTGATAAAACTTTGTGTTGCATGATATAGAGGAGGAACAAAAAGAAAAAAATTTCTATGGGAGAAGTTGGTTGTTATATTTGCACTTATGAGAGCATTATTTGCAGCACCAATCCAAATTATCAAGAAATTTTGATTGCAGAGTAACTGCCCCTCTGTCACCAAGTTACTCTTGAAGATTGTTGCTTAAGAGATTGTTGACGGGGATATAATTGTTTCCATCATTTTCAGGTCAGGCAATGGTCTTCTTACCATTATTGCTGACACTAACTGAAGCAATCTATAAACAAAAGTATTTCTAACAAGAAGTTTAAAAACTCGGAAGCTTGCATTTCAATTTTTTAGAATGTTTCTAGGGATTGTTTTTCTCTCCTATGAAGTACAGTGTTTCATCATGTCTTTTTTTCCCTAGACTAAATGGATCATAACTTGAAACAATGCCATAGCTCAAGTTTTTGATATCTAGTTCTCTGCAATGTTAGATATTGAGCTTTTGCCATCATATTGTTGTGTGCTGCATACTTCTCTATCTGACTACATTCAGTGTCCTTCAAGATATAGTATTTTGGTGAACCATTTTCTTCATGGTTTTATGGATTGTTTCGCCATACTTTATGCGCTGGTGATTCTGGTCTTATAGCATCAAATAACTTAAGTTATAATTGATTAATGCTTCCCAGTTTAGCTTCTAAGAGTTAATAATGTAAAGTTTAGTGATGTTCTAGTGTGCTTGCCTCTCTATAAAATGGTCAAAAATTTAAGAAACTTTTGAAAGATGAACCTAGAGATGAGTGTCATCTCTAAGCCTTTTAAGTATAGAAGCTCACTTGATGTGATTGTTATATTTTGTTACTATCATCATATAACTTTATGGCCTTCAATGAGTGTGCTTATTTGAATGATTTTATTACATTTACGGTTAGATAAAGAAAAACCATAATACATTATTTGAGGTTCTTTATAAAAGCAGACTAATTCTGGAATAACAACATGGATGTTTCTTGTGGATTCTTTGTCCTGTGCTATCCCAAAAAATGATAAATTGTAAAACAACCTCGGATTGACAAGTCAATGTCCTGTGGATTCTTTGTCAAGATAAAGGTTCTGTGTGTGGTATCAGTCTCACTTTCTATATCACTGATGATCATTTGTTTGTATTTAAAGTAGGTATGAGTAGGGGCACAAATAATTATGCAGAGTTTCTTTCCTTGAAAATTCTATTGAAACTAGCCATAGATCAATGAATTACTAAGTTGCAGCCTACATGCCTATGGGGACTCACTGGTGATCCTAAACTGGATGAAAGGTAGCTACATGCTAGGCAATTTGAAGCTGTATCCGATCCTAGAAATGCTTTGAACTATTGCAGGATCTGTTTATTGCACACACAGATAATATGGAGACATTTGCTTCCTGGTTTCCGAAGCATCCCCCCCGGTTCCATGGGAAAATTCGCGCTCTGAGCGAGTTCGTGCCCGAAGCGACCTCCGAACCGCGCTTCGAAAAACCCGAACCGCAAACTGGGCATAAAAATCCTGATTCCTGCCTCTGACAGAAGCGTTTTCGCTTCGACACACGCTCGGCCCTTCGGGAAAAACGCTTCGGGTGCGAACTGCCAGCACTTCGGGCATCGCTTCGGTAGCGACCTGAGGTCGAACCCCAAGCGCTTCGGGCAGGAGTCCATCGAACCCACGGAAGGAGGCCGAAAAGTAAGCTTTTTTTTTTTTTTTGGCTTTGTGGGTGGGCCCAAGGGCTTTTTTAGGGTTAGAGAGGGGAGATAAGGCAAATTATTCCCCTCTTTCTTCCTCATTGTTTCATTTTGGAGTTGGAGTGGAGAGGGAAGGAGCTCTTGGAGTCTTGGTGTTGGCTTGGTGTTGGAGGCTTGGAGCAAAGTTGGAGAGCCTGGAGAGGATTTGAGAGAGCTTGGAGGAGACAACAAAGAGTTCCATCTTCTTGCAAATCAAAGGAGATCAAAATAGGTATGCCCAATGTGTATTTTTGTTCAATATTGTTCACAAATGTCTTGTTTGTTTATTGTTTATTGTTGTATTTGTTTCTTCTCCTACATTTTCCCATTTCCCTCTTCCTCCTCATTCTATTGCAGGTTGTCCATCTAAAACTTAAGGAAAATGTTGTTTTTGTGGTGTTTGCTTCAATTTTTGGTTCTCATGGTGTTGGTTGGGAATAGGCGTGTGAATGAAGAAGAAGATAGTGGTTGTTCTCATAGTGACCCAATGAATGAAGGAGAGGAGGGTGGTGAAAGAGGTGATCTTGAAGCTGATAGTGGCAAAGCTTCATTAACCCCCTTGTGGAGGTTTGTCACAAAAATTGAGGGAAGAGGTGGTGGAACCTCTAAGTGGATATGCCCACATGGTTGTCGTCCAAATAAACCTTATAGCGGTTCATACACCTATGTGAGGAGGCATCTTTGTGGGGTGTTAGACAGTGATGATAACAAAGGGTCCCTTGGTATTACAATTTTCCCCAGGATAACACAAGTAGAGAGAGAAAACTACATTAAGATAGAGGAAGCTGGACAAAGAACGAATGCTAAAAAACAAAGGGTTCACTCTAATGCTTCTTTTAGCTTCGGGAGCCCATTTTCATCACCTACTTCACCTGGTGGAAGGTCCTCAACTAGTAGTGGAAGTAAGAGAACCATAGAAGATTTCCTTGATATTGGTGGCAGGGAGGATGTGGATGCAAAAGTGGTGAGGTTTCTTTATGCATGTGGTGTGCCATTCAATGTTCTCTGCTCCCCTTATTGGCATTCCATGGTTAAAGCCATTAACAAAGCACCTGCTGGATACAAGTCCCCTGGGTATGAAAAAGCTAGAACCGTGTTACTTGACAAAGAAAAAGAAAAAGTCAAAAGAGCTCTTACACGGTTTATAGATGGGTGGGCAGATATTGGGGTATCCATTGTATATGATGGTTGGACAAATGTTAGAAACCAACATTTGATAAATATCCTTGGTGTTTCGTCTAGTGGTGCAGTGTTTCTTGGAGCGCAAGACTCCTCATCAATCATGGCCTCTTCTCAGAACATAGCATACATCTTACTAAAAAGTATTGATGAGGTTGGTCCTACTAATGTGATTCAAGTAATCACTGATAATGCAGCGAATTGTAAAGGAGCAGGAAAAATCATTGAGTGGAAATATACTCACATCTTTTGATCCGGTTGTTTGGTGCACACAATGAACCTTTTAATGCACGATATTATCAAGCAAAAAGAATGCACATGGATAAATGATTTGTACAAGCGAGAGAAGAGACTCATTAAATTTATCACCGGACATACAAGGGTCAATGCCTTTTATGGCACTTACTCTAAGTTGCAATTGCTTAAGCTTGCCAAGACTAGATTTGGTAGATATTTCCTCACCTTTTGGCGCCTATTGAGGGTAAGACACGCTTTGGGTGCTATGGTGATGAGTGATGAGTGGGATGAAATTAGCATTGATAGAGATGGCATGGATGCAGCAAAGGAAACTGTTCTTGATAGCTACTTCTGGTCACGGGTCAAGTATGTTTTACAGTTCACTAAGCCGATTTATAACATGCTTCAGTTTGCAGATTCTGATAGACCGGTCATTGGGGAGGTGTATGAGAAAATGGATACCATGCTAGGACAAATCAAGGACATTGTTCAGCCTAAAGATGACAATTTGTATGATTTGATCCGTATAGAGGTGGAAAAACGGTGGGAGAAGCTGAATATTCCACTACATGCCTTAGCATATGTGCTTACACCGAAGTACTATCATATATCATGGCTTTCAACCCCAGCACCAGGTGGTGAGGCAAAGAGAAAACCACACCAAGATCCAGAGGTTCAAGTTGGTTATATGCAAGCATTAGAAAAACTGTACCCAGATGTTTTGGAGTGTGATAGCATTCGGCTACAGTTGAGCCAATACATCAGTTGCACTGGTGCCTTTGGGAGCAACCATGTAGTTAGAGATCGAGGGAATTTGCCTTCTCTAGCATGGTGGGACATGCATGGCACTAGTTTCCCACAACTACAATAAATGGCAATGTGGGTGCTTTCACAGGTGGTGAACACTTCTTCAGTAGAGAGGTGTTGGAGCACATACAGTTTCATCCACAATGTCAAAAGAAACAGGTTGAATGTACAACAAGCAGAGACCTTGGTCTATGTGCATTACAACTTGCGATTGTTGTCACATTACTGTGCGGATCCAACTATAGACAAATCAAATAAGATGTGGGACTACAATACAGAGGAGGACAACTTGGAGGATGGAGCATTGGTTTTGGAGGAGTTGGAGAATGCTCTTTTGGATGAGGATGAGTGTGTTGAGATGCCACCTCCATCCAGTCACAGTGCGAGGTCCCATAAACATGGCCCCTTGACTAGCACTCCAGCTTTAGAAGGACCTTCACAGTCATAGTCAGATGCACATGCTTCATCTTCACTACCACCACGCGTACCCTCACGAGGCAATCGTGGTGGTGGTAGGAGGAACTAGGAGAAATAGATTGTTTTGGCATTTTACAGTTTACTAGATAGGATTTAAATTTTAAATCATGGCTCAGTTTAGTTATGCTTCATGGCGCATGCAGATAGCCAATTTTTGTAAACAAAACTATTTGAATTTTGGTACTTAATGATGTACTTCCCTATTTGGTACTTTACTACTTAATGATGTACTTCCATAAGTTAATGTCTTAATGATGTACTTCCCTATTATATGGTTCTAAGTTCTAACTTCTAAAGGTTGTATGTTGATAATTGATAGAATCTAGATGGTTTGTATTTGTATTTGTAAAATGTATTTCAATTTTCAATTCGAAACTTTGTATGTTTATAATGGAATCATGAATTATGGAATTTAGATGGTATTTTATATATTGGAAGTAGCACAAACATACATGTTTCATAAATTTTGCATCTAGTTTGGTATTCTACATGTTTTTTTTTAATATATATATATATATATATATATATATAAACACTTCCGAGACGCCTCAAGTGAAGTATGTTGGTTTATGTTTTAATCTAATCAACTCATAAATTTATGTGTGATTTATCTATAAATTACAATAACAGAATTCTCTGTTCTTTGCAGTTTCCTGCTAAATGACAAGCGTGTGGAGAAAAGAAGTATTATCTCAATGCTTTGTAAGCTGATGGTTGTTATAATGTGATTCAAAATTGTTGCAGGATATAATGTTTTGGCATTAGTGGTGACAAAGGGTGTCCTAATCCATTCTTTTCCAAGCATTACTAATATGCACTGCTATATTAGTTGTGTGTCATTTCTAGATTCTAGCATATTAGTTGTGTGTCATTTCTAAATTCTAGGGTATTCAAATTGAAGTTTTAATTAGTCCTTAAAATCTGACTCTGTTAGTTTCCTGTAGGTGCATAATCTGGTCACTATGTGCTAGAAAGTTCTGAATAAATGGAATTAGAAACCATGGAATATTCTTCAACTCGATCTGAGATAGGTTTGATAAATGCTTCTTGGATTACATTGAACAGTGACTCTATTGTTCCCAAGGACTTCTCTGGTGCATGGTAGGACGTCTTCTTCCTAATCTTATCGAGTAGGTTGAAATTAGGATTATATATTATTTGAAAATTTAGTTGATATTTGAGTAAGAAAGTTTCCAGTAATTATTTCTTTTACTGTTTTAATCGATTTTATCTGATTTCTTTTACTGTTTTTAATCAATTATTTTACTTAGTTTCATATAGATATTTTTTTATGGAAAATGTGAGTTGAACAAGTGGTTGAATCGTTTATTATTTTACCCCTTAATTACAATTTAGCTTCTAATTAGAGATTAAGATTATATTAGCAACCGGGACTTTACATCTGGTATAAGAGCCATGTTCAAAAACCAAGACCCTAGGGCCTCGGTCACGCCTAGAATTACCCCGAAATTCACCAGAAAATCACAAGCAAATTACCCTGGATTGAGCCCGTTGGGTGACTAAAACCCACAGGTTGAGGCGCAGCCATGGCCGAGTACCTTACGTCTGGGGTTTGAATGCTTTTCTCCATTCCCATCCTGATTGCAACACTGTCACCTTTGGATGAAGAAGAAGGCCGCGAGAGAAAGGTACAGGTCTTGTCCATTGTGTCCACAGTTTCCAACAGGAACTAAAGCCCGCACCTGAGATTTATTCCTGATCAACCATTATACACTGTAGCAGAGCTTGGGCACACAAATTGTGTGGAGGAATTCCTGCAATCCCAGGCATCTGAAATAATGGAAGCAGTCGATATTACAGGTGGATGGCAAGGCTTTCACTGCCCAAGCGAAATGTGCCGAAACTGAGAAGTATCCACGCATTTCTATTGAGGGGTGGTTTGTCTTCCCTTTAAATCTCGGACTCAAGCCTGTCGAGCATCGTCTCATATGTTCTGAGCATGCATTGACACTCATGAACCCAAGTCTGCAGAGAGCACAATCGAAACGCTGTCGTGGCTCCCTGCCTGGAGCTCTAGGTTCTTTACCTGCCATCTGCCGAGGAGTTATGCAAACCCAGTAGCCGTGGTGGGTTGTAGCTGGCGTGCCAGGTGGCAATTTTCCACTATGACATCATATATCAGGAACTGAGTAACTGAAGGGCCGTAAAACCTCCGGTTCACGCTACTCCTTCCCCTATAGTCAGTATAATAAATATTATAACTTTTTATATTATACACTAAACAATTTTTTTTCCATCTGTCTTTCCGAGCTCATCAATTTAAAGGCCATTCAGACAATGAGTGATGGACCAGTAATCGAATCCGTGGGTGACATTTCCCAATCGAACGCCTCAGAATAGCCAAACATCATAATCAGATGTTGAGTTGGATTTTAGAGATACCAATTTCGATTTCTTGGGAACTGTCACCATAACCTAAGTTCTGCCATCTCGAAAGACTTTACATATCTCAAATTTAAGATCTTTTTGCTCTCTTCATATCACTTCTTGAACAGCTTTTATAAAAAAAAATTAATATCTACAGCCTCAAACCATTAATCACAGTGTCTCTCTCTTGGGAAAATTATTATTAAGTTTGAGGGTAATTTGGCATCCAAGGTTGACAGTCAAACATCGTTGGTTGATAACATCACCTCATCTCATATGATCAGTACAGACCTGCAGTTACAAATTGGAAAACTTTATTATTGCGTATCCCTACTGCTGCTCATATTTTGCAAGACTATACTATGTTCTGATTCATTAATAATTCAGCGTCCTCTGCTTATGTTGAGACAGTGATTTATTGGGATATTGAATTTGAGTTTGCAAAGCATAATCTATCTTACATTTAACATCAATTGCTGTTAAGATATTGAGGTGGATAGGAGGAACTCTTTATAGTTTGTACTGCTATTTGATCATTGTCTGATTACCTCTTATAGCTTGCTGCCTTTGGTTTATTGTTCAAGGGCAGATCTTATAATCATTGCATCTACAGTAAGAATACTGACTATTAACAGCATTTTCATTATCCTAAGCTTTAAGGTTGATGGTCAAGTAAGTTGATAAATTGATAAAGTTAATTTCAAAGTCCGGATCAAAATTGACTACTTAGAAGTACTACCAGATTATTGATCCACTAGCTAAAAGTTATATACCGCTTAAATTGCTTAAACTCTTAAATAATAACTTTTAATACTATTGATGCTTAAATGAGTGGATCTTAAATGCTAAATAATGAATTAATGCTTGTTCAAGTAAATGATATAGGTTTCATAGAATGAGCTAAGGATATAGGCCACTCTCGTGCTTTTGGCATAAATTAATGATCATTTGAATGCATCTATTGGATTATGACATGAAGGATTTACAATCTATTTGGAGTGCTAGGAAAGCCTTTCACCATGGTACCCATGACTCATTATTTGTGGCATGTGCTAGCTTAAGTGAATGATTTGGTAATTTAAGTTGATGACATTGGTTAATGCTTGCATTGCTCACTTGATATTGAATTAATATACCAAAAATGGCATGTTAAAATGTTATGCAAGTAAAGAGATTTTTGGATAGCTAGACATTGGTTCTTGTAAGGGTAATTGGTATGCATATATTGGATAACTCGTAAGATTGCAGTTGTTAGAATCGAGAAGTTTTTGCCATTTGCATTAGCATTTCCTCCAAAAATGTCCAGGATTTGAATGTTTTATTATAAACAGAATCAGAGAAATTTGATAAATCTGTCATTTCCAGAGGAATGTAGAAATAATAAGAAAGCGACTTAGTTTACACCAGAAGCCACCTATCATTAGAAAGTATAGTGAGTTTCCCCTTTTGACCTCAGTTTCAAAGCTCTAACCAACAGAAGTGAAGAAATGAGTCCCGCGGCCCTCTTGGGGTTGTATCCTTCACTAGAAATAATGTGCCCTCTCCCACTAATCAAAGTTGCAGCTATTATCGTGGTGCCCATGGTATCATTGTAAGTGCTTATTTTGCTTAAGTGGATGTTTACTTTGGTGCTACATTGGTAATTTTGCTATTCATGTCGATGAATAAATCCTTGGATTTACTAGTGGTAGCCTGGAGCTTGTTTAGTTGTGGGGATCCTATCAATGTGTTGTTGGTATCCTTGGTATATTCCATTATTTATTTAAATTTATGGTTTTTTAATGATATTTTTCTTATGTTGGCAGGTTGTTTATGATGTTACTGATCAGGAGAGTTTCAATAATGTGAAACATTGGTTGAATGAGATTGATCACTATGCGAGTGAGAATGTCAACAAGTTGCTTGTTGGAAACAGATGTGATTTGACTGCTAATAAAGCTGTTGATTATGATACAACCAAGGTAATGTTAAATGTTGAGTAGCTTTGGCATCATGTGCACTGCTATGTGTTTCATTGTATGCATCATCGTCATTGACTTGATGAGGATTTAAATATGAGTGTGCCTTGAAGTTGTTGGTGCTCTATTTTTTGTTAATTGCAGCACTATGGCAGTTTGTGGTCTTAAGTTTGTTAACTTAGCTTGTAGATTCTTTTTTTTATTAATCTCAAGGGTTAGTTTTTTTTGTCACTTTTCAATCTACATTTTTCTTGGCATGCCTTGTGTATTTTGTTCTTCAAGGCATTTGTTGATGAGATTGGCATTCCATTTTTGGAGACAAGTGTGAAGAATGCAACAAATGTGGAGTAGGCTTTCATGACCATGGCTGCTGAGATAAAGAACAGGTGCACTTTTTTGTTATGATGTTTTCCAACCTTTAACAAGTGCCTATATTATACAATTGTGATGTTAGATGTTTGTTTGACTCCCTAATTTTAATTGTGTGTAATGGTGTAAACCTGTGCCGGCAAATCCTAATGAATCTGATTGAGATTCTACTTTTTCTATGATCCTGCTGTTTTATGATAAAGTTAAGTGGTGATAAAGTAATCTACAGGAAGCCACTTACTGAACCTTCATCTTTGTCAGCAAAATAAAGAGTGTTGGATGTCATAATAATTGATTTTAGCCTCATTTGAAGCAAACATGACCTACAAATATTTGTGGAAATATTTCATGCACCTAATTGTTGCTACGTTTTTCTAGAGGAGACAATTTCCTACAGGCAGAGGGTTACTGCATTTTATATCAGATTGTATTTGACTTCTTCAGACTATTGAAACACTGAAATACCTTCAATATTTCTTAGCCTAAATCTCTAAACTAGTGGTGTCTTCTACAACACTCAAGGGATTACTTATTTGAGACAAGAGGTGTGCAAAAAGAACTCAGATCTGCTTCTCAGGTTTATCCAACTCTTGTTTGAAGAAGTAGCAATGATTTACATCAGTTGAAAGGTTGTTAGCATCAACATCTTCTATAAGGGGACAAGTCTACTTATCTCAGTAAAAAGAAACACTTCCAGGCATGTAATACAATGAATTCTTATTATATATCAGTCCTTGTATTGTTGCTTCTCATTTTTTGTTTCAGTTTGTGTATTTGTGTTTTCTTGTCAAGATATGAATATTTAAATGATTTCTATATCATACATGGTCCTAACCTTGAAACCACAAGTTACCTTGCCTTGAAAACACAATTGGAATCTTTAATGGAGGGTGCAAGAATCATATTTGAACTAAGTTGTGAAGAAGTTAGTGGGTAGAGGAAGTGTTTAACGAAATATCAAAACCAAAATATTCCATACAATATATCTTCAAGCCTCTAGACTCAAATAGTATGCTACAGTAGATGGAAAGTGAAGTGTTTGACAAAATCGGGATTTAAATAACCCTTACAGTAAGCCTAACCATTATCAGTTGGCAAGAGAAAAACAAAGTAGCAGTAGTTTAAAGGAGTAGTGGTATAAACAAGTCTGCCCTAACAACAATTGAGTTAAAAGTCCAGGGTAGTATTGGCAAGGGTTATTACAAAATCAAGAATAGAAATTTGTGTTTTGAAAAAAATTCAGAGTTTTGCTGTATTGGTCTCTTGCTATGGCTTTCTCTGTTCTATTATTTTGAGAAAGCATAGATTTTATAAGATATAGATCATTGAATATGATTTTCTAATCTATTATGTTGAGTAGGTTCAGTCCTGAGGCATTGAGATTCACTTCTAAGGGGGTCTCCTTGGTTGGTTGGCTTAGTTAATTTTTTTTTTTATGTTTTTCATTTTATACACTTGGTGGTGGAGAATATCCAATTTTAGACATCATTGCATATGGGGTATATTATTTTGTAGGCATATCTCTTTCTGTTTTGGCATGGATTCTCTAGAGTTATTCATACTATGCCGTGATGCCTTAGACGTGCCTGTGCATGGGAATTTTCATAACAATTTTGGTCAGGCTCCAGGATTCCAGGCTATAAAATCTTGCAAGCATCTTGAGCATATCTATCAATATGCTCAAGATATTCATGCCCAAGTGAATTGTATCCAGAAGTTTGCATGTTGCAAGCATATAAAATTATAAATACTCATGCCCATCATTTATTTATTTGAAATTTTTGTTGCATATGGATTGAACCTTCAACGATATTCTATTATTGTTTGGCTCTTTACTTGTGGCTGCATTACCATATGACCTGTCCCTATTCGAGTGACTCATATATTTTAACATTAAAAATTTAAATATCAAATTTGATTAACCTTTCATTGATTGCATTTGATCCACGACATCAGAGAACTATATCCCACACTTTATTTGTTGTTTCTAAACAATTTTTAGAGTCAACAGTGCCAATGATAATTCCATTTTCAGTTAAGCTTTTGCATGGGCTTGGAAATTTGTAATTTATGGGTTGTATGCATTCGCATCACTAACCCATCTTCGTAACAATTTTGTTGAGGCTCCAGGCTTTAAAATCTTGCCGGCATCTTAAGCATATTTATCGAGCAAAGCCTTGTTTTCACGAAATTGTTGAACCACAGAGAGACTGATTTGTTTCTCTTTTTACATGGAATTATTTCCTAAGATGCAGCGTAGCCTTGAAAGAGGGTTTTCGACAAAACGACTTCCCCTATACTCCAGAATAGAATGTCCTAGATAGAGTCCTTATTGTGACATCTTGCTTTTAAGGAGATTATATTTTCTATTTTCTATGAAATACTATTGACTTAACTCCATTTATTTTGTATTGCAAGATGACAAGTCAGCCTGCCATGAATAGCAGCAGACCTGCTACTGCACAAATGAAAGGGCGACCTGTTGTTCAAAAAAGTGACTGTTGCTCATAAGAAAATTCCTAGAATAATTTTTACTGCAACTGATTTTGAAGAAGTGAAGTTGAAGATAATTGTATGTATTTTGGATCTCAGACAGGAAAACGTCTCTAGCTGTCGAGAGATCAACAATTGATAAACAATTAAAACAAATTTATTGCAAGTTGGATCTTGTATTCTTTTCTGTTTGTGAAGGGAAGCAACTTGCTTTTGTTCCTGATAATTTGTACAGCCATGGATTATTGTACTCATGCATAGTTTGTAAGATCATTCTTCTTTGAATTTTCATCATTGTCACAGTTGAATTGCTATATCTTAGAATTCTTTTAGTACTTGAAGCATTATTCTTGAATATGTTTGACATTCATTTTGTTCCCAAGTAAAATTTGTTTGAATATCATCATTGTCAAGCAATAACAACTTCTTAAAGGGTGCTAGCTCAATGGTAGAGCACCTGCCTAATTATAGGCAGGAGATTGGTGGTTCGATTCCTCCGTACCCTATCATAAATTAATGACTAAGAAAATGACCAAATTCACATATATACGACTATTAGTATCTAATTTCTAGTATCTTATAGTGCGACTAACATTTAGTTGTATCTAGCTTAGTCATTAATATGTTATCATCTAGTAGTTTATTTAGTCGTATATTTGGTCATTAATTGTGACAACCAATGACTAAATCAATGATTAAATCAGTGACTAAATCAGTGAGTATCAATGACTAAATCAATGACTTAATCAGTGACTATCAATGACTAATAAGTCAACCAATTAATGACTAGTGAAATACGACTAGAGATAAGATAGTGGAAATCAGATACTATTAGTCACCGACTCAAAAATAGTCGTTTATAGTCGAATTTTAGTCATTGTTTTAGTCATTAATTTCTCATTTTGTACTAGTGGGTGCTCTAGTACCTTCATGATGTCAGTATTACAAATTGACCTAGTTATATAGAGATTTGTTAGTTTGAAGAAATTCTGAAAAATGGTTGTGTTGGAAAATTGGTCCAAGTGGCCTTGGGAAAATGCTCGCCGTACATCAGAGGAGAATGATACAAATTATCGGAAAGCACCCGGCTGAAGCTTGTTGATATGTCTACCTGAAAATGGTCTCTGTTTGTCTTGAGAGTGTTTGAGGAGGAAGTTATAGGTCTTCCGAAACAGGGTTTTAGGTAGTTTTGCACCAAGTTCAGTAAAATGCCCACCTAGGGAAAATGAACATGAGTCTGAGAGTGAAATCAGATTGGATGTGCTCAGTGAGGTGTACTACATCATCTAGTGGCATTGGTTTGGTATTTTGGTGAAATAAAAAATCCACCTTAGAAATTGCACAAATTGTCAGTATAAAATTACTGGTAAAACTGCCTAAGTGACCTTTTTAAAATGGCCGCCATTTTCTATATTTGATGGATTAAATTATTCTAAGGGTATAGGTCTCTAGAGTGTTGATTAGTGCATCTAACCATATCATTATTTTTCCCAAAGAGTCCCTGTAGGTGAATATATTGATCTTCCAAAAGTGTCTCCTAGTGTGATTTGCACTGCTTTAGTAAAATGCTCGCCGAGGAGAGAGAAAGAGGTTTCAGAGGATGAAAGTGGTTTGGATGGAGTCAAAAAGTTTTTCCCTATGATTTGGATGTCTCATTTTTCCAAGTTGGTGAAAATAAAAATCATCCAATGTTGACTTGGGGTTTGATAATTTTGTCCAAGTGTCAAATAAGCAGTTTAAAAGGCTATTTTCAAATGCTCGTCGGATGATGTGTGTGTATAGGAAAATTTAAAAAGTGACATAGATATGTTCCTTGTTGAAGTGGTTATCGATTCATGTTTTCATTTTTCCTTATGATGGTCACATGTGCAATAAATTAACCTGCCAAAGTGAGAAAAAACTTGTTTTGCATATTAAGAACAAGTGAAATTTGGCTAGGTGTTAAAATCACAAGGTTAATAACAAAGGAAGTGATGACATGGCATGTATGATGATGTGGCATGGTTGATGAAGTGGCCTTGGGAAAATTCCCTCCATACCTCATAGGAGAATGATAAAAATTATCTGAAACTATAATTCTATAGATTGATGAAGAGGCTATCTTACCATGGTCTCAGTTCACAAAGAGGGTCTTTGATGAAAAATTTAAAGGCCTGCCAAAACATGGTGTCAGGTTGTTTTTGAACCAGTGGTAGTAAAATTGCCCAAGTGGCCTCAGAAAAATGCTCGCCATAATTCATAGGTTAAGGTAAATTCCCACCCCATAGTGTCAAGTTGTAGCCTGTTGATTTTTCTACCTTACCATGGTCTTAGCTTGTCTTTAGACTATCTGACGAGGAAGTTATAGGTATTACTAGTAAAAATTCCTGAGTGACCTCAGTAAAATTCTTGCCATTTCATGTGGTTGATGTCCTAAAATATTTTGAGGGTATGTATCTCTAGACTGTTGATTTGTGCATCCAACCATTTCATTGGTTTGGCCAAAAGGTCTCTGTAGGTGAATATGTTGATCTGTCAAAAGTGCCTCCCAGCTTGATTTGCACTACTCCAGAAAAATGCTTGCTGGGGAGAGAGAAAGAGGTTTCAAAGGATGAAATTGGTCTAGATGAAATCACCTTGTTCTTCTCTATCCATTGGGTGTCTCACACTTCCAATTTGATGAAAATAAAAATCTCATGTTACCCTAGGGTTTGACATTAAGTTTGTCTAAGTGTTGAATTAGTAGTTTAAAAAGCTAGTTTCCAATGCCCGCTAGATGATGTGTGTGTATCAACAAATTCAAAAGGTGACATGGATATGTTCCTTGTTGAAGTGGTTATCCAACCATGTTTTCAATTTTCCTTATGATGGTCACATGTGCAAGAAATTAACCTGCCAAAGTGAGAAAAATTTTGTTTTGCATATTAAGAACAAGTGAAATTTGGCTAAGTGTTAGAATCACAAGGTCAAGGGGCTATTTGGAAATGCCCACCAAGAACTCTCCTTGTGCTGATAAATTCATCAGTTTGCATGGGCTTGTTCTTTGATGATCTGGTCATATAGTCATGGGCTCAGATTTCCCTCTGGAGTTTACACGTGTGAAATACAAGCCTGCCAAATTGAGAAAAAGTTTGTCTTGCTGTCTAAATGAAGGTTGAGAGGCATTTGGAAATGCCCACCATAAATTGTCCTTGTACTAGTAAATTCTCCAGATGACATGGGTATGTTCCATGATGAACTGGCCATCTAGCCATGGTTTTAGATTCCCCTTTGGTAATCACACGTGTGAAAAATTGAGTTGCCAAGTTGTGGTGTCTTTTGATGAGTTGTTCTGCTAGTTCAGTTAAGTTGTCAAATATTTGTGCATTGTTGCTAGGAAGTTGAGTTTTTAGTAGTGTGCTTCTTGAGGATTTTTTGTGAGATGGTGACTAATTGTTCATATTTATACTTTGATAGATAATAAACATATTGTTAAATTTCAGAGCATGAATAGATGAAAGGAAGAACACATTTCATGAATGTGATCCAGAATTGTCTTTTCCTTTACAATATCATAGATATTTACAATTTATAGTTTTACAGTACAAAATTATGATAAATATTTTCATATATAACGAGCTTAAATAATAACCTAGTGCTAAAGAAGTTACAAAAATAGACAAAACAGTTTTAGTGCTTTATCTATTATAGAACCTTATCCTAATTGCTTGCAATTCATACAAACCATGTGGATGTTGTATTTCATCGAAGATTGCATGCACCAGATCTACTCAATTGTTTATTTCTACTCAACTGTTTATTTCTTATTCTTGAGCACAAAGATGTTGAGATTTTGATGCTACCATTTTAGCTTGGTAACCAGTATAAATAAATGGGTATTCCCTTCATCATTTTGTTTTTCTTTCACATAAGCATCTCCTCAAACCTTTCATAAGATCATGTAGAACCTTGTTTGATGAATCTCGAGCTTGGTGTGATGTCTTTATTGAAGAAGACCTGATTATTATATTCTTGATGTTCCATGGAGGTCTTGGTGTGCGCATTGATTCAAAAGATCAAGACTTGAGGCTTGAGGATTCAAACCCTAGGATGGACATGTAGATTTTGATGCTAGTGCTAGAGTTGTCTTGCCATGTATTTGTGTGAGGCAACATGGCTAGAGTTTATAAACCCTAATGCAGACAACAACACTAGTGTGAAGACCTTGTGTGATAAAAGCTTGGTGTATGTTCCAAAGACTTGATGTTAGTGCTAGCATGTTGAGAATATTTGGTGAAGTGACCAACTTTGGTTAGGAGTGACTCCTAGCTAGGAGTTGGTGGCTAGGATTTTCATATGGTTTCCCTACCTTGGGTTTGAAGAGCTTGAGTTGTATCAACTTTGTGATTAAAGTTGTTGCATGTACTTCATCTTTTCTAATTATATGATGTTATCATATAATTATTGTACTCCATCTTTTCTCTTTCATTATTGTACTCGGATCTCAAAATTATCATCTCTATACGAAGGTTGTTGGGTTTTCTCCCGTTTGGGTTTCCCAAGATAAACTCTTGTGTTATTTTTTTGTGCTTTGTCTTTCTTCTAGTGATCCTATCTATGTATTTGAATTATTATGAGATGAATGTATGAAAATATAACACCCATCATTCTTACTGTTTTTTGTGAATAGGCATCAGATTATTACATTTGAATCACATTCTAATATTTTTAACAAGTATCATTCTTGTGCTCATAAATCGGTAATATTTGTTAGATACATGAATGTGTTCCTTATGATTTGATATGTGTTTTTACATGGATGAAGTTGATATACACAAACATGATTCAAATTCTTTTAAATTTCATGGATTTAAACATATTTGGCATATATCATTTCAATTTTTTATTTAAAAAAAAACTCATCTAACATATATTATTTCAATTTTTTATTTTTTTAAACTCAATGGAACCTTGGGAGAATCTTATGACTAGATCCCACTACTCCAAATATTCTATACTGACTCTGTTCTCACAAGTTCTGTTGTCCCAAAATATTAAAAACAACAAAAAGGTCACATGTTTTGTGTTTTCTATTAATACATATATTAACGCAAGGAAGCTTTGAAAAAAATTAATAATATATATTTATGAAAGAATCATCTGACCTTAATCTATAAGGAGTCAAACATGTTTTTAGGGTTGTACTATTCCTTGGTCTTTGTCAATATGGGTTCAACCCGACTATACAGCCCTCTATTACAGCCCTAGAACACAACACAAGTTTGTAATAGTAAATAATTGGTCATATTATATATGAATATAATAGTTGTATTGTTCTATGTAATTTTGTAAAGGCCAATTGTATGTCAATAAGGTTAAGTAGATCATGAGGACCAAATTTTGATTGATTGAGTAATAAAGGGATTAATAGTTATTTGAGCCCCGAGTAAGTGTTTCAACTTTCACCTTTCACGTATAGGAATGTCTGGCAATAGTAATTAGTTGCATTAGTTTTAGATGCAATTGCATTCAACATATTAGTTGAATAGTGATAGTTGGGATGCATGTGAGATCCAATAATACATCATGTTTATCTATGTAGACCCAATTGTGGATTATGGTGTCCATCCAATTGCATATTATGCTTAAATCCATCCCACAATGGTGGATTTTCCTCTTCCATTTTATGATGTCAGTACGAGGTTGTTCAATACTAAAATTTAAGAAAATAAATTTTCAGTATTGACTTTTGTCACTTATTCTTTTGTCTATTTATCCCTTCTCCATTGTTATCCTATTAACGTTATTAATTTTCCTCTTCATTATGATGTAAATCATAGTATTTGTATCAAAGAACCCATTGGCTCTTCGTAGCTCGCTTGTCAAATACCATGATACAGAACTCCTCACTAGAAAAGTTTTAGAGCTCAAACAAACTTGCTTCAATTCTGCCTTTTACACAGTCAACTTTACTTAACCCTTGCTAACATTCTGCAATAATCTGTTCTCAAGAAATATTCAGACAATAGTATATGAATCAAGGGGGGCCTATGGGAACAATCCAACAATTTGGAAGCATTACAGAAAGGGCACATAAGTGTCATGCAGACTTAGCATGGTTGTTGGCAGTGATGGTGCATAAATTTTCCAATTAGAGAGTTAGATATTAGACTTGGGTCTTGAGAGTTAGATATTAGACAGAGAACAAGTGGAGTGTTGAGAACAATATCCAAATGTAGATAGTTGACCAAAAGATCACAAAAATGGCTTCCAAGAGATGTTCATTGGCATTCTTCTCTATCATTGATCAATTCAATGTCAATGCTCTTCCAAGGTATAAAACTGTTAAGTGCATCTGCTAAATACTCACATTGATTGATTCTACGCTTAAGCTTGATTTCATAATCAAGATCAACCAAAAGTATTTGTGGACACACATAATAATATCCTTCTCCTAATTCTTCCCCATTAGACATGACAAAATTTGGCTCAATGCTTCTTATGTAACCCTTTGCGACCTTCACCGCACCATTAAAATATGTAAGTAATTTTTTTTTTCTTTCAATATTACTATTGGAGGTGGCAATGGCAGTTGACCCTTCCAATAAATAAATTATTGTAAGATTCCTTGAAATAAGACGATAAAATTGAACATGAAAATAAATAGGTTTAGAACTTACCTGTGGTCTGGAGATACCACTTTGGTCAGAAATAAGTTGTCCCGAAGCCAATGGAGCTTGTTCCAAGAAAGATTGATTAGGATTGAAGGAACTGTTTTCTCTCCCCACTTGCATGGCATCTTTCCATTCCATTAATTCATCAACAGTTTCTCTCAATATTCCAAGTTGTCTTTTTCTCTCATCTTCTCTTCTTTTTTATGCAGTTCCTTCTTGTAGGCATGCTCTTTTCCAAACAATTCTGTTGGAGTGAATCCAAATCCAACCCCACGTACATGAACCCTCCTCTCAGGCCCCAAAACTGCAATGAGGGCATCTTGCTTTGTTGCATAGGCATGTGTTACTAAATCCTTTTGCGTCGATTCAATTTTTTTCTATCAAAGTTAAACATTTCAACAAATTAATATAAGAAACATTATTAATGTTAAAAACAAGCCTAAATAATACATACAAGAATAGGTTGAGAACTTACTATTGTCTCTACAATAGATGATGACATTGGAGTGGCATCCTTCTTTGTATGGCATTTCATCCACACATCAGCCCTAGTTATAGGCTTTCCATTTGGATCACAAGATTGAATCTAGTCACAACAAATAAAATTGTGGAGATAAGTATATTTAAACTTGTTAATTGTGAACAAAAAACAAAATATGTTACAACTTACGAGGTCATGATCAACCCTAAAGTAACCTCTATGGCCGGAAGTGTGTGTCTCTTATTCTACTGCCCTATTTTCCTTGTTCATTCTTTCCTTCTCTTGCAACTCAATAAAAAATGAATGGTTAGATTAAAGTTGATTATATGCAAGGATTCAAAATCACATGGCATATGATGATAACCTATACATTTGTCTTTCATTTATACCTTGAACTTGGGTTCAGATCGTATTCTAACAAATTCAATCCAATCGGCTTCATTTATTCTAGATGGAACATTTGTGATCCTCTCCTCGTCTGATTGGTATTTTAAATAATATTTATTATAAAAATTATACCTATAAGTTCTCAGGCGCTAAGATATTACTTTATAACAAAAATGCTCTGATGAAGGATCTATTTGATAGGCACGTTGCAATAGATAAACAATAAATTATTAGATACAAACTCTTATTTGAAATGAAAATTGTCACACACATGCTCAACATGCATCAATAAAATTAAGAACAACAATGAATTTATAAATTCATTGATACTCACATTAATTGCATTTCATGTGTATTTCTTCAATGCTTCAAGGACTTGTTTCCAGTCCATGTGCTTGATGCTTAGAATTTCCCTCGCAAGGACACCCAAATATGAGGAAATTTTCTCGAAGTGTGGACCAACAGGTTGGCCCCTCTCATTAAATTGAATTGCTGGTAGTGCGGTGCCCTTTATAGTGTTTCCAAAGAGACATCTTGTTGCTCCTGTACCCTTTCTTTTGACATTATTTTCAATAATAGCTTGTGTAGTAGATCCATCTGCCCCTTCCAAACCATTCTCTTGTAGTGGTGGTCCCTGCTCCAAGTGATGCTCCTGTTCTGGTGGTTCTTGCTCCAAACCATTTCCTTGTTGTGTTAGTTCCTGCTGAAGATTTTCTGAAAAAAAAAAAAGAAAGGAAAGTGGATGAGTATACAATCAACATTTCAAGTGTATTTGCAGTTTGAGTACGCTTAGGTTCTGAACTATATCAACGAGAATAATCTGTTTGTTTCAATGGAAACTAGTTAGTGTACTATGACCTCCAAAAGACCTCAAGAGAGCAGATATGATATCTTATTGAAGCTTGCTTACAAATTGTTTTAAGTTGTTGCAAGTGATGCTGAGATAAGGGGTGGGAACTTTAGTTTGGGGCCCCCTAACCCATTCCATAGTCACAGTCAAAGTCCTTGAGCATTACATCTAAAAGGGAATGCATAATGCACCATAAAATTGAAACCTAAAATGAATAAATTAAAGACCACAATGAAATATCTCCATAAAGATATAGTAGAAAAGTAAACAAATCAAACAGAGAAATATATTTACATGGACGCCGAAAATAAATTAATTTTCAGACTGGCCCAAATTTTAGACAGTGAGTTATTGTCTCAACTTGCTACTACTTTCATACAACGATGTTATTCAGGAGACATCAAAGCCATCATAATGGAGACATACTATCAATTAAAAATATCCTATCAACAAGACATATCTTTGTTGGACTTGTTGTTTGCATCTCTCTGTGGACTGTAAAGGGAATTTCCTGTTGGACAATTACAAAAACAACTTGAAAACTACACCAAACAACACTCAAAAAATTTAGAACAACAGATAGTTGGTGGTGCCAAAAAGGGTGGTCTACAAGTGTTTGACATAATACTCCAGTGACAACATCATATCTTATCAGGGGTAGTTCCTGTCTATATTTCCAAACTTGGGTGGGTACACTACAATGAAACACTTGAAGGATTGAAATATAAAGTTCATAAGTGACTTATACATTAAATATAAAGTTCATAAGTGATCATACCTTGCAAAGGTGCTTGCACCATTTTCTCAGGACTATGTGCATTAGCATTGGTGTCATTGCTATAGCAACTATATTCATGTTGTATTGGAGCAGTGGATGGTGAGGTTTCTTTCTTTTATGAGATTTTTTCCCCCTGTGGCCTGACTTTGCAACTTTAGCTACAACATTTTTTATGATGTATGGAAGGAAGTATTGTACCACCATTCTACCAAAGACAACCATTTCACCTACTATGTTTGTTTATTAGATGCAAAGCAACGAAGATAACCTTGCAAACACGTGTTCACTATCTCAGTTTCCCCATCAGATTGAGGGTGATAAGATGAATTGTGAGCCAATTGGGTACCCAAAAAGAAAATAATTCGGTCCAAAATTTTTCATTGAAAATTGGATCTCTATCACTTACAATAATCTTTGGATTTCCATGTAACTTCTGAACAATTTCCATAAAGGCTACAACTACTATACTTGCATTAAAAGGGTGAGAGAGTGCACAAAAATGTGCATACTTTGTGAGTCTATCAACAACCACCATAATAACATTATTTCCTTCTGACTTGGGTAGACCTGTGATAAAATCCATGGATACTTCCTCCCAACGCTGGAAAGATATGTCCAATGGTTGTAGAAGTCTCGGGGTCTTAACTCTTTCACCCTTATTTTGTTCGTAAACCAAACATTCACCCACGAACCTTCAAAGATCAGATTTAATACCTTCCCAAAAAATTCATTCTTGACCCTGTGGTAAGTTTTTAGGAATCCAGAGTTCCCAACTATAGGATAGGTGTGTAATTCTGAGAGGACCTTTTGCTTGATTTGGGAGTTTTTGCATAAATATAGGGGATCCTTATACCATAGTGAATCATTTTTTCACACAAAAGTATTTGATACACTGGGATCATTATGTAGCTTTTGAATGAGTGTCCACACAGATAGGTCATTTTTCCATTATTCCCTTGCTGCTACTACCCAATCTGGTTGTAGAATGGAAATGGCACAAAATAATTCCCCAACATCTTCATCTTTTCTGGAGAGCGCATCTGCCACCACATTTTATTTCCCTTTTCGATAGATGATTTCAAAGTCATATCCCAACATCTTAGTTACCCATTTTTGTTGCTCTTCTGAAGATAGTTTTTGTTCCAAGAAGTATTTAAGACTATCAACATTTGTTTTGACCTTGAAGTGCCTTCCTATTAGGTAAGGAGGCCATTTCTTAAGAGCGTGTAGTATTTCCAACATCTCCTTCTCATAAATGGGCTTCTGTAATTTCTTTCCCTTGATTGGATGAATTTTTAAATCAAGTGGGTGTCATTCTTGCATTAGAACAACACCAATGCCATTTCCCGAAGCATCACATTCCACACTAAAGGTTTTTGTGAAGTCTAGTGTGGCCAAAACATGAGCTTTGCACATTGCCTTTTTAAGTTGTTCAAAAGCTTGAGTTTCCTATGGAATTCGAGAAAATTCATCTTTCTTCAATAATGTTGTTAGAGGCGCTTCTATTCTTCCATACTTCTGAACAAACTTGCGGTAGTACCCTGTAAGACCTAAGAATCCTCAAAGATTCTTCAAGGTTTTGGGAATCGGTCAGTCTATCATGGCTTTAATTTTGTTAGGGTCTACCTTGACACCTTCATGACATACAATATGACCCAAATACTCTACCTCCTTCACCCAAAAGAAACATTTGGAAGGTTTTGCATATAGTTGTTGCTTCTTTAGTAGTTGTAGTACCATGTCAACATGTTTAAGATGTTATTCCCAAGACTTGCAATAAATTAGTATATCATCAAAGAATACTAGCACAAATTTTCTAAGAAAATGATTGAAAATGGAATTCATCAAACCTTGAAATGTGGAAGGTGCATTCGTGAGACCAAATGGCATGACCATAAATTCATAATGCCCTTCATGAGTTATGAATGTTTTTTTTGGGATTTCTTCATCCTTCATTCTAATCTGATGATACTTGGAACGAAGATCTAGCTTTGTGAAGAAAATTGATCCATGTAATTCATCTAACAATTCATTAATGACAGGAATTGGAAACTTATCTTTAATGGCGATGTTGTTGAGCTCTCTATAATCTGGACACATAGACCATGGTCCCTCATGCTTGTGTACCATTACCACTGGTGCAAAGTAAGAACTTTGCCTAGGCGTAATTATACCATCCTCTAACATTTCTTCAACCATATGCTTAATTTCACTCTTCTGGCCATAGGGTTATATGTAAGGTCTGATGTTAGGAGGAACACTTCCTGGAATTAAGTGAGTAGCATGATCGAAATCTTGAACAGGTGGAAGACCTTTCAAAATATCTTCAAAGACCTTGGAATGCTTATTAATGACCTTTTGGAGATCTGGGGAAATATGAGGCTTATATGTTTGAACATCTAATGAGCATAATTGTACAATTACACCTTGATGTCCTTTTTTCATCAATTTTGTAATACCATTAGAGCTTATCACCTTGCTTGGTTTCCTTGTGATACTTTTTAACTCATATTCCTTTCTTTCCTATAAAAAAATCATTGAAAGCTTTTGAAAATTAAAAGCCACCGTTCCCAAGGATTGTAACCATTGAACTCCTAAGAAAACATCATCACCACCCCTTGGGAATAGAAATAACTGGACTATTCAATACATATTCTCCCATAGTAAGATTTATATTATGGCATTTCCCTAAGCAATTGATATTTCCTCCATCTACAATCATTACTTGAAACTTTGGTGCTAGACACACAAAGCAATTGAGAAATTTTGTTAATTTATAGTGAATAAAATTATGAGTACTACCAGAATCAATCAACGCTGTTACCTTTTTTTTCTTTTTCTTTTTTATAAATCCTTCGATCTTGAGAGTTTGAGGAGTGTTAATTCCAACCAATGCATGATAGGATATGGTGAGATTAATCTCTTATGAAGTAGTATTTTCAATTTCTTCCTATAGAGATGGTTCTTGTTCATTTGGTTCTTCCTTTTCATAATCTATGTAAAATAATTTATTCTCACCACACTTATGTCCCTTACTATACTTGATGTCATAATTAAAGTATAAGCCTTTTTCTCTTCTTTCATCTAGTTGTTGAGGTTTCAATCTTTGAGGTGGGTTAGAGGAAGGAACATTATTCTCTCTATATGAGTTGGAGGTGGTATTTCTAGTAACCATCGTCATATTTTTACTTTCAACCTTCCTTGATACCATGAAATCATTCTCTAAGGATGGTAGTTCAAAGATATGCACCTCATGTTGAATGTTATCCTTCAAGGTTCCAATAAAGAGATCCAACAAATTATCTTCTGATATGTTTTTCACTCATAGACTTGGCTTCTAAAACTGCTTGATGTGCTTTGTAACTGGACCTTTTTGCTTAAGATTTATTAACTAGCTAAAGAAGGTGTTATTAATATCCCCATGATGTGGAATCAATTATCCTGTTAATATAGACCAAGATATAATAGAGTCCTTTTTTTGGTCGCAAATCCATTGTTACCATACAAACTGATTAGGCTCTAAATGTAATGATGCAATAGTTACCTTTTGCAAGGTTGGCACCTAGTGTAGATCAAAGAATTGCTCCATCTAGAATATCCATGTTATTGGATCATTTCCATCAAACTTTCTCATGTCAATCTTGGGAAGTTGGGTACCTCTTGGTGACCATCCCTGATAACTTCCATTATTAGAAGGCTTATTATACTTCTCCTTTTGATAAATCTGCAACACATCATCACCTGTAGGGAGAGTATCCTTTGAATTTTGGATGACCTTAACAATAATTTTCATATTTTCATCCATATCTCCCATCAACTTCTCCTCTAGATTAATTAAATCGACTGTTTTGACATACCATTTCATGTTTTCCTCCAGCTTGGACATTCAAAAAGATAGGTCTTCTATTTCATTGTACGTATGAGATGAGTCCTTGGGGGTTTTGAGTAGAGTATTATTTTTAGACTATCCTTTGGGAGCATTTTGAACAATAGAAATAGATATCACACCCTAGGGTTCACCTTCAATAGATCCTTATACTAAAAATTATTCCAATTTAAAATGGCATACATTTATCAACCCTGATTTGAAGACTATGTTTCTAGCCGACCTTCAAACTGATATATATTTGTAATTTTGGAGCCTCTGAGTCTGAAAATCCATCTTGAAGTATTCTGATATCTCCTCTCTGCAATGTCGTAGGTATGACCTAATTATGATATTCCAGTAGAAAGATATGACAAATCTCCCAACGCTTATTATTTTCGATATTTTCAAAAGAGTGAACTTGTACGGACTTCCACGTGTAACTTGTATGGACTTCCATGTGTCCAATATTTCATATCTGACTCTTGATATTTTATCACTAATACATTGGTTTGTATTCTTTCTGATGCAACAGGTCTCACTCATTTTGGATCTTGCATGCCCCGGATATAACAGTTTTACCCAGCACACATGTTTGAGACTAGTTTTTGGACTAGTCAGAAACCCTAACTTCATATGTGAATAACTCTGAATATCTCAGGGTTCAGGATCTGAAACTTATACCACTGATATTTCATCTTGTTTCCTAGTTGGGTTCCAATCCTCGCTGTCTGAAACCTTATAGAAATTTTTTTATAGAGAATATTCCAATGTGACTTTTTGTGAAGCACCCAGTCCCAAGGAAAGAGATTTGATACCAAATGTTATGCAACAAATTTCCAAAAAGAGCATAAAAAGAGAAGAAAACAATTAGAAAGAGTACTCCATGGCTTTAATGAATAAAATAGATGAATAACAAGCCTCTTCGAGGGAGTAACCTCATTTTACAATGTACTAAGTACACAAGACAAGATACTCCAAATGAAAGGGTCTCCTTTCTATATATAGGAGACTAAGGAGTACAATTCCAACTAACTAACCCAAGCTGACATAACTAATAAAATCCTACTAATGACAATTACAACTAATGGACCAAAGCCGACATCAAAACTAATGTAATGCACCACAATATAACGGGAAATGTTCATATATTTAGGGCTTAACGGACACTATCACATCAACCCTGGTACTTGCACTCAATTACTTGAAGCTCTGGCAATGAACCAAACACTTTGCACTTGCAAGTTACCCGTTGTTTAGGACTATACTATCACATTAACGTAAAGACTTTCCCTTGAAACTCAGTGGTCTTCAAGGCCTATGTTATGTCAAAGATATGGATCTAGCTAAACTAGCTTACCTATCTTAGCAATCAATAGCATATCAACATAAATAAGAATAGAAAGAGAACAAGGAAAATAATACACCAGATATACGTGGTTCACCCAATTGGGCTACGTCCACGGCAATGTTGTCTTCTATTATCTCCAGAAATCTCCTTCAATCTTACAAGAGAGCAACTACAAATAACCCCAATACAATATAGCAGAGCTTGTGATCACAATACCATGTGTTGATACTATCTATGATCGTATATCACTTTATCACTTGAACACTTATGATGTGACTCCATTGACCCTATTATATACCAAGAGATGTGGAGAAATTACTCACATATTGCATGTGGGATAATATAATTATCCATAATAACATCTCTTTATATAATGATGGATATCAAGAGTATACTTTATCATAATGAATATGGGATATAATGTATTATTCTTTTACATAAGATTGTGGATAAATTTAGACGTAATACAAAGACATTATTACCTTCCAAGGAATATAATTAATATATTCCAACACTCCCTCTTAATAATGGCTAGGAGAAAATCCCTCACTAACACTAAGGAAGGAAGGAGTCATTACTGCTCCCCCTTGATGACAACTTCCTTCATTCCAAGTAAAGAACGAAGATGCACATGTTCGTTGTTGTTAAGGATTTGGTGAAGATATCAGCTGCTTGTTGCTTGGTAGGACAATACTCAAGAGAAAGAATACCATCTGCGACGAGACCTCAAATGTAATGAGCATCAAGGTCGAGATGCTTTGTCTTGGATTGATATACCGGATTACAAGCAAGCTGAATTGCACCCTGATTATCACATTTCAACACAGTGGACGATTTCAGAACCAGACCAAGCTCAGTGAGAACATGTTGTAACAAAAATGCTTTTTTAGTTGCTTCTTTGGCTGCTCTATACTTTGCTTCACACGACAATAAAGAAAGACTCTTCACCTTCTTGTTGGACCAAGAAATCGGACATGAACCAAGTTGAAATATATAACCAACAGTTGACCGTCGATCAGAACTGTCACCTACCCAGTCAGAATCTGTATATCCAGAAAGTGAAACTGTAGCACTACTCAAATAAAAGACACCATAGTGCAATGTCCCTTGCAAATGTCTCAGAATTCTCTTAGCTTCCTGCCAATGACTTTCATGAGGTCTGTTGTGAGCTAAATATATCAAACTGCCTATGAGTTGACGATAAAGAGTAGCATCAACAAGATGATTAGTACACTCAACAGTTAACTTTACACTGGACTGAAATGGCATAGGATCAGGTTTACAATCACTCATGTGGAAACGAGCCAATAAATCTGTAGCATACTTCAGCTAAGAGAGAAGAATACCATCTTCCATATGCCAAATTTGAAGACCCAAGAAATGGTGCAATATACCGATATCAGTGATTTCAAAATGATTTTAAAGAACACTTTTCATACTTTGAATTAAAACAAGTTGGTTGCCAGTTATAATATGATCATCCACATATAACACAATAATGAGGATATGATCACCAAAGTTCTTAACATACAAATTTGGATCAGATATACAATGCTTAAAACCATTATTCAAGAAATATGTATCAATTTTTTCATACCAAGCCCTAGGTGCTTGTTTGAGACCATACAAGGACTTGTGTAATTTGCATACAAAACTCGATGATTCAACATTAATAAAGCCATGGGGTTGTTGCGTATAAATGTCTTCATTAAGATTACCATTTAAAAAGACACTTTTAACATCCATTTGGTGTATTTCTTATTCATAAGATGAAGCAAGAGATAAGATGGTTCTTATTGTATTCATTTTAGCAACAAGAGCAAAAGTTTCATTATAATCAATACCTTCAAGTGGATTAAAACCTTTTGCAACTAATCTAGTTTTATATTTTTCAATCTGTCTTTCTGCAGTAAACTTAGTTTTATAAATCCATTTACAACCAACTAAATTCTTTCCCGAAGAAAGAGGAACAAGAGACCAAGTCTTGTTCTTCATAAGAGAATCATACTCAGCAGACATATCTTGTTCCCAATAAGGCTTACCCTTAGCTTGAGCATAAGAAGTAGGATCATCTGTGGCCAAAATTTTGGTCATAAGAGAAAAGTTAGATCTAGTTCTACAAGTATCAGAAGGGTTACCGATCTCACTACCCACAGATTCAAGAGTTTTCTGGGCCCAAACTTGAAGGTTAGAAGGAACAGAATTCACTTCAGGAGCTTCGAGACTTTCAGGTGGAACACTTGAAGAAGAGGGTGAACTAAGATCAACAACAAGCACAGTACTGGAAGGAGTAACCGATATAGGAGTAATAGAAGACAATGGAATATTCAGGGTAACATGAGGTTCTACAGACTCGGGTGGTGGAGAGACGTCATTAAATTGAACATTTCTTCGGATGATAACACTCTGATTAGAATGATCAAATAACATGTAATCCTTAGAATCCTCAGCATAACCAATGAATATACACTTGTGAGACTTGGGTTCTAACTTTTTCTGTTTTTCATCAGGAATATGAGCCCAACATTCACAACCAAACACCTTAAAGTTATTAATATATGGTTTTCTACCATTCCATTTTTCCTCAGGGGTAACATGCTTAACAACTTTTGTATGATCTCTATTTAAAATAAAATTAGAACAACTTATGGATTCGACCTAAAATTTCTTATGTAATCCTTTAGAATAAAACATACATCTAGCCATTTCAACTAAAGTTCCGTTTTTCCTTTTAGCAACACCATTTTGTTGAGGTGTGTAAGGAATAGTCTTCTGATGTTGAATTCCATGTTTAGATAAAAATACTTCAAATTCTTTCTTAACAAATTCCCCCCCATTATCAGTTCTCAAAGTCTTAATTATTTTACCAGAATCATTCTCAACCAAGGATTTAAATGTTTGAAATTTAGAAAAAGTTTCACTTTTATTTTTCAAAAAATAAACCCATGATTTTCTACTAAAGTCATCAATAAAAGTAAGAAAATAGACTGCATGAGATATAGAAGGAGCTTCAAGAGGAACACAAATGTCACTATGAATTAATTGCAAAGATTCTTTTGCATGCCAAGCTTTACCTTTATCAAATGTTTCTCTATGATGTTTACCAAGTACACAACCTTCACAAACACCATTAGTAGACAAAATATTAGGCAAGCCGTGTACCATTTTAGTTAACATTTGCATTTATCATAATTCAAATTACTCAATCTTTCATGCCATAATTTACTTATCTTATCAGCATGAGCAAGATATGAATAAAAATGTTGTCTTTTAGTTGAATTAAAACCAACAAATTTATATAAACCAACAGTATGATCAACAGGACCAGAAGAAACTACTTTAAAATTTTGATTGATATCTTTAAGAACATTTTATCAAGCCAAGCTTCAAATTTATATCATTTTTGACATGCACGATAAATAGAAAGCAAGTTGATGGGCATGTGTTCAACATGAAAAACATCTTCCAATTGATCATTAGCAACATTAACATTACCAGAGTCAATTACGGAAAGTTGTTTATCATCACCTATAGAGACTTTCTGAGATGTTTTTTTATTATTGTCATAAGATGTAAATAAAGAAGCATTACCAGTCATATGTTTAGAAGCACCAGAATCCATTATCCATTCCACATTAGAAGAACTACTAGACGAAACAACAGATACACATAAAACTACTTGTGATTCATCAAAACCTTTCTTTTTAGCCTTAGCCATTAAACGTTTCGTTTTAAAGTAATTCTTTCCGGGATGGTTAGTTTTACCACAATGCTTACAAGGATCATACATATTCTTCTTCTTACTATTTTCATGATGTGCAATAGAAGCATGACCAGATTTATTAGTATGATTTGAAGTGTGTGAAGTAGAACCTTTAACATTATTAAAACTTTTCTTAGGATTCTTATTATGTGCCATAAGATCCTTATTAGGTGAGACTTGTCCTGAAACAATCAACCGTTCTTGCTCATTAATCAACCCTTTACAAAAATCACCAAAAGTAGGTTTTGTGGTGTTTGGGGACAATTCAAGAGCTCTATTCCTAGTTTGGATGAACATATCAAAACAAGATGGCAATTTTTGTTCTACAAGAATTATAAGAGCAGTGTATGTTTTCTTGTAATATTTACCACAATTATTTACTTTTTCATTTAAAGTTTTCACTTTAGCAAGATATAATTCTACTATTTCAAAGTTAGTAGGATCTAGCTCAAAAATCTTATTTTCAAGATAATAAGCAGAAACATCATCAGATTTATCAAATAAAGAAGTAAGAATTTCCCATACCTCAACCGAGTTGTCTTATGCCTCAATACTTACCTGAAGACTTTCTGAAACCATTTGACCAATGATCCCTCTTGCTTGATCACATTTGTCTGCCCATATAACCACATCTTTAGCATTAGTAGGTTTTTGGTGTTCACCATTAACAATCCTCCATAGATTCTTACTCCTGAGAACATCAATCATTTTTCTTTTCCATGCAAGATAGTTAAAACCAACAAGTTCAAGACCAAAATCTACTTCTGAAGTCATAGTGATAGAGATATTGACAAGAAACTCAAATGCTAGAAACAACAAGAGAAAAAAGTGAATAACATAAAATTGATACACTTTACCATACTGATCTGTAGAAACACGGTAAAGGAAAAGAGAAACTGTTACTTACAACCCTTAGAAAAATTGCCAAGAAAAGTCACTCGCGGGTTTTCCAACAGTAAACTCGTGGATAAAACTGATACTCGTGGGTCCTGGACAACAACTATCGCGGTTATTCGCAGTTTTATAGTAGAGCCAGCCATGGGTGCGCAGGTCTATAAAATCGAAAGTCGCAGTTTTGAACTGATATTCACATGTCTCTATACAGTAAAGTCGCGGTTATACCGAAGCACTTGCAGGTCTCTGCACAGGAGGGTAGCAGGTATACTAAAGAAAGCACGAGTTTACAATTAGAGAAGGCGCAAGTATGGCGTAGCACACGTGGTTCTGTACACAGGTCCGCAGTATACTCACGGGTTTGCAGCAGGGCTAGTCATGGTTACCCACGCTATTTGTGAAGAGAAAGTCGTGAATGTCCAGTTTGAGGCCGAAAATAGTGTCGATTAATTCGAACACGGAAACCTGCACAAAGTCTACCAAACTTGGACAAAAACTGTCGATCTGATAACCGGAATATAGTTCTTCTTGAGGAGAATCCAAAAAACATGTAGATCTACAAAAAAAACATCAAGAAACCCTTGAAAAAATTCTACAAAAATCTACACAACAAGGTTAGGGTTAGAAGTAAAAAAAAAATACAGAAATATGCCCAGATCTGAAGAGAAGCCTAATGGCTACCAGATAGAAAGAAAATATACAAAATAAACAATGCCCAGATGATAATAGTTATTGATTGAAAGCTATAGAAGGTGCTAGATCATAGAAACCAGCTCTGATACCATGTTAGAGATATGGATCTAGCTAAACCAGCTTACCTATCTTAGCAATCAATAACATATCAACATAAATAAGAACAGAAAGAGAACAAGGAAAAGAATGCACTAGATATACGTTATTCACCCAATTGGGATACGTCCACGGGAAGGTTGTCTTCTATTATCTCTAGAAATCTCCTTCAATCTTACAAAAGAGCAGCTACAAATAACCCCAATACAATATAGCAGAGCTTGTGATCACAATATGATGTGTTGATACTATCTATGATCGTATATCACTTTATCACTTGAACACTTATGGTGTGACTCCCTTGACCCTATTATATACCAAGAGATGTGGAGAAATTACTTTCACATATTGCATGCGGATAAATTTCGACATAATACAAAGACATTATTATCTTCCAAAGAATATAATTAATATATTCCAACATGTTATATATCAACCAAGGGAGACGCACCAAAAATAGCCCTTCTTCTAGGGACCATGTTATTACTTCAACTCGAGAGCACAAACTCAAATACCAATCATGGTTAAAGACAATGTCAACTTGGAGACATGCACTCAAACTCCTACAACCACCCAAGACTATCTTACTGCAATAGCTTTTATGAATAATAATGAGCACATGCACTTGAAAGCCAACTACCACTAAAAGAACTACGGTATCACATCAATGTGAAGACATGCACTTAAAAATTCACTACAAAAGGACTATGCTATCACTATCACATCAATTTAAGGTGTGTAGACATACACTCAAAAATTTAGTACAATTTTTAAGGACTATGCTATCACATCAATTTTTTACTCAAAAAACTTTGGTATCGCATCAATGTGTGGACATGCACTTAAAAATTCACTACAAAAGGGACTATACTATCATATTAATTTAAAGTGTGTGTACATGCACTTAAAAGTTCACTGCAAAAGGGACTATACTATCATATTAATTTAAAGTGTGTGTACATGGATAGCGATACCATTGGTGTTTGGTATCTGCGGCTGTCTATTCTTTGGACCTTTTATTTTTTATATGTACATATTTTTTGATGTGGTTATAGCTACTGTTACGCTTCAGGAATATTTTTGTATTGACATTTTGATGATGTTGGGACAAATGGTACTATTTGATGACATTTTCTGAACTACTTTGATGGCACATGCTGATGCTGTGACCAGATTTCTCCCTGGTCCTTCCTTTGACAGGGTTTGTATGATTTTGCTATATAATCTAACAGTTAGACACATTTACTATTTCGAATATTAATAGTAAGTTGAATTTTTCTATGAAAATAAAAAGTGTGTGTACATGCACTTAAAAATTCACTACAAAAGAGACTATGCTATCACATCAATTTAAGGTCTTACACCCCTAAACTAACTATAACAAAGAACTATGCTATCACATCAACATGTTGTAGACTTGAACCCATGTGACTATGTAAATGTGTAAACTTGCACTTCAAAGCCATATGTTGATGATTAATATCGTTTGACCAAAAATGATGTTATCACTCTAACATATGACTTCATTGCAAACCCGATAGTGAAAACTTACATCTACATTAATTTACAACTCAAATTCAATTTCTAAGAAAAATGCTATCACAATTAATTAGGCCACCTCCATACATGTTAGTTTAAACAATTCCCAATTAAATCTTGAACACCATAACTTTAAGGATATGCAAGGTTTACATGACACATGCTAGACTTTCGAATTTCTCCTTTGTATACAAAGGAGTTTTCCTTATCGCTCCATATTACCTCATGAAGATGTAATGTGGAAAAGTCAAGTCTCTTTAAATCCCATCATCGAAACTAACAACTAAATATAATATATTTTAAAATAAGTTTGCTTTAAAATTGATTAGCATTTTTTAAATTGAAATTTTTTAAAACATATAAAAAATTGTTATATGATTAATATTTTAAAAATAAAAAAGGTGATTATTTTAAAATACATAAATTTAAATTGAAGTGCGTTGCACGACTTTCGACATCTGTCCCTCTGGAAAAGGTATAATGCTAGTAATCACTAGTTTATATGTAGAGTGAATCGACAACATAATGGAGTATTATGGTTTGGAGTTTAATTTTTTCTTTTAAGTATATTTGAGAAACTCCACTTGATGATTTGGATGATTCGTATATATTTTCTTTTAATGTAGTCATGATGTTGATAAAAGTTTATGCCTATATATAACTTTGATTTTTTTTTAAAGTATGTTTGAGAGACTCCACTTGATGATTTTGATGATTTGTATATATTTTCTTTTAATGTAGTCATGATGTTGATAAAAGTTTATGCCTATATATAACTTTGATTTTGCTGAAAAAAACATAATGGAGTATCTATGAATTATTTTTATATGTAGAATGCCTTGACAAAATTATTCCATATCCATAGAGTGAAATGATAGGAGAAAATGATGACATTTAAAAAGAGTTAAGTACTTACAAAACACGCACAGTACCATTATTTATTATTATTAATATGTCCGTGCTGTGTGCAGGTCAGAAAAGACAAACATCTATACGACACGTGGATATATATTTATATTTCATATATCATTATTAATTTGGCCCCTGCCTGCTCGGCGTTTATGGTTGTTTGAACATTGGAAGTACTGAACTGAACTCTTTTCACGTTCAATGAATCAAGTAACGTGTAGGATAAAAACAAACTAAAATGTTTAGTTGTGGTTTTTTAATCAATTTTGGTTTAAATCTGGTCTGAAAATTGTAATTTAAGTTTTTTTAATCAATTTCAGTTTAAATTTGATTTAAAAATTGCAATTTCTACAATGCTGCAAGTAGTCAAGTAGTCATAGATTAAATGCTTGATTTTAAAACTACTCAAATCATCAAATTCACGAATTGCTATTTGAGCAACAAAAATTGAGATTTAGAAAAAAAAATTATCTGCCAGATTCAAGCGAGTGGGGGCGTTTTTTCACAGAAAAATATAACTTACTATTAATAGGCGAAATAGTAAATAACACCAGCTGACAAAAATATACAAACTGCTCACCATCCAGCGAGTAGGGGCGTTTTGGTTGTTCCTTAACAAAAAACGACGGAATCTTCACGTTATCCGTAAATAGATGGCACCAACTCTTTCCATGGTCATTGATTTGGTCCGAATTACGAAAACCTGAGAAAACTTGAATTAAACGAGTCGCAAGTCGGAAGCGTACACAGACCATCGGCGTTATCCGATTGAGGAGGAAATCCATGGAAATCTATTTAAAAAGAAAAACAAAATCCGCAAATAGCTACATCTGCAGTGTCTAAATTATATCTAATGACCTCACATCTCTGCCGAATTAGCAGTAGCAGCCACCTGCTTCGCCAGATTTTTATAATATTTCTACATAATACATTAATCAAAGATTTCTACAGAAGTAATTTGTCCACTCTACAGGCAGATGATCCAGATCTGCAATATATTTACAAGATACCGGCAAAGACGCTTTCACTTTCAACCTGAAAACCATGTACATGCACGTCAGAGACTGTACACAAATAAAAGAAAAGCCAAAGCAGAGAACTATTATCAAGATTTGGTTCGTAGGTACCTTAAATGTTGTACCGCAAAGCTCCTCTTCCATGGCCGGAACGGCTGTCACTTTGTTTTTCGGATGCTCGTAGCTTCGCAGACTCAGAGCGTTCGAGAAGAAACAACCTGATAAAATTTCCCGTTCACAATTTAAAAAACCTAACGTCGAATAATTAACAAATAAAGCCTTGAAGGAACAAATACATAAATTTAGATTTTACACCTTGGGGGAACGAAGCCAGGGACTTGCCACACGCTCCCTTCAAGAGCTCAGCGTCATCAGAGAACGCTAAGCTTCCATCCGCAGTAATACCCCAAAAGAAGGGAATTTTCCCGTATGAATCCTGCAATTTTCATTACGGTTAATTTTCCAAAACCTAAAACAAGAAACAGAGATAATCAAGACGAATATTTCTAGATCTCTTACCGTAGCAACAAAGATGCTTGCAGTAGCTCTGTCGAGGATTATAAACGCAAACTGTCCTTCCAAATGCCCGACAACGTGACTCGCAGGATACGGAGCACGATCCCTTAGGGCTTTGTAGGCTTCGATCACAAGTAACCCCTCATTTACAGATTTTGAAAGCCCGTATTGCTGCCTCAGACTCACCAGATTCTCCAGCGTTCCTTCGAACAAGCAAAATATTTCGTCCTTGGCAGCAAAAGACCTGAAAAAATCGAACGGATATGCAAGGGTTGCAGGAAAAACAATAAATTTAAATAAGAACAGAATCACCTTACCTAGGTCTAAGCAAGTCCTGCTTTTCATGCGTATACGCCATGTCGCCCATGCCCTGCACCTTCAAAGAAATTGCCTGCGGAAAGCTACCCAAGAAAGACCTCAGCAGATCTGAAGAATCCTTCTTGGGATAATTAGGGCTTCTGTCTCCAGGAATTCTAAGCTCTTCGGGGCCACTGGCCACAGAGTTATTGATGATGGCCAACATGGTATGAGTATACTGATTTCTTTACTACTACAAAATTTCTTCAGCCTAAAGATCCTTCGGCTCCAGAAGCTCTTAGAATCTACTCACGAAGCAAAACCAGCCTTATATATCCTTACATATATACAAGATATCCTTCTCTCAATACGTCGTATACAAATTATATATACACATTTAAGATGTATCGCCGTGTTTATGATTCTCGGAGAATTTTATGGAATTACGTATGAATAAATCCAAGAGAATATAATTAAAGAAAGTAGTAATCTCGCTCTGTCATAGATTCGAACCTGACTCAACCACCAGGAGTCAGAACCCACACGCGTTTTACGAAATTTCGAACAAATTTTCAAGTCCGTGAATTACAATGGATATTTCTGAGATCCGTGGATCCTCCAGCGAGTATAGTAATTTTATTTTAAAGATTTTATTCCATTTTAAATTGATTTAAATCTTCACCGAATCAAAATTTTAATTTTATTAAATCATTAAATTCTCAAAAAAAATATCGTGATTCAAATTCCATTTATCTTTGTTTATAAAATTTTGTTCCGATTTAAATATTCTAAAATGATCAAAATTCCTTATCAATAAAAAAAATTCCAACTTTCTTAAATCTCCCAATTCAAAAGTTCCAAATCAATGGAAATTATAATTTTTTTAAATCGCCTAATTCCAAAAAAACAATTACTACTTTATTAAATTGTACCGTTCTGTAGCCGATAAGATTCCTGTGGTCCCACTTGGCTCCGACACGACTCACGCAGCACGCCAAGTGTGTCTGTGGATAAAATAGATTATATTATATGGATGGCCTTTCTCATCCACTCGACTTTCCTTTGATTGCCGTTGACGTTTTCTTGGCGTGTTTAATGTCAAGTTGTTGAAACGGACTAAGGTGTTGGAATTATTTATTTTTTATTTAAATCAAAGCAAAATACAAACAAAACATATCCAGATTCATCGTCTATGTGGTGTGGAAATTGTGAGGTTTGGTAGAGCAATGAAATCAAAGCAAAATACAAACAAAACATATCCAGATTCATCGTCTATGTGGTGTGGAAATTGTGAGGTTTGGTAGAGCAATGAAATCAAAGCAAAATACAAACAAAACATATCCAGATTCATCGTCTATGTGGTGTGGAAATTGTGAGGTTTGGTAGAGCAATGCTATCTTCAAAGAAGTTGTTTAAATGATCTACGATTTTGTCTGGAAATCATTTTTCTGGCGATCGTCAATCATCGCGAAATTGTAGATTTGGCTTCGCAGAGCAAGGTCAGGTGTTTAATCTTCTCTATCTTTTCAATGTGAATCTTGGAGACCTAAAGTTATTCAAACAATTTTCAAAATCTACGCCAGATCTACGATATCGTGATGATCGACGATCGCTAGAGAAACGATTTCCGAACGAAATCATAGATCATTTAAACAACTGTATCTTCAAATCACATAGGTTGACCTGTGGAAAATGAAAGACCCCACTCGTCCTTGTTTCTACAAACTTGTTTGCATTTTTTCTCAATTTCTTATCTGAAAGGGACCTTTAAGGTGTTGTAAATCTTAGCTTTCACCATTAGACTAGAAAAAGAGAGGTGCATGCAATTCAATATTGTTGTCGGTGGTGTTGTGTTTGTTGGATGTTAGCTATACAAAGAATGTTAAGAATAGTACAACACTCAATATCTAAATAGTTTGCAATTTTTTTTAGAATAACAAGTATGGATTATATTTATAAAAATGTTGTTGGAATTCCATGTAGTAAAAAATATATATAATATTTATAATTTATACAAAAATCCTCTATAAATGTTGTCCAACACACATAACAAATTTATACAAAAATCCTCTATAAATGTTGTCCAACAAACATAACAAATTTTCTTAAAATACTTATTGTATGCAAAGTTTATTATATCTCTTATATGCCTATAACTATATTCCTTAACATATTGTCCCAAAACAAAAATACAAGTAAACAAGATAAAGGAAATTAAAGAAGACCAAATTTATGTTTGTTATGGGCCTCTTCCATCAACACATCATCTCTCTTAGGACATTGTTCACCATAAGGCTTATGTTGTTTGTTGCATTGTGTCCTCTATAGCATGGTCTTTCACTAAACGTGTAGAAACATTAGGAAAGCTTACCATGGATTGGGAACTCCGAGCAAAGCCCAAGATAATTTTATAATGCATTTCAAAATCGAAAGAATCAATTAAGAGAGTTAACTAAGTGATAACAAAGAAAATCTAGTTAATGAAGTGTTATTGCATGACGACACTTATGTTAAACTAAAAGATGACACTTGAGTTATGACACTTGCATGATGACACTTAAGTTAGCCACCTAGCTAAGTGGGAAAACTTTCAGTTAAGGGGCAATTTCATCCTAAGAGTCAGATCATTGAGTTAATACATTGCATGAGAAGTGGGATGCACTTCTTCATGAAGGTTGATGCATCTAGTTAGAGGGCGAGTTCATCCTGAAGTCAGAAGATAAAAATAGAAGCTGATGCATGAAAAAAATATATAAATAAATTATATAGGATTGGTGAATTCAATGTGAAACGAATTCTCTTCTCTCTTGAAGGCAATGCGTGTAGGACACATATCCTAATTAATAAATAAATTTATGTTTCCTTCTTTACCTTGTTTTCATTTCCGTTTTAGGTCTCTGTTTTGGTTTCTAGTTTAGGTTTAAATGTCATGCCTGTAAAACAATATATCACATTTACATTTTTTTTTGCAGGTTGTAAATATAGATTTTTACTGTTTTATCTACTTCTAACAATTACTAACTGTGTAGGAGTAAGAGAAAATATATCACTCCAAGGAAAAAAAGAGAAAATATATCATTTTATAAAAATAAATTGAAAACAATGATGCACAGGGTCAGGATATGATTTGTATACATGCAGGATAAGTACTTGTAAATAGCTAGTAGATCCCCTTTGCTGCTCCCTTTTTCCCTGCAACCCAAGCCTTCCCAAATCCTCGTAACTCAACCAGACAAACATGTATGCCACCCTGCCAACTTACAAGGTCTTGCCAACCACACAGCTCCAAAGGTACCCCTTTGGACCCCCGAGCCCAAACCGAGTACAAGCCAACTAGTTCTATCCCTCTGCAAATTCTCCAACAAGAACCCCCTTCTCTTTTGCTCCCTCATTTCCATCTCTGCTCCATTTTCTATGTAAAATATCCCAAGGTGAAGAAGACCCCTTCTCCCCCTCCTGCTATCGACCTTATTCCCCCTTGCTTTGCTGACTCTTCTCCCTCCATTACTACCCCTATCCTCATCATAAATATTCTAACGACTATGGCAGTCCTTGTTTCCTTTTTCCTCCCTCGAGACATGATCCATTCAATAATACTCAACACTTCATTATTTAATTAATTAATTTGTTTACCAATTGAATTAATAATTATCATCATTTAAATACTTGGGGCTAATTCCCTGTGTAAAGTCAACATAATTTATTTACAGGGTTTCACTGCCCTGTCACCACATTAAATCTTTCAGAACCTCTTATTAATGTATAATAAATTCCAAATTCCATTATATCCATGATAATAATAATATAATATCCACACATTTACATATTCACCAAATTATTAATTGTGAACATTTTAATCCGAGTTCCAAATTATAATTAATATCTTTAATAATTTACTCAATTACAATTAATTATACCTAAAATTTATCAATGTACATTTATATCAATTAAATCATTTTAACTAAGACTTAATTAACTCATTCATCTAGTTTCTTATTAATTATACCTTAGTTGTAATTAAAATAATCAACAATTATTACTAAAGATAAGAATATTCTTATTAACATTAATTACCATTCTTAACACATAATTAATTTAAGGAATCGAGTTAATAATATTTTTAATTAGTATTATTAACACCATTAACCTATGATGACAAATTAATTAAACTAACTTATACCATTTACACTTATTAACATTAGTCAACAATATTAACATTAATCGACGATAATTAACATTAATCAACATTACTAACATTAATCGACAATAATTAACATTAATCAACATTACTAACATTAATCGATAATAATTAACATTATTCGAAAATAATTAACATTTTTTTTAACAAGAACGGTTATGGATATTCTTTTGGTTTTCCTCTGAGAGGGACCAGCTTTCAAATTTTCCATTCCTATTCTGGTGATTCTTCTCCTAGCTCTAACAGGTCTGAATCTAGTAATATAAAACTTAACATATTGTCCCAAAATGAGCTTACAAAAGCAATACATTACATAAACTGGGTGTAGAATCCATTAAAACTAATAATACCCATTAAAACTAGACCTGAGTTTCTCCTATACTAGAGCAGAAAGAAAATTATAACCCGCAAAAAGAGAGAACCAGTTAGCCGAGTCATTTCTGTCATGGACGAGGAGGTTCTGGGATTTCCATGGAGTCGTCCGGATTGGAACTAGAGCCCGTAGTGTCCTGAAACCCTGGAATGCAACGAGCCAAATCTTCTCTGAGCCTATCCACCTTTCCTTCAACGTCTGAGATATTCCTGTAGTTATCATTCACCTTGGATTCCACATTTGATATATTGTTTGTTGTGTAGTCCATCGCTTCTGACATGGAGGAGATTCGACCGTTCATTAGGTCATTGTTATGTCTAACCTCGGTGTTGAGAGAATGCAGTAGGGTAAAAACTCTCGTCATGTTCTTTTTTATGTCTGCCACCTCAATTCTAATCCTATTCACCTGCGCTTCCATGGTTTCGGCCTTTGTATTTTGGGGGGTCGAATGGGTGGAGGAATCAAGGGTTGTTAGCTCGTCTTCGCACAGACTAAGGGATGTGAGGTCCACGAGGAGAGAGCGTAGAGGCTGCAGGAGCTTTGATTCAGGAAGAGAAATATTGGGGGAGGAGAGCAGGGGATTATCACAGAGTGTGCAGGAGAGCAGAGGCAAAGAAATTGCAGAGCTAGTGCTCAGGGAAGGAAAAAAGCAAGCAGTGGAGTGAGCGTCCATCCTCAAGGCAGAGGTTAACAAAGTGAAATTCTGGAAGCGTCTGAAAGAATGGTTAATCAGAGCGTGCGAGAGAGTGGGGGTAGATGGAAAGAGGCCATGTGAAGGCATTAAATGCCTCAATCGACCCTCGATCAAAGTGACAAGTGGTTGCATGCATGAGTAAGGGTGGCCTCTACCAAAGGTGACGAGAGGTGGGAGAGAAAGATGTCGGGGTATGGGGGAGAACCCCAAGGGGAGGAGTGGTTAGGGAATCCAACTAGGGGTAGGGTCTTCACCATCATAGGATAGAAAACCAGTACATTGGAGCACCTCTTTGTTAGCCATTTCATCGGCATGGTGATTATTTAAGCGTAAAACATGGAGGAATTTAAGAGTGTTGAAATCTCTGTTGATAAATTTGAGGATGTGGTGGTATTGATTGGATGGGGTGGAGCGTTTCTTGGTGAGATTGAGGGCTTCTCATATTATGAGAAGGGAACCCCCAACTACTATCAGATCTTTTATCCCGGCCTTGATGGCAACTTCCAGACCTTTAAGTAAGGCAAGCCATTCAGTGTCGTTATTGGTTTTTACTCCAATTCCCCAGGCATAGCTTTTCATTCTGCTTCCCCCGGGGTCAAAGATGACCCCTCCCATGCCTGCCAACCCAAATCGAAAATAATTAACATTAATCAACATTATTAACATTAATCGACAATATTTAACATTAATCAACAATATTAACAGTATCGACAATATTTAACATTAAGTTACTCATTCGACCTATTCCATTATTTTAATCATTAAATTACTAACTCGACATATTAATTTAATCTCATGGTTAGATAAGTAGTAATGATGTAATTAATGCATAATCATTATAGTTCAATGTTATTTCACGCAATTTATAAATATGTAAGCATAGCTACTGCTTACATACCTCACGTAAGTACACTAACAGTACTAAATCACACAGATCAATCATAATCACGAAATTTATTGTTTACTGACACAGGTTTAAACATAGTTTACAAGGTACAATCTTTTACCTAACTGCATCTTATTATGTTATGAAAATTCATACATTACTGAGTTACGACACATAATCAATCAAAGGTTTTCAACATACACAGTTAGATCACGTTTTCTTTTCGAATTCAATCTACACCTATCTACCTACATCATCTACCTAATCACAACTAACCTCCACATCATATCCTTTCCTCTGTTGGACTACCCTAAAGTGTTAAGCCATGATCGGCTCCAATTAGAACCTATAAGCAGAAGTGTTGACTACATCGACCAAGATTCCCTAGTAGGAAACCACCAGTCATCATCACACACCTTGGGGAGCGCTCTGTAGCACAAACCTCCCATGACTCTGGGTTTCGAGGATAAACAGTGGGTAAAGCCTCCACCCCCCTAATGGAACAAGGGACTATGTATACCCGACATAATAACTGCGTTGCACCTGTACTCAGTTTTTCATCGTATAACCAATCTGGGTGGTTGAGTTTCTTGAAACCTTACCCCATCCATACATCATAATAAACATCATAATAATCAGCGAAAATAAATAATGCATCACTTGCATACCATTTATCTTTCGGATTCCATGTCCCTGAGGCTCTCCCACCTCGTAGGTTCCAACTATCACTTTAGCCATCTTAACCTGTAAGTTAGTCTCCGACATACGATCTAGAATATCGTGCATAAATCCTTGACATGTACACATACATTTCATCACAATAAAACAATAATCAATTCATTTATTCACCATGCACCTGGCATAACATTCATTCATTCAACATATAACTTTAACAGTATCCATGTGCCCACCAGTCATTAACTAGCATATCTGAGACATAACTACCACATGATACATATCTAACATGACTACATATCATAATACTGACATCACACACTTATATATATATATATATATATATATATATATATATATATATATATATCGGAAAAATAATAGAACCATATCCACAGTGTCGTCAAACCAACAAAGTCTTACAATCAAACAAATACAACATATAATAGTAGTTCAGGTAGAAATGTCAAAACGGGAGGTTACATACACCCACCCTTCAGGAAACTTCGTCTTGAAGTTATGGTCAAAACAATTTCGGATAACCACGACGCATGATTTCTGTGTCCTCCTAGGTAGCAGAACCTAGGGTATACTTTCCCTACTGGGCCACCTCCTAATTTTACATAGCGACATCTACAAAATTTACTCATTTAATCTTATTGGAAGTGTTCTTATATTTTGTTTAACATTTGCATAGGTTGTTGGTTTGACTACTCAAGGTTCATTACCATACTTAATCCGTAGAACAGTCAACATCCTTGTTAAATTAAATTAATTTGCACATTCTTTAATGTGATTCATAAGAATACCTTGTCTTATATATATAACTTTTAATTTGATTCTAAGTCAATGTCATGACTCTTTATCAAATCTCATCTTTAGTTAATTTCACCTTGACTTACACCATTTCTCTATATTAAGATTTATTATTTGTGATAAATAATGAAGCCAACATGCTCTTTATTTAAAGGTTGTTGGTTTAAATGATACACCATTTGAGAATGCAGTTTAAATATCATGGAGAAATTTCCATATCAACATTAACAACTCTTACAAGTTCAACTAGAACTTATCTTCTACTACATTTCCATTTATCTTGTAATCCTTACATCATTGCCCTATGTTTGGTACTATTTATCTAACTATCCCTTACCTTGATATACCCATTTCCTTCATTCACATACCTATGTTAATCCACTAATCCTATCTACTCTATTACTTTCAGTATCTAAGTTACACTTATTAGTTCTTCTTATGTATAATCCATTAACTACACAAGACGATGACTCTTACTCATTTGTGCACACTAACATTGTAGTCCCTACTCATCATTACTTATACTATATTAACTAATACTCTCATCTCAATATGCAAATGAGCTCATTTGTTCTTATCACACCTTACCAATACTATGGTTGTTGCTCATGTTGTTTAACCACTTTACTTATCTTAATGATCATTTTCCTTGACATGCCTATAATTGATATGTTGAAATTGTGGTGTTGTTGTTTTTAAACGTACATAAATTCATTCAACGTCCAACATTACTTCTTGTGCGATACCTTTTATTACTCATGCATGAATAGGAGAAAGCTCGGAACTAACACATCATCATCAACATATGCTAATGTGAGGTACTTTAGGTAATCCAAACTATGTACACTCAACAATGTCATTCAAAATCAATATATAACCATACTTAAAGCTAAGAATTAGATTAAAAATCAAGTTGAATTTGTTCCAAAATCCCAATTATCCATTAAATAAATGACTACTTCTAAGTCATACGCCACACAACATTTTCCCATCAATGTATTACATTATGAACCCCTTTCAAGAAATTTGACTTATGCATCTTGCAATATATCATTTTTTGTTGTTTACAACTTCTTTTTTTTTTGACATAAGGTCATTCCCTTACATAATAGCCTCACACCCTCACGAATTTTCTCTTAGCATAACTACATAGGTTCCTCATAAAATTTTACAATTTAACAACCCCATATATTGTCGATCAACTTTTAATTTATCCCTATAGAGTGAAGATGAAGATCATGTATTTACTTGACGTACCAAAATTAGTTTTATGTCCTATCGTGACTTGATGAAACATGCACATATTCTTCTATTATGATCTTCTCTTATTACTACTACCAACTACTTTAGTTGTCACTATCTTTCACTAATACATCATGTGTCATTATACTCTTCGAGTTAGGGACTAAGTTAAATGTCCAAAATGCATTTATGTCACCTTAATCTTTTGCTTCCTTGATACCTCTATGGATAGTGCATTCCATGATTTATGATAAAGCCACTTATATTTCATTGTCTATATATATGCTTTTTACGAAAATTATGTATTACTTTACCCCATAATTATAGTATTTAATCACTAAATTTTTCCCTCATCATTTTGTTTAATCTCTTCGCATAACCCTATCTGCCTATGTGGCGATAGTTCCCTTTCTACCTTCATTGCGACCCTAATCTCTCATATATTGATATGAGTTATTTCATGCAGATTCATAAATATTATTTGTCAATGCAATCCACTTCATAGGTGCTCCCCATGCTAAATACATAAGCACATTACCATCTATTGCATTGAGGCATCTTACATTGTATTGACTCCCGTCCCAGTTTTTAAAACTACATCCTATCTACTTGTATTATATTAATGATTGCATTTATCACCACCTGGCCCACATGTACATTGTTTATGGATTGCTCCCTTATTAGGAATATTTTATCCTATGCACCTACTCATTTTAGTCTTCCTGCTTCATTGACCACTCCCTTCCTTTGTCCTTACTCAAGTTAATCATTATTTCCCTCGTACTATTTGAATGACTATCATAATGGTGCTCATCTTACTATACACACTTATTATCATCAACCAACACCAATTATGTTAATACTTGCACTTACTACGTCCACAACATAATTTTAAATTGCACCAATTATTTGAAATTCTTCCTTATTATTTATTTCCCCATTTTTATTTTTTTATACCTTATCGTTTGTATCATATTTGATACTCTCATAACTGTGTGCCTTGACAATTATTTTATTCTCTTCTCTATCCTTATCAGCACCACATATTCTCATTCATATTTGCATTATACATGTTATTTAATCACCTTGAGTTATCCTGATGTTACTCATTAATACCCTTCTCTCACTCTTGTGATACTATGCCTCGCAATGCATTATTTATACTATGCCTAGTTTGGAATTACCTAAGGTACCTCACGTTAGCATATGTTGTTGATGATGAGTTATTTTCGAGCTTTCTCCTATTCATGTACACTTCATGTATGAGTAATAAAAGGGATCGCACAACAAATAATACTGGACATTGAATGAATTTATGTATGTTTAAAAACAACAACAACACAATCGCAGCATATCAATTATAGCCATGTCAATGACACATGACCATTAAAATAAGTAAAGGGGTTAACCAACATGAGCATCAACCATAGTATTTGGTATGGTGTGATAGAACAAATGATCTCATTAGCGTATTCTGATGAGATTTTGTTAATGCAATATAAGTAATGATGAGTAATGACTATAATGTTAGTGTGCACAAATAAGTAAGAGTCATCATCTTGTGTAATTAAGGGATTAAAAAAAAAAAACTAATAAGTGTAACTTAGATACTAAAAGTAATAGAGTAGATAGGATTAGAATATCAACATAAGGATGTGAATGAAGGAAATGGGTATATCGAGGTAGGGATAGTTAGCGAAATAGTATCAAACATAGGACAATGGGGTAAGGATTACAAGATGAATGGAAATGCAGTTGAAGATAAGTTCTAGTTGAACTTGGAAAGATGTCAATGGTGATATGGAAGTTCTCCTTAATGTTTAAATTGTAGTCTCAATGGGTGTATCATTTAAACCAACTACCTCTAAATAAAGAGCATGATGGATTCATAATTTATCACTAATAATAAATCTTGATATAGAGAAATGGTGTAAGTCAAAGTAAAATTAATTAAAGATAAGACCTGATTAAAGAGTCATGACAATGACTAAGAATTAAATTAAAAGTTTTATGTAAGACAAGGTGTTCTTATGAATAAAATTATAGAACGTGCAAATTAATTTAATTTAACAAGGATGTTGAATATTCTATGGATTAAGTATGGTAATGAACCTTGAGTAGTCAAACCAACAACCTATGCGAATGTTAAACGAAATATAAGAACACCTCCAATAATATTAAATGAATAGACATTGTAGATGTCGTTATGTATATTTAGGAGGTGGCCCAGTAGGACAGGTACACCCTAGGTTCAGCCACCTGGGAGGACGCACAGATCATGCATCATGATTATTCCACACTATCTTGACCATAACTTCGGGATGAAGTTTCCTAAAGGGTGGGTGTATGTAACGCCCCATTTTGACATTACTACCTAAACTATTATTATATGTTGTATTTGCTTGATTATGAGACTTCATCGGTTTGACGACATTGTGGACATGTGGTTCTATTGTCTGGCCGATATATATGTGTGTGTGTGTGATGTTAGTATTAGGATACATAGTCATGTTAGATATGTATCATGTGTTAGTTATGTCTCATATATGCAAGTTAAGGAATGATGGGTACGTGGATACCATTAAAGTTATTGTTGAACGAAAGAATGTTATACCAGGTGCATGGTGAAAATAATGAATTGATTATTGTGGTTATGTTATGATGAAATGTATGTGTACATGTTGAGGATTTGTGCATGATATTTGAGATTGTATGTCGAGGACTGACTTACAGTTTAAAATGGCTAAGTGGTAACTGTATCCTACGAGGTGGGAGAGCCTCGGGGACATGGACTCCGAAAGATAAACGGTATGCAGGTGATGCATTATTTACTTTCACATGATTATTTTGCTGTTATTATGATGTATGGGTGGGGTAGGGTTTCAGGAAACTCAACCACCCAAATTGGTTATATGATGACAAACCGAGTACAAGTGCAACGCAGTTATTATGTTGGGTAGACATAGTCCCTTGTTCCATTCGTGGGGTGGAGGATTTACCGACCGTTTATCCCCGAAACCCAGAGTCATGGGAGGGTTGTGCTATGGCGCGCTCCCCAAGGTGTGTGATGATGACTGGTGGTTTCCTGCTGGGGAAGCTTGGTCGATGTAGTAGACACTTCCACTTACGGGTTCTAGCTGGATTTGGTCATGGCTTGACACTTCAGGGTAGTCCAGTAGAAGAAAGGATAGGATGTGGAAGTTAGTTGTGATTAGGTAGATGATGTAGGTAGATAGGTGTAGCTTGAAGCCGAAAAGAAAATGCGATCTAACTATGTTTGTTGGAAAACCTTTGATTGATTATGTGTCATAACTCGATAATGTATGAATTGTCATAACTTAATAAGATGTCTTTTAGTAAAAGAATGTACCTTGCAAACTATGTTTAAACCTGTGTCAGTAAACAATAAGTTTCGTGATTTTGATTGATGTGTGTGATTTATTACTGTTAGTGTACTTACGCGAGATATGTAAGCAGTAGCTACACTTACATCACTCGCCTACATATTTATAAATTGCGTGAAATAAAACTGAACTATAACATTTAGGCATTAATTACATTGTTACTACTTATCTAACTAGGAGATTAAGTTAATACGTCGAGTTAGTAAATTTTGGTTTAATAACTAAATAAGATAATAGAGTAAATTAGGTGGTAATGAAAGACGATTTAGTAATAGTGTTAATTATTGTCGATTAATGTTAATAACATTGATTAATGTTAATAACATTGATTAATGTTAGTCATTGTTGATTAATGATGAATAATGTTAAATATTGTCGATTAATGTTAAGAGAATTGATTAATGTAATTATCATTGATTAATGTTAATAATACTGAATAATAATGTTAAATATTGTCGATGAATGTTAGTAAGTTGATTAATGTTAATTTTTATCAGTTAATGATTAATAGTGTTGATTAATAAACGAACTATGGTTAACCTAAGTAGTAACTAATGTAATTGATTAGTAATGCTTGATTGATTATTAATGAATTTAATTAGTTAGGGGTAAGGGTTAAAATGTTAAATGGTTATTGTAATATTAATTAAAGTAATATTAATCTGATAGGTTAGTATTAATTACAAGGTTAGTTAATTAATTAAAACATATGGATAAGAATTAATTTAATTATGATCATGTCTAAGTTAATTAGAACCTAGGGTAAATTGCAAATATATATATTATGCAATTTATAAACAAGTGTCGGAATGCACATTTGTAGTTGTTTAATAAAAATGATGAATTAATTATAAATTAATTATGAGGTCATCAAGAGTGGACTAGTAATTATTGGGGTAAAACGTGTAAGCGTAAAACATTTGTGATTGGTTTAATTTTATAATATAACATTTTATTAATTATTAATTATTATTTTGAAAAAGGGAAAGAATGTTAGAATATTGCTGAGAGGTTGTCGGTTGAGTGGAAAGAAATTAAGGTTCAAAGATGAACCAACCCAAAATTTAATTTAATAGTAAAATAATACAAACTTTGGTTTATGAGTCAAATTTTGGGGGCTCGAGGAGGACTGACTTTGGATAAAATTAATGAGGAGGATAGGGGTAGTTATGATAGGAGGAGTCGGTGTAAGGACAAAGAGGGGGAATAAGGTCGAGAGGAGAGGGAGGAGAAGGGGTCTTCTTCACCTTGGATATTTTACATAGGAAAGGGAACAGAGATAGGAGGAGGGAGCATAAAAGAAGGGGGTTCTTGTTGGAGAGTTTGAAAAAGGGAAATACTGGTTGGCTTGTACTCGGTTTGGGCTTGGGGGTCCAAAGGGGTACCTTTGGAGCTGGGTGGTCGGCGAGACCTCGCTAGTTGGTAGGGTGGCATACTTGTTTGGGAAGGTTGAGTTTCAAGGGATTGGGAAGATATTGGTTGCAGGGCAGCAAGTAGGGAAACAACAAGCAGGGAAACAAAAGACGCAACAACAAAAGGGGGATCTACCAGCTATTAAGAGGTATTTCTCATTCAGGTATACAATTAATTTCTAACCTTGTGAATCATTATTTCCATGTTATGTAAAATGAAGAAATTTAAGTGAAGTAGTTTTGTCATATATTATATGTTGTTACACCTGAAAGATAGTAACTGTTAGAAACCATAAAATAGCACCTATAGTTATTCAAACCTGTAAATGTAAACTTTACGTTTTTACAGACATGAAACTTAAACATAAACCACAAAATAGAAATTGAAATTTGACACAGTTTGTAAACAAAGTTTAATGAGTAGTTTATTGATAAACTCAGAAAATCCAGGACCGGGGTCCTACAAATATCCCAAGGTGAAGAAGACCCCTTCTCCCCCCTCCTGCTCTCGACCTTATTCCCCCTTGCTTTGCCGACTCTTCTCCCTCCATTACTACTCCTATCCTCATCATAAATATTATAACCACTATGTCAGTTTTTGTTTCCTTTTTCCTCCTTTGAGATATGATCCATTCAATAATACTCAACACTTCATTATTTAATTAATTAATTTGTTTACCAATTGAAATAATAATTATCATCCTTTAAATACTTGGGGCTAATTCCCTATGTAAAGTCAACATAATTTATTTACGGGGTTTCACCGCCCTGTCACCACATTAAATCTGTTAGAACCCCTTATTAATGTATAATAAATTCCAAATTTCATTATATCCATGATAATAATAATATAATATCCACACATTTACATATTCACGAAATTATTAATTGTGAACATTTTAATCCGAGTTCCACAATTATAACGAACATCTTTACTAATTTAATCAATTACAATTAATTATACCTAAAATTTATCAATGTACATTTATATCAATTAAATCATTTTAACTAAGACTTAATTAACTCATTCACCTAGTTTCTTATTAATTATAACTTAGTTGTAATTAAACTAATCAACAATTATTACTAAAGATAAGAATAGTCTTATTAACATTAATTAACATTCTTAACACATAATTAATTTAAGAAATCAAATTAATAATATTTTTAATTAGTATTATTAACACCATTAACCTATGATGACGAATTAATTAAACTAACTTATACCATTTACACTTATTAACATTAGTCAACAATATTAACATTAATCGAAGATAATTAACAATAATCAACATTACTAACATTAATTAACAATAATTAAAATTAATCAACATTACTAACATTAATCGACAATAATTAACATTAATCAACATTATTAACATTAATCGACAATAATTAACATTAATCAACATTATTAACATTAATCGACAATATTTAACATTAAAACAATATTAACAGTATCGTCTCAATATTAACAATATTGAGACGATGATTCATGGAAATATAAAATTGTTTCCACGCAAGTGCTGAACCTGCCACAAAAATTTGTGAATGGATTCATGGATACTGAGACGTTGATTCGTGGAACTATAAACATGGTTCCACGCACATTCGTGGATCTTATAGAAGTTGTATGTCGCTATAGCGGAGAAACTTCGTGGCAGGATTCATCTTCCATAGATCTGATAATAGTTGTGTAGTTGACACGTGCCCACTATGAAGCGTTGCTATTGCCACGACGAGGAATTGTCGTCCCTATATCCACGAATGTTGTTCCACGAAAAAACGAAACCCCAATCGTTGCAATAGGGACGAAAATTCATGGCTATTACAACGAAAAATCATGGCAAATTTGACCATATGTACTAGTGAATAAACTCAAGTACAAAAGATAGGCCCATGCATGATTTTAAGAAAAAAATCTGAAAATGCATACAAAATAGGGTTACCAGAGAACTTGGATATATCTTTGATATTGAATGTGGCTTATTTATATGAGTTTCATGAAGGTGAACAAAGTGATGATGTAGGTAACCTAGATGAATGGAAGAAACAACTACTAATTAAAACTATTGAAGAAATGGAAGAGATTTTGGCCACAAGGGTTGGGAAGAAGACCCACGGCAAAAGGAATATCTGGAATATTTAATCAAATGGAAGAATAGAGGACCTGAAGATGCGTCATGGGTTTCTGAGTAGGATTGAACCCAACTATAATGTTCTTCAACCTATGAAGAAATCACCACATGAGATGGAACCTCATGTTTTTCTTATCAAGGGTGTTTGATGCAGGAGGATCCTTGGGTTTTGGAAATCAAAATCACCCCAAAAAGAGTTTAGTTTGGTTAATAGTTGTAGGAGGAAATAAATGGTACAGAAACCTATTGGGGAAAGTATGTAGTAGCGGCAGAAAGTCTGTAGCGGCGAAAAGTATGTTTGGCTGCGGAAATCCTGTAGATTACTGTTCGCAATTACAGAACATGCGGAATATAGTTCAGATATGATCTCCATGTAGAATGAGGTGGCATAATCAAGGTTGAACATATGAGTTGGAAAACGATTCATTAGTAGAATTGTTGGAAGAGGAACGGTTACAACCATCCACCTCCCCATGGGAAAATAAAGAGACACACATGAAAGAATAAAAAGGGGAATTTCAAAGGATCATAGTCAATTTTAACTCAGCAAGGAAGTGAAGCGTGGGCTCTGCAATTGGGGACATAGTTCATTCTGTCTCAGATTGATTTAATAGCAGATAAGGGAGTCAGTTTAGATCGCCATAGAAGGTTAAAAATCAAGTTTGCAATTAATTTCTGTATAAGCAAAGTGCAGAAAACTATTATTTTCTTTTCAATTGTATGTGGACTAATAAATTTAAATAAAGAAAGAATTATGCTGCTAATCTAAAATTTATGTTAGTTTGAAATTAGTGATTCTACTGCAATGCTGAATTTTTATTCTCTGCTATTTATTTAAGAATTTTTTTTAGTTGTGCACCTTATGGGCAGTGGAAATCTGTAAGCCCTATTTAAGATCATTTCAGACTACAGAACTACATCAACGAGGGTTTAAATCTAATCAAAGGATAAAATCTTTGAGGCCAACTTGCTTAAGGGTGACCTTCACCAAGATCTAAGTGATTGTCGACTAGTTTACAATCAGGGTCTAGGGATAAGGGTTCCAAAGACTGACCGACAACAATCTTCTCCAAATAGTATTGGAAAGAAGAAGGCAATATGTGCTTTAAAGCGTGAGGATAATTTCGAGCTGGTTTTTGGAAAGAATATCACCATGAATTGAAGAAGTCGCGGATGAAGTAGTTGTAGGAAGAGCTAGAGGTAGGAGTTTTGATATGGAAACCCTACGGAAGTGGGCTTAGGAAAACTAGGGACACAAACTCAACTACATTCCCAGGGTCAAAAGTATGGCCAAAGGATGGCTCGTCTTCTTCTTGGAGTCTATGGAGGACACCAACTGGGTTATGTCGCAGAATTGGAGCATTCAGTCTATACCCATCGTCATGAACAAATGGATTCCCATGTTTGATCCAAAAAGAGAGATTAATTGTGCTACCAATTTGGGTGCGTATTTTGGTTCTCCCCTTGAATTTTGGTTCCGTGATTCATTTCAACATATAGTGAATGCAATTGGTACCTTTTTGGAGGTGGATATGTCGTTTGAAAAAATGGATATGATGTCGATTTCCCGTATCCTAGTGAAAATTTATGTGCATATTGGATTGTTAAAGAAAATGAGGCTTGTCAGAGGGGAGAATTCCTTTGTCCAAACCCTAGACTATGAAGGGATTCCCTATAGATTCAGAAGATTCCACGTAGTCAGGCATATTGCAAGTGATTTCACCCTCTCCTCCCACGGTTCGCGTCAAAGGTTCAAAAAGGTCCACATATATGTGGGGGAGGGAGGATGCTCTGGTGAATTAAGTGCAGAGCTACATACTGAGGAGGTTCATACCTCACATGCCAAGGACTCACATATTAAAGGGGGACTATAGGATGGATCCTCCTAGGGATCGCACGAAGATATGCTGCTCGAAAACAGGATAAAAGGACCACGGTGGTGGTGGAAGGAATCCCAATATCAAATTCTTCATCGCCCAAGGATAAGGGCATGTCTCTTGATTCACAGTTTATTCGTACTTTCCAAAAAATTTCTTTATTTGAAAACAATGGCATCGTCAAGGGAAAAGGAGAACACTACGCAGTAAAGAATATTTAACTGCGCAGTAGATGGATACCTTCTTTTCTTTTCTTCGGACTTCGCGGACCATACAACAGAGAACTTCAATTTTATCTTCGCGGAACACTTTCCTCACTAAGAATTAACTTCACAGTTTTAAATGTGCGGCAATTAACTTTTACTTCGCAGCATTCACCTCGCGGCAAGTAACTGCGCTACATTCACTTCGCAGCAAGTAATTGCGCGATTTTGACTTTTCACTGCGTGGTGAACTTTAGAGTGATGCGAAGTTAACTTCTCCGCAATACTTCACTTCGTGGACTTCACAAACACTTTGCAGAATACTTAACCAATATTCCAAACTTTATCATGAAATAAATTTCTTTAAAACATAACAACTTAAAACATCTAACGCGAAGTTACTCTTAGTAAATATGAAACTTTCACTGCGGTGAACTATTTGGAGATCTTGATTTCTTTTACTGTGCGTAAATGTAAACAATGTTCACACGAGTAAATCTGGAGATGATGTGCGACTTGAAATAAACAACATTCTTGAGAATAAAACATAAAACTATAGACTTGTATATTTACCACAGTAAACTGTGCAACTCCTCAATTCATGGAAGTGAGTTTCACTGCGGACTTTTACATTCACAGAGCTTGGGCTCTTGATACAATTCACAGGAGCTTCTTCTCCTTTCACTCTTCTTACACATCTCTCACTAAGTTTTAACTAAGAGCTTCTATTTATAGAATTTCAACCAACCGGCTTAGGAACGCTTCCTATGGAAGCTACATGATTGCATTAAAGACTGAAATAAATTCTAACCTAAGGTTTATTGACTTGTGAATTATTAACGCGGTTTCATTAATGAAAACATAACGTGCGCCGGATTGGTTGCGAACCAACTGACATACTGACACTGCGCGTTGACACAATCTTTACCTACAGGATGACTGACAGAGCCGATGCAGTAACTACGTGATCAGCTAATTTAATTAGATATTTCCAACACTCCCCCTTAATTATGAGCGGATGGGGATCATTAAACAAAATTAAAATATTAAAAAATATTTCAGAGCTTAAAACATGCTCTGTTCATGACCAAGTTCACTGCGCAGAACTTGTCATTCCCAAACAACTTCGCAGATACTGAAATGGGTCTTTTGCCAATGGTTTGGTAAATATGTCTACAACTTGATCTTCAGACCTGCAAAATTCTAAAAAAATTTCTTTGTTGTTTATCAATTCTCTGATGAAGTGATACATTGTGTCGATGTGCTTGGTTCTTTTGTGAAACAAATGATTCTTTGACCATGCGATAGCCGAATTGTTGTTGCAGTAAATGATTGTAGCTTCTTGCTGATGCTGCGACAAATCACATAACATTCTGCGCATCCAAACGACTTGACATGCAGTGCTTGTAGCTGCAACATACTCTTCCTCTGCTGAAGAAAGAGTTACTATGGGTTGTTTCTTTGATTCCCATGATACAACACCTGTTCCTACATGAAATGTATTCCCAGATGTGCTTTTTCTATCATCTATGCTGCCTCCATTATAACTGTCAGTGTATCCTATGAGTTTGAAATTTTCTGAGGTGGAATACAGAATACCAAAGTCTCTTGTTCCATTTACACACCTCATAATTCTTTTACCTGCTTTCCAATGCGATTCTTTTGGTGACTCCATGAATCTTGAGATTAAGCTGACTCCATACATTATGTCTAGCCTTGTTGTTGTAAGATACATAAGGCTTCCAATAATCCTTTTAAACAGAGTAGGATCTACATTGGATCCATCATCATCCTTGCTCAATTTCAAACCTGTTATCACTGGTGTTGGAGCTATTTTGCTATTTAACATCTCAAACTTGTTCAATACATCACTCGCATACTTTGAATGAGATATAAATATCCCATTTTCATTCTGTTGAACTTCAATTCCCAGAAAATACTTCATAAGCCCCAAATTAGTCATTTCAAATTCACTTTCCATGATTGTTCTAAATTATTCTATGCCAAAATCACCAGTAAATATTAAATCATCTGCATACAGGAAAACAATCAGCTTATTACCTTGCTGGTTGATTTTTGTGTACAACGTTGGCTCACATTCACTTCTGTGAAATCCATTCTGGATGAGATATGAATCAAGGCGACTGTACCAAGCTCAAGGAGCTTTCTTCAGACCATACATTCTTCAGTCTGTATACTCTGTGTCCTTGTCCTGGAACTTCATAGCCTTGTGGCTGCTCCACATATACTTCTTCTTCTAAATAAGCAAAAGTTTCATTGAAGTCTATGCCAGGTTGCTGAGTGAACCCTCTTGCTACTAATCTCGCCTTGTGCTTCTGCACATTTCCTTTAGCATCTTGCTTGGACTTATAAATCCATTTCATGCTTATTACATCATTTTCCTTAGGAACATCAACTAGTTCTCATGTTTGATTCTTCTCTATGTATTCTATTTCTTCATTCATGGCTTGTGCCCAGACTTCATCTTCAACTGCTTCTTCATATGTTAGAGGATCATTAATTTGAGAAAATAATGCAAAACAAGAGAATGAATTAGGTGTACCACCCTCATATATCTCACGCAAACTTCTTGTCCTTGGCGGAGTTGTTGGTGTCGAACTGCGTCAACTGCTTGATGGAGTTTGCTGTGCACTTGGAGTGCTTGTCGGAGTTGCTGCGACTTGTGTCAGAGTTGGTTGTGTTGAACCATGCTGCACAGTCCTTGGAGTAGGTGGTGCTGCGAAGTTCTGATGCTCATGCGGAGTCTCAACCACGTCTTCTGCGATGTCATTATGTTCAACATGTGACACGATTTTCACATTCTTCTCAACAGTTCCATCCCATGCTTCATTTTCCACAAAATAAACATCGCGGCTGATAATAACTTTTCTTGCGATAGGATCATACAACTTGTATGCTTTTGTGTCTTCAGAATATCCAATAAAAATGCATTTCTGTCCTTTATTGTCTAATTTTCTTCTCATCTCATCTGGAACATGTGCATGTGCTACACAACCAAAAACTTTTAAATGTGAAACACTATGTTTCATACCTATCCATGCTTCCTGCGGAACCTTGTTCTTCACGCTCTTTGTCGGGCATCAATTCATGATGTATACCGCGGTTTCCACTGCTTCAGCCCAGTATTCATTTGACAGATGCGCGGCTGCCAACATACTGCGCGCCAAATCCATGATGGTTCTATTTTTCCTCTCCGCGATACCATTCTGCTGCGGTGTATACCACGCAGTGAATTGCTTCTGTATGCCATGATTCTTGCAAAAAATTAAGAAATCATTTGAGACATACTCACCACCTCTGTCTGTTCTTAATATCTTGATGCTGTAACCACTCTGCTTCTCCACAAGTGCCTTGAATTGCTGAAAACAATCAAATGCATCAGATTTATGCTTTAGAAAATAATACCATGTTTTTCTTGTGAAATCATCAATGAATGTGAGAAGATATGTGCATCCTCCCATGGATGGTGTTTGCATCGGTCCACAGATATTGGAGTGCACAATTTCAAGTGGTGCGTGAGCTCTATATGAATTTTCGACTGGAAAAGTCTCTCTATGCTGCTTTCCAAAGATACAGCCTTCATAAATTATCTCTGGTTTTTCAATCAATGTAAATCCTTTCACCATATACTTCATGTGCAGTAGCTTTAGCCCACCAAAGTTCAGATGTCCAAATATGAAATGCCATAACCAGGATTCATCCTTCATTTCTGTTTGAAATGCAGCTTGCATTGCACTGCCTTTTTCTTCCTCGTTGCTGCGAACTTCTACTCCTTTTCTTTCTGTCTTGAACGCAGCTTCATAATTTTCTTTCTGACTTTCATGAGTATTTTTACCTTTGATGATTGGTGTTATCATCAAAGGAAACAAGCGATTGCTTGTCATCTACACTTCGGCTATTAAATGATTGCTTGGGTATACATCTTGATCACACAACGCTTCCCTATCATATGAACTCTGTAACCTTTTTCCATTATCTTCCCAATGCTCATCAGATTATGCTTCAAACCTTGAACATAATACACATCAGGCATAAATTTATGCTCCCCCCGTTTTGTTAGAATATCAACAGTACCCTTACTCAAAACAGTGACTTGGATATTGTTTCCAAGTGTGACATCAATTTGAATTGATTTATCTAGACTGGAAAATAAACTTAAATTACCAGTCATATGATTGCTACAGCCTGAGTCTAAATACCATATGTCATTTGGAATTTCTTGGACGGTATTGCATTCTAGCGATGATGCGCATGCTAAGAAGAGTGAACTGTTCGCAGTGTTGTTGTTGCTTGACTGAGTTTCACCTTGCTTTCCTTGGTCATACTGCTTCTTCCTGCATTCATATGCGAAGTGTCCATACTTCTTATAGTAATGACATTGAATCTTTGATTTATCATACCTTTGTCCACTTGGCTGATTGGGGGTCTGATTCTGGCCTCTTCCCGCGACATGTGTAGGACTGCTACTGCGACCTCCTATGAATGAACTTCATCCTCTACCTCTAGAGTTTTATCTTCCTCTGCCTCTATCATGACTTATTGATGACTGTGCTACGAACACACTTTCCAGCGATGTTTCTGAACCACTGATTCTATGTTCATGATTGAGTAATGAGGCTTGCAACTCATCAATAGTAAATATGGATAGATCTTTGTTTTCCTCTAGGGTCACAACTAAAGATTCAAATTTCCTTGGCAGAACTCTGAGAAATTTTTCAACAACTCTTTGGTCAGTTAGAGTTTCTCCATGAGACTTTATTTGATTAACTAGACCAATTACATGAGTATAGAATGAGTCTACTGACTCTGTATTTTTCATTGACAGAGATTCAAACTCTCTTCTAATAATTTAGAGTTTGGTAGTTTTTACCTTATTGAAACCTTGATATGTTGTTTCCAGCGTGTCCCATGCTTCCTTTGCTGAATGCGTTGCTGCTACTCTTGGGAGTATGGATTCATGTGTCGCTTGATGTATGTGGAACAACACCTTTCCATCTTTCTTCCTTTGTTCCCTCAGAACATCCTTCTCAGCTTGTGTGAGATTGTTGTATGCTTCTGCATCTGCTGGTTCTGCATAACCATTCTGGACTATGTCCCATACGTCTTGACCTCTAAACAAAGCCTTCATAGTTAGAGACCAATATTCGTAATTTTTACCAGTGAATATTGGGGTTTGAAAATTACCCGAAGTGGAAGCCATCCTTAACCGCTTTTCCCTTATGAATTGAATTCCTTCTTTCCGTAAACCAGGCTCTGATACCAGATCAAGGGAAAAGGAGAGCACCGCACAGTAAAGAAGATTTAACTGCACAGCAGATGGATGCCTTCTTTTCTTTTCTTTGAACTTCGCGGACCATACAACAGAGAACTTCAATTTTATCTTTGCGGAACACTTTCCTCACTAAGAATTAACTTCGCAGTTTTAAATGCGCGACAATTAACTTTTACTTCGCAGCAAGTAACTGTGCGGCATTCACTTCGCAGCAAGTAACTGCGCGATTTCGACTTTTCACTGTGCGGTGAACTTTAGAGTGATGTGAAGTTAACTTCTCCACAATACTTCACTTCACAGACTTCACAAACACTTCGCGGAATACTTAACCAATATTCCAAACTTTATCATGAAATAAATTTCTTTAAGACATAACAACTTAAAACATCTAACGTGAAGTTACTCTTAGTAAATATGAAACTTTCATTGCAGTGAACTATTTGGAGATATTGATTTCTTTTACTGCGCATAAATGTAAACAATATTCAAACAAGTAAATCTGGAGATGATGTGCGACTTGCAATAAACAACATTCTTGAGAATAAAACATAAAACTATAGACTTGTATATTTACCACAGTAAACTGCGCAGCTCCTCAATTCATGGAAGTGAGTTTCACTACGGACTTTTACATTCACAGAGCTTGGGTTCTTGATACAATTCACAGGAGCTTCTTCTCCTTTCACTCTTCTTACACATCTCTCACTGAGTTTTAACTAAGAGCTTCTATTTATAGAATTTCAACCAACCGACTTAGGAACGCTTCCTATGGAAGCTACAGGATTGCATTAAAGACTGAAATAAATTCTAACATAAGGTTTCTTGACTTGCAAATTATTAACACGGTTTCATTAATGAAAACATAACGTGTTTCGGATTGGCTGCGAACCAACTGACATACTGACACTACGTGCTGACACAATATTTACTGACAGGATGACTGACAGAGCCGGTGCAGTAACTACGTGATCAGCTAATTTAATTAGATATTTCCAACAAATCGTTGGTCTCCCTTCCCAATATCCCCCATGAAAGGTCATGCACCCGTCCCTCCCATCATTCTCGGCTTATTCCCCCCATGCACAACTAGGCCCGCATTCCCACAAGCAAAGGTCTCGTCGAAGATTGAAACCCCTTTTGATTCAAAATCCTCAACCATTCTCCATAACCTATGATATCGACAATTATTGTCGTCACAGAAGGGATTAGACCAGATGAAGAGCTTAGGATTTAACCCATAATGTCCACAAGGTGGTAGGGGTAGGGGTAGACAATCACACCTTTCAAAATCCCAAGATAGGGCTATGTAAGATGTTGCAGCAGGGAAACAATTCTAAATCGATAGGGCACTTAGAGATCCAAAATCCCTTCCGAGGGTTACCAAAAGAAGCTTCTCTCCTTCAACTGTAGAGGGTTGGCGAATCCTTCCAAAAAATCATCAATTAGACATCTGGTCGATACTATTGAACCAAGCATTATTTTTCTCCAAGAAACTTTGGGTGAGTGTGAGGCAATTAAGGTTTCTCTTAAAGGCCTTCTGAGAGGTTTTCAATTCAAGACATCAAGTGTGAGGGGAAGATCTGTGGTTTTAGCAATCGGTTGGCATCCCAGGGCTGTCAAAGTGTTAAATTGTTGGAACTTTCCATAAGGATTAGGGTTGGACCCGTTTTCTTCTGAACTCTATCATGAGATGAGAGTTGTAAATATATATGGTCCTAATATTGAAAAAGAGGAATTATGAACAAACTGGAACTCTAAATATTTCATAAACCACAATGGGCTAATCGTTGGGGGTGACCTGAATTTTTCAATAGGAAGTACGAAAAGTTGGGGTCCCTTGGCCAATCCAAACCTCCTTTCTGATTTCTTTTTGAATCTCCTTAAATCCAAAGGGCTTCTTGATATTGAACCAGTTAAATTAAAACCTTCCTGGAATAATAGAAGGGATGGAAAGAATAGAATCGCTAAATGATTGGACCAGTTCCTCATCACATAAAATATTATGAACACGGGCTTATTATTTAGGCAATTGATTGATTCATGGGGATATTTAGATCACTTTCCTATCTTCCTGGAAGCCAAAGGTCAAGGGAACAAGCCGAGAATCCCTTTTAAGTTAAATTCTGAATGGATGAAGGATGAAACTTTTCATGAGATGATTATAAACTCATGGGTGAAGACGATTTAAGAAGTCAAGGAAGAGAAATTGTTAAATTTGTTGAGAATTTAAAAGCAATAAAATCCAAGATAGTAGAATGGAGGAAAAAGAAGAAGGTGGAGGAAGACAATAATTTAAAGGATATTGAGGAAGGTCTAAGGGATATTAAGGATTCTGACGGGGGAGGTTTTGCCACAGAAGAAGAAAAATGACGTTTACTTCTCTTAGAAAGTAGAGGCAAGGCGATCCTAACCAACAAAGAGGTAGAATGATGGTTAAAAAGAAGATCCCTCTGGATCAGTTGTGGTGATGAAAACACAAAAAATTTCATGTTGTTGCTCAAGGGAGGAAGATGGAAAGCACAATATGGAGTTTAAGAAATGAAGAGGGTATGGAGGAATCTTCCTTTGAAGGAATGGCTAGGATCGCAAAAAAGCACTTTAATGATCTGTTCAAAGCTTAGGAAGGCACCTCTATAGCTCAAATAGTAAGAATCGCTCAATTCTTCCCACGTTTTGTTTTTGATGAAGATAATGAGGTGCTAAGGGTAACCATCACTGAATATGAGTTAAAAGAAATTCTCCATAGCTTTCATAGGGATAAAATTCCAGGGCCAGATGACCTCCTAGTGGAATTCTATCTGAATTTATTCGATCTCATTGGCCCCAATATCCTCAAGGTGGTGGAGGAATCTAGAGTTAATGGGTGCATTCACCCTTCTTTCAATGCCACTTTCATTGCTTTAATTCCTAAAATGACAACCCCTCCTCCCTGGATGAGTTCATACCAATTTCACTTTGTATTGGAATTTATAAGATAATTGCAAAAATCATCGCCAGGAGGATCAAGAAGATTTTATCCAAGGTCATCTCAAAGGAACAATTTAGATTTTTGGAAGGAAGTCAGATTCATGAGGCTATTGGGGTGGCCCAGGAAGGCCTCAATAGCATCAAAACCATGCACTTAAGGGGGGATGTATTAACAATCAATCTCTCCAAGGCCCATGATCTGGTAAATTAGCTCTATCTTCAGATGATTCTTTCTCACATCGGATTTGAAGTGGAATTCATCAATTGGATTATGGAATGTATGTAATCTGTCTCTCTCACGGCGTTGATCAATGGAGCAACATCCCCTTTTTTCAAAGATGAAAGAGGGATTCGAGAGGGATGTCCACTATCCCTGTTGTTCTTTTTGTTGGTGGAAGAATCCATTAGCAAATCCATTACTGAGGATTTTCGACTAGGGAGTTTTAGGGGTATCTGCATATCCCATCAGCTCATAATTACCCATTTGATGTTCATGGATGAAAGTATAATCTTCAGTGATGGTAGTAGAAGAGATATGGACACTCTGGAAGGAATATTGACAATCTTCAAACATACTACAGGTATGGAAATAAATGAGAGAAAATCCACTCTCTTGTTGTAATATAGAATAGGGTGATGTGGATTATATCACTGGAAAAATATTTTTTGAGAATCTCATTTTTTACTAGGGACATAAAAACTTAGGGTTCCACCTTAATCCAAACAAGTATATTAAAGAATATTGGATGTGGCTGATCGTGAAGATTGAAAAGAGGCTTAAAGTGTGGAATGTTTGATGGTTGTCGAGAGATGGTAGGTTGGTGCTGATTAAATTAGTGTTGGAAGCCATTCTAGTTTGTTGGATCTCTCTTGCTTGGGCTCCGAAAGGCATCTTAGCAAAACTTATGAAATTTTGTTTTTCCTTTCTGTGGAAAATCCCCCAAAGATCCTTTGCATGCATTTGATGGGAGAGACTGGATCTTCCAAAAGCAGCCAGAGGGTGGGGTTTAAAAAATAATTTTCTTTTCTCTAAAGCACTGGAAGCCAAGAGCGAGACTAATATCCACATCTTCTTTATGGACAGAAGTAATCACACATAAATACATAGCCCTATATTCCATATTGGATTGGATAAAAAAACCTATAAAAACTTAAACAATGTCTCCAATGTTTGGAAAGCTGCAGTGAAAGCATTTGACCTCATCGGAAATCACCTTGTCGGGCAAGTGGGGAATGGTCGAAATGGCAGACTGGGTAGAGACCTGTGGTTTGGAAGCAAAGGAAATCATCAGCTTCCAAATGACCTCATTCAACATCTTAGAGACATGATTCTCTTCACCCTCTCCCAAATTGCAGACCCGGGCTCCACCTCACTATGGGGGCAAGGATGGATTGGTGCCAATCAATTAGAGTCGGGGGAGGAACATGCTAGGAGATGAAATTCATATATTGCAACACTGAGAAAGGCTCACATTAGAATCTGTGATCAAGATGATGTATTAACCTGGGATGCGGATCCTCACGGGTCCTACTCCCAAAAACAATGTTATTTACAACTCTCATTGCCAATAATTTACGAGGTGACCCTAAATGGTGGTAGAAGCGCATATGGAAGATTAAATGTCCGGCGAAATCAAAATTGCTCATGTGGTGCATCCTAGAAAAAAAAGCACCTGCTTGGGATATCTTGCAGAGAAGAAGCTTGGAAGGCCCCAGTTGGTGTCATTTATGTAAAAATGCCGTTGAAACCTCTATACAACTCTTTGTAAACTTCCCTTTCTCTAAAAGTGTGTGGCAAGAGTGCATCCAAATTCCAGGGAAAAATCTTCAATGGAAAAGGGAATTCTTGGAAGAGATATTCCAAGGTTGGTTACAAAAAAAAGAATACATCAATATTAAAGCCGTACCAATTATCATTTGTTGGGGTATTTGGCTCACACGAATCCTTAGCATATTCCAGAAAAATCTAGCATTCCAAAGATGATTGCAATCAAAAGCCTCCGTATTCTTTCCAATTATGCTCAAGTTAATGAGGTGGTGAATTCAAGAATGATTTCGGAAGAAACCATAAAAAAATATCCCCTGGGGATATTTTGTTGGAGCATCTCAAGTATCCCTGCAAAAATGTGGCGTGGGATGCATATTGTATCTCATGGACACACACTTCTACAAAATCAAAGCTGGGATGGGCCATGGGACTAACAATTTTGCTGAACTCCTAGCTTTAAAGCTCCTTCTTTTATTTGCTTTAGAGAAGGAATGTAGAGAACTACAGGTTTTTGGGGACTCAAAGCTTGTTGTATATTGGGAAACTGAGATACAACAATGTCAAAATTCTCACCTATCTCCTTTATTTTCCGAGATTGTTTTATTAAAAGCATAATTTACATCCTTCTCTTGCAACCACATATATAGGTAAAGAAACCAGCTGGATGATGCATTTTCTAAAGAAGGTATTCGGTCGGAATATGGTCAATGCCATATAATTGAAGAACAAAATGATGAACACTTCTCCTACTACCATTGACCATTCACAGAATGGCGACCAACATAATCAGAGTGACAGAAAGGATGAAAGAAATCGACTCTATTTTGATATCGATTTCATAGTCTTTGACAGGAAAATGATTGAGCTACAATTTTATTTATGTTCCTTAGAAGTATTAGCATAACTGATTCTGACATGCATAATTAGGAATATGATATAACAACTGTTGTAATATTTATGTAATCAACAATATATATGACCAATAGATCAAGATACTGTCAGTTTTCAGTCTTATCAGACCTGCTAGACAACTCTGTGAATGCAAATATGTGTGAGAGCATTCTCCAAATGTAATCTTTTTTGATAGTAATACATAATTTTTCCTTTGGAAAAAAATAAAATATATGTTATTTAAAACCATATTTAATTCAAATATTTTGTAATAAGGTTATTATTTGAATCCTCAAAATAGTAATTAACTTAAGGCATATTTGTTGTTAGTTATTTATGGTCCATGATTTTGGTAACCCATGGTAAATTTTCCCATAGTATCACATCAAATACCGTGGGTTACCAAAACCATGGACCATAAATAACTAACAAAAAATATGGATTAAGCTAATTACTATTTATGGATTCAAATAATAACATTATTACTAGTCCATTGGATGTAGCTTGGGTGGTTGGGAGTACTGATTGATAACCTCCCCACCTAGGTTCAATTATTTGTAAGTGACATGCTTGGCTCTTAATTGAACCCCCTCGTTTGGACAATGTTCGACCTCCCCACATGCCTCACGATATAGCAGGGAAGTTCTGTGGATGTAGCAACCTCTTGAAAGATAGAGATGTGAACCACATGAAAAGAAGACCTTATTACTAAATATTTGAAATAAATATGGTTTTCAATATTATGTATTTTATATTATTTAATGTTTAAATGAAATAAAAAAATATAACAATCATAACAAAATTTAAATTTTATATAGACAAAATAATGTTAGCATGAATAATTGGATGAAGGTACTCTAGATAATATTATATATATATGATTAAATAGGTTGGTGAGATAATAGCTCAATTGATGGTTTAGTTAACCGTCCATTGAGCTCCAAAGGTCGAGTGAGGGTTGTTTAAGTCCTCGATCAAGCTATTGGAAAAAATTCAATCGAGGGATTAAATAACTCTTCATTGAGCTTGTGCTTCATGCAATCCATGCTTGAATCTTCCCAAAAAGTGTTACCCATCTTCATGGGAATGCCCAGACTTTAATAATAAAATCAATCTCCTCTACTACTTTGTGGATTTTAGGAAATATTTTGATATAGTTCCTAGAAATAACTTGTGGAAAATATTAGAAGAGTTAACAGTTTCTTTCGAGTTGAGAGTCACTGCAATAAGGTTGTACGAGAATGTCATTTCCAAGTTTAAGAACATTGAGGGTTGGTCGGAAGATATTAATTGTAATATAGGAATTAGGAAAGGCTGCTCCCTCTCCCCTACCCTTTTTGGTATATACATTGATAGGTTAGAAGGTCGTTTAATAAAGGCAGGTTGCACTGGCACAACGTTAGTATGAATTGTCATCATCCTCCTTCTTTATGATAATGATATTATTATTCTGGAAAGATGTCCCTCTGATCTTGATAAGCAATTAAAAATTCTGAAGGATTTCTGCTTTAGTATGGGCATGATTGTCAATACTGACAAAACCAAATTTATGTTGATAAAATATAATGTCACTTACACTCATTTTTATTACGATAATAGAAACTTGTAGGGAGTGATTTTTTACAAATATCTTGGGATTGATATCCATCACAAGCTTAACTGGAACTACAACATCGAGAAAATGATCAATGGAGTGTGGAAAGCTTATTTTGGTCTTGAAAACAATTGTAACTAAGCAAACCTTGTGATGTGGGATAAAAATAAATTCCTCTGTGAAACTCTCGTCAACCTTGTTCTCTTGTATAAGTGTGAATTTTGGGGCTACAACCTCTAGAGATAATATTGTTGAAGGATTGAACAAATCTATAAGCATTTTATAACTTACAATCTTAAAATTAAAAGCAATATGCCATATCATATTCTCCTCATTGAAATGGTTCTTTGCCCCATTGAGAGAATAGCTATGATTAGGTACCTAATGTACAAGAAATAAATAAATAACTTGGGAGACTAGAGACTTCTGAAAATTGTTTTAAATTCTAGTGAAAACCACCAAAGGCTCAAGCGAGGATGGCATAAAGATGCCATGTCTTGGTTAAATATGTGGGGGATTGATGAAAATGTGACTTTACAAAATATAGATGATATTAAAAATATTATTACTTCAAAGTTCAAAGAGAAGATGTACTGCGATGAAAATTTAGAGGATAAAATAAAATTAAGATAATTAACAAGGAAGTCATTAACCCTAATCTTAAATATCAAAATTACTTCTCTATTTTAACTAGCGTAAATAAGAATATCCACATAACTAAAATAAGAACGAACTCTCATGAGATGCATAGTGAAACAGGGCATTGGACCTTTCCTAAAATTCTGTAGGTTGAAAGGATCTATCATCTTTGTGAGACTATGAGTGTTGAGGATGAAAATCACTTCCTCTTAGATTTCCCTGCATACATCTAAATAAGATCTCAGTTTCATTTTTTTTTATAATACAAACTTACCTAACCTTCTATCTCATCAAAATTTAGTAGTTTAAGAACACTCATCTCCAAGCTTTTTGAGCATAGAAATAAAACTCAAACAAATTAAATAGTTTCTTATTTTTCTTTTTTAAGATTCAATAAACCAAAATTAATCTAAATGAACGTTAACTACTATCATCATTATTATCATCCATACACATGTAATAATTTAAATAAAAGTAAATATTATTATACATTTTTCCATGAGAAATAAACACATTACCAAATCTCTTTAATAAAATATAGATTTCTCTCCCATTTCTCCATGTCGATCACCTTTTTATAAGTTTGATGGTAAGTAATTAACTCTTTTATAAGTTGTTAGTCACCCACTTATAAGTTTGATTGGCGAGTAATTAACTATTTTATATGTTTCATTCAATGATAAGTAATTAACTATTTTTTAAGTTGTGAGTCATCCTTTGTGAGTTTGATTGGTCACCCACTTATAAGTTTGATTGGCGAGTAATTAACTATTTTATAGGTTTCATTCAATGCTAAATAATTAACTCTTTTTTAAGTTGCGAGTCATCCTCTATAAGTTTGATTGGTGAGTAATTAACCCTTTTATAAGTTATTCATTTTTTTAAATAATGAAAAGACATAAATTTAATTTATAAGTTTGATTGATCAATAATTAATCCTTTTATATTTATTGGTAGGTAGGTAGCCTTCCTAAATGTTGATTCCATTTTAAATAAATAATGTTAATTCATTTATTACATTTTATTATTTTTAATTTTATATTAAAACTTAAGTTGGTATTGATTTTTGAGTATTTAATAATTTTATAGTATTATTTTTTTTAATAATAAAAAAATAAATTTATTTTATAAGTTTGATTAGTAAATAAAGTGTATAGATCTTAGCCTCACTTTTTTCTGAAAGGCGTAAAGAAGAGATCTGCCATAAAAAAAGAAACCCTAGTGTTGAATTTCACTTGATCTATGGTGAAGGATGTGCGGGAGCAGATCTACGTTCTCCTATAGCAGATCTGGAGTTTGAGCCCCATCAACAAAGCCATTTTGTCACGATATGGTCGAGTATGCCACTCTGGATAGTGTAGCCACCCTTGTTTGTTCGTACCACAGTCTTAGAGAGAACTCGGTTCGAATTCTGGGCGTGAGGGCACATAAGATAATAAAAGAAGAAACCCTAGCCATGTCAATTTGCCACCAAAGCTGTGAGATCCGTAAAGTGGATTGCACATCTCTGAAGGAACGAATTTTGTAAGATGCGAAGCCATAGTCATTCAAGAGTTGAGGGCCATAGGAATCGCTGCTAACTGCATATACCGGACATTAATAATGATGATGATTGTTACCTTATAGTAAGAATAGCTTTGGTTTATTGAGCTTTAAGAAAAATGCTAAGAAATTAATTGGTAAATGTTTTAAATTATTTTTCTATTTTAAAAATTATTTGATAGAATTTTTTTTCTATACTTTTATGGTTTTGATGAATTAAAGGTTAGAAAGATTGGTATTGTTATAAATATTTTGAAATTAAGATTTAATGTGGGTATACACAAGAAATTTTAAGACAATGATTTTCATCCTCCACCTTAGTTGTTGTATCATAAAGATGAAAAATTCTTTCATCTCATGGCATTTTAGGAAATGTCAAACCCCTTGTTTCATTATGGAGCTTGTGAGAGTTCATTCTTATTTTATCAATGTTGGATTTCTTCATATGCTCCCTATAATAGAATTATAGTTTTGATATTCTAGATTAAGGTTAATGACCTCTTTATAATACCTTAAGTTCCTCTTATCCTCTAGTTCTTTACCACAACATAATTTCTCCTTGAATTTAGATGTGATAATGTATTTAATGGTATCAATATTCAACAAAGTAATCTCCCTTATTCTCCAATGATTTATCCAAGACTTGGCTTCTTAATGCCAACCCCTCTTAAGCCATAGGTGACTTTGACCAGAGCTTGAATCAATCATAGGAATCCTCATGTCTTTCATGTTAGTTGTCTTGTACTTGTAAATTAATAGCTTGGTTATAGAAATACTCTTAATGGAGGAAATGCCATCTTCTTTGAGGAGGATATGATAGGGCTTATTGCTTTTAATTTGAAGATTATAAATTATAAAACACTTTTGGATTTGCTCAATCCTTCTTGATGATTCTTTAGAGATACTGTGGCCCCAAACTTTACATCCATATAAGATAATAGGATTGACACGATTCTCAAAGAGGTTTTTTTCCCACAACATAACTCTACTAATTTACAATTGTTTTCAAGACCAAGATAGGCTTTCTAGCCTCCATTAATCATTTTCTCAACTTTATGGTTCCAATTAAGCTTGTGATGAAGGTTGAATCCGGGATATTTCTATTAAACAAATTCCTCTAAGTTTCCATTGACATACACAAAATTAGCATAAGTGACCTTTCTGGATTTTATTGTCATTACCATTATTTTGTTAGTTTTTATTGTCATACTCATGCTAGAATATAAATACTTGAGAATTCTTAGTTGTTGTAATGCCCCATTTTTCCCTTGATGTGTATTTGGATTTAATGTAAATATTGTGTATGTATAGTATGTGTATTTTCCCTAGTGTGGAGCTCAAGGCCAAGGCCCCACTAGTGGATGTTAAGTTTATTGCTTATGCAAGTATTTGTACAGCTTCATTATTCATGGGCTGCTAAGCCATGAAGGAATGTAAATGATGTAATTATTATTGAATGAATAAAATAACCAAGAAGCTGGCTAATGGGGTAACGAATGAGAAGGGGCCATGTGTATCCATTAGGGAGAGGTGAGGGGGTTTGGGATTGGTTTCGTACGTTGCCACATGTCTGACTGAGAACCTATTCGAACTCCCTGCTGGCAATAATGCAACTGCAGTGGGTGGTTGAGAACCTTGATGGCTGAGGTCGTTGGAGTCTGGAGTATGCCTGCGATTTGTATGGAAGGGCATGGCTCTCATTACTTGTAGAAAGATACTCAATCACCTGGGGGAACTCGCTGAACTTGTTTGACTACCTGGGAGGGGAATTCATTCGAGGAGGCACACAGACCATTCACGCACTCACGAATCTTGCCATTGTCATGAGCCATCGACCCTCGCAGAGAAATCGTGCCTGTATTTCCTGAATGCACCAAACCATTCCGGGAAAAGGGAAATCAGAGGTTAATCGTGCTTCCAGTGTGTAGAAAGGCCGAATAATTGATAAGCGTAACCACCCTGTGTGTAAACCTCAGTTGCCGGGATAGAGTGGTATTGATTGAAGATGTTACAAAGTGGTTTTGGCAGGGCATTTGTGAGAAAACCCCAAGCCTGGTAACGAATCAGTTGTTGAACTATGGGAAAGGGTTAGGTTGCTTGATAAACCCAGTGAAGGCTATAGTCTCGTCAAACTAGTGACTGTACCTTTCTATGCCCATCCTGGAATAGCACTGGAAGGGAAAGACCGTGAGAGACTGTGCAACAGTGATATTGTGGGTGCCAAGTTGGCTGAGAGCGACTAGACCTTTCTATGCCCATCCTGGAATAACACTGGAAGGGAAGATGCCTTGAGAGACTGTGTATTAGTGGAGTAGGTCTTCCTCGTATTGGATGTGGTAGGTATTGTGGGTGCCAGGTCAACTGAGTGCTGAGATGCCTGCAGTTCTGTGGTTGAACTCACTGGATTAGCAATGCCTTCCATGTTATCCCTGAATTGCTTGATAAACCACTGTAGGTTGGCTTAGCATGGGTAGGTGCCCTAGAATGCTTGATAAACCCAACTACAGACTAGTTTAGAATGAGAATGGAGCCTTGACTGTGAGAGAACCTGTTAGCCCTCCTTAGTGGATACATTTCCCATCTCGGGGGTGATCTCTCAGCTGAAATAATATAGGCTGGACAGATATCTAAGGTTGGGTGGAATGTTGCTCTCACTTAGTCAGTTGCTTCGGAATTGAAAGATAAGTATTATGTTATATGGTGATGTTCATTGTGATGGAATGGTTGTCCATGTCTCTTTTGGAATTATGAATACTTGTTAAATGAATTGGTTGATATGCAGTCATGTATAGGCCTGAGTAAGAGGCTGAGTTCACTGTTGTATGTACATCTTATATTGCATGAGTTTAATGCCTTGTGGTTCTTGCATATGATAGATGTGTTGATTAAATCTACTTGATGCATTTTACATGTTATAATGAATGATAGCGTTTCACTGTTTGTGATGAATGTTTATGCACAACTAACTTGTGAAGGAGATGTATATTTACACCTAACTCTTGAGAAGGAAGAGAGCCTTGGAAGTGGTTTCAGGAAGCCACAAGAAGTCAGATGGATGAAAGATCTTAGCAGGTTGAAGGTTTGAAGCGTCTAAAGGGATTTACATGCAGAACTTTAGAGAAGGAAATGAGAAGGTTAGATGCCTCACCTGATCAAGGGGATTCTTCCATTGGACAGAGCTTTCCAACGGTATCAACCTTGCCCCATTTGGATGTTGGAGGAAGGAGTTATGCCCCTTAGAAGATTTGAGGATATAAATTGCCTTGCAGAGATAGGATTTCCGCAATTCCGAATCCGAAATTGCGGGTTTCGGGAGCAGCGGTTTTCGGGATTTCGGGTTTCGGGATCGCCGAGCACATAATTTCATATTTGGGATTTCCACAATCCTGAATCCGCAATTCTGGGTTGCGGGTTTCGGGATGCGGATTGCAGGTTTCAATGTTGTGGAGTGAAGATTGTGGACCCGAGCTCTCCCGACTGTGTGTATGGGCGCTCAGTTGATGTTTTTGGGAGAAAAAAATGGATCACGGTCTCCAGTCGGCCATGCAAGTTGGTGGGGACGTGACAAAGTGGTATCAGAGCTTCAGTTGCAGCACTGGGAGCTGTCTGGGCTAGACCACGTATGAATTTTTGTCGAGAAATGCGCCATGGCGTGATTTTTTTTAATGAACTTATTTGATTAATTAATTGTTCGAATGAATAATTCCTAATTTGAATGGGTAAGATATAGCTAATTTGCATGCTTGTGATGTCTAATAGAATGTATTTGATACACACAGAGTTAGCGGCAGCTGTAAGACAAATTGTGTCACAGGGAAATGCGCAGAATGGTGTAAGGATGGTTACTCTGAACGATGCGCAGGACCCGTTTGGGCCAGAAGATGATGTACTAGGTGAGAATGTGCAAGAAACACATACAAAGGCTGAGTTTGATGGAAGAAGGGAGTGATTAACGCCCCCAAACTTGGCCAAGACTATGGTTAGCTTTAATGAGAGAATGATGAAAGAACAGGAAGAGCAACATCAGCTCAATGCAACCATATTACAGATTCTGACCGACTTGCAACAAAGGATAAACGGTGGTTCCAACTCGAGCCACGAAGGCCGAGAAGAAAAGAATGCAGAAATTCAATCTAGGGGTCGTTCCATGAGAAGAACTCCAAGCCCTAGAAGAGGTTCTGTGGGAAGAAGGCACATGACACCCTCTCCTAATTTTTCTTCTAGCAGGTCAACCGATTCTGAGGGTTCTCAAGGGACCCAAGGACGCACTGCCAGTAAGAGTAAAGGAATAAAGAAGCACAGAGGTATTCCACAGGGTGAATTTAGGAAAGCAAGACCTCCTACTTTTGATGGTGAAAGTAAAGAAGGTCAAGAAGCAGAGGCATGGCTTCGCGGGATAAAGAAGTACTTCAGAATGCATGAATACTCAGAGGATGAAAAGGATAAGGTTGCTATCTACAACCTTAGTGGAAGAGCTTCTATTTGGTGGGATCACCTCATGCAAGTGAAAGGAATCAGTGAGAGAAGAGTCAGCTGGGGTAGATTCCAAAGATACTTTCAGGAGAAGTACATATCAGCTATGTACTATGATAGCAAAAGGAAAGAGTTCAATGAACTCAGGTTAGGACAAAGCACTATGGACGAGCATGTCCACAAGTTTTTGGAGTTGCTGAGGTATGTGGACTACATCAAATATGAAAGAGTGAAGATTCAATGCTTCCTTGGTAGTCTACCACAGAACTACAGAGACAGGATAGAGTTTGTAAATCCACCAAGCTTGGATGAAGCTATCAGGATGGAAGAACATTGCTATGAGCAGAATAAAGGTAAAGCAGAAGCACATCCAGCGTGGAAGGGTAAGCTCAAGGGAAGGTTTGATCAGAAGAAAGGTGAGTCTAAACCACCATTCAGAACTCATCCTAGGAGATTTCCACAAGGCCAGCAAGCAAGAAGAGAATTCAAGCCAGCTGTAGCAGCTGATAGAGTGGTAAAAGGGCCACCTCAGTGTTGGGGTTGTGGGGAGAACCACATGCTCAGGGATTTCCCAACTGCAAATAAGAACCCCAGGAGCTTGCACAATGTCAGAGGAGCAACTACAGTAGGGGATATGGCAAGAGAAACACCTAGAATTTATGCAGCACTGGATGATCATCAAGCAGACCATCAGTCAGCAGTGGTGGAGGTTGTAGGTAAGATTGTTGAGCAACCAATTTATGTTTTGATTGATCCAGGGTCTACTCATAGTTATGTATCTCCTAAGATAGTTGGAAGTTGTTCTCTTGGTAAAGTAAAGCATGACAAGGCTTGGCTAGTTCAATTGGCCACCGGTACCAAGAGAAAGGTGAGTGAAGTAGTGAAGGAGTGTCCTATAGAATTGAATGGACTCCTCACGCATGCATAATTGAATATCCTGCCATTGGGATCATATGATGCCCTAATTGGCATGGACTGGTTGGAAAGGCATAGAGCCAAGGTGGACTGTTATGAGAAAGCATTGGAATGATTTGATGATGAAGGCCAACCAAGGTTGGTTAAAGGGATTCCAAAGCATGTTTCAGTAAGGCAGATTTCAGCTTTGCAATTAAGGAATTTTTATAAAAAGGGTTTCCAGTTATATGCTGTACCTATATCAGATTTAGCAGAGGATAAGGGACTCAAGGTAGAAGACTTCTAGATATTGCAGGAGTTCCAGGATGTGTTTCCAGATGAGGTTCCAAAATTTCCACCCAATAGAGACATTGACTTTTCCATTAATCTTGTTCCAGGAGCAGCACCCATCTCCAAAGCTCCTTATAGAATGAGCACACCAGAGTTGGTAGAGTTGAAGATGCAGCTGCAGGAGCTAATGGACAAAGAGTATATCAGACCGAGTGTATCCCCATGGGGTGCACCAATACTATTTGTTAAGAAGAAGGATGGAACATTGAGGCTATGTATTGACTACAGGCAGCTCAATAAGGTGACAGTTAAGAACAAGTATCCCTTGCCAAGGATTGATGACTTGTTTGATCAGATGAAGGAAGGTAGAGTGTTTTCCAAGATTGACTTGAGGTCTAGATACCATCAAGTGAGGATAAAGGATGAATACATTCATAAGATAGCCTTCAAGACTAGATATGGTCATTATGAATTTACAGTGGTGCCATTTGGTCTTACCAATGCACCTGCTACATTCATGTGTCTCATGAATAGTGTCTTCAGCGAATATTTGGATAAGTTTGTAATTGTATTCTTGGATGACATTCTTGTGTACTCAAAGAATGAAGAAAAGCACGATGAGCATTTGAAGATGGTATTGCAAGTCCTTAGGGAGCACTAGCTGTATGCTAAGCTGAGTAAATGTAACTTCTATCAAGAGAAGGTGCAGTATTTGGGTCATATTATATCAGCAGGAGGTATAGTTGTAGATCCAGAGAAGATTGAGGCCATCATGGATTGGTCCACTCCAAGGAATGCATCAAATGTTAGATATTTTATGGGCCTTGTTGGTTACTACAGAAGGTTCATTGAGCGCTTCTCCAAGATAGCCCATCCTATTTCTTCATTACAGAAGAAGAACATCAAGTTCGTATGGTCTAGAAAATGTGAAAGAAGTTTCCAGCAGTTGAAGGCATTGCTTACTAGTGCACCTGTATTGAAGATTGCAGATCCAAGTAAAGAGTTTGTGGTATGCACTGATGCTTGCATTGAGGGGCTCGGTGGAGTGCTAATGCAAGAAGGTTCTATAATTTTTTATGAGTCAAGAAATATGAAATAGCATGAAAGGAACTATGACACCCATGACTTAGAGCTAGCAACCATCATTCATGCTCTCAAGAGATGGAGGCACTATCTTTTGGGAAGAAGATTTGAGCTCGGAACTGATCATATGAGTTTAAAGTACTTGTTCAACCAACCAAATCTGAATGCAAGGAAAACTAGATGGATGGAGTTTCTTTGTGAGTTTGATTTGGAAATTAAGCATGTCAAAGGAAAAGAAAATAAGGTTGCTGATGCACTCAGCAGGAGATTCCATATTGCAGTAATAAGTAGATGCGAATCAGACTTGAAAGCAAGAATTTTAGAGGCTCAAGATAGTGATGTAGTCTATATCCAGATCAAAGTGAAATTGTAGCAGAATGTTATAGAGGAGAAGTATGCACGATATCAGCTGGATATAGACTAATGTTCTCATTTATCAGAACCCCAGACTGTACATTCCAGATAGTGCATATTTGAAGAATTTGGTGATGGATGAGATACATCAGAAGCCATACTCAGGGCACCTAGGATATCAGAAGACTATAACAACAGCGAGGAAGCAGTATTTTTGGCACGGTATGAAAAAGGACATAGCTGAGTACATAGCTAGATGTCAGAAGTGCCAACAGGTCAAGGCAGAGCACCAACATCCAGCAGGATTGTTGCATCCCTTACCCATTCCAGAGTGGAAGTGGGAAGTGATTTCTATGGATTTCATAACAGGAGTGCCTATGATAGTGAAGAAGCATGATTCAATCATGGTTGTGGTGGACAAGCTATCAAAGGTATCTCATTTCATTCCAGTCAAGTCCACTCACAAGGATAATGATATTGCAGATATCTTCATGAGAGAGATATTCAGGTTGCATGGATTTCCCAAGGCAATAGTTTCAGATCGTGACACCAAGTTCACATCCAATTTTTGGAAAGGTTTATTCCAAGAGTTGGGAACTCATTTGAATTTTAGCACATCCTATCATCCTCAGACAGATGGTTAGACTGAGAGAGTGAATCAGATCCTTGAATATATGTTAAGGATGTATGTGATGGACAAGCCATCTAAGTGGGAAGACTATCTACACTTACTGGAATTTGCTTACAACAATGGGCATCAAGCATCATTGAAGATGAGTCCTTTTGAAGTGTTGTATGGCAGAGGATTCAGAACTCCAGTGAGATGGGATAGCCCAGTGAACAGAGTTGTGATTGGTCTAGAGATGGTTGAGCAGATGGGGCAGGAATTTGTTAAGATCAGGCAGAATTTGAAGGCAGCACAGGACAGGCAGAAGAGTTATGCAGATCTGAAAAGAGTGCATAAGGAATTTCATATTGGGGATCATGTCTACTTGAGAGTGAGACCCAGAAAGAGTTCCATGAAATTGGGAAGTTGTGCCAAGTTGGAAGCAAGATATTGTAAGCCATTTGAAGTCCTTGATAGGATAGGGCCAGTTGCATATATAATTGCATTGCACCAAACCAGTATGGGAAAAGGAAAATCAGAGGTTAATCGTGCTTTCGGTGTGTAGAAAGGCTGGAGAATTGATAACCGTAACCACCCTGTGTGTAAACCTCAGTTGTAGGGACAAAGTGGTATTGATTGAAGATGTTACAAAGTGGTTTTGGCAGGGCATTTGTGAGAAAACCCCAATCCTGGTAACGAATCAGTTGTTGAATTGTGGGAAAGGGTTGGGTTGCTTGATAAACCCAGTGAAGGCTATAGTCTCATCAAACTAGTGACTGGACCTTTCTATGCCCATCTTGGAATAGCACTGGAAGGGAAAGACAGTGAGAGACTATGCAGCAGTGATATGATCTTCCTTGTGTTGGATGCGGTAGGTATTGTGGGTGCCAGATCGGCTGAGAGCAACTGGACCTTTCTATGCCCATCCTGGAATAGCACTAGAAGGGAAGATACCTTGAGATACTATGTAGTAGTGCAATAGGTCTTCCTTGTGTTGGATGTGGTAGTTATTGTGGGTGTCAGGTCAACTAAGTGCTGAGATGCCTACAGTTCTGTGGTTGAACTCACTGGCTTAGCAACACCTTCCCTGTTATCCCTGAATTGCTTGATAAACCACTGTAGGTTGGCCTAGCATGGGTAGGTGCCTTGGAATGCTTGATAAACCCAACTACGGATTGGTTTAGCATGAGAATGGAGCCTTTACTGTGAGAGAACTTGTTATCCCTCCTTAGTGGATACACTACCCATCTCGGGGGTGATCTCTCAGCTGAAATAGTATAGGATGGACAGAGATCTAAGGTTGGGTGGAACGCTGCTCTCACTTAGTCAGTTGCTTCGGAATTGAAAGATAAGTATTCTGTTATATGGTGATGTTGTTCATTGTGATGGAATGGTTGTCCATGTCTCTTTTGGAATTATGAATACTTGTTAAATGAATTGGTTGATATGCAATCACGTATTGGCCTGGGTAAGAGGTTGAGTTTAATGCCTTGTAGTTCTTGCATATGATAGATGTGTTGATTAAATCTGCTTGATGCATTTTACATGTTACAATGAATGATAGCGTTTCACTGTTTGTGATGAATGTTTATGCATAAATAACCTTTGAAGGAGACGTATATTTACACCTTACTCTTGAGAAGGAAGAGAGCCTTGGAAGTGGTTTCAGGAAGCCACAAGAAGTCAGATGGAATGAAAGATCTTAGCAGGTTGAAGGTTTGAAGCGTCTAAAGGGAGTTACAGGCAGAAATTTAGAGAAGGAAATGAGAAGGTTAGATGCCTCACCTGATCAAGGGGATTTTTCCATTGGATAGAGCTCTCCAAGAGCTTTCCAATCATAGTTTCTGTCTTTTTGTTGATTCCCTCCCACAATAGGAAATAGGGAATTTCCATGTATGAGTGTGAGTTTGCATGTAACTTCACAAAAAACGCAGTTATACATGAACCATTGCTATGAGAGAAAAGGAAAACACCACAACCATGATAGCAAGAGCTATCATTGCATACATGGATCGGTTCACATAGTGCTTCAACATCTAAATCTCACCATACAAGAGCCCAAATGGATCACCCTGCATGTTTAGACTCGAAAAATTTATTACTAATTCCTTGAATTTCAAAGTAGAAAAATCCTTTCGGTCAAGAATCCATATCAACGAAAGGTAATGAGTTGAATAGTATTAATCTATTATAGCCTGTTCCTATTAATTCCAAATTCCAAGATATACATAGTTTCAAATTATTTTTTTCCCTTGTATTGTATGGGTATAAAAGAGAAAATGATGATTTTGAAACTATTTTGGCTATGTGGTTAGGGACTTTCCGGGTCTGCAAATTCCAGGATATAAACAATTTCCATGCATGGGTATAACAGAGAGAAGGATGATTTTGAAACTATTTGGTTGTGGGACGAGCGAACTTTATGGTTCAACCTTTTCAATCTTTGGCTTTAAAACCATTGAATCCAAATTCCTTGCATTTGCCATCTTGTTTGTACTGTTGCACATTGCAATCTAGTTCATTGACATTTGATCAATTTGGAATGAATAATTTGGTATTTGATATGTGTTGGTTAAAATTATTGATATTTAATTCACCTCAATTTAATTATCAACCGGAGAATCGTAGACTTTGAGTTGCTACACTATATGTGCGGATAAAATAGCCTCAATGCTCATTCCTCGAGAAACCCTAATCTACTTACAACAACAATGAAGCTAACCCTAAAGAACCAATGCTAAAGATCACTAGATCTGTACCATAAAGAAAAGAAAAAAAAAAGGAAACTAATCTACTAACTCCTATCTCACTATTGAACTCAAAAATGGCAAACAAGGAATTTGCAATTCTATGATTTTAAAAACAAAAACAACCTGCTAGAAGAATACAAATTTAAGCTATAGCAATTTTAAAGCAATTAATGGCATCTACAGCAATCTAAGCTATTTTAATTACAATCTGTAAAAATATAATTAACCGGTTATTAACCAAATGCATATGCTTAATTGATCTCAATGTATATCTAAATTCCAATGAATAACTCTGCCAAATATGATACTTCAATCCACACAAATATTCCTGGAATCACTGCTGAAATAAAACCTATTAACTTATTCACAGACATGTCATCAAAGGCAAATCGATTTACTGCTGATATACTAATCTTGAGTTCTGTATATGTAAGTGCACATAACAGGATGTTGGGGATTTCAGTAGATTCTCACCATCGAATGACAGAACTGTCAAGGGAGATTTCAGAAAATATATGTATATTATGAAACTAATATTCAACCCTAGAAGACAATGCTCAATGCCAATCTCAACTCCTATTTAACAAACCCTAATTAATTTGATAAACCAATATATCAAAACCCTATGCTACTACAATCTTTATTAAATACACACACTGTAAATGCAGATCTATCCTACAGTTTGTGAGCTCAAATATTGAAAGAAATGGAGCTAGGTTTTATCTTTAATAGTAAGAGACACTATGAAATTCCCTCTATTTTCTTCAGCAAATCAAGTTCCTAGCAACTGAAATCAAACTCATCACAACTCACACTGGGAATTGAAAGGAAACTCTAATACATACCATTCCTCAACCATACTAAATCGATTCTATAACAAAATCAATCCAATCACACATCTCATCATTACTGTGGCCACTCACACTAAAAATCAAAGGCGATTTTAAATACAAGTTATTCACAAGTTTATACCTTGCGCTAGATTAAAATGCCAATGAAATTACTTAACAATTCGCAGACATCTATTCTACATTTGCCCACAGATAGATAAAACCATTAACAAACCATTAATATCTCTACACACAAAATCATTAATATCTCTGCACACAAAATCATTAATATCTCTGCACACAATATCAAGTAAGAAAATGTTATTCCACTACTGTCAAATACGCAATACAAAAATGCTAAGGATTGGTGTTGAAGGGGGCCCTGCCCTCAACGCCTTCCAGTCTTAAGTCAAAGCTTAAAGGAGATAAGTGCTGATTGTATTAAATTCAAATGTTACAGTCTTCTATGAATACCTCTGTTAACTTCTCAGGGTTTCAAGAGTCATCTTTATATTGAATATACAGAGTGAGATCATCTTGGAAACCAAGGTCGATATGGATAACAACCCACAAATATCTTAACGATTTTGAGCCAAAAATGGAATCGCAGATCCCAGAATATACACATATCGTTAAAGAGCAAATAATCAACAGTTCCTCGATCAAAGACCATGCCTAAAATAACAGTAGGGTAATCCTCAAAAGCATCTGAAAGATGATATGGATCCAGGAAAAACGCCCTTATGGTAGATCGAATCCCCGATCTCCTCCTTTGAACGCTGGGCCAAGCAACCAAACGAACCCTGTATAGAAGAGAAACCAATATCATTATTAGCATATGGTCTAATGAAACCTAAAACCCAAAACATATGCATAAAACAAGAAAATACAACAAACAAATAATTAAAATTACTTACCATAGCTTTAGCAATGTTGACCTCCAAAAAGACACATAAAACTGGTTATTATTGGATCCATTAAGATTTTAAATGCTAGAAAATAGTACACTGAATGGACAAAATAGAGGACCAACATCTCCCCCAGACTGAAGGTCTTGCATGTCCCAATGCAAGGAAATTTCTGATAGACAAAATTTTAAATATTCAAAGTGGATTGTCAATCCTTGGACCCAACTCCAGAGACTGAAGCTGAGGTATTAAACAGGACTTGCACCTGAGGAGGAGAGGGGGCAGAATGTTGCTGTATGCTAGCCAACTGTTCAAACTGTTTGTCCTTCTTCTTTAACTGTTTTCGAAGGCTGAGATTTGTCCCTTTAACTTCATCAACCAAGGTTTGCAAGGACACTATTCTAGCCTTTAAAATGGCATTTTCTTGTTTGACAACCCGATCCAACCTCACATATTCTTGCAGCTTCTTTTTCAATTGGATATTCTTTTGTCTCAAATAGTCAATCCCCTGTGCTGAAGCCTTTGAACCAGATCTAGAAAGTGATGCCCTGACAGATTTTAAACTTGATTTGGAAGAGGACATTTTGACAGATTTCAAGCTTGACTTTGAAGGAGATCCTTTGGTAGATTTCAGACTCGATTTTGCAGGGGATACTGGCAGCAAGGGTTCACTGACAGGACTCAACGATGCAGAATAATGAGGAGAACCAGGAGAATCGGAGTTAGCATGGGTAGAGGAAGCGTCGGATGATGACAACTCAACTTGAACAGGTTCTTTACCCTTAGATCCCTTCCTTCCCTCTTTAGCGGCCATGCTGCGAGTAAAACGTCTATTTGGCAAAACAACCAAATTTTCCTGCTCCTTATCCCCCCCAGACCGAGAGCTAACACACTGCTTTTTAGAGATTGGGGACTTCTTAGCATATGATGGAGCAGTTTTCTTGCAGCTATTAACAGCGGGTTCCTGAGGGCAATCATCTTGAGGAACTGAATTGTTTGTGGAGGAAGCTTTCTCCATTAGATCAGGAATACCAGGCTCACCTGATTCATTCCTCAAGGGTGACTGAAGATGAGGGTTAGAGAGTTCATACACAAACTGTTCCCAACCCCGACCCTACTTCTTTAACTCAGCTAAAATGATCATTTTAATAAGCCCATGATGATAAAGACTATGGGTTGGATGCTCTAAATTTTTCCTCACTTGCGAAGCCATCTTACTCAAAATTTTCCAAAAATAAAATGGAAAGTTCAGAAGCTTACCAAACTCAAAGTGAGCTAGAAGGCGAAAATGACAGGCTTTGTAGGTAGAGAATCGACCTTCACAGGTAATTAGCTTGGTGATAATCATCAAGGCATTATGAAATTCTTCTCTGACCCACAGCTTGGAGAAACCCTTCTCACCTTTCACATCCAAATATTCTGGTTTGAAAACACAGTCATATTCTTTTCGTGGCAACCGAAAGTTTTTAAACCATCTATCACCGGTGCGTGGAAGTCCCGTGGCAACTGAAATGGACTCCTCTGTCACTGCAAACTCCAGAGCCCCCACTCTAGCGGTATGCCCGTCAAAACTCAGGGCGAATTGTAGAGAGACGGCGTCGTCGTGGCCCTGTAAATTGGTTAAAAATACATGCCATCCAGCTCGGGTAAACATATCCTTGCATGCAACGAACTCAGGGATGGCTAATAACTGCTCATACGCAGAAGGTTCATGCCGGTTGAGCATGGTGGAGACACGAAGATGGCGAATTAACAGGAAATTAGCAGAGGATTCGGACAGGCAATTCGCAAGCAATGACAATGGTAACGATAGGGACTGTGAAAAAAACCCGAATGAATATGGTAAAAATAACAACGGTAGGAAGTAAAGGTAATGTGACAAGTGAAAATCATTACAATCGGTGGCACATACTGCCCACGTCGCAGGGAATGATTACCACGATGTAACACGTTTAAGCTAATCTGCTTCTCATAACACGTAAGAACCCTGATTATAATAAAACAAGATTATAATTTGTTTTATTAAGGTTGCCAACAATAATAGAGGATGAACTATTATCAAAGGTATTTAAGGTATTTCATAGCTCATCGAATTTCATATAATGGCAAAAATATTTAATTATAATCCTTATTAATAGTTAGGATTCAGCCAATCGTACGCCTTTCCTTACTTCCCTCAACGTCCATTACCATATATATGCCCATTTCCCCAAGATAACTTCCAGTACTCCTTCCGGCACTCAATCTGGTACTTTAACCAATACAGCAGTGCTTTTAGGCTGATAACGATGTACAGCAACTTACCAGTATAAAGGTAAGTACCAGCATCTGGAGCAGCTGTTAGGCTATGAATAGTGATGTAAAACCATGAATCTCTCAAATAGACATCACTTGGATGAGTTCATAAGCAAATAGCCTGGATTAAAAGATTCGTTGGACCCTCAACAGTTTTATGGCCTGATTTCCTTATTGCAAAGTTGCTGCTCTATCTAACCACACAGGAAACTCAATTGTGCTATGAAGCCATCTTTTATTGAAAATACAAATAACAATCAAAAATTCAAACTCCAATCAATCACTCATAACTCAATAATCAGAAATGCAAGCTTCATCAATCACTCATAATTTAAATAATCAAAAATTCAAACTCAAACAATCAACAATTCGGACTTCATCAATCAAAAATTCAGTCTTCACCCTGGTTATCCATACAGAACTTTTTCCACCAGGACATATGCCACAGGATAAGGAAAATAACAACAGAAGCTAATGGGGTACTGGTCCATTTTGACTCAGCTTCACACAGGATAATTTGAGTAGTGGAACAAATAGTATTATATTTCTCAGCTATGTTTTAGGCATCAAAATAAACCTTTTTTTTTTTTTTTTTTTAGAATCGGGTAACCCAAAATGCAAAACAGTTGGAGATGATTATCAACTGGCTATCATTTTATTTTTTAATGAATTTAATAAATTTTAATTAACCATCCTCATGGCTTCTCTTTTACCTTCACATAGGTACGTTGTTCATATAGACAAGTATAGATGAGGCTGTTAAAGAAGATATTAAAGTCAGAACCCACTGCCAGCAAGCCTGGTCAGTACTCCGGTGGGGTAACTATAACATCTTAAGAAGCTTCTTCCCCAGACAGATGCCCCATTGCCAACAGGCCTGTTCAGAACCCTGATGGGTTTTCCTGTTCATACCACAGGTCGGTACCCGCTGCCAGCAGACCTGTTCAGTATCCCGGCGGGTTAACCTCTTACACCCTTTTTCTATCAGAGGCTCTTGTCCCAATTTCATCTTAAAGATAAAATTTATGATTTGCTCAAGCATAGATGAGTGGGGGAGCTGCTCTGAAAACCATCTAGGAGTGGGATGGTACCAGAATTGGAAGAGTATTCTTTGTATATGCCTGTAAAGATTTTCCCATATGAACAACTAACCTTCGTAACTGTAAGAAGTGAAAGTCATAAAGTGGCTAAAGACAGTATATATATATGTGTTTAATATTATAACAGCCAAGAGATAATAACCCCCAAACTGCCCGATCTTGAACACCTTTTAACATGATGCCTATCTTAAAAATAACTTCATGCCCATAGCTGGAACTAACATCAATTCCCATTCTTTATCTAGTGTGAAACCAAATCAAATGGTCCTAGCAGCCCATAGGTTCATAAGCAGGAAATATTTAGGAAGCTTAAAGCATTAATGTAGGCAATGCCTGGTGGGCAAGTACTCCTATGAATAGCCAAAACGGTTCTGAAAAATCTGACACACAAATGCAGACATTCCAATAAAACATTGAAACTCAGAAATTGACCCAAATTTACAGTCCTTAAAGATGTTTTGCAAAAATAATCAGAAAAAATAGAGTAGTAATAAAACACCTCCCTTAGGTTTCAAAAACATTCTGAGTCTTACTAAAAAGAATATCTGCACCCTTTCGAAAAGAGAGAGAAAAAAACAAATCCCTGTACATATGTACAAAAAAAAACAATTCCATTGAAGATTACTGAGAGAGAGTAGGAGATGAAGAAGTCTTTTCCTCACCTACCAGTTCTAGTTCAGACTGCTGACTCATGTTATGGATGAACTCTTGCTTAGAGAGAGGTTTATGATATACCTTTAACCGATGTCCATTCACTACAAAGGCAGTTTGTTCTTCATCTATTGTTTTTATTTTGACAGAACCATTATCAAAAACAGTCACAATTTCATATGGCCCCATCCATCTAGTGGTAAGCTTACCTTTGAAATGTTTGAATCGTGAGTCAAATAACAGAGCCCAATCACCTTCTTCAAAAGTCTTCTTCTTCAAAAATTTATCATGCCACTTAGTCCGCTGATTCTGTATCAACACAGTTTGTTGGACAGCATCTTGTCTAATTTCATCAAGTTCATTTAATTGCATCAGCCTCTGCTCCTGGGCTTCATCTAAATTCAGGCTCAGTTGTGCAGCAGTACGAAAAGTTTTCACCTGAAATTCTATAGGAAGCAGGACCTGTTTACCATAAACAAGTTGATATGGGGTATACCCTGTGGTATTTCTCCACGTAGTTCTGTAAGCCCACAATGCCTCGGGTAGCCTGTCTGCCCAGTCCTTATGATGTAGCTGCACAGTCTTAGTTAAAATGGATTCTAGCACTTTATTGGTTGATTCCACCTGACCATTTGCTTGGGGGTGGTAAGGAGAAGATTTATAGTGCTTAATTCCATATTGTTCTGTAAGTGCTTTCATTGATTTAGAGACAAACTGTGCCCCATTGTCAGTCACAATTTCACGAGGAATACCAAAACGAGTAAAAATCTCTTCGTAAATAAATTCTATGACTGATTTCTCAGTGGCCCTCAATAGAGCTTTTGCCTCAACCCACTTAGTCACATAGTCAGTGCATACTAAAATATATCTCTTTTTTCTTGACATTGGTGAGATTGGGCCAACAAAATCCAATCCCCATTTTTCAAAAGGTTCAATTTGTACCTGGGCTTGTAAAGGCATTTGATCAGCAGCAGTGGGTCTCCCCATTCTTTGACAGCTGTCACAGCCCTGTACATAATTCTAAGCATCTTTAAAAAGGGTAGGCCAGTAATACCCTTGATGTAACACCTTATATGTTGTCCGCTTGTCTGAAAAATGGCCTCCACAGGGTCCATCATGACAGGCTTGGAGGATGTCACACATCTCATCCTCCCTCACACACCTCCTGATAATCAGATCTGGACCGGTTCGAAAGAGATCATTACCTACCCATGAATAATTAGCACTTTGCTGTATGATTCTTCGTTTTTCATAAGATGACAAATGAGCAGGTAGTTTCCCTGTAACCAAATAGTTGGCTACATCTGCAAACCAGGGTGTTTTAATAGAAACAGCAAACAAGTGTTCGTCAGGAAATGTATCATCGACAGGAACATTATTATCAGCATGAGTCAATCTGGAGAGGAAATCTGCAACCAGATTTTCCTTCCCTGGTTTGTCAACTATGGTAATGTTAAATTCCTGTAGCAACAGTAACCATCTAGTAATTCTGCCACTAGTGATTGGCTTATTCATTAAAAATTTAATAGCAGAATGATCGGTATGAACAAATACCTCGTAACCTGTAATATAATGCCGGAATTTATTGATGGCATGAACTACTGCTAGAAACTCTTTCTCAGTCACTGTATAGTTCAGTTCTGCAGGTGTTAAATTTTTACTGATGAAATAAATAGCATAGGAGGACTGATTTTCTTTCTGTCCGAGCACTCCCCCCAAGGCAGTGTCTGAAGCATCAGTTTGTATATGGAAGGGTAAAGACCAATTTGGCCCCCGCAGAACTGGTGTTGAAGACAATTCCGACTTTAATGTGTCAAAGGATGTCTGACAGTGTTGATCCCAATCAAAACCACTGTCTTTGGCCAACAATTTGAACAGTGGGGCTGCTATCTTTGTAAAATTGGCAATAAACCTACGATAGTACCCTGTGTGTCCCAGAAAACTTCTGACTTCTTTTTGCGTAGTTGGTGAAGATAGACTAGTAATGATTTCAATTTTTGCAGGGTCAACCTTAATACCTTCTGATGAAACATGGTGCCCTAAAACAATACCCTCAGTTAACATCATCTTACACTTTTCATGGCTTAAAGCAAGATTTGTTTCTTGGCACCTAATTAGAACTTTCTCCAGATTATCCAAGGCTTCCTTGAAATCATTACCATAGACTGTAAAATCATCCATATATATTTCCACACAGTCATGGACCAAATCAGCCAAAATACCTAACACTGCCCTATGGAAAGTGGCAGGAGCGTTACACAGTCCAAATGGAAGCACCTTGTAAGCATAAGTTCCCCATGGGCAGGTAAAAGTGGTTTTTCCTTGATCCTCTGGGGCTATTCTTATCTGGTTATATCCACTGTATCCATCCAGAAAAGAAAAATATTTCTTTCCAGACAATGTATCTAAAACCTGGTCTATGAAAGGAAGCGGGAAGTAATCTCTGAGAGTTGCTTTATTTAACTCACGAAAATCAACACATATTCTCCACTTACCTCCCTTCTTTGGAACAATCACCAACGGAGATACCCATTTGCTATCAGAAATGGGATAGATGAAATATGCATCCAACAATTTTTGTAACTCCTCCTTCACAATATCTTTAAGCGCAGGATTCATTCTTCTCTGTGGCTGCCTTACTGGTCTAATATTTTCCTGCGTATAGATGTGATGCATGCATGTGTCAGGGTGAATGCCTTTCATGTCTGTATAAACCCAAGCAAATGCCCCAGACTGTGCTTTGAGTAAATTAACTACCTGATTTTGCTGGCTTTGAGACAGATTCCCATTAATAAACAAAGATATCCCTGGACTAATCTCCATTGGTATAGTTGCAGCTTCAACCTTCTCATCTATGAATAAAACTACTGATGATGAGGTGGCTGAAGGGTAATAGTGTTCCTGAAAATCTTATGTGAAAACATTGTCTAAGTCAGAGAAGGACTGAGGGTACTCAATACTAGTGGTGGCTGAAATAAATTGATCTAGAATATCATCCTCAGTCTGATGTTCCAGCCCCCTAGTTTGACTGATGGATAGTAAGGGTTGTCCCACGTCCTCATCCCCATAAGGATTCTCTAACCATAACATGTTTTCCGATACAGGCTGTGCTGGAGGATAAATAATTAGGTTTTGTAGAGAAGTGCCATTTGATATAGTTAAAATACCTTCTCTGCATCCTATAAAGGCATTGGCAGTGGCTAACCAAGGCCTGCCCAATATAACAGGATGTTCCCCCATTGGGTGTTTGGTTTGGAGTACCAGAAAATCCACTGGATACTCCCAAGAAGCTACTGTGACAGTAATGTCATCTAAGGCCCCCACAGGTTTGACTGTGCTCCTATCAGCCAACTCCAAAATAGTAGGAGTAGATCTGAGGAGATTATGCAACTGAAGTCTCTGCATGGTGGTCATAGACATGACATTAATGGCAGCCCCCAGGTCAACTAGAGTGTTTCCTATTGGAACCTCATTGATGTAAATGGTCACCACTGGATTCCCAGGATTTGAAAATTTTGGGGGTAAGGGACAGTCTGAAATATAATTAGACAACTGGCCTAAAACATTTATCTTGGGTGGGTCTTTCTGTTTCCGCCCAGGTTTCTTTAAGCACAGTTCCCTTACCAATTTTGCATAAATAGGAACATCTCTAATAGCCTGAAGTAATGGAATTTTGATGCAAACATTTCTCAACTCACTTTCCAAATCAAACTGTGGACGCATCACAGGCTTCTCTATTAATAACCTCTCTGGGTAAGGGGGGTTGTTATTTACCTGTGGATGAGCTGGTGGTTGGAAATGAGTTCCCAGTGCTTGAGTATTTTCTGAGGCAATCTGCACTTCTTCTTCCTCTGTAATCTCTTTTTCATCACTTTCTTCTCCAGTCTCTTCATGAATAATCACTGCTGGAGGGGTTTTATTTAATGTTTTCCCAGACCTTAATTGTATTTCCTGTAAAGGAGCTGAATGAATTACATAAGTTGGATCCATTTGAATTTCAGCATTATTAAGAGGCTGGGGAGGTCGGTTATTAGGGTTTGGAATAGGTTGGGCTGGCAACGACGTGGGTCAAGGTGGATTTGGATTTTGATATTGTTGTGGAACTGGGGGTATAGGAGGAAGGGCAGGTGGTGTAAAGCCTGGTAGTAGCTGTTGAATATTTGGTGGCATTGGACAGTAACTAGGAGGGGTGGTTGATTGTGTTCCTCCATAGGGTTGTCCTTGTGGTCCTCCATATGACTGTCCCCACCAGCCTTGCTGCCAAGGCCGGGTTTGAGTAGGTTGAGAGGGCCAATTCTGCCACATTTGTGGACTCCATGGCTGCTGAGATTGCTGCATGGGATAATAATATGCAGGGTTCTGGAAAACAGGCTCTGGGTACATGGCTTGAGGTCTAGGCTTCCAAGGTCTTCTTGATGCATCGGTAGGTTCAGCATTAAGCTTGTAAAAAGCTTGCAGTTCTGGTAAAGAAGGGTAATTGTCAGTTGGGTGTTGAGCAGAGCAAAGAGCACAGACTGAAATGGTATTTAGAGGGCACTCCTTCAAAGGGTGTCTTTTTCTGCACTTGGGGCAGAATATGTGTAATGCTGCTATGTCCTCCTCCTCTTGCCGCTTCTTTGTTTTCAAAGCATCAAATTGGGAGCTTAAGGTGCCTAAAATGTCAGTTTTGAAATTTTCTAACAGGTTTCCCAACTCAACTCTTGTGACCCCACTAGTTCCTGCTGTTCTAGAAATACGGGAAGGACCTTCCCTTGTGCATTTTCCTGCCTTGGCTCTACTCCTCGAATACTTTCTGCATAGTTCAGTAATCTCCTCAAAGGATTTATGAGATACATCACCTGATGCCATCAAGTTGAGGATTTCCACATATTCATCCAGAATCCCTTTTAGAAAAAGAGTTCTGACTGCATCCTCCTGTAAGGTATTATACTTAGACTTCTGCAATACAAAGCAGAATCATTCCAGGAAATCCTCCAAACTCTCCTCTTCATGCTGTTGCATTTTAAAGATATCATTTTGGGAGTCTCGAGGCCCACAGTAGTCTCGGTATTTTCTGAGGAAAGCACTCTTCATTTGTTCCCAAGTTCGGATGGTGGATTCCCCCAAGCTCATAAACCATCTAAGTGCAGAATCCTTAAGGGTGGCTGGAAATAGTTTTAACTTTTGAGCATCCTGTAGATAATTATAACTAACCCTAATTAATTTGATAAACCAATATATCAAAACCCTATGCTACTACAATCTTTATTAAATACACACACTGTAAATGCAGATCTATCCTACAGTTTGTGAGCTCAAATATTGAAAGAAATGGAGCTAGGTTTTATCTTTAATAGTAAGAGACACTATGAAATGCCCTCTATTTTCTTCAGCAAATCAAGTTCCTAGCAACTGAAATCAAACTCATCACAACTCACACTGGGAATTGAAAGGAAACTCTAATACATACCATTCCTCAACCCTACTAAATCGATTCTATAACAAAATCAATCCAATCACACATCTCATCATTACTGTGGCCACTCACACTAAAAATCAAAGGCGATTTTAAATACAAGTTATTCACAAGTTTATACCCTGCGCTAGATTAAAATGCCAATGAAATTACTTAACAATTCGCAGACATCTATTCTACATTTGCCCACAGATAGATAAAACCATTAACAAACCATTAATATCTCTACACACAAAATCATTAATATCTCTGCACACAAAATCATTAATATCTCTGCACACAATATCAAGTAAGAAAATGTTATTCCACTACTGTCAAATACGTAATACAAAAATGCTAAGGATTGGTGTTGAAGGGGGCCCTGCCCTCAACGCCTTCCAGTCTTAAGTCAAAGCTTAAAGGAGATAAGTGCTGATTGTATTAAATTCAAATGTTACAGTCTTCTATGAATACCTCTGTTAACTTCTCAGGGTTTCAAGAGTCATCTTTATATTGAATATACAGAGTGAGATCATCTTGGAAACCAAGGTCGATATGGATAACAACCCACAAATATCTTAACGATTTTGAGCCAAAAATGGAATCGCAGATCCCAGAATATACACATATCGTTAAAGAGCAAATAATCAACAGTTCCTCGATCAAAGACCATGCCTAAAATAACAGTAGGGTAATCCTCAAAAGCTTCTGAAAGATGATATGGATCCAGGAAAAACGCCCTTATGGTAGATCGAATCCCCGATCTCCTCCCTTGAACGCTGGGCCAAGCAACCAAACGAACCCTGTATAGAAGAGAAACCAATATCATTATTAGCATATGGTCTAATGAAACCTAAAACCCAAAACATATGCATAAAACAAGAAAATACAACAAACAAATAATTAAAATTACTTACCATAGCTTTAGCAATGTTGACCTCCAAAAAGACACATAAAACTGGTTATTATTGGATCCATTAAGATTTTAAATGCTAGAAAATAGTACACTGAATGGACAAAATAGAGGACCAACAATATGCATGAGCTCACTGATGTATAATGTCGAGCATATAGAGGAATCTCTTGCCAAGAATTATTAGAATGGGTATTTAAATTGAATTAGAATAGATCAAACTGGCCTTTGCAGGGTATTTAAATTAATTAATATATTAGATATCTCTTTGTCGGGAATTAATAGAATAGGTAATTAAATTAAATTAGAATAGATCGAAGTGGCCTTTGCATGGTATTTAAATTAATTAATATATTAGATGTTTATGGGTGTGGGAAAGTACACAAAGTACATGAAAGAATAGCAATTCCCCATATTTTTTTAATATCTAATTAATTATTATATCAATATTAAACAAATAAGTTTTACATGCAAATACTATTGCACAATTTTTTTAATTGTTGGCAATGATTTTATGGTTTTAGTTTTTCAAACATCTATTTCAAAATTAGAAGATAATGCTCAACAACTTTCATGCAGAGGTGGTTAATCTAAGATGGTTCACAAAATATAATATATGCTTTTACATGAGCTTCCAATTTTCTTCCAAATTTTCATTTCAATTATTTTTTCAAAGGCAAAGACTTTGTTGTTTGCAGCCCTTGTTAAGTACTGGTTTTGACGAATATACGGGTTGATATTATTTTGTGTCACACACACACACACACACACACACACACACACACACATATATATATAACAACAAAAATATGATGAAATTATATATTGAATGACTATTATGTAACACCTTTAATGCTACGCTAAGTAAATTAAAAAACAAAATTAAGATAATTAGCTCCCAACAAATCTACATATTATTAATTCCCTTATAGTTTAAAGTTAATAATAATTTCAAAATGATGAGGAGGAGGAGGAGGATAGTGTCCAATTAGAACATTTTTGTTATATTGAACCTTAAGAAAGAAAAGTAAGGAACTACTTGGTTTTCTTTAGAGTGTCATTTATGTGCTCAAAATTCTTAGAGAAGAGTGTTCCTAAATTACTATAATTTTGATGAAATAGAAGGTTGGGTAGGTTCGTATTGTAACAAATTTTTTGAAGCTGATATATGATGTGGGAGTATGCAGAGAAATGTAAGAGGGAGTGATTTTCATCCTCAATGCTCATAGTCTCACAAATATGACAAATCCTTTCAGCCCATGGAGTTTTAGGAAAGGTCCAATGCCCCGTTTCACTATGTAGCTCATGAGAGTTGGTTCTTATTTTAGATTTGTTGATCTCATTATTTATGCTAGTTAAAGCAGAGAAATAATTTGATCTTCAAGACTAGGTTTAATGACCTCCTTATAATATCTTAATTTTATTTTATCCTCTAAAGTTTCATCACACCACCACTTCTTTTTTAACTTCAAATTTATAATATTTTTAATATCATCTATATTCTACAAAGTAACATTTTCGTGAATCCACCACATCTTTAACCAAGACATGGCATCTTTATGCCAACATCGCTTGAGCCTTAGGTAGTTTTGAATGGAATTTAAAGCCATTTTAAGAAGTCTATAATATGCCAAGTTATTTAATTTTTTCTTGTACATTTGGTACCTAGTCATAGCTATGCTCTCAATCGGGGAAATACCCACTTCAATAAGGATAATATGATATGGCGTATTGCTTTTAGTTTTAATATAGTAAGTTATAAAATGCTTTTGGATTTTCTCAATCCTTCACCAAGAGTCTCTAGAGAGGATGTGTTAACACCCAAAAAGTGCTCACTAGCTCATTTTCCTATTCACATGACCCATTTGTCCACTTTTTCACCATCAGAGCCTCCGAAACCAACAAAAGGTCACCAAAAGACCTTAGTACACCCCTTTTTCCATTAAAAAATATTATTTTTCCAAGAAAATCATAAAAAACCCTCAAAAAGGGTCCAAATTCCCAAAAATATTAAAAAGGGAATTAAAATATTATTTTTATTCAAAAAAAGAAAAAGGAGGGAAAAGTACCTAAACCATGTTGGTCAATACCATTTGGTTTCCACAAAACCACAAATGGTATTCCTCACCACCAAAACCTATAAAAAGGTGGTAGGGGCTCCTCATTTACCATCCTTCCATTATCTCATCCTTATGCTGCTGAAATCTCCCCTGAGCACTTTTAGCCATTGAAGCAACCTTGGAGAAAGAGACCTATTGGAGTTTGGAGCTACTCATCTTGGGAGTTGCTCAACATCAACCTTCACCATTGAAGGTAATATCGCAAGCACTTGCTTGCCCCCCACTTTTCAATACAAAAAATTATTTCTTATGTTTCTTGTTCTTGATTTTTGAAATATTTAAATTATTTGATTAGATTCTTGCTTAGATCCATGAAAAGTATTGTTTATTTAGTTTATTGTTTTTATTTCTATTGAAACTGCTGCTACTAGTTAGCAGGTGCCCATAGCACTAAGCTTGGTTGCAAAACCGAGCCAACAGTTTTTGGCGACTCCGCTTTGGTTTGAACTTTAGATCTCTAGCTTTGCCATTAAATCTTAGTTTTTATGAATTTTTAACCTTTAGATCCATAGATCTACCATCTTAGACAGCAGATCCATTGCTGTTCTGAGATTTGGCCCCATAAACAGCCCGAAATTTTCAATTTTCGGGTTCGTTTCTCGGTTTCCGTGCACGGCTTCCGCCTCGCGGATTTTTTACAGACAGTCGCGCGGTCCATCGCGACTTTTCGGCCTTTTTCCGCGCGGTCCATCGCGGATTTTTTACAAACAGTCGCGCGGTCCATCGCGACTTTTCTGTATTTTTCCGCGCTGCTCATCGCGGCTGTACGGCCAAAACCTGCGCGGCTCATCGCGGCTGTGCGGCCAAAACCTGCGCGGCTCATCGCGACTGTGCGGCCAAAACCCGCGCGGTCCATCGCGACTCTGCGGCCAAAACCCGCGCGGTCCATCGCGACTGTGCTGCCACAACCCGCGCGGCCCATCGCGGCTGTTCGTCCAAAACCCGCGCGGCTGAAATTTTTCATTCGGCCATCCCGATTTTGAAAAATATTTTTTACTGTACTTTCTGCCCATAGCACATTTTTTTTTTTTACAGTACTAAATTCTGCATAGTTTACAGATTTGAAAAAAAAATTTACTATTTAAAAGTGCATACCTAGAAATCCTTTTAAAAGTTTTCAAGAAAGTGAAAGGAAGACTCATTTTGCATTCTTTATCTAGATTCAAATTTTTTCTTGTTTACTTCTTTAGAATCTTGCCCTTAGCAATTTTTATTGAAACGAAGAAATCCATTTATTTCTTTTAAAAAGGAGTTTATTATTTGCTTTCATAAATCCAAGAAATCTTTTATTTTTTGAGTTATTTTTTGAAAAAGCATATTAATTCCTTTTAGTGAAAAAGTCTTAGATATTTGCTTTGTATTTTCGAAAAGTCCTTTATTTTTTGAAAATTTCCCTTAAAAGCATTTAATTTTTCCAAGTTCAGTTTACAACACCTCACGTGCACTCACACGATCACTTAATTGAACTAAGACTTAAAACTTACCCTAACTTGAACACACTCTTAACCCCACTTGGGGAACACGAAAAGAATTCTTGTAGCTAGGTAGTATTGGGGGGATAGGTGTTCCAATAACACCCCTCAGTTCATACATCTGAGACATAGAAGTTGTCCAATTAGGGAGCTAAAATCTCTTAGTACTTTTTGGCGCGGTCACAACCGGTTTGTGGGAAGGCCTCTCCCCTAGGAGGGTTGAAGTCGCGAGGATGGTTCCGGAAGCCTGAGTGGGATACCGAAACCCATTCAGTAACCGAAGGGCTACCATTCGCAGTTCTCGGGATATCCCTGTATTGGGATATTGCGATCAAAGGACCAAACGGCAGATTTACCTTTTCTCGACGCGTCATGAACGGAGTATCCTAGTAGCCTGTCTTTTTAGGATTGATTACCCGGTGTCCCTCCCGGTAGGGGGATATCTAGCCGTTGTCTCTACATTCATATTGTCTGACTTGGATTTCATCACCTTGCAGGGGATATCGTCTGTTTGAGTCACAATACTTTTAGATTAGGTGTTTGCATGATCTTTACCACCTTTTGAGTCTAGTTACACCTATTTTTTCTAGGAGCCGTTTGCATGTTGGTATTCTGACCGGTTGTTGCATTCCTCCACTTATTGTAGCACAGCTGCTAGAATAAGTGCATTTTTTGAGGATTGATTTTTTGGCCTGTGAGCCTTCTTTTTTCACTCCCCTTTTTGCACCCTTGGTTGCATTAGGGTTTTTGAGTCTTTTACATATATATCACCACCTGATACTTAAAACAATTTTTTAAATAAAAAACATATTCTCACCATTGAGAATTCTAGACGTTCTCGTCGTCTACGGGGCGAACTCCCAGAGTTTAGTCCACTTGGCTCTCCACGTCACGGACGCAGAGCATTATCCCTTGATTCGACACATCGTCGATCATCTAGACGGTCATCCGATTCTGACATACCCCACTTCACCTTTGATTTGGAGGTAGAATCCGAAAACCCCACAGAGTTACCACCAACCACTATTATGTCTGGAACACCAGTTGATCCACTATATACGTTAACCATAGGTCAGACATCCGCAGACCCTTCTGCGGTAGTACCATCAACGGCAACAGCCACCCCCTTGGGTATGCCCAACATGGGTAACACTCCACATTCAGGAATGCCTAACACAGGACCACCACCTGTCATGGGCATGCCCAACATGGGGGTCATACCCCCTTCGGTTTCCACAAACCCTATCCCAGGAATCCCTAGTACGATTCCTAACCCAAGTGTAACTCCTGTTGCACTTGGGAATGCTATCCCAGGAATCCCTAGTGCGATTCCTAACCCAAGTGTAACCCATGTTGCACTCGGTAGTGCTATACCAGGAATCCCTAGTGCGATTCCTAACCCAAGTGTAACCCAAGTTGCACTTGGGAGTGCTAACCCATATCAGGCCACACCTTTTGGAGGGCACATACCCTCCATACCTAGCATACCTATAGGCGCTACTGGACCCCTACACCATACCACAATGGCTAGGCAGGTCCCGGTTCCGGTCACCACATCCGCTAGTCTACCATACATGGCAAGTCTCAACCTGCCAGATTTAGCTAGGCTCACAAATGACCCCGTCAGGCATGATCCTGCTTGGCCCCATATGCCCACTAAGCTTCCCTCTGACATCCCTAAGTTTGAGGGAAAGGCCGGAGAAGACCCCCAGAACCACATCATGTCCTTCCATTTATGGTGTTCCTCCAACTCCATAGTGGACGACTCTGTCCGCCTCCGTTTATTACAGCGCACCTTCACTAGCTCTGCAGCCAAATGGTATATCGAGCAACCCCATGGGACGCATTCCACATTTACCTCCCTTGCCTCGACCTTCCTGCAGTTCTTTCAGCTACCAGTCCGCTATGATGCGGGCGTCGAGATCCTACTGTCTTGCAGACAAAACACGGCCACGCATATCACTGACCATATTCATGATTGGCGGCGGCGCCGAAGCCTATGCAAGATCAAATTAGACGACCGAATCTTTTTAGACTGGTTCCTTAAATCCCTCCTCCCTCTCATTGCGAAGGATGTAGCATCTGAAAGACCCCAGTCTGAGGAGGAGGCCATCCTTAAGGCCCAACAGTTTGATCTTATCTATGCCCAATCAGGTTACCTATACACCATCATACCTAACGCACCACGAGGTGACTCCGCACGCGGTGACACACCGGGGGCATCACATGCCGCTGATGGCATTATTGGCCAAATTACACCGCAAGCCAAACCTTTCAGTATGGTGAGCACCATGCCCGCCCCAGACCTTTCTAGGGCTACATCCAGTTCCGGAGCGACAACTTCTTATGCTCCAACAAACCAGACCCATCATGTTCATGGACCCTCTTGTCCACAACATTGTTATGGCCAAGCGCCATCAGCATATGTACCCCCTACATACTATACTCACCCTACGGTACAAAACCCCATGCAGTTCCAACAACAGCCCATGCATTACCCACAACCGGTTGCACCGGCTAACCTCACACCTCCACCAGCTCAGGGGTACCAACAACCCCAGCAGGCAACTGGACCACCTCCAGCTCCACCTGCGTACTATCCACCGCAACCTGCTCCCGCACCTGCGGCTCCTCAGAATCCCCCTAACGCTCAAGGGCATGTGTACGCACAACAACATCAGCCCCAGTACCAAAATAACCAACGTAACCAGGGTGGGCAACCCAACCGCGGAAGAGGACGCAACCGTGGAAACAATCAAAACCGTAACCAAGCTCCACAACCTACCCATCCTCCGCAAGACAATAACGCGGCGCCCGCTCATCAGAATCCTGATCGGCCACCTAAGCAACCCAAAAATGCTAATTTACGAACAAACCATCCTTGTTCCATTTGCGGTGTCTATGGCCACTATACCCACGCTTGCCCACATCTGGAGCGAGCTCGACAACTATGGACAAATGACGCCCATCGTCAAGGGCAGGCGGCTCCTCAGCCACCACCCAACCCCCCACCACCCCCACAACAACCTTTGGTCCTCCAAAACCCTTTTCCAACACAGGGAGTGGTAAACACTCAGCCGTTAGCCCCCCAACAGGGCAACGTGCAACCACAACAAATAACTTATACGGCTCCGGACCAACCCATGTTTGATTCAGGAACCCACCACTTATTGATGATGTCCACCGCTGACGTCAATATCCAAACCCGTCGGAATCAATACGGACCGACTTCTGAAGCCCCCCCCCGCCGAAAAGGATACTAATGCTAATCCCACTGATCAGACATTGCGTATACCTCAGGTTCCACTTGATGGCGCTTCTAAAGCACCTCGCTTCCCCCTTCGCCGAATCAACAACAACCCCAATGCACGGGCTGCGTCCAATTACAACATTGTAGATGACTTAGCTCAATCTCCCGCAGCCATGTCTGCGTTAGAAGTCTTAAAAACCTGTCCTACTCAGCGCAAGACTTTACTTTCCGCCATTGGGGCGATTGACCCAAATGATTCGAACTTGATGACCTTTGATTTAGACCAATCTGAACCACGACTGCCTTCTACCATAGCAGTCCAAGTTTCCGTTTCTATTCGGAATCTTGTCATCCATCGATGTATCATCGACGAAGGTGCCTCCACATGTGTCATGTCCACTTTTGTCTGGCAAAAGTTGGGATCCCCTGCTCTCCAGCAATCCACCACTGCATTGCGGGCCTACGACGGCCGGTCAGCTCAACCTCAAGGTTTATTACCCAAGGTACCCGTCCAATTAGGTGGGAAGACTGTGCTCATCGACATAGAAGTCATTAACGCCCAGCTTGACTATAACCTTTTACTTGGCCGCAGTTACATGTACGCCATGAAAGCGGTCGCCTCCTCCGTCTTCCGCACCATGATGTTCCCCCACGAGGGCCGCGTGGTCAAAATTGACCAACTCACCTACTATGATCCCAACGCCCCTGCAGCACCGGAGAATGTTCTCCCCATGATTGAACAACCCGCTTCTAGTACAGTTACCTCCTTTGTGTCTTCTGTGGCACCCGGACTTTATTCGGATACACCCATGACCTCTACATTCCAGGCCATCCCACCACCGTCACCGGAGACCCAAGTCGCAAACCTCTGTACTGTTTCGCAGAATACGCAAACATCCGGCGGTCAGCCACCATTGATCCCCAGTCACATTGGTGTCACACCCATCCACACCATTCCCTTCCTATTTCCTCCTTCGGGTGTAGTAAGCGCCTCGGTTATGGCTACCCTTAGCCTACCCGGGCTAACATTGGGATTGCCCGTGTGGTATATTCCGCCTCCCGTTCGACTACCGACACCAGACGTCATCCTCCAACCGGTACAACCTATTGTTACCACAAATCAACCTCCTCCTGGCGTCGCGATCCCTTCGTCGGCAACGACACCTCCTCCTAACCTCAATATTCCTTCGTCGTCAATGAAACCTCCTCCGGGTCTCACGATTGCTTCGACGTCAAAGGATCCCCCTCTCCTTGCTAAGCCCACTGGGGGCAGAGGTCCACAACCCTACACTGCTATACCACCTCCTAAGGCAGCCAAACCCCCACCGGTGTTTCGAGCTCCCCCCAAATGTTCATTATGCGATGAAATTGGCCATCCAACTCACCAATGCCCACATTTACCGGCACTCCAAGAGCATATGAATATGTTGGACGATGACATCGGCATCCCAGTAGTCAGATTAGAGCCACCTCTACAGCCTCGCGACAAATCACTGCGCACTAACCATCCTTGTGCTATATGCAGCGTTTACGGCCACTACTCTCACCATTGCCCTGATCTACCTGACTATAGAGCAGCGTTGTACGAGTTAAACAATGCCGACTTAGAGATATCTCCTCCCCTTATCGAGGAGATTCACCCTCCACCATCATCCTCGTCAGAAGAAGTCAATACGATATATATGATTTCGACAACCTTCAAACCAGAACCCCTCGATTTATGGTCTGATTACTTCAATACTGACGAGCAGATTTTGGAGACACTCACTGCACCCGACTACCCTTGGGATGATATGCATCATCGCTCGTACTTCCTACCGGAGACATCTACCTCCACCGCATCCGACCAGCTATCAGTCGAGTCGAAAGACTTCATACCCACTAAGGTCGATTGGTTAAAGGACCCCATCCCAGCACCAGATGCCTTTGAAGAAGGGAACATGTCCAACATTTCCCCCACTATACAGATAGACATTTCCACAACACCAGGGAAACCTGAGCTCATCTCGCTGGGCGCATCTTGCACTCAAGCAGAAACTCAGGCGTACAAAAAGCTCTTTCAGGAGTTCCGCGATGTCTTCGCCTGGTCATATACCGAGATGCCTGGTCTCGACCCCGCCATTATTGAACACCGCATCGATACATGGCCCGAAGTACCCCCTGTTCGTCAGAAACAGCGACCTATTCACCCTGCCAAGCTCCCCGCTGTTAAGGCTGAAGTCGAAAAACTTCGAAAAGCAGGTTTCATCTACCCTATTCCGTACACCACATGGGTGTTGAACCCCGTTCCTGTCAACAAAAAACAAGGCACCCTTAGAGTATGCACTGATTTCCGCGATCTAAACCACGCTTGTCCAAAAGACAATTTCCCCACGCCATTCATTGACCAACTCATTGATGAGTGTGCGGGCCATGAGGTCCTATCCTTCATGGACGGGTTTTCCGGATATAACCAGATCCACATCCGCAAGGAGGATCAGTACAAGACTGCCTTTACCACCCCATGGGGCACCTTTGCCTATCGCGTCATGCCATTTGGCCTTAAAAATGCTGGTGCCACTTACCAGCGAGCCATGACCTATTGCTTTCACGACTTGGTCCATATCCTGCGAGTCTATCTTGACGACCTCACAGCGCGTTCCCGAAAACGATCAGACCACCTTAACGACCTCCGGCAAGTTTTCCTGCGTTGTCGCAAATATAAAATCCGCTTGAACCCACACAAGTGTGTCTTTTGCGTCCCAGCGGGCCGGTTGTTGGGTTTCATTGTTTCCCAAGATGGGATCACTGTCGACCCCCTGAAGGTCAAAGCCATCTTAGAACTCCCCCCTCCTCGCACGCTTCGACAGCTTCAGAGCTTGCAAGGGCGGTCCAATTTTCTTAGGCGCTTTGTCCCTGATTATGCCACCAAAGTCCACGGGTTCTTACGCTTGCTTCGTACCCACATACCCTTTGTTTGGGACGAACAAGCAGACACGGCATTCGAAGCCCTCAAGAAAGCTCTCACACAAGCCCCCTTGATATCCCCACCGGATTTCTCCCAAGACTTCACCCTTTACGTCTCGGCATCCGAATATGCCGTGTCCGGAGTTTTGGTCCAAGAGGATGCTTCCCACAAAGAGCATGTGATTTATTACGTCAGCCAGACCTTATCTGGCCCACCTCTACGTTACCCCTATGAGGAAAGATTAGCACTAGCTGTAGTCTTTTCCGTGCAAAAACTGCGACACTATATTTTGCTTAGTCATACCACGGTTGTCGCCGACTCCAACCCCATGGTCTACCTCCTTACCCGGCGGCTCCTTCAGGGTCGTGTCGCTAAATGGGTCATTATACTCCAGGAATATGACCTTACTTTCAAGACTCCCAAGAGCACCAAATCCCTCGCGCTTGCTCACCTCATTACAGATCTCCCATCCTCTTCAGCATCACCCGTCATCCAAACGGACTTGATTGACGAGCAGATATTCGTCATTTCGTCTGACGACCCTTGGTATGGAGACATATTGACTTACCTGCGTACGCAAAAATTCTGACCTCACAGTCGCGATGAACATCGCGACTGTGAGTCTTAAACCCGCGCGGTTCATCACGGCTTCCGCCCCGAAACCCGCGCGGTTCCACGTTGGAGAGTCAACGTGGAGTTTCGCGGCCTTCGGGGGCCCACCGCCAAATAAAAAAGACATAATTGACTAGGTTAAGGCGAATAGAGTTACCTGCAACTCGCTAAATCGAAAACCAACGGTGAAATCTCCCGGAAATCGAGAAATAGCTCTGACTGCTCTATCAAACTCGCCCGTAACAATGACATGTCATATTGGGCCCCACGTCCTATTTATAGAAATTCCACAAATTTCAAACAACCATTACGGTGTCATACGAAGTCCATTTCTCAAACCGTTGGTACCGTTGGGATCAGCACAGCGAGAACTTCATAAAGGTTCCTTCCGTTTCCCGTTTTTCACGGGGTCCTTTTTTGACCATTTTTTAGCCCCTCTCGTCGCCTCGGTTTGCGTGCCACATCGGCCGTTCTCCGTTTTTGATGTGTCTTATATCGCCGGATTCAGTTTCCCGCGCTCGTGATGATGCTTGAGACCATTTCTCGCTCTCACCCTTAGATTTTCCGGGCATTTTTTCCACGCCCCCCCGTCGCCTCGGTTTGCGTGCCACATCGGCCGTTCTCCGTTTTCGATGTGTCTTATATCGCCGGATTCAGTTTTCCGCGCTCGTGATGATGCTTGAGACCATTTCTCGCTCTCACCCTTAGATTTTCCGGGCATTTTTTCCACGCCCCCCCCGTCGCCTCGGTTTGCGTGCCACATCGGCCGTTCTCCGTTTTCGATGTGTCTTATATCGCCGGATTCAGTTTTCCGCGCTCTTAATGATGCTAGAGATCATTTCTCGCTCTCACCTTTAGATTTTCCGGGCATTTTTTCCACGCCCCCTCGTCACCTCGGTTTGCGTGCCACATCGGTCGTTCTCCGTTTTCGACAATCCTTATGTCACCGGATCCAGTTTTCCGCACAGATGACGATGCTTGAGACCTTATCTCACCTTCATCAATCCATTTTTGTTCGGTATAATTTTATCCCTTTTTCGGGCCGAGCAAACCCTTTGACGAAAAAGGCACTTAGGGAGTTTCTGTTAAGCTCTTTTCTGACTCCTAAAACAATGAAAAGATCGCCGAGCAATCTTGCTTCCTTTCATGCTCGCTAAACGTATCTGAAAGGGCGTCTACCTGGTATAAGTTTACCCCTTTTCCGGACCTCGTAGACTAATTACGAAAAAGGTATACTCTAGTCACATCGGCTAGAAGAGTTCTCCATCCGCATCATTTTATGCTTTTTTGGGCCTTGGAGACTAAACTTACGAAAAAGAAACACCAACAGAGTCCACTTACCGTTTTCAGACTCTCTAAACATGAAAGCAACCATGAGCATGTGCCGTCCTGGGCTCACAAAATCCACAGGACCGTACCATTTTAGAGCACACTTTTATCCCTTCTTGGAGCTCATTAAAACTACGAAGAAGGAAGAATGGTGCCTCTTGGCGCCACGACAGACCATGTCTACTCACATAGCAGCTTCCCCATTCTGGTCACCTTTGTTCAGAGCATTCTGCAGTATGTCACCCGGAAACTCCCTCGACAGCTACCATCAGCTTCACCCACCCAGAGTCAGTACATACCCTTCAGTCCCTAAAAAATGATCCCCACACCTACAAGTCAGTTCCCTACGCTGCTAGGTCAACCACGTCATCATGCTCTGAACAAAGGAAGCTTGAGTCTACCCATTTTTGACCCAGTTATTTCCCATCCCCACAAGTATGTCAGTCCTACCGGCAGTACTACATCACTTCAATTCTACACCTCGTGCTCCTGTCAAGGAAACATCATTGCCTTGTTAGTTGCTGGTCTCCCTCTGTCGACGACAACCACATTGATTCCAGAGGATAGATCTAGAGGTCCCTGTGTCTTGGACTCATTACCATTTATGATGAGTGCCTACGAATCATTTCGAGAGGAATCCTCAGTGCCTCTCCGAATGGTTGTTTCTCACATGCTCGACTTCAACACCTTGATCGCATCGTTGAGACTCGCACAGGATATTGGTCCGTTCAGTTATTAGTCGAAGACCCCGGATACCACCTGACTCCTCCACATTTGAGAGTCTTCCTATGGATCACACCAGCTACACTTTTTTTTTTATGGATATCCGGGTTGCGCATGGCGACAGTATTCAGATTTACCCCTGTTTCATACTCCCTTGAGTATACAGTTACATTAATTCTCAGAGATGACTCATAGTCTTTGAGTCCCTACAGATGTTGGACACCTTCAGTTTCAGCAGTTCCACAGTTATTCCAGTGTATCAGTTATTGAGATCAGCCATGATCATGAGTATATCCCACAATCATGTCCCCTCTGGACCATTATGATGTACCAGTATATTTCTTTACGTATTAGATCCCC